>OU611949.1:22407500-23902800 GCA_914767545.1 Sesia apiformis | reverse complement strand
GAGCCCGAAAACCGTTGCGTGCAACACTCTTTTGAATACGCCGAGAGAATAGGATCAAAACCCCCCCCCTTTTTTATTGCTAAATCGTGGGGCTCGGCGTCATCCTCCACACTGCCAAGGAACAGATTTTTCGCGTTGTTTTTGAGTGAGATATCGGGGAAAAACAAAATTCCTTTGTCTCCGTATCTCCTCAGCGGCTCTTTTTCTGCGGTGGCTGGAAACACCAGTTCGAAGACCACATCGTGAAGAACATAACTGCGAAAACTGTATCAAGATCGGACCAGCCATTGCAGAGATATAGCCAAAAACGTCTGACCCACCACTATTTTGGCTGCGCAGCGAGAATCGGTGTCGCCCGGGAGAAAGAGGATGCCCTAAAACGGATAAAAGTGGACTCAAAAACCATAAAAACCGTGAGTAAAGTGTCAAAATCGGGAAAAAACTATCAAAAACTTTCCACTGTTTACTACGTCTGTTACAAGTATCGGAACGCTTCGTGAAGTTTCGGATCTACTCGGTAATCCCCGCGGAGTAGCGAGGCGTGGCCTGACACAGCGGCCGGCAAAGTCGGGGCGTGGCCTACAAATACCGATACGAGGTACGTTACTTATACATACCTATCGACGTAGTAGGGCGTGGTTTGATCGCGATTGTGGCAACCTACTTCTGCTCGTGGGAGTTCAGAGTTCAAAATTAGTTCAAAATTAGTACGTAAAGAGAGTACGTAAATTCGGATGGCCACAAATATCCTTTGATATCTCCGTAACGGACTAACGCATTTCATCGAGTCTGGACTCATTGTGAAGGGGACGACGAGGGCTTTTTGGCCCCGTGATAATAATAATAATAATATTTTTAAATAATTTAAAATCTTTTAACTTTTAAATATTTTATTGCGGTATCTGTTTTATTGAGCAGATACCGCGTAATCCGTGTGTTATTCTCTAAACTAACTGTCGGGGAGATCCCCCCCCCCCCCTTCCCCTAAATCTCCTAAACCCTTCCCAAACCTCCCCCCTACCAAGGTTTCACGGGGAGCATTTTTCCCCCCCCTCCCCCCTCTTGGGATACCTCACCCCCCCGCAAGATATCTCGGGTACGAGAGCAGATACGACCCCCGAGTTTGGGATCATTTTGAAGAGGACGAGGAGGGCCGTCTTTTGGCCCCAACAGAAGTAGTCTTTTAAACAAGCAAATTTGATAGCGACACATTTTTCTTCTTGTTCTTCTATACACCCTTTTATAATATAATAAGTTATTATAAGTTTTAGTTATTGACAACATATTTGACACGTCCTCTGACGCAAATATGTTCGGCCACCGCACTCCTCCAACAAAGACCATGAATCAAAAGCGGACTCCCGAACAGCTGGTGCGAGCGGGCCCCTCCCAAGAAAGGCCCAAGGCGACACAAAATGTGAGACGTAGTATAGGGGAATGGGAGTCAGGGGGAAATAATCCCAAACCTGATTCCATAAAAAGGACCGTTCCCTCCGCCCCCTCACCCGCAAGCGAAATTAATAAGACCCATGTGGCCGGGAAAGAAACGAAAAAGACACTGGTTGAAGAGGCCAGACTTCTGATGACAGTAGCCATAGGCCAAATGGAGAATTCCGGTAACATAAAAACAACAATAAAGACGAAGGTCATAGAGTGCCTTAAAAATCTCTACGACGTAGTTAAAAAATCTGAAGGAAGGTATATAGACTCAAAAAAACTGACAAAGCAAACGAAAGAAAGTGAGGACGCAAGTAGAAAGGAAACTTTGAAGGAAAATAACGACGAAGCCATAGAAAAAATTGAAGAAAATAGCAGACTCTTGAAAGAGAGCATAAATGAGATGGGAATGCTAAGAAGAGAATTGCAGGGACATAGAGAGACTCTAAGCGAGGGGATAAAGAGTTATGCGAGTGTGGTAGCCGGACCTCCAAAGGAGAAAGTTCGGGGACCCACGACTATGCACTCAGTGATCGTAACTTCTAGCGATGAAACCGAAACGGGGGACCAAGTCCTCGAAAAGGTGAGAACAGCTGTGAAAGCCAAAGAGGGTGGTGTAACCATTGACAAGGTGAGAAAAGCGAGAGACAGGAAGGTGATTTTAGGTTGCCATGCGCAAAAGGAAATAGAAAAGGTAAAAAGGAGAATAGAAGCAGCTGGCGGACACCTTAAGGTACAAGAGGCAAAGAATAGAGACCCTCTAGTCATCTTGCGAGACGTGCTACAAAATAATACAGATGATGAAGTGATGAAGGCACTGAGAGCACAGAATAAGCGGCTATTCGAGGGACTGGCCCCGGAAAACGACCGCTTAGAGGTCAAATTCAAAAAAACGACCCGAAACCAGCTCACCACACACATGGTCCTGAAAGTGTCGCCGGAGCTCTGGAATCGCCTAATGGAGGTGGAAACCGTGCGTATCGACCTCCAAAGAATCAGGGTGGAGGACCAATCTCCCCTGGTACAGTGTTCCCGCTGCCTGGGCTACGGCCATGGGAAGCGGTTATGCCGGGAAACCCAGGACGCGTGCAGCCACTGTGGCGGTCCTCATATGAAAACTCAGTGCGGGGAATGGATTGCCGGAGAAACACCGGAATGCATTAACTGCACGAGATCGAAACAGATTCAAAGGAATCACAACGCCTTCGATAAGGACTGCCCGGTGCGTAGGAGATGGGATGCACTAGCACGGTCCTCCGTGGCATACCACTGCTAAGGGCGACCCAGGCGATACAAATGTGGCGGATGCAGCCACCCCGAGCAAACAAAGGCGGTACAAGATACTCCAGGCCAACCTCCAAAGAAAGCAGCTTGCAACATCTGAAATGATGTTGGAGGCTGACAGAAGGGGGGTGGCCTTTGCGCTGCTCCAGGAGCCGTATGTGGGCGGCTCGAAGTGTATGAAGAGTTATAGAGGGGCGAGGATCTTCCAAAGCGCGAGCCAGGAACAGGGAACTGTCAAGGCGGCTATTGCCGTCTATGACCATGAAGTAGACATTAGACAGTTCCCAAAACTCACCACAAATAACATCGTGGTGGTGGGAATCCGGACTCGTGCCTGGGAGATCGTTGCGGTATCGTACTACTTCGAGCCGGATCAACCCATAGGGCCTTACCTGGAACATATTAAGTATATACAAAAGGAGTTGCAGCCGGGTTTGCTCTTATTGGGCGGAGATGCAAACGCCAAAAATACCTGGTGGGGTGGTGACGTGGTTGACCGGCGGGGAGAGGAAATGCTCGGGTCCCTGAATGAGATGGGCTTGCAGGTGCTCAACGTGGGAGATGTCCCCACATTTGAGACCATCAGGGGACATAAACGGCTCGCAAGTTACATTGACGTAACCGCCTGCTCCAGCGAGATGCTTAACTTGGTGGAGGACTGGCGGGTGGACGGAGGTATCACCACTTCCGACCACAATGCCATCTCTTTCGGCTTAAGACTAACAAAAGCGAAAGGCATGAGTATCCAAAGGACGACACGGATTTATGGCACCAAAAAGGCAAACTGGACTCGCTTTCGTAAGAAACTGAGCCAGTTTAAAGAAGAAGGCGCCATAAATCAAGATAGGGTAAGCGAAATAAAAAATGTAAAAGACCTGGACACTTTGGCGGAGGGATTCACGAGTATAGTCAAGAAGACATGCGAGTGCGTCCTTCCGAGAAAGAAGTCCAGGGAAAAGCTAGCCCTACCGTGGATGTCTGAGGAACTCTGCACGTTGAGGAGGGAAGTCCTCACCAGGAAGCGTCGGATCCGCTGTGCAGCGCCGGTGCGTAGAGAGAAGGTCGTAGGAGAGTACCTGCAAGTTAAAGAAAAGTATGAAAAGGAGGCCAAGAGAGCGCAAATTGATAGCTGGAAAGGATTCTGCAGTAGACAGGATAAGGAGGGGTTATGGGAGGGGATTTATAGGGTGGTGGGTAGGACCGCCAAAAGACAGGAGGATGGGCCCCTAGAGAAGGACGGAAAAACGTTGGATCTGCGGGAGTCGGCGGAGGAGCTGACTGAGGCGTTCTACCCAGACGATTCGGAAGAAAAAGACACATCACAACATCGTGTGATCAGAAGGGAGGCCGACCAGGTTAACGACTGGTCTAAAAACGAGCACCAAGATCCTCCCTTCACGATTGAGGAACTCCGATCAGTGGTGGAGAGCTTTAACCCAAGGAAAGCTCCGGGTGCGGACGGCTTCACCGCCGACATCTGTAGCCAAGCGATCTCCGACGATCCGGAGTTTTTCCTATCACTGGTGAATAAATGCCTGGAGTTGGGGCACTTCCCGACCCTCTGGAAAGAGGCGACGGTTGTGGTCCTGAGAAAACCAGGAAGAGACAATTATAGCACCCCCAAGGCCTATAGACCAATTGGACTGCTACCAGTGATGGGAAAAATTCTGGAAAAGCTGATCGTGGGTAGACTAAAATGGCATATACTCCCAAGGATTAGTACTCGCCAATACGGATTCATGCCTCAGAGAAGCACAGAGGACTCCCTCTACGATCTGGTGAACCACGTACGACAAAAACTATCCGAGAAAAGGATAATCGTAGTGATATCGCTGGACATAGAGGGGGCCTTTGATAACGCTTGGTGGCCAGCTATTAGAGTCCGATTGGCTGAGGAAAAGTGTCCTATAAATATACGGAGAATGCTGGACAGCTACCTACGCGACAGAAGAGTTGCCGTCCGCTATGGGGGCCATCAGATCATAAAGAGCACTAGCAAAGGCTGTGTACAAGGCTCTATTGGCGGTCCTATTCTGTGGAACCTTATTTTGGATCCCCTGTTGAGAGGGCTGGAACGAAGGGGAGATTACTGTCAGGCGTTTGCGGACGACGTAGTCCTTGTTTTGGACGGGTTTGCGGCCCCTGAAATAGAGAGACGTGCCAGTGCCGCCCTCGACTATGTTCGGGGCTGGGGCATCGAAAATAAGCTGAACTTCGGTCCATCGAAGACCAAAGCTATGGTCATAACGAAGAAGCTTAAGTTTGATGTCCCGGTCCTGAGGATGGGCGGGGTCGACATTGGCTTGTCTGAAGAAATAAAAATCCTGGGGCTCTGGATCGACAACAAGCTTTCGTTTAAAAAGCACGTCACGGAGGTGTGTAAGAAAGCAATAAACATCTGTAAACAGTTATCCAGAGCAGCCAAAGTTAGTTGGGGCCTTCACCCAGAAGTCGTCCGTATGATCTACACCGCGGCCGTAGAACCCATAATTACATACGCCTCCAGCTCTTGGGTGTCGGGGGTTGGGAGGCTAGGGGTGCAAAAACAGCTGTACAATGCGCAAAGAGGCTTTGCACAGAAACTGGTTAGAGCATATAAAACCGTCTCTTTAAACTCGGCCCTAGTGCTGTCCGGGTTACTCCCGCTTGATCTCCGAATTAGAGAAGCAGCTGCGCTCTACGAGGCCAAGAGAGGGGTGCCCCGGGCAGACTTAGGAGACCGAGAAGTGGAGCGAGTGGTTGCATACGCCAAAATTCCCCATCCGGCGGAACATATGAGCTTGGGGTTCATGAGCCTGATAAACCAACAGCAAGTCGAAGAAAACAGTACACAAGACATTAGAGTGTATACGGATGGCAGTAAGTTTGATGGGGGGGTCGGGGCGTCGCTGTCCATATGGAGAGGCGATGCTCAGATCAAGGCCGTCAAACTGAAACTGTCTCCGTATTGCACAGTTTATCAGGCGGAACTCCTGGCCATATGCGAAGCCACTAAATTAATCTTGGCACGCCGGGAACAGAGTTTTGGCGTGTACAGTGACTCGAGATCTGCACTGGAGACGGTTATAAACAATGCCTCCAAGCACCACCTGGCCATCCAATCTCGCGACAACATAAAAACAGGCAGTACCCAGGGCAAGGAGATATCCTTGTTCTGGGTTAAAGCACACGCAGGACTGGAGGGTAACGAAAAAGCCGACCAACTGGCAAAAGTTGCAGCCCAAAAGCTCAAAACCAAACCGGCATATGACCTGTGTCCGGTCTCATTCGTCAAGCGGCAAATCCGTGAGCAATCGCTGCGGGAATGGGGCCGGAGGTATATGGATGGTGCGACGGCTGCAACCACAAAAATCTTTTTCCCGGACGCGGTGAGCGCCTATAAGACAGTAAGGAAAATAGAAATGACGGGTGTCCTGACGCAGGTCTTGACGGGTCACGGAGGGTTCTCCGAATACCTAAAAAGGTTCGGACGAAAGGAGAGCCCATCGTGTATCTGCGAACCTGACGTCGAGGAAACAATCGGACACCTCCTCTTCGACTGCCCGACAAACTCCCTCCTGAGATTTAATACGGAACAGGAAATGGACATCATACTTAGCAGAGAAAATGCCAGTGCAATAATAGCGGATAAAGATAGAAGGCAAATCTTCATAAAATATTGTATAAAAGTGGCAAACAAATCAATAAGAAGGAACAAGTAGAAAAATATGATGTCGCTACATATTAACTGTATATATAAACAGCATATTAACCTAAATGAGATAGAAGCCATAAGCATTATAACCATAGTATTAAGAAATAGAAATAAGTAAAAGGCCACTGTTTGTATCTATGCATACAAAACAAGTGGTCTAACAAATAGAATATAAATGTAATAGGATATGGCAATAGTATTAAGAAATATGAAATTAAATATAAGTTATAATAAACACTGTAATAAGATAAGCCTGTAAATAACAAAAGAACAAAATAAAGAAAAGAAATAAAAACATATAAAAGAAATAAGAAACAAAAGAGAAATAAAAGAAAAAATAGACATGAAAAGAAAAGAAAGCAAAAAGTTCAAAAAGAAACAAACAGAAATATAAAAGAAAAACCGAACATACTGGAAAGAAAGAAAAAATTCAAAAAATACGAGATCATAAAGCAAGACTGATTTTAAAAAAATATATAAAGTAGACACAGTCTCTGATCTCCACGTCAGAGGATACGACGAAAGACAAACCAAGGTTTTAGTCGGTAAAAGTCCGGCACTACCTGGGCCCTCCATTCCCAGGTGTCCATGAGGATTTTATCCTTGGTTTGTCAAAAAAAAAAAAAAAAAAAAAAAAAAAAAAAAAAAAAACCTAACCTAACCTAACCTAACCTAACCTAACCTAACCTAACCTAACCTAACCTAACCTAACCTAACCTAACCTAACCTAACCTAACCTAACCTAACCTAACCTAACCTAACCTAACCTAACCTAACCTAACCTAACCTAACCTAACCTAACCTAACCTAACCTAACCTAACCTAACCTAACCTAACCTAACCTAACCTAACCTAACCTAACCTAACCTAACCTAACCTAACCTAACCTAACCTAACCTAACCTAACCTAACCTAACCTAACCTAACCTAACCTAACCTAACCTAACCTAACCTAACCTAACCTAACCTAACCTAACCTAACCTAACCTAACCTAACCTAACCTAACCTAACCTAACCTAACCTAACCTAACCTAACCTAACCTAACCTAACCTAACCTAACCTAACCTAACCTAACCTAACCTAACCTAACCTAACCTAACCTAACCTAACCTAACCTAACCTAACCTAACCTAACCTAACCTAACCTAACCTAACCTAACCTAACCTAACCTAACCTAACCTAACCTAACCTAACCTAACCTAACCTAACCTAACCTAACCTAACCTAACCTAACCTAACCTAACCTAACCTAACCTAACCTAACCTAACCTAACCTAACCTAACCTAACCTAACCTAACCTAACCTAACCTAACCTAACCTAACCTAACCTAACCTAACCTAACCTAACCTAACCTAACCTAACCTAACCTAACCTAACCTAACCTAACCTAACCTAACCTAACCTAACCTAACCTAACCTAACCTAACCTAACCTAACCTAACCTAACCTAACCTACCTTTTTTTTTTTTTTTTTTTTTTTTTTTTTTTTTTTTTTTTTTTTTTTTTTTTTTTTTTTTTTTTTTTTTTTTTTTTTTACGTGGGGAAATGCCTTTACGCATACCCGCCGCTCCGGGGGAAGCGGACGGGTTATGTCGGGCTCAGTACCGAAGCACCACTACCGACTAAAACCACCACGATGTTCCGACTTCCTCGGCTATAACGTGGACAGCGGGCCCGCTTTCGCATTCTACCGCTGCCCCGCCAACGCCGCTGTCTGCTTACACGGACTCACCGCGGGAGAGCATCACTCTCCCATTGAACTACTCGAGCGATGCCCAGGAACATAATGGGCATCGTCTCCTCTGAGGACCCCATCTCTGTTATCGTCAATTGCCCCCGCATCCGACGCCCCAGGTCCTCCGAGCGGAGAGGGAGTTCGAGCTCGGTTAGCTCGCCTCCGTGTCCGCGCTCTCCGGAGCGGGTGAGCGAGAGGATTAATCTCTCTTGCCCGCTCCTCCGTCTCTCTTTGTGAGACCACTGTCTCACAAAAGGAGACCATCGCCTCCCAACAACTTTCACTGTCGACCATCTTTGGTAATATTGTCGGCAGCGAAAGATCTGTCCCAACGACGGCAGCTAAGGACTGTCGCGATTCCTCATCTGCTGGGCAAACTTCCAGCGCATGCTGCGCAGTGTCCTCTGCAAAGCCACATCGATGACACACCGAAGTTGGCTCCCTCCTTGCCACATTGCAAAGGTACCTTCCAAAACACCCATGTCCCGTGAGGACCTGAGTGAGTCGGAAGGTCAATGCTCCGTGTTTTCGTTGGACCCACTCCACGAGCACAGGCCGGACCGCCTCGAGGAACCTGCGAGCTCCAACACCTCTCTGCGTAGGTCCATTTAAGAGCCGCTCTCTCCATGTGACCAGCGCAGTTTCTCTGGCCACTTTGCGCCATCCGGTAACCTCTTGCGGTAGAGGGCGGAGGTCCTGTTCTCGCGCGCGAACTCTGCGCCAGAACACTGACGACAAGACCTCGGCCTCTAAGTCCCACGGTAGTGAACCGGCAAGGACACAGGCCGTTTCGTGCGACAGTGTACGATACCCTCTGCAGAGTCGTATCGCCATAGTTCTCTGCGCCTTGCGGAGTAGGGCATCTCCTTGGCGGTTTAGGGACCCAGCCCAGATCGGGGCCCCATACAGGGCCATCGATCGAACTACCGCCATGTACAGGCGACGACATATCCCATTGCCTCCGCCTATGTTATGCAAGAGGCGGCTCAACGCCGAAGCAGCTCCCACAACCTTGGGAGATAGCTTCCCAAAATGCGTTTCGAAGTTCCACTTACTGTCAAGAACCACGCCAAGATACTTGAGCGTGGACTTGACGTCTATGGAATTCCCCCCCACAATGATCTTCGAGCCTGCTGGAGGTCCCGCCTTTGGGCGATGGAAACAGATGGCCTCCGACTTATGCAGGGCAACCTTGAGTCCCAGCCGTTGGATTCTGGCCACAATCACTGCAACTCCGGCTGTGGCCAGTATCGCTGCCTCGCGATAGCCCCGACCTCTGGCGGTAACCAGCGTGTCGTCAGCGTAACAAATAGTGTTGACGCCACGGACGTTAGCACCTCGTAGTATCCAATCGTACCCGACGTTCCACAGAAGTGGACCCAAGACCGATCCCTGTGGAACGCCGCGCATCATGGGACTTCGGCCTTTTCCTTGCATCATTGGGAAGACTACCTCCCTGTCAGAGAGATAGTCCCCAACAAGACGCTGAAGGTACTGAGGCACATTGTGGTAACTCAGACCCTCCCTTATCGTACTCCATGGCAGCGTGTTGAAAGCGTTGGCTATGTCCAGGGACATAGCCAGCAAAACGCCGCCTTTTGAGCATGCTTCTTCAGAGAGGTCGCGGACGCGTGCTATTGCATCTAATGTCGAGCGGCCTCTCCGGAAACCATACTGAGTATCAGCCAGGTCCGGGCCAACCCTTTCAAGGTGTCCGACGAGGCGGGCAGCGATAACACGCTCCAACAGCTTGCCAGCCTCGTCAAGCAGCACGATCGGGCGATAACCTGATGGCTCATCTGCCGGACGTCCCTCTTTGCGTAGGAGCACAAGCTTTCCGCGCTTCCACCGCTTCGGGAATTTTCCCTCGTGCAAGCACCGATTAAATAAGAACCTTAATCGGGGCTCTAGGGCATCTAGTGCAAGGGCCCAAACACAGCCGGGTATGCCATCAGGCCCCGGTGCCGTGTTTTTAGCCCTCATTCTCAGCACAGCTGCACCTAACTCTCCTTCCGAAATCTCAGGGGCGGTGAGAGAGTCACCGTTATCCTCTCTGCAATCTCTTCTTCTCATCGTAGGAGGGGCAAAGTCAGTTCCCGGGGCTCCGGGGAACAACCCCTCCACAACGCGTTGAAGGATCACAGGCTCTAGAGTACTGGTGACGGGGGGTGCGTAAGGGCGAAGCTTTTGCCTTGCTAACTTATAGGGGCGCCCCCATGGATCCCGCTCCAGTGTGTCTAGAATCCGCTGCCAGGCCTGCGACTTGGCTTCGCCTATGGCAGTACGGAGAGCTTTGTTAGCTTCTCTATAAGCAGCATATAGAGCTTCAAGCTCTTGTGTGCCCCGCTGTCTGCTCCTTTTGCACCTTTGGTAGCATCGGCGCTTCACTACACATTGGCGCCGGAGTTCCGCTATCTCGTCCGACCACCAATAGACCTGACGTTTGGAGGGAGGTGCCCTAGCACGGGGCATGCTCGCATCACAAACGTTAGCCATAGACTCGATTAGTTGATCCGTCTCTGTATCCAGATCCGTCGGTTCCGGAGGAACTTGGTTCCACGCCTGGACGATAGCCGCCTCCTGCAGCAGTTCCATGTTCAAGCGTTTGAGAACCCATCTCCGTTCGGTATCCCGTGGAGACCAGGTATCGGGTTCGGTGGTGGGAGGAGAAACACTAAACCGTATGTAACGGTGATCAGAGAGTGTCTCTACTTCGTCCAGCACTTGCCAGTCTCGGACTCTGTTGGCAAGCTCCGGGGTAGCAAAGGTCACATCAACCACTGATCCACCCCACTGCCGTACACAAGTTTGTACTGTGCCCTGATTGAGGACACACAGCCCTACCTCTGTTACCCATTTGAGCACTTTCCTGCCCTTGGGGTCTGTCATCGGAGATCCCCACGCCATTGATTTGGCGTTGAGATCTCCAAGGACTAACATTGGTTGAGGATGATTCTGTCTCACCAATGTCTCCACATTGCCCAGGAGAGTCTCCAGTTCATGGAGAGGCCTATTGGGTGAGTGGTACACTCCCACAACCGTGATTTGCCCTATTCGGGCTGCAACATATCCCCTACCCTTCACCACTCCCTGAAGGGCAGGCGAGGGGGCCGGGGATTGGGTGGTAATTGCTATAAGACCGTCCAAATCCCCGACCCAGTCACTTCTATTTGGGACCACATATGGTTCTGCGACTACAGCCACCGCGACGGATCGCTCAGCTAAGCTTTGTAGAAGCAGATCGTGAGCCCGCGACGCATGATTCAAGTTTGTCTGGAGGAAATTCAACGCCATTAACTTTCCTCCATACAAACCTCCAACTCCGCTGTAGAGTCAGTCGTCTGCGGCTTGGCCTTGGCCTTCGCTACATTCGACTTCCTTCTCGCCTCTGACTTAGACGGGGGCTTGGCACAAGCCTTGCCCCCGGAGAGGTGGTTTGCCGATTTACCCGCAGCTGCACACAGACTGCAGTGAGGGGCGGCGGAACATTCATTGGCCTTATGGCCTTTTTGACCACAGCGATGACATTCGTCACTACGGTCAACCTCCGACTTGCATTGGGCCCTGACATGGCCCATTGCAAGACATCTATAGCATCGGCGCGGTCTTGCATTGAGGATGTGGACCTGTGCCGACACCCATCCGACCTTCAGCCGAGAGCCTTCCGCCGTGATCTTCTTGGCGGCCAAGACAGGGCAGCGGACAAAAGCTGTGCCCATTCCGGCTCGACCCTTCCTAATTGGGCCTGATTTAATATCCGCCGCTGGACATCCTCCGGTGCTGGCAAGAGCCTCTATCAACTCTTGAGGACCTACCGAGTCATCCAGGCCACTCACTCTCATGTCAGTTGTAGTGACCGGTCTGGATACGCGTATTTCCTCCACATTTTGGAAAACTTCCCTAAGTTTCTGGGCCAAGGAGTCCGCTTTCGTCATCTTTTCAGTGCCAGGCACCTCAATGATGCGGGCGCCTGTGGCCGCAGTTCTCATTTTTAGGGGAGGCATCCCCAGAGCACCGAGATCAATTCGGTTCCTCGCTTCTGACAGCACCTTGGCATACGTGATGCCTTTCTCCGCCGCCTCTGGTTGCAGTGAGATAATCACTGCCGCAGTGCGTGGCGGGCGGAGCTTGGGTCCCTTCCCTTTAGTGGCCTTCGCATTCGCAACGGATTGTTGCCTCGAGGCCTGGGATCGCTGAGGAGGAGATGACTGCGCTTTAGCAGTTCCCACAGCTCTACCGTCCTTCTTCTTGGTACCCCGCTTGGTCACTACAGTCCACGGTTCCGACAGTGGAACTGAAGGCTGAGCTTGTGACGATCCAGGAGTTGGCTCAGTGGAGCCAGTCAAATTGGGATTCGCCTTTCCCCTACCCCTCCCTCCGCCCCCACCCTTAGAGGGTTTAACCTGCAAAGGAGTAAGGGCACCAGAAGTGGAAGGCAAAGACGGCTCTACCGCTGACACTCGGCTGCGCCTGTCAGCTGCCAGGGGTGGCCTCAGTCGTTTTTCTGGAGGTAATCGCTCCTCGATCACTTCGCACCGGGCGTTCATCATGGTACCGACCTGTATCATGATCTTCCGCATAAGCGCATCCTCATCTATAGCCTTGACCGGCACAGGGGCAGGAGGCGGTCTCGCTTGAGCAGCGCGCAGTTTCTCCATCTCGCAGCGGAGTGAGCCTAATTCAGCTGTGAGCTTTTTATTGGCTTCAGTCAGCAGGAGCACTTCCTCGGGCATCGTGCGGGACCGCATTTCTTTGAAAGTAGCCCTGATCGTGCCAGCCGCATCTTTTAGGGCCTTAACAAAGGTACCTTTTAGGTGTTTGGACCGCGTGGCAACAAGCGTGATGGCTTGCACCGCGTCGTCCATAACCATATCCAGATGGGCCGCGTCACGCCCTTCAATCTCAGGTGGACTGGCACCGATTGGCTTCTTGAAGAGAGCAATCGAAGCCGACTGCTTCTGCTTTAACTCTTCAGCCAATTCTTTCTCGGCAATAAGGCGCAGTTCCTCCTCTCGCGCCTTTTTAAGCTCGGCTTTGGCTTCCGCCAAGCCTTCGTATTGCCCAGTGGTCGATGGGCGCCCGCGTCCACGTGTAGGAGTCACCTTAGCTCTGGTAGCTTCTTCTGAGAGGTCATCTCCCTCCTTGCTCCTGCGGCGTTTCCGCCATCCGACTGATGACGTCCCAGATATTCGGGATTTCCCAGTCCTGATACTACTGGTGTCGGAGTCAGACTCCGACAAATCTGCCGACAGAGACCGAAACAGTCCGTCAGCAGTCTCCTCGTAACGCGTCAGTGATACGCGAAGATCCTTCAAGTTTCTATCATGCCTATTCGTCGAGGCTAAATCAGAGTCCGTGGACATGCCTAAGTCGTCGTTTAGATCGTTTTGATCTTGAGGAGATGAGCGGTTGTTGCCCCCCCCAGAATACGAGGGGCAGCCTCCCGTAGGAGGGCGGGATTTCCCGGCTTCCGCCGGCGTACCCGCCTGGGGTAGTTTATTTCTATTGCAACTCGCCATTTTGGTTTGCCAGTTTTACGGCATGACGGCCAAATTTGGGGGTCTAGCGGCCATCCCAGTGATGACCATGCCTTGCGGCACTCCCCTCGGCAACCCCCGAACCTTGAGATACCATAACGAGAGTGAAGGAAGTGAAAGGCAGAAGACCAGAAAAAGACACTATAAATATATACAAAAATGTAGATAAGATAAATTCTATACATAAATAATATTAAAACATATAAATAAGACATATACATAAAGACAGATTACACAAATAAATACTATTGCTAGGTGTTTCGCTAACGGCAAATAAGAACCCCACGCGGGAGGGGAAGTTATTTGCCGTCGCCCAGGGTGTACCCGCCCCACAGCCTTTCGACTGTGGCCCCAGCCTCCCATTGTTGCGGATTAGGATTCCTAATCCGCCCCTATCACTAATTGGGATCAGGATAACAATCCCGATCCCAAAGCCATCCCGTTGTTCTCCACTGTGCCCTCTGCTCATTCAGAGGGACACGCGGAGACACGCCAACGCCTCGGAGGCGACAGACCGGATTGGCCTCCGCCTCCTCACCTTTTGCCAGGATATTAGCCAACAGCTACCAAGATCTCCCAATAAAGGAAAAGTCGCTGACTGTTGCCCAGGGTGCACCGTCCCGGATCTGTCGTTGAGCCATCGTTCCCTGCGAACGTATCCAGAGGGACAAATGGACCAGCGACAGCCCGGGCACACGAGGAGGTTCCCCGGCCACGCCACCCCAACCTAACCTAACCTAACCTAACCTAACCTAACCTAACCTAACCTAACCTAACCTAACCTAACCTAACCTAACCTAACCTAACCTAACCTAACCTAACCTAACCTAACCTAACCTAACCTAACCTAACCTAACCCTAACTAAAATTAAATACCAAATAGGCAACAGCAGGAATCTAAAAACGGAGATCAAAAACGAAGTCACAGAGATGGCCGAAAGGCTCTATTATTTAGTGAAAGAGGCTGAAGAATGTAGATTACAAAAACGAGATGGAAAGGAAGGGGAAGGGGAAATGACGACGAGGGGGGAAGAGGAGAAAGGAATAAAACAAGACACGCTACTAAAGAAACTAGAGGAACACAGTAAATTACTAGAAGACGGGCTTGAGAGAATGGATGGATTGAAGGGGATGTTGGAGAGGCAAAACGAGACCCTGGGGAAAAACACATATGCGGATGTGGCGGCCCGACGCACCGGACCTTTACACCCGGTGGGACCTGTGCTACACTCCGTAGTGGTGACCTCAAGGGATGAAACGGACACTGGGGACGAGGTCCTCAAGAAGATAAGAAAAGCGGTGGACGCGAAAGAGGGGTGGGTCAGCGTAGAAAGGGTTAGAAAGGCGAAAGACAGAAAAATTATTATGGGGTGCAATACCAAAGAAGAAAGATTTAAAATCAAGGAAAGAATAGAAAAATCGGGCTGTAACCTCGTCGTTGAGGAGGTCAAAAATAGGGATCCGCTCCTGGTCCTCAGGGACGTCCTAAAAATAAATACTAATGAGGACGTCCTAAAAGCTATGAGGAACCAAAACAAGAGCATTTTTGACGGCCTCAGCGAAAAGGACAACAGGGCTGTAATAAAGTTCATAAAAAAGGCAAGAAACCCCCACACACAACACATTGTGATGAGTACATCCCCTGCCGTCTGGAGGAGAATTATAGAAGCGGGGACACTGCACATCGACCTGCAGAGAGTAAAGGTCGAAGACCAATCGCCTTTGGTGCAGTGTTCCCGATGCCTGGGATATGGGCACACGAAACGGATGTGCGAGGAAAGTGCGGACCTGTGCAGTCATTGCGGAGGCCCGCACTTGAGAATAAAGTGCACCAAGCAGGCAGAAGGAGAGGCCCCGTCTTGCAGAAACTGCCTGAGGGCGAAAATGGACCGTAAGGACCACAACGCCTTCAGCACAGACTGCCCTATCAGAAGACGGTGGGACGCATTGGCCAGAACATCAGTGGCCTACTGCTAAGGGTGCACAGGGTGCGAGCCTCCCCCACCGAGTAATACAGGCGAACCTCCAGAGGAAAAAACTCGCAACGGATGAGTTGATAATAGAGGCATCAAAACAAGGAGCCACAATAGCGCTGCTCCAGGAGCCGTACGTGGGCCGAGACAGACGCCTGAAGAACTACAGGGGCGTCAGGATCTTCCAGAACTCTGAGCAAGAAGAAGGGACTGTTAAGGCGGCAATAGCCGTCTTTGACCAAAACATAGATATTGTACAGTACCCGGAACTCACCACAAACAACATCGTTGTGGTGGGAATTAGAACCAGAATCTGGAAGATCACACTGGTTTCCTTCTATCTCGAACCAGATCAGCCCATAGGGCCATACCTGGAGCACCTGAAAGAAATCTGTGTGGAAACTGGCCTCAAGAGCCTTGTCCTCGGAGGTGACGCAAACGCGAAAAGCGTATGGTGGGGGAGTGCTAAAACAGACGGCAGGGGGGAAGAAATGTCCGGCTTCCTGGAAGATCTTGGCCTCCATATACTGAACCAAGGGGACACTCCGACCTTCGACACAATAAGAGGCGGCAAACGTTACCATAGCCATGTGGACGTCACAGCATGCTCTAACGACACACTAGACCTGGTGGAAGACTGGAAGGTCGAAGAAGGCCTGACGAGCTCGGACCACAACGGCATAACTTTCAAAATAAAATTAAATAGAGAAAAAGGAATAAAAATAGAAAGAACGACTAGAAAATTTAACACAAACAAAGCAAATTGGAGCCAGTTTCATGAAAAACTGGCCCAACTAAAATCAGTAAACCAAATTAATATAGAAGAAATAGAAAAAATTAGTAACACAGAGGAACTCGAAAGTATAATAAATAAAATCAGCGACACTATTACAAAGGCATGCATACAAACTATGCCAAAGAAGAAAAAACTAGAGAAAATAACTATGCCGTGGTGGACCCCCGAGCTCGAAAAAATGAAGAAGGAAGTCACCACCAGGAGACGCCGCATCAGATGTGCTGCATTAATACGCAGGTCGAAGGTCGTCGAGGAATACCTAAAGGCGAAAGAGGTATATGAGGGGGAGGCCAGGAAAGCCCAAACAGAGAGTTGGAAGGGTTTCTGCCAGAAACAAACCAGAGAAGGGGTATGGGAAGGCATATACAGGGTGATCATAAAAACAGATAAAAGAAGTGAGGATGTGCCCCTGGCCGTGATGGGGAGAACACTGAGCGATAAGGAGTCGGTGAGGCTGCTGGCTGAAACCTTCTACCCGGAGGACTCCGAGGAAGGGGAGAACTCAGACCATCGCCAAACCAGAGCTACGGCAGATCAGGTAAACGGTTGGGTACATAATGAAAAATATGACCCACCGTTTACTCTGACCGAAATGGAACTGGCGATGGGAGGCCTCAACCCCAAGAAAGCCCCCGGAGTGGATGGGTTTACAGCAGACATATGCCAACAAGTCCAGTCCGCCGACCCTCAGCTGCTCCTAAGGATCTTTAATAGATGCCTAGAACTGAACCACTTCCCCAAGATCTGGAAGGAGGCAACAGTTATAGCCCTGCGGAAACCGGGGAAGGAGGATTACAGCAGCCCAAAATCCTACAGGCCCATAGGCCTTCTGCCGGTCATGGGGAAGGTGCTAGAGAAAATGGTTGTGGGGAGGCTAAAATGGCACCTCACACCAAAAATGTGCACCCGCCAGTATGGTTTTATGCCACAAAAAAGCACCGAGGACTCCCTCTATGACCTGATACAACACATACGCGGAAAGCTCCACGAGAAGAAGCTAGTGGTAGTTGTATCATTGGACATAGAGGGAGCCTTCGACAATGCTTGGTGGCCGGTTATAAAAACCAGACTGGCCGAAGAAGAGTGTCCGGTTAACCTCCGGCGGATAATGACCAGTTACCTCGAAGATCGCAAGGTACGGGTCAGGTATGCCGGAGAGGAATACATAAAGGACACTCACAAAGGGTGCGTACAGGGGTCCATTGCAGGACCCCTCCTTTGGAACCTCCTCATCGACCCACTTTTGAGGGGTCTGGAACAGCGAGGTGACTACGTGCAGGCGTATGCTGACGACGTCGTCCTGGTGTTCGCCGGTGGCACTGCGCGGGAAGTGCAAGGGCAAGCCAATGCCGCCCTCGAGTATGTTCGGGGGTGGGGCGTCAAAAATAAGCTGAAGTTCGCACCGCATAAAACAAATGCAATGGTGCTAACTAGAAAGCTAAAGTTTGACGTGCCACTCCTGAGCATGGGCGGGGTTGACATTGGAATGTCCGACGAGATTAAGATCCTGGGGCTCACAGTAGACAAGAAGCTGAACTTCAACGCCCATATTGCGAACACCTGCAAAAAGGCGTTGAATGTTTATAAGCAATTGTCTAGAGCTGCCAGGATCAGTTGGGGGCTCCACCCAGACATAATACGTATTATATATACGGCAACGGTGGAGCCCATAATCTTGTATGCCGCCAGCGCATGGGCACCGGCTGTCACCAGACTGGGCGTCAAACGGCAGCTGAACGTAGTTCAAAGAGGCTTCGCCCAAAAGCTCTGCAAAGCCTACCGCACTGTCTCCCTAAATTCGGCACTATTACTAGCCGGGATATTACCACTCGACCTCAGGATTCAGGAGGCAGCCGCCCTATATGAGGTCAAGAGAGGGATACCCCGGATGATGCCGAAAGACGGGGAGGTAGAGCGCAGGGTGGCATTTGCAGACACTCCGCATCCGGCAAAACATATGGGTCTACAGTTCATTAACCTGGTAGACCCAAAACAATGCGACGAAATTACAATAGCAGTAAAAATTTTCACCGACGGCTCTAAGATTGAGGGCAAAGTGGGAGCTTCATTATCCGTATGGAAGAATGAAGCCGAAACCAGAGCCCTCAAGCTTAGACTGTCGCCGTACTGCACGGTCTACCAGGCGGAACTGCTAGCCATATGCAGAGCCTCGCGGTATATCCTCCAATGCGGAGAGTCGAGCTTTGGCATTTTCAGCGACTCACGCTCGGCGTTGGAAACAATCGTCAACCCTTGCAGTCCCCACCCTCTAGCCATCGAAACGAGGGCCAACATCCGACATGGTGTACTCCAAAACAAAGAAGTTTCTTTGTTTTGGATTAAAGCACATGCGGGGCTGGAAGGGAATGAGCGCGCTGACCAGCTGGCCAAACTCGCTGCCAGAAGCCTGAAAGTGAAGGCAGAGTATGATAGCTATCCGGTTTCATTCATGAAGCGACAGATCCGCAAGGACTCGCTTGATGAATGGAACCGGCGCTACCAAGAAGGCGAAACGGCTGCAGTAACCAAAGCCTTCCTACCGGACGCCATAAGGGCACACAGCATAATCAGGAAGATCCGGATGGAGTCAGTCATCGCTCAGGTGTTAACGGGACATGGCGGATTCTCCGAGTACTTGAACCGCTTCAAGTGCAAAGAGAGCCCGGCATGTATCTGCGACCCAGACGTGGCTGAGGGTATATTGCACCTGATAGTGGACTGCCCTGTATATGGAAAGAAAAGGTTTGAGACAGAAATGATAATGGATCGCAAAATAGAAAAGGATAATCTCGCGGAATTAACGGACAGAGACGACACTAGACACGTTTTCCTGGAGTTCTGTCGACACGTGGCTAAAGGGGCCATTAACAGAAATAAATAAACAAAAAAGCATGACAGAACGGAAGGAGTAACTAAATAAAAATGATAAGCTTTAAATAATAGGACTAGGGCTCTGACCTATACATCAGAGCCAAAAATTAGAATTAGATTAAATAGATATAAGATGTATATAGACAAAAAATTTTAAGAAATGACAAAAGATACTGACCCTATACATCAGTATCAACAATAGTAATTAGGACACCGCAAAGACTTCCGACCTGTACATCGGAAGTCGAAAGCGGAACAAACAGGACATACCGTATAGATAGACAACTATACGAGGAAATGAATAATCTAGAAGAGCAAGAAAAAAAATTAATAAGACAAACACAGACCCTGAAACTATATCAGGGGTTTCTTGCAATCGGGGGGTTTTAGCCGGTACAAAAAAAAAAAAAAAAAAAAAAAAAAAAAAAAAAAAAAACCTAACCTAACCTAACCTAACCTAACCTAACCTAACCTAACCTAACCTAACCTAACCTAACCTAACCTAACCTAACCTAACCTAACCTAACCTAACCTAACCTAACCTAACCTAACCTAACCTAACCTAACCTAACCTAACCTAACCTAACCTAACCTAACCTAACCTAACCTAACCTAACCTAACCTAACCTAACCTAACCTAACCTAACCTAACCTAACCTAACCTAACCTAACCTAACCTAACCTAACCTAACCTAACCTAACCTAACCTAACCTAACCTAACCTAACCTAACCTAACCTAACCTAACCTAACCTAACCTAACCTAACCTAACCTAACCTAACCTAACCTAACCTAACCTAACCTAACCTAACCTAACCTAACCTAACCTAACCTAACCTAACCTAACCTAACCTAACCTAACCAGCAGTGGAGGCGGGAGCTCTGCACATCGACCTACAGCGAGTTAGGGTCGAGGACCAATCTCCATTGGTGCAGTGCTCCCGCTGCCTCGGATACGGGCACACCAAAAGATTCTGCAAAGAAAGTGTAGATATATGTAGCCACTGCGGAGGCCCGCACATGATAAAGGAGTGCAACAAGAGGGAGGCAGGAGAGACACCGTCGTGCCGGAATTGCATGAGGGCGAAAGTTGACCAGAGAGATCACAACGCCTTCAGCAAAGTATGTCCGGTACGAAGAAGGTGGGATGCGTTAGCTCGAACATCGGTAGCTTATTGCTAAGGTTGCACCGGGCGCGAGCCTCCCCCACATAGTGCTACAGGCAAACCTCCAGAGAAAGAGACTAGCAACAAACGAGCTTATGATCGAGGCGACGAACCGAGGTGCCATAGCTGCGCTACTACAAGAGCCGTACGTGGGCGGAGAGCGGCTACTAAGAAACTACAATGGCGTTAGGATCTTCCAGAACCTTGACCAAGGAGAAGGGACTGTTAAGGCGGCAATAGCCGTCTTTGACCAAAACGTAGATGTCGTACAGTACCCGAAACTCACCACAAACAACATCGTCGTGGTGGGAATCCGAACCAGGGCCTGGGAGATCACACTAGTTTCTTTTTACTTGGAACCGGACAAGCCCACAGGGCCATACTTGGAGCACCTCAAGGAAATCGACAAGAAAATAGGCTCAAACAAAATCATTCTCGGAGGCGACGCCAACGCAAAGAGCGCATGGTGGGGGAGTGCAAAAACAGACAGCAGGGGAGAAGAAATGTCCGGCTTTCTGGGGGAATTGGATCTCCACATATTAAACAAAGGGGACACTCCGACCTTCGACACCGTCAGAGGAGGCCAATGGTACCACAGCCATGTGGATATAACAGCTTGTTCCACAATTATGCTGGGCCTGGTGGAAGACTGGAAGGTCGAACAAAATCTGACGAGTTCGGATCACAACGGCATAGTCTTTAAAATTAACCTGGAAAAATCAAAAGGCATGAAGATAGACAGAACAACCAGAAGATATAATACAAGGAAAGCAAATTGGAGCCAGTTTCACGAGAAATTGGCCCAATTAAAGCAAGACAATAAAATCAATATAGAGGAAATAGATAAAATTAGCAATGTAGACCAAGTTGAATTAATAATAAACAAATATAACAATATAATAACAAAATCGTGTAAAAAATCAATGCCAAAGAAGACAAATTCGGAAACAATCCGTTTGCCGTGGTGGTCCGTAGAGCTCACAAAAATGAAGAAAGAGGTCACCACCAGGAGACGCCGAATAAAATGTGCTGCGCCGATCCGAAGATCGAAGGTCGTCGAGAAGTACCTGGAAGCCAAAAATATATATGAAACGGAAGCCAAAAAAGCCCAAACAGAAAGCTGGAAAGGATTCTGTGAAAAACAGACTAAAGAAGGTGTCTGGGAAGGAATATACAGGGTAATGGGAAGAACGGAGAAAAGAAGTGAGGATGTGCCCCTGGCCGTGATGGGGAGAACACTGAGTGATAAGGAGTCGGTGAGGCTGCTGGCTGAAACCTTCTACCCGGAGGACTCCGAGGAAGGGGAGAACTCAGACCATCGCCAAACCAGAGCTACGGCAGATCAGGTAAACGGTTGGGTACATAATGAAAAATATGACCCACCGTTTACTCTGACCGAAATGGAACTGGCGATGGGAGGCCTCAACCCCAAGAAAGCCCCCGGAGTGGATGGGTTTACAGCAGACATATGCCAACAAGTCCAGTCCGCCGACCCTCAGCTGCTCCTAAGGATCTTTAATAGATGCCTAGAACTGAACCACTTCCCCAAGATCTGGAAGGAGGCAACAGTTATAGCCCTGCGGAAACCGGGGAAGGAGGATTACAGCAGCCCAAAATCCTACAGGCCCATAGGCCTTCTGCCGGTCATGGGGAAGGTGCTAGAGAAAATGGTTGTGGGGAGGCTAAAATGGCACCTCACACCAAAAATGTGCACCCGCCAGTATGGTTTTATGCCACAAAAAAGCACCGAGGACTCCCTCTATGACCTGATACAACACATACGCGGAAAGCTTCACGAGAAGAAGCTAGTGGTAGTTGTATCATTGGACATAGAGGGAGCCTTCGACAATGCTTGGTGGCCGGTTATAAAAACCAGACTGGCCGAAGAAGAGTGTCCGGTTAACCTCCGGCGGATAATGACCAGTTACCTCGAAGATCGTAAGGTACGGGTCAGGTATGCCGGAGAGGAATACATAAAGGACACTCACAAAGGGTGCGTACAGGGGTCCATTGCAGGACCCCTCCTTTGGAACCTCCTCATCGACCCACTTTTGAGGGGCCTGGAACAGCGAGGTGACTACGTGCAGGCGTATGCTGACGACGTCGTCCTGGTGTTCGCCGGTGGCACTGCGCGGGAAGTGCAAGGGCAAGCCAATGCCGCCCTCGAGTATGTTCGGGGGTGGGGCGTCAAAAATAAGCTGAAGTTCGCACCGCATAAAACAAATGCAATGGTGCTAACTAGAAAGCTAAAGTTTGACGTGCCACTCCTGAGCATGGGCGGGGTTGACATTGGAATGTCCGACGAGATTAAGATCCTGGGGCTCACAGTAGACAAGAAGCTGAACTTCAACGCCCATATTGCGAACACCTGCAAAAAGGCGTTGAATGTTTATAAGCAATTGTCTAGAGCTGCCAGGATCAGTTGGGGGCTCCACCCAGACATAATACGTATTATATATACGGCAACGGTGGAGCCCATAATCTTGTATGCCGCCAGCGCATGGGCACCGGCTGTCACCAGACTGGGCGTCAAACGGCAGCTGAACGTAGTTCAAAGAGGCTTCGCCCAAAAGCTCTGCAAAGCCTACCGCACTGTCTCCCTAAATTCGGCACTATTACTAGCCGGGATATTACCACTCGACCTCAGGATTCAGGAGGCAGCCGCCCTATATGAGGTCAAGAGAGGGATACCCCGGATGATGCCGAAAGACGGGGAGGTAGAGCGCAGGGTGGCATTTGCAGACACTCCGCATCCGGCAAAACATATGGGTCTACAGTTCATTAACCTGGTAGACCCAAAACAATGCGACGAAATTACAACAGCAGTAAAAATTTTCACCGACGGCTCTAAGATTGAGGGCAAAGTGGGAGCTTCATTATCCGTATGGAAGAATGAAGCCGAAACCAGGGCCCTCAAGCTTAGACTGTCGCCGTACTGCACGGTCTACCAGGCGGAACTGCTAGCCATATGCAGAGCCTCGCGGTATATCCTCCAATGCGGAGAGTCGAGCTTTGGCATTTTCAGCGACTCACGCTCGGCGTTGGAAACAATCGTCAACCCTTGCAGTCCCCACCCTCTAGCCATCGAAACGAGGGCCAACATCCGACATGGTGTACTCCAAAACAAAGAAGTTTCTTTGTTTTGGATTAAAGCACATGCGGGGCTGGAAGGGAATGAGCGCGCTGACCAGCTGGCCAAACTCGCTGCCAGAAGCCTGAAAGTGAAGGCAGAGTATGATAGCTATCCGGTTTCATTCATGAAGCGACAGATCCGCAAGGACTCGCTTGATGAATGGAACCGGCGCTACCAAGAAGGCGAAACGGCTGCAGTAACCAAAGCCTTCCTACCGGACGCCATAAGGGCACACAGCATAATCAGGAAGATCCGGATGGAGTCAGTCATCGCTCAGGTGTTGACGGGACATGGCGGATTCTCCGAGTACTTGAACCGCTTCAAGTGCAAAGAGAGCCCGGCATGTATCTGTGACCCAGACGTGGCTGAGGGTATATTGCACCTGATAGTGGACTGCCCTGTATATGGAAAGAAAAGGTTTGAGACAGAAATGATAATGGATCGCAAAATAGAAAAGAATAATCTCGCGGAACTAACGGACAGAGACGACACTAGACACGTTTTCCTGGAGTTCTGTCGACACGTGGCTAAAGGGGCCATTAACAGAAATAAATAAACAAAAAAGCATGACAGAACGGAAGGAGTAACTAAATAAAAATGATAAGCTTTAAATAATAGGACTAGGGCTCTGACCTATACATCAGAGCCAAAAATTAGAATTAGATTAAATAGATATAAGATGTATATAGACAAAAAATTTTAAGAAATGACAAAAGATACTGACCCTATACATCAGTATCAACAATAGTAATTAGGACACCGCAAAGACTTCCGACCTGTACATCGGAAGTCGAAAGCGGAGCAAACAGGACATACCGTATAGATAGACAACTATACGAGGAAATGAATAATCTAGAAGAGCAAGAAAAAATTAATAAGACAAACACAGACCCTGAAACTATATCAGGGGTTTCTTGCAATCGGGGGGTTTTAGCCGGTACGAGTCCGGCATAGCCTTCCGCCGGAATACAGAACACCTTATAGCGGAAGGCATCCAAGAGGATTTCCCCCCGAAGAGAAAAAAAAAAAAAAAAAAAAAAAAAAAAAAAAAAAAAAAAAAAAAAACCTAACCTAACCTAACCTAACCTAACCTAACCTAACCTAACCTAACCTAACCTAACCTAACCTAACCTAACCTAACCTAACCTAACCTAACCTAACCTAACCTAACCTAACCTAACCTAACCTAACCTAACCTAACCTAACCTAACCTAACCTAACCTAACCTAACCTAACCTAACCTAACCTAACCTAACCTAACCTAACCTAACCTAACCTAACCTAACCTAACCTAACCTAACCTAACCTAACCTAACCTAACCTAACCTAACCTAACCTAACCTAACCTAACCTAACCTAACCTAACCTAACCTAACCTAACCTAACCTAACCTAACCTAACCTAACCTAACCTAACCTAACCTAACCTAACCTAACCTAACCTAACCTAACCTAACCTAACCTAACCTAACCTAACCTAACCTAACCTAACCTAACCTAACCTAACCTAACCTAACCTAACCTAACCTAACCTAACCTAACCTAACCTAACCTAACCTAACCTAACCTAACCTAACCTAACCTAACCTAACCTAACCTAACCTAACCTAACCTAACCTAACCTAACCTAACCTAACCTAACCTAACCTAACCAGTGTCGCTCCAACCGTCGCCGCGAACGCATCGTTTTTGCGTTGCTCCCGAGTGAAAAATTGGAAAAGTGTGGAAAAGTGTGGAAAAGTGACAAGTGTGATACATAAAAAGTTGCGCGCTGACGGGCCGAATCGTTTGGTGCTGAAACTAAAACGATCAGACTTTAACCTTGGCCAGAGGAGCCTAAAATCCGCCTATCTCCTCAGCGGCTCCGTTTCTGCGGTGGCTGGAAACACCACAGCGAAGACCTCATCGGGAGGAGTAAAACTCCGAAAACCGCGTCAAAATTGGACCAGCCATTGCGGAGATATAATCAAAGTCAGCAACCGCAAGTAAAGTGCCCAAAACTTTCCATTGTTTACAAGTTCGCCACGGGTAATGGAAAGTTTTTAGTTTTAAGTGACGTCATTCGGCACTTAAGTTCTGGAATAGTCTCGAATTCTCTCGAACATTCCAGAACTTTCCACAGCGTCACACGGTGACGTCACACGGTGACGCACTTCGCCAGCACTCCCTCCGCACCCGCACCCCTAACCCCCCCCCCGCACCTCCTTACCCCCCCCCTTACCCCCTTACCCCCCCCCCCCCCCCACCCCCTCCCCCCCTACCCCCCGCAACCCCCTTACCCCCCGCAACCCCCCCCCCCGCGGAGGTTTCACGTGGAGCACTTTTCCTCCCCCCCTCACCCCTTCAGATTTTCACCCCCCCCGCTTATTATCTCATAGATTAAAAGCCGTGAGACCCCCGAGTTTGGGCTCGTTTTAAAGAGGACAGGGAGGGCCGTCTTTTGGCCCCAACAGAATTGGACTATTTACACTTTTCTTTTTCACTTTACATTTTTGGTGCATGCGATATCTGTTTTATTGAGCAGATACCGCATAACGTGTGTACTGTCCTCTCTCTGTCCTTTGTCTCCATCACAGAAAATGTCCGAAGTACGCCGCAGCGTTGGAGAATACGAGGCGAAGTTAAGGTCCCCTAAACAGGTGGACAAATCGACATCGAAAAACGTATCCACCGCAGCCCTAAATACAGCTAGTACATCCAGTAGCAAACTAACGCCAAAGGCAGCAAAAGCTACACAGGACTATAAAAGCAGACTGAATGAGGCGAAAGCCTGCTATACAAAGGTAAAGTTGCAGCTGAACAACAGCCGCAACCTAAAGACGGAGATAAAAATAGAAATAAGCCAGGCAGTCGAGAGGCTTTTCAGCCTTGTAAAAGAGGCCGAAGAGGAGAGAGGACCCCAAAAAGTAGAGACAAGGGAAAAAGAGGGTGAGGAGGAAAATAAAACAAAAACGCAGGAAACGGAAATAATCAGAATAATGAAGGAACATGGGAAAATTGTACAGGACAACAGTGAAAGGATGGAAAAACTTCAAGAGGCCCTTGAAAGACAAAAGGAGGCCATAGTAAAGACCACATACGCGGGTGTGGCGGCCCGTTGCACCGGACCTTTACACCCGGTGGGATCTGGGCTGCACTCCGTAGTGGTCACATCCAAAAGTGCAACAGATACAGGGGAGGAAGTCCTGAACAAAATAAGAGAAGTGGTAGATGCAAAGGAGGGCTGGATCAAGGTGGAGAAAGTCAGAAAAGCAAAGGATAGGAAGGTAATAATGGGCTGTCACACAAAAGAGGACCAAAGGAAAATAAAGGAAAGAATCGAAAAAAAAGCGGGAGGCAACCTTGTCGTCGAGGAAGTCCAGAACAAGGACCCGCTCATGATCCTTAGGGACGTTCTAAAGATTAACAGTAACGAGGACGTCCTTAAGGCAGTGAAAAATCAGAACAGGAGCGTTTTCGACGGCCTCGGCGAGAAGGATAGCAGGATAACGATCAAATACGCCAAAAAAGCACGAAACCCCCACACGCAACATATTGTTGTAAGCACATCCCCTGCCGTCTGGAGGAGAACAATGGAGGCGGGGACACTGCACATCGATTTACAGAAAATAAAAGTTGAAGACCAGTCTCCTCTGGTGCAGTGTTCCCGATGCCTAGGCTACGGACACAGTAAGCGCCTCTGCAATGAAAGTGCGGACCTATGCAGTCATTGCGGAGGCCCACATATGAGAACAGAGTGCCCCGAGCAGGCAGTAGGAAAGGCGCCGACATGCCGGAATTGTCTGAGGGCAAAAATGGAACGAAAGGACCACAATGCCTTCAGCAACGACTGCCCGGTGAGAAGGCGATGGGACACACTGGCTAGGTCATCAGTGGCCTATTGCTAAGGGCGCACAGGGCAAGAGCCTCCTCCACCGAGTACTACAGGCGAACCTCCAGAGGAAGAAATTAGCAACGACGGAATTACTAATAGAGGCAACCAATAGAGGCGCCACTGTAGCGTTACTCCAGGAGCCGTACGTGGGCGCAGAAAGATGCATAAGAAACCATAGAGGCGTCAGGATCTTCCAGAACTCTGAGCAAGGAGAAGGGACTGTAAAGGCAGCAATAGCTGTCTTCGATCCAAATATGGATATTGTACAGTACCCGCAACTCACCACAAATAACATCGCAGTGGTGGGAATCCGAACCAGAGTCCGGGAGATCATACTGGTGTCATTCTACTTCGAGCCAAATCAGCCCATAGGGCCATACCTGGAGTACCTTAAAGTAATCAGTGAGCAAATTGGCCGCAAAAGCCTCATACTCGGAGGTGACGCCAACGCAAAGAGCACCTGGTGGGGGAGCGCAATAACAGACGACAGGGGTGAGGATGTGTCCGGCTTTCTTGAGGACTTGGGCCTCCAGATACTCAATCAGGGCGAAACCCCGACCTTCGATACCATAAGAGGAGGCCAACGATATCGCAGCCATGTTGACATTACAGCCTGCTCAACAAATATGCTGAACCTGGTGGAAGACTGGAAAGTCGAAGAAGGTCTGACGAGCTCTGACCACAACGGCATAACATTTAAAATAAAAATGGAGAAAGAAAAAGGGAAGCAAATTGAAAGAACCACCAGAATTTTCAACACAAAGAAAGCAAATTGGAGCCAGTTTCATAAGAAAATGGCCCAATTAAAGCAAGAAAATAAAATTAATGTGGAAGAAATTGCGAAAATTAATAACATCAAAGAACTGGAAATAATCATAAACAAATACGACAAGGCAATAGCACAAGCATGCACAAAAGCCATACCGAAAAAGAAAAAATCCGAGAAAATCTCCACGCCGTGGTGGTCTGCGGAGCTCGAAAAACTGAAAAAAGAGGTCGCCACCAGGAAACGGCGTATAAGATGTGCTGCGCCGATTCGACGGGCGAAGGTCATCGAAGAGTTCCTGAGAGTAAAAGAAACGTACGAAATGGAGGCCAGGAGAGCACAAATAGAAAGCTGGAAGGGGTTTTGTGAGAAACAAACCAAAGAAGGTCTCTGGGAAGGAATATACAGGGTAATGGGAAGAACGGAGAAAAGAAGTGAGGATGTGCCCCTGGCCGTGATGGGGAGAACACTGAGCGATAAGGAGTCGGTGAGGCTGCTGGCTGAAACCTTCTACCCGGAGGACTCCGAGGAAGGGGAGAACTCAGACCATCGCCAAACCAGAGCTACGGCAGATCAGGTAAACGGTTGGGTACATAATGAAAAATATGACCCACCGTTTACTCTGACCGAAATGGAACTGGCGATGGGAGGCCTCAACCCCAAAAAAGCCCCCGGAGTGGATGGGTTTACAGCAGACATATGCCAACAAGTCCAGTCCGCCGACCCTCAGCTGCTCCTAAGGATCTTTAATAGATGCCTAGAACTGAACCACTTCCCCAAGATCTGGAAGGAGGCAACAGTTATAGCCCTGCGGAAACCGGGGAAGGAGGATTACAGCAGCCCAAAATCCTACAGGCCCATAGGCCTTCTGCCGGTCATGGGGAAGGTGCTAGAGAAAATGGTTGTGGGGAGGCTAAAATGGCACCTCACACCAAAAATGTGCACCCGCCAGTATGGTTTTATGCCACAAAAAAGCACCGAGGACTCCCTCTATGACCTGATACAACACATACGCGGAAAGCTTCACGAGAAGAAGCTAGTGGTAGTTGTATCATTGGACATAGAGGGAGCCTTCGACAATGCTTGGTGGCCGGTTATAAAAACCAGACTGGCCGAAGAAGAGTGTCCGGTTAACCTCCGGCGGATAATGACCAGTTACCTCGAAGACCGTAAGGTACGGGTCAGGTATGCCGGAGAGGAATACATAAAGGACACTCACAAAGGGTGCGTACAGGGGTCCATTGCAGGACCCCTCCTTTGGAACCTCCTCATCGACCCACTTTTGAGGGGCCTGGAACAGCGAGGTGACTACGTGCAGGCGTATGCTGACGACGTCGTCCTGGTGTTCGCCGGTGGCACTGCGCGGGAAGTGCAAGGGCAAGCCAATGCCGCCCTCGAGTATGTTCGGGGGTGGGGCGTCAAAAATAAGCTGAAGTTCGCACCGCATAAAACAAATGCAATGGTGCTAACTAGAAAGCTAAAGTTTGACGTGCCACTCCTGAGCATGGGCGGGGTTGACATTGGAATGTCCGACGAGATTAAGATCCTGGGGCTCACAGTAGACAAGAAGCTGAACTTCAACGCCCATATTGCGAACACCTGCAAAAAGGCGTTGAATGTTTATAAGCAATTGTCTAGAGCTGCCAGGATCAGTTGGGGGCTCCACCCAGACATAATACGTATTATATATACGGCAACGGTGGAGCCCATAATCTTGTATGCCGCCAGCGCATGGGCACCGGCTGTCACCAGACTGGGCGTCAAACGGCAGCTGAACGTAGTTCAAAGAGGCTTCGCCCAAAAGCTCTGCAAAGCCTACCGCACTGTCTCCCTAAATTCGGCACTATTACTAGCCGGGATATTGCCACTCGACCTCAGAATCCAGGAGGCAGCCGCCCTATATGAGGTCAAGAGAGGAATACCTCGGATGATGCCGAAAGACGGGGAGGTAGAGCGCAGGGTGGCATTTGCAGACACTCCGCATCCGGCAAAACATATGGATCTACAGTTCATAAACCTGGTAGATCCAAAACACTGTGAAGAAATAACAACAGCAGTAAAAATTTTCACCGACGGCTCTAAGATTGAGGGCAAAGTGGGAGCTTCATTATCCGTATGGAAGAACGAAGCCGAAACCAGAGCCCTCAAGCTTAGACTGTCGCCGTACTGCACGGTCTACCAGGCGGAACTGCTAGCCATATGCAGAGCCTCGCGGTATATCCTCCAATGCGGAGAGTCGAGCTTTGGCATTTTCAGCGACTCACGCTCGGCGTTGGAAACAATCGTCAACCCTTGCAGTCCCCACCCTCTAGCCATCGAAACGAGGGCCAACATCCGACATGGTGTACTCCAAAACAAAGAAGTTTCTTTGTTTTGGATTAAAGCACATGCGGGGCTGGAAGGGAATGAGCGCGCTGACCAGCTGGCCAAACTCGCTGCCAGAAGCCTGAAAGTGAAGGCAGAGTATGATAGCTATCCGGTTTCATTCATGAAGCGACAGATCCGCAAGGACTCGCTTGATGAATGGAACCGGCGCTACCAAGAAGGCGAAACGGCTGCAGTAACCAAAGCCTTCCTACCGGACGCCATAAGGGCACACAGCATAATCAGGAAGATCCGGATGGAGTCAGTCATCGCTCAGGTGTTAACGGGGCACGGCGGATTCTCCGAGTACTTGAATCGCTTCAAGTGCAAGGAGAGCCCGGCGTGTATCTGTGACCCAGACGTGGCTGAGGGTATATTGCACCTCATTGTTGATTGCCCTGTATATGGAAAGAGAAGATTTGAAGCAGAAATGCTTATGAACAGAAATATAAAACAAGATAATCTCGCTGTGCTCATGGACGGGGACGACACACGACACGTACTCCTGGAGTTCTGTCGGCACGTAGCCAAAGGGGCTATTAATAGAAACAAACAAAATAGCAAGACAGAACGGAAGGAGTACAAGAATAGATAAGATATTTTAAAAGTATGACCAGGGCTCTGACCTATACATCAGAGTCCAAAAACTAGTATAAGACAACGCCAAGACTTCTGACCTGTACATCAGAAGTCGAAGGCTGAAATGCACACAACAGATTTAGAAGATAAGTTTTAAAAAGTATGACTGACTCTGACCCTATACATCAGAGTCTAACTAGTGACAAAGAAGATTAGGCCTGGACTTCCGAACCTAATGTCGGAAGCCAATAGGCGGGACAGAAAGTCAACGACTCACAGTTGACTTTCACGATTTATAATTATAAATGGAATAGCAAGAAATAACAAGATATATACAGACTCTGACGTCCACATCAGAGGTTCTTGCAATCGGGGGGTTTTAGCCGGTACGAATCCGGCATAGCCTTCCGCCGGAATACAGAACACCTTATAGCGGAAGGCATCCAAGAGGATTTCCCCCCGAAGAGAAAAAAAAAAAAAAAAAAAAAAAAAAAAACCTAACCTAACCTAACCTAACCTAACCTAACCTAACCTAACCTAACCTAACCTAACCTAACCTAACCTAACCTAACCTAACCTAACCTAACCTAACCTAACCTAACCTAACCTAACCTAACCTAACCTAACCTAACCTAACCTAACCTAACCTAACCTAACCTAACCTAACCTAACCTAACCTAACCTCACCTAACCTAACCTAACCTAACCTAACCTAACCTAACCTAACCTAACCTAACCTAACCTAACCTAACCTAACCTAACCTAACCTAACCTAACCTAACCTAACCTAACCTAACCTAACCTAACCTAACCTAACCTAACCTAACCTAACCTAACCTAACCTAACCTAACCTAACCTAACCTAACCTAACCTAACCTAACCTAACCTAACCTAACCTAACCTAACCTAACCTAACCTAACCTAACCTAACCTTTTTTTTTTTTTTTTTTTTTTTTACGTGGGGAAATCCTGCATGAGATACCCTTCCGCTGGGGACAGGCGGAGGGTTATGCCGGACTCTTACCGGCTAAAACCCCACGGTGTTCCATCTGGTCACTTGACGCCAGGGTCACGGGTGCGCTTTCGCATTCGTCCGCGACCCCGACTGTGACGGCCCGCTCATGCGGGCCCCGGTCTCTGGTCTATTTACCGGTCCTGGAGGGTGGGCGTCGCTCGGGAACACGCGTGCGGACGCCCATTTCTTCTTTTAATGAGCCTTGTCGGTTTGGTCGACGAACTTCCCCGCGTTCGTCGACCGGCTCATTTTAGGGTGGGGGCAGATGGCGGGCGTAATCCCGCCTTCTGCGCCCGGTTCGCCTGCGGCGCAGCGGGTCAGTAGCTTCGCGCTCTCTGGCCCGCTCCGCCGCTTCCTTCTCGAGCATCACGTGCTCGCAGAAGGCCGTCACTGCTTTCCACGACCTCTCGTCGCCGACCATAGCTTTCACTACGGCCGGCAAGGAGAGGTCGCCGCCTATCACGGCGCCGAGAGAGGCGCGCTGCTCCGCCCAGGCCGTGCACGCTTCCAGCGTGTGCTGGGCAGTCTCCTCCGGGCAGCCGTCGCAGTGTGGACACACCGCGGTCGGCTCCCTCCCGATCCTGTGCAGGTACTTCCCGAAACAGCCATGTCCCGAGAGCACCTGCGTCGACCGGAAGGTCAGGACGCCGTGTCGTCTGTCCAGCCACTGATCTAGGACCGGACGGACCGCCTCCACTGTCCTGGCTCCGGCGCTGGGGCTGCCCAGCCTCTGCCGCCACTCTTCCACCGCGAACCGACGGAGCTCAGCGCGCTCCGCCTCCACCTCTCTCGGCGTCGGAACTAGACCCCGTTCCGACTGCTCCTCGCGCCAGTAGTGTAGTGACGCGAGGAGCTCCGCGTCCAGGTCCCAGGGGGGGGACGCCGCCAGCGCGCATGCCGCCGTGAAGGACACCGTGCGGTATCCTCGGCACGCCCTGATCGCGATCGCCCTCTGCGGAGCGCGCAGGTGGGCGACTGTGCGTCTGTTCAGGGCGCTCGCCCATACGGGCGCCCCGTACAGGGCCATCGACCGGACGACCCCGACGTACAGACGCCGACACGACACGTCCGGTCCCCTGAGATTTGGCAGCAGGCTTCCGAGGGCCGCCGCCGCCCCCAGCAGCTTTGGCGCCAAGCGCTGGAAGTGCGCCGCGAAGTCCCATCGACCGTCCAGCACGAGACCCAGGTATCGCATCGTCGGCTCGATGGCGATGCGAACACCGCCCACCACGATGCCCGATCCCGCGGGTGGCGCTCTGCGAGGCCCGTGGAAGCACAGGGCCTCGGACTTGTCGAGGGCCACCTCGAGGCCCAGCCTTCGGATTCGGCCCACGACGTGGGCCACGCCGGCGGTGGCTAGCAGGCGACACTCCCTGTATGTCTTGCCGCGGGCCGTCACCAACGTGTCGTCGGCGTAACAGGTCACGTCGACGCCACGAAGGTTGCTGCCCCGCAGCACCCAGTCGTAGCCGATGTTCCACAGGAGCGGCCCGAGGACCGAACCCTGCGGGACACCGCACGACATCTCGCGCCTGCATCGCTCGTCCCGGCCGGGGTACGACACGTACCGGTCCGACAGGTAGGACCGGATCGTGTGGCGGAGGTAGCGGGGCGCTCGATGATATTTGAGCGCCTCTTCGATGCAACTCCAGGGCAGGCTGTTGAACGCGTTGGCGATGTCGAGTGACACCGCCAACACGATCTCGCCCCGGGAGACCGCCTCCTCCGCCAGGCCCTTCACCCGCAGGATCGCCTGGACGGTCGACCTTCCTCGTCTGAAGCCGAACTGGCTGTCGGCCAGGTCGGGGCCAACTCTCTCGAGGTGCTCGACGAGGCGCGCGGCAATTATGCGCTCGAAGAGCTTGCCGGCCTCGTCGAGCAGCACGATGGGGCGGTACGCGGAGGGCGAGTCCGCCGGACGCCCGTCCTTCCTCAGGAGCACTAAACGACCGGTTCTCCACTGTCGCGGGAACCGTCCCTGCTCGAGGCAGGTGTCGAGTAGCCTCCTGAATCTGGAGCCCAAGGCCCCGAGGGCGTACACCCACACGCGACCGGGTACACCATCGGGTCCGGGGGCCGTGTTCTTGGCGCGGAGCCTCAACACAGCCCCGCCCAGCTCCCCCTCGGACACTGCCGGCACCTCGGCGTCCTCGTCCTCCTCCTCGGCCGCGATCGGCGCCATCGTCGGAGGCGTGTGCTCGGGCCTGTTCGGGAACAGAGCCGCGACCACGTTATCCACCAGCTGGGGCTGGAGAATCTGCGTCAGCGGGGAGGTCCAGGGGCGAAGTTTGCCCCTGACCATGCGGTACGGCCTTCCCCACGGATCGCGATTCAGCGTCCCCAGCAGCTCCTCCCTGGCCGCTGCCTTGGCCCGACTGATGGCCCCTTTCAAAGCCTGCTTTGCGCTCCTGTACGACTCGTACAGGAGCGCCTCGCTGGCTTCGTTTCGCTGCCTCCTCCGGCGCTGCCTCGTGTACTGGCGTCTCGCGGCTACGCACGACGTGCGCAACTCGGCGATTTCGGTACACCACCAGTACACCTGCCTTCTCGGCGGCCGAGGCCCCATCCGCGGCATCGACGCGTCGCAGATGCGCGTCAACGCCGCTCGCAGCGACTCAGCCTCCTCGTCCACATTCGCGACGTTTAGAGGGCCGTCGATGGGCGAGCCCACCCAGGCCTCGACAAGGGAGGCCTCCTTCAGGAGTTCCTTGTCGAGGCGCTTTAGCGCCCATCGCGGTCCGTCTCCGGGTGGACCGGTCTCGGGCGACCGATCCGGCGTCGTTGACAGTGTAGAGACGCTGAATCTGATGTACCGATGATCGGACAGCGTCTCCACATCTTCCAACACCGCCCAGTCGTGTACACGGCGCGCCAGGGCGGGGCCAGCGAAGGTCACGTCCACTATGGACCCGCCCCGTTGTCGCACGCACGTGTCTACCGACCCCCGGTTGAGGAGGCAGAGTCCCGCCGCCACAGCCCACTGCTCTAGCGCCGCGCCCCGCGCGTCGGTGGCGGGAGATCCCCACGCCGTGGATTTGGCGTTGAGATCGCCCGCCACCAGGACGGGGTGGTGGCTTCGACCCATCAGGGCTCCGACCTCGTCCAGAAACCTCTCGAATTCGGAGAGGCTTCTATTGGGGGAGAAGTAGACGCCTATGGTCATGATCTCCCCCAACAGCGCCGCGACGCATCCCCGACCCTTGGCTACGTTTCCGAAGGGCGGGGAGCCAGCGGAGCCCTGACGAAGCAGGGCCACGGAGCCGTCGCTCGCCGCCGTCCAGTTGTCGCTGTCGGGGACGAAGTACGGCTCCGCGACCACGGCCACCTGGGTCAACCACTCCGCCATAGTCTGCAGGAGCAAGTCCTGCGCTCTGGCGCAGTGATTGACATTCGCCTGCACGAGCCTGAGGGCCATTTACGCAGGCGGCCTTGCGTCTTCCTCCATCGCCACTGGGGGCTGCGGGGGACCGCCCGACTGTGCGGGCGGCCCTTTCGCTCCGGCGGCGGCAGTTTTCCTTCCCCCCCCTTTGTTCTTGGACGGGGGGGCCGTGCACGCCTTGCTGCCCACCCTGTGGTCCGCGGGCTTACTGGCTGCGGAGCACAGAGCACAGTGCGGCAGGGCCGAGCAGCAGCTCGCCTTGTGGCCCGCTTGGCCGCAGCGGTAGCACTGCTCGCTGCGGTCCACGTCGGCGGTGCACTGCACCCGCACGTGCCCGACCTCGAGGCACCGGTAACAGCGCAAGGGTCTCGGCTCGAGCAGCCTAACCTGGGCCGAGACCCATCCCACGAGGAGGCGTCCGCCGTCGGCGACCTTCTTCGCCGCCGCCACCGGGCAACGGACCACCACACTGGCGAGGCCGGACCTATCGCGGCGGAGTTCGCCGGACCGAACGCTGTCCTCCGAGCACCCGGCGACACGTGCGACGGCCGCCCTCACCTCTTCGGCGGACTCGGAGTCGCCCAGGTCTGAGATACGCAGCTCTGCGCACTTCGTAGGCCTGGAGACCCGGACGTCCTCGGCCTTGAAGAACTCGCGCAGCTTCTGCGCGAGAGCGTCCGCCTTGTCGCCGCTCGCAGAGCCCGGCACCTGGAGCATGCGCGCCCCCGTGGCCGCCTGCCTGAACCGCAGTGACGGTATACCCAGGGCAGCGATGTCGATGCTGCCCTTGGCCGCGGCGAGGGCCTTCCCGTACGTGAGGCCGCGGTCCTCGGCCCCCGGCTGCAGGGTGATCACCACGGCCGTCGACCGAGGTGTGCGAACCTGCCTCGGGTGCCTCCTTTGTGGCGCCTTTTGTGGGGCAGTCCTTACGGGTTCCACCCCGGACGCCTTGCCCTTTCGGCCCCTCTTTACCACCGTAGTCCAGGCCTGGTCCATGGACTCCGGTGCGGGCGGCAGCGCGCGGGGCTGTCGCGGGGTCTGTGCCGCCTTTTTAGCGGCAACCGACGCCTTCGTGGCAGGTTTACGCTGCCCCTTCTTCCCCTTCTTTCCCTTTCGGGGTTCGGGGGCAGCCGTAGGCTGCGTGTCGCCGCCGGGGCGAGTGCCGGCCGTCGACGCCGGCCTGGGCCCACCGCCAGCACTGTCGCCAGCTAGCGGTGGACGGAGGCGCTTGGCTGGGAGGAGCCTATCCTCCAGCGCCTCCAACCTGGCATTCATCATGGTCCCCGCTTGGACCATGAAGGTGCGGAGGAGCTCCTCCGCATTAGGCGAAGAAGGAGTCCGCCGCTGCTCCTGCGGTGGAGGGAGGACCTCCACAGCCTCGACCGAGGGGAGAACGGCCCTCTGCCGTTCCGTCACCTCCTTCAATTGCGCGCGCAGATCCGAGATCTCGGCTTCGAGGCGGACAATGTTCGCCTGCTGTCGAGCCGACTCCTCGGATGCTGTGCGCGCACCGAGCTCCTTTAGGGCCTCTGTCAGCGCCCCCGCAGCGTCCTTTAGGGCACGCACGTAAGTGCCCTTAAGATTTTTGGACGTTGTGGCCACCTTCATTATGATGGCCAGACTGTCCAGCGCCTTGTCAGTCGAGTCCGGGCTCGAGCTCGGCCCGGCCACGCCCGCCGTCGCCTTCTTGGGCCGGATCTGTCTGGCCATAGCGGCCACGTCCTCCTCGTCCGCGAGCCTCAGCTCGTCTCTCCTCGCGGCCAAGTACTCTTGTTTGGCCTTGGCCAGGCCCACGTACTGCCCCGTAGAGGGAGGCCGGCCCCTTCCTCTTTTGGCCACCATTTTTTTTTGTCCCCCTGCCGAGTTCGGGGCGGACTCCTGGCTGGAGTCTGAGCCCGAACTCAGCGTCGAGCCGGGCCGCTTGCGACGCTGCCAAAACTGGCTGCGTCGTATCGCTGGGGAGTCCCCAGCCTCGCTACCACTGCCGGAGGCATCCTCCGGTCCACTTTGGTTTATTGTTTTTTTAAGGTCCATAAAGTTCCCACGAGTATGGGGGAAATAATAGTCCACCCAGACAGTGCCCCCTGTGCCTGGGTAACCCTAATACCGCTGGGAGGTCGGGCAGTATCCCAGGGTTGGCCACTCACGACTGATATGCCCCTCAGCCGCTCGATATCGAGCATCCTGACGCCGCGCAAGGCCCCAAAAGGGGGCGCCTCAACGCCAGGAATTAGGGGTTTTTTATAGAGGTGGACTCCTCGCGGTCCGGCCGATGAAGGCAAGACCCCCGCCCCCGAAGGGCTACGGTATGATCGCGGGGTTTTACAACACCCGCCCCACAGCCTTTCGACTGTGGCCCCAGCCTCCCATTGTTGCGGATTAGGATACAGTTCCTAATCCGCCCCTATCACTAATTGGGATCAGGATAACAATCCCGATCCCAAAGCCATCCCGTTGTTCTCCACTGTGCCCTCTGCTCATTCAGAGGGACACGCGGAGACACGCCAACGCCTCGGAAGCGACAGACCAGATTGGCCTCCGCCTCCTCACCTTTTGCCAGGATATTAGCCAACAGCCACCGAGATCTCCCAACAAAGGAAAAGTCGCTGACCGTTGCCCAGGGTGCACCGTCCCGGATCTGTCGTTGAGCCATCGTTCCCTGCGGACGTATCCAGAGGGACAAACAGACCAGCGACAGCCCGGGCACACGAGGAGGTTCCCCGGCCACGCCACCCCAACCTAACCTAACCTAACCTAACCTAACCTAACCTAACCTAACCTAACCTAACCTAACCTAACCTAACCTAACCTAACCTAACCTAACCTAACCTAACCTAACCTAACCTAACCTAACCTAACCTAACCTAACCTAACCTAACCTAACCTAACCTAACCTAACCTAACCTAACCTAACCTAACCTAACCTAACCTAACCTAACCTAACCTAACCTAACCTAACCTAACCTAACCTAACCTAACCTAACCTAACCTAACCTAACCTAACCTAACCTAACCTAACCTAACCTAACCTAACCTAACCTAACCTAACCTAACCTAACCTAACCTAACCAGTGTCGCTTCAACCGCCGTCGCGAACGCATCGGTTTTGCGCTGCTCCGTAGCGAAAAATCGAAGTGAGAGTGAAAGTCACTTCTTGTGTTAAGTGTTATACATGAAAAGTTGCGCGCTAACGAGGGGAATCGATTGGTGCTAATATCGGAACCATCGGACCACAACTCGATCCAGTGGAGCCCGAAAACCGTTGCGTGCAACACTCTTTTGAATACGCCGAGAGAATAGGATCAAAAACCCCCCCCTTTTTTATTGCTAAATCGTGGGGCTCAGCGTCATCCTCCACACTGCCAAGGAACAGATTTTTCGCGTTGTTTTTGAGTGAGATATCGGGGAAAAACAAAATTCCTTTGTCTCCGTATCTCCTCAGCGGCTCTTTTTCTGCGGTGGCTGGAAACACCAGTTCGAAGACCACATCGTGAAGAACATAACTGCGAAAACTGTATCAAGATCGGACCAGCCATTGCAGAGATATAGCCAAAAACGTCTGACCCACCACTATTTTGGCTGCGCAGCGAGAATCGGTGTCGCCCGGGAGAAAGAGGATGCCCTAAAACGGATAAAAGTGGACTCAAAAACCATAAAAACCGTGAGTAAAGTGTCAAAATCGGGAAAAAACTATCAAAAACTTTCCACTGTTTACTACGTCTGTTACAAGTATCGGAACGCTTCGTGAAGTTTCGGATCTACTCGGTAATCCCCGCGGAGTAGCGAGGCGTGGCCTGACACAGCGGCCGGCAAAGTCGGGGCGTGGCCTACAAATACCGATACGAGGTACGTTACTTATACATACCTATCGACGTAGTAGGGCGTGGTTTGATCGCGATTGTGGCAACCTACTTCTGCTCGTGGGAGTTCAGAGTTCAAAATTAGTTCAAAATTAGTACGTAAAGAGAGTACGTAAATTCGGATGGCCACAAATATCCTTTGATATCTCCGTAACGGACTAACGCATTTCATCGAGTCTGGACTCATTGTGAAGGGGACGACGAGGGCTTTTTGGCCCCGTGATAATAATAATAATAATATTTTTAAATAATTTAAAATCTTTTAACTTTTAAATATTTTATTGCGGTATCTGTTTTATTGAGCAGATACCGCGTAATCCGTGTGTTATTCCCTAAACTAACTGTCGGGGAGATCCCCCCCCCCCCTTCCCCTAAATCTCCTAAACCCTTCCCAAACCTCCCCCCTACCAAGGTTTCACGGGGAGCATTTTTCCCCCCCCTCCCCCCTCTTGGGATACCTCACCCCCCCGCAAGATATCTCGGGTACGAGAGCAGATACGACCCCCGAGTTTGGGATCATTTTGAAGAGGACGAGGAGGGCCGTCTTTTGGCCCCAACAGAAGTAGTCTTTTAAACAAGTAAATTTGATAGCGACACATTTTCCTTCTTGTTCTTCTATACACTCTTTTATAATATAAGTTATTATAAGTTTTAGTTATTGACAACATATTTGACACGTCCTCTGACGCAAATATGTTCGGCCACCGCACTCCTCCAACAAAGACCATGAATCAAAAGCGGACTCCCGAACAGCTGGTGCGAGCGGGCCCCTCCCAAGAAAGGCCCAAGGCGACACAAAATGTGAGACGTAGTATAGGGGAATGGGAGTCAGGGGGAAATAATCCCAAACCTGATTCCATAAAAAGGACCGTTCCCTCCGCCCCCTCACCCGCAAGCGAAATTAATAAGACCCATGTGGCCGGGAAAGAAACGAAAAAGACACTGGTTGAAGAGGCCAGACTTCTGATGACAGTAGCCATAGGCCAAATGGAGAATTCCGGTAACATAAAAACAACAATAAAGACGAAGGTCATAGAGTGCCTTAAAAATCTCTACGACGTAGTTAAAAAATCTGAAGGAAGGTATATAGACTCAAAAAAACTGACAAAGCAAACGAAAGAAAGTGAGGACGCAAGTAGAAAGGAAACTTTGAAGGAAAATAACGACGAAGCCATAGAAAAAATTGAAGAAAATAGCAGACTCTTGAAAGAGAGCATAAATGAGATGGGAATGCTAAGAAGAGAATTGCAGGGACATAGAGAGACTCTAAGCGAGGGGATAAAGAGTTATGCGAGTGTGGTAGCCGGACCTCCAAAGGAGAAAGTTCGGGGACCCACGACTATGCACTCAGTGATCGTAACTTCTAGCGATGAAACCGAAACGGGGGACCAAGTCCTCGAAAAGGTGAGAACAGCTGTGAAAGCCAAAGAGGGTGGTGTAACCATTGACAAGGTGAGAAAAGCGAGAGACAGGAAGGTGATTTTAGGTTGCCATGCGCAAAAGGAAATAGAAAAGGTAAAAAGGAGAATAGAAGCAGCTGGCGGACACCTTAAGGTACAAGAGGCAAAGAATAGAGACCCTCTAGTCATCTTGCGAGACGTGCTACAAAATAATACAGATGATGAAGTGATGAAGGCACTGAGAGCACAGAATAAGCGGCTATTCGAGGGACTGGCCCCGGAAAACGACCGCTTAGAGGTCAAATTCAAAAAAACGACCCGAAACCAGCTCACCACACACATGGTCCTGAAAGTGTCGCCGGAGCTCTGGAATCGCCTAATGGAGGTGGAAACCGTGCGTATCGACCTCCAAAGAATCAGGGTGGAGGACCAATCTCCCCTGGTACAGTGTTCCCGCTGCCTGGGCTACGGCCATGGGAAGCGGTTATGCCGGGAAACCCAGGACGCGTGCAGCCACTGTGGCGGTCCTCATATGAAAACTCAGTGCGGGGAATGGATTGCCGGAGAAACACCGGAATGCATTAACTGCACGAGATCGAAACAGATTCAAAGGAATCACAACGCCTTCGATAAGGACTGCCCGGTGCGTAGGAGATGGGATGCACTAGCACGGTCCTCCGTGGCATACCACTGCTAAGGGCGACCCAGGCGATACAAATGTGGCGGATGCAGCCACCCCGAGCAAACAAAGGCGGTACAAGATACTCCAGGCCAACCTCCAAAGAAAGCAGCTTGCAACATCTGAAATGATGTTGGAGGCTGACAGAAGGGGGGTGGCCTTTGCGCTGCTCCAGGAGCCGTATGTGGGCGGCTCGAAGTGTATGAAGAGTTATAGAGGGGCGAGGATCTTCCAAAGCGCGAGCCAGGAACAGGGAACTGTCAAGGCGGCTATTGCCGTCTATGACCATGAAGTAGACATTAGACAGTTCCCAAAACTCACCACAAATAACATCGTGGTGGTGGGAATCCGGACTCGTGCCTGGGAGATCGTTGCGGTATCGTACTACTTCGAGCCGGATCAACCCATAGGGCCTTACCTGGAACATATTAAGTATATACAAAAGGAGTTGCAGCCGGGTTTGCTCTTATTGGGCGGAGATGCAAACGCCAAAAATACCTGGTGGGGTGGTGACGTGGTTGACCGGCGGGGAGAGGAAATGCTCGGGTCCCTGAATGAGATGGGCTTGCAGGTGCTCAACGTGGGAGATGTCCCCACATTTGAGACCATCAGGGGACATAAACGGCTCGCAAGTTACATTGACGTAACCGCCTGCTCCAGCGAGATGCTTAACTTGGTGGAGGACTGGCGGGTGGACGGAGGTATCACCACTTCCGACCACAATGCCATCTCTTTCGGCTTAAGACTAACAAAAGCGAAAGGCATGAGTATCCAAAGGACGACACGGATTTATGGCACCAAAAAGGCAAACTGGACTCGCTTTCGTAAGAAACTGAGCCAGTTTAAAGAAGAAGGCGCCATAAATCAAGATAGGGTAAGCGAAATAAAAAATGTAAAAGACCTGGACACTTTGGCGGAGGGATTCACGAGTATAGTCAAGAAGACATGCGAGTGCGTCCTTCCGAGAAAGAAGTCCAGGGAAAAGCTAGCCCTACCGTGGATGTCTGAGGAACTCTGCACGTTGAGGAGGGAAGTCCTCACCAAGAAGCGTCGGATCCGCTGTGCAGCGCCGGTGCGTAGAGAGAAGGTCGTAGGAGAGTACCTGCAAGTTAAAGAAAAGTATGAAAAGGAGGCCAAGAGAGCGCAAATTGATAGCTGGAAAGGATTCTGCAGTAGACAGGATAAGGAGGGGTTATGGGAGGGGATTTATAGGGTGGTGGGTAGGACCACCAAAAGACAGGAGGATGGGCCCCTGGAGAAGGACGGAAAAACGTTGGATCTGCGGGAGTCGGCGGAGGAGCTGACTGAGGCGTTCTACCCAGACGATTCGGAAGAAAAAGACACATCACAACATCGTGTGATCAGAAGGGAGGCCGACCAGGTTAACGACTGGTCTAAAAACGAGCACCAAGATCCTCCCTTCACGATTGAGGAACTCCGATCAGTGGTGGAGAGCTTTAACCCAAGGAAAGCTCCGGGTGCGGACGGCTTCACCGCCGACATCTGTAGCCAAGCGATCTCCGACGATCCGGAGTTTTTCCTATCACTGGTGAATAAATGCCTGGAGTTGGGGCACTTCCCGACCCTCTGGAAAGAGGCGACGGTTGTGGTCCTGAGAAAACCAGGAAGAGACAATTATAGCACCCCCAAGGCCTATAGACCAATTGGACTGCTACCAGTGATGGGAAAAATTCTGGAAAAGCTGATCGTGGGTAGACTAAAATGGCATATACTCCCAAGGATTAGTACTCGCCAATACGGATTCATGCCTCAGAGAAGCACAGAGGACTCCCTCTACGATCTGGTGAACCACGTACGACAAAAACTATCCGAGAAAAGGATAATCGTAGTGATATCGCTGGACATAGAGGGGGCCTTTGATAACGCTTGGTGGCCAGCTATTAGAGTCCGATTGGCTGAGGAAAAGTGTCCTATAAATATACGGAGAATGCTGGACAGCTACCTACGCGACAGAAGAGTTGCCGTCCGCTATGGGGGCCATCAGATCATAAAGAGCACTAGCAAAGGCTGTGTACAAGGCTCTATTGGCGGTCCTATTCTGTGGAACCTTATTTTGGATCCCCTGTTGAGAGGGCTGGAACGAAGGGGAGATTACTGTCAGGCGTTTGCGGACGACGTAGTCCTTGTTTTGGACGGGTTTGCGGCCCCTGAAATAGAGAGACGTGCCAGTGCCGCCCTCGACTATGTTCGGGGCTGGGGCATCGAAAATAAGCTGAACTTCGGTCCATCGAAGACCAAAGCTATGGTCATAACGAAGAAGCTTAAGTTTGGTGTCCCGGTCCTGAGGATGGGCGGGGTCGACATTGGCTTGTCTGAAGAAATAAAAATCCTGGGGCTCTGGATCGACAACAAGCTTTCGTTTAAAAAGCACGTCACGGAGGTGTGTAAGAAAGCAATAAACATCTGTAAACAGTTATCCAGAGCAGCCAAAGTTAGTTGGGGCCTTCACCCAGAAGTCGTCCGTATGATCTACACCGCGGCCGTGGAACCCATAATTACATACGCCTCCAGCTCTTGGGTGTCGGGGGTTGGGAGGCTAGGGGTGCAAAAACAGCTGTACAATGCGCAAAGAGGCTTTGCACAGAAACTGGTTAGAGCATATAAAACCGTCTCTTTAAACTCGGCCCTAGTGCTGTCCGGGTTACTCCCGCTTGATCTCCGAATTAGAGAAGCAGCTGCGCTCTACGAGGCCAAGAGAGGGGTGCCCCGGGCAGACTTAGGAGACCGAGAAGTGGAGCGAGTGGTTGCATACGCCAAAATTCCCCATCCGGCGGAACATATGAGCTTGGGGTTCATGAGCCTGATAAACCAACAGCAAGTCGAAGAAAACAGTACACAAGACATTAGAGTGTATACGGATGGCAGTAAGTTTGATGGGGGGGTCGGGGCGTCGCTGTCCATATGGAGAGGCGATGCTCAGATCAAGGCCGTCAAACTGAAACTGTCTCCGTATTGCACAGTTTATCAGGCGGAACTCCTGGCCATATGCGAAGCCACTAAATTAATCTTGGCACGCCGGGAACAGAGTTTTGGCGTGTACAGTGACTCGAGATCTGCACTGGAGACGGTTATAAACAATGCCTCCAAGCACCACCTGGCCATCCAATCTCGCGACAACATAAAAACAGGCAGTACCCAGGGCAAGGAGATATCCTTGTTCTGGGTTAAAGCACACGCAGGACTGGAGGGTAACGAAAAAGCCGACCAACTGGCAAAAGTTGCAGCCCAAAAGCTCAAAACCAAACCGGCATATGACCTGTGTCCGGTCTCATTCGTCAAGCGGCAAATCCGTGAGCAATCGCTGCGGGAATGGGGCCGGAGGTATATGGATGGTGCGACGGCTGCAACCACAAAAATCTTTTTCCCGGACGCGGTGAGCGCCTATAAGACAGTAAGGAAAATAGAAATGACGGGTGTCCTGACGCAGGTCTTGACGGGTCACGGAGGGTTCTCCGAATACCTAAAAAGGTTCGGACGAAAGGAGAGCCCATCGTGTATCTGCGAACCTGACGTCGAGGAAACAATCGGACACCTCCTCTTCGACTGCCCGACAAACTCCCTCCTGAGATTTAATACGGAACAGGAAATGGACATCATACTTAGCAGAGAAAATGCCAGTGCAATAATAGCGGATAAAGATAGAAGGCAAATCTTCATAAAATATTGTATAAAAGTGGCAAACAAATCAATAAGAAGGAACAAGTAGAAAAATATGATGTCGCTACATATTAACTGTATATATAAACAGCATATTAACCTAAATGAGATAGAAGCCATAAGCATTATAACCATAGTATTAAGAAATAGAAATAAGTAAAAGGCCACTGTTTGTATCTATGCATACAAAACAAGTGGTCTAACAAATAGAATATAAATGTAATAGGATATGGCAATAGTATTAAGAAATATGTAATTAAATATAAGTTATAATAAACACTGTAATAAGATAAGCCTGTAAATAACAAAAGAACAAAATAAAGAAAAGAAATAAAAACATATAAAAGAAATAAGAAACAAAAGAGAAATAAAAGAAAAAAATAGACATGAAAAGAAAAGAAAGCAAAAAGTTCAAAAAGAAACAAACAGAAATATAAAAGAAAAACCGAACATACTGGAAAGAAAGAAAAAATTCAAAAAATACGAGATCATAAAGCAAGACTGATTTTAAAAAAATATATAAAGTAGACACAGTCTCTGATCTCCACGTCAGAGGATACGACGAAAGACAAACCAAGGTTTTAGTCGGTAAAAGTCCGGCACTACCTGGGCCCTCCATTCCCAGGTGTCCATGAGGATTTTATCCTTGGTTTGTCAAGAAAAAAAAAAAAAAAAAAAAAAAAAAAAAAAAAAAAAAACCTAACCTAACCTAACCTAACCTAACCTAACCTAACCTAACCTAACCTAACCTAACCTAACCTAACCTAACCTAACCTAACCTAACCTAACCTAACCTAACCTAACCTAACCTAACCTAACCCAAACCTAACCTAACCTAACCCAAACCTAACCTAACCTAACCCAAACCTAACCTAACCTAACCCAAACCTAACCTAACCTAACCCAAACCTAACCTAACCTAACCCAAACCTAACCTAACCTAACCCAAACCTAACCTAACCTAACCCAAACCTAACCTAACCTAACCCAAACCTAACCTAACCTAACCCAAACCTAACCTAACCTAACCCAAACCTAACCTAACCTAACCCAAACCTAACCTAACCTAACCCAAACCTAACCTAACCTAACCCAAACCTAACCTAACCTAACCCAAACCTAACCTAACCTAACCCAAACCTAACCTAACCTAACCCAAACCTAACCTAACCTAACCCAAACCTAACCTAACCTAACCCAAACCTAACCTAACCTAACCCAAACCTAACCTAACCTAACCCAAACCTAACCTTTCGAACATTGTAGGTGTAGGTTCCACTTCTCTTACCGCTACCGATCTCTTCAGAAATAACCATTTGAAAAGTTTCCGGCCTTCATGGACTCTTTGGTAAGTGTAGAAAAAAAAAAATTTTTTTTTTAAAAAAAAAACAATAGTAAAAAGAGCAACGTTGAAAAAAAAAAAAAAGATAAAAGTATGGAGTTGCAGGGGGATTGCTATGTCGAGAAATAAATTTTGTTTTGCTTCGAAAAGGCCGGAAACTTTTCAAATAGCCCTCGTAGATTGATTTCATTTCGTTTTATCGCAACATCTCGCATATGGAAATTCTATTCGCCACGTTTCTGTAATTTAAATCATGCGGCAGTAGTAGGGATTCATGGATTCTGGCTCCGAGGGGGTAGATTTTGGTGGCCCTGCAAAAAGCTCATCCCACATTAAAAGTCCCAAACGAAAACTGTGTCAAAGAAGCTCATGGTGACTGTATGGTGGTCCTGTGCCGATATTATCCTCTACAGATTCTTCAGATCTGGCACAGCAAATTAATGCAGATGTGTACTGTGAAGAACGATGATGGATGAGCTCGCTATCAACCAACCGAGTCTGGTCAATCGCTCTAGTCCACTGCTTCTCCGTGATAACCAGAGATCGGAGTAGGTAGATCTATTTTGGGTCAATGACCTTAAAAGTATGGACATGATTCCGGGATTCCGGGATTTGGAATGCATGTTTTTAAATTAGTATGTGTATAGTTAGGGCGTCACGCGGATCGTTTACTAAACGAGAGGGACGGATAATTGACGCCATTTTTGTTTCCTATACACTTCTATCCTAAGACTTGTAGTTTTGAAAATATACGTTTTTAATTCGTAACATTCTTGTTTTCTACCAATTTCTAACACTGCTTTCTACCAATGATTTCATTGAATTCTATCCACAGGTGATAAACAGAACACGATGCGGCCGCTGTTAAAGATTTTCTGCCAGTAATATGAAATTGTTTACTCAATAAATAGAAGAAACGGCTTAGATTTGGAATGTTATTTATTCAATTTTATTTATTCTATTCGCCTAAAATTGTAAAATTGTATCACTCCGTTATGCAGCTGTGGTTCTTGGAACAATATACTGCTTTGTCAGACCATTGCAAGTGAACAATGGGTGTGAAAGAAACAAAATATAGTTTTCTTTCTTTCTTGCATTTATTGTTGTCTCTTTCTGTCTCCGATATTCAATGTATTAGCTATTTCGCGCCGTGACAAAATATGCGGCTCACTGCGTGGCTCGGCTGCTCACTCACTTGCTTTGGTTTATTGAGTGCGCTTGTCTTGCAATTCGCGGAGTGCTTGTTTATTGGTTTTTGGAATTTTCTTTACACTATTACTTTAGTTTGAATTTACGAACTTCTGATTTGTTGCTGTGCGGATTGAACATATTTGAATCTATTTTAACCACTACTTGGGTAAATTCATTTAATTTTTATTTATTTTTTGCAAGAACATAGTTTAGTTTTTCAATCCTGATGATATTCGTATTATTTTCTAACGAAGTCTACATTTGTAAATTTTTTAAGTGTCCTACGAACCGACTGATCGATGTTCGATTTTCGTTACGGCTCGACAAAAATTCAATGTCGTTGACAGCCCTGTCCTGCTCGGCTAAATGCACCTACTCATTTTAACTATTGTTTTAGGTGAGGTTTTGCTTATCCATACACCTCCAGAAACGATTGAAGCTCTGACATGGCAAATACTAAGCCTGAAACTGTACAGAAGTGGATATCCAATTATCCTGAGTTGATTTACGACCACGCTAGTCGTATGATATATTGTTCCAAGTGACGAGTAATAAGTCTAATATTAAAAGGCATATCGAAGGTGCAGTGCATCAAGGGAAGTTTAAACGACCTCAAGAGGATTTCTATTTTGACCTCATCAAGTTCCTCATTTTGTGCAATATCCCATGGTCACAAATTGAAAACCCAGTATTTCAAGAATTTTTCAGAAATATATGTGCAGTGTATGTTGTTGTGTTTGCACAACTCATAAAGTGCCCCACGAGTCGCTGTTAAGAAAAGTGTAGTTAGATAAATTATACAAAAAACAAATTGGCTCAGTAGTCGAGAACAATCAAAATGAGAAACTATGGATATCATTCGATGAAACAACCGATTATTTGTTCCGTGACGATATCCGGAATCCATCTTGAGTCAAGCTCCTGTCTTTTTCACGTTTTTCGTCCTAGCAACTTCCCCTCTTCGACTTCCGGCGCCACTGTCGCCTCGTTTTATCGTTTCAGATGGCGGCGACCCGCATGGCGCTCGGCTTTTACCTCATTATAGCGTCGTTTTTCGTAGCGTTAACACGTCTTAGCAATCATTATTTTAATTTTCATTTAATTAAATCTAATAATTTAACGTAAATTGCATACGTAGTGAAAAAACCCTCTCGTAATGGAGGACGAAATATATTTTGATAAACAAAGTGATGGTGAACACGTGTCACGGAAGAGAAGTCGTTCTTCAAGTTCGAGCAGTACATCATCGGAGGAGTCTAGCCCGGATAAAAGGAGAAAAAGGCGGTCTAACCATGTAAGTGACGCACAGTTTGAATTCCTTTCTCAACAAGTGGCTTTTCTAACGAATTTGATTTCGCAAAAACACGGTGAGCCTCAAACGAGTACTTCGTGGGTTGCCGAGGTAATAAATGGACCCAACAATGATACAACAAACGAGTTGGGCTTACGCCCACCGCCGAGCACGAGTGATGCGGATAATCAACAGCTCCAATTGTCAGAGCTATCAACTACGTTAAAAGATCCGCCATTCCCTAAGTCTGATGATAAACATTTAGAAAAGATAACCCAATTACAGCGTTTTAAATGTAATGACTGGCATGCAATTCGTTTTTCCGAAGCTCAGAAAAAGTACGTCACTACTCCGGGTTTTATAGAACTCAATGTAAACGATGAACTGAGACGTTTCAATGCGTCTAGGTCTAACGATGATCGTTTGTACTTGATAGAGAGAACTTTTGCAGCTTTATCCAATGCTATACTGACTCAAAAAGACGAATTGCGCACAACTTTTCAAGGTTTAGTCGAATGGTCTAATGATAAGAGTACAACACTTACACCACGATCTCTTTTCGATAAGATTGAACAAATGTTTAATAAAGATTCGAGCTATACAAAAGTGACCGATGATATTTTACAAATATCTTGCGGCCGTCGAGCCGACTGCATTAGCATGCGCAGGGATTTATTAATTAAGAAAATTTCGGAGGAATATCACTGTGGGGCGTTGCAAAAAATTCCACCCAGTGCTGAACAATTGTTTGACAACGATATGCTTACAGCCTACCTTCAAAAAATTGGGGGGGCCGAAAAACTAACCACTTGCTTCCAGCCAACGCAGCAAACTGCAGCTACAGCTACCGGCCAGAGGCGTGCGTATTATAACCAGTCGAAACCATCGACAAGCAAGCGAGTGAAAACTTTTTTCGTAAAAATACCTCAGCGTCGAAAGATAAGTTCAAAGGTCACTCGAGGGCATCCGGCAACAAGACTTCCAATGGCAAGAACAAACACCACAATTCGTCAAGAGGTAAGAAATCAAATTACAACTCATCAAATAGAAACAATCGATCATGACTCGCAATCATTTCGGGGCGGCTGTCTAAAGCAATATATACATGCATGGGAGAACTTAGGTGCGCCCAACCACATATGCAAACTTCTCAAGGGAATACGTATTCCTTTCGTGATGAAGCCGCCCCTTATATATCCAAATCAATCTGTCATAATAAATTACGAGACAAAGCAGAGTTATCATATGACACAGCTAATAAAAAATATGATAGACACGCATGTACTAGAAAAAGCCGAGATCAATCCCAGCTACCTATCAACATTTTTTCTAGTTCCGAAAACGGACGGATCGTTTCGCCCAATCTTCAATTTGAAGAGACTAAACCGTTTTGTCAAACTAAAAGGTTTTCAGCTTTTCAGTCATTTCCGAATTCCAAGCTTTTTACAGAGCAACGATTGGATGGTGAAGGTAGATCTGAGCCAGGCATATTTTCACCTTTCCATAGCCGAAGAACACAGGCGATTTCTGAGACTCAGCTACAAAGGCCAACTTCTACAAATGACGTGCCTTCCCTTCGGCCTTTCATCAGCGCCACGAACGTTCACATCCTTGACGAACTGGGTAGCCGAGTTCCTGAGAAGGCGAAATATGAGGTGCGTGGTATACCTAGACGATTTTTTAGTAGTGAATCAGTCCTGTCAAGTTTTACGCGAACACATTACATTTATGGTGAACCTAATGAGACACCTCGGCTGGACTATCAATATGGACAAGTCTGTACTGGTTCCGACACAACGCCTGGAGTTTCTGGGTGTTACATGGGACACCAAACTCAACACGAAGTCCCTGTCGAAACCGAAGTGCGAAACGCTACGCAAAGCACTTCTCAGTCAGATGTCCAGAGGCAGTTGGTCCCTCAGACAGGCCCAGTCCCTTCTGGGGAGACTCAACTTCGCCTCTTTTGTAATACGCAGAGGGAGGTTACATTGTCGAACCCTGCAATTTCACAATCGATACCTTCCCACGGAACACCCCTACAAACAAATGAAATTGCCACAACCGGTACTCTCCGAAATGCGATGGTGGTTAAAGGCAGCACAGGGCTCACTTCCTATACATACAAACTCGATCTCTCATCTGCTCACGACGGATGCATCGGATTTCGGCTGGGGAGCTCAGCTGGGCGACACGAAAATGTCAGGACAGCGGACAAAACGGCAACAGTCATGGCATGTCAATCTCAAAGAGCTGTTTGCTGTCTACGCGGCAATACAACAAGAGAACAGCCTGCTTCACAATGCTCACATTTTACTGCAAACAGACAACCGAACAGTCGTAGCTTACATAAACAAGGAAGGCGGAACGAAATCGAAGAAGCTTCTGAACCTCACACGGCAACTATTGAAGGTGATGGACCACTTAAATCTACAACTGACGGCTCAGTACTTTCCGGGCCGATTCAATTGCGAAGTAGATGCCCTATCACGCGGCAAGGTCTGCCCCGAGTGGCACCTACTCTCTACAGCAACGGACAACATATTCAAGATGTGGGGCACACCGCAAGTAGACTTATTTGCGTCGGAAACAGCTCACGTAGTAATGAGGTATGTATCGCTGGACACGCAAGACCAGCAGGCTCTGTTTCACAACGCATTCCTTCACCAGTGGGACTACGAACTTGCGTGGCTATTTCCTCCACCGAACCTAATACCCCAAGTATTGTCTCACCTGAACACAGCGAACGGTCAGTACATCTTGATCGCTCCGAAGTGGAAAATGGTATTTTGGCAAGCAGACCTACAAGCCCGGACCATTCAAGAACCTTATCACATCCCGCTCCTTCCACAAGTTCTGATCGACACGAAAACCGGAATGCACCCGCCAGAGATTCAAGACATTCATTTGGAAGCCTGGCTGGTTTTGGGTGGACAGACGAAATCAAAGAATGGTCAGTAAAAGAAAGATCACTGTTATTGTCAAGTTGGCGGCGATCTACAATAAACACCTACATGCCAGCATGGAACAAATGGAAGATATGGTGCTCCTCTAACAATTCTTCTTACAGAGATCCGAGTCCAGAACAAGTTGCTCGTTACCTGGCGTATTTACACAACAGCGAAGGTCTGGCTTATCGAACTATACTAGTCCATAAATCTGTTATTTCTACTTTTACCAAATTATCAGGTAATACTACATTGGCATCTAACTTTCTTATTAAACATATTTTAAAAGCTATTTCAGTTGCAAAGGACAAGAAAATAAAACCACCTATTTGGAATGTAAAGAATGTATTACAATACTTAGAAAATAATACACCAGATGAAAATAATTTGTACCAAGTATCCAGACGTGCCGCTATATTACTTTTGCTAGCGGCAGGACGACGAGTACACGACCTGACACTGCTGAGGATCAATGCCGACCAATATATAGATGAGGGCAATTCTATTGTCATGTGGCCTTGTTTTGGATCGAAGACGGATGACGCTAACAACAGGCAATCTGGATGGAAACTAAAAGCACATCCGAACAAAAATCTCGACTGTGTATTTTGGACTCGTCAATTAATCGGTACTTCACAAGATCGTCGGAAATCAGGTATGCTGTCAGAACTTTTTATAACTGCTAGAGGTGATCCAAAACCAGCTTCTAGAACTGTAATCAGTGGCTGAATCAAATCTGTTCTAAAGGACGCGGGTGTCGATGCCACGCCAGGCTCAGTACGCTCTGCCGTAACCTCTCTCAATTGGCTAGAAAAGTTTCCTATTGATCAGATTCTTCAGACTGGAAATTGGCGGCAAGAACATACTTTTAGAACATACTATCAAAGAGAGCTAGCGAATCAATCCAGAAATAATGATTTTACGACGTCAGTTTCCTTGTCAAATTTCTTTGAACCTGTGCGATAACAATGATTTGGTTAATTTGATGATCAAAACTGTATGATTCATATATAACATTGAATAAATATTGTTTACTTTTCAATAACTTATTATAATTTAATTTTTTATTTTACATAACACATTATAGCATCTACATAATTATTGTAATAATTATGGGCATACCAGGAGATAACAAACATATCACTCAAGATGGATTCCGGATATCGTCACGGAACAAATAATAGAGAGTTTTAACTAACAATAAAACTTACCTATTATTTTTCGGACGATATCCGGAATCCAGGTAATACCTACCTGGTACATCGTGAGTAAGTATAATGAGGTAAAAGCCGAGCGCCATGCGGGTCGCCGCCATCTGAAACGATAAAACGAGGCGACAGTGGCGCCGGAAGTCGAAGAGGGGAAGTTGCTAGGACGAAAAACGTGAAAAAGACAGGAGCTTGACTCAAGATGGATTCCGGATATCGTCCGAAAAATAATAGGTAAGTTTTATTGTTAGTTAAAACTCTCTATTTTTTAGGATATAGTGTGTTTATAATAGTTAAACATAGTTATATGTTTATAATAGTTTATAATAGTTATATAGTTAAACATAGTGCATTTTATAATTGCACCATTGCAAGAGAATATCGCAGTCATATTTGATTGCATGTAAGATGCTGGAGGTTGTTAATGGACAAACAATAACACAATTCGTGATACAGTGCTTAGAAAATTTTTGGCAAAACTCTTTTGAGTCAAAAATTCATAATGTTTTAGTACTCTGTACTGACAGTGTAGCGTACATGCTATCTGCAGGTCGTAACTTAAAAAAAAAAAAATTACCACAGTTAAAACATATTACTTGTTTGGCACATGCCCTTCATCACGTATCTGAACAATACGGTCAGAGTACAAAGACGTAGATATTTTAATAGCAAATATTAAAAAAAAATTTTTTTTTAAAAGCTCCAAGCAGAGTCAGAGTTTTTAAAGAAAAATACCCCGACATGCCGCTGCCTCCACAACCAGTCATCACTAGATGGGGTACTTGGTTCGAGGCAGCGTCTTACTATGCAAAACATTTCCTTGCGATAAAAGATGTTTTATCTTATTTACCCAGTAGTGATGCAGTGGCATTTGAAAATGCGAAAAATATATTAGAAAAAGCTAATATACAAAATGATTTGAAATACATAGAAGAAAACTTTTCAGTAATACAATTTGCTTTGAAAGAACTACAAAAACAAATTTTAACAATAATCGATTCACTTTTAACATTTGACCAAGTCCGAGCTGCTATAAACGAAAGTACGTCTGAAAATACTAAAGAAAAAATGAAAAAAGTTATGGATAGAAATCCAGATTTAGAAATAATTAGAGAAAATAGTGAAAAAATTGAAAGAAATGAAACAGGTGACCAAAGTTTATTGAAATATTATAAATATGTTCCACTGACGTCTGTATACTCGTATGTCGAACGATCGTTTTCTATTTATGAATTGATAACAGACGTGAAAAGAAATAAATTGATAAATAGAAAATATAGAAAAACTTATGGTAATTTATTTCAATACCGTAAACTGTAACCAATTTTCCCATGAAGAAATCGTAGGTGATGGTGGCGATGAAGGGTAATTCTTTTGATCACACAGTATTTTTAAGAGCGTACTTTGCCTCTGTTTTAATTAATTTAACAGTTTGAGCGATGATTCCGAGCCTAGGATTGGTCCTGCTTCGGAATAATCGTTTAGTCATCATCAAGATCGCCCAGGAAAATAATGCGGATCTCTGTAAAAAGAATTACCCCGAAACTGACATGTAAGAATAATTCAATAATATTATTATTATTATTATTACTACTCGTTCTTACTACAATTTGTTGTCGCGGTTGTTGCTGCCGTAGTTGAAGTGACAAGAACCTTAATTTTGTCTTAAAAGTGTGTTCATCAATGCTAAATATAGAGGCGAAGAACAGTGTGAATGTGAATGTTTGTGATGTTTGTTTTGATTTTTTTTAAATTGGCTTCAATTCGACTACATGAAGGTAAAGCAAAATAAGTATGGAAAATTTTTTCTTAGGCTGAAGAAACTTGAGTTAAAATTTCCCGAAATCAAAACAAATATCCTATATCCATAGTTGCACAAATAACCTGTGCGTATACTGAAGATTGTATTAATTATTCTAGATAAGCGAGGTTTGCAAAGTAGTTACTATTTACAAATTATCTTGTATAATTGTTTGTAATGTTGAAAATTGTTATTGTTCTATTTTAATTACATTTTTATTTGAAAAATAAAAATTATGGACTTAATATAAATGAATTTTATTTATATTCGGTCTTTTCAATAAAATAAAAAAAGTGTGTATCCACACAAATATAACGTTCTGATTCAAATAAATAAATCAAAATTGCATAAATAATAAAAAAAAAACGGCAATCCCGAATTTTTTTTTTATAAAAGTCATATCCATATTATGACCGTATGGCGCAAGTACCAAAAATAGCTCTACCTATTCTGATCTCTGGTGATAACGCTCGCTCACACACTGACGACAGACAGTCTCAAAGTTACAGGAGCTTCGACTGGAAACTCCCCGTCACCACCGTACTCGCCAGACTTACCTCTACTGATTTACATTTTTTCGGAATTCGGATAACTTTTTACGCGGGAAATAATGAACTCCGATGAGGCAGTGAAAGTATGGTAGCCTACAGAAAATTCCTTGATTCCCGTATACAGGAGTTCTACAGCAAAGGCATCAATCAACTTCCATTAAAATACAAAGTGCATTGATTATTATCATTATTATGGACAATACTTCGATTAATTAAATATATTATTTTCATACAAAAAGATATAAGAAAAAAACAAATTTTGTTTTTTTCTTACAAAAGGGCAATTTCATAGATAAGGACCTAATAGTTCTATGTACTCGTGTGTTTTGTTGGACAGATATTGTTAAGCCACCAATATAAGATTTGATTTGCTTACACCTCCATAGAGGGCGTTGTGCCCTCTGTCTGGTTCGCGGTGTTAAGATTCTCCGCCAAAACATGACCCGCTGTGAATGTCAAGAATTAAATGGTTTTATCATGAGTGCGGTGTTTTATTTGGAGCTTCCATAAATCCATGCTGACTCCTTGGGACCTTTTTGCGAAATCTATAGATATGATTACCTACTGTAAATATAGGTAATGTAGTTCATTAATAAAATTGTATTAATATTTATCACGTTTTACTTTCCATGAATAGAACAGAATTAAATCAAACTCAAATAGCATATGCCTTGCTTTTAAATTATGTGTAATCAAGATGTTCTTCATTTAGGTACACTGTTCAGTCACAACATGGTGAAATAGTAAAACTTTTCGATACGACTGTAGGACGTCTTCACCCGTAAACAAATGAACTGTTCCTAGCGTTCGATTTTCAAAATGTGTATGTTTGCGTATTAGCTAGACAAATAACAATTTGTCGAAGATTTCTATGAAGTGGTGATGACGTCACATGCCGCTTTAGTACAGCGGGAAAGGAAATCATCGTGAGGACAGTTGCGTATCGCAGACTTCTAGTAAAAGACATTCGTTAAATGCTAGCAAATAAAAATAAAACTATTATGTATATTTATTTATTTATTTCATAAAAATATTAACACACACGGGTATGACGATATAGGGTTTGACAATGTGCGTGAATTCATTATGGTTTCACAAACATTGTACTAGCAGTGTGAAATTTGTTCGAAGATTTTGGTTTACATGGTTGAGGTGGGGATGACTTGCTAGGCTCAACAGGGGATGATGGACAGGATTTTGGAGGAATAGGGGGTGTTGGACAGGGGTTTGGAGAAGGGGATGATGTGGTTGGTTTTGGAGAAATACACGATGGGCGGGAAAGGGGGGATGATGAACCAGGTTTTGGAGGGAGGGATGATGGGTGGGGTTTCGAGGAAGGGGATGATGGGCAGCGTTTCAGAGGGGAAGAGGATTGTGAGCGAGGTTTTGAAGGAGAAGAGGATGATGGGCACGGTTTTGAAGAGGAAGGGGATGGTGAGCGAGGTTTTGAAGGAGATGGGATTGATGGGCAAGGTTTTGGAGACAAGGTGCGAGAATTAGAAGGCGGGGGCGGTGGACAGTCATGTTTTTTTGCGAGTTTGTCAGAAGGACGAGTGGGCTGACTGAGTGGTTGATCACTGGGGCGAGCCTTCTCGCGCGGTCGACACGCGGAAAGTTTTTTCTGTAAATTAGATAACCAGGATTCTTGCTTCTCGGTGGTCGAGTTGGAAGCGGTATAAGACAAGGGGGGTGCGTTATTAGCGACAGGTGTAGAGGGCGCGGGGGGTGCGCCGCGTACCGACACACGCACGCGTACGCTGGAAGCGCCGTGCGGTACGCCCAGCTCCAGCGAACCGGCGGGAACAAAGGTTTCTTGCGCGGCTACAGCTGTGTTGTTCACGACGCGCCCGCGCCCAGCCTCCTTCAGTTGACCCTTCTCGTTTAAAGCCGCAGCTAATTTTTCCGTGTCCGATTTCACTTTGTTCATAATCGTGTCCGCGTCGGAAGCGTTAGTGGTATCGACTGTTGACGTATGTAATTTCCGATGTCCCGACGCTCTACCGTCTCCATCATTGGTAGATCGTCGCGTGATCGTCCCAAGCGTCTTTATGATGCGATTGGTGAAGTTTATAGGTTTCGTTTCGGTTGGTCGGGGAGTAGTGGAACTGGAAGACGCGTCGGTAGGTTTCGTTTGTTCGCTGCCGCTGCGGTCGATGTTGAGCAGTATTCGGGGTTCGTGGGCGCAGTGGTCGAGGTGCGTGTGGTCGCGCACGCGGCAGTCACCGTCGGGTACGAGGCGCAGGCAGCAGGGCACCGGCGGGCGGCCGCCGTCGCACTGCACCGGCGCAGCGGGAGGGCCTTTAATTTTATTTATTTATTTAATGATACTGTAACACACAAAATTAACTTAAGAAAAGATGTAAGAAAAGAGGTAAACTTGTTCCAATAGTCATATCCTATTTTAGATAGAGAACTGTGTAAAATAGGAAAAACATAACAAGACTTAAAATCTAGCACCTCACATAAAGTTTGATCCAGAGAACAGGGCACGGCTCGCACGAAACCGAATTCGCCCTTCTTCCTGGGTCGCCGCCGCTACTGCTCCGCCACTTTGGTACTTAACGTGTTAGTTTTTTTGTAGAATAGTTGGCAGACGTGCGGGCGGGCCACATGGTGGTAAGTGATCACCGCCGCCCATGGACATAGTTTTAATTAGTTTTAATAATTCCTTACGATAGACTAACAATTTCTGTGTAAGGATTTTCGGATGATATACGCTATTGGAACAAACTTACTTCTTTCTTTTTTTAGATAAATTTGTCAGTACCTCGGCTGCACAACAGTTTGGCGCCCCTCGTCGGACGCCAAACTGTCGTGTAACAATACAACAAAACGTAACATAAATTACAATAATTCCCGCCAAACTGATGTATTAACTTGAGGACAAACTGAGGACAAAGTCATGGACAAATATGTGTATGGTGGGACTGGAAAGGCATTGTGTATTACGAGCTTTTGCCACATGGCCAAACGATTAATTCTGATGTCTACTGTCAGCAATTAGTAAAATTGAAACAAGCACCACAGCAATGTTCGACCGCATACATCTCTGATGACTAAACAAAAATTGATGAAGCTTGGCTGGGAAGTTTTAGTGCATCCTCCATAGTCTGGACATAGTAGCACCTTCGGATTATCATTTATTACACTCTTTACAAAATTATCTAAATGGCGTAAAATTACATTCAAGAGAAACCCCAAAAAAATTATAGCGATGAGATAATAGCTCTGCCAGAAAATGGCGAATGATAGTTAAATAGGCAATAATCCGTTCAATAAATATTTATGTACTTGATACAAAAAAGTATTATATTCAGTATAAAAAGGCCGCGAACTTATCCGACTACCTAATATTAGGGCTTTACCTATGAAACTGCCGTTTGTACGTGGTGGCCACTTTGAAGTTGGTTATCTTACGTTTGGCTTGGAATTCTAAATTTAAATTAATTTCAAATTCATGCTATAACATTGTTTTCTCCTACTTGCTCGGAAATGGCTTCATTATTTTAAAAAAGGAATACGTCAATCGGCTCTTTTCTGTACGCACGTCAGCAATTTCCAACACGACAATAATAGAGATTGCTGGACAGTAGCGAGGTTATTTTTAGTGCACACTAACATAAATTCGGTTTTTTAAGTACACGACATTTATTATTATTATAAAGTTTGAATGTGCATTTCTTTTCAAAAGTTTAAAAAAAGAACAAAGACCGCGCGAATGAAAATCAGATACCTACTCTGTATTGTGGATGTTATGTTCTCATAAGTTTATCACAATTTTAAGTTGTCTAATAAACAATGACTACATGTCTAATAATTTATCACAATAAGTAGGTACTAGTTCGTTGGAAGGTGAATTAGATTTAACGCCACCAGACATAGCTGAAGTAGCAAACTTCTGTTTCTTGAATTAATTTGTTTATTGTTTTCTCGCAAATTAGAGAAAAATAATAAACAAGTCTCGGCCGAAATAGCAATTAACGGCCTCGTTTATTTAAAAAGGACTTGGCTTCGCCTCGTCCTTCCAATATTACTCGGCCGTCAATTGCTTTATTTCGGGCCTGGACAGTAATGTACTATTTTCCAAATTAGTTATTCATTTGTTTTTTCCGTCAACCCACTTTTTGCTTAGATATCGTTATGTTTGCGACCATGCAAAAGTTAAAAATTCGTGTTACTTTCGAATATGAGTTCCGCCGTGGCAGTAACGCAGCACAGACGGCGTGCAATATCCACGTGTGTACGGACCAAACACCGCAAACGAACACGCGGTGCGTTTTATGGTTTGATCGTTTGCGTCCCTGACTGACGGCTCATATAATACGATGCGAAATTGTACGCTACTATGGTGACCTTGCACGCGTTCGGCGTGAGTTCCATTTATACATAGGTCACACTGAAAATTTGAGGAACTGAAATATTTTAAAACGGACCTCTTTGGCTGTAGAATACAGTTTGTTTCATCTAACAGTCATTTGCTTTTTCATAGTGGCGTCATTTTTAAAATTGCGTGTTTGCATTTCGATGGATTTAACTGGTACAAATTTTGGCTGTATGATTTTCTACGATTTTAAGTGTAATTTGACAGCTCAGCAGAGCCTTACTTGGCTTCAAACTGCTTTTGGCGATGAAGCATCAAGCAAGACGACAATTTATATCTGGTTTGCAGAATTCAAACGCAGTCGTGTCAATCTCGGTGACGAATTTCGTGAAGGTCGCCCGTCCACCACTGTCAACAACAAAAACATCGATGCTGTGCGCCATATGATCGAAACAGATAGGCATGTGACCTGTCATGAGATTCGGACATCTTTAGGCATAGGCATGAGTCCAGATACAATCAATCTTACACAAACATTTGACTGTACGAAAGCTGTGCTCGCGGTGGATCCCACACAATTTGATTGAGGCTCAAAACACGGAACGCGTCACTTGCTGCAATGTCATGCTTACCAGATTCAATGAAGGGGCGTCAAATTTGGTAACAGGTGACGAAACATGGATTTACAGCTATGACCCCGACACAAAGCAGGAATCGGTCATTTGGGTCTATCAAGATGAGCTGAACCCCACCAAAGTGGCGCGTGTGCAAGGTGCCGCGAAGCAAATGATCGCTTCTTTTTTAAGAAAAACTGGACACGTGGCTACTGTTGCTTTGCTTTTACTTTACTTTTTGTCGTACCGTGAATGCTGCAACTCCATAAAAACAACCGTAAACGTCGCATAATCTTGCACCATGACAATGCCAAACATTGGCCAAACACGGCCAAACAGTCAAACGACTTTTTGAAGGCGAAAAACGTAGAACTCATGGGCCATCCTCTATACAGTCCCAACTTGGCACCTTGTGACTTTTTCTTGTTTCCAAAAGTTAAGGACCAATTACACGGTCAACGATTTTCATCGCCAAAAGAGGCTGTCGAAGAGTATGAAAAACACGTTTCCGAGGTCACCAAGGAGGAGTGGAATAAATGTTATGGAAATTGGTTTATTCGTATGAAAAAGTGCATTGACGCTCACGGAGAATATTTTGAAAAACAATAAATAGATTTTTGGCTATTCATTGTATTTTTTTCTTATTCATTCCTTTCAGTGTGGCCCTCGTATATATGTAGTATTATTTATTCTTAAGGTAATGGTCTGAAAGAGCGGCGAGCTCGCTCTCGTAGACGGCGCGGCGCGCACGCTCGAGCCGTCGCATCACTAAATCAACCTCCACGTTGCACTGACGTTTTTAGTAACATATATGGTCTAGTTGTTTATACCTCCGTCCACCTGCTGGTAGTCACGCCCGTCGGTGGCGCGCACGCACTCGAGATCGCCGCGCAGGCGGTAGGCGGCAGCGCGCGGAGGGCCGGGGCGGGCGGCCCAACGCGCGGCGAGCTCGCACTCGTAGTCAGCGCGGCGCGCGCGCTCGGCCGCCTCGAGACGTCGCGCCACTAAATCAACCTCTACGTCGCACTGACGTTTTTCGGTCGCAGTTGTCGACTTCGACGCCGTCGCGTGCATCTCTTTAACAACCTGTCAACAGCAACTCTGGTTACAAAACTGTGTTTACGTTCGATTAATTGACAGCGTCGTGGATTTAAATGACGCTATTAAGACGATTCTTGAGTTAGTGCTGGGGAAATGTAATGTACATTTGCTATAACGAAGTCTAAATTTACTGAGACGTGACGTATTTAGCACAGCGTTTTAGACATAATAATAATTTATTGATTTAAATAAAATTTCGGCAGTTTTAATGTTTTGGTTCATTGCAACATATCCAACGCAAGACGTTGTTACTGCTGAACCTTGTGTTCATATTGGATGTGTTCTATCTCTGAAGTCTAACGTCAGTTATTTAAATAGATAGATATTTAATCTGCATAGAACATGGCAACAGGCTGTTACATAATAATAAATGGTAGGTACAATGTTCCGCCACTATAGGACCACTATCAAATGTCAAATCCACTTGTCAAATTATTTTATACCGCGAACCCGTAGGCTGTGGAACGAACTGCCTCAAGAGGTCTTTCCATTAAGCTACGATATGGGGTTCTTCAAGAGACCTATGAATAGGATTTTGCAAGGTCGGCGACGCGCTCGCATACCCCTTGGTGTTGCAGGTGTCCATGGGCCTCGGTAACACTTACCATCACGTGGGACCGCTTGCTCGTCCGCCCACTAGTCTATAAATAAAAAAAAACTATCTGCATGCCAAACAGCTCCTGTTATATCGTGTGAAATAATACCTGCGAACCACTGGTGTTCAAGTTGTCGCAAGGCGCGGGTACGCAGTTGAGTGCTCGCGGCGGGCATGGCGGCCGGCAGCCGGCGGGACCCTGTTCATTAGTGAACACGATTTATCATGTTTTTAAATCATACCTCTATACAGATATACCTTATGGTATACCTGGATGGATAACAGGCATTTCTTATGGTATACCTGGATGGATAACAGGCATATCTTATGGTATACCTGGATGGATAACAGGTATACCTTATGGTATACGTGTGGTTCTGTGCCCGAGTGATATCTCTTTAAAACGCCATGATGGCCAAACGAATTGGCCAGTTCACTATTTTAGAAGTGGTGTAGTACTATCGGTTTTAAAAATTACACAATTCGCCAAATTGTTGAGTAGTTTGTTGGGGGACTAGCTTTCTGACCTAATCACCTTGCTTATACATTTCAAATTATAATATTATTTCTAACACAATTGATGAAACATTATCTATCAAATAATTGTCAGATAATGGTTCCTGGGGAGATTGTTCAAGCTTGGTTTATTTTAACTTTATTTGATTTTTATACAAAATTCAGGACTGATTAAATAATTTTGGTATTACATGGGCCGAGCCCAAGGGCGGATCCAGCTTTGGCGCCAGGAGGGGGTCACATAGTCGTGGTCAAGTCAAGAACTTATAATTTAATTTTGATAACAATAGATACAAGTAAAAAGTAGGCATTTTAATAATGTACGTAAGTACTGTACTTAAAAATATTTATTCTTTATTGTACACTTGAAAAACTTAACACATGATAACTTGTACATATACACGTACATATTGCCATCTTCTCTTGAAGACATCCAGAGAAGCACTATCACGCACGGAATGAGACAGCCTATTTATATTCCATAACCGTGGTGAATGATTTGTCATAACAGCTAGAAGTATGTCGAGGGGTATGACGCAAAACTCCGCAAAAGTGAAGAGGTGGTACGACAAGGGTTTCCAACAAACAAAATAGAAACAGACAAAATACATATATTTAAATAACAAAATCAATTTTTCTTTTACGTCTTCTCCCGAAACGCGTTATTACGTCATTTACGTCAATGGGTACGTTTTTATGAACGTGGAGAAGTGCCAGTCCGGTTAGGCGATCTTCAACCATTGAAGATCTTAGCCACGATTTAATTCTGCGCAACGTAGAGAAAGACCTTTCTGCTGTCGCTACACTGACAGGTAGTGTAGCCATAATACATAAAAATTTTCTTATATTAGGATACATATCGATGTCACAATTTAAAATAATATCAGAAATCGACTGCGGTATGTCCTAGCTCCGCTGCCACGCCTGCCACTTCACCATCCACAGCCGATATTCATTTACAATGACAGAAACTGGAGTGTTATCTAGTAATAATGTATAGTGGGTAGCTAGTTGTTTCACAGTTTCAATGTCTTCATTACTATATTCGCCTTTTGGCATGAAAACGCTTAGCTGAAACAAATTAAGTATATCAGGAGACAGGCGGTCCTGGAGATCACTTATTATTGAATCTAGAAGAGGGATGTATATAGCTCTGCGGAAATACTCTTCAGCAGATTGAGCAGGTTGGTTATTGGCCCTATGTATTTGTTTTGATACTATTCTGGGGCATTTAATTTCTACATCTAGCTGCTCAGCTATTTCTTTAGCCTCTTCAAAAAGCTGTCGGTAGATTACGTCCACATTTTCTCTATTATTTTGTAAAACACTTAAAGTATCATTAATAGCGTCCGTAGCTTTTTTTAAATCAATTGAGTTTGATTGTAGTATTCTGCTTAAAGATACAGTAGTACCTGAAAAATAAAAAGTAAGTGACTGTGACTGTAGTGCATAAACTAAGAATTTATAACTTAATATAAACGGTATGTACTCGTAGCATAAATTATTAACAAAACAACAACATAATTTTAAAGTAGGTTTAGTATACTCGTATAAGTTCATTTGCCAAACAATAAGAAATAAAATAATTTAGGGAAATACCCACCTAATACATCACTTAAACAGATGGAGGATATAATAAAGTCAGAACTGCGCAATGTTTGCAGCAAGCAATGCGCATCATTGGCAGTTTTATTGTCTTGCCAAGCAGAAATCTTCTCCAGAGCGCTACAAATTTTGACTAAGTTGTCTCCTTGAAATTGAAGATGCCCATCATGCCTCTCTACCCAACGTGTCTCACAAATACCTTGCATGGCAGCTCCGAGTTCTATTTTAAAAATTTCATGCCTCTTAGCGGATGCATTGGCAAATGCCACAACTTTTCTCATTGTGCCAGATGTATTGCGACAGGAAACTACTTTGGATGATCTTGCCAATGAGTTATTGAGCACATGGTTGTTGCACGGGCAACGTTTAGCATGAATGGCTATTTTCATCAATTCTTGCACTGCACCTTTTGTATCTGATGCCATAACCGAGCAGCTGTCAGTTCCAATACCCACACACCAAGATAAATCTAAGTTAAATTTGGTACACAGATTTTCAACGATTTTCGCCAATGCTACACCTGTCAATCGAGGCTCTATGTCACCTGAATTGTTGTCTTCACGTCTAAGAGCATCGTAGGTATCACAAAAAGTCACAAAATGTTCCTTAATAATACCATCACGCAAATATCGGAATGATAGGCTCAGCTGTGAGATATGTGATATATCTGTTGTTTCATCGAACAAAATTGAAAAATATTTAGCTTCCCGCACATTCTGTAAAATGTTTTCCTGGATGATTTCTGCGCAAACATCTATCAACTCATTTTGTACAGTCTTGCTGATGTACGTGGCGTTGGAATTTGAAGATTCTAAATGTTGCTGCAATGCAATATCGCCAGAATCAATACGGAATTTTAAAAGGGCTCTAAAATTCCCTTCATCGGCTACTACACTGTCATAGTTCAGCAATTTACCATCGTCGCGATGGCCACGTAACGATATATTTTGATGGCCACAAAATATTATAGTTTTTACGATCGGTCGCAAACGTTCTCTATTTTCATTTATTTGTTTCAGTCTTTGACTATTTACTTGGTTCATTATGTTAATTTCCGGTTTATGAACACTCAATAAAAAGTTCTTCCCTGCTTCGACAGCTAATTCGTGGTATTTGTTTCGCTGGTGTGTTAGCAGAACACCATTTTCACCTAGCAAATTATCGAAAGCTTTTAATGGTTCTTTTACGAGTGTACATAAAGGTGTTTTTGTCTGTATACTACCTCCAGGAGCTACGACAAACAAAGCACAGTACTTACAGTAAAGACCCTGGTCTTTATGCGACAAAACAAGCCAGTGAAACTTGTCAAGGTGAGACTTCTGAGCATATTTTTTTGTTTGTTTTCCTTTTTTATTAACAACACAATGCGGGAAAGTATAATTAGGGGGAGGCTGCCAATGCTTTTCAAGCAACATAGCTTTAGTTGAATCATCTATATTTTCCCCTATATAACAAGCAATATCTGAAGCAAACTTTGGTTGAGAAAGTGAAGTCTTTATCTGATCAGAATCAGAAGTCGATGTACATATTGTAGGCTGAATATCGTTAGTAACAGGAGAGCATGTTTTTTCTTCATCTATGGTTAATGTAGGCAATGTAGCTGTAGAAGCAGAAGCAACGGCAATACAATTATTTTCATCTGTAGTTGTTGCAGGTGAATTTTTCGAGTGAGCAATCTCAAGCCTTGGTATCTTTGGGAAAAATGAATCTATTTTTTTTAATGAACGTTTCAATCCACCACTACCATCTCCTTTTCCCTTAGAATCACCCTGCAAGCAAAACCATGCAAATTTCACACCCCACAACAGACTGTTGCAAATACATATTAAATATATATACATAAAAACACCCACATTCGCTATAGTACAGGCTGGTGGCGCATGCGCATTACCTCACAAACAAAGCAAAACCATGCAAATTTCACACCCCACATCAGACAACAAACTTTTGTAAACATATGAGTTATAAGTACATAAAAACATAATAATATAGGTAGTTTTACAGTCCACTGCATTTTCCATAAAGACCTTACTTAAGTTTAGGCCCCTACACGATTTTTTATTAGGTAGGTACTTTCATCAAATAGGTAATACCTACTTACTTTAGGTAAGTACCTATAGTGTTAAACAAGCAAAACAATTTCAGGTTCTCTAATATTTTATAGTTTTTAAAAATCTGTAATATACAAATTAAGTAAAAAGTAGTAGGTAGGTAGATTACTATTTACTTGTTGTAAATGCATGCCTGTTAATGAAGCGCAATGTTTTTGTGTCGCGCAATAGTTTGCATCGAAGTTTTCGCTAGGTGCTTTTAAAAACTTTAACCAAGATTATTTTTAAGTTTATGCATGCTATACATTCATTCTGTTGGGTGCTCTCTTATTTTATTTTTAAAGAGCATTAAAATCAGTGTGGTCACGACGATACACTTGATTTCATTGTCTGAATTTATCTAAGATTTTAGGTTAGGTCAGTAAGCTTAATGCTCTTCAATCTCCTTCGTAAAAAAAAAATATATAAGTAGGTACATAAGTCACGCAGCACTCTTTCAGTAAGTAGGTACCTACATATCTACCTATGAGGTACTTTATTAGCAATGAGCATTAACAACAATAACATTTAAGTTAAAATACACGCACTGGAATAATGTGAAACTGATTACTTACCATTTCTTGTAATTAATGAATTTGCAGCAACAATTTTTTAAGAATACTTATAAAGGTACACTTTTTTTTAACTTAGAACTATGTTATGATTATGTTGAAGTTTAGTCGTTCCGATTCCGATTGAGGTTAGGTCTAGCTAGACGTTACGTAGTCGACAAGCGCGCGCAAGTGTGGCGCGGTAAAATTCAAATTTTCGATGCGTTCGTTCCCAAACGTTTGCCATCATACAAAGTTATTATATTATTATATTAAATTAATTAAATATTGAAGGTATGTAGTTACATAAAATCTGTAAGGTGACAAAATATATAAATAAAATCATTACGTTCAATTAGTAGTTCACCTAAGTCCTGGAACCAGCTCGGGGGGGGGGGTCATGACCCCCATGACCCCCCCCCCCTGGATCCGCCGTTGGCCGAGCCGCCCTGCCGAGGCGCCAGATGCTCATGGGCGCCTCGAGGCGCCCCCGACTGGGGTTAAGTAAAACTGTTGGCACCTTTGAAATGAAATATTTGCAAATGGCATAATTGGTATAACACCAAAACATTATCGAAATGTATATAATAGGTGAAGTTGAGAAAAATGCAATATTTACATACATCCGTGGCTTTTAATTTACATTTGAATTAACCCAATGTTTCTTATCTGTCCGATTTTCGTTTATACTATTATACCACAGTGATTATACATTACCTATCAAAGGAGCCGCGGTTGTCGCTATGTTTTCGAAAGTGCGACAAGGAGATAATGCAAGCAGGCGCGAGCACGGGAATCCCCATGCGTTGTCGCCGGGTATTTACGCACTGCTTTGATAGCCAACCAAAACAATCAAAACATAGTATTCAATAATAAATAGTGAAACATGATGTGCCTGAACCGCCGCACAGCCATGCGGCGCGCGGCCGGGAATTAGTGCTAGTCTCGTTCGTGCTACTGTCCAAGCTCATTGCTCTATGTCTGTCGTTCAGTGTCGTACAGCGTGACTTCAGATATACTCGTAGCTGTACGAGTTTGTTTGCATTTTGCATCCGAGCGCATTTTCAGTTCACGCAATGTAAGAACGTACCGTATTTTCCCACTTTTACTTTGACCTAAGTTCCTAGCTGTGAAATAGAGTCACTACTTTTCTGTCTGTGTTTGTGTTGCCAGTCAAATAACCGACTATACGTATACGTTAAAAAGATATGTGTCTACCTTTAATAATAATTTAAGTTCATAGGTACTGTAAGACTGTGTTTGGTAGCAAGTTCTTGACAAATGTACGATGTTTCTAGATAGTATTAGTATAATTTATAACCTTGCACGCCGATGAGGCATAGTATACATGGACTTGATTATTTAATATATGACATCTTTTGTAACCCGTACTTTATCAAATAAATGAATCTGAATAATAATAATAATAAGTTATTCTTTAAGCAATTGTATCAATTTTATTGGTGGACCAAATACATAAATAAGTAAATTCTAGCAAATGTAATAAATAAATAAAAATGATTACCTGCGTGACGGTGCGTGTGGTGTCGCACGTGAGCGGCGCGTCGGGTGCGCGCTGCGCGCAGGGCGGTGCGCGGCGCGCGGGCGGCGCGCAGCACACGACGCGGCGCGCGGTCGGTGGTGTGGGCTCGCTGCGCCGGCACGCAGGCTGCGGCCGTGGCTCGCACGGCGGGCTCTCCGCCGGCGGCCGCACTCCGCCGCAGTCTCGCGTGAGGGCGCGTTTGGCCACTACTGCGCGACATCCCAGTTCCTATGAGTAACAATTAGTATTTCTTTATTTACTAGCGGTGCCCGAGACTTCGTTCGCCTGAATTTGTGTTCTCGTGGGAACTCTATAATTGTTCTGTACAAAAAGTATCTCCTTAGATCCCGTTCTACCCCACTACTCGATTTTGGGGTAAATAAATTAGTTTTTAGTCATCTCTACCTGCATTTCCGACCTGTTTCGCAGCATTTTAGGTAAACATGAAAATATACGTTTTGTTACACTATACTTCTACTTTTCAAATCCGTTTAAAAAATTAAAATCGGATAATCTATAACGCATCCAGACTTACTGCAAAATAACGCACTGAAAAATTAAAATTACGATTGTGCCAAAACTAATAGTCGGACAGCGTCGGGGTTTTGCACACACAAAGTACCTATAAATTACTACATTTTCGCGAAGTTTCAGCCCTGTAAGTGTAAAAATGGCCTAGTAGCATAGCATTCCCTTTACGCTGTGCACATAGTAGCCCAATAGACCAAGTTGTCTAGAATTTACTATTTATTATTGACTCTATTTGATTTTAGTAATTTAATTATTTATTTAGGCATGGCAACGTTGTACTCGTACACACAAATGGCATGGCAACGTTGTACTCGTACACACAAATGGCATGGCAACGTTGTACTCGTACACACAAATGGCATGGCAACGTTGTACTCGTACACACAAATGGCATGGCAACGTTGTACTCGTACACACAAATGGCATGGCAACGTTGTACTCGTACACACAAATGGCATGGCAACGTTGTACTCGTACACACAAATGGCATGGCAACGTTGTACTCGTACACACAAATGGCATGGCAACGTTGTACTCGTACACACAAATGGCATGGCAACGTTGTACTCGTACACACAAATGGCATGGCAACGTTGTACTCGTACACACAAATGGCATGGCAACGTTGTACTCGTACACACAAATGGCATGGCAACGTTGTACTCGTACACACAAATGGCATGGCAACGTTGTACTCGTACACACAAATGGCATGGCAACGTTGTACTCGTACACACAAATGGCATGGCAACGTTGTACTCGTACACACAAATGGCATGGCAACGTTGTACTCGTACACACAAAGGGCATGGCAACGTTGTACTCGTACACACAAATGGCATGGCAACGTTGTACTCGTACACACAAATGGCATGGCAACGTTGTACTCGTCCACACAAATGGCATGGCAACGTTGTACTCGTACACACAAATGGCATGGCAACGTTGTACTCGTACACACAAATGGCTGGCAACGTTGTACTCGTACACACAAATGGCATGGCAACGTTGTACTCGTACACACAAATGGCATGGCAACGTTGTACTCGTACACACAAATGGCTGGCAACGTTGTACTCGTACACACAAAGGGCATGGCAACGTTGTACTCGTACACACAAATGGCATGGCAACGTTGTACTCGTACACACAAATGGCATGGCAACGTTGTACTCGTACACACAAATGGCATGGCAACGTTGTACTCGTCCACACAAATGGCATGGCAACGTTGTACTCGTACACACAAATGGCATGGCAACGTTGTACTCGTCCACACAAATGGCATGGCAACGTTGTACTCGTACACACAAATGGCATGGCAACGTTGTACTCGTACACACAAATGGCATGGCAACGTTGTACTCGTACACACAAATGGCATGGCAACGTTGTACTCGTACACACAAATGGCATGGCAACGTTGTACTCGTCCACACAAATGGCATGGCAACGTTGTACTCGTACACACAAATGGCATGGCAACGTTGTACTCGTACACACAAATGGCTGGCAACGTTGTACTCGTACACACAAATGGCATGGCAACGTTGTAATCGTACACACAAATGGCATGGCAACGTTGTAATCGTACACACAAATGGCATGGCAACGTTGTACTCGTACACACAAATGGCATGGCAACGTTGTACTCGTACACAGAAATGGCATGGCAACATTGTTTATTTAGGCACGGCAACGTTGTACTCGTACACACGAAAGATTTAATGTAATGTTATGTTAGATTTTTGAACAGATAGCGCAGCTTTAGAAGATACACATTTTTGTGTTATTCTGACGATGACATGGCAACGTACGGAGTAGAAACTGAAAAATGTACTAAATTGTACAATAAACCAAAATAAATGTACTAAAAAGGGTATACGAGTACTTGTAATCAGTATTCGACATGTCTTAGCATACTCTTAGCGGGTGCTATGTGTTGCAATAACAAGCAGTCGAGTTTGTGAGTATTTTAACAAAGCTGGTTAATGTACTTTCAGATTTTAACAAAGCTGGTTAATATACTTTCAGATTTTAACAAAGCTGGATAATGTACTTTCAGATATTAACAACGCTGGATAATGTACTTTCAGATTTTAACAAAGCTGGATAATGTACTTTCAGATTTTAACAAAGCTGATTAATCTACTTTCAGATTTTAACAAAGCTGGTTAATGTACTTTCAGATTTTAACAAAGCTGGATAATGTACTTTCAGATATTAACAAAGCTGGATAATGTACTTTCAGATTTTAACAAAGCGGATAATGTACTTTCAGATTATAACAAAGCTGGATAATGTACTTTCAGATTTTAACAAAGCTGGTTAATGTACTTTCAGATTTTAACAAAGCTGGTTAATGTACTTTCAGATTTTAAATAGTTTTGTACAATAAACCAATTTAATATAATATTAAATTGGTATAAAATAACTTAAAAAAAGTTTTGGAAAAGAAATAGTGTATGTCAGAATGGCGCGTGTACCAAACAGAATCGAGTGAAGTATGTACAAAAAAATTGTACCTCTTTCTAAGTAATATTGATAAAATATACTCACCATTTTGAGGTCAGGACGGCGATGGTATCGTAAACTAACAAAGATATTTTAGTTCTACTATATATCAACTGTTGAAACCTGCTGTGCGCCTAATATGCTAATAAATCCTACATAAACACACATCAAATGAAAGAAAATGAGTCAGGTTAATTGAAAAATTTTAATTATTTTCATTTACTTGGATCGTTCTTTTCCAAAAATATGTTTTCCTTATTAATTAATGTACTTATATAATTATTATATTATACACAAAACTATTTCAATTCGGAATCTTTTCAAGTCTTTAGAAATACATAGGGCCCGCTAAGAAGTATACTTGCTGGCGGTGATATATCAAATACTCACATTTAGTATTCTTTTTTTAGTATATTAGTATTTTGGTTGCATTTTTTTATACCGGTCTGGAGTCCGTACGTTGCCATGTCACCGCCAGGAAGTAGGACATTTATTATGACCTATTTTGCAAAGGTTTAAGCTAGATACCTATTTAGTAAATTTAATTAATTGGAGAATTAAGGTATCAGTCGATGGAGGTGCGAGAGCGATACTCACGGGCGTGGCGGCGGCGAGGCGGAGGCCGCGCAGGGCGAGCAGCGCCATACCGGTGTGTGTGGCCGCGGAGTGCGCCCGACTGGGGCCGCGGCCCTCGGGACCGCATCACGACGGCTACGAGTATCTCTAGGTGGTCTCGCTTGTCCACTTGTATTATGAAACTACCTACTTGTCTTACCTATGAAATTTCCGTTTTATATGGAAAGATTCAAATATATTTTTTTGTATGAAAGTAATATATTTAATTAATCGAAGTATTGTCGGTTATTATCAATGCACTTTTGACATTTTAATGGAAGTTGATTGATGCCTCTGCTATAGAACTCCTGGGGACAGGAAGCGATGAATTCTCTGAAGGCATTTTTTTCTGCCTCCAAATACGAAGTTATCCAAATTACGAAAACAATGTAAATCAGTAGAGGCCATGTCTAGCGAATACGGTGGGTGACGGAGAGTTGCCAGTCAAAGCTACTGTAACTTTGAGACTGCCTATCGTGCAGTGTGTGGGCGAGCGTTATCACGGAGAAGCAGTGGACTATAGCGATTGACTAGACTTGGTTGATTGATAGCGAGCTTGTCCATCATCGTTTGTAGTTCTTCACAGTGAATATCTGCATTAATTGTTGTACACATTTTATATTGTAAATCGGGCCCGTGGGCCTGCCTATGCTGCGTCTATGTTGCGTTAGCAGCCACGACGAAATTTATATTAAAAAATTATATATCATTCGAATAACGCAATTTTTTAACGTTTCCATGATTCCAAACACAACGATATCTGAGCAACAAGTTGTTTGACGGAAAAACAAGTGAATAACCGATTTTGTCATAGCTTTAAATTGAAATTAATTGGAATTTGTAATTCCAAGCCAAACGTAAGATAACTAAGTTCAAAGTGGGCACTGTGAACAGGGCCGTCTTTACCAGGGGGTGCAAGGGGTGCGGTGCACCCGGGCGCGGAGCGCCCGGGGGCGCCTGTCGAGCGCTGAATTTTTGGATATTTCATTGAACTTAACGCCATTGCACAGTTTTATATACTTGTTACTTACGACAAATATGTATGCGCAAGCAAAAAAAAAATAGTCATTAACAATAATATTTTTTTTACTTTTATTACGCTTTCGGCGCTTGTCATACCGCATTACTACACTACACAAATAACAATTTTATTTAATAGAACACGCGCGCGGCAAAATCTCTAATCCAAAGACAGTGTATGTATGTACGTTTGACACGTTGCCGCCCGGTAGCAAAATGATCTCTAAGTCAATAGAGTGTAAGTTCATTTGAACTGTGCGTCTGTCATAGGCGAGTAATTGCGCCCTTTGACATTGCCGCCCGGTCGCCCGCACTTGAAGCAAAATGATCTCTAAGTCTAAGTCAATAAAGTGTAAGTTCATTCATTTGAAATGGGCGCGTGGCGCGGCACCTGTACGTCTGTTGCGTCCTTTGACATAGCCGTCCGGGCGCTCGCACTTAAAGAGAAATGATCTCTAAATCACTAAAATTAGGTGTAAGTTCATTTGAATTTACAGCGCGGCGCGCGGCGGCTATGTAAGTGTCGGTCAGTGATTGATCTGATTTCTTCTTTTAAGTAATTGAATTCGTTAGCTCATTTCATTTGCGACAACCGGCGAATTAGCACGGAAGTTCTTAGAGAAAAAATATAAAGGTAAGTCAATTTTATTTTTTAAGTGTTAGTGTTAGGTACATTACAATCATTATCATCACATCATCATCATCACATCATTTGTTTATGAGAGAGAGTCATGACTGTTTTGTTTATTTGTTTATAATTGCAAAAATACAAATTCTTAGTGTTAGTGATTGATAAAAAACTACTTACTTTATTTAGAATAAAGAAAGAAAAATTAAATACTAAATTGAAATTTGATTTTATTGTAGATGGCCGAATTAGGGGATAAAAAGAAACCATCGGGTGCTCAAAATAGAAAAGGGAAACTGGAGAAAGAAGAAAAAATTAAAAAGCTAACTTCTCCGATTGACTCTTTCTTTCGACCTGGTAAGTTCAGTCAGTTGGTACCATAAATAAAACATCTGAAGTGGCATAAACAGTGACAGAAGTCGCTGGTGTATCCTGCCTGGGTTCCTACCTACTTATTATTATTACACTTCTTATTTTTTGTATAAGTTACCTGTAACTGTATACCTAATGAGTCTTAAATAAAGTAGGTTTTTATGATTATGACAATATATCTAATTAATTGTTTTTTGCGGATTGCGCACCGGAAGGCGCAATGGTTAGTAACTAACACTCACTCTTGTGCCAAAGGTCTCGGGTTCGAATCCCGGCCGGTGCAATATTTATTTAAATACATACCTTCTCAGACCTTGTGTTAAATTTTTGTATTGTGTGATATGTCCAACACGCGTTCCAATCGTGGAGATTATGGCAATAAATAACCCCATAGTTTTGGAGGCTCATGTCTAACAGTGGACTGGACTGTCTGTACTTATATCTGTACTTATATGGCTTGTGTGTTTGTGATTTGTTTTTGGGGATTATGAATTATGTTTTTTCATGAAATAGCCGCAGGCGAGATCCGCCAATCGCAACTAAAGTATTTTAATTTCTTACTGTTTGCGCATAGAGCGTGCGTAAGCGCCTCGGCAATTACACACTGAGCGCGCTCGCCCGGACTAACGGATTAGACTATGCCCGATTGCCCGCCTTAACTTTAAGGCGCTGTTTTTAATGTCCTAAAATATTATTGCGTGGCCCTATTACCACACTTGGTTACACAAATTGTTGACTATCTTATGTTTTTTTAGGTACATCTTCGTCAACATCCACCCGACAGTTAGAAGAGACAGTCAACTTGGAAGAGAATGATCCTGCTCTCTGGCCGCAAATAATACCCGATAATTTAAGATTATTTTTAACAGAACGTGGACCGATTCAGATAAAAAAAACCAACTATCCTTCAGATAGTAACATGAGGTCGTTTTCAGATACATATTACAGTAAAAAGTTACAAAACAACGAAATTATTCATCGAGTTTGGCTTGTATATTCCACATCTACTGATTCTGTATTTTGTTTTCACTGTAAGCTTTTTAATAATAATGTCACTGCATTTAATGCCCCCACTGGTTACAAAGACTGGGGGCATTTGTCGAGAAATATAGAACGACATGAAAAAAGTTCAGGGCATATATGTTCTTTAAAAAAATATTTGGATCTAAAAAATGACTTATTGAAAGGGCAAACAGTAGACTCGGTAAATCAAACTGAAATAGACCGCGAAAGAAAGAGGTGGACGGCAGTTTTGGAAAGGATAATCGAAATTATAAAATTTTTGGCAGGTCAAAATATAACATTTAGGGGCACAACCGAGAAGTTGTATGACCCAAATAATGGTAATTTTTTAAAGTTGGTGGAGAGTATATCTAATTTTGATAGTACACTATCAGAACACATTGCTCGAATTCAAAGAGCTCAGCATCGCATGCCACATTATCTTGGTCATAACATTCAAAATGAACTGATTAGTATAATTGCTGAAAAAATTAAACCGACTATAATTAGTCTTCTGAAGCAATGTAAATACTACTCTGTAATTCTAGATTGCACACCTGATATTTCACACCAAGAACAACTTACTGTTATTGTGAGGTTTATTTATTTAAATCCATCGACAAAACGCGCTGAGGTTCGAGAACATTTTTTAGGTTTTTTACCTGTAACTGATAGTACCGGACAAGGGTTGGCGACATATTTGTTAGGTTTCTTAAAATCATGCGATATTGAATTAGATGATTTGCGAGGCCAAGGATATGATAATGGGGCCAATATGAGGGGGAAAAATATAGGCCTCCAAAAAAAAATATTGGACATGAATCCTCGTGCTTTTTACGTACCGTGTGCTGCTCACTCCCTTAATTTAGTAGTAAATGACGCCGCTAAAAGCTCATTGGAAATTACAAACTTTTTCTGTATTGTCCAAGAAATCTATGCATTTTTTTCAGCATCCACATCACGCTGGGATGTAATTATGAAACAGATACCTACTTTGACATTAAAACCTCTTTCAAATACGCGTTGGGAAAGTAGATTTGATGCTCTTAGAGCACTCCGTTTTAACATGGATAAAATTTACGATGCATTATACTATATTTTTACAAATAACAAGTATGACAGCGACACAAAAACATAGCGAGTTCATTAATAGCCAAATTAAAATCTTATAGATTTATATGTTCAGTAGTTATATGGTACAATATTTTACTAAAAATTAATATTGTAAGTAAAAATTTGCAAAAATCGGACGTAATTATTTCAGAAGCTACCAAAATGATTAATCTGGTTAAAAAAGATTTGGAGAAATACCGCACCGATAGCGCGTTTGAACAGTTGTTATCTGATGCAAAATTAATTGCTGAAGAATTAGAATGCGAAACAGAATTTAAAGAAACTGCTCGTCCACGTCCCCGAAAAAGACATTTTGATTACGAGGCTGTAGATGAGCCCATTTTAGACCCAACCAACAAATTTAAAGTATGTTTTTATTTTTTTCTACTGGACACTGCTATCTCGAAATTAAATGAGAGATTCGATTTGCTGACGGAACACAATTCAGTTTTTTCACTCTTCCAAAACATTGAATGCTGGAATAAATTAGAGATGCATGAAAAAAAATCTCAGTGTTATCGGCTCCAAGAAAAACTAACATTTAAAAATAGATTTGATATTGACGGGGAGGATTTATATAATGAATTAGAATTGTTGCCAATATTTTTTCCCAATGCATCAACAAGTACTCCAACTGATATTTTAAGCTATATATATTCTAACTAGGTTTCGGCGGCGCCCCCCGGGCGCCGGCCTCCCCCTAATGGGGGGGGACGCTCCGGGCTTCGCCCTGCGCAGAGCTCGGCCTGCGGCCTCGCTTAAATTACACACTGAGAGAGATCCAGATCGGACGACTTGAAACTTTGGTGGTTCAGTAGTCCGGTCGCTCCGGGCTTCGCCCTACGCGGATCTCGGCCTGCGGCCTCGTCAGACGCAGCTCGGCCTACGGCCTCGCGTAAGTTACACATCGTGCGCGGCGGCTGGTGGTGCCGTAGTCCGGTCGCTCCGGGCTTCGCCCTACGCGGATCTCGGCCTGCGGCCTCGTTAGACGCAGCTCGGCCTACGGCCTCGCGTAAGTTACACATCGTGCGCGGCGGCTGGTGGTGCCGTAGTCCGGTCGCTCCGGGCTTCGCCCTACGCGGATCTCGGCCTACGGCCTCGTTAGACGCAGCTCGGCCTACGGCCTCGCGTAAGTTACACAATGATCAAATCCAGACGCTCCGGGCTTCGCCCTACGCGGATCTCGGCCTGCGGCCTCGTTAGACGCAGCTCGGCCTACGGCCTAGCGTAAGTTACACACCGAGTGCGGCTGGTGGTGCCGTAGTCCGGTCGCTCCGGGCTTCGCCCTACGCGGATCTCGGCCTGCGGCCTCGTTAGACGCAGCTCGGCCTTCGGCCTCGCGTAAGTTACACAGGGTGCGCGGCTGGTGGTGCCGTAGTCCGGACGCTCCGGGCTTCGCCCTACGCGGATCTCGGCCTGCGGCCTCGCTGTATAGCCGCTGTCCCGGGCGAGCTCGGCCTGCGGCCTCGCCCGCGCCGCTCGGCCTCCGGCCTCGCGGGAGTTATGGCCGATCGAAATTTGAAATTTCAATTGACGGCCGCCATCTTGGAAACGGCGGAATCGAAAAACCGACCCGAAATTCTCAATCAGGGCCCCCGCGACCCCCCGGGTGCCGATTTCCACCCCCCTCGGACCAACTTGAAAATCGGCCGCCATCTTGAATCGGCCATTTTGAAAAAATTTTTTGACCAAGAGAAGACCCACCCCGGCCCGAATGATATTTGGTCGAGCACCCCCGACTTACCTCTTACCGTTTCCGAGCTACGAGCGATTTCATTTTGTATGGAGGCGACGCTGGACGTTCGAAATATGGAGGCGACGCTGGACGTTCGAAATTCAAATTTTCGCGACGCCCGCTGGCGTCTGCCGGCAGTTCCCTATGACATTTGGTCGAGCACCCCCCGCGCAGGTGTTACCGTTTGAGTTGGCCGTTGGAATTTTTCATCAGGTATGGTCAACTCGAAGAAGTCGGATTTTTCTGGTGCTCACCGACCCCGAGGGTTCACTTTCTCATTCAAAGTTTCTCACCCACCAGGTGGCAACTGGGAGAACAATTATGTCAGTCAGTCAGTCAGTGAGTCAGTGGTAATCGAGCTTTATATATATACGGAATACGGAATAATTTAATTTCTTCATTTCCCAATATCTGAACAGCTCTGCGTATATATTTAACACTGCCTGTTACAGTAGCAGAAGGTGAAAGATCCTTTTCAAAATTAAAATTAATAAAAAAATATCTTCGTTCAACCATGACCCAAGACAGACTGACAAACTTAGCCATTATAAGTATAGAATCCAAAATTGATATAAAAATAAATGATTTAATTAAAATCTTTGCCAACTCAAAAGCAAGAAAAATTGAGTTTGTTTGATGTTGTTGACAAAGTTTTAAGTTTAATTTTGTTTTTTAGAGTAATAAATAAATAAATTATCAAAATTACGTGTATTGTGTTTTCTTGGTTGACTAGGACCCCTTTCATACTGTAGTGTGTCGTCGGTCGCGTGCCACGCTGCAGTGTAAAAAAAAACGAGGGCGCAGGCTGAGTCCCGCACCCCGGCGCAGAATAGACTTAAGACGGCCCTGACTGTGAACAAACGGCAATTTCATAGGTAAGGCCCTAATATTTACATAGTTGTATAAATATAAAGTAAAAGCATCTGTTTGTCTGTTATCATCGAGTCTGTATCGTCGTGTAAACAGTCGTAGGCGAGAATTGTATGTAGTTTGATCGTATACGAGATTCGCCCATACCGTTCGAAAAACTGCTTGTGTGAACGAGCCTTCTTGTGTCAACGTCACTTCTAAGATACTACATAAAAATGTAAAATCGTCTTTAGATATTTTAATGAAATATTAATAGACATTGAAGGATGTTATTTTAAAAACATTTTTTTTTCCTACAAAAAACATCTTCGGAACTTGAATTTAATTAATGTGTGTAATTTAATGAATGTGTGTGTGACACACTTTTGTCGATCTTTTAAATCTAATTTCAGATATTTTAAATGTGGATAACTGATTAAGACAAAATCATAGTTAATGTAATAATTTTATTAAACATACAAATAGCATACAATAGTAAATTATAAATCGTGAGTGCGCCGACTGGGCGCCGCTGTGTGGAGCGTGGTCACGGTGGTCACGCCGGCGGCGCGCGGCTAGTCCACACCTGCACACAAACAAGTGGTTCAGCCTTGGAGCCGGCCCCAGAGCCGTGCGCAGTACTCGCAGCAGCCGCTCAGCTTGCGATCTTTTGTGCATTGAACTGTATATATATTGTTATGTTTATATATCACTATATTTTGTGTTTTTAATGTATCAGTGTGGTAAATGACGAATTCATTTATTTTTTGCCGGACATATCAGGCAGTACACGCTGGTCGCGTGGCCGGACTAGTGTGGTAGTGTGGCCCGGCTAGTGTGGCAGTGTGGCCCGGCTAGTGTGGTAGTGTGGCCCGGCTAGTGTGGTAGTGTGGCCCGGTGTGGATGTGGACAATAATCCACAAATCATTATACATATCCACGCTAGTTCACATTATCCGCACTAATATTATAATACTGAATCGATTTCAGTGTAATTTGGCAGAGTGGTAGCCGGCATTTGTAATTAGGAATTTTTTTTATAGAAAGGCGGCAGACGAGCATTCAGTCTACCTGCTGGTAAGGGTTTGGAGAAAGGGAGCACCCAGCGGCTATTGGATTGCAGCGTGCACCTTCCCCCTTCCGAAAATCTATGTATACATATAAAAAGAGATGTCCAGACTGACTGATTCATCGTCTCATCACAGAGCCTAAACCGCTGAAGCTAGAAACATGAATTCCTACAATGGATAAGTTTTATGACATATGTATGCATTAAGGAAGGATTTTTAGAAATCTTACTGGGAAGAGGAGGGAAAAAAGGAGAGAAGATGTGTTATACAATGCCCGTGTCTCAAGAACTATTTAAGTTAGAGACATAAAATTTAACATAGACTTTTCATTTAAAATATTTAAACATGTGTATGACACTCTTTATTCCATATTTTTTTCCATGGGAAGTTTATTACGTTTATAGAAAATGCACGCGCGCGACGCCATAGGCAAAAAGCTAGTAAATAACAAATAAGTGTAGTAAGTTACTTACATAGATAGCGTCGGGTGTGAGTACGAGTGCGGTGTACGTGTGAGCTCGAGCGGGCGGCAACAGGAGCGCCAGTGCGGGCGCGGCGTGCGTCAGCGGCGTCAGCAGACACGCTCCACTGGCCACACTCCACAGCCGCACGGACCCTGCGCCGCCGCCGGCCGGGCTGCCCACCAGCACGTCACCCACGGCGGGCTGCACGTAGTGGTGTAGGTGCGCCGCGGGCCGCTGGCCGGGTGCCGCTAGTGTGCACAGCGGCCGCAGCGCCGGCAGCGACGCGCATATCATGCGTCCGCCCGCACCGCTCGCCCATACGCATCGTCCGCTGGAAAGTAGCAGTCGCCGAGTTTTATCACGGGCCCTTACTTATTTATTATTATTAAAATAGGCGCACTAGTGGTAAATCCACAAATTTTGCTTCATCGGGTTCGCTATGGACACTTTTTTTTGTTTAGGAAAGTAGGCGGACGAGCAAGCGGCCCACATAATGGTAAGTGGTTTCCGCCGTCTATGGACACCGCCGCAACATCAGGAGGTATGCGGGTACGCCGCCGACCTTGCAAAACTACTACACTTGAGTTGTAGTCGCCAGTTGTTTTAGGCTCTTATTCACATTTACCTGTTCATATATAAAACACCTTTTGCTTTGTTCTTCTGCAAGGGAGCTGCTGTATATGTCAATGTATAAGTAATATATATATATGTATAATAATTTACATGTATGGTAGCTTGTTGGAGAACCTAATAAAATAAATAAATAAAATCCTATTTATAGCCTTCTTGAAAAACCCCATGTCGTAGAGTAATGGAAATACGCACGCCTCACCAGATGTGAACCTTTATTTAATTCTTGTGATCATTTAATATAACAGTATTGAGGACGATTACATTTATTTACCCAACCCAATCAGAACCTCCACAGACACTTCATAGACATGACAACAGGAAGTCACAGTGTTGTCGTATACACGCGCCTCACCTAGGATGCAGTGTGAGACCGAGTAGGCGAGCGTGCAGCCGGCACACGGCGTCTGGCGGCGTGCAGAGCGCGCGCACCGCCTGCTCGTCCGGTTCCTCGGGCTCGGGCTCAGGCGCGAGCGCGCGCAGGAGCTCGGCGCGGCGGCGCGCGGCGCGCTCCGGCAGCGTGGTTGTGGCGAGTAGTGGCGGCGGTGCGACTGCGGAAAGTGGCCATGCGCATAGTGCGGACGCTTCCCCGCGCGCGCCGCCTGTCGACCCACATCCCGCTACCAGCAGCATAACGCTAGCGTCAGCGATGCGTGGTACGAATTTAGCGCGGTAGTACGGCGCGCCGGGAACGACCTCTGTGTCCGCGTCGTGATCGGTTAGTTCCGATTCCGTGTCAGCATCTAGGGGTACGTCCGCAACCAGAGCGTGTCTGCGAAAGGTAGAAAAAATAACATCCTAATAAATAATACTTGGTGGAGAATTGTCATTTGCTATGACATTGAAAACTCCTTGAAAATGTTAATATGTGCGTTCCGCACGTAGAGTAGAGCACGTCCGGGTAGTCGTAGAGCAGCGAGCAGGAAACCCTTTGATGTACGCTTTGTAGAACCAAACTATAAGACGTAATTCGAGCTTATGTCGTATGATAAACAGTTACAATAATATCGAGGCTTCTAAATGTTCTGACCTTCTGTGCAAAATTGATGATCACCATCCGGCCATTGAGGTCGGGGTGGAGACGCTGCATTATATAGCACTGGAGAGTAGGAGTTTCACTCAGTAGGAGTAAGAGTAGGCTCTCAAAGAGAAAGGTAAACTTTTGTATCGCATAATCTTCACATTATAAAAATCCTTGTGATGGTCTGGAATTGAAATTGTACGATGACAATAATTAGAATCATATAGGAGGATTATTTATTAGGATTATTTCGCATAACTGCGTCGGGTAGACGATTCACTTAAGAAGTCTCCCAGGAAATTCTGGTCATTCGTCAAGGAATGGTGAGAGATCCGGACTGTACGGAGGGTGTTCGAGGACAGTCCAATGCATTTCAGTAAATTTTAGTTGTTTGGACGGTGGTATGCGGTCGGGCACTGTCGTGCAGGAGTAACACGTCTCGAATGGGACAGCCGCGCCTTTTGGAACGACAAGCTGCTCACATACGTTCCAAAAGGTTACAGTAATACTAAGCATTAACTGTCCTCCGTTCGTGACGAAAGTCAACAAGTAGGACCCCTCTATGGTCCCAAAAAACTGTTACCAAGACTTTTCCTGCTGACAAATGAATTTTTGCCTTAACGGGACATTCTTCATCTTTTCGTCGTCATTCTTTGCTGGCTCTCTTGGACTCTGGTTCACTTGTATCTTGGATAATGTCGATTCTCCACACTGATTGTCCAATCTTTGTAAAATTTCATTAGATACAAAATTTTCTTTCGTGAGAAACTTGATTACGATGCGTTGTGCAACCGAACACGGTACCTCACTCTCGCTCATCATGACAACAACTAACCGGATAGAGCTGCTGACCGGATGAAGGCGGTGCTGCTGTGTGAAACGTCACACGTCCCCCCATTACCACATATTTTTATTACTCATAGCAAGGTCAGCTCGGTTTATATTTGATCCTTGATGATGATACGTGGGTACGTAATATGAAAAATGAGCTTACGAGATATTAGCGGAAGCTTCGTTGTAGATGCGCAGCAGCGGCGTGGTGACGCCCGCGTATTCAGACTCGGTTTCCTGCACATACAGAGAATATTACTCACTCGTAGTTTGATTACGGCTAATACAGAAAATAAGACAGGATATATTTCTGATAAACGGAATTGTGGACCTATCTCCTTACCAACCATTGTAGCGAAGATGCTAAATGGTTTATTGAACCACCACCGAATGAATACCTCCATTTGCACTAGTGGCCCCGCGTGTGTTATGTGGTGTGTCGCACCTGCGAGGCGGCGTTGAGCCAATCGGCGGTGGCGGTGTGTCGCGGTGCGAGGCGACGCGGCTCCAGCGATAGGGTGTGTGTGTGTGGTGTGTCGCACCTGCGACGCGACGTTGAGCCAGACGGTGGTAGCGGTGTGTCGCGGCGCGAAGCGGCGCGGCTCCAGCGAGAGGAAGGGTGTGCGTGTGTGTGTGTGTGTGTGTGTGGTGTGTGTGTGTGGTATGTGTGGTATGTGTGTGTGGTGTATGTGTGGTGCGTGCGTGTGTGGTGTGTGTATGTGGCGTCGCACCTGCGAGGCGGCGTTGAGCCAGACTGTGGTGGCGGCCTGTTGCGGCGCGAGGCGACGCAGCTCCAGCGAGAGGAAGGCGCGCGCGCCCGCCCAGCACCCCGCGCCGCCCGCACTGCACCCCGCGCGGCTAGTCACCACCAGCCCGCGCTGCTCTACACATTACACACGTTAACTACCATCCTTATCATGATCCGTAAATTAACAATGAGCCAGTCCCCAACTCCTAGAGAAAGTCCATTTTAAGGTCCCGACGCGGAATGCTAGTATATATTTACGTTTGTTAGGTTTCTGTCTTTTCTTTAATGTGCGATTTTTCTTTTCTTTGAAGGTTGTACATATTTATTGTTGCGACATTTGTTATTAGATGCTTACCTAGGAAATTGCCGTTTTATATGGAAAAAATATTTCTTTTTGGATGAACATTATATATTCGGTAAATAAATAATAAATAAAATAGTGAAAATAATAGACTTTTTTGTATTACATATGTTCAATAAGTATTTCTTATTGAACAGAATATTGCCCATTTAATTCGACTATCTTTCGCCATTTTTCTGGCAGAGCCATTATCCCATCGCTATAAAATTTTTGGAGTTTCTGAGCGAAAAATTGATTTAAATAGTTTATACAGTCTCCGCTTGAATGTAATTTTACTCCATATAGAGAATTTTGTAAAGAGCGGAATAAATGATAATCCGAAGGTGCTATGTCTGGACTGTATGGAGGATGCAATGAAACTTCCCATCCAAAGTCCATCAATTTAGTCATCAAAGATGTACTCAAACATGTCAGAAACTGCCCATCATACACCCAAAACCCAAAATATAACCTCTAAATATGTGTGTGTGTGTTTATCGTACCGTGTAGCGTGAGCACGGCCAGCTCCCAACGGTCGGCCAGCGCGAGCGGGCCGGCGGCGAGCAGCAGGTCGTCGGCGCGTGGCGCCCACTCGGCGCGCGCAGCTGCCGCCCAGCCGCTCGCGCGCATGTCCACGTTCCATCGCTGCTCCCACAACCCCGCTTCTGTGCGCTCCCACACCTGTGGCCCCACATGTGCTCTGTGTTATGACAGCGCCTACTAAAACATCTATGTTCTTTTGATGCCACTAAGGGAACAAATGGGATGTACAAAAGCATATTATAGTCCCACTAATTCCATGATTCTAGAAATTTGGTTTCATGGAACCTCCAAGATATTTTATTATTGCTTAATACTATGAGTATGTTCCAGTAGTTCCACCAATAGAACAAGTGAATCTTTGTGTTCCATTAAGAATAGTACCATGAAACTAGTGGGATCAAAGCCCTAAGATACTTCATAATATATGTGGCTACCGGAACTCTGCGCTTCACCAGCTAATTGAATATGTGGTATATTTAACAGTTCCTTCTAACTCTTTCTAGCTTATGTTGTACGCGATACCGTTTGAAAAAAACATTCAGCAAACAAAGGATGTTTAAATAGACCTAAAGTTCATTAATTTAAATCTAGTTATATAGTTATTTGAAATTTGCCTTTCTTTTAATTTTTTTAAATTGTTTGATTAATTGTTTTGTTAGAATTAGTTGCATCACTGCAACAATGTCGTGGAATAAACTGCCTACTGAGGTTTTTCCACTTAATTGCGACATGGAGTTCTTCAAAAGGGCTATGAATAGATTTCTGCAAGGGCGGTAATTCCATCCTTCCTCCTGGAGTTACAGGTATACGTGGGCGGCGATGATCACTACCATCTAATCTATAAAAAACAAAAAAGTGCTCTGTAAGGGAGTTTACTTTCCTGTAAGGAATGGTCCGCGCAACGTCGCATGCGGCGATGATGCGTTGCTCGGAAGGGGTTCTATATAATTCCATAGTGCAAAGTATAGCTGCATAGGCCTCATGAGCCGCGATCGACGTACGACGCTGGCTGCAAGCCGCATTGCTCGGAAGTGTACCTTTACTCACAGTGACGGTTGCGTCCTCAGCGGCGGTGGCGAGTCGGTCGGCGGAGGCGCTGAGCGCGGCATGCACCAGCGGCGCGTGCGCGGTCAGCCGGCCGCGCGGCTCCCACCGCGCACACACACGCGTGTACTCTGCACGCCAATCCAAGATGCCGCTGCAATTCTCTGTAACATGACAAATAACACAATAATGTCATAATAAAATTATTATTGTGTACAATTCTTGTTATTACCGTTCCATACCATCAGCCTATGTCTCTCCACTGCTGGATACAGGACTCTTCTCATCCAACCATCACCGGCGCACTCCTTTAGCATGCCGATTCTACGAGCTATGTTGGTGATCTTTAGTTCTTTGGCGAATTATTGTTATTATTATGGTGTAATAGGCGAGCAACATTACTGCTGGTAGGCCTATATCGTGTGTTAGCTGGTGTTACAAGTTTTGCTATAGGTATCTTTTATCTTAGAAGCCAGTTGTCAAGTGTGGGTTTGGAACTGTGTATAGTTGGCGATTCAATGATTTCTAGTGGTAACTTAATCCATGTCTACAAAAGTAATACTTTACTTTACTACTTTGGAAGAGGATGCAATGATGCAACCGCTGGGTGCACCCTACTAACCGAGTTACCACAGAGACTATAATAAAATGTACTGCATTTGCCATACTGTTCTATTTTTTCCGATATAATATGTGTTTCAATAGTGAGTGAGATATGCCAGAGCCGATTATCCCATCTCATCCCATTGATTGAAGAGCACTGAGAGTAGTCTCGACTACAAGAATTAGGGGGGGAGTGCATGCTGCATTCCCACAGCCGCTGGGCGCACTAGCCATGTTACCCCTCTCTCACAGAAGACTACCTTGAAATGTACCTACTGCAGTTTCTACTTTATTGTATTTCCACAATGTACGTACGGGTTTCGGTAGTGAGTGAGATATGCAAGAGCCCATTTCCATCCCATCCTATTCTTCCCCATTTTCCCAATCCATTCCTTAATCTGCAAAGGTAGGCAGGGCATCTCGGGATGTGGCAACATTTGTCCTTCTGGACTGATGTTGACATGTATCGTTGATTTCTATAGATGACAGTATCCACTTACCATACAGTGGCTAGTTGGCAGAAACGGTGGGTTGCCGAGAACAAGGGCAGAGAGCTGTTTAGATTCTTCCCGGACGTGGCGGCTCGACTCAAATCGCGTTGGATCGAGCCGAACTTGAAACATCTCAGATATTCACCGGGCATGGCTGTTTCCGAAAGCGACATTCATGATATGAAGTTGAGTGAGATTAGTCTGTGTGAATGCAGATGTCTATGCAGATGAGGTGTTTCACCATGTTCTATGGTCCTGTCCTCTATACGAGGAAGATCGACAGAGAATGCTAAAGGGGATTACATGGCAGGAGGAGGGACCGGTATATTACTGCGACTTCGTCTCCTCAGAAGCGAACTTCTGTGGGCTGAGAGAGTTTGCACACTGCTGGCACAGGAAAAGGAGCCCAAAAGAGCTGCTCGGCCTTGAAGTCACATAATGTGGAGTAGAACAGCCCCAGAACAGGGAGAGTGGCTAAGGGAAATGGGAAAAGAAATTACTTGTAGGGAAGCAGAGCAGATACGCGCTGGAACATAGCCCTTAGCAAGCGAGTACGGCGCGTACTTCCCGACGATTCGGTCCGTATAACCAAAAGGTTGGTAGAACCTTGGGCGGAGGTTACCATCAGGTGGACTGTATGCTCGTCTGCTGCCTTTTTTCTATAAAAAAATGAATAGGGAAATGTAATGGGATGAAAATTCCTTATCTGTTATACTTTCTATTCCTCTATTTTCACGATATGGGGAATCCTAGTGAGGGCTAGAGTTTAACTTGTTTTTGTATAACAATGTATTATGTAATGTTTAAATAAATTCTATTCTAATCATTTTTCAAATTCGATTCTGAAATTTCCAAATGAAGGCAGCATAATCGTGCTGGATGGCACACCATAATGCTGGCACATTTGTCATTCTGGATTGTTGTTGGCATGTATTGTGAATATTCATCCTGGTTATCAGGAGCACTGTATGCTCAGCTGCCTTCTATACCATATGTAAAAACTATATTTTGTTTTAAAATAAAAATAACTGCATACTTTTTAACTATCAAATACATAATGACATGTAGATAGATAGATACATTTTATTGCACACCAAAAACATAGAGTAATACAAAGTACAAATTATCAGAAGTACAACCGGTGGCCTTATCTCGCTTAAGCAATTTCTTCCAGGCAACATTTGGGTGGTGAAGAGAAGTCAGTAGATGAAATAGAGGTAGATGGTGCAATAAGAAAATTAATGCACTTTATAGTTAAAGGTAATGCATTCCATAAGAAAACCTCTTTGACAGTAAATGAACGTGAATACAAAGTTGAAGATCTGAACTGAAGATCGCAGATTGAAAGGATGTGAAGATAGTTAAAATTTTCTTTAAGGTATCTAGGTGTTAACGGGTCAATGGTTATGTATCTGCTTACAAATATTTTTGTTGCAGTAACTGTCTAGCTCATCTGTTATCTTAACTGTAATTAGACTTAAGGTCCGTTTAAACATTTTTTGCTTGTTGAATGGTTTATCATGACTACAATAAATGAAAATATAAAATTAAGTCTTAAAAAAAATCTATTTATTGCCCAGCCGAAAGGTTTAAGGAAGCAGGTTCACCATTTGTAATGAAAATATAAATATGGTTTACTTTACCTTGTATACTGGCCCAAATGTCTGAACAGATTAATAGACAACAGTACTGTTTCTTTGTTGCAGAAACTGGCAACATCGTGAGGATTGCAAATGCACATGCAAGCGGAGTGGCCACACAATTGACACACGGCACACCACTGCAAACAACAGAAGAGTGTTAGTTACATTAGGTGCACATTTATTGTCTGAGATTTACTAAGGTTAGTGAGCTTTTTGTTTAAAACAAAACTGACTAAGTAGGACAGTCAATAAAGGCTAGGTTATTAAGCATTTTTTTATTTGTTATACAAAATATTGAATATGAAAAATGTTTTCAAATTAGGGTATCTTAATTCCCAGTTTATAGCCTATTTAGGAATTTAACTTGTTTCCATTTTCACATACTCATCTATTAAACGGGTCTTAGATGTACATCATTGAACTCGATATTTCAGTACAGTTGGCTTGTAAACATGGCTGGTGTAATATTAGGGAAGAAAACCACGAATGCAATCTGCACAATCGAAGATTATAAAATTATTTATTTATTAGGTTTGTCAGCATTCTTCCACTAATACATATGTGAGTTACAATGAATATAAGTGATTAAACTAGGTGTAAGAAAACTAATAGACAAAGACAGCTTACATATAAATATAACAAATAAAATAAGTACTGTGACTGTTAGATTTTGATGTTATGCATTTTGAATAGACATAGGTACCAACTTAAAAACAATATAGGTGAAAATAAAATTTTAAACTTTAATGGACTACATAATCATAACAATGTGATACTGTTACTAAAATTTAAATGGCAATATTTTACAAGATTACAAGACAAGACGTACTATATTGTAATCTTAATATATTGTAAAACAAAATTAGATCTGCAACCCAAGGACAGCCTTCAAAGGTTTTTATTTTTTTAAATTGCTCTTTATATGAGTTTAAATCATGTCTGAACCTCTGGTGCTAAAAAGTGCCTTTGGACTGCCTCTAATCTACGAATATGGCTTTGTAGTAGTAGGTATTCCATATACTAGAAATTAAATGAAGTATTAGCCTGCAATGTGCTACCTTGGTGGGTCATATCAAGCAAGGTATCAGCCAGAATACTCTCTTGTAAATGTGAGTCATTTGAAATCTCAATTAGTTATTTTTATATATTTATTGATTTATAGGTACACCAGTTGAATGTCTACAAAAAGCTTAATATAAAAACTTGTTACAGGAATTGCTCATTTGTTACTTCCACCTAAAAAAAATAACTCAATCATAGTTTACCGAAACTTTAATTATACTGTAAATTATTGTAAGCTGTCTGTTTCATCCAGGAGGGAAGTGATAATAATTTCTACTATGATGATTACTAAGATGTTTGATAGCAATGTTCCAGTTAGCTTAAGGAATGAAAACTGAAATAAGAGTCTTGATGGGGTCACCCGTTCACTAGAGTTTACTATATAGTAAGGAAAGAGAAGAGAAAGTCGGGGATTATATACTTGTGTATTGAGTATTGAAAGTTACAAAACATTAAATGTGGGTATGGGGGCCAAGCATTTTTTATTATTTATTTATGTATGTATTTTATTATATGATTGTATATGTACATTTGTATTGTTTTGTATATTATAATTATATCATCATCTCAGCCCTTGGACGTCCACTGCTGGACATAGGCCTCCCCCATTGTCCGCTATTTAGACCTATCGGCAGCGACCTGCATCCAGCGGGTTAATATATAATTATATAAGTATGAATTATATAAATGTTATGTATTCATTAGGTATATGTATTTAAAAATTTTTTTCTTTTGTTAAGGTACATATATTTATAATACTTCTAATGTATCTCTCTGACTAACTCAAACATTAGCTGGTAGAGAATGTCTTAAGGCATTATACTCGCCTTTTGTATGATAATGTGCAATAAAGTTTGTTAAATAAAATAAATAAATAAAATACGTTTTCTGAAGGTGCCGCTCGATGCAAAACACATTATTACATAATAATATCTAGGGCACTACAGGAAGCAAGTTAATAAACATAGATCGATAAGAATGTTTACCAGTGTGGATGACGAGATTCCGCAGCGCGCCGGGCGGTGCGAGCGGCCGCAGTAGGCCTCGCCAGAGCGCGGGGTCGAGCGCGGCGGCGTGCCACGCGCGACACACGGCTCCCGCGCGCGCTAGCTCGTAACCTCCCAGCCAAGTGAAAACTTCACATAGCACCACCGAGAGCTCGTCCTCGCGACGCCCACACCCGCCGCCCTGCCATACGGGCACCATCTTACACACCAGCAGCACTGGTATCTACGTCCACTGGTATGGTTGACTGTGTCCTGTTTAGTTATGCAAATGAGTTTTTACAAAGAAAGTCCATTTCTATACAGATAATCAGATGTTTTTGACAACTGTTTTTTTTTTACATAAAAATATTGCACTTTATTACCACATTCAACTAGAATCTGTGAATGAACGTGATTGACAGATTGTGATTACAATAGAATTGACATTAACAGGGGACATGCATAAGCTGCGTTCTAAAACATGGCAATATCGATATAAATTATAGTTGTGACGTTTGTTGCCAATGTGTTGTTATAGAAGGCTCAATGTTAAAAGTAAAAAAAGAAAATGAAGATTATATACTTATACAGTACATAGATATTGTTAGAGAAATATGCAGTGATGCAAATGTTGCTAGCATCTGTGTTAGACTGTACTTTATTAGAAGTAGACATCGCTAGCGTCGAATATTAATTTCACACCGGTTGATTCATAGGATTCCGGTTGTCGTGTGACAGGACCACACTTTTTACCTTTTGGATCGGCGCGCGGCTGGAACGGTTGTCTAACATTTCTAATTCTATTATAAATGTTTCGTACGTAACGCATAACATTCCCGCCAACCACGATACGCCAGCCACCTTGAATCTATACATACCTACGTGAGGAAATCGAAAAGTTTTGCGAAAAAGAAAAATAATTATTATTTTCTATGGGTTCAAAATTGTTTACCTACTACATTTTTTCAAAGTTGTCTCCACTTGCATCTATATAAAGTTTCTTCTCCACTCTTACACTTCTACACAATAACTGCTTCCCTTCTAATTTTAGGTGCACATTCCCTCTCCTAAACCAAGTTTAGGAGAGGGAATGTGCACCCTGCAATCCAACAGCCGCTGGGCGCATTTGACTGGTCTCATTACGCCTCTCTCTTAGAAGACTACCTTGAAATTTACTGCATTTCCTACTTTAACGTACGTTAACACTTTAATTCTCCAATCTAGGTACGTACGTGTTTCGGTAGTGATTGAGATATACCAGAGCCCATTCCCATTCCTTCCGATCCTATCCCTCTCAGTTTTCCTAAGCCTTTCTCCAAATCCATTTCTACAACTCCAAAGAAAGGTAGCGCAACGTTTGTCACTGGTCTTGGCATGTACATACCTACCGCAAACGTCTATAGGCGACAGTGTCGACTTGCAATCAGGTGGACTGTATGCTCATTTCCACCTTCTTCCTATAAAAATAGTCGGGGGGTAAGGAGAATACCCTAATACTTTAACCAGGGTATTGTCTAAAAAGTCCCTTGTTTTAAGAGCGGAGTAAGCGGGCGCGTTGTCGTGGTGCAGCAGCAGTCTGCGGAGACTTCTGTTTGGACGGTTGTTACTCACTCACTACAGCAAAACGTTTGGCCAGCGTGTGGCTACGTACCATTCTGCGTTAATGCTGTTTTGGTATCGTAAAGGTATAGATATCAGGTATCCAGTTATAGTGAAAAAACTTATTTAAAATTTTCCATCGCTTCTTGCTCTTTTCACTTTGGTAGGCATTGGCTCACTTTGAAACAACCAAACTGTAGATTGACACTTAGTTTCTGGATCATGAATCATAGTAGATTCAAGATTCGTCACCTGTGATAATGTCGTACACGCGCCGAGACGATCCTGCTTCAAATTTTGTTATCATATCACGGCACCATTCGACATGAACTTGTTTATGAGCCTCGTTCAGGTTGCGCGGCATCCAGAGCGATACTATCCCCCTGACTCGTAGATGCCCACGTAATATTTCATAAACACTTCTCGATCCAATCTGTAATCTTTCCTGATTCTCCTCGTATGTAATTCGCCTGATACCATAAATTAAATTTTTCACTGCCACTTTTTAATGGGCGACCGCTTCTTTCTTCGTCAGCCAAACTTAGTCGACCACGCTTAAATTTATTGTACCAACGACACATAGTTGCCTTTAAGGGCACTTGTCTACAAACGCCATTTGAAGTCTATTAAAGGAATCTTCACGTTTTAATGAGCATTTAATAAAACATTTATAAGTATCAAATTTATGTTATCTATCACATGGATAATAAAAATCGAGTTAACACAATCTATACGGACTATAGCAAAGCCTTTGATCGTATACGACCTATAGATCATAATTTGCTATTACCAAAATTATATGAAAGGGGTGACTTATTCAGATGGCTTTCATCATATATGTAGAAAACAGGTCTCAAGCAGTTATCCTGAATGGCTTTACTTCCTTTTAGATGAGTATTTCATCTGGAGTCCCTAAAGGTTCCTTATTAAGACCCCCTTCTTTTTATAATATGCGACTAGCGAGAGGGGGAGAGTGCACGCTGCAATCCAACAGCCACTGGGCGCACTCGACAGGCCTCGTTACCCCTCTCTTACAGAATATTACCTTGAATTGTACTGAATTTCCCACTTTATCATATTCCCCAATGTATGTAGGTACGTGTTTCGGTAGTGAGTGAGGTATGCCAGAGCCCATTCCCATTCTATCTCTTCCCACGTCCCCAACCCTTTCTCCAAATCCGTTTTTTCATCAACAAAGGTAGGCAGCGCATCCGGGGGCGTGCCAAAGTTTTTCATTTTGGACTAATGTTGGCAAGTATCGCAGATGTCTATGGGCGACAGTATCCACTTACCACCAGGTGGACTGTATGCTCGTTTGCCATCTTCTTTCTATAAAAAAAGCGTAAATACGAGTTCCTAATATTTACTAAGATGTGATCTCGCAGTGTTGTGAAAATTATCGATCGACTACTCACTTTATCGATCACTCAAATATAATATATATGTAATCATAATAGTTTATAAGCTTCCTACAAAATAAAATAAATTAATTAATTAAAATAATTCAATCATAGCGCGAAAATTTTCCCGTCGAATATCCATTTTTTAATGAGACAAGATATTTTGATTCAGCACGTAAGAAATATGGAGGGAAAGCGTTAGCGCACATTTTCAATTGCCAGACTCTTACGGTGCATACCTACCTATATTTCTAAAGTTTTTTTCTATCTTCATATTTAAAAAAAGACAAATGCGTAGTGACAGTGTAGTGACGAAATAACATATCCGCAAACAACGAGGAAATACCTAATGTAACTCGTAATACTCATTTTCAAGGAGTTTTATCATAACGTCGGCATTGTCAAATGCGCACATTAATGGATATTTTCCGTCCTTTTATTATGCTGTAGATGCAGTAGGTTCACGGGGAAATAAAATTATCCGTAGGTAATTGAAGGGAGGCGTTCCAGCGGGTGGGTCAAGGTGGTTAGGACTACGGTCTACGGGTCGTGAACGACTGGGACATTGAGAATAGTACTGGCTATTTGGTCAGCTAATCGCATAGGTCTTTGCCCTCTTGGTCGCTTGCCTTATGCTTCTTTATATATGGTTTTTAAATAATTATATCCAGTTATTTTTAGTAACATTTTATTACTAAGTTTCTAAACACATAACAATTACCTAATATTCTAAAACAATTTTCTTGTTGCAAAAATAATAAATATAAATACTTAATTTAATAGCAAATAGTATCTAAAAACAATAAAAGGTTTAAATACGAGTATGTATAGAGAAAATCCATTATATGTGTGGTAATGTTACTAAAATATCTACTGTCATTGAATAAATTAATGTATTATTCAGTTGCAGATATTTATCATCCTGGAATTAATCATGTACCTACATTATTATAAAATACAAATGCTAACAATAATAGACACTAAAAATGAACAATAATACTACTCTAAAAATATAGAAAGTACCAAATATATAAATAATAGGTAATAAACAACATCTTGAGTTAAAAAAAATAGTTTTTAAATCTTAAGTTTAAAAACATCGACGGTTTTTAAATTAAGGTTATTCGATTTGATTATTAGTTGCTCAACATGGGAACACTTCCGCCCACTGGAGACAGCAGGGTGGCCGCCCTGCTGTCTCCAGGGCATAAAAGGCGTTTATGCTGTTGGGCATAAAAGAAATCATTCGTATCGATCAACTCGAGGGGCCCGTAGCAAGGGGACAGATGATAATTAGCAAGAGTAATAAATCACTTAAAATCTATGATGTCATTAGAAATTGTGAGCGACTTTACAACGACGCCACCTCCTTTTTGACGTTTGCCCAGAACTCGGCGGTGGCTTCAAGCAGATCCTTGTCTCCGAGTGTCGGGTCCATATCTGTGGCTGACCCTAGTGATGTGACGCCGGCCTCCTCTGCCTGCCTCATTTTCAAACGGACCTCTCTCAACCGCGCCTCAAGGATGCGTTCGCGTTTCGCTTCGCGTTCGAATATCTGGTAATCCCAACGAATTTATAATGCTTATCTTGGTCAAACATACATAATATTCTGGTTCTGAACTTGTCAACTCCAGGTTGATAATTTTACAATAGATGATTGCTACCTATCAGCGAGGGCTGATAGAGAGGGCACATGCTATAATCCTGTAGCCACTGGGCGCGCCCGATTGGCTGAATTACCCCTTCATTACAGAAGACTGCTGGAAAATGTATCACGTACGTGTTTCGGAATGTTTCGGTGAGATTTTCCAGAGCCTATTTCCCATCTCATCGAGATTCTTCTCGATAGAATTACAGAAGTCTCTCATCAGTCATCATACTCCCCAAATCAACAACACATCACGATATATTTGTCATAAGTACTCGTTACAATTACTACTACTAGTAATTATATTTAAGAACTCACCGCAGTCATCAAAGATTTGTCATTTTTGTCAGATTGAGACAAGTTGGACGACAGCTCAATCATGTAAATGTTGCCTTTTTGACTGCCGCATGCCATCAGAGAACCCTATCAAAACACAAAATTAAATGTGTTTATTTTCACCTAGTAAGTATTATAATAAAAAACATTCGGTAAAGTAGTATAATTGGTACCGTCTCATGCGCTTGGACGCGTAGCAGCGGCTCTTCACAGACCTGCATCGTGAGAACAGGCTCATGCTGACGTCGCAAAAGATCCCAAATAGAAATCATGCCGTTCCACTGACTCAGAAGCATTAGCGATATTCTGTGTATTGCATATATGTTAGATACGTAGGTAATAGTATTATTTAACATGTGTACTCAGGTGATATATTTAAGGGCCAACTTAAAAGCCAAGGTGTGCTACAAAGGCCGTACACTTGTGTAACACACAACTTCATAGAAACGCATTTATTCGTATCTTCACTATGAAATCAGCCATTTATTGAGAGCAGAGCAGGAAGCAGGAAGCCGACCCCAACCAAAAGCTAGTTAATTTAAATAGTTTTAAAACTAAAACGATATTCGCTTTTCAAAATTATTTTGCACAAATACTTTCTGCACATTGTATAGTTACTTTTTTTTGGACCCACAATAGGAATATAATACGAGTATAACTCACGGTGTGAGTGAAAGCGATCGGGGCTGAGTGCTCGTGTAAGCAGTGCATCGCATACTTGAGCCGTATTATAGAAAATCATTTCGCTATGGTTCCCTCTGTCAAGTGAGCCATAGATATGCAATATAAGTGATCACCGTGTAGGACTCCAGGTGCCAGCAGTGATTTTATGACGGTGCGGCGGGGTCCACAATATGGCTGACTCTTTACATTCTTCACTCCACACTCTCGCCGTCCAATCGCCCACGGTCAGAAAATTCTTGAGGAAGGCAGGATTGCGTTGCAGGGACCACACGGGACCGACATGTGCTTCAATCTAATAAATGTAAGAATTATTAGATGGGGTTGCAGTAATGTTATTAAATACAATAATACTTTTGTTGTATGTGTATAATAGTGCCTAAGCTAATTTGCTTCTAGCACCTACATTTTAATTTTGAACATCACGTAAATGCTACTCACTTTGGCTGGTAATTTTTCCATCGGAGTCTTGCCCTTGCGATTGCCTGAAATGACTAATCCATTTTCTGTGCCCACCATAAAACGCGTTGGTATTGTCGGTTCGTATTCAAGTGCGCTAATACCGTTTGCGTTAGCCATGCTTTGGACTTCGGAGGTGGATTTTACGACATGAATTATCATTTCATCTGTTGGCTCACTCATGTTTCTTATGTCCCACCACTTGCAAGCGCCGTCCGGACCACTGGAGAAGAACTCCTGACCCGACCTGGAGGCTATGAACACTACGTTTCGCACAAGTTCGCGATGCGCTACGTGCGGCGGACACAGTGTCACCGGCGGTCCTCCACTACGTCTGTCCCAGGTTCCTACTTGCCCGTTCACAAGTCCACCAGCGAGAATGTTCTGGTCACGCGGACTGAACTGTAGATCGAGCAGTGCGCACGGTGGAGTTAATATTAATTCTGGATTATTTGCATTTTCCACGTTCCAAATGTACGACTGGATAGAGGAGCGCGGGTTGAGATAGAAGTCGACATCTGTGTAAGCGACTGCAAATCGAAGGCCATGCTCCGGCGACCAGCTGATGGAGCTAATGGGACGGGGCTGACCCATGCAGGTGTCGCGATACACGTTCACCGTTCGACAGCTGTTATGCTCGATTGGAGGTAGCGCCGACATCTCCGTGTAGTATGAAGCATACATGTCGATAGCATTGTTTTGAAATACATAGTGCTCCATAACCTATAGGTGAACAGTGAAAGGTCAGTCTCATTAAGCGTACATATAACATGGATATTATAACGAAACTTTTTTTTATAGAGAAGTAAGTGAACGAGCAATGAAAGTGATTACAAGAAATAGTCGGTGCCCTGCGTCGCAACTAATCACTTCCCACCACTTCCTATATTATTTAGAATCTAGAATACCTCTAGAATCTATAATTACTTTAGCATTCTAAGTACCGAGTATTTTTTTTTATAGTGAATAACGACCGCCTAGGTCGTTCAAATCCTAAGCGATGCTGTGTTACTGCCGTCCATGGACACTTGCAACACCAGGAGGTATGCGGGTACGCCGCCGACCTTGCCAAATCCTATTCACAGCTTTCTTGAAGAACCCAATATCGTAGCGTAATGGAAAGACCTCTTGAGGCAGTTATGACGATAATCCCTAAATGAATTAAAAATAGATGATCGGTCGTAATCAGATATTTTCGGTATATTATGGGTTACGGTATTATACTCGTACTATGAGTAAATACTTGTAGCTCTTGACAGTTCTCATATTATATTTCAAAGGCAACAAAAATAATGTATGAAGATTGAAGGTCTGAAAGTTAACTAATAAATTTCTTGGCTAGATTTAATTATACCGATGACGAAGATTATCAGTTTAAGTGAAATTAATTTGGGAAGAAACATAAATAGATAATTGTTTAACTATGTGATAGTTTCTTTGATTTATTAAACTAACTTATAACTGCTTGTATTTAATAATGATAATTATAAATAGGTACTCTTTATTGCATACAAATATGTAGTTATTACATGTGCACAAATAATAAATGACAGTATAAAATAGGCGACCTTATCGCTAAGCTAAGGCTAAGTAGTGCAAAATAACCGAAACCCACAGAATGAATCATGTTCAATTTTATTAGTAGTTTTCTTTATTTAATAGTAGAGGTATACAACAAGTTACTGAAATAACGCAGAAACTAAAAATAAGCTGTTCAGAATCGAGAGTGGAATCGATTCTACCAGTTTTTAAAATAGGTTTTTATTGTCACAATTTATTGTTCATTTGTAGTATATCTTTTAATTTACCTGCAGTTACGTAAAATAAATACACTCATAGCAAAATTTATAACCACCGGGAGCAGCGCGCTGCGCCGTCTAGTGCCGTCTAGTGCCACGAACATTTTAGACTGATCAACAAAACTTTACATATATGTAAGTCTTGATTTATTCTCTAAAACAATTTCATTTTCCGCTAGAACGGTTTTATATATTTTAAATTATAGACTTGCTTCAGGTTTTGCATTTTCCACATTGTATACTCATATGTGTATATTGAATCGTGTATAGGTACTCTTTATACTATTTGTATAAGTAATCACGTGGAGAAACCCTATGTATCGTTAAAATAATTATTTTATTATACATTACATGGTTTACTTTTGACGAATTTTTATTTGACACTCACCGGAGCAGCGGTCATCACGCAGTGAATGTAGTTGTCCTCCTTTTCGACTTTACGTCGGTAACGCTGAGTGGATTCTGGATCGTGTATATTTATATCTTTCGGCCAGCCGCCCTCCGCGTGGTTGGCTCCTGACGAGGTGTACTCGGCTCTGTGACACACGGAGTTGGTAGTTGGCGTAAGTAAAAGTTGGTTGGCTGCGTAAAATAACGGCTTTGTTATTCCTTAGTCGCCGTTTACAGGATGAGATGGCGTGGCATTATTCGAAGCTGCTACCACGAGTCCTAAGGCACTATACCACCTCTACAATTCAAAGTGCGAACTCGCCTACCTACTTGGGCAGCGGGGCGTTTTCAGGCCATACATCCCTCGTGCACATTGTCATGCGCATGCGCCGTCCCATGTCCAGCAGTGGACGACAGTAGCGCTGGTGACGGTATGATCAAATATCAGGACACTTACCTGAAGGTGTTGATCTCGTGCTCGTTGAACCAGGGCGTGTTTTGTACATGCTGATGCACGGGGTTGCGTAGGATGTACAGCTTCTGCTCGGCAAGGTTGGGCACGATGCTGTCGCACATCTCTGGGCCCTGCTCGCAGAACAACGACTGCCTGCCAAAGTTGCAGCGCGGCTTTGTGTACTGATAAGTTATTTCCATTATGAATGCAGTGAAATGTACAATTACATACACAAACCCAGTAAAATAATATTAAAATCTCAATCAAAATCTTTAAAAATTTCTCAAAAATGTTATTTACAATAAAGTCATAAATATTTTTAATTTTATTTAAATAGAAATACAAAAGAGGAGTCTGCTAATACAGACCATAAAGAAACAAGCTCATATCATTTGACTAAACAACGACTAAAATTATACAGCCTGTAACTCTAATTCTTTCTCGCATATAGCGAAAATGCAGGAAAATGTTAGAATTCGCAGAAATCTGTTACAATTTGAAGGTTCGCTCGCACACTTTGGTGATCTTTGCGGTTAATAAAAGGTTAGTCTAAATGTAATCTGTGCGATGAACCTATAGATAGCCTTAGCCACAGAAATATTAGATCTGTGGATGAACTATTGAAATTCCTTTGTGGTATTCACAATTCATACACAAAATGTCAGCGTAAATGAAATTATAAAATTGAAAAGTTCAAGCAATAATGACGTAGACCTCTAAATTTGTAGTGTCCAAAACTTTTTAATTCTGCAAGATGATGACATAGTAGATACATTATGATGGAGAAAAAACCTCGAGTGTAGTGGCCATGGAACAGTTTCCTATGTTCAAGCTGGCGACACTGCTGGCGCGGCAGATGGCTTCTCCCGTCACAACAAGAATCAAAGTACAACCACCTTAGGTTCGGATTGTTATGATGCGTAATACATTAAAATGGCGTACGGCATGTAATGTGTGCTGTGTGTGCCAGGAGTACGCTGTGAGGAACCAGGGCGCGGGGCGCACGGCTTGCGTGCTGACGGCACGCTATTACCGCACGGCAGAGCTGCGCTTTAAGATGTGGTCGCTAGGGCTCCCCATACCTACGCGCCCTCCGACGCTTTCAGAAGCCGAGGCGATGCAAATCGGCGGCAATATACTTGGTAAGTCTACCATTTACTATTGCATAACTGGCTGCGCAGCAAAAATGTCGACTGAGAGATTTTCACACTCACAGGCGGTTTAACAAACCTCAGTCTTCTAGAGATGTTGCTCACTGAGTTTTTGCTTCAGTTTATTAACGGAAAATGCTTCGAAGGGGTTTTCAGTTTAATGCCGATCTCGGTTTTTATTAACGCACCTCTTGTTATGAAAATGAAATTCGTCCGCAATTTATACACAAAGTGTTATTGCGAACAATGCTATTCTCAAAGATTATTCATGTCGTAAGACGAAAGATTGTGGAATTAATTACCATCTAAGATTGTTCCTTTGAGGTATAACATGAAGTTTTCCAGAAAATGTGATCAGTATTCTGTAAAGCCTGCAGTGCACCCTGGTGTTGCAGGTGTCCATGAGCAGTGGTGACTGTTTATCACCAGATGAGCTGCCTGCCATTTGCCTCTTTTCCATAAAAAATATTGAAAATGTGGTGGGTTTTGGAAGGCGAAACTATAAAATTAAAATATACGATTTCGTGAAGGAAATGAGATCCTCAGCGGGCAAAGGCGCGGCTAAAGGCTAGTGATTGTTAAATGAAATGTCGCAACTTCTGTGCTTTAATCGCAGGAGAAGTGATCGTCTTTTCGTTGGGCGCTGCAATTATCGTATTCGAGGTGAATCGCCAAGCCGCGAAGACAGAGGCAAAGGTAATTAAACACCATAATCTTCCGTAGCGTACGTAAAATACCATTCGTTATGTTGACGTTTAATCTTGTGGTCGAATACATTGCAGAATAATTTCTTTATCATTCACCATCGCGTGAGTGATGTGTCGTCAATCGCTCTCAACACGGACAATGTACAGACGCATATTTCCGAGTTACAAAATACATATAACGAGTCACATCAACTAGAATTTCGCTCAACTCTATTTTTTATATTTTGTTGTGTAACAATAGATAAAACAAATAAAATATCTAAATATTTTATCTATTTTTCAATTTACTATATTGTATTTGATCTTAATGGAATACATTTTTTTTTTCAAAAGTCTTAACCGCATACTATTTCTAACCCATAAAAAAATATTTTATCAAACACAATTTACTATATTTAAAGGCAAGAACACGTCAAGAGACAAGTTATATCGGCTAATAGCTGAGACTAAAGAACAAAGCACTGTAAATTGTTTGAACCGCACTCCGCACCTCTAATTACTAAGTAGTTGTTTTGTTTAAATTAGCTTGTTATTTACTAAAGATCACCTCGTTCATCGTTCTCTAGGACATCTGAATATTGTGAGTTTTAATTATTATGTTAGTCTAACTACTTCCTACTGTAACGGTTACAAATAAATAAATTAAAAATAAAGCCCGTGTTAACCTATTATAGAGCACTAATTAGTATACGATTAGTCAAAGTTCCTTCCTCGTGGATAACAATGTGCCACATATATATACATACATACATCGCTGGATACTGTACCACCTTTTAATTAGTGCACACTTACAGTAGGAAGGTTGTTGCTATTGCAGCAGATGGCACAAACAATATTGTCCATTTTCCGGTTATTTCAAAATTGTAATGGTTTTCTACTATCTAAGTTGGAATTTGATTTTTTGATTTATTTATTTGTTGTATATTGTAGGATTATGTTATGATCCTTGCAGAAGTTAGCGACGAAGTCAAAGTGGGTGGCAGTGAAGTTGCAGCTGGAGGAGATCAAGTGTGAGCTGGAGTTGCAGCAGGCTGACATAGAGACGTTGAGCGCCGTCCTCAACGCATATGCTAAAAGTTTCACAAAATAAATACATCAAGTCGTGTAGTGCTTGACACAGGGTTGGAGCCAGGGGGCAATCATAAATCACTTTCTATCTACCTACAATTTGTATCAGGTTTAAAGTACTTATACGATGAATATAAAGTATCTAAGTATAATGTGTATAATTTTTATTTTTTGACGACCGATTAACCCAGTTGGTAGGTCCCTGATTGCTGAATAAAAGGTTCCAGGGTTCGAATCCCGATCGGACGTTTATATATTCGTTCGAGTCTGGGTTGTGTGTTCGCCTTTGTATGGGTCGCTGGATCCATGATACAGAGATTCCTAGCGTGGGCCATGGACTATTTATGTATTTTATTTTTGTCAACATTTTAAATTATAAAACCGTAACCGCATCGAGCCCTTTCTGTATTCACACGGGCTGGACACGGACCTCCTCATATACATTGCCTCGTGCATGAGGGATGTATAACCTTAAAACGGCACGTAGGCCATCGCGGCGTCAGCAAGGTACGCGAGTCCATTCTTCTAGTGGTGATATAGTTCCTCAGCGCTTGTAGTGGGTAGCGGTTTCGTTATCCCTTTCGCCTTTTAGGTTACTACCCACAGGATGAGATGGAGTGGTGCTATTCTGCAACCGGACGACACCAAACGGTATTGGAAAGAAATTGGCTTTCAGGTGTAAACCTGACAGAAAAAGTTACTTATAAATAAGCCAATAGAAAATAAAACTTCCTGCAAATAAGTAATGTTATAAAAAATATATTATACCTAAGTATTTAATAACACAATGTCAGATCAAATTCTGCATTAGACTAAAAATATTTATGAACTATAAGTAATTATAATTCAAGTAATTAACAATCGATAGACGAGAATAAAATTAAATAAAAATTACTGGTCTACCCAATAACAAGATTATTTTGGTACTCGTATAATTGAATGTAACAATAATATTATGGGTACAAGGGACCTAAGCATATCACTAAATATAACAATGTCAAAATTAAGACAATGATTTAATTATTAAACTTCCTTTAAAAGAACTGGTTTCAAATAAATATTAATTTTTATTAATATTAGGCTACAAATACTAATAATAATATTAAAAATGCCATAACAACATAATCTTACAATAAATATCTCAAAAGTATTGCTGGAATGTCGTTGCGTTGCGAGATTACACGGAGGCGATTTCCTTCTTAGTGACTTGCCAGAAGTCGGCGGTCGCCTCCTGCAGATCCTTGTCTCCTATCGTAGGGTCAAGCTCTGTGGCGGAGCCTCGCGGCGAGCCCAATCCCTCCTCTGCCTGCCTCATCTTCAGACGAATCTCTCGCAGCCGCGTCTCAAGAATGCGTTCGCGTTTTGATTCGCGTTCAAATATCTGATAATAGCAACGGTGTTCACTATAGTGATCTATCTAACTAAATGCAGCCCCTGCACTATCAATAAATAGTGGATTGTGAGTATTAAGATTTGCGCGGTCATCACTTAGACTCGTATTTATTATCTATTAAACGGATCTTAACGCGTAGCAAGACCGTTTAAGACCTGTTTACAGATGAATATGAATATGATGACATTTATAATGGATATTCGAATAAATAAGTAAAATAAATCTTTGGCTAGGCTAGGCTAGGTCTTCACCTAGCCATCATAGTGAAAATAACAAACTACTTTTAAATTATGTAGTCACCTAAGTCAGCAATTCACTTTTTAATATCAATAGCGAATGTGAAGTTAATGATAAATTGCATGTACATTATGCGCACATGCGGCCTACACGGTCGTTAGTGGTCATTGGCGCCTTTGGACACCAGCAACAAATGGGAGAATGCGAGTGCGCTGCCCGATCCTGCAAAATCCTATACAGGACAATTAATTCCACAACTTACGGATCTGTTGAGGAAATGTAGATGTGTCGCATTTCGATGATAGGAGGTTAATAATACTCTATGGTAAGCATTCATCCTCTTATAGCTCACAACCAGAAAAGATCTCTTCTAGGAAGACCATTTCTGAATTTGAATTTGAAGTGGAGATATTATTTAATAAAATCTCGTGTGTGTGTGCAACACGATGTGCAAACACAAATGAAAACGTGAGTTTATTTGTGGTTATGAAAACGAAAACTTCAAATAATGATTAATTAATTTCATTTGTTGTAAACAAAACATAAAATATTCGATTTAAGTAGTTATACGTGACTACTTTGAAAAAAAAAATCTGGGATAAATATGTTTGTAAGGAAGTCAATATTAGAAATCTGTTCATTTATCCGTTTTCTTTAACAATATCTTCAGTGGTATTTTAATATCTCGTAACGTCAATTAATATACCTATCATATCTTTCTACAAATAAAATTACGTTTTCGTTTGTATTTACACACTGTACAAGCAGTAGTCATAGTAGGAAGTGATCAAATTCAGATATGGTCTTCCTCATAAGTGGTCTTTACAAAAAGTGGTCAAATCCAGAAATGCTCATTGACGGCCGAATCGCTTTTATCGTCCACTGCTGGACATGGGCCTCCACATGTACAAATTTTAACACATTTAACCCATTGTCTTGTGCACGAGGCCTCAAAACACCACGCCGCCCAAGCGGGTTTGAGAGTTCACTGTTTTAGAGGTGGTGTAGTTCTTCAGGGCTCATGGTATTCGCTTTGTTATCCCTTAGGGCTTAGACCTAAAAACTCACCGCATTCATTAAAGTTTTATCGTTCTTCTCGGACTGCGATAGACTTTGTGACAGCTCAACCATGTAAATGTTGCCCTTTTGACTGCCGCACGCCGCCAAAGAACCCTGTCACAAAGAATGTAAAGCTTTATATAAAGCTAAAACAGCAGTATTTTATCCAATACGTTGAAACATTGAGAAGGTTTGTACCGCTTCATGCGCGCGGACACATAGCAGCGGCTCATCACAGACCTGCATCGTGAGAACAGGCTCGTACTGACGTCGTAAGAGATCCCATAAAGCTATCACGCCGTTCCACTGAGTCAGAAGCAATAACGATGCTCTGTGTATTAGATAAATATTAGCATTATGTGCAACGCGTTTATATGGTATATGAGTGCAGATAAGGTATGTCGTGCGGGTTGATTGAACATTCGTTATTGAACGTTTCAAACACCTCGTTTACCTGCAGCCAATGCCGCTCGTCCTCGGCGGATACAGGGATTATAAAGATAAAGAGCAAAGAGGGCTTATAATTTTTTTAGGGCTATTTTTTAATCCTACATCTCCTCCTTTTATGGTTTCATCGGGTGAGGAGCAACTTTTGTCAATGTCGTTTGTGTCTGCAGCCAGCTCCAATATTTTTTAAGCTCCGGTCTTAGTGCCCCGTTATGTACACCTTTGATCTAAAAATGTTTCCATTTTTTAGATGCCGTGCATGGATAAACGTTGTTAGCAATGAGGATTTAGATCACATACCTATTCAAAAACTTCATGAATTAAAATTTTGTTGTGGAGATCATTTTTCACGGGGATATTTTACCAAACGAAGACACAGGTTGAAAATGTCGGTTGTTCCTACGATGAACTTGAGAAATCCAAATATTAGAGCAAGCAGCGAGATAAAATATTAGAGGAATTTCCTTTCTGTGGAATTTAAAAACCCAGCTCAAACAGCTACAAGCTCTCAAGCTCTACAAGAAGTACAAAGCGGACCAAAAAATAATATCCAGTTGTCTTGTTTAATTTAATAAATAACATTTTAAACTGAGTTTTTCTTCACTTCGTTTAGCTTCCGTTGCTGTGATCTTATAGTCCAGTCATTTGGGAGTTTTACCTGGAAAGTTTTCCGGGAGTTTTGAAAATTGGTATTTTTATAGATTTCGACGTGCTCTTTTCGAAATTTCACTTTGCCACCTCGTATCTTTGCCGCTTGCGCCGCCATATTGAAAAAATGGCGCCCAAAAACGGTTTTTTGACAATATCTCCTTTCCAATTCATTTTATAATGAAAATAGTTATGTGCTAAATTAAACCAGAGAAAGTTTCCTATAATTTATGTACTAACCATTTTTGTTGTAAAATGAATAGTTTCAGCGTACGCGTGCCGCACACCAACACACATCTACACCAACACGCGTACTTCGTATAATATCGAAAAATATTTTACAACTACAATGCATAGCGCATAACGTGCTTCGCATTTTAACGACTATTTCGAACTGGTAAAGTGAGGCATAGACATGGTAAGTGGTCACCGTATAGGACTCCAAGTGCCAGCGGTGATTTTGTGCCGGTGCGGCGGGGACCACAATGTTGCCGATTCTTTACATTCTTCACTCCACACTCTCGCTGTCCAATCGCCAACAGTCAGAAAATTCTTGAGGAAGCTGGGATTGCGTTCCACTGACCACACAGGACCGATATGTGCATCGACCTCAAGGATACAAGAATTATACAGTTAGAATTGAAGAAAAATAATATAAATAAATAACGCTTCTTTCATTAATTTAAAGAGGTTTTCTACTAAAAAGTACAAGGTTTTCTACTGTGTGCATGCATCTGCGCTTTGGTTACATAGCTCCCAGAAATTCTGAAACTCAAAGAGACTAATTATGACGCTAGGTAGAAAGATCAAAGTCCACAAAACACAAAATTGCTGTTTGTGTCTATTACCTGCTTACCTGCTATACCAAAAGAAATACTAGCATTTTTGCTGACTTTCATTATTTTATCTACATTTTTTTTAATGAAGCTCAGTGGTAAGACCTCTGAGGCAGTTTGTTTTCACAATTTATAGAACGATTGGTAAACGGGAGATGCAAATGTAAGAAAACGGAATTGGCATTGTATCGAATAGTTCTTCACATGGGCGTCCCCACGGTGGGTCAGAGTGGGGCGTTTGTTTCCTCAACAATAAGGAACAATAAGACTTTCTGCATTACACATCTCTATTTAAAGTATTAAAAAATTGTTCGCTTTGCCCCACCGTGGATAAAATCCTGACTATGCCATTGGTTCTTCAATGTCCCATGGTCCAGAACACGTAGAGAGATGCAGCATCTCTCCGAACCCTGAGATGTTCTTGACCTGAGACTACTGTTTGACGGATATAACTCTATTTATTTGAAAAATGAAATTGCAATCGAGCATTGAGTAAAAGGTATGTACTTTAGCTGGTAGTTTTTCCAAGGGAGTCTTGCCCTTACGATTACCGCCAATAACTAGTCCATTTTCCGTGCCCACCATAAAACGTGTTGGTATCGTCGGTTCATATTCAAGTGCACTAATACCGTTTGCGGTAGCCATGCCCTGAATGTCGAAAGAGAATTTTACAACATCAATTATCATTTCATCTGTGGGCTGGCTCATGTCTCTTATGTCCCACCACTTACAAGCACCATCGGGGCCACCCGAGAAGAACTCTTGACCCGATCTAGAGGCTATGAATAGTACATTTCGCACAAGTTCGCGATGCGCTACATGCGGCGCGCACAATACCACCGACTCCCCTCCGCTACGTCTGTCCCAGACTCCTACTTGTCCGTTTATAAGTCCACCAGCGAGAATGTTCTGGTTACGAGGATTACACTGTAGATCGAGCAATGCGCACGGTGGTGTTAATATTAGTTCCGGATTATTTGCATTTTCCACGTCCCAAACGTATGACTGGATAGAAGAGCGCGGATTGCGATAGAAGTCCACATCTGTGTATGTAACTGCGATTCGATGATCCGGCGTCCAGGAGACAGAGCTGATAGGACGGGGATGATCTACGCAGGCGTCGCGATATACGTTCACCGTTCGACAGCTGTTCCGCTCGAGAGGAGGTAGCGCCGCCATCTCCATGTAGTACGTGGCGTACATGTCGATAGTATTGTTTTGAAGTACGTAATGATCCATAATCTGTGGATAAAAAGGGGCATCAGTGGTAAGCTTCTATCAACATTTTTCACTTTGAATGTAGTTCCCACTGACCGGAGCAGTTGACATCACGCAGTGAATGTAGTTGTCGTCTTTTTCGAGTTTACGTCGGTACCGCTGAGTGGATTCCGGGTCGGTCACGAGCACATCTTTGGGCCAGCCGCCCTCCGCGTGATTAATGCCCGTTACGGTGTACTCGGCTCTGTAATGTACAGAGTTGGTAAGCGGCACTCGGAAGCCTTGGAAACATAGAATAATGTGACTATCTGTAACCTGATTGTGTTGATCTCGTGCTCGCTGTAGCACGTCGTATTCTGCGTGAGCTGGTGCACGGGGTTGCGCAGTATGAATTGTTTGTGTTCGGCGCGGTTGCTTTCAATATTGTCGCACATCTCTGGGCCCTGTTCGCAGAACAAAGGCTGTCTGCCGAAGTTGCAGCGCAACTTGGTGTACTGGTAATTGATATCCATGATTTGTATGAAGAAAGCACCACAATTAAACAATTCCAGTAAAATGATGTTATAGAAGTTTGTATTGTTACGAATATTTTGAAAGAACGTCAAAAAAAATCCGTTCTATCAAATACCATAGATAGTCTTACACGTAGTGTCAATCATATTTTATATTTCTATCATCTATATTTCTGTGGTATCAATAGTAGATATTTGATTCAATTTCTTTGACAATCAGAAGATTCAAAAACAAAGTAATCGTAGTATTATAGAGTATCTAGTAACTATAGGTACAACTAATAAAATTGTAACAAAGTCGTGATTGCAGCTGTATGAAATATTTTTTGGAAAGGGTCGTTGTAATATACATGAAACTGCCGTGTGCTCAAAACTATAATTTCTAAAATAGTTCTCTCTGAAAGCGCGTTACGCAAATTTTATAGACAAATTTTATGAGACTTGCCATAGTTATAATCATCGGCTGCCCCCTGTACAATATTCTAATACAAAAACAGAGCCTTAACATTAACGTTTACATATATGTAACTGCATAGCACTGATCATTCCTAAATAATTTACTGTGGAAGACTCAAATGTTTCACTGTGTTTATTTTTTTACTTTATAATCTTCATTGCAGAAGTATTTGACATGTACACGTGTACATGTGTACACATGTACACATGGCGGATTTAATGACCTACGGCATACGGCGGCCTGAAACTATACGAAGCAAGTAACGCGGTTACGTTTAAACGTTTACAACGCGATTTGAACCTCTTGCAAATATTCCGTAATCGGACATAAGTAGCTCCCACTTCGCTCTAGGTGTGTGATGCAGATGCCTAAAATCTGCGCCTACATGACGATGTTAGTTTTCTTGACTCAGAACTTGACATTAGAAAAACATCCAACGAAAACACTTTTAAAAGATTGCTTCAGGATCACTATTTAAAGCATCAAACTTAATGATTCATATTCTGTTTTGTTTTCTGTGCCCTCCGAACCCTTTGAGCCCGACATTTGTATTTTCAACTTTTTTCAATTTTATCAATAAGCATCGCTAGTATACCGTCTCTAAAGGCTATGATTCGAATATGCGATTTTTTTGAAATGTCAAAATCCAAATTTGAGTGTGGGACACATATGTCCCAATCGGGGTTTTTGATGGGACATATCTGTGCCATCAGTAAGGAAATATATATAAAATATCAAAACTTTATTTATCTTATTACATTGCATCGTTAAGAGTGATATGATGTAAAACAGTTACAGAGAGTGCACAGTTGTTACAGAGAGTGCACAGTTGTTACAGAGAGTGCACAGTTGTTACAGAGAGTGCACAGTTGTTACAGAGAGTGCACAGTTGTTACAGAGAGTGCACAGTTGTTACAGAGAGTGCACAGTTGTTACAGAGAGCTAGATTGCACTGAATACAAATTGTCTCTGTTCTCACTTCAATTTTCTGTTGAGCGCATCTGAAACATCTTCTTCGGGTCGGTCCCTGAGTAGGAAGATGGTCTCCAACATTATATAGATTCCTGGAAGTAGCTGAAGGACGTCCTGATGTTCGTTTTCTGACAAATGAGAGCATAGCGATCTAGACGATCGAAATGTTTTTTCAAGCATTCAACTAAGTCATCCACATAGTAGGTTTTGCTAGGATTGTCTGACTTCTCGGGATCAGTATAGTACATAATGGAGATGAGTGTCATGGATCGATTACGACTGATGGCATCTTTGATATAGGAATCACCAAGACTTCTTTTGGTTGACCAGTAATCAGCCATTGATGGTAAGCGACTATATGACATTACGAGCATACAACCTAAGACAATCATAATTTCATGCTCATCAGTAATCAGTAAGAGGAATGTTCTGTTTTTTCGATTCATTGATCAAACTTATGCGTCTACGCATTACCGCATGCGTCATGCGTATTACCATAAAAGTCGTTGGGACATATATGTCTCGTTAGTAGCGAAAGGGTTAATTAAATGTTTCTGTTCTATGTATTATACAAGTATGTAGGTATGTGTGTATGTATATGTATGTGTATGTATATGTAGAGAATGCCGTAGGTCATTAAATCCGCCATGTGTACATGTGTACACATGTATACGTGTACATGTCAAATACTTCTGCAATGAAGATTATAAAGTAAAAAAATAAACACAGTGAAACATTTGAGTCTTCCACAGTAAATTATTTAGGAATGATCAGTGCTTATGCAGTTACATATATGTAAACGTTAATGTTAACACAAATATTGAACTTATAATGATAATATAATCTTTATTTCAAGAAGCTAAAACTCAATTTAATTACAATTTTAAAAATTCAATTATAATTATAAGAAATAAATACATACAGTAAGTACCTACTTCTGCTATTTTAGTTGATTTTTCATTAGGTTTTTGTGACCTCCGTTAATTCAATATACTCTTTAGAAATACTACAGATAATAGATTCTTTGTCTTTTATATTGAAGACAATTACTTTATTACAAAATTTATGGAATTTAAAGTTACTTTGTGAAAGTCTATTACATAATGCACAAGTTCGGCCCTTTTGTTCCACACTTTTAAGGAAATCTTTGCCACCTTGTGGCATCTTCTGATCTTCCTGAGCTCATTTCAAAGGTGAGCATCGGGCATATTTTGATGTAAATAATTTAAAAGACGTGCTTCAACTTTGGACATTTCCGTCAGTGGTTGCTCAACGAGTTGTAAAACAAAAGTTTTGATGGACAAGTTACATTTTGTATTAGTGTTATCGCGGCTGTCATTAATCTTTAATCAGATGCCCTCTTAACAAATTTGATGGTGGAAATCTATATCTATATTGTCGTGGCTACTTACTATAATTTAGCGCTGTATGACGTGCAGCCAGGTAATGCAACAGTAATTTCAAACAACTACGCCATCAGGTTAGTAGGTAAGTAAATACAGGATCAAATAACTTCAAAACATCCTAAAAGTCAAGAAATAAACTACATTTTAGAGTTGCCACAGTACCGTTACCAGCGCTGTTACCATCCACTGTTGAACGCGGGCCTTCTGATGCACATTGTCTCGTACATTAGGGATGTATGGCCTTAAAACGCCACGTTGGGTTGGCGAGTCCAAGTTCTTCAGGGCTCGTGGTAGCCATTTTGTTATCCCTTAATCGCCTTTTACGGCACCAGCCGGGAGAGATGGGTTGGTGCTATTCTAAAGGCGGCCAACACCACACGACCGACTTTTTAGAGAACTTTCAGTTAAGCTAGACTTTTAGAGTTAGAGTTAGATATCACAATGTTTGAACAGGAATGTTTTCAAATAAAGCACCTTGTCCGACTTGAGGTACGGTACAGAGAGCCAACGAGATAGCTTTCTTCAAGACGTTTTGATAATAGGCCTGATCCAGAAGTTCAAGGTTAACCGTTAAAGTCACCGTTAAAAAAAATACTACTTAATAATTATATGCGAAATGGTTATTTGCTGCTTAAAATCCAAAATTAAAAACTAAAGTGATCCTAAACAAGAACTAAAGTCACGGACGTTATTGTTGTTTAGAATCAAAGAATCGACAAGCTGAGAGTCACTTCACCTTGTTGATTGTTTGAGCACTCGAGTAGGTAGGAGCGACAGTGGGATGCGGTAGTCAATGGGACACGTAACACAGCACGTCCTCCATCAAGGTAGTTCGACAAAGTTTAATGAATGTCGCCGGGAAAGGCTGAATGGGATAAAGATAATTTCTGGTGCCTTGTTCTCTAACTACTTCTCTACAGGCCTCTGCCCGTATGCAGTAGTAGAGAGACACACGCTGATGTTATAATGTAGTTTTGCAGCGAACGAATCTATCACTGTAATACTGTACTACGTAGATATCAAATGGAGTGCGTTTGATAAATAAGTCGCAATAATCAGTTATCAAGCCGAGGTGTAGTTCTCGCGGTAATAGGCGTCATCCATCCGCGCACGAGCGGCCCTCGCCTCTCCTAACAATAATATATTGTCGGGTGTGATGTGAGCAAGTCCAAGATGTTCTGTATACATGGACTGCACATAATAATAACAACAAAACAGAAACATAATATACAATAAATATTTTTTATAAAAATAAAAGAGAAAATTAACATTATGATTAACTATAGTTTCATTGTGTGTTTTTAACTATAATGCATTGTGTGTTCATTCATACATATTTAGTGATACATTGAGTTACGGATACATTATGGCATAGATAGAAATAAAAACAAACACTGTCCAGAGGCAAAGTGTCCAGCGGTCAAATGGTAAAGTTCAACTATATCTAGAAAGGAACAGCTGCATGGCCGTAAAATAAGCATCCTTTAAATAGTTGGGAGTAGCTGGTACAGATACGGGTGGTGGTCAAGCGACCTTCGCTTGACCACCACCCGTATCTGTACCACCACCCTGTGCACTTTTTTTTTATAGAGAAGAGGGCGGACGAGCAAGCGGTCCCACGTGATGGTAAGTGTTACCGCCGCCCATGGACTCGTGCAACACCAGGGGGTATGCGGACGCGCCGCCGACCTTGCAAAATCCTATTCACAGCTTTTTTGAAGAACCCCATGTCGTAGCTATGGCGCAATTTATAACATACATACTGTCCCAAACGTTATCTCGGCTTACCTACGATTGTAGTTATATTTTAGATGGAGTTTTTGAAAGGTACTGACAAATTTAGAAATGTCAACACACTAAATTCCTGTGGCACAATGAAAAAAAAACTAATTTTAGATGAGCTAAAATTACTATAAAATTATTATGTATATATATGATACATTCGGTGAAAATGAACAGGCGAATAAGACATGCAGTTGGACCACCCGACAGCTTCCCCGAAACATACGAAAATAGTATTATTTTTTCGTTTTCAAACCGGAAACGAATTACACATTTCAGTTTTAATTACACATTTTAATGTTTTCAGTTTTATTCTTTAATTTAGCGTATCACGCAGTTGTCTGACTGGACTCCCCTAGAAGACTGCCAGCAAACATGTTAATGTGTTTTAGGCATAGAAATCTAAATAATAAGACAATAGGAATGGTATCTATCTACCACCTATGTTACCGAAAACGCATGTCGCCGGCTCGCTGCTACTAGTACAATAAATACGTATCTAGCATGTTGTGCAAGCTAAATTAAACCCTAACTGTTGCACGTTGACGCTGCAAATAATAGGGGTTAATAGATGAATGAATGAATGACGAATGAATAGTATGAAATTGCCGTTTTATAGTAATAGATACTTTGAATTGACATAAAACCTTCATGGCGTGAGATTTTCGAGTGAAACTTTTTTCACATGATACCTATGAGGTTCTTGTTTTAAAAAATGTGCAACATTCGATTTTCGACTTTCAATTGTTTTATTTATTCAGCTTAGACGGGAAAGATGGATACTTCGAAAATCCAAGTAATCTTTGAATACGAGTTCCGACGCGGAACTAACGCGGCAGAAACGGCTCGCAATATCAATGCTGCGTTTGGAGAGGAGGCTGCTAATGAACGAACCGTGCGTTTTTGGTTTAAACGCTTTCGTAATTTAAACCATACGTCATCCTCCGTACTCGCCAGACCTTGCTCCAACGGACTAACATTTTTTTCGTGATTTGGACAATTTTCTACTTGGTAAAAAATTTTCTTCCCAAGAGGCAGATTTTGTACTGCTTTGCTTTCACACAGTTTGTCGAATCTACATCCCCAGAGTTCTATCGCAAAGGCATAAATGAACTTCCGATTAGATGGCAACAATGTATAGATAATGAGGGTAAATATTTTTTCAGTACAAATCGGAAATTTCATACTTTAACCCCTAATACGTAGCATTTGCTCGCTTAATCACGCTTGAATATCTTAGTCATAATTAACTCGCGACAGTCTCCTGCGGCCCTACCACTAGGTATTCTCGCGCACGACGATGTCGTTAACTGCGTATTACATTACTTTTTAGGGTTCGTTACGCACCAAATATTAACGAACATAAGAGGCAATGAATGTAGTGAAATGTAAAACAAAATAATGAATTATGATAATCTTACTACAAGTATGGAATTATTATATCTAAGTGTAAGCTAAAACTAAATTTGAATTTTACTAAAAGAAAATACTTACCGATGAAATGTTATCCCTTTATTGGTATAATTACAAGTTGTAGAAGAGTTTTAGCAATTAGAAATGCTGCAAAACTCCATGGTAACTGCTGTACGTTTCAAAAACAATTGAATCACAACACGTGAACTGGTGGCCTCCGCGTCACCAGTGTGACGACAACCTCAGCCGAGTCAATTTCTATTCTCTTGTTATTTAGATTTTGGTCTTAGAATTCACCGTTGCCGTAAGTAACCATTTCGTTTCATCTTATTCCATCGTATCCATTCAATAGATTTTCTCTGTGATTGTATTTATATTAAATAAGTGTATCCAGATGTCAATACATTGCTTGCCATACCATACAGACAGCGGATAGCTTTCCATTGCTGTTTGTAAGCCTCTGTTAAGGCTACACAAGACTTTCGACTCTCATCCATCCAGGAAGTTGCAAACATCAAGCTTTTTTTATAGTAAAAGACGGCAGACGAGCATACAGTCCACCTGATGGTAAGTGGATACTGTCGTCCATAGACATGCGCGATATATATCAACATCAGTCCAGAATGAGAAACATTGGCACTCTCCCGGATGCGCTGCCTACCTTTGCAGATTAAAGAATGGATTGAGAGAAAGGGTTGAGAAAATGGGGAGGGATAGGATAGGATGGAATGGGAATGTGCTCGGCATATCCGACTCCCTACCGAAACACGTACGTATATTGGGCAAATACGATAAAGTGGGAAATGCCAAGTGCGAAATTTTAAGATAGTCTTCTGCGAGAGAGGGGTAACGAGGCCAGTCGAGTGCGTCCAGCGGCTGTGGGAATGCACCGTGCACTCTCCCCCTACAGAAGACCCTACAGCCGTCGGCAAACCTGAGTGAAGGTAGCCTCACACTGCGTTACTCGGTACTTGAGCATCACTTCTTACTTACTTTACACCAACTATAAATGTGTTCATATTAAGGAGGTAGCCATGGTGCCCACACGCAAGTGACTAATTTATTTGATAGAGTTGCGGTTCAACTATTTACTAACTGTGTAGGAATCGCTAACGAGCGGTTTTGGACCAATTAAAAGTTAAACTAAGGAACTAAGGAGTGTTGTAGTTAAGTTAAACAAGGGCTCCAGCCGAGGATAGAACTGCAAATGAGAACGCGACAATCTTGTGCAAAATTCTGCCTTGTAATATTTACTATAAATAAGTATTGCTATAAATAATAAATATTCCTGTAAATAATAACTATTCCTCTAATAATAATGTTCTAATAAATAAATGTTTTCATGTGGAGGGCGCATTCACTGAGCCTCCGCGCTCATGCTGCATATCCATACCTAATTAACTGGCCGATTTAACCCTCTCACAGAATATCTACATACGTTTCGAAAGTGAGTGCAACATGCCCAGATCCATTCCCAGCCCATTGAGAATACAAAGAATTGGGATAATGGAAGTCTCTTATCCCATTATACTCCCCTATCCTCCTTTATTTCATCGTATCGAGTCCGTACTTCCAATCAGTCACTTTCTAATGTCATGGGGTAAAACAACCCCCTTCCTTATCGCGTATAGTGCCGTTTACGCTACTATCGAGGAAACTCCTCTCGGTTTGATGCATTCCAATGCCATTCTTTGCAGTATATATGAAGCTCAATATCTTACCATCGTTTTCTTGATTTGCCACGATGCTGTGAACAGAAGCAAAAGTCGCAGGAAGCAAACAGTATAACGGACTGCGCTCACGTTCAGATTGTTCCCCCGACTATCTGCTAAAACTCACAACTAAAACGTCAGAACCGGGTGGGTCCCTGGTTCTGGCGTTTTAGTTGTGAGCACCTACGTGTCGCATTCTTATGGCGTTATCAATCTGCCGTCATTTTTATCCATCTAGTCACCCTAAGTAATCATTTACTAAATTTTATTATGAGAAACGTGATAGTTTAATATTATAAAGTATTTCAGTATAAAAGAAAATATTGAATTGAATGAATTAATCAAATCCAAACAATTCAACTTCGGCTAAAAATAAAAATAAATTTAAAATTCTAAAATAATAAGTTTATGCCTTTCGGATGCTACACTATTCATAGAAAGTGTATGTCAAGAAAAGTAGGCCAAGAAACGTATTCCAGATAAATTAGTAATTTAAAAAGACACATATGCCTCAAATAGGTATCTATTTTCATCGATCATGTTGGATGTAGTATCTATCCGCTATATTCGTTTAAATATGATTAACGAGGACACACTGTACTTATATCATACATTTGATAGATAAGCTTAGATAGATATCAAATTTAATTTTTAAGCTTGCAATTTACAACGAAATGATTTACATGTTGTTGTTGCATATATCATTTTAATTTAACTTTGATGCCTTTCTTAAAACGGTATTTTTACTGACTATAGTTTTTTTTTATTGCTATGTCCGATTTTTCGATGATTGTGATTGTTGACTGTGATTTAAAGAAACCAAAAAATATCTTATTAGCTAATACTCAATAGGAGCTTAATATTAGGTTTGAAAAAAAAATGGTAGTTATTTAATTTAAAAGTTGTAATTAAAAAGTAATTACATATGTTCAAAACTTGAAATTATGAGTATTAATTGTGATTACTAGTCGAAGAAAAAATATGTACTTATATTGATTGTGGTGATTATTAATTTTATAAAACGGACCTTTAAGTTTTTCATTGTCTTATATATGAAGAATTTTTTTCACAAAGTTATCAAAACTAATTTTCTTCTCGACGGTACCAAAATAACTTGGAAACAAGAAATAGGACAATTTAATTACGAAACAATTATATTTCAGTATCTGTATTTCGTCCCGTGGGACCAAACTGCTGTGGGACGAATTGTGCAATTAGCTTAGGTGGGTTTAAGTTGAGTTGATATAAATATGCATCGAAAACACAACTATAATAACATTATGCGTACCTATTTGTAATTGTATTAAGTAGATATTAGCTACGGTATAACAAAATAACGCGTAAGTAAGCTCTTCGCTTATGTATACTTACGGTGATAATTATCGAGCTGGTAGACCAAGAGACGCCAACTAACTGGTAATAATTATGTTTACAGAGACGAAACGGAGCCTTTGTGAATACTGTAATACCTGCCAAGTGTGCGGGTTACAGACTCAATGAATATTACATTATGTATGATGTACGTGTGTACGATGTAGGTACGTACAGTATAATATTGCGTTTTTCATTGGGAGGAAACAGTCATATTAAAGAACACGCCGAATAAAAAATACCGATGTACGAGGGAACGCGGCTTTTGCACAGATAGGTTTTACCTAGTACATATATTCCGCAAGTTTGAGTTCCATTCCATGATATACCTATCGTTTGTACATATTATAGGCGTTGAAATTTCTTTTAATTTTTTGAAAAGTTTTCATTGACTATTGAATCGATTTGGTCTATTTACGAACTCAATCGAGATTTAAATCAAATCTGTTAAGAACTGCGCCCTCTATAACTTCGAAACTGATTGTTTGAATTCAGCTGGTGACCCGTAATTGAGATATACCTAATGAATTTTTTTTCCTAAATCTCAAAAGTCGAGATTTGCAACAGGTACATTTTACGAAATCTTCGAAACAGACTTCTTCAAAATATCCCAGAAACCTATTACGGCGCGCCCCATGCTGTTCTATTGGTGACTGTGTAGGCTGATTATAATACATAGATATATACAATGTACATGTAGATACATATACAGCGCTGTTTTGTGAGGTTTACAAAGGATAACTATTTATGGTCAAAGGTCAAAATATATCTTGATAGGTTATATTTTTCCACTCCTCATTTCATGCGCGTAATATTTTCTAGCGGTAAAGTATCGTGAGAAATACTATTAGATATGTACTTAGGTACTCAAATTAAAACTAAAATTACATTGTATAAATATTACCGGGAAAATTGAAACGGTTGTAGAACGGGAACATTAAACTGCGCCATAAACACGAGTACTGCACCTGCATCTGCAGTGCTGCGTATTACAACCACCCGAGAAAATTTAAAAAAATAATTTCCACAAATCACTCAAAAATTTATCGTTTTTGATTGAAGTCTGGGGACGCCTGAATGTGGGATCTACTTTTCTACCAGTCACCTTGTAGCTATTCCCTACATAGAATCTGATTACATTAGACTTACATTGCCAGTTTTATTCGTCACTTGCCGGCGCCTAGCGATGTAAATACATCAATACATCCTTAACGTAACCGTAGGACGCGACAGTACGAGATGTTATCTATTTAATATTAATAGGCATATAAATCGTCTTAACTACGCCCAGCGACGTACAATTGTAATTAAATTGAAATGAATTGGCGCTGTTGAGAACCGCACATGCTAGTACCTACTTAATTAAATTTAAAACAATTCGGACCCCCATAAAGCATGTTAATGGTGGGATGGAACCAATTCGAGAACATATCGTGAAGATCAGTGGTTGAGATTGTGACGTAGGTAGCATTGTTGAATTTGTTATTATTTTTACAGTCCTCCGTCACCAGTCCTCATTCACTGCTGGACATGCACATTGGCTTGTGCACAAGGGATGTATGATCTTAAAACGGCACGCTGGCAAGCGGGTTGGCGAGTCCACTCTTTTAGAGGTGGTGCAGGTCCTCAGTTCTTGTGGTAGCCACTTTGTTATCCCTTACTCGCCTTCGACACTCACGAGGAGAGATATGAGGTGGCGGTATCCTAAAACCGACCTACCAATTCAGAGTAATTAAACCATTTAAATATTTTTATTGCTCTGAATAAGATTGTACAAAGAATTTTGTAGTGAACATAGATAGGGAAACATTTCAAAAGCAGCAACAAGCAATGCGGCCAAAGGACCCAGCATTCAGGCCAAAACTCTTAAAAGAGAAGCAATAAGTCACGTTCAATAAGTTGAAGTAAGTCACGAGATGGAAAGATGTCCTTAGAAGCACATGAAAAATGTACCTACTCTCATTCTTTTATTTGATTTGCACAAACACTAGGCATTTTGAAGTTTAATGATCTATCACCATTAAACCACAAATCCCACAATACATATGTTTTTATTATCGACGTGTACAATGCAATCCGTTATGCATGACTGATCGCGAGTGATGATGGTGGCGCTGTGGAGTAGTACAACACGATATTTTCTATAAATTATAACTCCAACAGCGCGCGTCGGGAGTACCGCTTGCTCGAATTGGACGTATTTCCTCTTAGAGGATTGGGAAGTATGGGGAATAAGGAGTGTAACTTTTCACTCTTTTTCTTATTCACCCGACTCGTATGGTCCACGAGAAAAACAAGAAGCTACAAGGCAAAGTCGGGAAGCCTACATAACATAACGTAGGTATATACATAACATAATCATATAGGTAACAAATTTCACATTTCGACAAATTATAATAACAAAGACCCGTAAACGTGTGTAATGCATTATAATGGTAATTAATAAAGCACGCGCGATGTCATGTGATTCTTGCGTATTCCCCCACCCCTATTCTTCCCTCCCGCGGCGGGAAATTATACTCGGCAACAATTACTGTCTTGCCACCCTTGGTTTTAAGAATTAGTCGTACTGAAAGCGATGAACGATAAACTATAAGCGTGGCCACGTAAACTACAACCTGGCCTCCTTTTACTACCGACGTGTACTGTCATATGTATAAGTGTTTGGCTGTGAAAATGTGTTTAAGACTTTTGAAATTAAACATTTTTTTAAATTTAAGAGTACCATACCACACCATAAAGTAAGCCTGTGTCGCTCTATTGCTGAATTTAGGCCTGTCCCAGGGACCGCTATTTAAGAGTACACTTAAGTAATTTAATAAAATCGATTTCACGGTACGGCAGTTTTGTTTCATTCTTTTATACTGCAGCTGCAACCAGCCTTTTCAATATCCACTGCTGGGCAAGTGTCATGCACAAGTGTGCATGAGTGATGATGTATGGCCTTAAAACGCCACACTGGCCAAGCGAGTTGACGAGTCCACTGTTTTAGAAGTCTTGTACTCAAAGGTACTCTTTGGGCTTGTGGTAACCGCTTTGTTATCCCTCAGTCGCCTTTTAGAACACCCACCGAAAGGGATGGGATGGTGCTATTCTATAGCCGGCCGACACCACTACCTAATAGTATCTATATCCGCGGATGTGTTGCCTACCTTTGGACATTTAAAGGAATGGATTTGGATTAAAGTTTGGAAAAATGGGGAAGGATGGAGTCTGAATGGGCTCTGGAATATTTCACTCACTGTCGAAACACGTACGTATATTGGGGGAAAAGAATAAAACGGGAAATGCAGTACATTTATGTTAGGCATGTTTCGAATAGCAAAAAAACACTATTCGCGAATACAAATATGAATAATTTCCCTGACTATTCGCGAAAACACGTTTACGAACTAATCTTACACCAGGTACGTAATTGATTTGCAAATAAACTTCGATTCACAAAGGTTTCCTTTTCTTCCTATGGAAAACTAACGTTGGGTTTTTGCTATTAGATTAATATTCGCATATTTGAATACTAATCTAATATACAAAACCAATACGAATTCGAATATTCGGAACATCCATAATTTATGTACATTGCAGTATATACATACTCGTATATCTATTGCAATTTCTTTAGCATCACATCGCTATACACGTTTGCAGAAACCTTGGCCTTATATTCGCGCCGTGTGTTTGCATGAGGAATTTGGCTTCGTCTATTTATAGAAGCAATAATTCCAGATCCATATAAGTGTTGCCTGTACATGGATTGCTCGTTTGTAATGCGAAGGGTATGAGAGGTATGAATAAATTATTTTGCTTCTAATAGGCCCTAAGTTTGAAGATTGATCAAATGTCAAAGACCTGAAGATTACTTTGTAGTGTCAGTTTCAATTACTCGTCTAGTACCTACTCTCACGCCTCCAGTAACTTTCACATGCTTGTAATCATATCAAATTAAATCAAAATCGTTTATTTTGCCCAAACACAGATAAAAAAAAAAGTAATGGTGTTACAACAAATACATATGTCGCGTTATGTTTTGCCTTAATAGGCGTGCTATCAGCCTATAACGTCCCACTGCAGGCACAGATCTCCCCTAGGAAATGGGGGGGGGGGGGGGGGGGGTATCGGGCTGTAATCCACGCGGACCCAGTGCAGATTGGTGGAGCACATACACCAAGTTATCTTATCTCTGGAGCATGCGGGTTTCCTTACGATGTTTTCCCTCACCGCGGAGCGGGAGTGTCTATTTAAAAAAAATCGCACTTAAGTATTAGGTCCTTACCTGTCAAATTGCAGTGGCCACTTTGAACTTAGTTACTTTGCGTTTGACTTGGAATTCTAAATTCAAATTAAAGTCATGACATTATTTTGAAAATCGTTGATATCGTTGTGTTTGCGATCATAGAAAAGTTAAATAAGTTCCGTCGTGGTGGCAATGTAGCACAGATGGCACGCAATATCAACGATGTGTGCGGAGCAAACACCGCAAACGAACGCGCGGTGCGTCTTTGGTTTGATCGTTTCCGTTCTGGAAATTTCGACCTCAAAACAAGCCCCGTGGACGACCGACGACTAAAGTCGATAATGACGAATTGAAAGCAACAGTGGAAGCGGATTCATCTCAAACCACGTCTGAGTTAGCAGCTCCCTTCGGTGTAAGTGACAGAATGATATTGATTCATTTGCGTCAAATCGGGAAAGTGAAGAAACTCGGAAAGTGGGTATCGAATGAGCATAATGAAAGTCAGCTACAAACACACGTCGAAGTTTGGCCTTACGTTGATGAACCGGCACAAAAATGAAGGGATTCTGAATAGTATTGCCCTGTGATGAGAAGATCCTCTATGATCGTAAATATTCACAATGGTTGAACCCAAGAGACACAGACAAACAATGTCTCAAACGGAAACTGAGTCAAAAGAAGCTGATGGTGACTTTACGAGCATGGTAGTCCTGTGCCGGTAGGTATTATCCATGATAGCTTCTTGAGATCTGGTACAACAATTAATGCAGGTGTGTACTGTGAAGAACTGCAAACGATGATGGACAAGCTCGCTATCAAATAACCGAGTCTGGTCAATCGCTCTAGTCCACTCCGTGATAATGCTTACAATAAAAATATTTGAATTTTTCCATATAAAACGGAAATGTCATAGGTAAGCACCTAATAGAAACTCAGTGGTACTCAGTGCTCAGTGCTCAGTGCTCAGTGGCCGAGGATTTGAAATCACGATCACACGGATGTGAGTCAAGTATAGATTATTTTATAGAAAAAAAGGCGGCAGACGAGCATACAGTCCACCTGATGGTAAGTGGATACTGTCGTCCATAGACATCCGCGATACATGCCAACATCGGTCCAGAATGACAAACGTTTACACGCCCCGGATGATGGAAAATGGAGAGGGATAGGATGGGATGGGAATGGGCTCTGGCATATTTCACTATAGAAAAACGTAAATGCATTGGAGAAATACTATCAAGTGGGAAATGCAGTACATTTAAAGGTAGTCTTCTGTGAGAGAGGGGTAACGTGGCCAGTCGAATGCGCCCAGCGGCTGTGGGAATGCAGCATGCACTCTCCCCCAACCCTACCCCTACTCCTAGGCTATCACCGCTCATAACTTTCACATAGTGTAGCCCAATTTCTAAACCACATAAGCTGTAATTGAAATCAAATTCCAACTGCCGATATAGTGTTTATACGTATTTCATAGTAAAAACGAAAAATAATGACAACATACTTACACGGCAAAATTAGAATTGGGAATTTTAAAACAATGTATCCTTTTTTTAAGTTACCAATCGCTTTATTTGTGTACTGTACATACACTGTACAACGTACATGTATGTACAGTACAGGCTCAAATAAAAAACTAACAACATCGCGTTTCTTTTCTATTCATCTTTGTACTGTTGTCCATACCTCTACCTGTCTTCAGATGTCTCCTGACCATCCAAAGGTTGACTATAAGAAACCGCTTTAAATATAAAGCTAGTTGTATTTTTGTTACCTATATTTATCTGTATTCCCTCCAATATATTTATTATCTCTCCTAAATTTGCAATAATTGTGCAACCCTATTTATGTAATAAATTACTAATAATCCCGCTTATCTGTTAACTAAATGGTAATTACCAGAACATCATGCCAGATAATTGCCTAATTATGTTGCGATCATGTTCAATATAATTTGACTGTTTTAACTAAAACGTCCCAATGCAGTGAAAAGGTCGTGTGTAATTACAGGGTGACTTCGAATCCTGACCCATCATGAGGACATTCAGTTCCTGCAGACTGGTGAAGAATACGACATAAATGTATGCTTCACTTTTGAATGCTCTGAAATTGAGATACTATCAGCTCGTCTGTCGCATTATTTCCACAAATAAAAAAAATGCTCGTACATGTACATTGTTTTAGTGTGCGTAAACTTGAAAACGCTCGGTTGGGTTCCCAACGCTGCCACAGCGCACACTAAAACAATGTACATATACGAGCACCACCACAACTAAGCGTAACCCGCCATCGTGAGATGAAAGAACTATAGATAAAAACACAAACGCATTTGTTCGCAAAAAAAAGCGCACAAGTAAATGAGAATATCGTATTTTAAGATAATAATATTAAAATATAACTTGGCAACCATTTAAAGGATTTTAATTAATTGTACTTTATTATTAGTACCTACGTCCAAAAACTCGCTAGAACGTTAAAGGTACTGACCACTTCCTCTAAGGTTAGAAGATCTTTTCGACCAGTATCATTGATTAATTCATTATAATTTTTCCACAAAAATGTACGTGAATTTTAAAATTAATGAGGTATATCGTTCAAGTGAAGGAGATCGTGTTGATAGTCTATGAAGCTACACGACTTGGAAGGTATTTGAAGATTTCGAGATATAGATCAATGTTGGATCAACGATATTTTGTAAAGTCGCATCCAAGAACTTCGAATCTCAAAAACAGTGTGTTTCAAATTTTATCAATAGTCAATCTGTTTTATCCGCGATACGCGGAGTCAAAGTTCAAAAAAGGAATGCAAAAGTTCTGACCTTGTAACCTCCTGTAACAGGAGTCCTGTTCACTCACTCTCGATCTTCCTGGGGGCCCCCGGAACTGCTGAATAGGGATGCGCTTAATAGCGCCGTTGCAAGGTCGTCGATCACTATTTTCACTATCACTGCCATACACCGAACACTTATTATCCAACTATGGCCACTCGCGTGCCCCAAGGTCTCCCAAAAATGTGCAGCCTACTTGCACAATAACAAATTGCGATCGTATCGCACAAGGATCAATGGCCGACCCGAGTCGCCGTAGGGTCACAAACTAACTAATGGGCGATCCGCGCCCGCGCAGCACGTGAATTCACCCCTCACCCCGCAGCCCCCGAACAATACCGAACACAATCAATAGCTGATATTGGTGAGATATTGGAGTATAGAGGTGGATGCTAACAGCGGGAAAGGTAATACTGAAGATATTTCTAATGCAAGGCTACACGATCATTATCAGTATTCCTGCAGCTGTCGTTATAATTTTTATTTCCACAAAAAAGCAAAACAACAACCACAAGTAACTTAATGTGGACAACAGTGTGTATGTACCAGCAGTTTAATGTGGACAACAGTGTGTATGTACCAGCAGTTTAATGTGGACAACAGTGTGTATGTACCAGCAGTTTAATGTGGACAACAGTGTGTATGTACCAGCAGTTTAATGTGGACAACAGTGTGTATGTACCAGCAGTTTAATGTGGACAACAGTGTGTATGTACGAGCAGTTTAATGTGGACAACAGTGTGTATGTACCAGCAGTTTAATGTGGACAACAGTGTGTATGTACGAGCAGTTTAATGTGGACAATAGTGTGTATGTACCAGCAGTTTAATGTGGACAACAGTGTGTATGTACCAGCAGTTTAATGTGGACAACAGTGTGTATGTACGAGCAGTTTAATGTGGACAACAGTGTGTATGTACCAGCAGTTTAATGTGGACAACAGTGTGTATGTACGAGCAGTTTAATGTGGACAACAGTGTGTATGTACGAGCAGTTTAATGTGGACAATAGTGTGTATGTACCAGCAGTTTAATGTGGACAACAGTGTGTATGTACCAGCAGTTTAATGTGGACAACAGTGTGTATGTACGAGCAGTTTAATGTGGACAACAGTGTGTATGTACCAGCAGTTTAATGTGGACAACAGTGTGTATGTACCAGCAGTTTAATGTGGACAACAGTGTGTATGTACCAGCAGTTTAATGTGGACAACAGTGTGTATGTACCAGCAGTTTAATGTGGACAACAGTGTGTATGTACCAGCAGTTTAATGTGGACAACAGTGTGTATGTACCAGCAGTTTAATGTGGACAACAGTGTGTATGTACCAGCAGTTTAATGTGGACAACAGTGTGTATGTACCAGCAGTTTAATGTGGACAACAGTGTGTATGTACGAGCAGTTTAATGTGGACAACAGTGTGTATGTACCAGCAGTTTAATGTGGACAACAGTGTGTATGTACGAGCAGTTTAATGTGGACAACAGTGTGTATGTACCAGCAGTTTAATGTGGACAACAGTGTGTATGTACCAGCAGTTTAATGTGGACAACAGTGTGTATGTACGAGCAGTTTAATGTGGACAATAGTGTGTATGTACCAGCAGTGTGTATGTACCAGCAGTTTAATGTGGACAACAGTGTGTATGTACCAGCAGTTTAATGTGGACAATAGTGTGTATGTACCAGCAGTGTGTATGTACCAGCAGTTTAATGTGGACAATAGTGTGTATGTACCAGCAGTGTGTATGTACCAGCAGTTTAATGTGGACAACAGTGTGTATGTACCAGCAGTGTGTATGTACCAGCAGTGTGTATGTACCAGCAGTGTGAATGTACCAGCAGTGTGTATGTAACAGCAGTGTGTATATACCAGCAGTGTGTATGTACCAGCAGTTTAATGTGGACAACAGTGTGTATGTACCAGCAGTTTAATGTGGACAACAGTGTGTATGTACCAGCAGTTTAATGTGGACAACAGTGTGTATGTACGAGCAGTTTAATGTGGACAATAGTGTGTATGTACCAGCAGTGTGTATGTACCAGCAGTTTAATGTGGACAACAGTGTGTATGTACCAGCAGTTTAATGTGGACAACAGTGTGTATGTACCAGCAGTTTAATGTGGACAATAGTGTGTATGTACCAGCAGTGTGTATGTACCAGCAGTTTAATGTGGACAACAGTGTGTATGTACCAGCAGTTTAATGTGGACAACAGTGTGTATGTACCAGCAGTTTAATGTGGACAATAGTGTGTATGTACCAGCAGTGTGTATGTACCAGCAGTTTAATGTGGACAACAGTGTGTATGTACCAGCAGTGTGTATGTACCAGCAGTTTAATGTGGACAATAGTGTGTATGTACCAGCAGTTTAATGTGGACAACAGTGTGTATGTACCAGCAGTGTGTATGTACCAGCAGTTTAATGTGGACAACAGTGTGTATGTACCAGCAGTGTGTATGTACCAGCAGTTTAATGTGGACAACAGTGTGTATGTACCAGCAGTTTAATGTGGACAATAGTGTGTATGTACCAGCAGTGTGTATGTACCAGCAGTTTAATGTGGACAACAGTGTGTATGTACCAGCAGTGTGTATGTACCAGCAGTTTAATGTGGACAATAGTGTGTATGTACCAGCAGTGTGTATGTACCAGCAGTTTAATGTGGACAATAGTGTGTATGTACCAGCAGTGTGTATGTACCAGCAGTTTAATGTGGACAATAGTGTGTATGTACCAGCAGTGTGTATGTACCAGCAGTTTAATGTGGACAACAGTGTGTATGTACCAGCAGTGTGTATGTACCAGCAGTGTGTATGTACCAGCAGTGTGAATGTACCAGCAGTGTGTATGTAACAGCAGTGTGTATATACCAGCAGTGTGTATGTACCAGCAGTTTAATGTGGACAACAGTGTGTATGTACCAGCAGTTTAATGTGGACAACAGTGTGTATGTACCAGCAGTTTAATGTGGACAACAGTATGTATGTACCAGCAGTTTAATGTGGACAACAGTGTGTATGTACCAGCAGTTTAATGTGGACAACAGTATGTATGTACCAGCAGTTTAATGTGGACAACAGTGTGTATGTACCAGCAGTTTAATGTGGACAACAGTGTGTATGTACCAGCAGTTTAATGTGGACAACAGTGTGTATGTACCAGCAGTTTAATGTGGACAACAGTGTGTATGTACCAGCAGTTTAATGTGGACAACAGTGTGTATGTACCAGCAGTTTAATGTGGACAACAGTGTGTATGTACCAGCAGTTTAATGTGGACAACAGTGTGTATGTACCAGCAGTTTAATGTGGACAACAGTGTGTATGTACCAGCAGTTTAATGTGGACAACAGTGTGTATGTACCAGCAGTTTAATGTGGACAACAGTATGTATGTACCAGCAGTTTAATGTGGACAACAGTGTGTATGTACCAGCAGTTTAATGTGGACAACAGTGTGTATGTACCAGCAGTTTAATGTGGACAACAGTGTGTATGGACCAGCAGTTTAATGTGGACAATAGTGTGTATGTACCAGCAGTGTGTATGTACCAGCAGTGTGTATGTACCAGCAGTGTGAATGTACTAGCAGTGTGCATGTAACAGCAGTGTGTATATACCAGCAGTGTGTATGTACTAGCAGTGTGTATGTACCAGCAGTGTGTATGTACCAGCTGTTTAATGTGGACAACAGTGTGTATGTACCAGCAGTGTGTATGTACCAGCAGTGTGTATGTACCAGCAGTGTGTATGTACCAGCAGTGTGAATGTACTAGCAGTGTGCATGTAACAGCAGTGTGTATATACCAGCAGTGTGTATGTACCAGCAGTGTGTATGTACCAGCAGTGTGTATGTACCAGCAGTGTGTATGTACCAGCAGTGTGAATGTACTAGCAGTGTGCATGTAACAGCAGTGTGTATATACCAGCAGTGTGTATGTACTAGCAGTGTGTATGTACCAGCAGTGTGTATGTACCAGCAGTTTAATGTGGACAACAGTGTGTATGTACCAGCAGTGTGTATGTACCAGCAGTGTGTATGTACCAGCAGTGTGAATGTACCAGCAGTGTGTATGTAACAGCAGTGTGTATATACCAGCAGTGTGTATGTACCAGCAGTTTAATGTGGACAACAGTGTGTATGTACCAGCAGTTTAATGTGGACAACAGTGTGTATGTACCAGCAGTTTAATGTGGACAACAGTGTGTATGTACCAGCAGTTTAATGTGGACAACAGTGTGTATGTACCAGCAGTTTAATGTGGACAACAGTGTGTATGTACCAGCAGTTTAATGTGGACAACAGTATGTATGTACCAGCAGTTTAATGTGGACAACAGTGTGTATGTACCAGCAGTTTAATGTGGACAACAGTGTGTATGGACCAGCAGTTTAATGTGGACAATAGTGTGTATGTACCAGCAGTGTGTATGTACCAGCAGTGTGTATGTACCAGCAGTGTGAATGTACTAGCAGTGTGCATGTAACAGCAGTGTGTATATACCAGCAGTGTGTATGTACTAGCAGTGTGTATGTACCAGCAGTGTGTATGTACCAGCTGTTTAATGTGGACAACAGTGTGTATGTACCAGCAGTGTGTATGTACCAGCAGTGTGTATGTACCAGCAGTGTGTATGTACCAGCAGTGTGTATGTACTAGCAGTGTGTATGTACCAGCAGTGTGTATGTACCAGCTGTTTAATGTGGACAACAGTGTGTATGTACCAGCAGTGTGTATGTACCAGCAGTGTGTATGTACCAGCAGTGTGTATGTACCAGCAGTGTGAATGTACTAGCAGTGTGCATGTAACAGCAGTGTGTATATACCAGCAGTGTGTATGTACCAGCAGTGTGTATGTACCAGCAGTGTGTATGTACCAGCAGTGTGTATGTACCAGCAGTGTGAATGTACCAGCAGTGTGTATGTAACAGCAGTGTGTATATACCAGCAGTGTGTATGTACCAGCAGTTTTTTCGCTTGTTAAATTTGATATGCGCCAAAACTGTTTCCTGCTAAAACTCAGGCTCTTCGAAAGTGACGTATCTCTTTTGTATTATTTTCTCAAAAATTGCGACAACCGGGTGTTCGTAGCGAGGCTCCATTAGACACTACACTAATATTTTCACTAGCAGAACTGCAAGGAATTTCTCCGTTTGCAGATAAGAAATAAGTTGTTGAGTAAGCAAGAAAAGTTTAACTTTACAAAGAGTGTTGCGTCCATATAGATACATTAAAGAGTGTTCGGAACTGTTGCAATTGCGTAAAATCTATACTTTATTCATGGGTATGTTTTTTATATTAAGAAAGCGGATAGACGAGCTCACAGTCCACTTGGTTTTAGTTTAGCGTTTCTAGACGTTAAAATAATGGTTAGAGAAGATGGTTCCTTGTCCGATACTGTTTTTAGAAAATCAAAGCACACCGATAGATAGCTGCATGCCCTCTCACATCACCACCAACATCACCTCGACAACACAACCAGTAGCTGTTACTTTGAATACTAGAGCACAAGATCTCTGTGACCCTGAACATTTACGGGATGAGTTGTTACATGTTCAGGAGGTACTTAAACGAAATGGATATAAAGTGAGTGGAAAGCAAACACCAGTAGCTACGTACGAAAAGACATCCTGAGTCAGCACACAACGGGCATTTATGCCGTATGTTAAAGGAGTGATGGACAAAGTTGGAACAGTATTAAGAAAATACTCCATTAAGACTTTAGGTTTCCGCGAGGTTTTCCGCTACTTTAGACTTAGGTTTTCCGCTACTTTAGACTTAGGTTTTCCGCTACTTTAGTGGATGGTGCAAATACATGCACCATCCACCAAGTAGCGGAAAACCTACGCACAGAAAAGGATGTAATACCCTATCAGATGCCAGGTGTCTATAAGATAGATTGTAGCGGTGGTAGTTCCTATATAGGTCAAACAAAGCGCACCGTAGCAGATACAGTCAAAGAACATATCGCAGCTGTGAGCAATCGCCAGACGAATAAATCGGACCATGTACTCAAGGCCGGGATCAATCACTGGATGAAACTCCATAGTTCAAAAATCCTCTCCACTGATCGCCACTATTTCTCCAGGATTGTGCGTGAAGCAATTGAAATTAAAAAAACATTAAAAAAATCTTAATCGAGAAGATTAAATTTAATCGACACATTGTCCTCGACATGGAATTCAGTGATTAATAGATTTAATAAAAACAAACCTCACGATTTTTCGTCTGACGCTACTTCTGATATTGTGAGTGTGCTGTGCCGCAACATTCCGGAATACGAAGACCAAATGCGGGTAATTGATGAAACTGCTCGCAACTCTCGACGTGAACTACTCGCTTCTTCAGTCAGCTTGTGACCTAAGTCTAGTAAACATTTGCGTTAAGTCACGTTTAAATAGATAAAATAGTTTGTATTTTTTAAAAATTGTCACTTGGCCGGCGGTAAGGGAAAACATCGCGAGGAAACTCGCATGCTTGAGAAAAAAATCTGGAATATGTGATCCACCAATCCGTACTGAGCCGGCGTGATAGATTACGGCCCGAAATCTCCCTGTGGTTTATTAGGGTAGACCTGTACCTTGCAGTGAGTCATTATGGGCTGACACAAATTATAGTTTTAATTGTTTATAGCTACGAGTAAATTGTGTAATTGTTTAGTGTCTAGCTCGTATTCAAGTACCTGATTGCTGCACGGTGTTAAAAACTGGTTTTATTTGTCTCAATGTTATTGTTTTATAACTGTTTCAATCTGTCTTATCACTCAACAGAACATCAATAACGAGACTAATAAAACAAAATTTTAACACGTTGGAGTAGTGAGCCACTTGAAGACGAGCTTTAATAGATTCGTATTTAATTCATTATTATCACCCGGCCACATTTCGATAAATTTTCTGCAGCGTAGAACTATATAAACACAAAAATGTTAATAAGTTTGCTTATTCACATATTAATCACGCGATTAATCAACATTCGTGACATGAAAACAACGAGGCTTGTGTGCGTGCTCCAAAAACCGTGCGCCTGTCTCATTTACTTCACGAGTTAATTCCGAAATTCCTCAAGTTTCTCGTACTTAGGAAACAAACGGATATAAAAACAGTAGTGACACTTCATACTACAAACACTTCACTGTGGATGCTGTGCATATTCTTACAAAGACTGATCGGAATTTGCGCTTGGATATTTCAGGCGTTATAAAGTTTTTCATGATCCATGGCGTTCGTGGTTTTTATAAAGATTCCATACTGTTCCCCATCGATATTATGCGGAGCAGGATGAGAGTAGGAGGCGGGTGGCAGGGAGATGATTAAAGTTTTCCTTAATAAAACACCCGGCGGCTCGCGACAGCATACTTCCCGAAGCTATGCCATACGTCACAACTTCTCGCTACTAACTAAATTACGGTTTCGCACGTTCGAAGTTGTTCCGTTATTGAATAGAGCACTGAGGAGACTTGCTGAGGGAAGTTGGAAGGATGCTGAAAGAAAGGCTGGGTCTTTAACTCATTATGAATCTTTACCTGTTTGTTTACTTTAATACGGTTGATAAACCTGAGAGCAACATGACGACGCTCCTTTATCATGTGTAACTTCTGATGACTTAAGTTTCGGTCCATGGAACTTTCTAGGATGGTCTTTGGGGAACGTTTAATGTAACTGGCGACCGAAAGTGTGTGTGTGTGTGTGTGTCCCACATATCGGCTGCACTTAACTAAATTGCTAGTATAGTACCTGTGTTTTATATTAGTGTGGGTATGTAGTATGTGACAGCATGTACTTGTTGGTAGCATTAGTACAATAAATAAATACTAATTTGTTTATTGTGTGTTGACAAACCATGAGGAAGTAGTTATGTCACCCAAGCCCTTACTGTTGATAGCTGGGTCAGCAGAACCGGTTGGCCGGCCGAACCCGTAGTTCTAGGAACCTAGCGCTTAGTTAGCATTTAGGATGTAGCCATAAGAGATTACTTGTTAGTTAGATTTAATTAAATAAGTTAGTTGAATACTGGCATCAATCTCTGCCACTTGTCTTCAATCTAATTAGTTTAATATATTAATGTTTGGTTTTTAAAAAGCATTTTTCTTGCTCCCAAAACTTGACTAAGTTGTTACGGTTTTTGTGTAATAATAATATAATATTACGCAGGATGCTTTCAAATATTTGTGCTTTACAATTACATTCAATCATTATTGAAAATTATCATACTTATTCGAGTATTTTCAAAAAGCTGCAAATAATATTTTACAATGCATTTTGGAGACAAGTTGTGATAGTTCCTGTGTCAGCTTAAAGATTTAAAAGAACGAGCTAAAAGGTTTAAATAAAACAGCGCAATAATAAAACAGGTAGTTAACCACAGCGGTTGTTAACTACCACTGCAATACATAAAAGTTACAACGCCATCATGACGGGGCGACGTTCGCATACCTACTCTATTCATTGCATTTCATTTAAGATTAGGTCCTTTTATGAAGTCTATTTAGAGAAATAGGCTTCATGAGAGTACAGATATACGTATAGAGATTTGTATAGAGATACATTTTTATTATTTAATTAATTAGATTTAATTAGATATCAGCCCATAACTTCGGCATAGTTCTCCCCTAGTAAATCACAAGTAAGTACATTGCGTTAGGCTATCTAATATTTACCATTAGAGGAGTATGAGACGCCCTTCGTTCATTTGAACAAACCACTTTAGCATTTTACCCCGTAGTGACTGGATGAGAAGCGTCGTAGATCGTGTGTGGTGGTGGAACAAAGGAGAAGCTTATATCCAGCAGTGGGAAGACAGGCTGGTGGTATTATAACAGCACCTGTATTACAAAATCAATTAAAAGATCATCAGGATCCTAAAGTTCTAAAAATCCATTAAATCCTTGGTGGCGTGAGGGTTGACATGAGTAACGCTGATGTCTAATTATACATTATACCATTTCCTGACTGCCAATAGGTCTGTAATGGATGTTTGAAATGGATGGAAGATCATGATGGTGGGCTGCAGAAACCTACACACAGCAGTGAGACACGCGCTGATACTATGATACGGTAATAGGAGCCTAAAAACATGTAGGAAAAACTGGCATTATATAATTCGATGTGAAAACTTTTTCAACAATTTGCCAAGTTTTGTTACCTGAGACTTGGAAACTTGGAAGACCTACCAAAATAATTCATAGTTTATTACTTTCCGAGGAATATATTTATGGGATGCGGTAAATGGTGGCCGATAACAGAATGTTGGCCGGCCTCCAATTGTATACACCACGAGTTTATTGTACAAATGCCATTTATATACAGATTTATGCGCTACAGTCCCATTTATTGGGTTAACTTCAGAATAGATAATTCTTCAATGCAGGGTATTACTTTTGCAATCAATTAGTTAATATTAATATTAAACAAAGTTAATATTATGTTTCTGATTAAAGAGTGTAAAATACATAAGGTCCCACAAAAATAGTGTAAAATACATAAGGTCCCACAAAAATAGTGTAAAATACATAAGGTCCCACAAAAATAGTACAAAATATTTTAGTGTCTTTTAAATAGATTGTTCAGTATCAAGAGTAGAATCGATTTTACGAGTTTTCACAATTGATTTTTATTTGTAATTTACAGTACATTTCTAATGTATCTTTCTTTCTACGCGCAGTTGCATTCTACTCGATTCTACACGCGTCGGCCGCGCTGCACCTGGGTCATTGCTCTTTATTGAGTAATTACTTATTAGACAACGTTTCAGAAACATTTTAGAGACCTTTTGATTTATTCCCTAAAATAACTTTATTTTTCTCTAAAACGGTTATCTGTATAAAATATACTTGTTTCGAGTTTTACGTTATTTGAGGCCACGTTGTGTGAACAGCGTAAGATCGTCCTTCACCTTGTCTTCTTCGCTAAGCCCTGATTTAACATTACCTAATATGAGTTGAGCCGCCAATCTCCCGCTAATCGGCGCGTTGTCGCGCGGTCATGCGACTCGACACATAATCCGGACCCTCATCCATTACCGGCCAATTGCCGACAACTTCCCCCTCGCCCCCCTCTCGCCAAGATAACTAACGGCGACAGATTGGGGCTGCTACCCAAATATTGTTTATTGGGGATCATCGTTACAAGGATACCCACAATTAGTGTCCTGTGTCCTTGCGGTTGCTAAAAATGTCAAGTGTACTTTGATATTAGGTGTTAGAAGACTATGTGTGTATATATCGTACATAGTCAGTCATAATTACCGATATCTCACAATTATCAATATTTTCATGTGACAGTTAATAATATTTTTTATGCATGATCTGCGGCGAGGGCTTAGGTTCTGTAATTAGGTGAAAACATAACGAACAAAGGTCACCTACTTTTCGCAATATAAAATATAATTAGCAATATACACGTTTGTTTCAAACCTCATTATATACCTATACTCATTGCGCATGTTCCCTATTCTATCATACTCATTAAATGTAGAGAAAATCTGATCAGTGTCCAGAAGCAGTATCGACAACCGCGCTGGAACCGTTGCTGCGGTGAAAACATAAGGAAAACAGGATTTTACTTTGATTATCCTAGCCTAGCTAGACTAGGGAACAGTTATCACCGCTATCGCCTAGGGAGCAGAGCACTGGCCTCCTCTACCGACTAACGACTAGGACTCATTAGGTTTTGGGGCGGATATAGTGCGGTTATACTAATGACTAATATGCAAGTAGACCATAAAATTTACAAATATTTATTGCTAAATTAAATATACAATATTTTAGTATAATACCCACATATTGAAACAATCTCAACCAGTGGCGTAACTATACCGCTGAGGCCCGTGGCAAATTCATAGGATGGGGCCCTCCCTCAATGTAAAGAAGCTCATCCAAAGTTGTGGTTTCTTTTCAATCCCCGCTTTCTGTTGAGCCCGTGAGCCCGCGAACTACCAAAAAAACATACTTGTACTGTACAAGTTATATAAAACATTTCTTCCGTAACTCACAGTGTTGTTCCAGCGCGGCGTCTACACGTGGCGAGCATTTCATGACTACGTTTCGGACGCGTTCTAAAACTGGGCGATTTCGTTTTCTTACAAATGCATTCAAACCTTGATACATGTGTATGTACTTTAGTAGGTAACTTAAATTAATTGAAAACAAAACTATTTTATATTAAATTTTATAAAAATAAATGCTCCCGTGCTCGCGGCCCTCTCGGGTCGGGAGCCGCCTCTGGCCGGGGGCCCGTGGCATTTTGTCCGCTATGCCACCCTATTGTTGCGCCGCTGATCTCAACATTTAAGCATTGTAAGTAAGCATATTCACTCGCTGAATGGCCAAACTGATGCGCTGTACGACGTAGTTATCGGCCCTTGATTTGGTTGTGCATATAATTAAAAACGTTTTTTTATGATAAAGATATATGAAATATTCACTTCATTGTTTCCTAAAGTTTTGAAATAGGAGCAATATCAACAAATTTACCGGCTCAATATGTATGTAACAAGTTGCAAAATGCTCGTTCGGTAAAGTTTGGCCACTTTCTCATTTCCGTATTAGGCAGGTTGCATACATCATTTAATCGTGGTCAGGAATTCCAACAAAGCACACAATCGTTCTTTGGTGACCATATTTCAATCGTTTGTCGATTTACAATTGAAGACATAATCGAGCTGAATGATAAACATACTGGAAAATGTTCTATTATTATAGCACTAGCTTCCACCCGCGGCTACGCTCACATGGATTAAGTAGTTGTAAAAGATTTTTAGCACCTGTAAAAGCACCGACATGATGGACTTAACGGATGAAAATACATCCAGTAGTTTTTAGTAATTCTATTAAAAGTATTTTTATTATTTTCTTCTATAATTCAACTTCCTTGTGTCATGTGAAGATGACACATACACCAGTTTTGCTTCTGGATATTTAGCTACACATTAATAAAAACCCGATCAAATTCCGCTCCGTAGTTTTTACGTAATGCTCAAATGAACAGATATAAATACAAACAGACTACAAAAAAACTACTGTTTTGGGTTGTGTAGCTTCTAAACCCATCCCCTTTTATATATTTTTTTAAAAATTGAGTCATAGTTAATATACTCAACCCTTTTCTTGTTATATTATATATATAGAAGAATATAAATATATAGATAATACGAAATAAAAAAGAAAACGCTTCGCATATAGTTACACTCTTTAAAAAAATACTACAATGGAACGATGTAATTAGGCTTTAGACCAGCCGTATACATCAGGAATTTCATCAAAAAATCATTTAAAAAGATGTTCTGATGTTCGAAATTACTTTACGATTCCACATGATCCGATTCCTCATTCCATATCAGTGTGTCAGGGAGACATATCCGGTTTTATCACCGGTTCTTTTTGGATATGTACCGTATAGATCCGATTTTTCTTTGAATACTGTGCCAGCGCCATTTTTGGTTATTAAATATTATTTTATTTGAAGGGTACACAAAATCGAAAAGGTTATTCTTCATTATTTTATTTTATAAAACAATTACCAATATAACGTCATTCAATTTGTGCTTGCTTCTTCTCTTTTATTGAAAACTTTATAAAGATACGTTCACAGCAAAGGACAATTGGCGAATAGGTGAAAATACACAATTTTTCTGATATGTGTAGTCGGTTCGCTGACATTTCAGATATTGCTAAGTTTTAGCAAGTGTCATTATTAAAAAATCTCGGTTTTTGAGTTGTTATCCCTTAATTGAAATATTTTTAATTTAAATGTATCATAAAGATACTTTCACTACAGGCTGCTTATTGAAGTTCAATGGCTATTTTTGCTTATCACCAAAAATACAGCAAATCGTTATTTTGAAAATGCTCTCATGTAAAATCATTTTTTTTTATTTAATACAGTGTTGCAATAAATGAGCGATATGATTGATCCCTGATGTGTGCGGTCAGCCTTAGGTACGCATTGCCGGGCATAGCGACCTCGGCGAGGTTTCTCCCTCGATCGCAAACTTTCGAATCTCTGGCAACTTGTTACAGTTTTAGTTGGCCGTCGCTATTATAATGTTTCAGAGGGAAATTTTCATTACTTTTCATCTCTTTGTGAAAGTGTGCGTTTCACTAAGTTTAAAGTACTCATTTCGGATGAAAACTGGTTTGTTTTGGATTTGTTTCGTAGTAGTAAAGTAGCATGTCTATGGATATTGGCAAAATTGCATTTTTATATTAATTTCTTTTATATTAGGCGACTAGATCTAGGTAATATATATCTACATAATAATATGCAGGTATAACTAGACTAAAACTTGTTTAAACCAAATTTTATTTTGATTAGGGAATTTTAATGTTAGATATTTTTGTGCTGTTCGCTTGTGGAATCCCATTCAACTTAGTCCCTTTGTGATCAAAAATTTTCATTAATATCACCCAGTGAGTGCAGTTTAAGGAACTTTAACAATTCCAACGGCTGCGGCTTCACATGCCAGTGAAGCTGCAGTTCTCTTGGGCGTGGCGTTTGATGTCTTCCTGCCTTTTACTACGTCAACTTGTCGGATAACTTATTTATACCTAAGAATACAAGTTAGCGTCTCGTAGAACACACATGTCGTCCTCAGATATAATCGTTCGATGACATCACCCTGGGAGGTTGACTGTGGGGTGAAATGTTATTTTCAGGTGTCGATTCCCATTTCCCGACCTCAAATGTAGGTTGAGGTATACAATACATGTTCAACTAATGACTGTTATAGCGAAGCGATAAAATCGACGTTATCAACTAATCGACGTTATAAGCGGTAAAAATATTATTAGTATTATTTGTAAGAGCGTTAGTAAAGATATCGAAGAAATTATTGAAAGCAGCGTGGATCACGACTTTACTATACGTGTATAACGAGTATATATAGTCACCATTGGACTAAATAAATTCAAAAGAACAATCAGTGACGAAGTTCACGGAGAGCGTATTTATTAACAAATTGGATCATATCTCGATTCAGTTCGTAGATGGGCCAAATGGGTTCAGTAGTATTGATTTTTTTTATGCAAGAAGGTGGCAGACGAACACACGCATGCCGATGAACACACACACATGTGTGCATAAATACACATACTAAAAACCCGAGTGACAACCAAGAAATTGCCATATTAAGTAAATAGAGTTATTACAAACATACATAACATGCCAACTTCAGTCCAAAACGACAAACGTTGGCACGCCCTCAAATGAGCTGCCTGCCTTTGGCAGCGCATAGGAATATATTTGGGGAAAGGGTTGGGAAAATAGGGAGGAATAGGATGGGATGGGAATGGGCTTTGACATATCTCACTCACTACCGAAACAGATACATACATTGGATAATAGGATAAAGTGGGAAATGCAGTATATGTACCAATAGTCATCAGTGAGAGAAATTACGAAAGTGAAAGTTTTACAAAAAACCCCAAAATTAAATCACTGCCATTATAATGTATAAACGATATGTTGATGCATAGCGGTCGTAACGCTCTACAACACTTATCTAACTAAAAAATATTTTAAAATGTAGGGAAGCTACCTATCCTACTGATGCGTGCCCGCAGCCTTTTTATACGTAAACAAATATTAAACTTAAGATACATACCTGTAGACGCAGCCTCCATCAAACCATACGCGCTGAATAAACCCCCGCCTCCGTTAATGGCCCAACGGGCCTAAATGAACGGTGAAGGCAACACATTACCTCTCCGGGGAACCGACCCTTCTCACTGGCAGCCCTGCTTCACGCTCAGGGATTTGCTTCAAGATTTCACGGTGAACTATCGCGTTTAATAAACACCTTCACAACATATTGGAAAATTTAAGGTGTGTTTAACGCGAATAAACAATATGAGTAATCCTGTATAATATACGTAAGTACGTTTGGATCAATTCTTACATCTACCTTTGTAGAATACATGTTCTACTGTAAATTTATAGCGGTCGTGGGTCAATTGTCCTGAACTTTCATCATTTGGTTTCTCCGGAAAAATTGTCCGGATTGAACAACGTAAATATGTTGTTAAGGGTGTAGATCGTGAAAATCACCGAAAAGAGTGTTACGATTTTTCATATTTAACCTATTTACATATGATTGATATCAATGATAATTTGTATATATTACAATCAAAGACCAATAAGTATGTTCATGCTTATATTAAACTCTTAAACCTAATAGTTGTTATATAATAAACGTCAACAAACGCACAAAATTGAGTAAAAATGCAAAAACATGACTTCGTATTTTTCAGATTTAACCCCATAAATCAACACAAATTGATAAAAAGAAACACTTTTTGAACACTGAAGAAACCAATAAGTATAGCTGTATACTTCTTTTTATACCTTTACAAACAAAGACTTCCTCTTTTAAAGCCCTAAAATCTAGATATATTTTAAGGTAAATTTTTCATACACAAATGTATGGGATAAAACGTTCGTTTCATTCGTGCAATCTCGGTGGTCTGCAGCGGCAGTTCCTTTCTGTAAGTGAACGCGACACCACGCTTGTCGGCTGCAGACAGCAGAATTACGTATTGTGAATTTGTGTTTTTTGTAAAAAACTGTAAGTATAACATTTTTATAATTAATTTATTTTCAGTTAGTAGAAAGTATCGATATAATGAATGTCTGAAAGAAAACCATGATGGAACTAGATATAAATCGTAAAAAATACAATATCTACACTAATAGGTATTATAAAGAGGAAAGATTTGGATTTTTGTATGTAACGAATAAACTCAAAAAGTACTGGACTGATTTTAATAATTCTTTTATCATTCGAAAGCTACATTATCACTGAGTAACATAGGCTATTTTTTTCGCAGGACTGATTGAATTTGAGTGGCATGCCAGGGAAAAGAAAGTTTTGTACGCATTAAAAATATGAAAGCCAAAAGATCTCGGAATAAAATGTAAGTTCCTCCCTACTTATTTATTATCGCATTTGAACAGGGTACATTACAAAGCTAATACAATATGTCATATGATTTAGATCGCCCGATTCAGACATATACCTACAATAACATGTAAATATTGGTTTGTATTATCTATATCTATACTGATAAATAAAATTGAAGTATCTGTATGTAATATCAAAATAATAGGATTTTTAAAAAAAAAAAAGGCGATACGGAGTTCGCCGGGTCGGCTAGTATTGTCTAAATATCAAATTGTGGAAGTAGGTAGGCGACAGCGCAACTTTGTCGACATACCTATACCGCCAAACAGACGCGAGGCGCCTAGCGTCTGGCTTAGGGTTGTACAAAATAAATAAAAAGTGGATAATATTGATGAATAATATTTCCAGTATTGAAAATAAAGAAAACCTTGGGGCCGAGACTCTGAGCAACAATGCTACGCGCTGTATAGAGGTAAGTTGTTATACGTAATTCTTGTAGACTTGTTACATAAATAAACAAACTACTTAGTTAGTGATGGGCGAAGACAAAATCTCAATACCTACCTATAGATTTTTCTTGCAATATTTATTATTTTCATCGAGAGACAAACACCTTAGTACCGAAATACTTCTCAATTACTTTCTCAAAAGAAAATTTACGTTCAAATAGGTGACGTCATAAAAAAACAATACCTAATGCGTAAAGAAATTATAATTTCTATTCATCAGGAACCTAATATTGTATTAATTCTTTTGCATTTTTTTAAATTTTTAATTATTTTTTATAAAAAAAATCAAGCCATTATCTTTCTTTACAGGAACTAGTTATTGAAAACGACCAAGAGGGAAAGGTGGATGAAATGGAAGTTGGGCGTAGAGTTGTAGACGTTTCTTTTTTTTTTAAAGCTCTTCAGGCCATAGGGGACCACGGTCCAATGGATTGTAAGTTAAGTTACCTCAGTATAATAGGTGAAGTAAAAGTTGGTCTGGACTCAAAACTCATCATGAAATGTAGTATGTGTAGTATGAAATTTACTGTGTGTTTGATTGAAAAGAAAGAAGATAGAATGGAAGTGAATCATCAAATTGTATCTGGTATCATATCATCTGGTGGGAGCTACTATCAGTTAAAAACATTAACTGCCGCAGTAGCCCTACCAATCATGTCACCTTCATCATACAATGAAATTAATAATACGGTTTGCGATTGGTGGGAAAAGACAGCAGCACATTCCATGGCAGAAGCTGTCAAGGAAGAAGCGGAGTACGCAGTGTCTATAGGTAGTGTTGATAAAAATGGTACACCATTAATATCTGTTGCTGTTGACGGTTGTTGGAGCAAGAGATCTTATGGTAAGAATTTTTCCGCCTTGTCCGGCGCAGCTGCGATAATTGGCATTAAAACTAATAAAGTATTGTTTTTTGGAGTTAAAAATAAATACTGCGTAGTTTGTGCACGAGCCGCAAAGAACGACAGTCAGCCCTCGGAACACCGTTGTTTCAAGAATTATTCGGGATCATCTACCGGTATGGAATCGACCATAATAGTTGAGGGGTTTAAACGTTCCATTGTTGATCACGGTGTAATTTATAATAAATTTGTAGCAGACGGCGATTCCAGTACTTATAAAAAAATATTAGATTCGCGACCGTACGGTAATTTAACAGTAGAGAAAATTGAATGCAAAAATCATCTTTTACGAAACTACTGCAATAGCTTGGAGAAACTGTCGAAAGACACTAAGTATCCTTGCGAATTGCGGAAATTCCTAAAAGAAAGGTATTTGCGTTTAAGAACGGGTGTAAAATGCGCTATTAAATATTGGGGCGATCAAAATCAGTCACTCGAAGAAAAAATAAAAAATCTTAGTGAAGATATCCTAAATGGTCCACAACACGTATTTGGTAATCACCAATATTGCAAGGAGTATTTCTGTAGACCTGATACTCGTCGAATAGAACCTGTTGGGTTGCTTCCAGCAATTGTTGGATGCGGATTAATGGACGCGGTACACATTTTAAGTAAAAGACTGTCATATCATTCTAGAAGTTTAATTCATAATTGTACAAGTAATATAGTTGAAAGTTTTAACGCAGTGATTGCCAAATTAGTAGGGGGTAAGCGTGTAAATTATTCTTCCCGTGGTTCTTATGCGGGCCGATGCGCAGCTGCTGTTGTGTCTTTTAATACAGGATCGATTCATAGTAAAACTCATGAAGTAATATTTAAATCTAGTCCTAATCCTTTGATCGCGAAAGTGGAAAATTGTAATCGTAGAATCCGTTTAATTGCTAAACCTAAATTAAGATTGAAAAAGAGCCACAGCGCTGTATCGAAAGACGCTCACTATGGACCAAACTGCGAAAAACCTGATCTGAGTCCAGAATTATATGAGAAAGCCAAGTCATCTTTTTTAGCCGATTTAAAGTTGTCTTGTGCTGAAAGAGAGGAGCTTGAAAGGTCGACCCATTTGCAAAGAAGTAGTTCTGAGTGGATGAGTACAAGGAGAAAATTACTAACCTCATCATCGTTCGGGGAAGTTTGTAAAAAACGAGAGAGCACAAGTTGTGCTGTTCTTGTTCGTAAAATCGTTTATGGTAGTAATATCTCCAGTTTGCCTGCTGTACGGTACGGTATCGAAAACGAAGAAACCGCAATTAAACAGTTAGAAATTCAAGAGAATATTAGTATACAAGGTTGCGGTTTGTTCGTCGACGATCAATATGAATTTCTTGGTACTACACCAGATGGCATTTATGCAAACGGTTTAATTGAAATTAAGTGCCCACATTCTTTAGCTGGCATGACTCTTGATGAAGCAATGGCCAAACATACCTTTTGGGTTAAGGACAAGGCTTCCAAGGGTTATGTCATAAATAAAAATCATAACTGGTATTTCCAAATTCAGGGACAGGTACATATTACTAAAAGAAACGTTTGCATGCTTGGCATCTGGTTTGGTGCTACTGTACCTATGAAAGTTTATATTATAGAAAAGGACGACAAATTTTGGGAGGAGAAAATGGAGATGAAATTAGTTAGGTTTTATTACGATTGCCTACTTCCAGAATTAGTTGATCCTCGGCAGTCACGAAGCATGCCCATTCGTGACGCGCCCAGTATCATAGAGGCTATGAAAGAGAGGAAAGAAAGAGCTTTACGTGTTATGAAAGAGAAGAACGCCTAATGATTTTGAAAGATACAGGTAACTTAACTACCCAGCCAGTCGATTCACGTAAACACGCCAGTCCAAAAGTCGTTTTAACTTAGGAACTTAGAAATCGCCTTTTGGTTTTCTGTTTTAAACGCACTTACTTATCTAGTCTTGGATTGTCATAAATCTTCCAATAGCTCAATTACTATACAATTTCTGAGTTACCTGGTGTAAAGAATCATAAAAATTGGTTCAAAAATACAGCGAATTGAGAATTCTCCTTTTTTTAAGTCGGTTAAAAGGGCTAAATTTGCAAAAAACGAAGTGACGTCACTGCGCTACGGTTTTTATTACTTACGTGAATCGGGCAGCTGGTAACGTTTTCATTCTGATAGGTTTTGTGATAGCCATTGATTTTATCATCAAATTAGCAGAAATCAGAACTTGATCCGTAATCGAATGAAAAACCATTAGAATTTTGAACTCATATTTCGTTATTGTTTAATTACATACTTTTAATTAGTATATTAATAATTTACAAACTTCTGTTAAAATTAGTAAATAAATGAATTATTTACTAATTTTTGTACAACCCTAGCACGCTTTTGAGATAGCGAGTAATGGCGACTCATATTTGTTATTGTGTAGTAAATAAATCATTTTTATACTTGTGTTTCATTTATTGACATTTTTTTTAAAACCCTAGGATTTTTTTTAGATATCGACGAGGTGATCGTAAACAAAAAGTAAGTATTTGAGTTTACGCAATAGGCACATTTCCTTGCGTAGAGATAAACACACTTCCTACTGAATTTGCAATTATTTTATTGAATGAATATTTTACGAATTAGAATAAATTTTGGTAGTGAAATTACAAATAAATAAATAGTTGGAATTTTAGGTAAGTAGAATACAAAAATGTCAGATGTCAAATGATAGAAAAACATAAAAATTGTGTCTCAACTACTCTTATTAATCTATTAAAAAGAATCAACAGCTAGTTTCCAAAAATTCAACGTTATTGTTATGCTGTAAATATTCAAGTTCAATAACAATTTCTCAACGTGGAACGTTTGTTGCAAAACATTTTGAAAATCGCGCTCTCTAGGTCATTCATCCGCCCCGTCGGATGTTACATTAAACTTTGGCGCTGCGGTCGCTCGAAATCGAGATCTCAGGCCAACAATCTACACCCTTAATTGGATCGTTGCAATATTCTCGAGCGCGCGAATCGTAGCGAGGCAGATCGTTCGTAATAGCTACGTCGTAGCACCCCATTGCGACAGCACTAGAGAGCTACGCCGTAGACAGATTATAAGCTGTATCGTAGACGGTGGTAGTACTCGTAGTTGTGACCGTAGTACGAGTAGAATGGTGGTAGCAGGAATCACAAGTAACTATCATATTATTACAAAATAACTTAAATATTACAAATATAAATGTATGGTAGTAGGCGTTTATTCTACAATATCATTTTATTTACTTTAATGAATTTACACATTTATATAAAAAAAATGACAAATGATACAAAGAAAAGAATATACTGAAATCTAAAAACTAATCTAAACTTTTTTTAAAAACAAATTAAAACTAACTTATAAATATTAAAAATGTTAATTATACAAGTGTTTATTATACAAAATGCTCAAAATATAGGATTATACATATATTGTACAAATTTGGTGTCAAGGTATCCAGTATGCTGGCGGCATTACCTCGCTGGATTGCAAGGCTAATGCGTTGCGCGAGATAATGGCCAGCACTAGGGTCGCCGGCGTTGTTGACCAAGCGCTTTGAAATATCTTTGAAAGACGAAAGCTCGCTAGGACTCCGTGGACGGTCTCAACACCGAAAGCAATTATTGATAATAATTTTTTCGACGGTACCGATAACCAAATATAAAATACAACTTTAGGAAACTGAATTGGCATGTTTCTTGTGCTACGTCGCTGTACGCTTAAAAGGTCAAAATTCATAGTGTACACAAAGGAGAGAGTCCGCCTATGTACAGTCTGTCGCCTCAGCATTACACGTGAATGACAAAGGAATATGGAATCATGTGTCCGCAATCTAATACAATGTTGGTTCCGTAAGCCTTCTATGTTTATGGCGCGTCGGGAGGCATCATGACGCTGCTAATAGTGTTAACATAAACTAGCGCGTGAGTTATTTAGTGGGTCCGGCCGGACGCGGCTGCTTTATTACGGAGGATAATGGGGACGTGTCACACGATATAGGGACTTGTAGCCGTTATGATGGCGGACACTTAACTATCGAACGCAAACATATTTCTCTGACACAAATACAACGTATTGGTCAAAATAGCGTGACATAAACTCAAAGTCAAATGGCGATGGGATATATTCAAGTAGGTAATGTAATACAATTAACCTATTTCTATTTTATTATAATGAAAATAGAAAAGGCAGCGCCACTCGGAATGAAGATTTCGCAATTTTCTGTAAGTTTTGGAAAAAAAAGTGTTTAAATAAAATATATACCATATGTAGAACTTTACAAGCCCTACCTAATGACGTACATACTCGTATAGTTTTTCTTTTGTAGGGAGAAAACAGCGGACAAGCATACAGTCCGCCTGGTCAAAAGTGGATACTATTGCTCATGAACATTCGTGGTACATGCCAACTCCCTCCAGAATGATAAAAATTGGAACACCACCGGACACGCTGCCTAGCTTTGAAGATGTAGGAATGGATTTGGAGTTAGTATCTATTAGATTTTTTTTAAAGTTTACATCATCATGATTTTGGAACTATTGGACCGATTTGCCTCATCTTCTAACTAAACCGACTTATAGACAAACTTTTTCTACCAATTTTTCTTTCAATCCATTATGAAATACGCAAATTGATTGATGTTTTTAATTCAGCTGGTGATTCATCTAATTTTAGTGTCTGTTGGTCTTAGCTTATCTTGGTATCTACTGAATAATTATCGCAGTCCATCGTTCAGAGAGGCAATTTTACCGAAATACGAAATGATGTCCACAATTATAGTTAAATTTCTACGAAAGCTCCCTAATAAAACTACAATTTATTTGGAGTAACTACAAGTAAATTACGTATGTATAAGGCTAGCAATATACGTCCAATTTCTTCTTCCGATTGTTTGATCGATCTTTCGAATTAGATGCGAACTCCGATCGACATCAATCTACGATTAAGATCGTTCGACGTTTGTAATCCTCCTGATATTGGGCCCACCGGCGACTGTAATACTTAACACATGATGTTACGTCTGTCTGCCACTTTTAATATAAAAAAAACTTTAAACTGATAGCAATAGTGGTTACCTTAGAATGGATTTGTTCAGCCCATTAACGCTTTGCAGTCCGCAATGAACACTTCGCAGTCTTACGTAAAAATAGGATATGCATTAGGAAAAACCGATCCGATAATCAGAACCGATACTCCCATGCAAAATCGGACCTAAATTCTCAGCTTAAAAGTTATTGTTCCAACAAATCAAGCGTCCTAACCCTCCGCACGTAATCTTGTCGAGTTTTGTGGCATCACGCAACCCACGAACACCTAGGGCCGCCACCTTTGGGGTACCCTAAACCTGGAGATTTAAAAATATGGGCCACAAAATTAAACAGGAACTTTAGTAGTAAATGTATAATTTAAAATTATAGATGCTTTAAGTTATAAGGTTAACATATAACATACGAGGGCCACACAGAAAGATTTCGGAATGAATAAGAAAAAAATACAATGAATGGCCAAAAATCAATTTATCAATGAATTAAAAATCAAGGCGCCAAGTCGGGACTGTATGGAAGATGGTTCATGAGTTCTACGATTTTCGCCTTCAAAAAGTCGTCTATCTGTTTGGCCGTGTGAGAGCTGGTATTGTCATGGTGCAAGATTATGCGGCGTTTACGGTTGTTTTTACGGAGTTCGTCAATAACTTCTGACAAGCAAATGATCGTGTGTGTACCAATCAGCATTCACGGTACGACGATTCTCCAAAGCAACAGTAGCCACATGTCCAGTTTTTCTAAAAAAAGAAGCAATCATCTGCTTCGCGGCACTTCGCACATGCGCCACTTTGGTGGCGGCTCATCTTGAAAGACCCAAATGACCGATTCCTGCTTTATTTCGGGGTCATAGCTGTAAATCTATGTTTCGTCACCTGTTACCAAATTTGTGCCACACCAAATTTGACGCCCCTTCGTTGAGTCTGGTAAGCATGGCATTGCACCAAGTGACGCATTCTGTTTTTTGAGCCTCAGTCAAATTGTGTGAGATCCACCGCGAACACAGCTTTCGCACAGTCAAATGTTTGTGTAAGATTGATTGTATCTGACTCAGGCCTATGCCTAAGGATGCCCGAATCTCATGGTAGGTCACATACCTGTCTGTTTCGATCATATGGCGCAGAACAACTGTTTGAAATTGGCGCGAACGTCTTTGCATACCCGCATACATTGAATATTTTGAAGCAACATTTTTTTGTCCCCGCCATATTGAAGGCGGTTTGATATTTTTAGTAGTAACACGCGCTCGGCGGCGAGCAGAGTTAAATTGAGTTAAGTTCACATCGCGGCCTCGGACAGTTGTTTTTTGCTATTCGCGCCTAGTAATAGGTCTTGTTCGCGATATCCTTGTGCCACGCGAGTGTTTTGGTTGGATTTGCTGTGATTGTGCTTGTATTGGAAGTGATATCTCGAGGTGATTTTGCTGCCGTGTGTGAGTTGCCGAACTGTAGCGGCCACCGGCTCACCACAGAACGAGACTTGGATTACTACACAAGTATCTATTGGGAATGTATGTATTTATTCAATCACACTAAGATAGGTCACGTCTAGTAGGGACTAGCGTAGGTACACTTTCCAGATTTTGTGCGTGGGCAAAACCACCTGGGGTAAGTGAGACCTTTAAATTGTGTAAATTGTTGATTATTGTGCTTACCCACCATTTCGGTGGATATATTGAGTAAGTTTACATTTGGGCCCGAGTGCACATTCCTCGGGCTGCTTTCGCGTAACGCGAGGCAGGTGCGCGCCTAGTGTGCGCATCGTAAACAACAACGATGTTTTTGTTGTTGACGGGCGACCTTCACGAAATTCGTCACTGAGATTAACACGACCGCGGTTGAATTCCGCAAACCAGATATAAATTGTTGTCTTGCTTGGTGCTTCATCGCCAAAAGCAGTTTGAAGCTGAGCGAGGCTCTGCTGAACTGTCAAATTACACTTAAAATCGTAGAAAATCATACAGCGAAAATTTTCACGCGTTAAATCCATCGTAATGCAGACACGCAATGTTTAAAATCACGCCACAATGAAAAAACAAATGACTGTTAGATGAAACAAACTGTATTCTACAGCCAAAGAGTTCCATTTTCAAATATTGTAATTACTTTTTAAATATTGTTTATGTAAGTGGCCAGCTCCGGAATTTTTCAGTTTTTATTAATATTCTCGATGAGATAATAATAAATTAACACAAGATCAAGGTTGCCTGGAAGAGATCGCCTTAGCGATAAGGTTGACTATTGTATTCTGTCGTTTATTATTTGTGCACATGTAATAACTATTTGTATGCAATAAAGAGTATTTATTATTATTATTATAAACTTATACTTAAGTTAGTTTAATATCGCTACGAAAACAATAAGGCTACTAGTCCGTTTGAAAATTATACTTTTTCTGAGATTTTTAGTACACAGTCGCATCGCTTAGAGATTTTCGGTGTTAACCCGTAGCCTTTCAAGCCCGGAGACTCCGGGTCAAACCCGGCGAGGCGGCAGCCCTACGCACACCTAACCCCAAAACGGTTCCCTGCGTTGGGATCGCTTGTCGATACCGTACCCTAATCGCTCCCCGGGCGGAGCTGCTTGTCTGCTTGCGTTAGCTTCACTCATCATTTGATAAAGGCGCTTGTACATGAAGCATATAATTGTAGTAACATAATCTTAAACCTTTATTTCTGCTTTTACAATAAACATCCTAAGTATAAAATTAATTTTGTGTTTATATTATTCCCTATCATTCCGTTTCAATTTATGGACAACAGAGCAGATACGCACTGGAAATAGCCCACGCAATATGGTGCGTACCTGCCATGCGTCAGTTTATATAACCGTAAGGTTGGTAAGACCATGCAAGGAGGAGTATGTAGTCTCATCGAGGGGAAGGTCGTCTCCAAATAAGTCCATATTTAAATATTGTAGGTCTTACTCAATCACTACAGACATTCATTTTCCAACTCACTTATCCATCACTTTTATAGGAGGGTGTGTGTGCATACTACAATCCCACAGCCGTTTGGCGCACTCAACTTGCGCACTCAACTACCGTAAAATGTACTGTATTTTCCACTGTATCCTAATTCCCCAATTTACGTAGTAAGTCATTCAATAGTGAGTAAGATATGCCAGAGTCCATTCCCATCCCATCCTACCATATCTCTCCAGATTTTCTCAACCTTCTTTCTAAATCCATTCCTAAGTTTCCAAATGAAGAAAACGGTTCCTGAATGGCAAACGGAAGCGTGCTAACGTTTGCCATTCTGAACTGATGTTAGCATGTATATCTTAAAAACGTCCAATTGATTTTATAAATTGGCAATTTTGTGCATAGGATGTATTCGTACATGAACATGAAAATTGGCATGAACTTTTAAAGAAGCATAGTGGATCCAAACAAATCGGTTTACAGCTCTAAAGTGATATAAATTAAATCTATTTTGAATGCATCTAAATGAGCGGATGCTTCTACATAAGTTACTTAATAAATGTATTTCACTCATCTGTAATCTTGAGACACGCAGCACTAAAAGGATGCTTTCATCCAAATACCTTATTTATTATGTTGGCGCCCAAAGTAAATTTAAGCACCTACTTGCTTATAAAATATTCCGTCATTTCCATGCAATTTCAATGGAATCAAAATGGAGAGCACGTACGTATTAGAACCTATTACCCGTTTCAATTCGCCGATGCGAGTATAAATATTTGCGCAAATGGATTTTTATCTCCACCATTCTCGGAGCTGGCTGGCGCTATTTGAAAATTCAATAATTCTGCATAAAGGCATGCATCGACTCGCGAGCGGAGTGAATGATTGGGTGAATGGAAGAGTGAATAAATGCGAACAGTGAACGAACGCCTTTCATCGATGTGACCTGGGAGGAACGGAGATTATTTGCCTTTGTTATAGTATCAATAGTAGATATTTAATTAAAGCTCCAAATTTGTTTTATTATAAAAATTTAAAGGGCACGTATGTAGCATTCCTACTTTCCTCCATTTTGAAAAATTCTCGTTTTTGCAGCCGCCAACCAAACCTAAATAAATCCGCAGAAGACATCAAAACAAACAAAAATTGTCCTCAGCTAAAAACTCCCACAACTTCATCGAACTAAGATAATCAAAGTCAAAGTTATAACTTTCAATATTAATTATCTCGGTTTCTTGTCGTTTTTATCTGAGAACATTTTTGTTTATTTTGATGTCTTCTTATGTATCTAATTACATCTAATTTAAACATAAAAAATATTTCGTCACAGTCATTATATAATCTTTGATTTACTCGGTTTAAAGAAGTTTCATAACTTCCGAAACATCTCATTTCAAAATATTTTACGATTCCAAATAAGATGTGATAGATCGACAGAAGGCATCAAAATATAAAAAAAAATCTTCAAGCTTAAGAAAAATTAAACGTCTAGAAAGCGAGACAAAGATTGTCTCGGTTTCGTGTTCGTGTTGTTCTTCGTCATAAGCAAAATATTTGTGGAATATTCTATTTTATATTCTAAATCGGGTCTGAACGCGTACAATAAATGTATTTGTTTACCTTTTACCTATTCCTTCCTACTGGACGTTTCGGTAACAGGTCGGAGAGCAGGCGGGTAGTGCAGGATGGGAACTGCGAGCAGTTTTATCAACTACCTACATTTAATCTTCACATTCGGTAAGGCTGCGACACATTACACTAACAATGTATTCGATTCGATAGCGGGCGTATTCGATGGTAAATCGCAAGGTTTAAATTTGTTAATCACTGGATTCCACGTCGACGACACTTTATATTCTTAATTTCATATTTCTTAATTTCAATCGCTTCACTTAGGTACAATACCTACTGGGATAATAGTGACGTTCAGTCGAGAGGATTTTGAGAGTACAGAGTTCTATCCAGAGATTAATTTCAGCGTTGAGAATGTGTTCGGATTCTTTCAGCTGCGATGTGTTTCTTGACCTTTCCGCAACCCTACTCTTAATTTGGCCTATAAAGGAACTAGCACAGCTGCAGTCTATCTTATAGACACCTGGCGTCTATGGTATAACAATGCTTAGACGTGTGTAGGTTTTCCGCTAGTTTGGCGGACGGAGCTTAAACAGTCTTAACAGTCTTAAATGTAGTATCTTCTCAAGACTGTTCCAACTTTGTCCGTCACTCCATTCACGTATGTCTATTCTATTCGAGCCATATTATTCAGATTTCAATCCTATTGAAAACATATGGTCGCAGCTTAAGGGTTATGTAGCTCAAAGGAATTTTGATATAAATAAGACTACAGTAAAAATAATGTTATTAGATAAAAAAAATATGATTGGTCCAGATGAATGGAAAAAAGTTTGTGATCACGCAATCAAATGCGAAGATGAATGTGGAAAATATGAACATGCCATGGGTGGTTTTATGGATAGGATAATAAATTATACTTCTGAGAGTTCTGAGGCGCCGATGCAGATTGGAAAGTTAGCCTTGGATTCAAAAATTTATTCCTAAATCTCGAAAGGTTCGGAGCGCATTCGGGGGCGTGTCAACGTTTGTCATTTTGGACTGATGTCAATGTGTATCACGGATCGCGGATCTGCTTGCCACCAAAAGGACTGGATGACTGTATGCTCGCTAGTCGTCATTTTTCCATAACAAAAAAAAAAACAAAATAGCAGTAAGTACTTCTCAAAATCATTAAATACCTACCTACACTGAGCATAATAAATTAGAGTCTGCCAAATGAAAGTTGATAGTGGAAAAGCAAAGCACAATTAATAATAATAATAATAAGTTAAACGCGTATAATAAAGGTATTTGTTTACCTTTTATTCCTACTCAACGATTATTTAGGTATTTGGTGCAACCCGTACAGTAAATGCAGATACAATGGTAAACAAATACGTAGGTATCATTATTATACGCGGACAGACCCAATTTAGAATATAAAATGTGTACAAAATGCGAATTCAAAAGTTTAGAAAGTTTAAAAAGTAATAATAGGATAACACTAAAGACATTGTGAATTCATAATTTGGACAATGTGTCGTAGGACCGATCTCTTGCCTCTTTGTTTTTATATTTAAGACTTTTTATGATATATAAGCAATCATGCTTGAGATATTCTTTTACGAAAGAATATGGTAATAATAAAGAGTAATTTCACTATATTTAATTTTTATTGATTATTCCGTCGGCTACAGCACTAAATTAAACTGTTTCAGACAGTGTCGTCCACAAGGCCGGCTTAAGATGGCGGGGTGTGGGAGATGCAAGGAAGGGAGTACTTCGTACTTAACTCGCCGAAAAATGGAGAAGCTTTCTAATTTAAATTCATTATTTAAAGGTGGTCAAGTCTTATAATTAATAATTGGTTTGTAAATTAATGAGAAAACAATTATCCAAATCTTTACAAGGTAGTAAAATTATTCTTTGTGTTCTTTATTATGTTGACTAATAGGCTTAGATTCCAGGTCAGAAATTTCTTAGTCACTTGAATTGAATTCCAAAACGTAAGATAATAGCTTCGTTCGCGGTAAGGATTCAGAACTGATTCGGAACTATACGCATGCGCAGTTCAAATAATGCCGTTCGCGGAACACACAATTCAGAATTTCTAGTTACAGTTCTGTGTTCGCGGAACCGTCGAACTCGGTTCAGGATCGGTTCAGAATCAGTTCTATCAGTTCTATAACTTTGGCAAGAATCGTAGTTCCAGACATGCGCAGTTTTTACCTAACGACATTTGACATACATGCTGCGGCTATATTCAGTTGGTTACAAACTAATAAACTGGTTAAATAGTTAAATAAAATGTAAATTTTATTAATTTATTAATTTATTAAGGGTTAAATAAAATATGGTTAGTTTTGTTTGTTGTTTATATAAATAAGTTTATATAATACTCTAATAAGAGTAATGTGTTTTGGTGGGTCCACTTAAATACTTGCCAACTTAGGGGTTTTCCCCCCAAATTTAGAGGGTAAATAAGTGGGATGGGTTTTTTTTTAGGGGTTTTATATTTTTAGGGGTATTTTTAGGGATTTTTTGACTCTTCATATATTTTTTTGAATATATATGTTTCATATATTATGTGAAAGTATAGGCCCTGGGACAATCCAAACTATAATAGCTAATCATATTTATTTGTTGACCTAGCGACTTAACGACATCTAGTACAAATATATTACAACTACTCTGTGGTGACTGGTGGTTATTGTGCCTATGCTTACTGGAAATACATATGTACGTTGATTATTGTTTACTTGTTTAATTCGATTTTGTTGTTGTACTGCTGTGCCGACAAGCAATTTGTTAATGATGCCTAAAGAAACTAAAAATAAAAAAATGTACAGTCAGAAGTACACGTAGATTTAGGAAACAGATCCAGATTTAAAAGGTAAAGAAATTTAATTTCATTTTTGTAATTTATATTTTTTCTTTTATTATATATTTTTTTAGGGGGATTTCTAAGTAATTGGGGCGATTTTGGGGGTTTTTTGACTTAAGCTTTAGGGATAAATATTTTTGAGAGGTGGTAACACTGCCGATGACAGTAGATCGTACGCAGTTTGGTTCCGAAATCGTTCGCGGAAATAAAAATCACGAATCGGTTTATAACCGAGCATGCGCTCTACTACGATTCCAAATTAGTTCAGTACTAGTCCAGAATCAGTTCCGAATCCTTACCGCGAACAAAGCTAATAGCTGTCTTACAATTATTGAAAATCCGGTTGATGTTTATCGAGAGGTTCGTTGTGGGTGGTCGCTTGCGGAGATGCTTGACCTACTGCGGCGCGTCAACGAGGAATGCAATAAAACTTATATTTTACGACACCCGTACCCTTTCAAGTGCAGTTTAGTTGTGTTCTTTGTATAGTGTTCGAAAGGAGCTTTACGATTGTATAACAAAACAAGTGTGTAGGGGTACTGTTTTTTATTTTAATAAGTCTTAAACATGACACATGGGAATTTTCTTTGCAAACAAAGTGGATTAGTACAGTCGCTTAAATCAACAAAGTAGTTTTAACGGAAAATTCTCTTTTTATTTTTGGTTGTATTGTATCAGTTAGGATCATCATCATCACTTGTAGGTAGTTATGCACCCTACACTTATGTTCGCGCCAATAACATTTGGTGTTTTTATTTGTAGGGTAAGATTATATTTGCTTACCCACATTTTTCCAATAATCACTTCTCATAATAATCCTTTTAATATCGCTGCACCATTGCATGCAAAACAGTCTTTGGCTCGACCTCGTCGCAGCCGGGTCCCTTCCCTCTCGAGAAAAACTGCGTGGTCGTGGGTTCTGTCCACGACTGTAATTACGCTGATTAAATAGTTTAGCGATGACACCTCCCGTGGCCGGTCGTAGTGAAACCAGCGTATTTGGGTGGTCCCCTGGACCACAGAATTTGCACACGCTGTGCCCTTTCTATACTGCTAGTATAGCCGCTTAGTGCCGAAGAACGCTCAAACCAAGTGGAGGATCAAGAAGCCGAGAAGAAGCGCTACCGGGCTGGGAGCTACAAGGAAACCGTAAGCTTGGTCAAAAGACGGCGGTTCTCGGCATATAAGGTCAGGCTCTCTATTTTGACTATATTGACTGTTTATTTTATCACAAAAACCTATGGATACGCACGGGGATTAGCGCATTGCTATATCGCTTAGCTGTCGCGTTCTCAACTTACGCATAACATCCGCGTCAGCAGAATCTGATTGCAACATTGTATAAAGGACATACGTGTCAAGATTAATCTAATGCAACGTTGCAATAGGATGTTTATTGTTTAGACTAAGTCGCCCACCTGCAAGTGGACCTTATACCACAAGAAACCATTGTTACTCACTTAATAAAGAACGGTCGTACCGTGAAGACGTGTCGTCTTTTTAAAAAGTCAATCCCTCGACTCTCAAACTTGACTAGGTACTTACTTTTGTGTTGTTGAAGATAGTAAATATCACCATAATAAAAAAAACACGAACAAAACAAACACTTCTGTGACGTCACAACCACATTATTCATCTTGATTCTTTGATTTCATCTTGCTCAAAGGACTTACTCGAAACAACTGGCACTTCAACGGCAAACTTGTGTAAATATTAATCTTAGAATGAAATAAACAACTATCGTGTGGGTTAGAGTGTTTAATAAAGAGAGACAGACGTGTTTTTCAACTCCGTACTCAATGGGCTATATATAGCCCACCCGCAGTCCTCGGCTAAATCGCGTGGTGAATATAAGAACCGCTAACCGCACACCGCTTGGTGCATAGAATTCTACTTTTCTATGTTCAGAGTGTGGCAATGTGAAAGATGATACCAAAAAAGCGCATCAAATAAAAAAAATACATTTCACTATTTCAAAGAATTATCTTGCTACTTGACTTCAATAATAAAATTAACCTAGCATATAATTCAACTATCAAAGTTACTCTTATATTACCAAAAATAGATTCTGAGAGATATATGTACGTAAAATAAGTTTTGACACCAAAGTTTTTGTTATAAGTTATAACCATTGTAATAGGCCACTTTTGACAAGTGTCAAAGTGGATGTCATAGTGTTACCACACTTTGTGTTATCTAACAGCAATTATCGATTAAAAACAAAAATCGATATATAAGTCACATATTAGTGAATCCATTGTAGTGTTCATAAAAAATAATTCTGCAATAATATTTTTAGAACATACACAGCATTGGAAACCTTCTACGTATGCCACATGACCTCAAAGTTAAGCGTAATTAAGGGAATTATAATGAAACTCGTTTATATACGTATTAAATTATTATTTATTAGTTGGAACTATCAGATTCGTTGAAACTGCTATCGTTGCTATTATTATCAATTCTTAAATCACGTTAAAAAAATTCCATTATATTTTTTTGTTTTTCTACCTCTTTCTTCCAATCATCTATGGAAACATTTGTACACGCAGTTTTTATTAAAGATAATCCACTAGAAAATAACCCTGCTTCTTTTAATGAACCCCATGAAATTTGAACCCCACTAGGGGTTCAAATTTCTTGAAATATAAATTGATAATGATGTTTAGCAACTAAATTAACCGTCGAACTTATTCAATTTGATATAAAAAGACAAGTTTATATTTTTTTATTAAAAAAAATACATATTTTTAGTGTTCAGTAATGAATTTATAAACTTAAATGGATTTATGAGACCGATGCAAAGTTATATCGTCACAATGTCAAAAGTGGCCTATTACATTGACTCTACTGTAAGTGCATTTATTTATTGTTTTTATTTTTATCTAGTTTAATGTATATGGGTACTTTTATGCCTTAGAGATTCTTATATTTAGTATAAAAATGATATAAATTAGCATAGAGTGATTTTTGTACGCTTTAGAAGGCAGCTCACATGTCATTGTCAGTGTCAGTCAACTGGCCGTCAAACTGATTTCTCTTTCTCTCCCGCGATGCCATCTTTGAAGCTTTGTATGTTTTTATTCAATTTTGTTCTATAATAAAGTAGTACAAATTTGTACTGATTAGTAACATTTCAAGTGAAGGGTATTTTGCGTAATAAACATGTTGGTTTTATTCGAGACGCCGGCCGGCTACGCTATTTTCAAGGTAAATTTTAACACGTGTTGTGACATAACCTATCCACCCGAAAGTTTTATCATTCTTTACTGAATTCTTTATATGAATATTATAAATGCAAATACTGATTTGTTGGTTTATTATCTGATAATGTCCAATAAATCAACGAATCACTATAATATTTGGAATGAATTAACACAGAATACATGATCATAATTCCCATAATTCCATGTAGACGAACCTTCAGGTAAAGCTAGAGTAATATAATTTAAACTATTTATGACTCATTATTTCAAAAACTAAGGGGTACCTAATCATACACATTTTCATATTTACTGGCAACTTTTTTTGATAAATTAACCTAAAATACTTATGATGTACACAAACAGACATGTAATATTATATTATCTAATAATACAACTACTCCTATATAATATTGATAGTAATCCTGACCATTATTTGAAAAGTAATTTGCTATTGAATAATCTATACTACTAAATCCATAATATGTATTTGTATGTGATAATGTATGTAAAAAAGAATTATATATGCAACAATTAAGTATATATGCCATGAGAGCAAAGTTACGATGAATAGCTATTAAGAATAACAACTCCCTTTTTTATACATCATTCAATATTTTGTAAGACTTATCAATCACACTATAGCGTTTATACAGTCAAAACTCTATAGCGAATCTCCAGGGACCAAACAATGTGTTTCATTATAATGAGTTTACATTGCAATTAAACAACTTTGAACGGGTGTCACGGGGTGACTCCGTGACCCCGTCCACTGCAAAGTGTTCGAAACGTCGGGATAGAAATAATGTTAAATATACACGATTTAAACCGTTCAAAGTTGTTTAATTGCTATGTATAGTAATCGCGAAAACCTAAGAAAATATTATGGGTTTACATTATTCAGGGAGAGGCAAAAACATCATCTTTTGCAATATGTTTAATTACATATAGTTACTGTAGGTGTGAGCCTGATTGTATAATATGGTGTTTACATTTTGACATTATGGTCAAATGCTCAAATGTCAAATGTTGTAAAGAATATGTACATCAATTAGCAAAGTATGATTCTTTGCAACAACTAAAAAGCTAAAAATTATTTTCAAAGCAATCCTAACCACATTTAGGTATTTGTTTTGTACTGGTCCCCAAATGCTTTGTGACTAATACTAAATTGTCAAAATAGTAGAGTTATTTATAAAACTAACCCAACTAACAAGTTAGTATTTGCAGCAATTATGCATATGTACTTATTTCATTTTATTTTAATATATGTGTTCATATAAGAGAGATGTAGGCATGTTTTTTGTTTTTGAATAATTGATTACTTGTTTCAGTTGCTAGATGAGTCTAAGTTGTCACAGATTGATAACCTTTACGAGGAGTTTAACACAGCCGAGGGAGCATCTTCTGTGTAAGTCACATTTCAATTTTCAGTACTGTCTTCCTAAAAAAAGGCATTAATATTTTTATAGAAAGCATGAGTAATATTATGTTCGGAAATTATAAGTAAACAAAGAGAAAATACCAATGGTAACTCTTTTTTATAAGCTTTTATTTAATTCCACTTCCTCTTGTACTACTGCCTTTTAAATTTTAAACATGGTATATAAAACCGATGACAAAACAATAATCTGATGACCTTGATCTGATGCTGCAGCCAGGAAGGCCAGCACACTAGAACTCTCAATAGCATACGGTAGACACGCCGTGTTTGGGATAGTCTGGCTCGTACTTGTAATGACAACAACTTTGTGTCATGACTTTAACCTGATGATGCAGCTAGGAAGGCCAGCACATCTTGGAACTCCTCAATGGAGATATATCCCTTTTGGACTCATCGTTTTAATGACAGCACCTTAGTGTCATGACCTTGACCTGATACTACAGTCAGGAAGGCCAGCACACTGTGAAACTCTTCAACGGCGAGCAATAGACATGTAGTGTTTGGGTTCATTTTGATGGGTTCGGAATTTTGATAACACAAAGTTAGTGACATCACTTGACAGTCTGGTTGGGCGAGATGGGCGTTGTCTGCAACTTAGAACACTAAAAAGGAGTAAATAAATTAAAGTTGAAAAACCTTTTAAAAACAAGCATTTATGAAAATGAACCAAAATGAACAAGATACAGAAGTCATTCATTACTATTATGGTGTGATTTAAAAGCTTGTCGATTTTTTGTACCAATTTAATTAATTAGAAATACAATCATTTCAAATTACAAATGACTACTATGTTTGCTTTCTTAATTTTAGTGCATTTTCGTAAAAGCTTTAATTGTTTTATCCAAAACTCACAAGTTTAATTGATTTTAAATTAAATAATGAATATTTTGCACTTGTGCTTTTTTTTTTTCAAGGAGAGCAGGATAACAATATTGAGATACCTTTTTTAAGTATTTCTGGGATCTTTGTTTTCAGCGTGAAACTAAAAAACTTCATCAAGTTCGAGGACACAACAGAAGCTTTAGCAGCGACCACAGCAGTAATTGAGGGTAAAATCTCCAAACCACTCAAGAAAGTTTTAAAAAAATTTGTCTCCAAGGAAATCCAAGACCAGCTGCTAGTGTCAGATGCAAAACTCGGGAATGCAATTAAAGAAAAGTTTGATTTACAATGTGTATCAAATTCAAACGTACAGGAGTTACTACGATGCATACGTTCGCAGATGGACAGTCTTCTCGCTGGCCTACCGAAGAAGGAAATGACAGCAATGGCTCTTGGACTTGCCCACTCTCTTTCCAGATACAAGCTAAAGTTCTCCCCTGATAAAATAGACACAATGATAGTCCAAGCTCAATGTCTACTAGATGATTTAGACAAGGAATTGAATAACTACATCATGAGATGTCGAGAGTGGTATGGATGGCATTTCCCAGAGCTCGGAAAAATTATTACAGACAACACTTTGTTTGTTAAAATTGTGAAGTTAATCGGCACACGTGACAATGCATCTAAGACTGATCTGTCTGATATATTGCCGGAAGATTTAGAGGAACAAGTGAAAGAAGTCTCTGAAATTTCAATGGGAACTGAAATTTCTGATGATGATATTATGAACATTCAGAATCTGTGTGAAGAGATTATTTCTATTACAGATTATAGAGCACATTTGACCGATTATTTGAAGGCCAGAATGATGGCAATGGCTCCTAACTTGACTGTTTTAATTGGGGAACATATTGGTGCGAGACTTATATCTCACGCTGGGTCTTTGATGAATTTAGCGAAGCATCCAGCGTCTACATTGCAGATATTTGGAGCAGAAAAAGCATTGTTCCGTGCTTTAAAGACAAAGAAAGATACGCCAAAGTATGGTTTGATTTATCATGCACAATTAGTTGGTCAATGCAGTACAAAGAATAAGGGCAAAATGTCTCGAATGTTGGCAGCTAAAGCAGCTTTAGCTACAAGAGTTGATGCTTTTGGGGAAGACGTTTCTTTTGAATTAGGAGCAGAACATAAGATTAAGTTGGAAAATAAGCTGAGATTATTGGAAGAGGGCAACATGAGGCGGATAAGTGGCACCGGCAAAGTAAAGGCGAAGTTCGAGAAATATCATAGTAAATCGTAAGTAATTTGTTGTTTATTATAAGTTATATTATTTCAGAAAAGAGACATTGTAGTTTTCCAGATATTGTGAATTCTCGTGAAAAAAATAGCAATTTTTTAATTCTTATATCTTGTCAATCTGATGTAAGAGCATGTTTCTACTTAAACAGAACTTGAAACAACGGAATTTTAACTTAGAGAATCTGGATAAAAATAAAAGTGCTTCTTACAACATGGTCGTTTTGTTGTTATATTTTATCTTGTTGTTTATATTTGTAACTATTGCGTTAGAAAATGAATACGAATTTAGCCTTATTTATAAAAACGTGTCTTTGTAAGACAGTAAAATCACAATACAATGCCTAGATCATTTATTTTTGTTTTTGTTCAATTGTTTTTTTTTTTGGATTCTATATCATTCGATATATTGTAATCACTAGATTCAAAAAATATTTAATGTACTGACACGGCTCTGTTCCGATTTTATTTTATGTACAGATGATTTGTTTCCCACAGTGAGGTATTTCAATACCCAGTGGCTAAGGATAGCACGCTGACCAAGAAGGCGGTGAAGAGGGAGCACTCGGACGAAGATGGCAACTCCACGAACAAGGGAGATGGTGGCAGCAGCTCTAAGAAAATCAAACTGGAATCCGGCGCCAGCGATGTAAGTGTTTTGCAACATTTATTTTATTTTAATTGGGAAACAGGCAGTATTTGCAGTATAATATCGATTAGAAAGAATTAAAATATCCTAAACCAATGAAGTTTCCCTCATTAAACAATTGGTGACATTAAGTGACATATGTTGGTAATAAGTCACTCAATTCCACTTAATATCATATGTGAGTGACAGTATATAATTCTAGACTAGGATAAATTGTATGTTTTTTTTATTATACGCTTCTTCAAAAGCAACGCTTTTATGATTCTGAAATCACTTTTTGTTTAAAGCGCATAAGCGTCATAGGAAATATGTCAATATCCGATTTTACCTTATTGTAAGCAGTGCGAGAGCTTCTGACAAATATATTTATAGCGTAATTGCTTTTACTTCTTGTTATTTTAATGTGTAGAGCTTAAAACTAGACGTGTTACTACTATTACTAGTATAATGTACTCACCAAATATAGGTTTTCTGTTAAAGTGATGTACTTGTTCATATGACAGTACATAACAACGGGTAAATTTTATCTCAATACTATCATAGGTCGTTTTGCTTGTATCGATTATGAGATGTAGAACATATTGGTAATAAAAGTTAATTCAGATACGAAAGGATAATTTCACCCCTCTCATTGAAGACTAACGTAATGCAATACGCATTTCCCACTTTATCCTAGTCTCCCAATGTATTTCATGTGTTTCGGTAATGAGTGAGGTATGCCACAGCTCATTCCCGTCCCTTCCCATCGAATGGAGAGTATAATGCAATAAAAGTAGCTCCTTCCATTATTCTTTTAACTCCTCATCCCAAGGAAGATTGGGAGGTGTAATAGGATGAGGAAAACCCCTCGACCTGTCCCCCTATCCTCCATTTTCCCAACCTTTTCTCTAAACCCATTCCTAAATCTCCCAAAGGTAAGCAAGCGCATAAGGATTCGCATCCGGGGTCGTCGTGCCAACGCTTGCCATTCTGGATTGAAGTTGGCATGTATCGCAGAAGTCGCAGGGCGACAGTATCACTAACAATAAATAAATAAAAAAAACGACATTCGACAATTCGCACAAATACAAACTGCTTTGCAGCTTATACCACTAATAATATTATAAATGCGAAAGTTTGAATGTTTGTTATTCAATCACGGCGAAACGGCTGTACCGATTTCGTTGAAATTTGACAAATAAGTTTATTGTAATTCGGATTAAAACATAGGCTCACTATTAATTTAGACCACATGAACGAAGTCGCTGGCAAAAGCTAGTTATCAATATATTCAATAAGCTGTTAGATAGCACCAACTGTAAATATAACGTAGAACAAACCCGTACATTCAGTTAGAGCAACGAAAATGAACTATAAAATCACCGTAATAATTAAAAAAAAGCTAAAATGTTCACAACCCCGCGAACGCTCGCTTGCCCCAATGCCTTATAGTAATATAATTAATATTTTGTACAGATAACGCCGAAAAAAGAAAAAGTTAAATCTGAGCCGTTAGATGACTCTACACTAGACACACAAAACAGTCCAGAAAATGGCGGCGAACCGACATCGGAAAAGAAAAAGAAGAAGAAGAAGACAAAGAAGTCTCTAGAGTGTTCTCCACCCGTCGCAGAGGAACCGGAACAGCCGATAAGTGAGAAAAAGAAGAAAAAGAAAAAGAGACAGTCTGAGGCAGCGGATGAATAGTTAATAAAATATAGGATATGATATCCTGTTATTTCATTTTGAATTTTCCATGTACAGAAACAACGGACTAAACGCATTTATTTTAATTATTTCTATTGAATTATATCTTTACCGCCATCTGAACAATTTTACAGAGAAGTTCCTATTTTAAGAAAGTTATTAATTCTTATATACATACATATATGTATATATATAATTTAAATAGCTTATATAGTGTTCCACTGCTGGGCAAAGGCCTCCCTCGCCTATACTCCTCCAAGCTCTTCCGGACTTATATTACTAAATCTTATTGTCTTGAATTCTTAATATTAATTATTATTATTCGATAGACAACTACATAAATTGTCCGACCTGAAACTTATAAGTTTATATAGTTACCCGACCTGAAACTTGTTTATATATCCGACCTGAAACTTATAGTTTATATATTCGACCTGAAACTTATAGTTTATATAGGTACCTCACCTGAAACTTATAGTTTCTTATAGATTTCTGGACGCTGCGTCCAGAAAAACTATCCATAAAATTCCATCACGTCACATTAAGACAAAATTTAATTGATAATAGTAATACAAAATAATTTAATATAGGTACCGACAAAATAATCATTAAAAATGATTGATTTTACTTATATTCTGTTTTTTTTTTTGGATCGGTTTCCTCTATAGCAGACCAACAGTAGTCCCCAAATATACTTTTATTCTACAAATCTTTTGCTGATTTTCGAAAACCTTGAAATCTTGGTGTAAACGCTCCCACGCTCATCACTTCAGAAAATATTGGGGGCGCAGCCGCAGTGGACTACGGGAAACCTCTTGTGCCTACTGCGAGGAGTGTATGGACGCTAGGGTAATCAAATCAAATGATGTAATCAAACAAATATACAACTTTTTCACACATTTTCTGAACGTATGTTACAGCTAATGTGCTTACTCAAACTCGCTCCTTATTCGCAGTGGCTCTATTTATTTTGTTATGTTTATACTGGCGATCTAGAGTCTGCACCATGTTGTTTACATCGACCGGAACATTAATTACTTGCCCCACCATGACGTACTGGCCCGCATGTCGCATGTCGCAAGTCGCAAGTGCTGTGAAGTTGTGTGAAATAAATAATGACAAATGTTGGCATGCCCCCGAATACGTCTATTAATTAGCATTTAATTTTTTATTGTCGTTTCTAGTCTCCCAAATGCGGAAACTTTGATAAAATCTTTAAAAATATGATAAATGTTTTTTTTTATTAACAACCAACGTATTATCCGCCGTCCTTATGCGGCAGAATTGACACGTAAAAATCCCATTAAAAGGATGAAACCGTATTCTATCACAATATTTTTTGTAACGATAGATATCAACTATCACTGTCCCTTTCAAAGTAAAACATTACAAAACATATTGTGTGATAGAAAGAATATGGTGTTCATCATTTTGATTTTTTACACGCCAGTTCTGCAGAATACTACTCACCGAATATTCAGCTTGAACTCATCGAATACTTTGTATTTGATTAGGTAATAGTTAAATAGGCTGAAATGTTATTTAGGTACATAACAATAAAAAAGTTACAATGCCAAGTGTGGGTGTGTGTACATGGTCCCAGTTGGATGTTTATTTTTAGCTTTAAGTGGAAAAGTTTCAATCAAAACATCTTTGTGGTCGAGGTGTTATTAATAAAATTAAGTATACTTTTAATGTTGTACTTTTTATTTACCAAATCCTCAGGCTAATATTGAATAATGACTATATAATCAAAGTACAGAATCCCACAGGCACTAGGTGTGGACTCGACGTCCCACTCGCCGAACACTACCGTGACATATACTCTCCCTCCCCATCCTATTACCCCAATTTACATAGGTACGTATGTTGGTATATGCCCGAGTTCATTCCTATCCTATAATGAAGAGATGATGATCCTCTAATGAAGAGTATAATGGAATAACATAAACTTCATTATACTCTTCGACTCTACAATAGAAATAACGCTCCACATCCGCCCGAGGATAGAGAGTAATGGGACGAGGAAATCTCTTCATCCAGTTACACTTCCTCCATTCCTGAGTCTCAAAATGTAGGCAGCGCATCCGGGGGCGTTTGTCATTCTAGACTGATAACTTTTTAAACTCGTTTTGTACACATTTTATATTCTAGTTCGGGTCCTGGCGTTTCGGCACGGCTACACCACCCATAGGACAGTCACGAGTTGACTGACTCAATTCGTAAAGTCCAGTAGCAATAAAAGGTATACAAACACCCTTATACGCGTTCAGACCTGATTTATAATATAAAATTCTGTACTGATGTCGGCATTACCGCGGATTTTGCAAGGCGACAGACAGTATTTACTTATCACCAGATGGACTATTTTCCTTGGGCCCTAAACAATTCATAAAGATTACACAACGCTCAATTTTTTAAGAGATTAATAACAAATGGCCACCAGGAAAGAGTTACGGAGTATCGAGCTAATCGCGGCTATTATGCGGGAGGCTTTGTCGGAGCTTTTGTTGCTTCCCCTTATTGTCGGATAATCGGGCTGAATGTCCGTCTCGCGCGGATCTGGTAGGTATAGTATACCTATCTTAGTCGGGCGGACCTCGGCAGTCACTTGATACAGGATTAAGCATGAGGGATTTTGTTCTCTATTAGTTATCTACAAATAGAGAAATTATAAGTGATCTAAACATTTTACTTTAGAATTTAGAAAACAAATCACCTTTAACGTGATCTCTATGTAGTTAAATCACTACTCTGATGTATCTACCTAATTATTTTTATACCACTTTCTCCTATTTTGTTCACCTATGTGTCTTGGAATTATAGATTATAAGGTAGGTAAGTACCTATATATTTTATTATTTTGTACCTATTACTTTATTGCATAGCCTACTTCTTCCTCTAAGTCATTTCACTGCCCATTGGTTGCCTATAAAAATCACTTTTATCGATAAGGTCGCCTATATGTTATTATTAGACATAATTTCTCGGGTTCCACACTATTGCATATTTCTTAAATTTTTCGTTTATAGTGCATAATTCGACATAAAAGCACGTCAATTTAAAATAGAACGCTAGAAATGTTCGTTGGATGTCGGGAGGGGGTCGTTGGCGAAAACCATAAATATTCGTGTGTATTAATTATAATTACCTATAGGTAATTCCATCGCAACTCCAGGCGCTTCCGGACTCATTTACGGAAAAGGTACGAAGCAATTTAAACGTCGTTCTTGTTAAAAATCCGGGTTTTGACGTAATTAAACAAATAAATGCGCACCTACATTAATGCCACAGGTCAAAACTTGCCTGACTTTATTTCTGCGGACATGCCACCAAATTCCAACACGTCGGTCGACTTGGAGCGATCATTTTCGGCATATAAATTAATTGTAACTGGCAGACAAAGTTTGAAAATGATAATTTAGAGAAGTGTATTGTAGTGTATTGTCATAAAAACTATAATTAGATAATTATGTAAATTTATGTCAGTTTTATTTTTTGTAATAAAACATTGATATCACACCAAGTTGTTTCTTTTCTGATAGTGCATATATAATGCATATTTAGACCCCTTTTCGTGCATATTTGTATGTTTTGGCACTTTGATAGTGCATATAATCCTATGTCTAGTTATTATGTTTAAAGAAATTAGTCAGTTACAGCAAGAATACAATAAAGAATTTTTATCCATTCATTCATCACTGGATCAAAACTAGGGTGACCAACAGACCCCAAAACTACCGCCAGAATATCCATTCTGGACCAATTCGGTTTACCTACTAAATCCATATTTAAGCTAATTTATTCATTCATTCTTTCTTAACTTACGTAAGTCGGTAGGTACCTATACTGTCGAACTGGCTGTCTGCAATCACAACAAGAATTAGCTTACCTTTCTTGCCTGGCTAAATGGCTAAAAGTTTACTGCCATTTAAAATTCAATGAATGATTCGAATTGATGGACTATAAAAAGGAAATAAGTTGCTAAGTTACCAACTACTAAGTTACGAACGCAAGCACTTAATAATTGCAGTAAACATTGTTGCTCGCTGTAAAACCTTTGCTTTTTCTTCGAGTTGAATAAGTTTGATATAGAGTCCGGACCGCTTTTCCGATGTACTTAAATGAGATAACTTTACTAGGTTGCCAGTGACTGAGGAGTCGGAAACAGTGATTGTAGCTGGTTTTCCAATTATTACAATTAATAATGTCGACTTTAGAATACTGCCCAGGGCCGTCTTAAGTCTATTCTGCGCCGGGGTGCGGGAGTGTATCCTAAGACAGTCAAACATCCTATTGTGTATCCTATGACAGTCAAATATCCTATTGTGTATCCTATGACAGTCAAATATCCTATTGTGTATCCTATGACAGTCAAATATCCTATTGTGTAATTGTTTACTATAGCGTTGATATTTTTTCATTACCTTTAAAAGGTGAGCGCCCGGGGTGCACCGCACCCCTTGCACCCCCTGGTAAAGACGGCCCTGATACTGCCACCTCCTCTCTTCCCGTGGATATTTATAGGAAAAAGGTGGTACCTTACAATGCACCGAGTGGTAAGTGGATACAGTATACAGTGCTCATGGACATCCGAGGTATATGCCAACATCAGTTCAGTATGACAAACGTTGGTCCAGCCTACATTTGGATATGTGGGAATGGATTTGAAAAATGGACAGGAATGTGCTCTGGCACATCTAACTCACTACCAAAACACGTACGTACATTGGTAAATAGGATATAGTAGGAAATGCGGTACATTTCAAGGTAGCCTTCCGTGAGAGAGGGGTGACGAGGCCAGTCGAGTACGCCACCTCTAAAAGAGTGGATTTGCTAACCCATTTTGTCGCCGTGGCGTTTTACGGCTTAAGGCAGAAGACAATGTGCATGAGGAAGGCTATCTCCAGCGGTGGATAATAGAAAGGTTGCTGACGGTTATTGTATGGAGAAAAAAAGAAACGTTTTTTTAAGTAGACACTTAAAAGTTATTATGTAGGTTACAATATCATCGATTTGAGATGTTATATATACAAGTAGGTACCAACTCTAGAGCAGGCACGTTAGAGTTCTATGTTCAGAAGAACTCGAACTATTTAATCCATATGTATTTTGAAAATGGAACGTTCTTATTTACGTAATAGGTACCTACTTAGGTTTCAAATTTGACTTTTTAATGAACACCCCAGCTTCACCCCAGAAGTTGTCAACCGAGTTTCTTTGATAAGAACGTGTGTCATCTAGTCCATTCTCCGATGGTACCTATACATATTTTCTGTAAGTGTCTACTGCTCCTATCTTTTCTGTGTTAACTTGTTTCACTTTCCCAGCTCTGCTGGAACAAATCTCCACATAAGGTTTACGTAAACTTACCTTTGGTACAACTTTTCTTTTTTATTTATTTCATGTTATGTGTGTACCCTACAATAAATTATTGAAGATAAAAGTGAATCTTAAAATAGGTAGGTATTATAATTATACCTACACATATACCGACCATAATCCTAACCTACTTAATTATGGCAATGAATGGCGTCTCTATTATTCCAAATAGTTCTGTTCAAAGCGACATTACTTAGGTGTATCTATTATATATAGGTAGTTGTTATATAAAATTAGACACCATAATTCTAGAGTCTACTTAACTATGTATACCTAAGCGTTGTAGGTAATCTCCGAGCATTACGCTACATAACGTTTAGCTGATACACAATTAAGGAGATTGATACATTATGTATGTTACTCGGTTGATGGAAACAAAGGGCTTCGATAGCTCGTCAATTATATTAAATAGTTCATTAGAGAATAGCGTTAGTTTGGAGAGACATCAGACTACTAAAATAAAGAGACGTATCCTGTCCCTTTTTCCATTTTTTTATAGAAGAGAGACGAACAAATGAGCACCGAGAAACCTCACTTTACCTGATGGTAAGAATATAGGGACTGTCGCCAATGCATATCCGCGATACATGCCAACATAAGTCCTGAATGACGATAATGTGCATACTTTTGCGAATGCGCCGTCCTCGTTTTCAGTACTTAGGATCAATAAAGGATTTGGGAAAATAATTGGGTAGGATAGGAAGTAATAGAGACTATATGAATTTGAAAAAAATGTATTATAGTAGTTGGGGAATAGGGAATATAAGGAGATTATGGATTATATTCGGTATATTATCCTATTCTATCGACTATAAATTCGACAGAATAGGATGGCAACGAAAACAAACTTAATGTACCTACTTACCATACGTACCTACCTATTGTCGATAATTATTGGTACCTACCCATGTTAAAAACGAACAGACAGACGTTGCATTTTTTAAATATAAACATCTGGATCAATTTCATCACATAGGTATATATATAAATTTAAGGAATATTTTTAAGTATAATTAGGTACCTTTTAAACTGAATTTAATTTTTTTGAATCTTGTAATTTATAGTGGTGTATACAAACTAATTTCATTTGACTGCTGTAGATTTTATCATTTAAAGAAATATTTAGTACTGGGTTTAGCATTAGTGGTGATTGTGAATTATGGGCGGAAACAAGTTGTGATTGCAAAGGGAACCCTGTGTCCATGTGCAAAGGGAACCCTGTGTCCATGTGCAAAGGGAATGATCTGAGGTGATATCGATATAATTCAATTTTAACTAAAATGTGTTTATTATTATCGCAGTAAAGGAGTCTCTTTATCCCTAAAACTAATGAATGCCTTTGATGTCAGAAATTCTGTTTGTGGTTTATAGTTTGTGTTGAATTTCCATTATTAGATTTCGACTTTGTTTCATTACTAGGCTGCGGATTACCTACTCACACGTAGGCGGGGCCGTGTCTAGCGCCCTGGACAGAAAATCTGTAGCTAATCTTAAGGGCAGCGTTTTCGGAGAGTATAAAAAGCAGATCGATTTTTTTTATTCATTGACATTTTAATGTGAATTATTTAGTATACTGAGTTTATATATACCTACAGGTACTTCCTGTTTTTTATAAGGTACTTCCACAAAGTAGTAAGTTTTCTGTGCGTTACATTTAAAAAATCATCTACGCTTTCCTAGCTAGACCAACAAGGCATAAAGATCTCTACTAGATTAAGGGATTACAGAAAAATCATAAATTACAAATGGAGCAGCAACAGAATCGTCTATACCATATTCATTATTGCATGACACGAAAGGTAAACAAAAAGACTGTAATTTTAAATGTTAATTGCTATCAATAGCATTTTCCTGGCGTTAAGCAGGTCATTATAGCCTATATATTATATAGAACATAGACAAGAACTAAAGGCTCATTCTAGGCTGTAATTAAATGTAACAATGTAATCTCTATTAATTTTTGTTTAGCGTTTGTCTCATGAATAGAGTATTTATTTAATATCGTTATTTACTAAAAGGTACCCTATATACTCATATTTAAGGAAGTAAATTAAATACGGTGCTAAAGTTAACTTTAAGTGTTCTTTCAGCTCGTGCTCAATGGCTGCCCCCGTTTTGTACGCTGATACGTTTTTTTTTTTTTTTTTTTTTTTTTTCTTAGGTATTTTTCACTAAAAACAACGTAAGTACTTCTAACATCGTTTGCAGACACTTTTACCCCCCGAGGATTATCTCTGTGACGAAGAGCCGTGAGCCCCCCGAGTTTGGGCTCATTTTAAAGAGGACAAGGAGGGCCGTATTTTGGCCCCCACAGAACTTGACTTTTCGCACTTTTTACACTTCAACACTTTGGTGCATGCGGTATCTGTTTTATTGAGCAGACACCGCACAAATTTGTCCTATATTTAGGCCCCGATAAAACCTCCAAAACACCTCTCTCCCCCTTAAAATATGTCAAATAGCAGCGTAAGGCGCAGTGTGGGGGAGATCGAGGCCAGGAACAAGTCTCCCAGGCCGGTGCAAAAATCACAAAAGATTGCACCCACCATGGCCCCAACAACATCTACGGGCAAAGCTGCCGGGAGGCCTGAACCCGACTACAAAAGCCGGACCACGGAGGCAAAGGCCTGCCTAGCTAAAATTAAATACCAAATAGGAAACAGCAGGAACCTAAAAACGGAGATCAAAAACGAAGTCACAGAGATGGCCGAAAGGCTCTATTATTTAGTGAAAGAGGCTGAAGAATGTAGACTACAAAAACGAGATGGAAAAGAAGGGGTAGGGGAAATGACGACGAGGGGGGAAGAGGAGAAAGGAATAAAACAAGACACGTTACTAAAGAAACTAGAGGAACATAGTAAATTACTAGAAGACGGGCTTGAAAGAATGGATGGATTGAGGGGGATGTTGGAGAGGCAAAGCGAGACCCTGGGGAGAACCACATATGCGAATGTGGCGGCCCGACGCACCGGACCTTTACACCCGGTGGGATCTGGGCTGCACTCCGTAGTGGTGACATCGAGGGACGAAAGCGACACGGGGGACGAAGTCCTTAACAAAATAAGAAAAGCGGTGGATGCGAAGGAGGGATGGGTGAGCGTAGAACGAATTAGAAAGGCTAAGGATAGGAAAATTATAATGGGATGTAACACCAAAGAAGACAGAAGTAAGATCAAAGATAGAATCGAAAAAGCGGGTTGCAACCTTGTCGTTGAGGAGGTTAAAAATAAGGATCCGCTCCTGGTTCTCAGGGACGTCCTAAAAATTAACACAAACGAGGACGTCCTGAAAGCCATAAGGAACCAGAACAAGAGCATTTTTAGCGGCCTCAACAATAAGGACAACAGGGCGACGATTAAGTACACGAGAAAGGCAAGGAACCCCCACACACAACACATTGTCCTGAGCACATCCCCTGCTGTCTGGAGAAGAGCTATAAAAGCGGGAGCACTGCACATCGACCTACAAAGGATAAAGGTCGAAGACCAATCGCCTCTGGTCCAGTGTTCCCGATGCCTGGGATACGGGCATACAAAGCGAGTGTGCGAGGAAAGTGCGGACCTGTGCAGTCATTGCGGAGGCCCGCACTTGAGAATAAAGTGCACCAGGCAGGCAGAAGGAGAGGCCCCGTCTTGCAGAAACTGCCTGAGGGCGAAAATGGACCGTAAGGACCATAACGCCTTCAGCACAGACTGCCCAATTAGAAGACGGTGGGACGCATTGGCCAGAACATCGGTGGCCTACTGCTAAGGGTGCACAGGGTGTGAGCCTCCCCCACATAGTGCTACAGGCGAACCTCCAGAGGAAGAAACTCGCAACAGACGAACTTATAATAGAGGCATCAAAGCAAGGAGCCACAGTAGCGCTGCTCCAGGAGCCGTACGTGGGCAGAGACAGACGCCTGAAGAACTACAGGGGCGTCAGGATCTTCCAGAACTCTGAGCAAGAAGAAGGGACTGTTAAGGCGGCAATAGCCGTCTTTGACCAAAGCGTAGATATCGTACAGTACCCGGAACTCACCACAAACAACATCGTTGTGGTGGGAATTAGAACGAGAGTCTGGGAGATCACACTGGTTTCCTACTATCTGGAACCAGATCAGCCCATAGGGCCATACCTGGAGCTTCTAAAAGAAAGCTGTGTGCAAACTGGCCTCAAGAGTCTTATCCTCGGAGGTGACGCAAACGCGAAAAGCGTATGGTGGGGGAGCGCTAAGACAGACGGCAGGGGGGAAGAAATGTCCGGCTTCCTGGGAGATCTTGGCCTCCATATACTGAACCAAGGGGACACTCCGACTTTCGACACAATAAGAGGCGGCAAACGCTATCATAGTTATGTCGACGTCACGGCGTGTTCTAACGACATTCTAGACCTGGTGGAAGACTGGAAGGTCAACGAAGGCCTGACAAGCTCGGACCACAACGGCATAACATTCAAGATAAAATTAAAAAGAGAAAAGGGCATTAAAATAGAAAGAACAACAAGAAAATATAATACTAATAAAGCAAATTGGAGCCAGTTCCACGAGAAACTGGCCCAACTAAAATTAGAAAATAAAATCAATATAGAAGAAATAGGAAAAATTAAAAATATAGACGAACTTGAAAATATGATAAATAAATTTAACGACACTGTTACAAACATATGTACAGAGATAATGCCAAAAAAGAAAAACTTAGAAAGAATCACTGTGCCGTGGTGGACTCCCGAGCTTGCAAAAATGAAGAAGGAAGTCACCACCAGGAGACGCCGCATTAGATGTGCTGCGCCAATACGCAGGTCGAAGGTCGTCGAGGAGTACCTAACGGTGAAAGAAACATATGAAGAGGAGGTCAGGAAAGCCCAAACAGAAAGTTGGAAGGGCTTCTGCCAGAAGCAAACCAGAGAGGGGGTCTGGGAGGGTATATACAGGGTGATCGTAAAAACGGATAAAAGAAGCGAGGATGTGCCCCTGGCCGTGATGGGGAAAACGCTGAGCGACAAGGAGTCGGTGAGGCTGCTGGCTGAAACCTTCTACCCGGAGGACTCCGAGGAGGGGGAAAACTCAGACCATCGCCAAACCAGAGCTCAGGCAGATCAAGTAAACGGCTGGGAACATGATGAAAAACATGACCCACCGTTTACTTTGACCGAAATGGAATTGGCGATGGGAGGTCTCAACCCCAAGAAAGCCCCCGGAGTGGATGGGTTTACAGCAGACATATGCCAACAAGTCCAGTCCGCCGACCCTCAGCTGCTCCTAAGGATCTTTAATAGATGCCTAGAACTGAACCACTTCCCCAAGATCTGGAAGGAGGCAACAGTTATAGCCCTGCGGAAACCGGGGAAGGAGGATTACAGCAGCCCAAAATCCTACAGGCCCATAGGCCTTCTGCCGGTCATGGGGAAGGTGCTAGAGAAAATGGTTGTGGGGAGGCTAAAATGGCACCTCACACCAAAAATGTGCACCCGCCAGTATGGTTTTATGCCACAAAAAAGCACCGAGGACTCCCTCTATGACCTGATACAACACATACGCGGAAAGCTTCATGAGAAGAAGCTAGTGGTAGTTGTATCATTGGACATAGAGGGAGCCTTCGACAATGCTTGGTGGCCGGTTATAAAAACCAGACTGGCCGAAGAAGAGTGTCCGGTTAACCTCCGGCGGATAATGACCAGTTACCTCGAAGATCGTAAGGTACGGGTCAGGTATGCCGGAGAGGAATACATAAAGGACACTCACAAAGGGTGCGTACAGGGGTCCATTGCAGGACCCCTCCTTTGGAACCTCCTCATCGACCCACTTTTGAAGGGTCTGGAACAGCGAGGTGACTACGTGCAGGCGTATGCTGACGACGTCATCCTGGTGTTCGCCGGTGGCACTGCGCGGGAAGTGCAAGGGCAAGCCAATGCCGCCCTCGAGTATGTTCGGGGGTGGGGCGTCAAAAATAAGCTGAAGTTCGCACCGCATAAAACAAATGCAATGGTGCTAACTAGAAAGCTAAAGTTTGACGTGCCACTCCTGAGCATGGGCGGGGTTGACATTGGAATGTCCGACGAGATTAAGATCCTGGGGCTCACAGTAGACAAGAAGCTAAACTTCAACGCCCATATTGCGAACACCTGCAAAAAGGCGTTGAATGTTTATAAGCAATTGTCTAGAGCTGCCAGGATCAGTTGGGGGCTCCACCCAGACATAATACGTATTATATATACGGCAACGGTGGAGCCCATAATCTTGTATGCCGCCAGCGCATGGGCACCGGCTGTCACCAGACTGGGCGTCAAACGGCAGCTGAACGTAGTTCAAAGAGGCTTTGCCCAAAAGCTCTGCAAAGCCTACCGCACTGTCTCCCTAAATTCGGCACTATTACTAGCCGGGATATTACCACTCGACCTCAGAATCCAGGAGGCAGCCGCCCTATATGAGGTCAAGAGAGGAATACCTCGGATGATGCCGAAAGACGGGGAGGTAGAGCGCAGGGTGGCATTTGCAGACACTCCGCATCCGGCAAAACATATGGATCTACAGTTCATAAACCTGGTAGATCCAAAACACTGTGAAGAAATAACAACAGCAGTAAAAATTTTCACCGACGGCTCTAAGATTGAGGGCAAAGTGGGAGCTTCATTATCCATATGGAAGAATGAAGCCGAAACCAGAGCCCTCAAGCTTAGACTGTCGCCGTACTGCACGGTCTACCAGGCGGAACTGCTAGCCATATGCAGAGCCTCGCGGTATATCCTCCAATGCGGAGAGTCGAGCTTTGGCATTTTCAGCGACTCACGCTCGGCGTTGGAAACAATCGTCAACCCTTGCAGTCCCCACCCTCTAGCCATCGAAACGAGGGCCAACATCCGACATGGTGTACTCCAAAACAAAGAAGTTTCTTTGTTTTGGATTAAAGCACATGCGGGGCTGGAAGGGAATGAGCGCGCTGACCAGCTGGCTAAACTGGCTGCCAGAAACCTGAAAGTGAAGGCAGAGTACGATAGCTACCCGGTTTCATTCATGAAGCGACAGATCCGTAAGGACTCGCTTGATGAATGGAACCGGCGCTACCAAGAAGGTGAAACGGCTGCTGTAACCAAAGCCTTCCTACCGGACGCCATAAGGGCACATGGCATAATCAGAAAGATCCGGATGGAGTCAGTCATCGCTCAGGTGTTAACGGGGCACGGCGGATTCTCCGAGTACTTGAATCGCTTCAAGTGCAAGGAGAGCCCGGCGTGCATCTGTGACCCAGACGTGGCCGAGGGCATATTGCACCTCATTGTTGATTGCCCTGTATATGGAAAGAGAAGGTTTGAAACGGAGATGTTAATGAACCGAAACATAGAAAAGGAAAATCTCGCTGTACTCATGGACGGAGACGACACTCGACACATACTCCTGGAGTTCTGTCGACATGTCGCCAAAGGGGCAATAAACAGAAACAAATAAAATAGCAAGACAGAACGGAAGGAGTACAAGACTGAATAGATAGGATATTTTAAAAGTATGACCAGGGCTCTGACCTATACATCGGAGTCCAAAAAATTAGTATAAGACAACGCCAAGACTTCTGACCTGTACATCAGAAGTCGAAGGCTGAGATATATAATAGAAAAATAAGAATTTAGAAGATAAGTTTTAAAAAGTACGACTGATGTACAATAGAAAAATAAGAATTTAGAAGATAAGTTTTAAAAAAGTACGACTAAGACTCTGACCCTATACATCAGAGTCGTACAAGTAAACAAAAAGAATAGGCCTAGACTTCCGAACCTAATGTCGGAAGCAAATAGGCAGGACAGAAAGTCAACGATATTACAGTTGACTTTCACGAATTATAATTACAAAGGCAATAGCAAGAACTAACAAGAAATATACAGACTCTGACGTCCATATCAGAGGTTTCTTGCAATCGGGGGGTTTTAGCCGGTACAAATCCGGCATCGCCTTCCGCCGGAATACAGAACATCTTATAGCGGAAGGCATCCAAGAGGATTTCCCCCCGAAGAGAAGAAAAAAAAAAAAAAAAAAAAAAAAAACATCGTTTGCAGCATTTATTATTCGCCGTCTGAGCTGTTCCACGGGCGGCACAGGCGAGACGTCGTAACCCAGAGATAAAAATCTAGTGGAGTCAGGTCTGGGCGTCTAGCCGTCCATGGAATGGATCATTCTCTATCAATCCACTGATTAGGGAAATTACTAGCTAGCCGTTGTCGCACGGTAACTCGGTAGTGTGCTGGATGGCCGCCATGCTGGTATCGTATGTTCCGCCTCGTTACGAAGGGCTCGTCCTCAAGCAGTGCAAACATTGGATGACGATCATTGATAATTATTTGTTGACAATAATTATTATCAGATGTTGCGGCGCGTCCCCCTGTGTTACCTGGCGGCCAGGGCGATCGCCCAGCTTTCCCAAGCACCTTTAACGGGCACTGAAGATAGGTTCTTTAATGTGAAGGAATGTCAATCTCTATGAACCTTGACATATCGAGCTACTCGTATCAAACTATATGATCGAACAAGCTATATGACTTTTTTATAGTCAAGGCAGCAGACTAACATACAGTCCTGGTGGTAAGTGGATACGCATGGGCGAATCCACATGGAGACATCCGACCGCCGATAATAGTCCTATGGAGACTATGGAGACATCCGCAATACATGCCAATATTAGTCCAGAATGACAAATGTTGGCACGCCCCCAGATGCGGTGCCAACCTTTTGGAGATTTCCGGATGGATTAGGAAAATGGGGAGCGTTAGGATAATATGCGATAATAATGACTTCTGGTATACATCACGCACTATCGAAACACGTACATATGGAGAGCAGACAGCGGCTGTGGAATGGCAGCGTTCACACACACCTTCCCAATTATACTAATCAAATTATACTAAGTATTTAATATATGTTTCATTTTACATATGGTATAATAAAGTTGTAACAAAGTCGTTTCTATACATTTAATATTCAAAAAAAGCTATTGCAAAAATGATAAAATGCCCAAAACAACATATTTCAGAATTTTTGTTTGTCTGAACGCAAAAACCATTAGACGGATTTTAATAAAACTTGGCATAGTTATAACCTATGTATAATGTTAACATTTAGAATAGATACTATTTATCCAGATCAGTTATAAAGTTATCGCGTGAATCGAGCTAACCACAAATACGTGTTAGCGCACGAAGTCGCGCGCACCGCTAATTAAGAATACTTTCAATTTTTGGCTTCAAAAACTAGCTGAACTTACTGCAGCTAGTTTGTGAATTAAATACCAGCTTTGTATTGTGTTTATGTGTCGTCGTCAAGAGGGATTAGTTGGAGGGTAGAGCAGCGCATGAAGCGAGGCCGCTTCATATCCGGCCCGGCGCCGGATCGACCGCAGAATTACCTGCACTGTCTCAACAATTGTTGTGGCACTATTACTCTTGACTCATACTGGTTATATAGGAAACTAGGCTTAATTACGTATTTAATTATGTTTAATTATCACGTGGTATTTGGCACAGGAAAAAATATATTTGTATTATATCACGGCCCTTCCGAGGCAGAGAGAATTAAATAATATTTAATTTACCTACTTAGCTATTTATACGATAATATAAGTACCTACTGAGATATTGGCTATATAGTGATTACATACAAAATTTTACATACTTTTAGTCCTGTGACACAATTGTGAATGTTTAACTCTTTGTATTGCATAATATATATACCATTTTTTTCGAGTATTATGTAAGCTTATACTCTATGAAAATCTATGTATAAAAAGTAAATCAATGAAATAAGACATGTGTCAATTATATTCGGTTCTGCTCACGATTCTGAGTTAACTGACAAAAAAATATTCAGACAATTAGTTCAGTTAAATTTAGTTACAGTTAAATCGCGCCTGCCGTGTGTCATCATAGGACCGTTCATTTTTCATGGGCAGCGAGTTGCGGGGAGGTGGGGTGGGGGGTTGTTAGGGCAGCGCGCGCACGTCCACAAAAATAAATAAGTAACGAACTGCAAAAACAGATGATGGACCGAGTTTGTCGACGCTCCACCGTCGTGATTTATTTCCCGGGGTTAGTCGTGTTATCTCCGTCCGTAGTTATGAGAAAACTGTTATATTAATAAATGTTTATTCTGCACACAGTGTTCGTCAAAATATTCTATTTGTTGAATACTGAGACATATATAATATAAAGTAAAAGAAAATGAGATTTTTATCGTTTGCTGTTGGACATGGACCTCCTTATCAGACTGTCGCGGTGAAGAAGGATGTATTCCCTTAAAACGCCACGCTGCGCGCTGGCCAAGCGGGTGGGCGCGTCTACCCTTTTAGAGGTGGTTTAGTTCCTCAGGGCTTGTGGCTTTGTAATCTCTTAGTCGCCTTTTAGGACACCAACGGAAAGAGATAGAGTGATGTTATTCTAAATTCAGGCGATATCACACGCAAAAATAAATTAATCTGCTTCTACTTTGAGTTTGATACAGAAATGATTGAGTAAATCATAAAAAAAACATACAAACCGATTAATGTGTGCAGTAAACATGCAAACTGGTTAGTGTGTGCAGTAAACATGCAAACTGGTTAGTGTGTGCAGTAAACATGCACACCGGTTAGTGTGATCAGTAAACATGCACACCGGTTAGTGTGATCAGTAAACATGCACACCGGTTAGTGTGATCAGTAAACATGCACACCGGTTAGTGTGATCAGTAAACATGCACACCGGTTAGTGTGTGCAGTAAACATGCACACCGGTTAATGTGTGCAGTAAACATGCACACCGGTTAGTGTGATCAGTAAACATGCACACCGGTTAGTGTGTGCAATAAACATGCACACCGGTTAGTGTGTGCAGTAAACACGCAAATACTTGTTGTTGTATTTTATGACCAGTTCATTACAATTGCAATGTACAATTAGGTATGTATTCCAAGGTCGTGTTTTTTTGTTTTTGAATTATTAGTTTATTTACCTTCTTATTCGAGTTTTCGAGACATATTATAACCGAAACGACGAGTAGAAATAAAAGGTAAACAAAATCCTGTAATTGCGGTTTAGATTCGATTCACAGTATTGACTGTGTGCAATCTTTACATTATTACTCATTAAGAAGTATTTTGTTTAAATACTTTCCTTTCCTTTTTCTTAACGTTTTTATATTTTTCCCGAATCAGTTACACATGTGATTATCCGTAACAAATTCATACGATTTTTTTCCTATATAAATATGTATTTATATACAGAATAAGCTACGACATGGGGCTCTTTAAGAGAGCTGTGAACAGGATTCTGCACGGTCGACAACACACCCGTAAGCGCGCTGGTGTTGCATTTGTCCATGTGGGGTGCTGTGACCACTTACCGCGACGTGGCCCGCTCGCTCGTCTTCCATCTATTCTACAAAAAAAAAAACAAAAATTAAATGTGCGGTCAGGAGACCTCCCCCCCCCCCCCGTTAGGAACGAATATCCTCACGCATTCTTTTTTAAACTCCGAATGTAATTCGAAATAAAATCTGTATAGTTCATGTATTTTTTTTTTATTTTGAATCATATTTTCAATGCAAATAATTTAAAATAAGGAATCAAATCAAAAATTTAGGTTATACAACCGGCCACGCATTAGTCTGCACATCTGTTATTCTGCTTGAGTCTCGCTCTCGATACTCGCACACACACACACAGAGGAAGAGAAAGGCGTATGGAGGGGGTAAAAATGTTACGTGACGTTACATTTTCTCTCGAATCACACCTACCGCAAGCCGTGTAAAGGAACTTCCAATAAACCATTTGTACCTAATGTGTATATACGAGTAATACATAAACATGATTGATACCTAAATTTTATCATCCCTTTGAAGGGAATCAGTAGTGGATTTTTAATTAATAACTTTAATAAATGTAACTGTTGCGGATATAGTTAATCACTATTCACTCATCTCATCTCAACTAAGGATGACCAGTTGAAATAAATGTTGTCAGAAATATAGTTTGGGACTATATCTCGGTATAGTACAAAACATACAAGGCAAAAAATTATAAAAGGGTTTTACATACGTAGATGCGTTACATTTAAATTTTGCATGTCATTTTTAAGACAAACATACAAAACATGTTATTTTACATCATGTTCAATTTACATGCCGTAGAGGGATAGTGCATGATGCATTCCCACATCCTCTGGGCGCATTCGACTGGCCTCGTTACCCCTCTCTCAAAGAAGACTACCTTGAAATATACTGCATTTCCTACTTTATCCTATTTTCCCAATGTACGTACGTGTTTCGGTAGTGAGCGATATGTCAGAGCTCATTCCCATCCCATCCTATCCTATCCCTCCCCATTTTCCCAACCCTTACTCCCAATTCATTCCTTAATCTCCTTAATCTGTAATCTGCGTCTCTCTCATTTTGGACTAATGTTTTCATGTATCGCTGATGTCCATGGGCTACAGCATCCCCTTACCACCAGGTGGGCTGTAGGCTCGTCTGCCGCCTTCCATAAAAAAAGAGTTTCTGGCATTACCTCGCTGGATTGCTACAGCGAACGTAGCGCGAGATAATGACCAGTTATAGGACCAGTGCTTTCGACCAGCCTCGTTGAATATATGGAAACATTTTCTCTTAAAAGTATTATGACTGCAACATTAATTAAAATCGTTAATTATTGTGTGCGCTATTCTAAAAGCCATTTGTAAAGACTTCACAAAACTGACAGGCTTGGAAACGTCCACAAATATTTTGCTAGAAGCTGTCGGAGTTGTATTAACTGTTAAGTTTCCATTCGTCCCCACCGCCCACTTCCTTCCCCCCTCTGTAGGCTGAGCAAATAATTCTTGGCGGATTAAATAATATCAATAATGGGCACCCGCGGTTGTTTGTTCCGGAACGTCAAAATAAAACGCCAGCCTGGTTACTTCTGATGTTTTGGCTTTTAAATTTCTTATTCAGTGAACATTTTAGTTCAGTTTGTTGAGTTCACGTAAATAATGTCGGTAGTTATTTTTAAGGTCAGTTGACAAACAGTCGACTCGTATAAAAAAACATATTTTATGTAACGCCAGGGGCATGGTTACAAACTTTGATTGCTTTGCAGTATCTAGTTCCAGCAAAATCTGAATTTAAAGTGATTAATTCAGAGTTTTCGATAAACTTTTGAGAATTTAACATCCGCGATACATGCCGAGATCAATGCAGAATGACAAACGTTGGACAATGGCAGAATGACAATGGATTTGGAAAAAGGGTTGGGAAAATGGAGACGAGTAGGATAGTATGGGACGGGAATGGACACTGGCATATCTCATTCACTACCGAAACACGTACATTGCAGGATAAGGTGATAAATGCAGTTACATTTGACGTTAGCGTTTTATGAGTGCAAGGTAACTCGGCCAGTCGAGTGCGCCCAGCGGCTGTGGGATTGCAGCGTACACCTTCCCCCTCCCAATACATGATTCAATAAAGTTACAAACACGTACCTATAAACTAGTAGATCGTGCATACGTACAATTAAAGTCGTGTTTGTAATAGGGGTTAAAGTATGATATTGCCGTTTTATAGTAATAGATACCTACTTTGAATTGACATAAAACCTTCATGGTGTGAGATTTTCGAGTGAAACTTTTTTCACATGATACCTATGAGGTTCTTGTTTTAAAAAATGTGCAACATTCGATTTTCGACTTTCAATTGTTTTTTTTTTATTCAGCTTAGACGGGAAAGATGGATACTTCGAAAATCCGAGTAATCTTTGAATACGAGTTCCGACGCGGAACTAACGCGGCAGAAACGGCTCGCAATATCAATGCTGCGTTTGGAGAGGAGACTGCTAATGAACGAACCGTGCGTTTTTGGTTTAAACGCTTTCGTAATGGAAACTTCGACTTGAAGAACGAACCACGTGGAAGACCGCCCACACAGGTGAATAACGCTGAATTGAAGGAGATGGTGGAAGCCGATCTGAGTCAAACTACCCAGGAATTAGCGGCATGGTTTAACGTTACCTTACCTACAATATTGACTCATTTGCATCAAATCAATAAAATAAAAAAATATGAAAAATGGGTGCCTTGTGATTTGACTGATCTGCAGAAAGAAACGCGTGTTGAAACTTGCGTTGCCTTGTTGAATCGGTACAGAAATGAAGGAATATTGGATCGAATTGTGACATGTGACGAAAAGTGGATTCTTTACGATAACCGAAAGCGAAAAATGCAATGGCTGACCCCAGGTCAAACGCCGCAACAGTGCCCTAAGGCAAAGCTTACCAATAAAAAGGTAATGGTAACTGTTTGGTGGTCTATTCATGGTGTTATTCACTATAGCTTTCTCAGGTCTGGTCAAGCACTAACAGCAGATGTTTACTGTGCCGAACTTCGAACAATGATGGCGAAACTAGCAGTGAAACAGCCCCGACTCGTGAATCGATCTTCACCATTATTGCCCTATGATAACGCAAGACCTCACACTGCACGAGAAACCGTTGTAACTCTACAGGAGCTGCAGTTAGAAACCATACGTCATCCTCCGTACTCGCCAGACCTTGCTCCAACGGACTACCATTTTTTTCGTGATTTGGACAATTTTCTACGTGGTAAAAAATTTTCTTCCCAAGAGGTAGTATAAAATGCTTTCACACAGTTTGTCGAATCTACATCCCCAGAGTTCTATCGCAAAGGCATAAATGAACTTCCGATTAGATGGCAACAATGTATAGATAATGAGGGTAAATATTTTGATTAAATAAATATGTTACATTTTAGAAAAAAACGAGTTTTAATTTTTCAGTACAAATCGGCAATTTCATACTTTACCCCCTAATATTTGCGGACTTTATACACTCAACAGCCGTCTGGCAGCGGACAGCGCTCTAAAGCAATGTATATTTACCAACGCCGACAAATTGTATGTATTTCGCCGAATTTCCATTACTCCATTTCAAAGATAATGGAATCATAACTAAGGCGTCTCTGCACAATATTTTTTTCTGCACATAAGAGTGATTAATGTGTACATTACATATGATACAAAACCCAACACAACGATATTTGTAATATTTCTTTCTCCGTTTGAGTCTCCGTTTGTTCATGTGTCACGCAAAAACACACACAAGTAATTGACTGGTTTTAAAGAAACTTACCATACCATCAGCCTGTCTCTCCATAAAGGGGGTAGTCAATAGTCAATGTGGTATAGTCACTAGGGTGGGGCAAAAGCAAACAATTTTCTTATTTGTTATTCTTCCCGATGCCGGTGGAACGGGGGGGGGGGGGGGGGGGGGGCGAAGGCCCCGACCTGCCCCACTGTGGCAACGCCCATGCTCTCTACAGCTGGATATAGACTTCCCAAAGCCCCCCACCATACTTCACGTCATCAGTCTATTTGGTAAGAGGGCGCCCTGAGCTACGTAACCCGTTTCGAAGTTTCCAGAAGACAGGGGTCTTTAAGAGAGCTGTGAACAGGATTCTGCAAGGTGAGCACCGCAACCGCATGCCACCTGATGTTGCAGGTGTCCATGGGCGGAGGTGACCACTTACCATCATGTGGCCCGCTTGCTCCTCTGCTATCTATTCTATAGAAAAAAAAAAACAATAATAAAAAGTTTTTACGGGAATCTATTATAAAGTCTACGCGATCTAAGTCTTCTGTAGCTATGAGACTTCAAGCTGTACCATAAAAATTTAATTACTACAGACAGATTCAACAACTCAGGGTCTCAAAACTGTAAAGCTGTGATTCTGTAAAATGTCAACATTCGATGTGTTTTAAAATGACCATTGCAGCTCTTTCATTCCCGCAAGTGCTATTATGCGATGTAGCTACTTCATTTTGTAAATAGAGAAAATGGACAGTTTTCTCATATAGAAAAAATTACTTATGTACACAGTTTCGTCAGATAGGTCGGTTGATCGCCGGTTCCAACACATTCTCCATACGTAAAAAACATAATACTTGATTATAGTGATAGAATCTTGTCACTTTACGTGAAGCTGGTATCGTCGCTAAGGGCTCCCGACGGAGTTCGAGCCGAGCCAGCGAAGCCAGTTTGACACTTCGGCGTCGGGTATCGTAAACAACGCAACTTTATCATCACAAAAATTTTATGTTTTTACGCTAAATATTGGCTTCTTTGTTTACGCAAAATATAGGTTTACGGAGGCGGATGGGGAGTTTAAATAATGGTTTCTATTTTGAGAAACGTATTAATTATTATTACCGAAAATGTACATAAAATTTTCTGTGACATCTAATTAATTGATAATTAATTTCGTTATAAGTATAACATTTGAGATTTTCGCGTTTTTCACGCATATTTATCTGTTTAACGTCGTGTAAAATAAGTAAGTTAAATACATAATTAATTTTGTTAATAATTTGTTAACTTTGATAATTATTCAAAGGAATGACATTGAAATGATAATACCATAGGTTACCATAAGCCTTATGTCTCTCCACTGATATCACACTCGATTTCGGCTCTTTTTATCCAACCACCACCTTTAAATCTTCGGTCCACCTGGAGGGTGTAATAGAAAATACAATAAAAAAAATATTGTACCTATTGTTGAAAATTTTACATACTAATTAATACACAGGTCAACGGCGCACTGCGGCCTACACTACCTATTATTACGGCAATACTCGGGAATAGGTAAGTACATTACATTTACTGACCGAACAGGAAAGTAATAAAATAACCAAGAAGGAGTCCCGGTTCCGATAAGAAAGAAAAAACAAACATTTATTCAACAAGAACAACATAAACACTATACGGAAAGAGAAAACTATAATAGGAAAAACGTGTTTTAAAAATTGACTGGCAGTATACATAAAACATTAACCAACCGAACATTCGCACAATCACGAACTTTCTGAGCGTTCTTAAACAACTAATTTAGATTATATTAAGTTGTTCTTGATCTAATTGAATGAGTAAGTTTGTTCGGCTCACTTACTAACCTATACATATTTATACCTATACATACCTATACCTATACATAATAAGTTGGTAACGAGCTTCAAAAGAGTTTGTATTTGTGCAAATGCTCGATTGGTCGGAACGACGTCGATACTTATGTCCTGCTATCAAATAAAATCAAGTAACACAGCCACAGCAACGCGTGGCCGGGCACAGCTATATCAATAAATTTGTAATTAATGCCATTAAGAAGAAATAAGATGTCATTTTTATAATAATTTTATAATAATTAAATGCATATCAAATATAGTCTAAAATGTCAATTTGAGCTTATTACTAAGCTTAAGCTATTTATAGCAAATTTCAATAAACTCCAAACACCATCTATATTTGTAACTTCGTCGGCTTATTGTCAGTTCCCAGGATTGCGACGACTCAAGTCCGTTGACATCCGGCTACAATGTACACTTGTCTTGTACAATGTACAACGTCTTGTTTCAAAATTAATTCGTATCTCTCTAAGTTTCATCAGACACGTACCTATATTGTAACATCATGTAGGACAGACGTGTCCAGAGCAACACCACTAACATAAGACGGTTGAACACTTTGTACTCGAGCAAATTTAAGCCGGCTCTAGACTCACGCTGTGAAATCGCGGCCAAAATTCACGCCGTAAACATGTAACTCATACAGTCGTATTCACACATTTGTTTGAAATGGTCGTAACAGTAGCTGCACCAATTCTCGAATGTATGAACTCCTTTACCATTTTCATGTATTTCCTATTACTCGATATGGTTTCCATTGCAATTTTAGTTCTGACATCTTCATAAAACCACTTATTCGAACCCAGGTATTGTGATTTTTGTTGTATAACGGATATTTTGCATGCCGATTTTGCATATCGGTTGGGCTTGGTGTTATTCCAAAAACTTTAATTCTAACTCACTGTTTCAATTGTTATTCATTTTGAATAAATAAGGGAGTGTCTATTCAATTCAATTCAGGGAGGGGGAGAGTGCATGTTACAATCCAACATCCGCTGGGCATGCTCGACTGGCCACGTTACTCCTCTCTCACAGAAGACTACTTTAAAATGTACTACATTTTCCAATTTATCTTATTTCCCTAATGTACGTACGGGTGTCGGTAGTGAGTGAGATGTGCGTGAGCCCATTTCCATCTTATCCCTCCCCATTTTCCCAACCCTTTCTATAAATCGATTCCTATATTTCCAAAGCTAGGCAGCGCATCCGGGGTCATGGCAACGTTTGTCATTTTGTACTAATGTTGGCATGTATCGCGGATGTCTATGGGCGACACTATCCACTTAACATCAGGTGGCCTGTATGCTCGTCTGCCTCCATCGTCCATAAAAAAAAACTGACGACTCGTGAATGTGGAGAGGGTTCGTCGATGACACAGTTCACAGACTCCGACAAGGAAACATGAACGCACAAGAAGTGCGTGAGAACCATCCACAGTCGCGTTCGCGACTGTTCGCTGGGCTTCACGGCGTGAGTCTAGAGCTGACTTTATTTTTAGTTGGTTTTGCAAGAATCGGAACGGAATTCGTTCGCATTAGTTATGTTTCTATTTATCGTTGTTTTATTGGTAGATTCAGAATAAAATAATATTATTATAGTAGATATATATATTGATCATTTCGTCCGGTGCTAAACGATTGAATGATTACACAATCATTTATTGTTAAACAGCAAACGCTGTTACAAATACCGTGTGTATAAAGTTTAGCCTTATAAATGTCGTGCTGACTATTTAATTTATACAACCAAATTACTGAGCCCTTGAAGAAGGCTTATTTAGGGTTAGTTTTGAGGGGCTATTTTTAGCCAGCACCGAATCTACACACTAAATTTGAAATCCACATACATGATATATTGTGATTAAAGAAAAGAATGCAATGTAAGTAACTAAATTTAATATTAACATTCTCGATATTGGCGTTTTTCAAAGCATCTCATCCGAACCATCTTTAAGTGAAGGATGCTATATTATTTAGTGTTATAATTAAGTGCCATATGGTGTGAACTGGCTATAGGATAGCACCCATCCCCATCCCCTCCCGTGGATATCGTAAAAGGCGAACAAAGCCACTATCGCAAGAGCTATCACCTCTAAAAGAATGAATTCACCAACCCGTTTGGCCAGCGCGCAGCGAGGCGTTTGAAGGCCATTCATCCCTCATGCACATGTCTCGTGCCCACCTCCAGCACACTGAAAGGGCTCGTTGCATTGCATTACATTGCATAATTATATGTGTGGGAATGTAATTAGTATACGGTACGATTGGACTGACATGTTTACTCAATGAGGACAAAATGTCCCTGTTAAAATTTAGTATAAAAAAAATAGTATTTTTTTCTTACGTACCTAATTCAGTCCTAAGTACTTTTGTTTTGCATTTAGATCTGACTCTAGCGCCATCAGATAGCAGTATAGATAACTTTGTAAGTGCAGAACATACAGATCTCGATAACGTCTTCGCTGAAATTAAACATCAACCCTTCAGATCCTGTATGAGCCCTTCGGCACGTCCACATTTGAGAAGTTATGAAATTGTATAGTATTTTATATGTAGTTCTTTTCACGTCGTCGAAGTTAAAGGCAAGAAATATATTAATATTTCGAACAAGCAGAGCTTCACAAGCCCTATCCAAGAACATAACTTTTATGTATTCCTATTGAATTGATGATTTGTTTTTTGAATTTTTTTTTAAAACAATGGCCGATGTATTATAAAAGGTATGTTGTTATTTTGAGTCAGTCAAATGCACTCTGAGTTACTTCGGAAAATAGTTCCAGTGCAATTTGTTCAGAATGTAAACCAACACGGTGGCTTGAGGTAACTGATACGGTCTTAAAATTAAATAGTGAGATGATAATTGCTTACACATCCATAATTTGATTCACCGAGAGTGCAAGTTTGCCCTAGATTTGAAACTACATGTTGAGATATTTGTCATTTGTTTTTGTTTTCGGCAACAATGGCAACAAGTTACGCAATCAATGAGGGTCGTCATCCGCGTTGCGGTGATGCGCGCCTAGCGGTGATGATGCCCGGTCCTCACCCTGTACCGAGTAATAAAAGCTACTAACGTTTTAGATAGAACAACAAAACCTTACATGTTTGTAACTTTTGATTAGGGGTCATCCATTAATTACGTCACACGTTAAGGGGGAGGGACGGGGTCAACAAAGTGTGACATCGTGTGACAAGGGGGGGGGGGGGGAGCGAGTTATAAGCTTCGTGACGTCACATGTATAAATTTAAAGTATTAAAACTCTAAACTTCAACTTTAGCGAAAAACTTTAAAATAATAGGGGTTTAAGTATGAAATTGCCGTTTTATATTAATAGATACTTTGAATTGACATAAAACCTTCATGGCGTGAGATTTTCGAGTGAAACTTTTTTCACATGATACCTATGAGGTTCTTGTTTTAAAAAATGTGCAACATTCGATTTTCGACTTTCAATTGTTTTTTTTATTCAGCTTAGACGGGAAAGATGGATACTTCGAAAATCCGAGTAATCTTTGAATACGAGTTCCGACGCGGAACTAACGCGGCAGAAACGGCTCGCAATATCAATGCTGCGTTTGGAGAGGAGACTGCTAATGAACGAACCGTGCGTTTTTGGTTTAAACGCTTTCGTAATGGAAACTTCGACTTGAAGAACGAACCACGTGGAAGACCGCCCACACAGGTGAATAACGCTGAATTGAAGGAATGCTGAATGGTGGAAGCCGATCCGAGTCAAACTACCCAGGAATTAGCGGCATGGTTTAACGTTACCTTACCTACAATATTGACTCATTTGCATCAAATCCATAAGATACAAAAATATGAAAAATGGGTGCCTCATGATTTGACTGATCTGCAGAAAGAAACGCGTATTGGAACTTGCGTTGCCTTGTTGAATCGGTACAGAAATGAAGGAATATTGGATCGAATTGTGACATGTGACGAAAAGTGGATTCTTTACGATAACCGAAATCGAAAAATGCAATGGCTGACCCCAGGTCAAACGCCGCAACAGTGCCCTAAGGCAAAGCTTACCAATAAAAAGGTAATGGTAACTGCTTGGTGGTCTATTAATGGTGTTATTCACTATAGCTTTCTCAGGTCTGGTCAAGCAATAACAGCAGATGTTTACTGTGCCGAACTTCGAACAATGATGGCGAAACTAGCAGTGAAACAGCCCCGACACGTGAATCGGTCTTCACCGTTATTGCTCCATGATAACGCAAGACCTCACACTGCACGAGAAACCGTTGTAATTCTACAGGAGCTGCAGTTAGAAACCATACGTCATCCTCCGTACTCGCCAGACCTTGCTCCAACGGACTACCATTTTTTTCGTGATTTGGACAATTTTCTACGTGGTAAAAAATTTTCTTCCCAAGAGGCAGTACAAAATGCTTTCACACAGTTTGTCGAATCTACATCCCCAGAGTTCTATCGCAAAGGCATAAATGAACTTCCGATTAGATGGCAACAATGTATAGATAATGAGGGTAAATATTTTGATTAAATAAATATGTTACATTTTAGAAAAAAACGAATTTTTATTTTTCAGTACAAATCGGCAATTTCATACTTTAACCCCTAATATTACAATTTTGGAAGTGCTGTTTTAATTTAATAATTTCTAAATTTAAAATTGCAAAATATGTGACGTCCCACCGGGATGGAGGGGGGGACTCCAAAAATCATGAAATTCGTGTGACGTAATTTATGGATGGCCCCTTAATTCTCTAAAAGAATTTTATTTTTAGTCAGACCGGTATTTATAAAACGTGTCACTGTGTCAACGCTAAATCTGAAACACGTCCACCAATATATAAAACCGTTTTATCGTAGAATAAAATTAATTTTAAGGAATAAATAAAATTTACAAATAAGTAAGGTTTTGTTGTCCCGTCTGAAAGAGCTCATTACTCAGAGCGAGCGTTGCTGCGGCTCGGGTGACGCGCGTAAAGGATTTCTCTAAAGGAGGATGAGGAAAATAAAGGAGCTCTCTTGAAGAACCCCATATCGTAGCGTAATGGAAAGACCTCTTGAGGCAGTACGTTCCACAGCCTACGGGTCCGAGTTTTAAAGTGATTTTTGGACCGAACAGTGCGCGACACCTCCGTATCGAGGAAATGCAGATGGACTGCACTTCTGTGACGGGAGGTGCGGTTGCAGAAACTCGAGGTGAGAATTATATTAAACAATTCTTCAGAGCATTCCTTATTTTACAGGCGGTAGAACACACAGAGAGACGCAACGTCTTTCCGGATGCTGACGATATGCTAGAATTGTACTATAAATATATGAAAAAAAACCTATTGTAAAAGCTGATAGAATAAATTTTACTTTTACATCCATAATGACCAAACTGATTTTCAATTTTTGCATTATTTTGGTGACACGTTGTATAATTGCTACTAAGCAATATGTAGGCACGAGTATCATCTATACAGAGTTGTATTGGGTAACCCACGAGCATTCCCAATTAATTTGAACAAGCTGCAAACCGACGGTCGGAGTTATCGGGGACAATAACTTGGCGCATTTGTTATTGTTTATTGAATCGCTTCCAGGATGGTTCTTAACGACAGTTGCAGTTGTTGCGATACGTTAACAGCACAGCTTGTTTGTTCTTGATTTCGTCCACTTCGAATCCGTATTCACTGGAAACATCGTCTACTTCAATCACTACAAAATCCGCTTATTATTATGACACTTTCACCTTGAATTTTTCTGTTTATTAAGTATTGTTATTGTATGTGTATTGATATATGGGATATATGCAGGTATTTTTATATATAAGTTTGTCTTTAAATATTTAAGTATATATATGTATATTTCTATGTATTTATTTATTTATTTACACTTCACTGCACAATATCGTACAAAAGGCGAGCTTAATGCCTTAAGGCATTCTCTAGCAGCTAACCTTTGGGTTGATTAGAAAAGGTCGATTAGGAGGTGCTTGAAAGACATAATTTAGATGGTGTGGTAAAATAATAGTACATTACTGTCCAGGTCCGAAATAAAGCAATTGATGGCCGAGTAATATTGGAGTAATTTTTTAATAAACGAGGCCGTTAATTGCTATTTCGATCGAGACTTGTATAGTATTTTTCTCTAACTTGCGAGGAAACAATAAACAAATTAATTCAAGAAACAGAAGTTTTCCGAGAAAGAATTCGCTTTTTTTCAGTTTTCCACTTGATGAAATCTTCATATGCCTTTTCATATTTTTCTCTCGATTTCGGTGGTAACAGGTTTTCAGAAAGTATCTTTGCTACTTCAGCTATGTCTGGTGGCGTTAAATCTAATTTACCTTTCAACGAACTAGTAGTCATTGTTTATTAGACAACTTAAAATTTTGATAAACTTATGAGAACATAACATCCACAATACAGAGTAGGTATCTAATTTTCATTCCCGCCAATTCGACTGCGCGCGGTCTTTGTTCTTTTTTTAAACTTTTCAAAAGTAACTAAAAAAACCTACTTTATGTTAGTGTGCACTAAAAATAACCTCGCTACTGTCCAGCAATCTCTATTATTGTCGTGTTGGAAATTGCTGGCGTGTGTACAGAAAAGAGCCGGTTGACGTATTCCTTTTTTAAAATAATGAAGCCATTTCCGAGCAAGTCGGAGAAAATATATTTTTTTTTTTTTTTATTTATGGACGAAGGTGGCAGACGAGCATACAGTCCACCTGGTGGTAAGTGGATACTGTAGCCCATAGACATTCGTGATACATGCCAACATTAGTCCAAAATGACAAACGTTGGCACGCACCCGGATGCGCTGCCTACCTTTAGATATAGGACTGGATTTGGAGAAAGGGTTGGGGAAATGGGGAGGGATAGGATGGGAATGGGCTCTGACACATCTCACTCACTACCGAAACACGTACGTACATTAGGGAAATAAGATTAAGTGGGAAATGCAGTACATTTCAAGGTAGTCTTCTGTGAGAGAGGGGTAACGTGGCCAGTCGAGTGCGCCCAGCGGCTGTTGGATTGCAGCGTGCACTCTCCCCCTCATTACATATAGGTACATACAAACTTACACCCATACATACATACATAAGAATAAATATAGTACATACAAGGTATACATAATCCATGAGTATATTGAGTATATAATAATTTAATATATAGGTGCATACGTTATATTATGAGAAACAAAAAAGCCATGTTGCTGGCAAAAGTAAAATAAAAATGAAAGAAAAGATAAACCAATATGTATGTAGTATGTATGCAATGTATATATGTTTATTAATTATCAAAAATATAAAGAAATATATATACTTGAATAAATTGCCCATTCCTATTAATAGAGTTGGTTCCGTTTTTCTCAATATTTACTAATAAGTCTAAAGTGCTCTTATTTATATGATCGACAAATCATAATGTGGGTATTTTTATTTCTTCCTGCAAATACAGATTTTACTAAAGTGTTGTTTATAACGAACTTCAAACGCTCTCTTGAAGCGTTGAATGTATGATTGTCTTAGCTCTTAATTTTTTTTTAAATATCCGATTATTTTATTCTACATCAAGATTTGCTTCTTATTTTTGCAAATTTATTTACGAAAATAAGAAAAGTATGTTATATAAATAAATGATTAATTATTATAAATATTCTAATATTATTTATAAACATCAATAATTGTTAATTATTTATTATTAATTATTCCCAAAAATAAGTTCTTATTTTCGTAACTGAACTGTAATAACCTTTTATACAAAATAAGCAGGTAATAAATCGTTATTAGTGAGTTTACATAACATTTCTTTTGATATGCGTTTGATTCCAATTTGTGCTAAGAGCTAAATTACTTTATATAGTGGTGTTACATAAGTTATGACGATAGTGATACTTACTCGTACTTATGACCTGGATGATTAAATGTCACACGGCTTATTTGATGTATAATTTAAGCGAAGGATAAAGTGATACAACCGATTACGTGAGAGATATAGCCATCTAATTACGAGGAAGTACATTTAGTTGAGGGTCGTATAGAGTCTGCATCCGGTAAATCACACGCAGCTTCCTCAGACTTATAATTGTTATAACAGATTTTATGAACTAAGTAAACTTCATCTGGATCCCTGGCGATTAGCCTGCGTCTGGGTGCCGAGGTATGTGTCCACAGCATGGTCTATCCTGCCTCTCTAGCGTGGGTCTTGGTCTTACGTCTTACATCGTTCTCCTTCAACCGTCAACGTGCCGGCTTTTAGAGCCGAACGGAATTGCAGGTGACGATGGCAAGAGACCTGACGCCATGTCCCTGGTGCTGTGAAAGATGGGCCGACCCGTAGTATGGGATGCAACTTGCGTTGATACGCTAACTCCATACCACCACCGCGGAACCTATGAGAAGACTGGTGCAGCGACGTTATTCCTTAGTAGCCTTTTACAATACTCACGGGAAGGAGACAGTAGTACTATTCTTGTGAAGTATATGGATTACGTAGTAATATTTTAGTAATTGTGTATTACGTAGTATTATGTTATATTTAGTTACTTCATAAAACTTGGAAGGTCTTTATGCGAAAATCAATGCGTGAAACATGTAAAGACGTTATTTATAATTCTGACCTTTCAGGCAAGTACAGGATCCTTTACATCTACAGTCGTTTAGGAACAGCATTAAGTCTGCATTAAGTCAAGGAGTGCACATTAAGTCTGCGTCAATTCAGATTTATGTAATAGTGTGGGCCATTCTACGTTAAGGTTGAACATTCTAAGCAATAACGTACTACACATTAATGGAAACTCTTATATATTGTTATCTCTATATATTTATTTATTCATTATTGTACAAAGTGACAAAAGGCGGACTTACTGCTTAGAAGTATTATCTTCCAGTCATCTTTTGGGCTACGCATACATGCCGCGGTAGGTGTAATCAAATGACAGTTAATATTAAGCAAAACTGTGGTGAATATTAAATAGAACTATGATAATTCTATCAGTTCTGTAGTCAGTGAGATATCTCACTCTTTATTCCCAGAGCCCATTCCCATCCCATTCTATTCTACCTCTCCCCATTTTCCAAACCCTTTCTCCAAATCCATTCTTGAATTTCCAAAGGTGGGTTACCGGTGTTTATCACCCTGGACCGATGTTGGCATGTATCGTGGATGTCCGTAGATGACAGTATCGATTTACCACAACGTGGACTGTCCGCTTGTCTGCCACCTTCTTGGTGACGAGTCTTCGTGGTGATCAAAGATTTGTCAACAAGATTCATCACATCCTCCGAAGAATGTCCCCGCGTGCCGCCGACCGGTCGCCGCCTGAATATTTATACACCACTTTGACTTTATATCGAATAGCAGTGAAGTGATGTTTTCCAGATTAAACACGGTGTACCACAACTGGAAGCGAATGACATCGTTAAAATATGTAATCAGGTAAACAGCAATTCGTTGGTAACGCGAATGGAATATGAAATTTTGTAACTAATTAAGGTACCTTACGGGTTTTAATGTGTTTTAATTATGTTTTGGATGTTCTGCTCGATAGTAAAGTGTATGAGTACGTTATAACTATCTAGCTCTCCACTGAATTTGTTTATGGAAAATAATAGCTATGCACCTTTAAATACATGTAATAAAATCGTAACAAAGCTGTTTTTGATAAAAAATGTTACAGGGTATTATGAATAGAGCTCGAAAGATCATTTTTGGAATTTTTTGCCCATCTGTCTGACTGTTACTGACTGTTATAATGTTACTAGTCGCAATCACTTTTTTCCAAAAATATTTCATGTACGGACAAGGGTTTATTATGATTTTATTATATGTATAGAATATATTGTAGGTATGTATATTCGGCTATCCGGTCAACGCATTATATCCAGTATCCAGTATTAAGGCAAATTCATTAATCTGCATCTCTGCTGCTAACACGTATACAGCAGTGCCTGTATTTGAAAAGGAGCCTCTTTTGAATCTTCGCACCAGTCCCACTTAAACCAGCTTTGATTCTCGACAAATTAAGGATACGCCAGTGATCTCACTACGCTAAAGCGCCCTTTGACTGAGCTCGTTTGAATTCCGACGAATATTTGCAATTAGAATGCAAACATGCCGACCGAAATGCTAATGTCAGCGTGTTCTATTTTAGCCGAAACCCTCACTGACATTAAATGCACAAAATATAATTACGGGGTGTATACTGGTGACGTGTTTTATTACAACGATTTATTTATTAACGAAATATTCATAAATATAGGGACATTGATACCAATTATAACTTTATTCCTTACGGTGTCAAACAATTAGGCCCGTTGAGTCCTATGCGGAAAATCTTTAATAATTATTTATTTTATTACTTTGGTCTACAAGCAGCTGTTACACTAACGCATTCACATGAGTACATAAAAAAAACATCTCAACTAAATGCACTACATTATAAGTGGATTCCTCATGCATTGAAGGAGTATGTGTATTTACTCTATCTCAACTAAATGCACAAGTGTATTCCGCATGCATTGAAGGAGTATGTGTATTTACTCTATCTCAACTAAATGCACAAGTGTATTCCGCATGCATTGAAGGAGTATGTATATTTACTCTATCTCAACTAAATGCACAAGTGTTATCCGCATGCATTGAAGGAGTATGTGTATTTACTCTATCTCAACTAAATGTACAAGTGTTATCCGCATACATTGTAGGAGTATGTGTATTTACTCTATCTCAACTAAATGTACAAGTGTTATCCGCATACATTGTAGGAGTATGTGTATTTACTCTATCTCAACTAAATGCACAAGTGTATTCCGCATGCATTGAAGGAGTATGTGTATTTACTCTATCTCAACTAAATGCACAAGTGTATTCCGCATGCATTGAAGGAGTATGTGTATTTACTATAAATATAATAACAATTTGAATGTTAAGACCTTCATAGGACCCAATTAAAACAAATTTAAAAATAAACCAATTAGCGCCCATTAAAACAAAACACGAATCTTTTTTTAAATGCGACCAAAGAGTCCCAAAAAATCAAGACGTCTGTACAATAATATCTAACGATTATACTTTTTTGCGCATAAATCAAGACACAGCGTCTCTCTACAGGTAATTAATTTAAATTTTACAGCTGAAGAACACTAGAAATCTATAATATAATAAGAATTCTATTACAAAATTTTCCTCATATGCTCTTCCGCGGCGTTTTCCTTTACTGCTGAGAAGATACCTAATTGAAAAAAAGGTGCCAGACGAGCCGACACTTCGCCGGATGGTAAGTGGATGCTGTCACTCGCAGACATTCGCGATACATGTCAACATCATTTCAAAATGACTAACGTTAGCAAGCCCCCGGATGCGCTCTACCTACCTTTGGAGATTTAGGAGTGAATTTGAGAAAAAAGTTTGTCCGAATAGGGAGTAGAAAGTAAATATAACTGGATTAGGGGTTGAAACTCAGTGGTACTCAGTCTCCGTACCACTAAACCCTGGGATGTGCCAGTGACTGTCTAGATAGATATACCTAGGTATACGCTCTACTAGTAAATGAAACCGTAATCAGCCCTTTTCGTCCAATGTTGGACATGGGCCTCCTCATGCACACTGTCTTGTGCATGAGGAATGTCACCCTAGACAAACGGTTAGAGATGGTGTAACTCTCAGACCACGACACTACGAGTGAATAAATGTTATTAATATTATAAATATAGTTTTTTTATTATTAACGTTGTAAACAATAAATTATAATATATTAAAGTAAAACTCCGATATTATTGGAGCAAATTAATGAAAGAGGGTACTCGTTTTGTGAAAAAAAAAAAGCAGATAAATACGAGACTTTTGCAGATAGATTTTTTAAATTATTTAAAACAAATAGAGTAGACATATAAAGTGCTCGATACAGTGGTTTTTGATTCATGTTTCGCTCATTAATTGAAGTCAATAATAAATGTATATTTTACTGCAGGGAATAGACTAAAATGAACGAGAATAACAAATTAGCATATCTACAAATAGTATTTTACTAACATATTTTGTATATAGTTATGCACCCTACATTTAGGCATAACATCCGTGTCAGCAGTATCTAAATGCAACATTGCATTAGGATGTTTAGTCTAAGTTGGCCACCTGCAGCTTATAGCATAAGAACATATTGTACTTTACTTAATAAAGAGCCGTCATGGTGTAAAGACGTGTTGTCTTTATAAAAAGTCTATCCCTCGACTTTGAAACTTGACTGGCGCAGTCGGGTAGGATTGCCGGGTTATTGCTCGCCATTATAAACACCTAAAATCGGTTTGCTCGCGTTGTTTCAACGTAACGTATTAACGTTAATTTTATAAGATTGTGTTATTCGTCCAAATTCGCCGATAACGCTTATCTGACTCGTGTGTTGCACAAAAATGAAAAAAGAAAGTAAAGAAAAATTATATCTCGCTGCATTCTCAAGTCTTTGAGACCCGTAAGGCTTAGGTGTATCAAATTCTAACTACAGACTTTCTGACCGATTTTAGAGGAAGTTAAAGGCTAATCTATAACAATAGATCTCGACTTCCGTCATAAATGTTATGTGTGGGCGTGTTCAACTCGCAGCAGGAGCATCGCCGGCGCCAAGATGGATGCTTGTTTATGCTCAGGTGCCGTAAGTTATGAGCTGTCGACATTCTGTAGAAGATAATGGATTTACAGCCGCTAAAGACCATAATAATGACATCAGAATGGTCTAAGGTAAGGCCTGGTGGTAAGTGGTTGCTGTCGTATTGCGACATCCACAATACATGGCAACATCAGTATAGAATGACAAACGTTCGCACGCCCCTAATTGCGCTGTTTACCTTTAGATATGGATTTGGAGAAAAGGTTGAGACAATGGTGAGGTATAGGAGAGGATGGGATGGGAATGGATTCTGGCATATCGCACTCACTAGCGAAACACGTACCTACGTACATTGGGGAATAGGATAAAATTGGGAATTTCCAGGTAGTATTCTGTGAGTGAGAGGTAACGTGGCCAGTTAAGTGCGTACAACGTGCATCCCCCCCCCCCCCCTCCTCGAAATATATGTGTACACAACATTTGTAATAAAATGACATTGTTTTGTGGTCAGCTGGACACTTTTATTCCAAAATGTAGTGAAACTTTTTCAATATTTCAGTCGTGATCTTCGCAAGAGGTATCTATCTATATTCATTGAAATCTATCTAAAATAGAAAAATAATTAACACGATCATTATCGCTGGTCGCTGCCAAATTGCGCCAGAGCGTGTTAGGTCGCCACCGCACTCCATTTGTCTCGATATTTGCTATCGACCGTTTATTGTCGTTGAAACCACAACTTGCCTTGACTAATGCCCGAGAACAGTTTAACTTGGGGACGAAGTGCGCACACAAATCCGCTCCTTATAGCTATAAAACCATTTGGTTATAAGTAATACAATATTGTGCAATATCTGTAACAACATTGTTGTCGGATCGGTCGGTTGTATTTAATGATTTTAAACGAAAATCGTTGGTTACTTAACTTAATTGTTGTAATTACGTGTATCACTATTATGCTATAATGTCATCGTGATGTTTACTTTTAATTGGTCATTTTTTATAGAATAGAGTGCAGACGAGTGGGTGGGCCACATGGTGGTAAGTGGTCACCGCCGCTCGTGGATACCTGCAACAGTAGGGTGCGCTGACGACCATGCAGAATCCTGTTCACAGCTCTCTCGAACAGCCCCATATCGTAGCGCCACGGAAAATCCATGTACCATGTAGGTCATGTGCATTAAGTAAGAAGCAGTTTAATTTGAGCATTTAAAAATGTCGCTGCCAGTGTCAAATCGAATAAATCATTGTAACTGGTCCCTACAACACAGATCTCACAAATGAAGGCTACTCTCTGTTGAAATATTTTGAGCCGACACTTTACTACTTAAATAAATATATTTATATTGTCATAAATCTGTAATTATTGTTATTTATTTCAAATTAAGACAACAAAAAGGTTCACTTTGTTTAATATTATTATCTACAACACTCAATTTAAAACCATTAAATCAATAATTACAATTATAATTAAAATCAGTATAATTACGTCATAGCTCAATTTTACGTAATGTCGCATATTACTAAACTCGACATTGTACTGTGTAAAATTTTAAAATCTACAATGTGAGAAATTTTCAAGGCAGATACCTCATCTCCCCTGCACTTTTAGGGAGTAGTTGCCATAATAAAAATCGAATTTTATGTTAAAAGCGTGGTTGCGCATAAACAAATCAAAAATCACTTACCCCTTTTGCCTCCTATAGTTCACAACATTGACAGGGCCCTGTATCTTCAAAATCACACTTATCACGATTATTCGGTTTCTAGTTATCGAGATAGCTAAGTTAGCGCGTGTTCACCACTCCAGTCTCAAACGAGTAGTGTGTTAAGAGAGAGGGGGTGACTAGTGACTGCCCATGCACAACAAAGTCGTAATCGGTCGATTTACCCTCAGGTACATCACTAATTACGAGCGTTGGCACTAACATAAGCCCCCCCCAAAAAAAGGGATTTATCCCCCTTTTTTTAAAACAAACGAGTTGCTGAATACTTCCTACAATTAGCAACTGCTATAAGACCAAGATGAACTAGTATCTCGGTGCATTACAAAAGTTATCAAAATATACGAACCTTAACGCTTAAAGAACAGTTTAAAGTGATTAAGCATTGAACAATTAACATTCCTTATTTTCATTTTTTAAATTACCTTAACTAAGAATAACAAATTAAGTTGTTAGCTAATCAGTGTTACATGGTAAAGGGCATAGTTTAGATAGAGACCTGGTAAGATGCCCTTTAGCAGTCTTAACTTCCACTACCCGAACAACCGAGTCCGGCCCAGGAAAAACTCGGGTGACACGTCCCAAGCACCATTGTAGTGGAGGCAAATTATCCTCTTTAAGTAGTACTAAATCCCCTATCTTAACATTGTAACTGGTAGAGTGCCATTTCAGTCGTTGTTGCAAGGTATGGAGATATTCACCCATCCATCGCTTCCAAATACTGTTCACAATCGACTGTGTTAAATGCCAGCGAGACAGTAGCGTCATACGCTCAGTAGATGGTACCTCTGGCACCGACACGAGAGGCGCGCCAATTATGAAGTGGCCCGGAGTCAGCACAGCAAGATCACTAGGATCGCTAGACAGAGGGCATAGAGGACGCGAATTCAAGACAGCCTCTACCTGAGCGAAAACTGTTGCTAGTTCTTCAAACGTCAAGTTACGATCACCTACAACACGTTTCAAATGAGCTTTGCTAGATTTGACGGCTGCCTCTGCGAGTCCATTGAAATGAGGACTGAGAGGTGGAGAAAATCGCCACTGAATAAAGTGCTCCGAATAATAAACATTTAAGGAGAAATCCTTAATTATATCTCTTCTAAATTGATTTAATAGTCTGCAAGCCCCTTTAAAATTTGAACCATAATCAGACCAGATTTCCTTCGGTAACCCTCTTCGAGACGTGAATCTTTTTAGGGTCGCTAAGAATGCTTCTGTAGTTAAGTCACTAACCACTTCCAAGTGCACCGCTTTTGTTGTAAAGCACACGAAAACACACAGGTATGACTTATTTATTTTAGCATTGCGAAGTTTACTAGTTTTAATATAAAATGGACCCGCAAAGTCAATGGCCACCGAGACGAACGGACGATGAGATTTAGTGACGCGGCTGGCCGGTAAGTCTCCCATTAATGTCTGTGGAGGTTGACATTTCAAACGGAAACAACGCACGCACTTAAACACTCGACTCTTAATGACACGTCTGGCTGACAAGATCCAGAATTGTTCTCTGAGGAGAGACATCAACGCATTAGGTCCCGCATGTAAATATTTTACGTGGTAGTAATCCACAATCATATTTGTAAAATGATGACACTGTGGTAATGCCAACGGATGTTTTGACGAATAAGATAAAGATGAGTTAACGAGTCTACCGCCTACTCTGAGCAAGTTACTGTCATCCATGAACGGTTGTAAGCGTCTCAGCCCAGTACTACAAACCTTGTTATTTTTTATCAGCTGAATATCAACTGCAAAGACCCGTTGTTGAACTACCTTAACGAGGGTTAATAAACTATGTTGCAACTCATCACTTGACAAGAAACCTCTCCCTTTAGGCCGTTTTGAGCAATTATGAATAAACCTGAGACACCAAGCTGTGACTCGTGTGAGCTTAGAGAGAGAACTAAATTTATTAATCAGATCCTCCTCTAGACATACGTTATTGACAGGAACAACAATGGATATCGTACACCGTTTTAGGCCTGGTAACTGATCCTGTTGAAGTTGTTGACATGGCGGCGGCCATGTGCATTCATCCTGCGCAAGCCATGCCAGATTCCACCACAGATCATGATGGACCAACTCTTGTGGCGTGATACCTCGTGACGCTGGGTCAGCGGGGTTCATACCGGTTGGAACGTATCGCCAAAACGCTGGTGAAATTAACTGCTGGATCTGACTCACACGATTCGATTCAAAAACTTTCAATAGATGTGGTTCAGTGCGTACCCAACATAGTACTATTGCAGAATCGCTCCACGCATATGTGTGTCTATGTAACTGAGTTCTCCATTTTAAGGACTTCGAAACACGATCTAACAACCGTACTAACAAAAGCGCACCCAAAAGTTCCAGCTTAGGAATCGTGAGCTTTTGTTTTATTGGAGCTACACGCGTTTTTGCTATGAGCAAATGAACTGTTACCGTTCCGTCATGATGGACACATCTCATGTATACGCAAGCCGCGTATGCATTCTCTGAGGCGTCACTGAACCCATGTAAATCCCAACACTTTACCGAATCCGATAAAACTTGGCGATCAATTGATATTCTTTGCAAGTGATGTAAGTCATTGCAGAATTGCTGCCACTCGACAACAATATGAGTCGGAGGTGTATGATCCCACTCAATACCTAATGTCCACAGCCGTTGTATTAAGATCTTTGCGAAGATAACGCAAGGTGATAACCACCCGTTGGGATCATAAATGGAACTTATCTTTGACAATATGGTACGCTTAGTACACACATCATCGTTAATAGACACTTGATAGGAAAATGTGTCCGTTTTAGGGCTATATTTAAAACCCAATATTTTCAGCGGTGTGTTGGTATCTTCCGTGAATTTTAGTTCACAAAATTCCGATGGTATGTCTGTGAGTAACTGAGAAGAGTTACTCATCCATTTGCGAAGCTCGAATACTCCCTGTGACAAGAGGTCAATAAGTTCACTCTTTATTTCTTGAGCTTCGGCTAACGAACTAGCACCAGTGACCACATCATCCACAAAAATGTCATTGAGAAGAATCTCCGATGCGCGTGGATGTGTGTCTTTACCTTGATAGGCTAGTTCGTGTATACATCGCATTGCGAGAAAAGGGGCTGAGGTCACGCCATACGTAACCGTATTTAACTGAAACACTCTGATAAGCCCTTCCTCGTTGCGCCAGAGGATACACTGATAACACCTATCATCAGTGTGCACTAGGACTTGCCTATACATTTGGCGAATGTCCGCTGAGAATACGACATTGTGCAATCTAAAATGGAGAATAATGTCCACAATATCTTGCTGTAACTTGGGACCAGCTAATAACACGTCATTCAATGATTTCCCTGTTGTACTCTTCATGGAAGCATGTTCGATTTTGTCCGAATCCTTCTTGTATACTCCATGATGTGGTATGATAAATTTAGGGAAACGCGATGCAATCGAGATGTCGATTGCTTGCATGTGGCCCAGTAATGAATATTCTCGCATAAAATCCTTGTATCTCAACTTTAACATAGGGTCACGCTTAAACCTTCTCTCTAATGATAGAAGTCTGCGTAAAGCAAACTGCATGGTATCCCCGATTCCCCAATTACCATCATGGTCACCCTGTTTAAAAGGTAAGCGCACGATAAATCTGCCATCTGAAGTACGCGAATGTGTCTGCTTAAAATGATTCTGACATATCACAGCGTCAGGGTCTACGGGTTTATTGGTAGGTATTTCTTCAGATTCCCAAAAACGCTTTAAAGTATCATCGATTGACGTTACTGATGTTACACAAGATAACGCCTGAATCTCTGTAGTCATTGGGCTCTCACATGTAAAATTTCCCATTAAAACCCACCCAAATATTGTTTCGAAAGCAGCAGGCAAGTTGTCACCGAATATCAATTTGTTTCCATGAAATATTTTTGAACACGCTCCAGCACCCAATAAAATATCTACGGGACCCTTCTCTACACAGTGCGGATCCGCTAACCTGAGATGTTTGAAACATTGTAGCATGTTGCTATTGATAGTACTCGAAGGTATGTCTGCGGTAACCTTAGGCAAAACAAACAATTCGACATGCAAAGGTGAATCGACGTCACTATCAGGGCGTAGGTATAAGTGTAACTGCCCCTTAGGATACACACTATGCGTTCCCCCTATGCCTGTTATTATTAAGTTGGTTTTGTCATAACGTAGGCCTAAGCGCTGTATGCATGATGTAGAAATAAAATTAGCCATACTGCCAGGATCAAGAAGCGCGCGAACGGGTTGAAACTTGTCATTTACATTGACAGCAACATCTATTATCGCCGTGGCGAGTAATGCGTGTTGATAAGAACCGCCACAACCAGTGTACTCGCGTCTATTTGAATCGCGTGAGTGCGAGTGAGACGACACTATGTCGCTCGTGCAATGTGCCGCGACGTCCGAGCGAGGAGACTTACCTATTGTAAGTCCCGCCATATTATCAATGTTATCATTCTGTGGAGTTTTACATGGTTCTTCATCTAAATGCAGTAAACTATTATGTTTACGTTTGCAAATTTGACATCGGGACTTAGAAAAGCAATCAATGACCCTGTGTGACCTTAGACAATTAAAACACAAATTTTGTGATTTAATGAATGCTAACCTAGACTTAATGTCCATGGCCACAAACTTAACACATTTAAACAGCATGTGGGCACCCTTACAAAGATGACAAGCCGTTGAGACTGTGCTGCTGTTATCACTACATCTACCTATTGGCTTATTGATATTATTACCTACATTACGCTCGTGTACACTGGACGTGTAGAAGGAAGAAACCTTCCCCTTCTTGGGCAATGTGCTATACGACTTGCCGCTACTTTGTTGACATAGTCCAGTGGTTTCAGATGTTTTACAATAATTATCTAAAAATGTAAGCAAATTATCAAATGTAGGTAATTTTATATTTTGATGCGCTAACTCGAATCTCGAGTGTAGGTCGTTGTCTAACTTTCTACAAAATATATGTAACAACATAAACGACCACTCGGATACTGGAAAACCTAGACTACTTAGACCCCGTGTATTCTCATACAAAATATTAACAAAACTACGCAACTGAGTAGCATTCTTAACGGTGAGGGTAGGGAGAGAGAATATCGCCGATAAATGCGAATCTGCGATTAATCTTTTGTTGTCGTAACGATCTATCAGCAATCCCCGTGCCACCTCATAATTATCGGGAATATTAGTTAAGTGCTTAACTAAGTTTAATGGCTCATTTGATAGGCAACTCAGTAAATAGTGCATTTTCTGAATCGGACTCAGTCGCTCGTTGTTGTGAACTAACGTATCAAACATATTTATAAAGCTAGGAAAATCGCAATAATTTCCAGAAAAGTGAGGCAAACTGATGTTGGGTAGCGGTAGAATAACATCACTTGATGTTTTACTGAACATAGTCGATTGACTTTCTTTGTGGACTGTATTTTGGAATGAACTCAACAATAACTTTACTTCAAAAAACTGATCTTCAAAGTTATTATATTTTCCTCTATGCGTTACAAATTCCTGTGAATCCGTATCTAATTTTGATAACAGTTGTAAATGAATGTCTTCGAATTCTGCTTTAATAGATTCAAGGTCACTGCAACGTACTTTGAATCTTTCGATACTACCCTGAGTTGAGAAATCAACTGAATTGGCAGTATCATATAGTTTTTTTATTTTTTCTGACAAGAAATCATGTTTTATTGTTAGTGCTTGCACTGATTTAGACATTTTAACTATTAGAAGTTATCCCAATCCCAGCTCAAACGGTTCAACTTTGGTTATCCCAATCCCCGCTCGAATGGACCAACTTTGGTTGCGCATAAACAAATCAAAAATCACTTACCCCTTTTGCCTCCTATAGTTCACAACATTGACAGGGCCCTGTATCTTCAAAATCACACTTATCACGATTATTCGGTTTCTAGTTATCGAGATAGCTAAGTTAGCGCGTGTTCACCACTCCAGTCTCAAACGAGTAGTGTGTTAAGAGAGAGGGGGTGACTAGTGACTGCCCATGCACAACAAAGTCGTAATCGGTCGATTTACCCTCAGGTACATCACTAATTATGAGCGTTGGCACTAACAAAGCGTCCATTTGGTTTTTATTGGATATACCAGACAAAAGGACGCATCGTTTTTTGAATAAAGTATTTTATGTCATGCCAAATCAAATTTATGAATGGAATAAAAAACATCTTCTATGGAGAACACCGCTATAATAAATTAAGGAGGAACACAGTTTCATTGTACACAATAATCCAGGCCAAAACACAAATAATAGTGTGAAACGAAGCACTATGTAAATAGCTCCGCTCAATGTCCTAAAACCAGAGCCAATGCAGCTAAACAGAAACTGCATCCGAAAACAATGTGCAAAGGAAGCGGTGATGACATAATTCAAGGTTCTTAGCACAATAGCGCAAGGACCAGTAGCCAATATGGCGCTCGTTAATAAATTCAGAGTCCTCAATAAGAAATCGTTTGATAGCAGAAAGAAAGAAAATACGTTAAACTTTCAACGGTAACATCGCAACAATTTTTATTTTTAACTGCCAATACTGATAGGTAAGAGCGCCCGGCAACCTTATAGGGGACACTTTCCATGTCAACACACTTGAGACCAGTTTAATTTGGTACAATTTTCAGAAATCTAAGAATTAGCCACGTGAACGCATAAGCATACATAAATATGAATTAAGTAAAATTAAATGTAACTTTCTTTATAAACGGATTTTAATAAGGCACTAAATTGTAGTACAACGAAGTGGCACAAAAGTGACGTAGTGTTCCTAACGGTATTCATTAATAATTTGTCAGTATACGCTTCATCTCAGAAAAAAGCCACAATAATAAAATCATATAATTTATTTATAATAATCGTATCGATCATATAATTGCTTTGTAGATCGTGGCCTAATCTACATAGCAAATTCATAATATCATACTCTGCCTCCAGGCAGGGCCGTCTTAAGTCTATTCTGCGCCGGGGTGCGGGAGTGTATCCTAAGACAGTCAAACATCCTATTGTGTATCCTATGACAGTCAAATATCCTATTGTGTATCCTATGACAGTCAAATATCCTATTGTGTATCCTATGACAGTCAAATATCCTATTGTGTAATTGTTTACTATAGCGTTATATTTTTTCATTACCTTTAAAAGGTGAGCGCCCGGGGTGCACCGCACCCCTTGCACCCCCTGGTAAAGACGGCCCTGCCTCCAGGGATCACCGCTGCGTGTGTAAATGTTTCCATCTGTGTGCGTGATCTACAAATTGGGCGTTTGCTTTGCATTAAGTTAGCTCACCGCGCTCTGGTGTTTTAAAAACACCACTCCATTGCAGCCACTGTACATGTGGACTATTTGGCACATTCACGCTGTTTAAATAAGACATTATTACTGGCCAAGCTCCAAAATCGTCGGCAATTTGCTGTCGAGTGACGGAACAGTCTTCGAGTGTTCAGCTTATTTTTTACCCACGACGGAACGGAGATGATATATTGCATTTGTATGCATGTGTTTTAGTGTACCCATCTGTTATCACTTTTCTTCAAAACGATTGCAACGATTTCGAAATGGTTTTGTGTAACTGTTTAATAGTACTTTCTAGAATGTTCCGGGATGAGTGTTGTGGTTCTTACTGACCAGGGTGCTGCTGTATCAAGTTAAAATTTGTATAAGTTCTGAACGAATGTAGTGATTCGAATGCGTCTTTCTGAAGTAAAAGTTTATCGAATGTAAAAGAAAGAAGTTCGTTGCGTACATCGACGGCGACAGGTTCTATTAAGCTATTGCAGATTGTCAACAAGACTGATTTATGTTTTTATTTTAATCTTTTCAAAGGTAATTAGCGATTTTTAACAGTCAGCAGTTTTGTCAAAATCTTAGTTTTGCCTTTTTTTTCAATAAATATGGCAAACGGGCGGCCCACGTGATAACAAGTGGTCATCGCTGACCTTAGACATCTGGTAACATCAGGGGGCAAGATACTTAAGAAGTTGATCACTCCTTATAGAATTTATTAGACCTCATTTCCAACTTAGTATCTGCGATATAAAGTCACTTTACACATTACAAAAAAAAATATTAAACTTAAATAATAATTAAATCTTAAATTATGGTGAAAATTTAACAGAAAATTAATAATACAAAATACTCATTCCAATTATTTATTGTTAGTTGATGCAGCGAGTGTTTGCCGATAATGGAGTCGTCCACCGCAGGGTGAGGTTAATTAATATGAAGTCAAAAATAACATTTTGATTAATTTATTCTTCACTGTTATTTCAGCGTATACAAAATACGGTAAAATACAACTGGAGGTAAATTAAACGTTTAAATAATAATACCTTATTACATTATTAAGTATATCATTTTATATTAAATGGTAGACGTATATTAATATCATGGTATATTGATGGGTGGGCGGCTCACCTCGTTCAATAATCCAGCCAGCACGCTGGGTACCTTGTCGCAGGGATTGTATGCGCGATATATATTCAGTGGAAATTACTAAATGTACCTATGGACCAACAGGTGAAAGACATACGGGATGCGTAAGTAAAGAGAAATGACTAAATGAATAAATGTGGGCGTGGCGCAAGGGAATTATTGAGGAAAAATACGAAAATGAATTAATTAAAGAAAATGTCATTGGAAAGAAAATGAAAATGTCATCCGAGATATTCGCAGCGCAACACGTCCAGGAGCCGGGGAACACGTGGTTATTCATTTTATTACCACTGGGATCGCGACCCTCTTAATTGTCTTTCAAATTAACTAAAAGAGCGATATGAAGCTGTTTGATTCTTCTTACATCTAGACTAGCCATAAATATTGTTACGAAGAAAACATCTATATTTTTTAACATTATCAATTTATTAGAAGAATTTGTGTTATTTCAGAAATAAATAGGTAAGCATTTTAAAAATATAACGTTTATTAAAAATGGTCACCATTTGCTTTAATACAATCTTTTTTTTATAGAAAAAGGTGGCAAACGAACATACAGTCCACTTGATGGTAAGTGAATATCTACTGTCGTCCATAGACATCCACGGTACATGCCAACATCACTTAGAAATAAGTTGAGATTATACAAAACTCTCGTCCGTCCCATTATGACCTATGCTAGCGTTGTGTTCGCCCACGCAGCTCCCTCCAACATTGCAATCCTCCAAAGACTGCAAAATAGATTCATGCGCAAGGCCGTGGCTGCACCATGGTACTTGCGCAACGTTGACCTCCACAAGGACTTGGAGCTTCCCTTCATCGTCAAATACATAAAAGACACCGCCCGACGCTACTATGACGCTATCCCAAACCATCCCAACCCCCTGATTGTCTCTTCCCTCACCTACATACCGGACAGGAGTGCCCCTCCGTGCTATCGTCGCCCGCGGCACATCCTGGACGATCCCGACGACCCGATCACCGCTGCCAATGCGGTTCCCACTCTGCACCCAAACACAGCACACAGACACCGTCCCCGCCGGCCGAGACGTGGACGTCCCCCTCGTTACACCGTTAACACACACCGGCCCTCAGCCAACACTTTCACTAGGCATCGACACGTGCCTGGGCGCTTCTCGCCGACACGCGATCCCGCGGTATCCCCCCAATGCAACGCCCTAAGCCGAGGTCCGTTCCTTCCGCCGGTTTACCGGCGGGGGAGCCCTTAGGCTCGTTGCAACACACACTTTCTCCTGGCTGAGCGCCTTCTGCGCTCGCCCTACATCAACGCGACTGGTGACTCTTGAAAGGCCACTAGGGCCACAAGAACTTAGACATACACGATGTTGAGGCAATCAGGTTTTTTAGCCGGTAGGAGTCCGGCACTACCTGGTACCACCTAGGCTAGCCTAGCTAGACTAGATGGTACCAGGTGACCATGCAGGGTTTTCCTCGATTGTCTCTCCTAACATAAAAAAAAAGGCCAACATCAGTCCAGAATAACAAATGTTGGCACGCCCCCGGATTCGCTTCCTACCGTTGCAGACTAAGGAATAGATTGTGAAAATGGGAAGGGATAGGATGGGATGGGAATGGGATCTGGCATATCTCACTCACTATCGAAAGACATACGTACATTGGGAAATACGATAAAATAGGAAATGCAGTGTACATTTCAAGGTAGTCTTCTGTGAGAGAGGGTGACGTGGCCATTAGTGCGCCCAGCGGCTGTTGGATTGCAGTGTGCACTACAACCTACAACGTTTGAAAGATTTGATATTCAGCCCCTCTCACAGAAGACTACCCGAAATGTACTGCATTTCCCACTTTACCTTATTTCCCAATGTACGTACGTGTTTCGGTAGTGAGTGAGATGTGCCCGAGCCCATCCTATCCCTCCCCATTTTCCCAACCCTTTCTCCAAATCCATTCCTATATCTGTAAAGGTAGGCAGCGCATCTGGGGGTGTGCCAGCGTTTGTCATTTTGGACTAATGTTGGCATGTATCGCGGATGTCTATGGGCGACAGTATCCACTTACCTTCAGGTGGACTGTATCTCGTGTACAGACTTCGTCCATAAAAAGAAATCTGTAGATATTAATTGTTTGTCAAAATATCAGTTCGAAATTATTAAACTAAAGCTAAACTAAAATTTAGTAACATTAAACCAATCTTTCTATAAATAAATTGTAGTCGTGAACTTATTAAATTAATAAAATAAAAATGTATGTATAATAAAAGAAGAATTTAAACAACAGTTTCTCTTCCACCACGTTATATTTCTTTGAATTTACGATAAACAAAAATCTTCCAATACTTAGTATTGCAGTTTCCTTGATTCGCTGCTATTTATTCGTAGACGATCACTTGCTCTCAACGGTTGTTTTAAACTGAGTAAAAAGGCGCTATCCCACGTACTTGTTGTACTCGCTTTAGCTTCACACTTGCATCACAAGTGTTACGTTATTTTCTTTTCAGACAAATTTCCCTATAAAAAGTAGGCGAACGAACACTAAAGATAAGGAAGCCATCATGAAGGCGATGATAATTTTTCAAAAAATGCGCGGAGCCGCCTCGCCGCTCACGCTAACGAGGAAATTATTCCGCGAACGCCTACCCGAAATTATAAGTACGTGCGCGGTGTTCGGGGCATTAGAGCAGTGCCTGTCTTAGTAATTTTAGAGCTTACCTCCGTATTTTTCTCTTTAAAGAAAATAAAACGCTGATGTCGGGCGCCAATCGGGTATGTAGATTCTGTTATATTAGTTACTTATTGTCCATTTGCCGCTCACCTCCCAAAGGTCGCCTGGAACAGATCACCTGGAACACAGAGGGCATTACAACAAAAAGAGTCTATTTATAACATTACACGATGATATGTACAAAAGGTATGAGATATTCTCTACTAGTCAACCACTACATCATATAGGAAAATTATCGTAGGTGCAGTTTTAAATTAGAAGGTAGATAGCACAAAAAAAATTTAAAGTAATAACATGTACATATATAAATAAGTACACATACATAAATTTACACGTTCTAAAATAGAACAGAAAACTGGTAGTGAACTGAGAAACTAAACTACCAACTGCCTATCAAGATGTTCCCGAAGCATTCCCGGGGCTTTTTTAATCCATCTATCTAAACTCTAAACCATTAGTGTAGCAGGAGCAAGGTACATTACTAAAATTACCCCATGGCAATTTGCACTCATCTTCCTCCGACAATTCATGGCATTCGTATCCCTTATATTTTTCCAGAGGATTGGCCTTGCGGCCTTGACCCGGTTTAGACGCCACATTTAACAGTGAGATCAAGCTGAAGATCAACTTTTCCGCAAAGAGGACATAATGCAGTGACATCATTGGCGTTATTTGATTATGAATGTGCGAGTGAATGTTCGGTCAATGTGAATGTTCGTTCGCAAGGAATAATTGTTGAGCCACTATCCTTTATTCTTAATTTTGCCGTGTTATAATATTGTCATGGCGCGTGGTGTTGGCTCGCTATTGAATAGCATCACCAAATCTCCGAAAGAGGGATAACGTGGCCAGTCGAATGCGCCCAGCGGCTGTTGGATTGGAGCGTGCACTGCCCCCGTTAAAAAAGATTAATTATGCTTATGACATTGTGTAGTGTGTGTGTGTGTGGTCGTATGTATTGTTAGATATGTGTACGTGTGTGGTTAATTACAGTCCTAATGTCTGTCGTGTGTGTACTTACTTTATTGTGATTGCAGTTTGAGAGAATGAATTACTTATATATCAGTAGTTCAACTATGTGTATCAACCTATTAATATATGTGTACACGGCAGCGTGTACACATATATTCCTTCTCTTAGATCTATTTTACTTATATGCATTTTTTCCAAAAAAGATTTCTAATACTTATTCAGTTTGTCAGTTCTAACCTATAAAAGTGTATACAAAACTGTGTGTTAATTTTCGGATATAGGCTCATTATATTTGCTTTGGAAATCTAACCATTTTTTAAAGCTGTCACATATACTAGTAAAATAAGATATATCTGGTAAATAGTGTAGTACGTTTTTCATAGGTTTCTTCACTTATTTTTCTACGGAAAGATGGCGACAGACGAGCGGACTGTTTCCCTTGGTAGTAAGTGGATATGTACGAGCTGCGACATGTACGATTCATGCCAACATCAGAATAACAAACGTTGGCACGCCCCCTGATGCGCTGCCAACGTAATAAAGGAATGGATTGGGACAAAGGGTTGGGAAAATGGGGAGGGATGGGATAGGAAGGGATGGGAATGGGCTCTGGTATATTCCGCTCACTACCTAAACAGGTACACGTAATTGGGAATACAGAATAAAGTGGGAAACGGTAGTCTTCTGTGGAAGAGAGATAACGTGGCCAGTTGAGTGCACCCACCAGCTGTTACATGATACATCCTTCTTCACCCAAGTTATATATTATTTGTTTTATGAGTTTTAAAGCTTTAATTTAATCTTTTTATGTATAACACCTGCCAATAACCCCCTTTTTGCAACAAAAAGAGAACTTGATGCTAAGCACTCTGACGGCAAGAAAGTGAAATGTTTATTCATCAGGGGAGCAATTATCCCTGCGCCGGTCAATCCGAGGATTCTAACGACCCTCCATATTGGCAAAGCCACTTTTTTACACGCCGACCACTTAGGCTGTTTGCACACATGAGCCGAACTTGTATTTAGAATTGCCGTCAATATCAGAAAAGCTTCATTTCGATATTGTTTAAAGGGCGGTTGAATAATCACCATTTCCTTGAAGTAAACATCGATTTTTTTATTGATTATCTATTATATCGAGTTTGAATGTTAATATTTAATTTTATTTATTTAATATGTATGCGTGTTAAGTCATCAATAAGAATTAATTTGCTTACACCTCAATAGAGGGCGCTGTGCACTCTGTCTAGATCACGGTGTTAAGATGCGTCGCCAAAACATGACCTGCGGTGAATGTTTATAAATAAAAGTCTATGTCCTGAGCAAGGTGTTTTCTTTGGAACTTCCATAAATACCTTGCAGACTCCTCGGGGCTTTTTGGGAAATCTATACAATGCGTGAATGTATTTATATTATATAGGTATTCGTCATTTTAAGTATTTATTACCGTTTATATTTATTGTTTGTCTTATTTCTTCCATTTTCATTTTCTGTAATGTTTTTCACTTGCAACATACCATATTACTGGATAGCCCAAGGTTGGCGGAGGAAATGCTTTGAAGCATTAAGTTCGCCTTTTATTTAAAACAACAAAGTGTAAATAAATAAATGCCTTCACGACTTAACCACTGAACCGATTTCAATGAAGTAAGGCAGCGAGATAATCTGAGGACATAGGACACTTTTATTCTAGAAAATTGACAAGTTTTATGTGCAGTCTCTCTGCAGAGATCGAGCTAATATTGAAATGTTGTTCAGAGAGTATAGAGGTTCTTAATAAATAAATGACACCCAGTCTTCACTAAAGCAATTTATTTTTCAGTGAAAATATTAAAATAGTAAAAATAAAACACTGAAACAAAGAAAAGGCACTTAAGAAACCGATTTTATAACAGCAAACTGTGTATGTAAAAAAGTACTTAAAAAGACCATTAAAAAGTACCTACTCTAATAAGATGTTTTTTTTACAAATACTTCACACCGTCGAATTACAACAACATGCGCAACTACTAGATATTTATGAGCGTTTTATGAGATATTCACTGTTCGGTATTGTTCGGGGGTTGCGGGGTGAGCGGTAAATTCACGTGCTGCGCGGGCGCGGATCGTCCGTTAGTTAGCCTATGACCCTTCGGCGGCTCGAGTCGGCCCTTGATCCTTGTGCGGTACGATCGCAATCTGTTGTTGTGCAAGTAGGCTGCACATTTTTGGGAGACCTTAGGGCACGCGAGTGTATGGTGGTGTATAGTTGGTGTATGGCAGTGAAGCGGTGAAACAGTGTAGTATAGTGGAGTGTAGGCTTTCTCCGCCGGTGTCCATATTAATTGAATCTTCCGGGCTACTTGGCCGAGGTCTTATTGAATCTCTTTTCTTTCTTCCAAACGTTTCGTCAGCAACTGCGGTTGACATCTTCAGTGGCGACTGCGTTCACATTCGGAGAGATGTTATCTCTTCGGCTTCTCGAGCGCAACTGACTCGACGACTGTGGCGCATCGGTATTTATAGTGGGCGAGGGTAGTTGTGATTGTGTGTGTACCGACGCACCGATATTTATAGTGGGCGAGGGTAGTTATGATTGTGTGTGTCCCGAGTCTGTTTTTGTCCCCCCCTCTCGTCTCTCTTCCCCGTGAGCTTTCGTGGCCCCATCCGACAAGGCATGTTTAGCTACGGCCGACTTCTCAGTCTCTCCTCTTCGACAATTGCCTTTATGTTCTTTAATGCGGGTATTGACACTCCGTTTTGTAGTGCATTGTAGCTTTGTAGTTTTTCTGATGCTGATGCGATCTGTTACGCCTTTTAAGTAAGGTAAGAACGCCCTGCTTCTCTTTGGGTTGGTGGCGATATTGTTACATCAAGCTCACGGGGAAGAAAGACGAGAGGGAGGGGGACAAAAACAGACTCGGTACACACAAAATCACAACTACCCTCGCCCACTATAAATATCGGTGCGTCGGTACACACACAATCACAACTACCCTCGCCCACTATAAATACCGGTGCGCCACAGTCGTCGAGTCAGTTGCGCTCGAGAAGCCGAAGAGATAACATCTCTCCGAAAGTGAACGCAGTCGCCACTGAAGATGTCAACCGCAGTTGTTGACGAAACGTTTGGAAGAAAGAAAAGAGATTCCAGAAGACCTCGGCCAAGTAGCCCGGAAGATTCAATTAATAAAAACGGTGTAGTGTAACGACGACCTTGCAAGGGCGCTATTAAGCGCATCCCTGTTCGGCAGTCCCGGGAGCTTCCAGAAATATCGAGGTTGGGTGAGCAGGAGGTTACAAGGTCAGAACTTTTGATTTCATTTTTAAGTTTGACTCCGCGTATCGCGGTTAAAACATTCACAAACATACAGGTACAGGTTTCACCGAAGTGTAATAAGCACATCTTTATAGATCGAAAATTTGACAGCACAATGAATCAAAAAGCAGTCGAATCAAATGGTTTGAAGTAAATTTGAATTTGGGTTTTTCATTAGCGGTAAAATTCATTAGGATGTAGCAGCAAGAAGGTCGGTAAAGGACAATGCACGAAGTAGTATTGTTACAGTATGAGATAGATGCCAGTAAGCCTTATTTCAGTTCTGTTCAATGCGGAGTTCGGTGTGAAGCGAACCTTACACTCCTAGTCCCATTTCTCTCGCGGCGGCCATTCCCGGTGTTTTAGGGCAGTTTATGAATATTGAGAGCCTGGGTTTTTGCGCGACTCTCCACGGCTTTTCAAGTGCACGCAGATCCATTTTCACGTTCGGCCGCTCTCCACGACTTGAAGTTAAAACGTGTGCACCGGTAATTACTTTTAAAAACTCCTTCAGTTATAAAATACTTTTTTTTTTTAATTCTCTCCCTCGCAACTTGCTTTATTTACTGCGAATTAAATTGCATTTCGCTTTCGAGAGTTGGATTCGCTTTAAACGAAGTTATAGTCGCACAAAGTGACTCGTTTGGTTTTTATGTCAACTTGTGCTTAAATACAGATCGATGTGATTTTAACCCCCGAGTGATTTACTAGGACAGGCCTGTGCCATGCAGTAGGACATTAAAGGCTGATGTAATTTTGCTTTCGTAATGATAGCACTATATTCATTGGTTCTACTTTCTATTGATTTTACTCGTTCCACTTAATATTCTCCTTTATAGAAGAAGTGGAAGACGGGCGGCGGCCCACCAGATGGCAAGTGGTCTAATGAATATGTAGGTGCATAAATAATAGATGATAAATATGTAATGTCAATAGATGGCATTGTTAGGTTGATTATAAATTGCTCCTCGATCAACTAAAATAATTAATAAACTAAAATAAAAAAATAACATAAACGTGGTATACTACAGTCACCGCCACCCGTGGACAACAGTGACACCGGGGGGATGCGTGTGCGCAATTGAGGAATTAATTGATCAATTCAATTAAACCATCGTGAGACAATCCACATGGCATATAGCCCTCGTGATAGATTATGATCCCAAACACGCAATGGTCTTATCGCTAAAGGTGATATCATTCAAGCAACTTTTGAATTAGAGATGTAACGAAAAATAACTGCCAGCTAGTTGGTTCACTTATACACTGTAGTTTATAAATAAAACGTATTGTTGCAATAAAATTTATACATATAAAATCGTAACAGAACCGTGTCTGTACATAAATATGTGCTGAAGAAAATTATAGAAAGAAAGAATATGTTTTATTTGACGCAACACAACGCAGCACACGCACATAAAGTCAACAAGAAATAAAAGAATTAGTTCATAAATGCTGTAGGTAATATCTTACCTAGTCAACGCTTGACTGTGTGTCGTGGCGACAAAAATAACTGGCAGGATTTGCAACCACAGCACTGATATTCTGCCTCATTGTAAAAGGACACGCGCACACACATTGCGGTGTACTCTACGACCCATACACAGCCCAAAACAATATTTTTTAGAATTTCTGTCTGTCTTTCTGGACGCGCATCACGCAAAAACCACGTGACAGAATTTAATGAAACTTGGCACAGTTGTTGCTTATGACTTGGATTAACATTTAGGGTACATTTCATCCCGATCCGTTATAGAGTTCCTACAGGAATCACTATAAAGTTGACGCAAACGAAGTTGCCGGCACGGCTAGTAATAATTAAATAATAAATAAAATGTATACTGAGAAGATACATTAAAACGTAGCTACTTTTATCACTCCAGAGCGAATAAAGGTCACCACTAAGCGGCCGTACAGAGCTATGAGAGTAGATTAATCTCGCGTCATTGTTCTCCGACTCCGGGAGGTAATGAGTTTGAGCCCTTTTAATTATGGCTCGGCAAACTCTTTCGCACGAAATTAAATTCCGTTTGGCGGTCGGGACCAACCTTCCGGCTTCACAAAGACAATGCCTACTTTTTACTTTCATTTTGAGGTCGTTTTCCATGTAGATAATATTCTGTAATAAAATTGATGGCTTTAATGAACAGCGCTGAGGATAAAAGTGTCATATTAATCAATCAAACAATGACCTGTTAATGTTTGCCTTTTGTTTGCGAGTTGTATCCTAACGAGCCGTATTGGTTAAAATGTAGAACCCTACACATTCTCAATTATAGATATTATTAAGGCTAAGTTTAGTCGTGCGATAAACCGCGATTATCTTACGCGTGTACATAAAGCCACCTGTAGACTCACGTCGTGAACTCGGCGTATAAATTCGCGCCGTGAACCTATGTGAACCGGGGACACCTCTCCATACTCACAATTGTTCACAGCCGTATTCACGCACTTGTTCCAAATGGACCTCTTCAGTATTTGCACCAACTCTCTAATCTACAATATCCTGTACCATCTTTATATATTTCCTGTAACTCGATATTCATTAGGCTCGGTTTTCATTCCAATTCTGGCTCTGGAATCTCACTTATTTGAATCCCCGAATTATGATGTTTGTTGTATAGTAATATTTAAAAATATAATTCTAACTCATTACACAAACTGTAATTCGTTTTGAATAAATAAATCATGCAAGATGTCCTCACTGAGGACTGAGGACGACGTGTGAATGTGGAGAGTGTTCGCCATTCATATCAGCGAACCGACTCCAACCGGAAAACAAGTCGCGTTAGCGCGAGAAGTAAACGAAAACCATCCACTCTCGCGTTCACGGCTGTTCGCGAGGTTTCACGGCGCAAGTACAGAGCCAGCTTTAGACACCAACAACTTCCATAGACTAGTGGAATTAACTTTAATATGTGTAGCTATAACTCCATGTAGATTTTGTTACGTCAACATACAAGTACTTGACATTGCTGTTTTCTTCTTCTTCTTCTTCTCAGCCCTTAGACGTCCACTGCTGGACATAGGCCTCCCCCATTGTCCGCCATTTAGACCTATCGGCAGCGACCTGCATCCAGCGGGTGCCCGCAACCTTTATGAGGTCGTCTGTCCATCTAGCAGATGGACGTCCTCGGCTTCGTCCGCCGGTACGTGGTCTCCATAGCCACTAAAGTCACCGACATAGCCTCTTGGGTTAGCAAGCTGAAGTGGCAGTGGGCAGGGCACATAGCTCGAAGAACCGATGGCCGATGGGGCAGAGGGGTTCTCGAATTGCTGTTTTAGCTTATTATAATTTAAAAATAAAGAAGTCTATTGTGAAAACATCTTTTCAAATTCAATGGAATATTATACATATATAGAGCTACTAAGCTGGACAATATGTGAACAGCTATTGTTATCTTTGATTTGATTATCTAAAAAGGGTCGAATATTATCTCTTTGTTTTTAAATTGAACACCATGACGACTGTTTCACGTTAACATTCATTCGCCTGTCTTTCATCCAGTCACCAGCTCACGTTCAAAGGCCCTCGATAAGATAGGTATTTGCAACATAAAAGCAATTTTCCGCCCGTTTCCCGCTTGTCGCCGACACAATCAGATCTAAACGCTTGGCCCATTGTTGCAGAACGTCGAAAATTTGGACAAATATTTGGAGTCCGAAGGCTAAAGAAGAACAGTAAACAAGACTATTGAGTTACACACACAGCTTGCTGTTCAATGTGAAAGACATTACGATATTTGAGCAGGATTGAAATACCGAACTAAGAACTGTCTCTACGGATTTTGGCCGGCGAATCTACGTTCCATTTTTTTGTAGGAAGAAGCCGACCTGGTGGTAAGTTGATACAGTCGCTCATTAACATCCGCGATACATTCCAACTTCAGTTCAGAATGACGAACGTTGGCACATCCCCGGAAGTGCTGCCTACCTTTGGAGATATAGGAATGGATGTGAAGAAAGGGAGAATGGGGAGGTATTGGATAGAATGGGATGGGATTGGCCTGTGCCATATCTCACTCACTACCGAAACACGTACGTACGTCAAGGCTGCACGGGAGTCTTTTTATTCTGAGTGAAGTAAATGTTCTTTTCATACAGTGACTTAATAAAGTTTTAATTCAATGCAAATCTTAAGTTCGCGAACTAACAATTCATTGAACTCCGAAGAGCTAAAGAACTGATGTCGCTGTCATCGGTTGTCATCGGTTCCTGTCGCTATTGCCGACTTCGGAATCCTTTGTTCCAAGTAGTTCTACATGTACGACTACTTGGAATAATAATTCCATCTAGTTCTATGGGCATGTATGATAGATAGACTAGAATTAATAAAATTTACACTTCTTTTCCACTTTAAGAATGCAAAGGTGACGTATTTATTGATATGTGGTGTGTCTTTGGTGTATGTGATGTACGAGTATGTTCGGTGTAACATACACAATCTCAACGTGGGGGTCGCGACAGCTAAGCTTAAACTCTAAGAATACAATAATTTCCTAATTATTTTTTAGTAAGGGTGGTCTTGAGGTTGTAGATTTTATTTTTATTTTTGACCATTTTGAAGGATCTTCGATTCTAGTGCCTATCACGAGTACATTCGCATTAACGTACCGATGGGTATACATTACTTTGTTGCTGACTGTATGTGGTGTCCTCGTGTAATAAATAAACCACCCGATTCGGGTGAGATAATTTCGGCCTCGTCTCTTATTTCACTTTCGAATTTATCAAAAAACAGGAATAAAAGGACAAAACAATCAAATATGTATATTTAATTTATTATAATTTTTATTATACCAGGTTGGCTGGGAGAATATGTTTTATAGCATTAGGGGCATCTTTTGTTAAATATATGTATATAAATAAATATAAATATAAATAAATATGTCACAAAAAATGTAAATAAAATCACTCTTTGGCACGCTCCTGGATGCGCTGCCTTTGAAGATAATATGTCATACGGGTATGTCATTGCTATCGATGCAAAATGGCCACGAGAATGAGAAGGTTATCGTTACACACGTACGTATTTTGGGGAAATAGGAACGACTTATCCAAAATGTATCCAATGTATGTATCCAAAATTTTCGTTACTAAATGACGACTGTGACCATGTTAGCTCGTGACCATGTTTGGTGTAATCCTGCGCTGAATACAATAAAAACAAACATACGGATTTAGGACTAGTTTAATATATGTATGACAGTGTCAAGTTGATTTTCATGGCAAAATCGCGCTCCACACTCCTGCCATCTAGTGCCAACGCGAGCTAACGGAACATCGGAGTGTGACAGTTGCCATTGAGAGATTTGCCGGGTTCTTAGTCTTGACATGAGTGACTTACATTTTGCTAGCCTCCGACGGGTCGTAGTCTTAATAAATTCGTGACTATTAGTAATGTAACTATTAGTAATGCATTTCAAATTATTCTCAAACGTTGCCATTGTAATTCTTGTGCGAGTTCCATCCTTTAATTACTTTGATCAAGATTCCTACTATGTCTTAGTCGGTTGATCAGCCGACATATAAATATGCATTTTTTCCTCTAATTAAGTATGAAACATTAAAAACGAAGCAACCGTGCTTTTAGCACGTGACACGAGGCGAGAGTACTTCAACCGTGGATCTGCATAAAAAGCGAGTGCCGTTTATGCGTGATTGTTGATGCGGCCGACGCGGCGCGGCGCGGGCGGTTCTTAATTAAGCGGCGGACGTGCGTGGACTTAATCGCGAGATTCACGTGGAGATCGCGTTAACGTTTTAGTATTTAGTAGAAAATATACTTACTGTCACATCACATATATACAAGTTTAAATAAAAACTAACTGCACCCTTTTAATGGCTCATATACACAAGGACAGTTTTTCGAGCGCGAGTTTCTCGAACATCAGTCAAAAGCTAGTATGAACATCTGTTATCCTTGTTATCACCGAGTTTTAGGCGAGAATTGTATGTAGTTCTGCGCATATGAGAATGGTATACAATATTGTCGGCTGAACCGTTGGAGAAATTTTCCTTGTGTAAACGAACCTTAACACTGAAAGGGCCGGTGTCAGCGACGCCTATAGATGCTTAAATTCATGCTGAATCTTATTGTCTCACTGTCGGCTACTGTCGCACATCTGCAATACACTCCATGCCATACAAATATATCTCGCCATGGCTGGATAGAGGCTACTCTCAAGGCTCGTCACTAAACAGGCTCTTAGGCTCTTCTCTTCCCGCCACTACCATCGAACACCTTCAAGTCCTTGGTCTACCTGATCGGAAGACATCGCAAGTTGCCCTATCTACTTAGTAGGTGGCCTCTATTTATGAGTGTATAGTATGTCGGTCCTGCGTCAAATATGACCTGCTCATTGCCACTTCAGCATTATAATTCCGAACAATGTCGATGACTTTAATTCTCTGTTGAATCTCCTGTCGAATCTCGTAATGAAACTCAGATCTCATAAAGACAGATTAGATAGCAAATTATTGTGGACAACGTTTGAGTTTAGTGAATAAATGTGTGTTAAAAGTTGACACAATGGAATTTTCAAAAGAAATCTGGAGCTAACTCGAATTTTCAATTCCCTACTCCGGTTTCTATTTACAAGAACAAAATAACGTTAGTGAAGTCTAGACAAAAAATAACATAGGAAAACCCTTAGTAGCTTAGCAGATTATCTCACTGGAAAATATACAAGAAAAACAAAAACTGGAATATACAAGGCAAACAAAAACTGGAACATTCGCTTTTTATCTCTCACAGTAATCAGCAACTTTAGATACAAAGCCCTTTAAGGGCGTTGTAAACCTTTTAAACTCAAAATTACAAATTAAGGACAGTTTTTACAATAATCCAGTGTTATTCATTTAAACGCGCTATCATCACATGTGCTTACAAATTTAAATATTGCAGTCTCATTACACTTTATCATAAACAGATAAGGTACAAATTGGAATGTCAGAGTTCAACATGGAGTCCGTAACAAGCGACCTTTGCAAATGAGATGGGTGTTCGTTAGAGGATCAAATTAAAATTGTTTATGCGTCAGTATATTATCTTTCCGCTGATATTTTCTTTATGTAGAATGAAGTATGAAGCGGGCCTGACATTGTGTAGGCCGGAAATAAAATGGAAATAATTTGGAAGGGAATTTTATAAAAGCTTTTTAATTAACATCGATATTCTCGGAAAATGATTTTGGTTTCAAGATTGCTGTCGGTTTGCTAAGAGAATTCAATCACTTATCTTGAAAAGGAAAAACTTTATTCGAAATTATTTCAATGTTTCCACTTTTAAAATGTTCAATGCTTTTTAAAAAAAATGGTTATTTGAAGAAGACAGTGACGGTATAGTTAAACTTCTTTGCACAATGATTTAAACAAGGAGCGGACATTATGCCATACGGCATCCTCTACCAGTCAACCACTAGATTATGCAGAAAAAGGATCGCAGGCGCGGTTTTAAATTAGAAAATAGAAAGCACAAAAATGTAACGTATTATATACATATGTCACACTGAAAATTTCTGGAGCTGGCCACTTACATAAACAATATTTAAAAAGTAATTACAATATTTAAAAATGGAACTTTTTGACTGTAGATTAAAGATTGCTTCCTCTAACAGTCATTTGTTTTTTCATTAGGGCGTCATTTTAAAAATTGCGTGTCTGCATTACGATCGATTTGACTCGTGAAAATGTTCGCTGTATGATTGTCTACGATTTTAAGTGTAATTTCACAGCTCAACAGAGCCTCGCTCGGCTTCAAACTGCTTTTGGCGATGAAGCACCAAGCAAGACGACAATTTATAGCGGGTTTGCAGAATTCAAGTTCGATAGTGTCAATCTCAGTGACGAATTTCGTGAAGGTCGCCCGTCCACCGCTGCCCTCAATACTGTCAATCAGTCCCTCAATACTCAATCATCGATACTGTACGCCATATGATCGAAACAGACAAACATGTGACCTACCATGAGATTCGGACATCCTTAGGCATAGGCATGAACTAGATACAATCAGTCTTACACAAACATTTGGCTGAGCGAAAGCTGTGCTTGCGGTGGATCCCACACAATTTGACTGAGGCTCAAATAACAGAACGCGTCACTTGGTGCAATGCCATGCTTACCAGATTCAACGAAGGGGCGTCAAATTTGCTGTGGAACCAGGTGACGAAACATGCATTTACCGCTACGAGCCCGAAACAAAGCAGCAATCGACCATTTGGGTCTTTCAAGATGAGCCGAGCCCCACTAAAGTGATGCGTGTGCACCACCATGACAATGCTAGCTCTCACACGCCCAAACAGACAAACTACTTTTTGAAGGCGAAAAACGTAGAACTCATGAGCCATCCTCCATACAGTCCTGACTTGGCACCTTGTGACTTCTTGTTTCCAAAAATTAAGAACCAATTACGCGGTCAACGATTTTCATCGCCAGAAGAGGCTGTCGAAGAGTATGAAAACCATGTTTCCGTGGTCACCCCGGAGTAGTGGAGTAAATGTTATGGAGATTGGTTTATTCGTATGAAAAAGTGTATTGACGCTCACGGAGAATATTTTGATAAACAATCTTAATTATTCCGGAAACTTTCAGCGTGGCCCTCGTATACCTAATATATGAGAGAACTTTCCAAAAACGATTGTTTCCGACAATTTCCGGAATATCGTGACCGATTCCCCTCCACTTACAAATAAACTTCTGTTCAATTAAATTCCTATCACTACGCTTTATCTAACCAAGCACCGATCTGCTCCAGTCTTCAGTAGAGGGCCTCGCCTAGGTCTACGGTAAGGTAACAGCATATAAATCACGAAAATTATCTTACGCACACAGACGCACAAAAGAACCCGCTACAGTGAAACTTGACTATGTTGTAAAATCACGGTAGTGACGCGTAATATTCATGGAAATGATAGTTTTTACTATACTAGCTGTGCACGCGATTTCGTACGCGTAGAATTTTAGTTTTTAAACTCTGAATTGAGATATCTTTTCTTTCCGTCAGCTGATTTCGATGAAACAAAGCCTATTCGAAGCGCCAAGCTAAGTTTTAATTAACCCGTGGAAACTTCATGAAAATCCGTTCAGTAGTTTTGGAGATTAGTATGTTCGAACAGACAGACAAAAATTTTAAAAATCGTCTTTTTATATTCTGATACTCTTCCTTTATCGCCCTCAATCAGTTTTTGGTAAATATATTCAATGTATAGATACGCTGGTTCTACAGTTTTATTATATGTATAGATAATGCAATTGCCATCGCTATCCAATCTGTTGTTAGTTCTGCTACAAATGTGACCCGCTTATTACTACTTAAACTTATCGATTTAATAATCTATAAGTTACATCGATGGCTCCGATTCTTTTACGAATGGAGACGCAAACGTAGCGTGACACATCCCCTGGTCATGTTGACCGATTGCTTGAACAAGTTAGATGGTAGCGACTGTGTGTGGCTGTGTATCGTGTGGCGCGCACAGGTTGTTACTAGTGAAGGATAGATTGGAATGGTTCTGTTTATCCCTTTGTTATATTATTGTACACTATTTCACAGGTAACAAGTGTACATTAGAGTGATTTCCGTTGGATCTAGATAAAAGATATCTTAATGTTAACCAGGTACATGAGCTATAACTGTGTCGAGATTCATTGAAATCCGTCCAACAGTTTTTGCTCGATGTGCTTTCAGAATGACAGATAGAGAGATAAACATTCCAAAAAATGATGTTTTGCGCATCTATCATTCGCACGTTGTATAAAAAAAATGCATGTACGTACACAATTGCATGCACGTACACAATTTGTTACTATTTTATTATGCGTATTTTGAAACAGCAGCTAACATAAGTTAGAGTACTACTAATATATCTCCTGTGCTCCCGCAGTTGTACGTGACCTAATTAAGTTGAGCTCGAACCTAATGCTTACGAATTAGCGGATCGGGAAGATGACGTCGCGGTCGATGACTCGGGAACGTGGTGCTTCATGGCGTAATGACGTCATGATTGTTATGTCTTCTAATAAGAGTGGATTGGAGATTTTTCATTAGACAATTATGAACTGGAAAAGGAGTTTTACGACTAATTGCAAAATGCTTTGATGTTTACACTTCTGCATGTTGAAGTCATAGATGCATGGGGGTGAGTACGGATATGGAGACGATAATCCGCGAATAACGTTCCCTCTGTAATAGGGCCACAAGCCACCACGCGGATCCAAAGTGGTTTGGCCCTAAGCATAATCCATATTTTTTAGCATCGGCCATCGGTAACTTACTCGCTTATGGGTAAGCTAAAGCATGCACACATATTTATAAAAGTGCGATCGCACTATTTTTAGTTGTTAAATGCTACTACCAAATGTTTTCCCGCCTCACCCATCGCCCGGTTCACGCGATTATGATTTATTTTGTTAATTAATTAATTTAAAATTCGTTGCACAAGTATTCAACATGTACAATGTATGGTGGCGTGCTCGAGCGCTGAGAGTCGCCAAGTCGCGATGCATCATCGATGAATAGGATGTTAAAATACAATATGCCGAAAATAAAACCCAATTAATGATATATTTTTTCAACATTTAGCTTTAAATGTAGTGCAAGTCAATCTCTATGGATCAAATTATGAATATTTAAACAATGATCACCTCATTATTAAATTTAAGATTTAAGGCAGTGTCATAACTGACACACCGACTCTCCAGGCTCAAAGTATCGAGTGTGCGCTCTAAATGAGCAATAAATGTGTACCTTTGGCCTTAATATTTTGGAGTCCAACATTTAATACATGCCTGTCACCCTCCCCCCCACCCCCCTTCCCCAACTGTCACCCTGTAAACCAACAAATTAACATAATATTAGATATTTAGCAGCAAATATTAACTCGAATTAATGTCTGCCCGTTCAAGAGAGACGATCCTTTGCAACTATGACGTCCGGGAGCTCAGTGAAACCGGAAATGCCTCAGGCAGCCTTATATATTTATCTCTGAAATCCCATTTATTTCAGAAACACTCAAAGACGTTTAAAAAGGGTTTCCTTCAGACGTTTCAGACGACGGTATTTCAGGAATTTCATCCCGCAGGCTCTTACTTGCGAGGTTTGTGGGAAATAGAAAAATGCTGTCTTCAATTCGTGCTCCGGTGTAAGTATTTCGCTGGTTTCTATCTACTCGTACATGTAGGTATATAAGGTGAAATTAAAATACCCTGCAGCATTCTAAGGTGCTTACTGTAAACGAAATATACAATATGTCATAGCGATAACGCGAAAGCAGAAAATGGGTTGTTCTGTATCGAGAATAGAGTGTAACAGTTTTAATTTATTAACTAGCTTCTGTCTGCGGCTTCGCCCGCGTGGACTAAGCAGATATAAAAGATTTTTAACAGTTGTAAAAGCATCGACATGTTGGATTTCACGCATGAAAATTCATGTTGAGTAATTCTATTGTATTACTCCTAAAAGACATTTTTTTTCCCTCTATAAGTCAACTTCCTTGTATCATATGAAGATGACACATATACCAGTTTCCCTTCTGGGTACTTAGCTATATATTAGTGAAAACATGATCAAAACCCGTATAGTAGTTTTTATGTGACAAACAAACAGACAAACAGGCAACATTTTTTAAAATTATTGATTTTGGTTTTGTAGCTTCTAAAGAGTCCCCTATTTTTTTAATTGAGTAGATATACATACAGACTTCACCCTTTTACTGTTTTATTATATGTATAGGGTTTTTCATTAAGAGCGCTCGAACTTTGAAATGAAATAAAACAAGCTGTTTAAGTGATATTGCCACAATTGTTTTTTTCATTTTAAAGTACATTCGATGACATTATGTGTGGAATATAATTTCGGCCAAATGGCCGCCGCGGCTCCGCTGTAGGTGGCGTATTCTGGTGAACCACTTTTGTACGATCTCTTAGCATAAATGGGTCCCAATTTCATGAAGAACGCGAGTTATGTCGGCCTTCAGGGCGGCAATTGTCTGTGGTTTGTCTGCATAGACCAGAGATGTTACGTAGCCCCACAGAAAATAGTCGAGCGGCGTTAAGTCACACGATCTCGGTGGCCAGTTGATGTCGCCACCACGCGAGATGACGAAGCCCTCAAACTTCACATCCAATAAATTCAATGGTTCCCGTGCAGTATGGCAAGTGGCGCCGTCCTGTTGGAACCACAAGTTTATGAGATCCATACCATCCAACCTAATCCACATTTTTTTTTTATCATCGTCCGATATCGGTCACCATTGACAGTGAGCGCGGCTCCTTGCGCATCATCGAAGAAATAAGGGCCGAAGATACCGCCGGACCAAAATCCACACCAAACAGTGACTTTTTCGGGGTGTAGAGAGACCTGATGAATCTCCCGTGGACTTTCGTCGCTCCAAATCCGGCAATTTTACTTGTTTACGAAGCCACTTAACCAGAAATGAACCTCATCACTGAAGATGATTTTCTTCCCAAAAGCAGGGTCAGCCGCCAAATGCTCTAAAGCCCAATCAGCGAACACACGTTGGGCTTTAATTTTTGAGTTAATTGAACTTTGTATGGATGAAGGCCCAAGTCTCGACGCATAATCCGCCAAGTTGATGTCGCAGAAAGACCGAGCTCTTGCCCACGACGCGGAATGGACTGTCTGGGGTTATCTTGCACACTGTCCCTAACGGCAACAATATTCTCCAACGATCTTGCGTTTCTTTGACGTACAGGCACTGCTTCATCGGCCATCTACCCGGTTGTCTCAAATTTATGGATTAAACCACGGATTGTGGACTCTGCAGGACGGCCACGAAGACTAAATTGAACACAGCGCACGGAACGTTAGACGAACAGAGCACTGATTTTGATAATAAATTTTAACAATTTCAACGCGTTGTTGAATCGTGTAGCATTCCATGGTTAAATGTCAAGACTAAGTAAGTATTTCTGTCAAATTTGGCAGCTGTAGCTTCACCAAGATGGCCGCTATACACTGTCAAAGTTCGAGAGCCCCTATTGGAAAAGCCTTTATTTGTATAGATTAAATAGACAGTATTTCTAGTAAATTATTTGATCTACACGTAGTTGCGAAAAACAAATACACTCATTGCAAACTAATGGGCGGGGCGCGCCACGTTCACTACCCGTACTGATGAGCGCTACAAACGTTTTAGATACAGCAACAAAACTTACTTTTGACTTATTCCCTAAAATATTTTTTCGCTCGAACGGTTTTATATGTTTTAATTAGTTTTATAGGATAAGGCGCCGCATGATGGTAAATGGATACTGTCGTCCATAGACATCCGCGATACATGTCAACATCAGTTCAGAATGCCAAACGCTGGCATGCGCCCGGATGCGCTGCCCACCTTTGCAGATTAAGGAATGGATTGGGAAAATGGGGACTGATAGGATGGGATGGTCTCTGGCATATATCACTCACTACCGAAACAGGTACGTACATTGGGGAAATACGATAAAGTACGAAATGCAGTACATTTCAAGGTAGTCTTCTGTGAGAGAGGGGTAACGTGGCCAGTCGAGTGCGCCCAGCGGCTGTGGGAATGCAGCAAGCACTCTCCCCGTTGTTTCGGTTGAGATACACATGAGTTACTGTCTTCTTTGAACATTAGTCATGGTTCTGCCTATCAAATCAAGGTTTCCATAAAGTCTCTGCGCGATGGGTGCCAAGACACCTTACTGCAGAACACAAGCTCAAACGTGTTGACATTCATTCAAACCACCAATAAGTTGAGTTTTAAGGTGCTGGAACACCTTCCCTATAGCCCAGATCTTGCTCCCTCCGACTTTCACCTGTTTGGGTCGCTCAAGGATGCTTTGCGAGGTCGTCGATTTCTCACAGACGTAGACTTGCAGGAAGTGGTGCAAAAGTGGCTTTGCGACCAACCGAAAACCTTCTTCTTGGAAGGAATACGCAAGCTCGGGGACTGCTAGACCAAGTGTATTAACGAACGAGGAGACAATGTTAATAATAAATTTGTTAACATTTGTTACATTGTTGTTATAACAATGTACAACATTTGTTACAAAAGCTGACGCTCGTAACCATGATCTCGACTCGCTGGCGTATCGCGTCAACTCTCGACTTGGACTACCGCCTCTTCAGTCATGAAGAGGCAGTAGACCAAGTCGTGATTTGCGAGCAGTTTGTCCAGCTTATCCTGTATGATGTCTAGACGTTCTTTAAGAGGAACAAAAAGTAACTCGATATCATAGCTCACTTTGAATTCATTCGGTTCCAACTTTAATTCGTCTATATTTTTTTTGTAAAATGGTGCATACTAATCGAAGCATCGAGTAAAATAAATAAATTAAACATTTCTGTTAAGACCCATTTAAATAGATAAACAGGTATTTATAGTCTTTGATAGATATAAATCTTTTGTCGGACCATTCTCTACAAAATTTATTATGTTTTATATAGTGGAGCAGCTGTTACCATTTATATTATGGCTCGTGTCCATGTGCATGGTTACACTACCAGCTGTTAAGTCGCGCAACTGCTTCGACGTCCGCTGACATGCGAGCTTCTGAAATCGCCTTCAGCCTAGTGGCTAAGCAGTGTGTGGGAAGGCAAGATGATGTGAAGAAATAAGGATACAAGCCGACTATGTTAGATGGCAACCAACGACTAGGAGTGTCGTTGACCCCTGAGAAGGAGCCGGAGTACAAGGTGTTCCATCACACTCCAACCTGCACTCGCTCGTTATTAGGCGTAGGAGTGCGGATGATCCGATATCTCTGTTTAAAACATAGCTTTCTTTCTAAACAAGAGGTCTAGACAGAGGTCTAAGAACAGCCAAATCCAGCCCAAAATTACTAGTAAGTTTTTAAGTCCTGTCATTATATGTTATAAGTATTGTACATCATAAGCCCGTCCATTGACTTCATACTGCGGTAGATCTGTGCAATTATACACAAAGCGGGGTCCCCCGGCCAGCCATTGTTACCCCATTGACAAACAGACAAAGGGATTAGCGGATTGAGCCTTCGCTGATATTGATATTCAATTTATCTGTTTTTCCTCAAAGTTTATAGAGAGCCTCCATTAGCCAATACAATGGATAATACCCATTGGAACACTTATTCAAACTTGTACACGCGTGGAGGAAGTTTATTTTTGGTTTGAAAGACTCTTTGATTCCTTTGTAAAGCTTCGTATAGACTTGAAAGGCTCTGCCTGTGCACATGAATTGCCTTTGTTCGTGTGGCTAGTTTAACATTATAAATACATACTGCTTCAAGGTGCTTCGCGCACTGCACTCTCCAAAAACCGCTTTATGCCGCGAATCTGTAGGTTGTAGAGCAAACTCTATCGAGGTAGATATTTAATATTTCGCTTGGCTTTTTAAAATACCTGGGTCTCTTTCAGAACAACCATTATTTCTGCTACTATTATGCTTTGACGTATTCTGTCGCTTATTGCCACTTATTACGGTATCTTACATCAATGAGTTTATTCTCATTATTGAACCAAAATTGTATGTGCCATAAAAAATATGGAGTACCTATTTATAGGGGTGATTGAAGGACTTAGTAAATCCCTGTCTCCGGAGGGATAAGAATAATACCTACCTCAACTAACCTGGTGATCCGCAGAGATCAGACGAGAGCCTGCTAGAGCGGCTATGCACGGCGCACAAATCACTGCTGGGTTGGCGTCGACCTCTCCTGAAATGGTTGTTGTTAGGAAACTGAGTATGTTCCTTATTTCCCGCCTCGTCCTATTCCGCCAAACTTGGCAACACTTCGATGTCCGTCCACGTGCGCGCTTGTTACGCTTACACTCAAAATTTAACTAATATAGTGATGTCTGTGTGGAAAGAATATTACCGAACCAGCTCATAGCCCACAACGAGGTGCCCCGGGCCTGGAGACAAGCATTCATCATCCTGTGAGTACACACCTCTTCCCTTTAACATAGTCGGGAATTTGTTGGGGTAGTTTCAAAACCTAGTTTACGCAACACTTGTAGAAAACGTTTTCACGGATGACATCTGCTATACGCAAGTGAAACGTTTACATCCTCGCCGGCGCGGTGCAGAGCGTGTGGCAGCGTGTGGCTACAAACCACTATAATATCCGAAATAATCCGATAATAAAATATAATATCAGTGACCACGGCTGGTAAAAGGTAAACAAATACATTTACTGTACGTGTTCAGACCCGATTTAAAACATAAAATCCAAACTAATGTTGAATTCACAAGTGACATAATTATAATTGAAATAGTTTAACGGTTCCAAGTCCCTGAGTCTTATACGCCTGGGGTGAGGCAAATTGACGTATAATCTAATGAAACTCTTTCACGGTGTTCAGTCTTTACCTTTATCGCCTTTATTGACTTACCAACTTTGCAAGGCGTACTTCAACTTTAACTTAACTCCCAGTGCTGTAACTTAACTAAGTAACGTGAGTTCAACTGCAGTGTAAAGCGAAGTTTCCATCTAGCATATTGCTTATAGCCCGTGGGCTACAAATAATTATACACGGAAGTTTTATTTGTTAATATTATTTCGTTATGTTACGTATAGGTTTTGCCTGTGACTTCGTTCGAATGGTTCACATGTATATGCCTATGTGCACCCCAGATTACAATCCATATTACGTGTTTGCCAAATTTTAGCGAAATGGGTTTAGTACTTTTGACGCGATTGATTAACAAACATATAGTATTAGTAAAATATTAGTAGGATTACCATACCATCAGTCTACCATGTCTTTCCGCTGTTAAATATACTATAAGCTTCTCTCAAAGACTGCCACCACACTCGGTCTTCTGCTCCTCTCATCAACCACTACCGACTTTCTTCAACTCATCAATCAGTTAATCTAAAATTCTGGGGTTGGAGCACAAAACTTTATTCAGAATTTGTAAAAAGCTCCAGGTGGGAACTGTCTAATTTACACAGGAAGCTTATTCCAGTCTTCCTTGATCTACGGTTTCACAGCTCAAAGCGTTATCCAGCATTATGTTGGCTTGATGAATTTCTTCAAATATTAAGTCCGTTGTGAAGTTTCTAACAAGTGTGCAACAACTTATGTTAGGTAAATTATGAAGGAGGACGTCGGCATTAATTAGTGGTGGCCTGTGAGACAACTTGAGACTAGCTTGCGGTCGACAAGGAGAGGTGACGGACTCTGCGTTACATTGCCGTCAACTTGATGGACTTTCGGCCGAGTGACATGGCCATGGAGCTATAAACAAAAACGAGGCGCTCTATACGATAGTCATGCGAAGTATATTATCACTGAAACGCAAAGAGAGATATGCATCTTTTTTATCTAAAGGCGCTTGTCCACCTAAGAAATTGAAACTGGCTTTACTGTGTACACAATAAAAGATATATTTTGTCGGATGCAGAAACGACAGAGACATTTTGGCTTATCTACCGCCGACGTAGTGTTCATTTAAAGTAATGGGCGACCGTCGTTCGTGTGTAGAACCGAAACGAAATACGGATGTAGACCCGTTTCATTTCCTTAGCCTGTGCAAGCGCCCATAGAATATATGATGAGTGATATTATAACTCACCTACCTAGTAGCTCAATTAGCTCAGTGCAAATATATAGAGCGATTGACCGAGAGAATTGAGTGAATGAATATTTCGCTCGCAGAACTGTAGGTAGAAAAATTACGATCGTAGATCGTAGTTAGCAACATTATTAAAAAACTTACATTTGGTTGCTATATCGTTCTTCGCCCGTCGTGAGCGAAAACGATACAGATATACAGTCGTGAGCTAGATAAAGATTGATTCACAAGAGGTGAGCTAGCTCATTTTTACCTCTCGCTCGCTAGTTACCCATCTCTACTTCTCTACTATAAAATTCGCACCTGCGCAGATTCAAATTCGGTCCTGACGTCATTGTGATAGGCATGGTCTTAATGTAACACTAGTTTTCGTTGAATTCACACAACAGTTCCGAGTGTAAGAGTAGAATCGATCCCCTGATTATCCAAATTTCAAACAATCATTTGTATTTTACACAAATGCAATATTTGTCCGACCGGGTGTTAAATATTGAACCGTTTGTATACTTATTGGCGAGGGCATTAACAGTTTAACAAATGGGATATTTATTTTAGTATAAACTGCCTTCATTACTCAGAAGTCGATCCTAAAAATGATTCCCACATTGGGTAATTCACTTATTTTTTTATATGAATTAAGGTTTTTTATTTAAAAAGTGGGCGGACGAGCAAGCGGTCCCACGTGATGGTAAGTGTTACCGCCGCCCGTGGACACCTACAATACCAGGAGGTATGCGGGCGCGCCGCCGAATTGCAAAATCCTGTTCACAGCTCTCTTGAAGAACCACATGTCGTAGCTTAATGGAAAGACCTCTTGAGGCAGTTCCTTCCACAGCCTACGGGTTCGCGGTATAAAAAGTATTAAATATATTTTTAAAAATATTTATATGAATATTGAACAGTGTTTTATGGTTTTTCTTTATAGAAAGAAAGTACAAATAGTCCACGTGATGGTAAGTGGATACTGTCGCCCATAGACATGCGCGCTCGTACATGCCAACATTAATCCAAAATGACAAACGTTGGCACACCCCGGATGCGCTGCCTACCTTTGTTTAATTTGAAGAAAGGGTAGGTACATTGTTAGGGATAGGATGGGATGGGAATGGGCTCTGGCACATCTCACCCACTACCGAAACACGTACGTACATTGGGCAATATGATAAAGTGGGAAATACAGTACATTTCAAGGTAGTATTCTGTGAGAGAGGGGTAACGAGGCCAGTCGAGTGCAGCCAGCGGCTGTTGGATTGCAGCGACCACACTCCCCCTCCAAAAATAAATCAATAAATGTGTATAACCTGAATATATATTCAGGTTATGTCTATCGCAACGGACATAACTGTATAAATTCCTCGAGCACACATTCCTGTGCGGCGGCAAGCGGGGATCAATGACCGCGAGGAACGCACTCCTCTCAGATTAATGTACCTACTTCACGTATAATTGCCAACACCTGGAGAGGTGTGTGTAAGATATAGTAAGTACATTTTCCAATCTATATTAATTACCGTCCCCCGCAGCTTCACTGCGTTCTTTTCCCCCCGATTCCTGCGTTTATTTTCTGCGTGGTGTTTGGTACAGGTAAAAAATTATGAAACGCGGAACATCAAGATAAATCCAACGACATGCCATTTGTCAAAATGTGATGAGCTAATAGGGAACAGATGAACATAAATACTCAGATAGATAACTGAAATCATAACCCTCCTTTGGCTTTGCCGTAGTCGGGTAAAAATAATTTATTTAACTTATCAATTACACAGACAAAATATCCTATGGCGTTCTCTACCAGCCAACCTTTGGATAAACAGGGAATTAAGAGGGATGCATTGTAAAGTAGGTATTATAAGTCTCTACTCTTAATTAGAAAATAAATAAACGTAACACATATATGTATTTATACATATAAACATATATACAATGCAGGTACAATAATATACATAAATATGTGGTATATATCTACATTTATGATAATATTATATACTAATATATCTATATATAAAAAGAGTAGAGAGATGTGCAAGAAATTTGATTATTAAGTTATCGAGAGGTAATTAATAATCGCGAAGCCTCTTTTTGAACGGACTACATATAATTTTAAAACCTTTTTGTTTGTGACTCCCAAAAGCAGTTGTCGTGCAATCTTAATAGTTAAATAACCAATTGGTACCTTGCATGCGCATTAAAAGAAGTGTCTTGATAGAAACCTGTTATTCTACTTGCTATTCCACCAGTGATTGGAGCAAATCACCGTGGAATGGCAGCGCGTCGTGGAACCCCGCCAATAACGAGCCAGTCCATTCCGGTAACGGCTCCTATTATCTGGGCAACATGACGAGCGACACAATTTGGTAGGTGGCGAGTTTGTACGTGATTATTGAGAGTAATTTGGATAATTACGTTTGTAAGGAGCGGATAAATGTAAGTGGTTACAGTCGCCTTTGATATTGGCTTCAATATTGGGAATACAGTTCTTCGTTTACTAAAGAATCGGTACAAATCAATATACGAGTTTGTTTAGTAAGTCTATTCGATAAAAGTATTTATTAAATAAAATTGTAGGTGTACAGTTTTCTATGTTTACGTGATTATTGAGAGTAATTTGGATAATTACGTTTGTAAGGAGCTGGATAAATGTAAGTGGTTACAATCGCCTTTGATATTGGCTTCAATATTGGGAATACAGTTCTTCATTTACCAAAGAATCGGTACAAATCAATATACAAGTTTGTTTAGTAAGTCTATTCGATAAAAGTATTTATTAAATAAAATTGTAGGTGTGCAGTTTCTATGTTTATTTTCATAGAATACTTTATTAGATAATTTATGATCATTTATTATTTACTAGGTGTGCCGGCGACTTCATATGCGTGGAATTTTAGTTTTTAAACCGTAAATTGGGATATCTTTTCTTCCCGTCAGTCGATTTAGATGAAACAAAGCTAAGCTTAATTAACCTGTGGAAACCCCATGAACATCCGTTCAGTAGTTTTGGAGATTACCGTGTTCGAACAGACAAACAGGCAGACAGACAGACAGACAACAATTTTCAAAATCGTCTTTTGTATTCTGACACTCTTCCTACATCGTTCTTCATCCCAATCAGTTTTTGGGGAATGTACCGACACGCAATTCAATTCTACAGTTTTATTATATGTATCCACAAATCGATTCGCTTTTACCATTTGTAACTATCTATATGCTCGAAATTTCTTTTGTGTATAAGATATGGAAGAACCGAAGTCATGGATATAGCTCAAAGAATCAGTAAATTTAAGTGCCAATAAACAGGCTACGTAGGTATGTCGTAGGACCGGCAACCGATGGTGTTGATAAGTCCTGGAGCAGCAGAGACCGCGTATTGGTATTACATGACACGGGACGCTCTGGAGCTAGATGAATCGTTGACTTATAGAAGGTCGCTGATATTAGCTGGGTGAGAAGAGTGGAAGTTCGTGGCGTATCTTGAGATAGGACTATATCCAGCAGTAGAGAGACACAGGCTGATAGTTCTGTAAAACCTATGTTTTTGTAAGAACTGTAAGAGGAGTATGCTGGTTTTTATAGTTTTAAAGCAAATTTTATAGTTTTGTGAGTATAAATCGGTAAAATGATCGGTAAATTCGGGCAATAACAGATGGTAGCAAAAGAATAGAAATACAAAAATGTATAAAAAGAACAGTGCTTACACAGAGGTAAAAATATGATGACAAGCAATCAGTTGCCATCAACCACCTTTAACCCAAACCGCTTACAATGCAAATGATTAGTCCATAACTTCAAATGCTTGGTCAGGCAATAATAGCTATAAGCGAATGGGGCCTTACGGCAGCTAATGGTAAGGGCTAGGGGTCGATTTACGACATGAAACCAATAAAAAATTTACGGCGCTGCGTGACGGAACAGTCCTCGGCCGACAAATTTTACGTGTAGACATTATGACGGCCATTTTGTTTAGCGATCGGTGAGCGCTTCATCAAATGGACGGTTATATTTAAAAATAAAAAAGAAATATTGATCTTCCACAAATTCAGGCGTGTAATGATAATTCTCTTAGATGGATATACCCGATGGATGGATGGATATATTTATGACGTCAAGACCCACTTCATTACAGGAGATTACACCCTTTTCTCGACACAAATCAGAGTACCTACAGAAAAGTACTGGTGTTTTAGCACTGAAGAAACAAACGTCTCAAAATGACATCCGAAGGAGAAGATCCTATCTAATCTTCTGCTACATTTCAAGATTTTACAATTGTTTGTTTTGAAAATATACAAATACAAAAAGAACAAAGGCTTCCAAATATGTATAAGTATGTTATTTGGTAGTTAATGAGATGGTCCTAAATAGTAAATAATAATAATAATAAACATTTCATATTATTATTATTCTTTGATATTTAAGACATCATTAATGATATTAATCAAAGACATTTAAAATCCCATTAAAGTCGGCCCAATAGATTTCAAGGTTAGCATGACAGACAGATAGACAAACAGACAGACAGACATTCTTGGTATACGTATAGATATGTGATGTAAAGTGTGATACTATAAGCTATGTTAAAAAATGAGAAGTACAGTCGTGCAGTTACCGTGGTCATAATGACACACCGTGATGTCCACGTTACGGTAACGCGGCTGTTATAGCTGTTATTAAATGGTTATCACAACCAGTTTGTTTGCATATTGCGTATTCCTATATAAGTCTGCGACACATATTGGGTTTCTCTGTCAGCTTGTTTGTTACAACGACGTTCTGCTGCAGGTAAATGATAAGTTTAAACCGATTTAGCTCTTCTTGGGGCTTAACCGAGATTCAACATTTTTTCTGCCAAAGGACGATGGGTGAAAGTATTACTGTGTATTTTTATTTTTATTATTTTAGTTAATAATAATAATAAATACTCTTTATTGCATATAATAGTTATTACATGTGCACAAATAATAAATGACAGAATACAATAGGCGACCTTATCGCTAAGGCGATCTCTTCCAGGCAACCTTAGGATAGAGAAAAATAAAAGGGATATAGGTAGTGCAAAAGAACCGAAATCGACAGATGGATCATGTTAAATATATACTCATCGACAATAAATATAGTATAATAAATACATATAATAATAAATAACTTAATAATATATAAATACATACATACATGTCTACATGTACACTGCACACAGTATCAGTTCGTAAATAAGATTAAAGAAAAAATAGGAGGGAATTGAAAGTCTCCAAGTTGTGTATATTGTACAAGTGTGTAGTTGTGTATATTGTAGTGATAAGTAACACTAGTAGTAGGTCTATTTTAGTCCATTATTTTAATCCATTTCTTGTCTATTATTCACATTGTGTATGCTACGCCTTTATCACGCCGCGTAACCCGTAACCGTTGTTATGTTCCGCGCGTGTTCCGTTAGCGAGTCGGCACAGGCAACCGCGGTTTACGGCCGGGAAACATAAATTGTTTAACGAGGTTTTTACGCTCGTTAATATCTTGTTCCGCGCGACGAATCCCGCCATTTTATCGTTCGAAAATCTGCTTCCGTATAAAAGGATTATATTACTGTCTCATCTATAGACGCTTGTATCTACAGCATTGTATCTATGTTTGCTTTGTTCGAGGAGATATTTTACGATGATTTGACTTTATTTCAACTTGATATTTCGTCGTAAATAGCTCGAGTTCCGATGAGAGATAATGTCGAAGCGGCACGTGTCAAAGTACAATGTCTAAAGTTTCTACCTCGCTGCACGCTGCTCATTTTCTGGAATTCAAGGAATCATTTTATTAATATTGTCATGAATCAGTATAATATAACAATTTTAGAGAATTAAGTATACTTTAAGTAATACTTTTATATACAGAATAATACTCTTTAGCGATTTTCTTGTTATTAAATTCCTAAGAACCTCTACTGGCCGCTGATACAAACCTAAATTCAAATCCCCGCCGAACTTTAAACGCCTGCTCTGACTCATTCTGCAATCTATTGTCTTTATAGGAAACTAGGCGGACAAGCAAGTGGCTCACGTGATGGTAAGTGGTAACCGCCGTCCAATGACACGTAGGTAAGGATCTCCAAGGACGGGCCTACTGCACTTCAGTAAAACCATAAGCAGTACTGCGTATGTTAATTCAAAATGTTCCGTGCCTTGAATTTCGCGCACTCGATGTTCGCAGATAATAAAATATAATTAGGGGTTACTTAATTGGACAAAATAAAAAGAAGAAAAGAGGGCGCTTGGAGCGGACGACAGTTGCTTGCCAGAGGGCTCTGGAGTGGGGTGCCATTTTGACATTTGCTTCGAGCGCCAACGCCCGAGTCTCCGAGTTCTGCCTCTTAATAAAATTTCGTCAATTACTTTTGCTCTACTAATTGAATTAGTATCTGCTCGTAGGTTATTTGGTAAAAGTTATTGTCAAACCTAATAATGAAAGGTGTAATATTTAATTGTTATTTTTTTAAATATTAGTTACTTTTGATTTCCAAAAATATCATATTATTCGACGCTACGATATTAAACTCATTGTGCCTTTATAAGTGTTCAGCAGAAGACCACGCTTAATTCCAATACAAGTTTCGCTCAACAACACAATGTGGCGATATTAGAAACTGACTTTGAATATGCTTATAAGAGTCTTAAGCGTCCTTATTTTTCCATTTGGCAGGGCCTTAACGTTTGTATATATCCATAAACATAAGTTATTGTCTTAGCAAGTAGCATATTGAATAGAGATGGTTGTTAACGAAGCGTGAGAACGCGGCAATAGACGGCGGTAGACGAGATAACGGCCTTGTCGCCGCCTTATGCATTTGCATATAGAAATGTTGCATTTAGTGCGAGGTCACGAAAAGAGCTGAATGTAAAATCATGTAAGGTATATTTCGAATCAAAAATGTGCAAAAGAGTTATTATGGGTCGTTAACAGATTACGAAGCGGGTGGATGAAACAATCTTATCGCTGTACGTCTATTATTAACAAGATCGAATGGATTGAATTGTTTCCGCCGTTTCTAGGTAGAAACAGGTGACTACTCGGTATACAATGTGCCATATATTTTTTATTTTTTTACTCATTGTAACAATTATTATAAAATGTTTGAATATCAATTATAATCCTGGTTGAAATAAAAAGAAATGTCAATAGAATATTATTGAAAAAAAATTAGAATAATCAGGCATGCTATATTATTGTAGATGTGAATGCGACAGCTAAGCAATATCTTCTTCTTCTTTTCAGCCCTTGGACGTCCACTGCTGGACATAGGCCTCCCCCATTGTCCGCCATTTAGACCTATCGGCAGCGACCTGCATCCAGCGGGTGCCCGCAACCTTTATGAGGTCGTCTGTCCATCTAGCAGATGGACGTCCTCGGCTTCGTCCGCCGGTACGTGGTCTCCATTCGAGAACCCTTCGAGAAGCAATATAGCCGTACGCTAATCCACGTGCGAATCCATAGGATTATTGCTGATAAAATAGCCAAATAGAAAGCCTGACCTTACGGTTGCCTTGTGTTCTTCACCAGCCGGATAGCGCTTTTCTCGGCTTCTTCTTGACTTTCCACTTGGTTTAAACGTCCTTCGGTACTAGGCAGCGATGCAGCTTAGAGCAGATACACTCGCGGTATAGAAAGGGCACAGCGTGTGCCTATTCCGGGGTCCAGGAGACCACCCAAATATGTGAGTGTCACAATCGACCGGCGACGGGAGGGGTCGATCGCTAGACTGGCGGGTACGCACAAGGTGCAGCGATATAAAAGGATCGGTGGAAGTGATTATTTAAAAATGTGGGTAATAAAATATAATATTACCCTACAAAATAAAAGTAGAAAATATGTGTTATTTTTTAACACTTGGTCAGACCAGAAAACTTTTTATCACACTGCGAAGGATGAGCCATATTTTTTACTGTTAGACTGAACAGTTTCAAATTTCTGCAAATTTTGCAGGCACCTTTTAAAGAAATTTACTGTTTTAGTATTATCGTGTCGTGTCGTATCGAATCGTACTAATTCTCGTTCCCGTTAGTTATTGTTCTGGAATGCATTCGTCATGCCATCATATACATTTTATAGACAATAGACAACACTTTATACACACATACAATATACACTGACACATACAATATATGATATAACAATAACTAAAAGAAAAAAAAATACAATGAAGACAATAAGAAAAACAAAAGAAAATAGCAAACATTAAAAAATACAAGAATCAACAAAATATGTCACGTAGCCATTTCATGTATGTGTGTGTTGTGATGCCGGAAATGGTCTCCAATTCGGCACATGCTGTGACTGACTGTCAGTCACAGCGCTGATTTTCAGTGGAGCCATCGGTGACTCACGGACAAAAGTATATTACTACAAGTAATTCAAAAGTAATTCAGTAAGGACAAGGACAAAAGTAATTCAGTCTTTGGTTGAATATTGGCTCACTTATGAAGTTAGGAATCAAATCGGACTGCTATCTCCGTCTCCCAATCGCTGTTCTTGTGGCCCAGCACTAAAGCATTGCACTCTTGGAGCGAGATTCGCTTGGATAGTGCAAACTGAATTTTCATGCGGAAATGCTACTCAAGATGCGTTTATTGACTGTACGGTGATTGTGTAATGCTGGCGTTGCTAGTGTGGGGAAATGGGGCCAGGCAGGTTATTTGCAGTTAGTTAAAGACTGTAAGTAATAAGGTGAAGTATTGTTGTTAGTACAATGTATTCGTACTTACTACAAATTTTATTTTTTATCAGTCTCACAAGCAATCGATATACATTGAATATATAACGATTTGTAGAGAAAATCTAGCGTGCATTTAACGGATTGAAATGAAACTGGGCACAAAAATAGTGAGATCAAATCGGTAAAGTAAATAATTTAATAACGCAATCCTAAAATGTATTTTAACTATAACTTGAACCTATTTCTCCTGTAGCCAATGTTTCGGTAGCGAGTGAGATATGCTAAAGACCATTTCCATCATATCCTATCTCTCCTCGTTTTCCCAATCTTTTCTCCAATTCCATTCCCAAATCTCGAAGGTAGGCAGCGCATCCGGGGGCGTGTCAACGTTTGTCATTCTGGACTGATGTCGGCACGTATCGCGCATGTCGCAGGGTGACGGTATCCATTTACCACCAGGTGGATTGTCTGCTCGTCCGCTACCTTTTTTCTATATAACAAAAAAATGTGTCAGAGTTTGAATTCATGACGTCACGAATGTGAGTCGAGAATAAATACCTGTTCTATCACATGACTTCACGGCAAGGTTCTAATATCCAGGGGGATGTTGTCGTGGACTCGTATTAATAGATATTAATAGACATCCTAAGGTAAAGGTATTCATTTTCAAATAAAGGTCAAAGAAATTAGCGAAATTCGTCGGTCTCAAATTCAATATCAATTATTTATATAAATAGATAACTTTATTTATATCGGTCTCTGAAATGTTATTCCCAAAGAGGGTATCATGTGAAGCGAAAGAATGAAAAGTTTATTACATTCGTTCTAAAAATATTTGAGGAAAGTTCAAAGTTACGTGGGGTGAAATTTTTGATTATTTCTATTTAGTCTAGAAATCATATTTCGTTTTGTGGTTAACAGCGATCAAACTATCAGTATCAACGGACTTTACAAACAAGGAAGGAAGAAAAAATAGATTTATTTATTTTTACAATAGCACATTTACGTACATAAAACATTCCTTATCAACTGTGACGTGATTAATACTGCCAAAATTATTAATAAAAGATAGTGGGTCAACAATTAAATATTGTGACTGTACCATGCATCGTAACTTTAATGTTTTTTGTTGATTTAATATGGCTTTTATTGATAGCTCCATTGAAAGGCAGTGCTGTGGTTCACTGTAGCTTATGCTGAGTTGGAGTCTATTTCCGGCATCGCAATACACATCAGCACGATTATACTTCCTACTGTACTGCGTATATTCTGTATATATTTCCATCTTGTTTCTCTTTATTTTTGATGTTACAAATTATTGTGTGTTGTGTTATCTATTGTCCATTGTCTATTATTTCTTAATAGAAATCTTAATCTTACGTTTTTTAAAATAAAATTACCAAAGATTTTGTTTCTCTTCTACCTAATGGTTTTATTAATACGTAAAGTACCTATTTGAAATTGATACAATTGATACCACTTTGTGTTTCGCGAAACAGTTCAGCTGCGTTCAGAGGAAGCTTCAAATACACCGCGACCAAGTGTTGCAACAATATTTCCCCACCCATTAGACAGTCGATTAGTTTAAATTGTTTCAGAGTTAAATTCAAAACTGTTCTCACTGACGTTCAAAAAAAAACTTGAAAACTGTTAAACTGGTAACTATTCCATTAAAGCTTGATATTGTTGAACCACTGCTATAACGGTTATTTGTACTGCAACAATATTTGACTATTTGAGATACTACTATATTGCAGCATGAAAGTAAATATATTTGTCTATATTTATATATTATGTATATCTATATATGGGTGTTTATCTTCCCTATTTTAAATATTGTAATGTAATATGTACATATTTGACCAGTCACTCTCATAATTATAATTTACATTTATCTACACACCTTATAGGCCCAAGAATTATGTTCAACGGCGCACACCACTGTTACACCCGATTCACGCGTCTTCGTTCCGTCTGAAAATCAGCGCTGTATGCTGTTTGTACGGTATACAGCTTGTGCTGAGACGAATACCCTTTCCACACAGATGGGACCGCGAAGTTTTATCGCCTGTGTTTTTAATTTCATTTTTATGTTTGCATAACTATGTTTAATTAATTTTTTAATAAGACATTGTCACGTTATTGCGATCACTTGTACACACAAGATCTATCTATCTTTTTATCTATCGATACCCAAACATAAACATTTGTTTAGAGATGCCGCCGCGGACCTGAGGAATTCTAGAAATTTTACACGACAAACATTTTACAACATCTCAATAATTGGATTATTTCAAGGAGAATACGAAAACACGCTATTTGAATTTCGAAATTCCACTGTGTTGTGTATTTTAGAATAGGGGGTCATCCATAAATTACGTCACACGAATTTCATGATTTTTGGAGATCCCCCCCCCCCCGTCCTTGTCACAGGTGGTCACATTTGTGTGACGTCACATATTTTGCAATTTTAAATTTAGATATGATTAAATTAAAACAACCTTATAATAATATTGATAGAGTTGGTAATATTTTAAAGTTTTTCGTTAAAGTTGAAGTTTAGTTTTAATACTTTAAATTTATACATGTGACGTCACGAAGCTTATGACTCGTCCGCCCCCCGCCCCCCCCCCCCCCCCTGTCACACGATGTCACACTTTGTTGACCCCTTCCCTCCCTCTTAACGTGTGACGTAATTTACGGATGACCCCTAGGATTTTGGAATCTTTTATCCACGTTGGTAATCTTGCGACTTACCAGGTGGGGCCTCTGATATCTGAATAATCTAACTTTTCACATTTTCGTGTATTTTTAATAGATATTTAACTATCAAACGGATCTTAAACGCGTGTGTTTATCTGTTTAGTGTTATTAGATTGGCAGAACTGTTGCGGTGAACAACGGACTTGAGATCACCCATTGTACGTTGCGATACTCTGCGGATGCAATACACTTTATTACTGCTTTCCACCATCTGTTACACGCGGCTAATATAGCTCTGTGCAGGTCTATAAACTGGGCAACTGAACAATAAAAACGTACAAAAGAAAAGAACGAACCACTGTGTGATTGCAACTCGCAGTTCTAACAACAAAAACAGTATGTGGCTAACGAACCAGAATTTTATGCTTGAGCGAACCGAAGCATGTTCGAACCGATCATTTAGTAGCATATATCGATATGCAACGAGTCTAGAGATGTATCCACACATCTCGATACGTTACCATAGAGGTGTGTTGGTGAGCACAAAGTCGTTAAGGGACTTAGAGTGCGTACAAACGTTTCTGAACTGTCACTGTAATCATTGTACTGTAAACTGTAAATCGTAAACTGTAAATCGAAGGCTGTAATTTAAATATAGTAACTGAAAGATTCAACTTCGTATTGTAAATAAGTTACTGTTTAAGTGCTACTTATATTTTTATATTGTTTAGTTATATTTTTTACATAGGTATCGTATAAAGTGCATAATAACAAAATACATTAAATTCCAGTCATTAAATTAATTAAATCCCAAGGCCAACGCAATACTGCAAGACCGCTGGACACCCTGAGTGAATACTGCGTGCATAGGGAATGTTATGATTAAAGAATTCAGACGATAGTTCAAAAAAAAATTCAGACGGTAGTCCAAATAATTTCTTAATAACTCAAGTGACAAATAAAATCAATTAGTCACCCCGTGACCACGTCCATTGCAAAGTGTTCGAAACGTCGGGATATAAATAATGTCAAATATACGCGATTTAAACCGTTCAAAGTTGTTTAATTGCTAAAATACATTTGTGATGTAAGGGACACGATGTACAACTACATGTACAAGAATTAAATTTTGTCTTTACCAGTTGTATACAGTGTATACAATTCTAAACAACCTCGGGGCATGTGTGGCGAATTGTGGCTTACCTAGTTTCTTAAAGTGCAACAAAGTATTCATAATAATGTACTAAAGTACGGGCATCGAGAGACTACTTTTGACAGGTGTCAAAGTGATCTCCACGGTGAAGTGACTTAACAACAATTATCGATTAAAGACAAATCGATATTGAAGTTACACATTATTAAATCGATTAACTCGAATAATCGATTTAATTTACATTTACAAAGCATGTACTCGTTTAATAATGAACTAAAGTACATAATAATTCTAATTTCTGAAGAGTATAACATTGCACACTAGTTAGGTAAGATTGTACTGTACTATATGTACTATTTTGTTATTGAACTGAAGTTCTAGCTAGATGCGAAGAGCGAAACTTCATGCGTGGTCCGGAAGTAGAGATGTGGGTTGATGGGTATGGTATGGTATTTAGTGACATCTTCTAGTAGTGTCTGGTGTAGGCCATGTTCAACATTCTCCACTTGTTCTTATTTATAACAATTAGAGTACAGTTGTTGTCTGACACTTTCTCAATATCGCCCTTTGACCTCATTTGCGATGTCCCTATAGGCCTTTTTTTGTCTCATGAAATCCAGTCTAGCACTTGACTGCACCACGAGCCAGTCCTCGAGGCTGTATGTACCGCCCATTCCCACTTAATACTTTGATTAATAATAATTTGACAAAACATCATCACCCAATTGATTTTACAGCCCGGAGTGTTAAATATGGATTAGATTTAGTTAAATTTATTAACCGTTTGCATTTTGTTGACTTTGGATTTGTCAAATTTACTAGACGTGTGAATTATAATAAATTTAGATTTGTTAATTAACTTCACATCTGTTAAATTTTCATTAATTAATAAAAGTTGTGAGTAACCATATCAATATAATGCAGTACTTACTAGGTCTAGGTATGCAATTTTTGGTGTATCCACAAATATAATAAGATATATCATACCAATAATAACTTCGTGTACTTGAGCGAACAGTTCAGTCGTAAACTCTATCGTTTGTATATTTGTGTATCGTAAAGCGTATGTGTCAAGGTGTGAAGGGGTGGGCGCGGGTGAGAAGTGTGAGAACTTTAAACCAAACTTGACATCTGGTGAGTGCAGATTGCCGCGACGCCGAGGACGAGACAAAAGGGCCAAGCGCTTCGAAACACGGCGATGCGTTTGGTACAAGTTATAAGACATTAGTGAGTAGATATTGATTTTTACAGCATAGATAGACGGTAGAGTGTTTACTTATTGTTTGACGTTGTCTTACCGTTGTCTCTGGCTATAAAATACTTTAAGAAGATCAGTTAGCAAGACAGAGATCCAAATGTTCAAAATGTATAACAAACATGGCCGATTGAGGTAACTGACACGGTCCTAAATAAAATAGTGAGGTGATAATTGTTTACTGGATTGGAACGGAATATAGTAAAGTGTAGTGGGTAAGTCTGGAAGGGAAAGAGTGAATTCTGTAATCCCACAACCGCTGAGTGTAGCCGACTAGCCCAGTTATCAAAACCTCATTCCAAATCTCCAAAGGTAGGCGACACATCGGGGTTGTAATTTGGTCTGATGTTGGAATGTATCGCTGATGTCGCAGAGCGACCACATCCACTTGTCACAAGGTGGATTGTATGCTCGTCCGTGGCCTTCTTTCTTTACAAAAACCTCAGTGTTGTTTCCATTACTGCTGAACTAAAATCCGTGCTTAAGCAGAAACTCAGTGGAACGGGCCGGGGATCTGAACTCACGATTTCACTAATAAGAGATATCCCTAGGCTATTATAACAAAGATTTTATTTCATTACATTGCTAGATTGGGAGGATTAAAAGGATTTAGAATATTTCCGCTTTATCTTATATATTAAATAACTAACATCACGCGTGCCAAGCGGTCGGGGCTAAATGCATGTTTATTTAATGAGCCAGCTTCAGGATTTAATGGCTTAAAGCACATCAACATTTTCGAATCACTATTTCCTATTTGCTTTATATAATGAGATTATTTTTTAAATAGTAAATGAAATATTTTCATGATAATTGAACATTGCATCTATATTTATGAATGCTGAAATTGACTGCTTATTTATTTTGTATTAGTGAGTGTACGAAATAGTTTATTGACTACACTTCGTAATCAATAAAGTATATAGCAATTAAACAACTTTAACGGTTTAAATCGCGTATATTTGACATTATTTATATCCCAACGTTTCGATGTAATATATAATAAAGTATATTTTTAAAATTACTTGTGCTTGTAATAATCGCCATTAAAAACTCGATTGTTCAAATGAAAAATTTAGTTTTGTGATTTAATTATGTGGTGCCATTTGATACCTAGTTGCATCTTACATATATCTCGTATCCCATGATGCAGTTATCTGTGCATAATGACAAAAACATAAAAAATCGAATTTTCGTAGACCCGTCCCTCGCTAGGTTTTTAAATTGCTCAGTCGGATTGTGTAAGGTCGTACTTTTTATTCGAGCTAGGGATATGACATGTAGAACTGTCAAACAGAGTGAAATTTGTACGGAGATGACAATTTATTGACAGTGCTGCAGGTTATATCCCTGACTCGAATAAAAATCCGACTATTTGTATTTTGGTGCTTCCAAGAATACTTTCTTTACCTAAGGTGTGTAATATTTATAGCCCATTTTCCCGCCAGGATGTCGTCGTAAGGCAGTATTAAAGCCCAAACTCCGCTGCATTGTTTGGGCGGGACTTTGGCGCCAAAGCAGTTTCTTTATCGTACTTAGATCTACGGAGTAAGCAAGGCTCACACCAATGTAGGAAAAATATGGTGGAATTGTACCTAAAGTATTATAGAAAAAATCAGTAGTGTTTAATTTCTTTTAGAAAAGTACGCTGACGGTTATGTTGATTACCAGATGGTAAGTGATCACTGACAGACACCTTCAACATCAAGGGGATGAGGTAACGCTAGCTGACCTTGCAAAATCTTATTTGTAATTTAATTAATATTGTTGTCTATGTATTATTTATAATATAATTAATATTGTTGTCCATGTATTAATAATAATTTAATTAATATTATTGTCTATGTATTCTTTATAATAAATTAATATTGTTGTCTATGTATTATTTATCACCCATTACCCGAAATTGATTACCATTACCCCTACCTGCTATCGACTGGTTTTAGAATAACACCACACTATTTCTTCCCGTGAGTGTCGTAAATGGCGAACAAACAGAGCCTCTACCACTAGCCCTGAGGAACTGCATCACCTCTAAAAGGGTGGACTCGCCAAGCATGGCAAGCCTGGAGTTTTAAGGCCATACATTTCTCATGCTCAAGACACTGTGCTTGAGGAGGCCTGAGTCTACCTGTGGACTATAGAGGGACCGGTTCCGATATCCGAAACTTCGTATTGGTAATAAGTGTTCCATGTCCTGCAGCGGAACATTAAAGCTGTCATCCACCGATCAATTTCCTCTTACTGAAGGTTATGTGGTATGTCTATACAAGCCTTTAGATATTCTGCAGCCGCATGCCCCCTGGTGTTGCAGGTGTTCGTGGGCGGCGGGACCAGTTGCCATCATGTGGCCCACCCGCCCGTTTGCCATAAATTCTTTTAAAAAAATCAACATTTAATTAAGAGCTTTCTAGGCTTTTGTCTGCAGCGAAGCTCGCTCTTGTGATAAATCTGGCTCGAAGAATGAATTTTTTTTTTTTTTAATAGAATAATTGGCAGAGCAGGCGGGCCAATTGCTGGTAAGCGGTCATCGCTGCCCATGGACACCTGCAACGCCAGGGGGCACGGGTGTATAATAAATTAATTGTATAATCAATTTGTACCTACAATATAATTTCTTATACGAGCAACGCTACAACGTATAAACATATAATATCGTAGATCACATCTTACGTGTAGCGCATAGGAGCTATTGTTTTGGGAAATCGAGTGGGTTAATACGGCTTACAGTGCGTTCCGACAACGTCGTGAGACATAGGCCACAATAGGTGCACTGGGGACGGTTTTATGCAACTATTAAATAATATTACAAAAAATCAACACTAACATTAGCAGTCGGTAGCGTACTTGCTTCCGTTATGTGCGGGAAATTACAGACATATTAAAAATAGTAACAGCATAAAGGAAAAGGTTAGATATGCTATTTGCAAATCTCCACAAATATACAGCTATATATAAAGAGAAAATTATGGCCTAAAAATGATTTATCGTCGCTCAGCGTCCGATGGATATAGGTATTTGAAACAGGAGACTGACAGATACTCGTACATTCAACTTGGCTGTGCAGAATTTGGGAAAATATGAAAACTCTTCTCATCGCCAATACAACAACGTTTGAGTTGTATAAATTTAACGGTGCCGAAATGTGAACTCAAACAGTGGGCCTGACGCATATGTTTAAAATTCTTATTCTGTTTAGCCAAAGGTTGACTGGCAGAGTACTAAGCATTAAGTCCGCCTTTTGTACAATGTTTCTCTATGCACTAAAGTTTATATAAATATACATATAAAATCTCTTGTCGAATTATAGAAAGAAAATTATGGAGATAACCACCGAGAGAACTGTTATTATTAGAATTATAGAACAATTAATAATAACAAATAACAACAATTAATAACATTAACATTAATTATTCAATTAATAATAAACAATTAATTATGGAAAAAACTACGAACTTCGTTTCGGGTAACCCGAAACAATTTAAAACAAATCAGGAACAAGCAACTTGAAAGGAGATTCAAAGTTAAAGACATGAAAAAAATGTTTATGCAAATAAGGCGGCAGGCGAGCATATAGTCCATCTGATGGTAAGTGGATACTGCCTAATCTGGTAAGTGGATGGTAAGTGCCCATAAACATCTGCGATACATGCCAACATCAATCGAGAATGACAAACATTGGCACGCCTCCAGATGCGCTGCTTACCTTTAAAGATATAGATATATAATAGATCAGATTATTGTATTTGTCGTCGGTTTTATATATATGTGTAAAATTTCAAAGCAGTAGTATAAGTGGCTTAAAATCGTATGTTAATAATTCAAACCAGAAATATAAACATAACAGGAATAAGACTATAAGACGGACACATAAAAAATTAAAAAGATGGCATGTGAAGGAGGATAGTTGGCTATAATTAAAAGGGTGAATTCGGGTCAAACGCGGTACAGTCGACCCAACCCTTTTCTTCAGGCTCCAGAGACCCACGAGCTACCTATTAATCTTACCTCGTCCGTTACACGCAAACACGTGTTATTTTACTCTGACCCATTTAAACTACTCGTATCAGCTAGAGATTCTTAGCTAATGTTTCATTTTATACCCACGACAGAGCAAAGATGGTATATATATATATACCCACCATATACGCTTATGCATTTAGGGTAAGAAAAAAATTGCTAAAATATTCATCATATATGAACATTTATTACCCCTCTCTCACAGAAGTCTACCTTCAAATGTACTGCATTTCCTCTGTCCTATTTTCCCGATGTACGTACATGTTTCGATGCCGAGTGAGTCCCACCATATCCAATTCCTCTCAATTTTCCCAATCCATTCCTTAATCTGCAAAGGTAAGCAGCGTATCCGGTGGTGTGGCAACGTTTGTCATTCTGGACTGATGTTCACATGTATCGCAGATGTTTATGGACAACAGTATTCATTTATCATCAGGTGGACTGTACGCTCGTCTGCCGCCTTTTTTCTATAAAAAAATGTAGATAAATATGTAGCAATAGGTACTACGTATTTATTTCATAAACATTCATATTTTTTATAAACAACACAACATGGAGTATCCCTATATAAGTAACTAGCAAAACCCCACAGACGTTGTCCTGCCATAGAAGTTGATATGCTGCAGCGCCATCTAGGGGCGAGTTAAAGTCGATAGCTCGAAAATATTCTCCGTGCTCATATACCTATGTATACCAATTTTCATGGCGATCGGTTGAACGGTATCGAAGTTAATGTGCTGCAGCGCCATCTAGTGGCGACTTACAACAAAGTCGATAGCATAAGCACTTTCTCCATGAAAAATTACATATATGTGCCAACTTTCATGGTGATCGGTCAAACGGTGACGAAGTCTATTAACATCAGATATACCAACATCCATTTTTATATATACGAGACAGATCTCGTATAGATAGAATAAACATAGGTATAAAGACATTACTTAATTTCGACACAAAAACACAGTGAAAGAACAAACAAATTATACATAAGATAATGATTAAGAGAAGAGAATGAATTACAGTGTAAATTAATTTCTCAATGACAAAATTGTATATTTTATATTATTTAATTGCTCTTCAAACATTTTATAGTTGTAATTATTTTTTTTGACAATTATAATTATTTGACTTTGTAATTATTTGACTGTAACTATTTGACATTAAACTGAGAATTATTATTGTTCATAATTTGTAATCACTCACCATTTAACCCATTTATTCGTTTGTTTTTCTAGTTTGGCTTCTAAATATGTAACTTCGTAATAACTAAAGATTTGTTCACTCTTTGTGTAAATCACAGTTTAATTAATTGTATAATATTTACTTAAGATCTCTGTATTATTCCTTTTATCGTCCACCCGTCCACGGGTCTCTGAAAGCACAGTATCTTATGCACGAAGGATGTATGACCTTGAAACGCCAAGCTTGCCAAGCGGGTTGGCGAGTGCACTCCTAAAGGTGGTGTAGTTCTTCAGGACTTGTGATAGCGGCTCGTCATCCCTTAGTCGCCGTTGACGGCACCCACGAGAAGATATTTGGTGGTGTTACTCTATAGCCGGCCAACACTATACGACACGAATTATGCAATAACTTCATTATAATAATTAAGAAACTGTTTCCATCTCTCATAACACCAGTTCATTGGCACGAGCGCTTGTAGCCAAAGCCTTAAGGGATCGTGGTGCATTACCCGACCTCGAACTCCGCACTTCCTCCCACTATTGTGACCTACATCACAAAACAAGGTTACCTCGAGACATCATGTTGCAGCATGCATAATACAACGACTTGTCAGCGGCCTAAGCTGCAACAATACAGGTCTTTCATGACTTGCTTGTATACATCATGAAATGTAAATTAAAAATATATTTCTTTGTATTGTTTCGTTAGTCTAAATTTTTTATACGACAGGCTGTGTTAGAAATGTACCATTCAGTGACATAGAGTTAATTTTGAAGGCGTTTAATGAGTTTCTGCAGGGGTTTTTACAATGAACAATTCCCGGTAATTATTTGACCAAATATATAATAAACAATTGCCGGTAAAAAATAATGTAATAAAATATTTTAGGTCAATGGTTTAAAGTTTAAGGCACTCTTTGCCAGCTAACCTTTGGGTTTTACCATACCATCAGCCCGTGTCTCTTCACTGCTGGATATCGGGCTCTCCCAAGGACCACCACCGAACACCTCACATTTGGGTTAAACAGAGATATATTGAGAGGTGCGATGAGAAATATAAATATATAACTTAATAATAATAATTTAACTCATAAATCATATCTGTAATAACTAATAAGTCAATAAAATAAACATTTGTAATTACAGATGACTATTAAAAATGGCTTGTCACATGCCATTTACTCTAGTAATTAGAGCGTAAATGAGGTAATTTGTACCCAACATCGTAACCCATACATCTCTATAACTGTCAGTATGTATGTAAACTGTCTAATGCGGTCAATACATCAAAGCCTGCGGGATCTCCCAAACGTTGCAATCAATCCACAGCCTCCTATGTACATTAATATAGACAGCAATAAATTACCAGCTTGTTCTCAGCGTGGAACCTATCGCTGAGGTAGGCCTCACTTTGTTAATAAAAGTTTCCACTGCGCTATACATGTTTAAATTAATGATTTAGTTAGAAGATTTTTTTTATATAAATAATGGCACACTCATGGGCCCAAACTAGGATTCCCTGTGTCGTGGCTCCAGAGATACATACAGCTGCGAACACACCACCCAGAACCGAACTTTCATTTGTTTCAAACGTGTGTCATTAAACAAATGAATGTCAGACCGGGAATCTGACCTGGCACCTTTTACACAGAAGGCAGGGGCACTATCAACTGCGCTAATCGATTACAATTAACGTAAGATCTACGGAAGAAACAAGCGGTCTTGTCGCTAATAGCGATCTCTTCCAAGCTCTCTCTTCCAACGGGTAGTGAAACGAGTTAGCAGAAGAGGTTAGGCTAATTAATAAAGTATAAAATACAAAATATTATATTAATAAAAGACAATCAAACATACATACATATACATAAACTGGGGAAAATATGGGAAATGAAAGGAAGGATAAAATGCTAACAATGCTAATGCTATGTTTGGCGTACAAAGGCGATTAGGAGTCATTATATGGCGACACTTGCATGTAGTTAACAGACATTTCGAAGCCTTTAGTTTCTTTATACGCCACGTTCATTTAGAGCACATTATACTCTACAATACTTCACTATACTACTATATTATAATGTCTATACTATTTTATATAATGTTTCCTCACTAGTGAGAAAACGTATTTTCATAATTATATTTTTCTTACTGAAAATGCATTAATAACATAATACACCAAAATTAAACATGATATAAAATTTAAATTCAGAACCCAATCTATTTATTTACAATTTTGAAATGCAAATGCAATCCCGGCTTATCTGTGTATGCACTTCGGGCTCGATTGATTTATTCATGGTAACGCCACGGAACCGATGTGTCGTCACCGATACAATTTGCTAATGCCGATAGCGAGCCGCATGACGTGCATTTATATTTCAAATGTTTTTGTTTATTTTTATAGGTTTATATAAGACTGTAACAAATATTGTTACACACAAAAGAATGCACAAAAGGTCGCTAATAGCGATCTCTACCGAACAACCATTAGGTAGAGGAGAAATAAATATTTTAATCAGAACATTTTTTTTAAACATATTACACAGTGTATAATTCCAATAACTTTCAATAAACATGGGAAATATTATTGGTGATGTTGTTTGATGTCAGCCTTAACGTCCCACAGCAAGGCACAGACCTCCCCTAATAAATTACTTCGGGATTTCGGGCCGTAACCTATCACACGTGCCCAGTACGGGGACTGGGGGATTTTTTTTTAAATCTGAAACATGCGGGTATCCTCACGACGTGATCACTTACCACCATGTGTAACGTCTGTTACCTCTTCCATAAGAAAAAAAACATTAATTCTCTCCATTGCTTGATGACAGTTATCTAGTTATATAATGTTGATGATAGTTAGTTAGGTAGGGGGAGAGTGCAGATAGGGAGAGAGCAGGTAGGGTCTCCAAAAATGTGCAGCCTACTTGCACAAGAAACAAATTGCTATCGTACCACACAAGGATCAATGGCCGACTCACGGGCGAATCGCGCTCGCGCAGACCATGAACTCATCCCTCACCTCTCAGGCCCCGAACAATACCGAACAACAGTATTGCGTTACTAGCATTAATTAACTGAAATATTGATCGAGATTTACACAGTCGGAAGAGTTAGACCGCAAGCCTAAATTGGAATCAATATTATACCATACCACAACATCAGCCTATATACAAATATCTATATAAAACTACTAAACCCATCCATTGATTTGTGAAAGCATTTCAAACAAACCGTTATCATTTCATTTTCTATATATCAGGAAGACATTACATAAACCGGTACCTAGTGATCTTTCACTAGATCTTTCAGTGAAAGATCTTTCATTATTGTGTTACAATAAAAAAAAGGTTAAATATGTACGACATTAGGCTCGTTCAATATATAGACGCTTTTAATATACATAACAGAAGAAAGTTTATTTTGCACATTTTTTATGAATCTCCCGTGAACTACCAGGGAATAGAAAACTAAAAATACTCATATTGAAATATTTATTTGAGAGTCTGTACGCTCTTACTAGATTATTTTCGGTTACGGTTATTAAATCGGTTATTACTCTTACGGTTATTAAATGTAGAATTTAATAACCGGCCGTTGGAATATTTCTATACAAGTATTTAATAATGATGGAGGCATGTAGTTGGATTCTTGTAATCCTATCTTTATGAAACTGTAAGATTTTTTAAAGATAATGAACACCATGTAGTTAATGAACCATGAATTCTGTCTCTTCACTGTTGGATATGAGCCTCTCCGAAGACTAGCCACTACACACTATTTTCAGTTCTACTAATCTAGCCACTAGCGACAAACTTTTTAAAATTGTATGCAGGAAGAATTTCTATCATTGATGTCTTTACTTCATACTCTTTAGTCATACAAATCTCTTTAGGTCCAGTGTTGGCTAACTTCATGTCAATGACCGAAATTCTCCCTGTGGCGCTGATGATCGTGATGATCGTGGTCGAAGTCGAAGTCAATGATCGTGGCGCGCGCTTTAGTATGCTATTAAGTGCAATTCCATTGTATAATATTTAGGAAGAACATTGTCCATTTGTTTTTTAAAAAAATACATTATTCCACAGCTGCATTTACTCGGCGTCATAAAAACTATGGTCCCATCAAAAGCATATTCCGCAGCGCACGACGCTAAACTGCGTATAAATAAAGATTGGTGTGCATTTGTGCCGTGAAATAAAATAAATAAACTGAGGAGCGGTCGTTGGCGACATCTGCCGCGCGGGCACGCACGCCGCGCGCCCTACATGGCTCACGGATATAAATTGCCGAGAACACTACATGCTTGTGCTTACACTAAATATTAAAGGTGCTGGCACTTATTTTTTACACCATTGAGAGAGAGAGAGAGGGTGTACACAGGGCTCACTTGACTGGCCATGTTAACATGTTTTCACAGATGACCACCGTGATGATGATGATGTGTAAATTGTAATATGGTAGGTTGGGAACAATGACTGTTGGGAATTTAAGGTGCTAAATCAGTCGATTTCCCTTTTCCTGTTAATTGCACAGCACTATTTTATTGGAAAGAGCAAATAAATTAAATAATAAATCTATTTTTTTATTGTCTGACAGAGTGGCTTGGACGCGTGGCAGCGGTCGATGTTGCGCTTGTGATATTTGAAGGTAGGTCGGTTGATGTGTACTATGCGGACCAATATAAGTATATCGCGTGTGTATGCATATATGGGTAAAAGTGTGACGGTGTGTATGTATTGTGATTCGTCACCCCAACCTTACCGTGCTTCTAAATAAAAATTACAGATTAAAAATATACTTTGAAAATTGATAACCTTAGGTCGTCATGTGTAATTACATAATGCCGGTCGGTCTTATTTATATATCTGAAATGGGTCGTTGTTGCGGCCCATTGTTTAGTGCATGAAGGATGTATGACCTTGGAACAGTCGGCACCAAGCGGGTTGGCGACACTCACGGGATGGGATGGAGTGGTGCTATTCTAATGTCGGTCGACACAACACGGCCAATAATTTGACTCAATTTCATTCTTCCTTTAACTTCACTCATATTGATTCTAATTTAATTTGATTCATCCTTAATTTTAGTATAGTATTAAGTGATATATAGTATAGTATTAAGTAATATTAAGTAATAAGTAATATATAGTATTTTAGTAATTTGTTGTTCTACTGCCTCCTTTGTAGTCAAAATTTCACATCCTATGCTCGTTGCACATGATCGTTCCTTAAAACAACTTAAGCTAAACTGAAGCTGACTTCGCCCAACTTAGATATTCGATATCAGTTTGAAGTTTTGTGCGCGAGACAGTTTTGTGCTCAAGCAGACTTCTTTAAATAACATTTGTAATATTTGTTTACTTAGAGGATATTATCCTATTAGAGGATACTATTAGAGGCGTATCGTATCCTTCGCCATTTTCGAAACCCCTTCTCCAAAACCATTCCTACATCTCCAAATGTAAGCATTCGGGGGCACGCCAACGTTTCTCATTCTGCACCTGTAAGTTGTTGTGATGAAAGATATTCAATGCTCATTCTGCACCTGTAAGTTGTTCGATTGATGAAAGATATTCAATGTTAAGAGTCTGCATATTTTTATTTAAGCCTGTATAACACAAGTAGATGCCCTAACACAAATTTCGTTAAGTACAATGCGTACAATATCTGTAGTAATTACGTTGTAGTCATAACAAGAAAACGGTTTAGTCAAGAGAACCGTATCACGTTGGCGTTAGGAGTATAATCGATGTTCCCGTGGACCGTGGGCCTGTCGTCACAGACAATACGAATGAAGTTGCCGTTGATGGATTTAGATATTCTCCATAAGTTTACGACGCTCATTCACGGCTCAGCGATAAGCCTACTGAACTGCTATCTGTATTCAGCAGGGGTGTAAAACTTATCAATGTGGAGCACAGCCTGTTTACGGCCTAACAGACCGTTAAATTGTTACTACCCTGTCTTCCTCATAATCCGTTAGCAAATGTTAGTATACCTATATATATATCTATATAGTGAAGGTTAAGGACCAGTTTCTTAAACATTCTTAACTAATTCTTCCCTTTCATACTGAAAACCTTGTACTTTCACATTGTTAATACCTTTGTATTTCGTCAACACTAACTTAAATTTCTTTGACATTTCATATACGTATAAGTATATTACTGTGTAACAATGTCTATTGCGTTCGTATATATGTATTTAGGGAAGTATATATTTTACTATAATTACATGTAATATTTACTATCATTATATGAATATGTAAAACTACCCGCGTTTATTACCTCAGTCACAACTGCCTTCCTCAAGGTTGTCTGGAAGAAATTGCTATAAGACCGACTGGTTGTATTCCCTTCTTAAAACATTGTTCCTTATTTTTGTCATAATATAACAAGTTATACAGTAAAGAGTTTTATCTATCTATCTACAACTACATATAGATATAAATTTTCGGACTGACTGACATATCAACAGTGAACCGAAACCGCCATGGTTATAAATTAATATATAGGTATTTATAAAGAGGGATGTCCCGACATACACATTGTCGGCGAGATAAAACTACTGAAGCTATCCACTTATAATTTTGATTTACTTTTGTAAAATTTAAACACATGGTAACGAGCTAACGTTTAGTAAAATAAAAAGGTGAAAATTACGCATTGAAATCCGTTTAATTTAATTTAACTTATTATATGTGAAGCTTATTACCTATTTTTTACACCTAAAGTGAAAGTAAGTGTACGAGTCTAAAGTTGTATCCGGTGCAAAGGAAGTAGCTTCTGATATAGACCTACCGCCTGTGCTAGGGCTTACTACAATATTTATTAAATGACTAAATTGGTTGTCAGCGGCCTCCGAGTGGAAGTAGGCTGTAATTAGTGATAGCAATTGTCTCCTGTTTGTCTCCTGTGTTGTTGTTCTTTGTCCGTACGTCCGTGACGTCACTGGTGGACATCGGGCCACGCCCAGTGATCGCGTCTGTTTCAAGGTCGCGACAATATGCTGAACTAGGTGTCCATTTCGTTATTGCGAAATACAAAGGGTGACAAAATGATAAAAATGAAAATGAAAATTTTAGCGCCTCGGCGCATTCATTTTATATTTGTAATCCTTCAAATCAAATGTTTAAAATTTGTGGGGTGTAGATAAACGATTGGGAAGATGGGGAATAGGAAATATAGAGGAAGGAGGAATTTTTCATTCGATGGCATCTCCATTCATTGCAGATTAATATAGAAGATGTCAAATTACTAAATATAGTATAATAATATGTAAGCTCTTATGCCAGTCGCTAGGGCTTATTTTATTTGAATTTCCGCCAACATCGTGGTCGAAAATTATGGCGGGAACTCGTAAGTGAAGCTGGATTTATGTTTGATTAATTGTAACAAATGTGTACTATACGTTTTGTGATTTAATAGTGATAGTTTATTAAACTTCAAAGTGTTTTGTGCATAATGTTTGTGATGCTCAAATTAAGGCATGGGACTGCGTTTTTATTGTGCTTCCAAGGAGTCCTCTTCCGTCCTCAGTAAACTAACTATCGCTTTACTGAGCGACTCCTGACTTACTTCGACGGGACTAGAGATTAACAGGATACGTTTTAGACTTTGAAATTCTTTATTCCGAAAAACAACTGGACACTGACAGAATGTGCTAATTGCACCATTGCCATATATATGAAAAGAAAAAAAACCGTGTGGGATCAGGGGACCCCGTCACGAACGAAGATCCTCACGCATTTTTTTTAAACTCCGAATGTAATTCGAAATAAAATCTGTATAGTTCATGTATTTTTATTTTTATTTTGTATCATATTTTCAATGCAAATAATTTAAAATAAGGAATCAAATCAAAAATCAAAAATGTAGGTTATACAACCGGCCATGCACTAGTCTGCACATCTGCTATTCTGCTTGAGTCTCGCTCTCGATACTCGCACGCACACACACACAGAGAAAGAGAAAGGCGTATGGATGGTGTAAAATCTTACGTGACGTTACATTTTCTCTCGAATCACACCTACCACAAGCCGCGTAAAGGAACTTCGTTTAAAAAAAAAACACTGGTAATATCCTTATGTTCACAAATAAGAGTACTTTCGAAAGTTTCGTATCCGGTTTCAGTCGTTCTCGGTTCTCGGGGGACAGCACGTTTTATCTCGTCAATTTTTCACGCTTGTTTACAACTTTACGCCCCTTCAGAGGAAAACGAAGGCACGTGAAGGTATAGCGTTTGTAAAACATCAAATAAGTAATTTAAGTTTGTAACTTAGATAATCCATTCCTACGTCCCCAAAGGTAGGCAGCGCATCCGAGGGCCAACGTTTGTCATTCTGGACAGAAGTTGACATGTACCGTGGATGTTAATGTTAAGAAGACGAAGACGATGGTAAGAAGATCCGGTGGTAAGTGGACATTGTCACTCATGGGCGGGTGCGATACATTTCAACATTAGTCCAGAATGACAAAAACTGGCACGCCCCCGGATTAGCTGCCTTTCATTTTTTAAAGTATTGAAAGAATTGGGTAAATGGGGAGGGATAGGATAGGATGGGATGGGAATGGGCTCTGGCATATCTCACTCACTAACCAAACACGTATGTACACTGGGAGAATAGGATAGGGTGGAAATGCAGTAAGGTTATCAACACAATAGTGCGTTCCTTTTGACTTGTGAATTCATATCACATGACGTAATAGTTTTTAAAGTTATTTTGATTCTGATTTCACGGATCGATTTATTTACTTATATAATTATTTAAAAATGCTAAAATACGTACGGCGAAAATACGCAAGTTTGTTAAAGTATCTGGCCTTCAATAAAGTTTATCGTCTTTCAATGTCGATCATCTCAAAAACTTCAGTGGGCTGTCAAACGTGAGCTGCGTAAAGCTCAAAGGAACAATTTACTCAGTGGAGTTGTTACTTACTCGCGCCTAATTATATTACCGTCGGCAATTTAACGAAATAATAAATAAGAAACGGTAATGTCGGAGGTGTTCGCCTAATTTGACGACAAAAGCGTTTGATGTAATTAATGTCGAGGAAAGCGACATCGAGCAAAACAGATAATTGTGTTTCTCATAATTTAAATTTGTCTCACGTTTTTCGATAAACAACTGTTTCTTATTTATTTGTTGGGTAGAATGAAAAAAGGACTTCACTAGTGAGCATTACTTCTAGCTTTGCTCTTTCGCCTTGTCGTGCGACTTTCGAATAACACCATCCCATATCTACCCGTGAGTGTCGTCAACGGCGACTGAAGGATAACTAAGTCGCGACCACAAGCCGCTCGTAAAGAGTAGACTCGCGGCGACTCGCTTGGCTAGCGTGTCGTTTTAAAGCAAATACATCTCTCATGCACAATGTTCATAAAAAGACTCATGTACAGTAGTGGATGCTAGAGCTGGTGACAGATTGCTAAATTATTAATATAGTTTAAAACTAGAATGGAAGTAGTTTCAGATAATAATAGCTAAATTTTTGTAATGATACCGCGAATATCTCATTTTTAAACTCTTTTACAGATTTTGTGAAAATACCAAGGAAATGGGGGCTTTTACCTTATTTCAATATTTTAAACTTTTCCAGAATTCAGAAAGGCTAAAGGCATTTAGAAAGTTCACAAAATATTAATGTTGTGGAAGCACTGAAAGTCAAAAGATTCCATGAAGTATCTGCTTCGCTCACTAAATTAGTCTCAAGGAACTAATTTCAAAATGGAGCCAAAATGGCTCTGGTCGAATGAATGTAGCAAAGAACGAGCGACTGAACGAATGAATGAGCGGGTTTGTGGGAATTAGTGCGCCCTTGAGTAAGGATTAAATAGGAACCGGTATAATTAAAGCGGTAGGTAGCGGGTAGCCGACACCGGATCAAATTACGACAGCCGGAAGTTTAAAATATTAGTACGCAGTGTAAGCCGATCTCGAATTTTGAATAACTGCAGAGAAATTTATTGCCAGATGAAAATATAATATAACTATATATATATATATATATACACAAGATGTTATAAAGGAAACTCGGACTGACTAATTCTTAATATAACAGTCATATTAGTCAGTATTCATATGAAAACACTAATTAGTCTTATTTAGTATTACTTATAATTATTAATAGGTATTTCATTAGTACAATAAAACAGTGACCACTAATAATTATAATGCTGTGCACAGTTGTTATCGATGTGCAAACTTTCGATTGTTCGTATTGTGAATAATCTTGCGTTACCATTTAGTTTGTACACTGTTCATCCACACCATCATGGGATGCCGTTTTCAAAATGAAGTTTGGCGGTCACACATTTTATATTCAGACATTCTATTCCTCGCCGCAATCTTCAAGTTTTGGTACTTCAGGCCAGAACATGCCTTAAGGTCGTCCAACCATTTCTTTCTTTGGCGACCTACTACTCTCTTTCCGGGGATCCTCCCTTCCAGGATCAACCTTAGAACCACTGTTACTGTGCCTTTAATAAATAAATATAACGGTTGGAGTTTAACTCAACGGAGAAATATAATATCTGGAGATGTAACTTGACCCGTTGTACATTAGAAATTAGATAGTTAAATATATATATTTATCTAGCTCATATATATGCAAACATTTTGGTATAATTTTCCGTGCAGTATTCATGCCAAGTATGTAGTACATTGTAATACAAAAAGCACCTATATAATACCGTGTAGTATACCATAACATACCATTAGAATGCGTATTTCCACTGTTGGATACACGCCTCCCCTATAACTTGTCACCACATACCATGTTTTGCTCTTTTCATCTGCTCTTTACTGAGAAACTGATTCGAGGACATCTACAACCTGGAAGCCTTTGTCTACCGGCCATTCACCTGGCTGGTTACCTGCTAGATAGGAAAATTAGTGAAAACAGTGTGAGCACACCTTTAAAGCTCATTGAGCACGACATTGATTTATCATGACAGAATCATTTGGGCTGCTATAGGTTATAATATGCTATGTATAATTTTGGACAACACGAAAGTCCCGTTCAATAGGCATGTTGTACTTGTGACTGGAAGCATGGAAGGAGTAACACGGGAGTCGGATAGGCAATCCAACCAGGCAAGTTGAACTTCAGTTCGTTGGCAGCCGAATTTGGGAACATGCGTTAATTTAAGTACATGCCTATGACCACAATGATTGAAAATGAAAGTTTTCAATCAGTGCATTCTGCCAATTATGAGATACGGTGCGGATAATAATGCCCGATAATAATGGATAGAGATAATGCCACCAACCAATAACCCTCGCTGCTGCATATAGGCCTTTACTTTGTCAAGGTTTTGTTGTGAATTTTAAAAGATTTGCTCGTATTACTTATTATACAGCAGAGAAAAGGCTTAAATAAACACCGTATAAACTCTGTTCATCCGCTGTATAAACAAGAAAAAAGGTATATTGTTATATGATATTTGTATGCCGCCTCGGCAACCTAATAGGGACACTTTTCAACTAAACCAATTTAATGTATTATTCACGAGTAGCGCGTCGTGTGTTTACAAAAACCGGCCACTTTGTTATCAAAATTAATTAAGGCGAGGTCAGAGAACAAAAAACGGAGAGGAACGTGACTTTAACAAAGTGTGGCATGTTTGGACAGGTCGATACCCTGAACCGGACAGTCGGAGAGGTCCTGCCAGGACCCTGAAACCCTTATTTACAAGTTGTAAAATGGTGAGCGAAATAAAAGGGAAATAAGGAATCGGAGTGGGGTGAAAGAAAGAGGTAAGGTTCAAATCTGTATTATATTACAAAAATGCCAAAAGCATATATATACCAGGAGATTTCACTTATTTGCGTGTGTTTTAGAAAAAAATATAATTTAGCGAAAAATTTTAGATTTTCATGAGATCTATCCAGCGCCATATCCTTAACCGTCACCAGATATTTCATCGGCCACTGCGGGACATGGTGCAACGTTTGCTCAGATGGTAGAGGGTTTTTTTTAGTAAATAAATGACATCCAATCTTTACTACAGCAACTTATTTATCAGTAAAGGTATTAATAATTAAAAAATCACTTAAACAATTGAAAGGCACTTGAGAAACTAATTTTATAAAAGTGAACTGTGTATGTAAAAATGGACGATTAAAAACTACTTACCCTAACAAGGTATCTTTTACAAATATATTGTTATACAGCAGAATTCCAGGAACATATATACACAAGGCATCACCGAAGTGTACATCTTTACAAATCGAAAATTAGACGGCAGAATGAATCAAAAAGCAATCGAGTCAAAGTGTTTGAATTTAGGTTTTTCATTAGCGGCCATTGGTTGGCATTTAGCAGCAAGAAGGTTGATGAAGGTCAATAAGATGACTTACAATATTTTAACAATGAGCTTTCTCATGCACATTGTTTTGTATATGAGGGATATACGAGTATAGCTATAAAGCGCCATGTTGGCGAGTCCACTTTTTTGGAGATGGTGTAGCTCCTCAGGGCTCGTGGCAGCCACTTTGTCGTGCCATAGTTGCTTTTTACGGCATCCACGACAAGAGATGGACTGCTGTTATTGTGAAGCCGGCCGACACGACACGACGAATGACAGTACTAGTTTCAAATTAAATTCCCATTTCTTAAGAAAACTGAGATGAAAATATTGATTGATCGTGAAAATTAAGACGCACTGCGGACTCCGCCCACGAAATTATTGGGAAATTTGATTTTGCAATTTAGTTTCAATCTCAGTGGGGCCCCTAAATTCTCTCTTTTAATATCGGCCGACCTCATTTTGCGCTAATCAAAATCATTATTGGCAGTGCGGTTGTCGCGTGCTGCGGATTAGGAAATTTAATTTAATTTTTTCGTTTGAATATTTTGTTCTTTCTTGACAACAAGGAAGATCAAATAGTTATCGTTATTGTATGACATTATTATTACTAAAACTTACTTTTCTTACCTTAATAAGTCAATCAAAATATAAATTGGGTAATTGTAATATTGGGGAATCATAATATACCTATCCCGTGGCGAAACGTTCTATTAGGAATAAAAGGTAAACAAATATCTTTATTATACGCGTTCAGACCGGATTTAAAATATAAAATGTGTATGGTACAAACCGCGAAAGTTTAAACAGTTATAATTTAAATATGTATGTTTGTATTATTATACACATATATATACAACAGTACTTATAAATCACTTGGGATCCATAAGCCTGCATTGGCTTGTACGGATCCTGCTCAATCCTCTTATGTAGCTCAAGGCTGTAGATTACATAAATAAATAAATAAATAAGTTTGCAAATATCAGACTGTCACTCAACATCACAAATCAAATACCCACAGGCAATAAAAATACGTAATTGCATAAAGCGGACACTCAACATACAAAACTATGACAAAACTCATACTGATAGATGTCGCAGTGCGATGGCGACGATCGCTGTCAATGGCATAAACTGGTTTGTTGCACGTATATACAGATTGATCATGTAAAAGAAAGATTACTAAAGTAAACTGCATGAAGTATAAATTTTTGAAAACTAAATGATTAAGGTAGTTTGATATTTTATTTCCGTTGGCTTTGCTTTATTTATTTACTTAAAAACAAATGCGTAAACAGATTTACAGCGATAGCAATTAAACAACTTTGAACGGTTTAAATCGGGTATATTTAAAATTATTTATATCCCGACGTTTCGAACACTTTGCAGTGGACGTGGTCACGGGGTGACTAATTGATTTTATTTGTCACTTGAGTTATTATTTTCAGACGGTAGTTTAAATAATTTCTTAATAACTCAAGTGACAAATAAAATCAATTAGTCACCCCGTGACCACGTCCACTGCAAAGTGTTCGAAACGTCGGGATATAAATAATGTTAAATATACGCGATTTAAACCGTTCAAAGTTGTTTAATTGCTATGTATAGTAATCGCGAAAACCTAAGAAAATATTAGATTTACAGCGAATTATAATTTAATGCAGGTTTCAAATTTTTCATGACACACACTTTTGTACGAGCCAGTACAGCGTTAACAAAAACGTGGTCGCTGAATTCATCTAGGTGCGGAAACCCGCCCAGAATAACGACGACGAAGGTGAAGAACGTCCGACTCGACACAAAACAGAGATAGTTGGGGTTTTCTAGAATCATCAGTGTTGTCGTCAATTTTTCGTGAAAGAAGATGAGCGATGCACTGCGGTGGGTGTGCGCTGCGACGATTTGCTCAGTCGTGTGCGACGGCCGGCGAGGAACCGAGGAAACTAAACAGCGCAGCCGCTGGGAGATTCTCGGCCCACTTGTGCATAATGCGTTTCTTGAGACGACGACGTGAAAATACGAGGCAATCTCCTTCTGTATGTGTACCGTTATTGGATGCTATTTTAGATTAACATTCATATTTAGATGCATTGATATTAATATACATAGATCTCATAGATTTACCTAGTCTCCCTTGCTATGTACTGCATTTCCTATTTTATCCTATTTATACAATGTACATACGTGTTTCGGTAGTGAGTGAGATATGCCAGAGCCCAATTCCATCCCATCCTATCCTATACCTCGTCATTTTCCCCACCCTTTCTCCATTCCTATATCTCCAAAGGTAGCCTGCGCATCCGGAGGCATGCCAACATTTGTCATTCTGAATTGATGTTGGCATGTATTGCGGAAGTCCATGAGCGACAATATCCACTTACCATCAGGTGGTCTGTATGCTCGGCTGCCGCCTTTTTGTCATAAAGATAAAAAGTATATTTATATAATCGTATCGTAACAGTAACCAACTCTCGTCATGCACATTATCTTGTGCATGACGGATGCGAGACCTTAAAACGCCAAGCTGCACTGGCCAAGCGGATTGGCGAGTCCATTGTTTTAGAGACGGTGTAGCTCCTAAGTTATCCCTTAAATGAAATTAAATTTGAAAGCCGGCCGACATCGCACGACAGATATGCCGATATCGCATTCAAATACATATTTGTATGAGTCCTAAAATTGTGTATTTAGATGTTATTTCGCTCAAATTCCGTGACACCTTCCGTAGTCACGAGCTGATTGGAGCTGTGTGCAACTTTTTCACTATTAGTGCTACTAGAAGGGCCTTAAAAAGTATTTAATAAACTATCGTTAAAAGCTTCACCATTATTTATTTAAGTACCTTTTAAGCGTTTAATAAATGATCATCTACACGCATTGATTTACGTAATAAAATACATGTATGTACACCTCTGTAAAGTAAAGGTACGTTTACTTTTCTAAAAAGAGCATTGCGTGTGAAGAGCCCTTATCAATTAACAACGCAAAAGTAAAAGTCATGTATGCAAAGTTAATTAACTGCGTAGTATTTTGTATGCTCGGGGCTACGAGCTACGGTTGCGCTACGAGATTGTCTACACCGCAGAACTGGGATTTCTTTGTTAATGGAAGGCTCACATCTTGCAAGGGAAACAAGAAATGTCATATATGTATATATATATATATATATATATATATTTGCGTGCGTGCGTGTGTGTGAATGTGTGTGTGTGGGTATGTGTATGCATGTGCATGTGCACGTGTACATGTGCATACATATATATATAATTAGTAATAACAAAATCTTAATAATAAGTACTAACATAGTCTATAAGTTAAAATTGTTACTAACACTAAAAAAATGAAATATGGACTTTGTCTAAAATAAATGAATTATATATATATATCAGTCATTGATGAAACGTATTACTATAATGAAGAACAAAAAATCCGCATAAAAATGTCTTATGTTGCTATGATTGCATGTAAACTGGGAAGCGATTAATCAAATGAGGGTCATGATTTAGGTGTTTCTTCCATCGGTAGTTATAAAATTATTTATAAATCAAAAATATGAAATATTGCAACGGTAGTCGTAATCGATGAAATGTTAAAAATAAACATTTGTTGTCACAAATTAGCACTGTAGACTACAATACGATACAAATGTTTAGTGTATAATGTTTGAGAAATACCAATGGTGGTTGGTATTTGTCAAACTCGATATTCGCATGGGCACGTCAATAATTACGTGGTAAATGTCCACAAAAATGACAACTTTAGATCACGCCCCACCTCTCTTTAGTGATAACATTGTGCAAATTAGCGCAATTTCTGATATTGCAGGCTGTGACTTTTTAAAGACAGGTTATGGATCCAGAAACAAAGACAAACGTTAGCTACCAAACGGGAATCACTATATTTTAAAACCCTGGGCAGCTGCCTGGTGTTTTAAATAAATAGTTGCGATTAGCTTGGTATAAAATTTTTATTATCAAATCGAGAACAAAAAACCATTAAGGCCTTTCCCACCACCTCCTAATACCTTATCGGAAGGATTCTTTTTACCCTGATACCTTAGCTGGCAATTATCTACCAATTAAATCTAGCTGATACTGAATTTATGATAAAGTATAACTGCCTTTCTGATACCTTCTGGTGAGAAAGGCCCTTAATGGTTAATTACTTATTTTCCATGAATTATTCTTTAATCTCGTTTTATTTACTTTTTCAATCCAAATATCAAAGAGAAATAGAAGGTCGCTCTCTTTGGCGCGAACTTCAATTATATTAAAGCGTGAAAAATATAACAAATATAATAAAATGTTTTAATATTTTAACTAATATCCAAATCTACCCTTAGGCTGTTGTTGTACAAATAAACAGACTTGTAATTTTGTAAAATTTAAGGTAAAACATAACATAGTGTAAAAGGTTTAAAAAGAGTTTTATTCAGAATGATCAGCTTGAACCTTTATGTAGGCTTTTATTCGCTCAGGACACGCATCTATACACACTGTCTCCATAAGATTTTCTCCTAAGATTTCTTAAGCCATTCAATGTTGTTGTATCTTTTAGAGCAGGCCATCTCCTCCAACACTGACCACAAATATAGTCCAGAGGACAGGTCCGGGCTAAACGAAGGCCAGTCTTCAGCCTTATTGAAGTCCGGTACATGGAGATGGTGTTGTTCTTTCGCATTTGTGGTAAAGACTTTGTTATTCCTTAGTCACCTTTGACAGCACCCACAGAAAGACACCCCACGGTGCATAAATACATAATTTATACTTATCTATTCCTAAATACACATATTGTGTGTGTTGCCGTTGGACATACAAATGATATCCGCTTATTTATATCTAATACTAAATTTAATGTCCAACCAATTTACTAAGAGCTTTATATTATCTTTACATATCGTCGCTTCTAACTCTGCTCTATGTTCGTAACGTAGGCTTATGTATTTTTGCGGTAGACTTACAAGACGGTAAGTAGCTTACCGTCCTCTCCTGTTTTCATTCCCTTTGAATATTGTAAACAAACATTTACAGTATCGTTAACTTAAATAATCTCTACACTGAGTAAGGTATTACATATTATGAGGTTTTTAAATATGCACTAGCTTCTGTTCGTGTGCTTACTATCGAACGGGAACCTTAGCTTTTAGCCTGTGCTATTTTCGTCGTCTCCAAGAAGGTCCATGCAAAATTTCAGCTCGATTCATTCATCTTGATGTGTAGAGGTATTTCAAATAAACAACCAGAAATTCATTTTTCTATATTAGTTAGAATTAATATAGTAGGTACTAGCATTTATCGGCGGTTTTGTCTGTTCAAAATTGTTGATAAATTCAAGATTTCTTTATTTGCCGGAGTACTGGCATAAAAGCTGCTGTCATCGATTCCACTGTCGGTGCTGATCAACGTATTCTCAACTTTTGCGGGGTTTCATTGTATATAACATAGAAAAGATAATTATAATTATCAATTTACGTAAAGTTCATTTATTAATCCCGGACACTAAAGTGACAATTCATGTGTTGCATATTTTTGACATTTTTCTAATAGTGATGTCCAACAATCGGAACTAATCGTAAAACCGTTTTAGATAGATACACTTTATTGTACACCAAAAACATATATATAACAGAGTAATACAAAGTACAAGTTATTAGAAATACAACCGGCGGCCTTATCGCTAAAGGGATTTCTTGCCTGCAACCTTTGGATGGTGAAGAGAAGTCAGTAGACGAAATAGAGATAGATGGTGCAATAAGGAACTAATGTCTGTACATACATTGATAGATACATACATACAGAAATATATAAACACCTGCAGGCATTAATATATATATATATACATTAGGGTGTCCCTTATTTTTCAAAGTTTTTATTTTCTAACGCATAGGTCTTAGTTTTGTTCATTTGCTCTTAAAACACTCGGAAATAAATTTTAACCTTATTTGGAGTACGATAACCCGTGCCGACTTGCATCGAATCATGTTCATACAAGTTGCGCGGAAGTAGCAGCGCGTACTGGCGGTATTTGTCATTTATTCTCAGTTAGTCTCGTGATTAACACGCATTGTTTTACATTTAGAAGATGGCAATGGAATTAAGAAGCAATAAAAAAAGTATTTTCTTAGTTGGTGAGGTAAATTATCAAATAACAGGCGCAAAGTTACCGTCTAAACGTCAAGTTCTTGCAGTACTTTTTTCTAACATTCGCGAAGTTAAATTGACTGTTAGTGAAAGCGCAAATCTCGTCATTCGAGAGTGTATTATATTTTGGGAAAAAGCTAGAATCTCTACCAGAGCTATACTTAAAACTTGTGGATCTTCACCATGCTTGGAGAGAGTTGCAAAAAAATTCCAAAAAAACACATAATGTTTACGAACGCCGTGAGGAGGACTTTCAAAACAATTTAGATAATTTATTCGATATAGCACACGCCGATGCTGTGGAACGGATGAAAACAGAGGAAGATAAAATCTTTTTACAAAAACAAAGAGAACCAGGGCGTCCAGGATGTTTAGCGGGTGTAGACAAAAAGTTAGCTGAGAAAGAAGAAATGGCAAGACAGAGAAAATTAAAAGAAGAAAAAAAAAAGACGTGAGCAAATGTGTTCCCAGAGTTTATCGTCATCTCTTACTACACAAGATTTTATACAAACGCAAGGACATCACGATCAACCTACCAGCTCTGATGAAAGCCTTGAGGAACCCTTGCCATCGACATCTCAAACGGTAAGTTCTGGAACTACTACAAAAAGAGGAAGGAAAGAATTTATCATGCCTAAGTTAGATGCAATTTTAGATAGATTTCAATTAAGCATAAGGGATTCTGTCTATATACTTCAGGCTGTAGTAGAAGCACTAGATCTTAGCTGTGATGATTTCCCGATAAACAAATCGTCCATTCAACGCATTCGCACACAGAGTAGAAAAGATAGAGCGGAATCTATAAAATCAGATTTTCAGAATAATATGCCTGAAATGGTGATCGTTCACTGGGATGGGAAATTATTACCTGGACTGGACGTGAGAAGTTCTAAAGAAGAACGCCTGCCAATACTTATTTCATTTGGAGAAAAGGAACAACTTCTGGCTGTGCCCAAACTGGAGAGCTCTTCTGGTCAAGATCAAGCTAAAGCTGTGTTAAACGCACTTTATGACTGGAACCTCGATGACAAAGTACAAATAATATGCTGTGATACAACTGCGTCTAATCAGGGCGATTGAAAGGAGCTTGTGTACTTTTGGAACAAAAATTAGACAGGGAATTAGTACTCTTTGCTTGCCGCCATCACGTTTACGAACTGGTTTAAAATGTGTGTTTGAAACAAAAATCCACCAAATCACAAGTAGGCCTGATATCCCAATATTCAAAAAGTTTAGAGATAACTGGAAAACTATTAATCCTGCTGCTATTGAAACATACACCGATATCGTCACACAACATTTTTGTAATACAACAATAGAAGAATTGTTGACATTTTATAATCAAGAACTGCAAAAATCCATTGTACGTGACGATTATCGGGAACTGATTGAACTATCTATTATTTTCTTAGAAGGAGATAATGAGAAAAAAATTAAAATCCGACCTCCCGGAGCGATGCACCAAGCAAGGTGGATGGCTAGAGCTATTTACTCTTTAAAAATATGTTTTGTTGCAATCCCAGCTCAAAATTAGCGACAAGGATAAACGATCACTTCAAGACGTTTGTTTATTCAGTGCGGTTATATATGTGAAACCATGGTTTGGATGTAGTCTGCCGGTGAAGGCACCAAATCAAGATTTGTGCTTTTTAAAGAGGCTTAAGGAATATGAAACTGTTGACAAATTGATTTCCAAAGCAGCCCTGAGCAAGTTTAGTCAACATCTTTGGTACTTGTCAGAAGAAATTGCCGTTTTATCACTCTTTGATGATGAAGTTGATGAACAAACCAAGAGAAACATTGTAATGAACTTACAAAGAGAGAGTTTATATGATTCTGGGAAGAGATATATTCCATCGAAAGAAGATATGTCTGATTATTTGTATCGTAAGTGGGAATACATAGTATTATTTTTTACACTGTTTTCACTAAACTGATAATAATACTGCCTTATTTATTGTTGCAGGAAAATTATTAAGTGATTTTGTGTCTGTCAAGAGCACAAATTTATTTTCTCGATTAAAAATTGATGAGAACTTCCTCCAGAAACCCGTTTCTACGTGGGAAGAAGATGTTGCCTATTTAGAGGCAAAAAGAAAGGTTATTTCTTTAAGGGCAGTTAATGATACAGCTGAAAGAGCTATAAAACTTATGCAAGATTTTCATGGTTTGATCACTGCAAAGGAAGAACAAAAGCAATTTTTGCTATGCTGTGTGCAAGAGCATAGAAATCTGTATCCAGACTGTAAAAAAGAGACCCTCAAAAGAAAATATCCTGGTTGATCTGTAATTTTATCTTCTTTTAATAAATAAGTACCTATTTACTAACTTTCTTTTTGATTATTATTTTTCTAAAATATAAATATTTCAATTGATTTAGCTACATAACGGAAAGCGTTAAAAACAGCAATTTTCAAAATCTTCAGAGCGCTGTCGGCACGGGTTAATGTTGACGTAGGAAGATAAAATTTTGTATTTGAGTAAGTCGGGGTAGTTTAAAAAGAATTGGGGGGTATGCATTTCGATATCCGAAAAAAAATTTTTTTCACCCATATAAGGGACACCCTAATATACATACAGAAAGATAAAGTTCACGAATTTGGGCGTAAGAGAACTCTTAATCTGCGAGGTAGTGTTCTTTCACAAGTCTTTTAAAACTAGCCAGATTGACCGCCCCTTATAGTTCATGTCAATAATCATCGAACACAGCCTGTATAAATGTATGTACACAATACAAATATACGAAATATTTTAAAATGTTTTATACCTGTGTATAGACCTAACAAATTACAAATTTTGCTGTCAAATTTTTGCTAACATCTTACACAGCACATTTTACATCCTACAACAGGATGTTATGAGACCCGATATAGTACCATAAAGGCTCGCGCACATTACATCATTGCAAAACACTAAAAAAAGAAGGAAAAGGAAGAAAAATAAGAAAGTAATAAATCGCAATAACCTATAAGAAACACAAGAATATTTAGATAACAGTAGGGAGGCGATACAAGAGAAAGAAAATTACGAGAAAAATGTGAACAAGACGAAAGGGAAAATAAATCTGAGAAATATATTAAATATGGATTATAATAAATCCTATAGAGATCATCCTTTGAATATATTACAGTGGAAGGCTCAGTGTAAGGCCCAAATTAGTGGAATTGGAGCTTTTATTATGGTTACAAGCTGAATCCCATTTGAATGAAAGTAGTTTGAATATACTAAACAATGTATTGGTATACTGTCCATTGTCTGTTCATACCATACGATCTGATTGGTACTCGCTATTCTCTAAATATTCTAATAAATGTCTAATTGTAGGTAATTTCAATGAGCACCATACTAATTGGTGGTGCAAAACGACACTCGAGGTAGTTATATATTTGAGTCATTAAAATTTGGTTTTATTTCGCTAAATGACAGGCAAGCTATCATAATAAAATCAGTTAACGGAATTCTCCAAAAAAATTACCCGGATTTTCCATTTGCCTCAATGGACATAGTTATATTAATTTTCATTGACATATAATGAATAAAAGTTTATTCAGCGATCACCTCATTATCAAAATAAAAATAAATTATCGTTAATTAATTTAGATTTAAAAAAAAGCGAAATTTAAAATTAGCTAACTGGGAAACTTATACAAAATGTCTAGATATATATTTATCCAATCCTATCAAGGATGATAGCGTTCAAGGCATGTGTGATAACCTAATAAGGCACTGCAAAACTGCGACAACTCACATTACAGACGCGGAAGGCCGCAACTCATTTTCGAATTACGTCAGTTAACTGCGCCCGTTCAACGGACATTGAGGCGGGCCGCGTTCCAGAGCAAAACATCTACGCATACGAGTAAATACGGCTGGCGAGCTGTGCGGCAGTGCGATGCGCTGCGGCGCGACGCTGTGCGGCAGTGCGATGCGCTGCGGCGCGATGCTGTGCGGCAGTGCGATGCGCTGCGGCGCGACGCTGTGCGGCAGTGCGATGCGCTGCGGCGCGATGCTGTGCGGCAGTGCGATGCGCTGCGGCGCGACGCTGTGCGGCAGTGCGATGCGCTGCGGTGCGATGCTGCCCCCCTGAGTATGCGATCGTTTATACAAAATGTATGAAAATTATTCAGAAGATTTTTTGCAATGTTATGCGCTGCGGTGCGGCCCGCCGTAATATGCGGGAGCCTTAACTATAAACAACGAACAAAGCTATTAATTGGCGCGAAACATGAACCAACAACTAATGATTCTGTCGAACATTTTCCGCCGTTTATAATTGATATTCCAAAATGGAATCGAAATGCGAACTACCACACAATATAATTTGCAATCACGAGGTGCCCGTAAGTTAATACCCAACAACACCATAAACCCCTTGTAGTGTTAGTAATAAGAGTTAGTAAAATCAGATTATCCGCACCCGTTTGCTGGCTAATCGTTGAGACAATCTATAAGCGAGTCCTTCATAAAAGTAAGTTGCTATTTGATAAACAGTTTATTAGGAGCGCCTTTGTTGTTTATTTAACATTTTATTGTACAAAGTACAATGGGCGGGCTTAATGGTATATGACATTGTTTTTCCAACTGATACTTACTAATATTAGCGAGTAGCGTCCAACTGCAGGGCACAGGTCTTCCCTAGTGAACCACTTGGGGTTTCGGGCCATACTTCACCACGCCAGCCCAGTGCTGATTCGTGGATACACACACTCCAGATTTTTTAATAGGATCTCCAACGAGAGGTTCACACGACATACATAAGTGAAATATTAACAACAACACAACTACAACAAAAGTGTACAAATTAATTGTATAAAAGCATTTATATAAATTAAATTTGTATGTTTGAAGCGAAGAGCCCACTTCTAAATCAGAACCCTTAGATAAAGAATTATATTGTCTACAGATCCTGCGCACCCGAGCATGCGTGTCTCGACACGATGTTTTTCCTCACCACCGCGAAGCTAGTGGAAATTAAAAAAAAGTCCAATCTATTCCCCAATCTCCCGAGTGGTGTGCCGATGTCATTGTGAACTGATTATTGGCATGTATCGCGGATGTCGCAGGGTGACAGTAATCTATTCACATGTAGACTGTGTATCTACCACCCGTTTGCTATAAAAAATAGAGTTGTACAATAAATACATTAGCAAATAAAAATAAATCGACGCAGAAAGTATTAACTAATCTGTGTAAATTTCCTTTGCCTCTTGCTTCGGACAAAGAGATAATTCCGAATAGCTCTTTTATTTTCCCCATGCGCTGCGCTTCCAAGTTTTTTATACTTTTTACATGTACGGAGACTAAACCACTCTACGAATAAGAAATAGGAAAACTTGCATGTAACGGAATTGAGTTCTTCTTTGTAACACATCAGTATTTAATTATATGTGTAATAATTATTTATTTCTCTAGAATGTACCATACTAATACTCACAGTCTTTACTACTCACTAGATGGTACTACGAACGGTCAGCTACTCCATTTATAACGCTAATGTTAGAAATGACGTGATGAATTTAAAAAAGTTGTAGAACTAAAATCGTTAGTTATCTCGGAAGATATTCTGTGTTAAGAGTGTGCAAGGGACATTAATGATTATATTTATGCCTGTAAATAACTATAGTTAATTTATGGCAACTGTGTACATATTTTTAATTTGATATTCTTACTGAGTTTCTAATAAGGGTTACATTAACCCGCGTATCGAGAATAAAAAAAAATCTGGAACATATATGTGGCAAGGAACGATTGGAGAAACGAAACGTGAAAACGCGCGAGTGAGATAGAAAAAAAAGTGCGAGAGAAAGAAACAATATGTGACAAGATGACGCAAATTTACAAAAATCCGGTTCGATTTACTATTAATCCCCTCATGTATAATACCCATCAAACTGCATGGTGGATAAGGATTGTTCTGCGGTGTAACTTTATAGTGAGACTGAGACATACATGTATATCACACATAAGCGGATAAATATAACGTATATGTAACACATATATAAAACACAGGCATCCTTTCGATACAGAATCTAATAAAGAGGGCTTACCAATAAAAGAAAATAGAAGTACCGACCTGGTACCAAGACATATTTCTCACTCAGCGTTATATTATCCGGAATTCACTGTGAATCGAGTTTGCTCTGAATAATATATAACATAGCGCGGCTCCCGGCTCGCCTCGCGATTGGACACACAACATAAAACACACAGTACCTCTTCTATAAATAGTTTCATTTTTACTCGACTTGGATTTTTAAAGTGACTAGATAAATATCTATTAGATATTATTCTTTGCACGCATCCAGAAATACAATTGCAAACACAATATCCATCCGCCGTGGACAGTCCGTGGTCACCGGTGCGGCTAAAACTAAAAATCATCGTCTATAACTTAACTGACATTGGATTGGTGTCGATTGGCACTTCGTTTAATATTACTTTGTATTTTTTTGGCCATTTCATTTCATTTCAAATATTGTTGTCAATAAAATAATTTTCTGTTCCTTTTTTTCTATATTTAGTAGTGCCCGCGATTTCATAAGCTTAGTCGTTAGAGTATGTACGGTTTAGAGTGTGATTCCCGTGGGAACTTTATAATTAAACTAACGTAAATAAACTAAATACTAACGCGGCGCACAACTTACAAGTTTACTCAGACAAACAGACAGACGGACTGATAGACAAAAAATCCAAAAACTGTTGCTTTGTACTTTATATCAATCGTTGTACACGGCATCGACGTTTTAAAAAAATTAAAGAAAAAAAGAGGCGTGTCTTCACATGGACGTAGAGCTGTGTCGTCGTCACATGGTGTCTCAAATTGTCCATATTTGTTACTTATGTTTTTGCAAAATAAATAATTTGATTTCATCTTCCTGTACACAGTATTTATACAGGACTGCTACCGACACCGCCTACACCATCATATGCCTACCTACAGCATATGTATCATTTTGAAGACGTAGCACTGCTTTTCCCACGACCAGTAACCAGTGAGTTTGTGGAAGTCACTTTTTATTTTTGTTGAAACGCAACACTACAGCCAGTTCGAGTTAACGGTGAGTTTGTGTGCGTGAAGCACATTTTATTTTTATGAGTACGTGACAGTTACTTCTCTGCCTCTTCATGCTGCGTTGTGCGAGTGCGCGTAACTTATTAACTGTAGAACGTAACTCAAGCAGGTGTTCCCGCGGGGTGTCGTGTACCCTTCAGCTGTCGCGGTTACTGTTCAACCTTGAAACACTTCGTAAACAGGTAAATTCGCACTCTCTGTACTACTAGACCACACCGTCTCACTGCAGGGTACTCTTTAAATTTTTCGTCTTTTCAAATATTGAACGCGAAAATTATTAATATAAAAGAGTAGTAGAAATGAATGAGACATGAGCTTTGCGTTTGTGTGAGTGCGCACCGATAGTGTACAAGGGGAACTATTTTGATAATCGGATTAGACAATTCGACACCCACTGACACAGATGTAAAGCTCATGTCTCGTTGATTTCGCTTAAATAATTGCAATATTTAAGTTAGGTATTGCATCCCACACGCTTACAATACTCTGCGGATCCACTATACGAGTAATAATGCAATAATAAGGATGCTGTTGGGGTTACCCCGTGTTTACAACGCGTCGTTGTTCTTTGTGAAGTACGGTGCAGTTGCGTTTGACGCCCTTCTGTGTAAGAAGACTGCCTCACTTCTGTATAGAACGAGAGACAGCTCCAACACCATCCTGAAGATGATATCTGATAAATTTAACTGCCCGTTAATGTGTCAGTTAATAAAAACAATTAAGGCGAATTTTGTTATAAAACACTAACATATAGATTAGTGTTTTTTATTACTACTAACATAAGTTTTTAAGTTTTTTGGTTTATACTAAATTATTGTGGATTATAGTTGTCTTGTATATGAATAAATAAATAAATAAAAAGTTGTTCCACCTTCCTATTTTCCCAAAAACTAGGTAGCTGATGCCAATGTTGGTCTTTTAGGATCCACTGTATGCCGACTTCTTATTATAAAAGACCCTATTATCTGCTCGATTGTTTCCTTTTCCGAACATCCTATCCGAAAATTTCGAACATGAATCGTCAACATGCCGACTTCAATGTTGTTAAATATTGGTGCATTCGTTTTGCGGGCTCGCGGGTAACAAACCGCGTGTGCCCATTGCCTAGGTTTTAGCGTAAAATATTAATGGTACATTTACATATTTTATTTTATAGAATAGACGGCAGACGAGCGGGCGAGCCACATGATGGTAAGTGGTCACCGTCGCTCGTGGACATCTGCAACACCAGGCATGCGCTGTCGACTTTGCAGAATCCTGATCACAGCTGTCTTGAAGAGTCGCACAACGTAGCGTAACGAAAAAACCTTAGCTGGCAGTTTATGCCACAGTTTTCGCTTTCGCGGTATAAAGCGATATAAATAAAAATACTTTTGTTATAGAAAGAAGTGAGAAGGCTGCAGACGAGCGGTCGCCTATACATGCCAACATCAATCCGGAATGACAAACGTTGGCACGATGAACGCTACACTGCCTATCTTTTATTATATTTAAGAATAAATTTGGAGAAAGGATTGGGAAAATTAGGGAGAAATAGGCTTCGATGGGATGGGAATCAGCTCTGGCATAGCTCACTCACTACAGAAACACGTACGTACATTGGGGGAATAGAATAAAATGGGAAATGCAGTACATTTCATGGTAGTTTTCTGTGAGTGAGGGGTAATGCGGCCGGTCGAGTATGCCCAGCGGCTGTGGAATTACAGCGTACTTCCATTGCTTCCAGAAATCTATATAGGAACGTGTCGTTTCAATTAACTATAAATAATGAGAAGAATCCATATTTTAAGATTTCGAGTCACACCGTCTGTATAGTACAAAGCGTCTGCCTTCGTTTATATCGGAATCTGTAAGGTTAGTTTTATATCAATCGTTATTGTTAACAGACGGTCGGTCGCACCCATTTTAATTAGCCACCGTGTTTACTGTAATAGTTTTGGGTTCGCTTTACCGAAGGAAATAGGATTTTATTGTCATTGTCGGGGTCAAATGTGTCGCAAATTGTCTTTAGTAAGGTGTGACAATCAGAAGAGCGATAAAATTGGAATTAATCATAAACCTTTTTGCTAGTAAATCCTGTTGAAATTTAATAGTCGTTTACAGTTTGTATTACGTGTGTCTGTGTTTATTACAATGCATGTGTCTATGCCTGTGACTTTGTGTGCCCATATCTATCCCTCTTTCTGTGTGTAACTATCACTCTATCACTTTCAAAAAGATGTAAAAAAACATCTTGCGTCCATGTCCAATTGTTTTCATATTTTAAATGTAACGTCACAAAAGTCACGAGTCGCCCCTAAGTCACACCATATCACAGTTTGTGACTGACTTTGTCCCTACCGCTTAACGTGTGACGTATTTTACGGATGGCTCCTTCTGAATAAACACTTTTTCTAAAACCTTTGCATAGGTATCTTCCTTATGCCTATTATTGAAAAGGACAATCCTTCTTCAAGGTTTGTTTCTTACTCTCTCTTCTTAACATACCATTGACGACTTTTTCTATGTTATCGGTCTCTCCGGCCGGGACAGCATTTTACGCTACGTTTCCAGGTACGTGGTCTTCATATGTCGGCTCAAGTTGTGAACTCATACGTCTACGCCGTCGAATGAACGAATCAATGAGTGAATGAAAACTTTATTTGACATACACAAATACAGCACCACAATATTTACATAACACAAAAATATATAATTTAGATATCGTCTATACATATTTTATAGGCTTTTAGAATTTAAGTTCACTATAATTGTATTACCTGACATTCCTTTTTTTATTTTTTTTTTCGTTATTGATTTTTATTTACAATTACTCACAAATTAATTTAAACTGATGATTTAAGTAATGATGTTTGTGAACGCAACAGCTAAGCAATATAGCCATACGCTAATCCACGTGTGGACCCATATGTTTATTGCTGATAAAATATCCAAATAGAAAGCCTGACCTTATATGCCGAGAATAGCTGCCTTCCGACCAAGCTTAGCCTTGTGTTCTTCCCAGCCTGGTAGCTCTTCTACTCGGCTTCTTCTTGACTTTTCACTTGGTTTAACCGTCCTTGGGTACTAAGCAGCGATGCAGCTTAGAGCAGATACACTCGCGGTATAGAAAGGGCACAGCGTGTGCCAATTGCGGGGTCCAGGAGACCACCCAAATATGTGAGTTTTACAATCGACCGGCGACGGGAGGGGTCGATCGCTAGACTGGCGGGTATGCACAAGGTAAGCGATATGAAAAGGATCGGTGGAAGTGATTATTTAAAAATGTGGGTAATAAAATATAATATTACCCTACAAAATAAAAGCACCAATGTTATTGGCGCGAACAATGTTAATTGATATTTTGTATTAAGTATGGTTGTATTGTATTAAGTGTTGTGTACTTTGTGATTTTTGTAAGCAGTTATGTAATTTTAAGTTACATATATGTAATTTTGCACGCCATTATTGGCAAATGTGTCCATCTGACTATTTATTGACCACCTTTTGTAACGCATATTGCAAATAGATCAATAATTGAAATTGGAAAAATTGTATGTTCTTGTATTAAAATAGAAGTATCAGCGTTGAAGTGTGATGTCTAAAGGGAACTCGACGTAGCTTTTATGCAGCATCAGAAGGCTACGACGCTGGTATTCAGCGGTTGTCTCTAAATCGCCAATGTAGCGAAACCAAAACAAAAATAATTTGTGATAAGCAAAATTAAAATAATTTTATACAAATACCTATATTCAAAATGTTTATATTCGAAAGCCAGAGGTCGAATTAGTACATTCATCACAAGGGTTTTTGCCCGAATAACTGTACAAATATTAGTCTTTTTTGAAAATTATTTCAATGTCGTAAGACTGTTATTTCTATAGATAAAAATAACGTCGCAATGTTACATCATTAGGTCCATATATTTAACTAACTATCGTAGAGTCAATTTAATAAGCCACTTTTGACATTTTATTGACTTTGTGACGATATAACTTTGCATCGGTCCCATAAATCAATTTAAGTTTATAAATGCATTACTGAACACTAAAAATATGTAACATTTTTAATAAAAAAATATAAACTTGTCTTTTTATATCAAATTTAATAAGTGCGAAGGTTAATTTGGTTGCTAAACATCATTATCAATTTATATTTCAAGAAATTCGAACCCCACTACAAGGTTACGCCTGTATACGTTTTTTCTTTTTTAATAATAGGGATGTGATCTTTTTAATCGAAGTAACTTGTAGAGAGAAAGGAATATCGAAGAAAATTACCGTTACGATAAATAAACAAATTAAGAGAACAATAAAATTATTAAATAATTGACATAATTTAAATAAATACAATTATTAATTATTAGTAAATATATTAAAAAGATATATGTAATTAAATTAATATATCTATACCTCATTTCATATATTAAAACTATATCTGAAATTAAAAAGAAAAAGGAAGAAAAGGAAAATAATTATGTCAGTTGTCTATGTCGATAGTTTTAATGCCGATGCAATTCGCAACCACATTTATTGTTATTTATTATTGTGAAAAGAGTATCCATCTAGAATAAAACATTTATGTTCATTAAAAAAAGCAGGCTTATTTTCTGGTGGAATATCATTTTTAATAAAAACTGCGTGTACAAATGTTTCCAAAGATAATTGGAAGAAAGTAGTAGAAAAAAAAAATATAATGGAAGATTTTTAATGTGATTTAAGAATTGATAATAATAGCAACGATAGCAGTTTCAACGAATCTGATAGTACCAACTAATAAATAATAATTGATTACATATATAAACTGGTTTCATTATATTTCCCATAATTACACTTAACTTTGAGGTCATGTGGAATGTGTAGGTTTCTAATGCTGTGTATACTCTAAAAATATTACTGGAGAATTATTTTTTTATGAACACTAACATCGATTCACTAATATTACGAGTTATATATCGATTTTCGTCTTTAATCGATAATTTCTGTTAGATTACCTCACTATGACAACCAGTTTGACACTTGTCAAAAGAGGCCTATTAAATTGACTCTACTTTAGTCGCTTATATGTATGATCTCACTGTGACATTGGTACGGTGTTCGTAGCGCTCGTAGCTGCCGTAGCAGTTCGTAGCACCGTGAAGTCACGTGACCTCTAGCATTTCATAGCACGTATATCAACGAGTCACCAAAACTCGTGACTTGTAATGAACATAATTAAGTTATGAGGGCTGAAGGTTTTGAGGAAGTTACGTGAGGTATGACTATCTCTTGGGGGTAAAGTTTCATTTGTAACATAGCAAGGTGTTCAAGTACAATTTTACGACCTTTGTCAACTGAAGTGACAGTGCCTAATTACACATACTTTCTAAGGTATTTACTTAAGGAGAGTAAAGGGCGTGTGATAGGCTTAATTAACCTGTCAAACTAACCTTTGACCATACAATGTTCTTTGTATTAATGACCCTATTGGGTCAAGATACGATTGGCAATTGACATCTGTGCACGTGCCAATAATTTGATGCGCTTAATATTTTTCAAGAAAAAGGTGTGTTGGACCAACAGTAGCTCTAATAAAAAAAGAAAAGTTGAAGGTCAAAGGTCATGATTGGTAAGTTTAAATCAGGCATTAAAAATGTACAAAATTTTTATCTTAAAAGACTCCAGTGAGAATTGGAAAAAATTGAAGTTCCATAACTCTCTTAGTAATATTTTGTACCTTACTACCACGCCAGATATCGAGCATGATATTGATACTCAAAATTGACTGAAAATTGATACTCAAAATTGATACTCAGCTGAAATTAAATTCATACATAAAACATAAAGTTTTTAGACGGTTACATAAATAAATTCTTTGTTGCAAAAAGGCAATTAAAATAAGTAACAGGAAAAATACACCGAGGGGTCTTTGGGGTAGGTAACCCCCAAAGGGTCGTAAGGAGAAAATAGATAACAATATTAAATGGAGGTAGATGGTGAAATTTTTACATAATGTCACAACACATAGCCAAATTATATTACATTTAAATATATTAAGAGGTCCATTTTCGTAGAAACTCCATGGTTTTTTATGGCGACGCAAAGTCCCATCTAACAATTAACCAAATTAAAATTATATTCATGTATGCTCCGGTCGTTTAATCAGGTACTCTTACCGTACTCTCATGTAATCCATTCCCTAAACAACTCCTAAATTGTGTAATTACATTATTTCTGAACGACACGAACGCTGTGGGATAAATGCGTAGTTCATTCGTGTGTGTTTGTGTGCGTCGCAGAATATTAACGGCGCTTGTGCTCTTTCATGACGGGGAAGGATCGGTTTGAAAAAAAAAAAAAAACGAAAACTTCTATGTTAATTACGAGGTGGTAATTTGCAGGTCCCTTTTTCTCGGTAGGTCTTTTAATCTCTCTCTCTCTTTTCCCCATTTCTTGTAAGGTGTTGTAAAATGTGATTAAGCGATAAAAAAGCGGCTACCATAAGCTTTGAGGAATCTACACCACCTCCAAAAGCGTGGACTCGCACACCCGCTTGGCCCTCGTGCCGTTTTAAGCTCATACATCCCTCATGCACAAGGCACAGCATGAGGGGACCCATACCCAGCAGTAGACTATAAAAGATTCGGTTATGTTTGTTTTTAATTTATTGGGAATATTAAACAATTGTACATTTTGTACATAAAATGTTACACATTAAAGCAAGAGAATGAGTATGAATATAGGTATATGTACAATCCACACTGTATATACAGTGTATACAGTATACAGTACAATATACAGTATACAGTACAAGGTATATGTACAATGCACACTGTTCGTCAGTAAATAGAAACAATTAATTCCGTTAGTACATTAGAAACATCACGATTTCAAACTTTAACAAGAATAATTAAATAATTCAATTTTTTTTAACAATTTTGCAACAATTTTTTTGTACTTATCTCTTGACGTACCAAATATATCAAAATTATATGCGACAGTATCCACTTACCATCATTTTCCGTTTTCATTTAGCAGCAAAAGGTTTAGGATCGTACAGGGTTTATACTCGTACTTCCTAGTTAAGATGCACGCCAGCCGTCTGTAGTAATCAGGGCTTTATACCGAGACAAGCTTATCCCGCCGTATGCATGCGTGACTTATCGACTAAAAGCTTCTCGATCAGCACTTGAGACTTGCATCGTGTCGCGTACGCCATGGTATTCATAGGGGAGACTCGTATTGTGTTAGAGCCGAACAATAGTCGCGCACTACAGAAAATGGTACAATAACAGGCAACAAGTACAGTTTGTAATGGTACACGTGACGTTTTCCAGCTGGAGCTTGTGTTCAAACACTGAAACAATATTGAATAGGGAACAAATTTTTATTTGACAAGATATATTATATCTCGTTACTAATATATAGTTATAATAGGAAATTTGATTGTATTTTTTGTTGCCTAATAACTTTCCTACAAATCAAAAAGTCGCCACTAAATTTGGCATATTTCGTATCGTGAGACGATATTTAATTTTTAACACATGGAATAGTTTTATACCGGTCAATAAAGGAGTTCCCTCACGAACAAAATTAATCACTGCAGGAATATATCAATGGGGGGTTTTTGACTATAAACGTGGAGTCAGCGCGGATTGGTGGATACACATATTCTAGATTTTTGTTTTTTTATTTCTCAAACATGCGTGTCTCTTCACGATATTTTCCCTCACCGGCGAGCAAGTGACATTTAAAAAAAATAGTATTTAAGTTGTAACTCAGTGGTACGGGTCGGGGATTTGAACTTACAATCACACAAATGAGAGTCGATTATTGGTACCCCGACTGTTTATGATGCGCACACTAGGCGCGCACCTGCCTCGCGTTACGCGAAAGCAGCCCGAGGAATGTGCACTCGGGCCCAAATGTAATAAACTTACACAATATCTCTCCACCAAGATGGTGGGTAAGCACAATAAACAATAAATTTACACAATTTAGAGGTCTCACTTACCCCAGGTGGTTTTGCCCACGCACAAATCTGGAAAGTGTTCCTACGCTAGTCCTTACTAGACGTGACCTATCTTAGTGTGATTGAATAAATACATACATTCCCAATAGATACTTGTGTAGTAATCAAGTCTCGTCCTGTGGTGAGCCGGTGGCCGCTACAGTTCGGCAAATCACACACGGCAGCAAAATCACCTCGAGATATCACTTCCAATACAAGCACAATCACAATAAGCAAATCCAACCAAAACACTCGCGTGGCACAAGGATATCCGCGTGCAAATCCAATCAATAGGCGCCAATCACAAAATCAACTGTCCGAGCCCGCGGTGTGAATTTATCTCAATTTAACTCTGCTCGCCGCCGAGCGCGTGTTACTACTCAAAAATATCAAATTCTCAAACCGCCTTCAATATGGCGGGGACAAAAAAATGTTGCTTCAAATAATCAAGGTATGCGGGTATGCAAAGATGCTCGCTCCAATTCCAAACACCGACCATCAATAATATACCTAACATATATTAACTCCTCGCGGACATTTGTTAATCGTAGTTAAGTTACATTATTTGTTGCACTGCACGTCTGTGTGTATCGCTCGCCGACGGGTTACAAGACCTCGTCGGGTATTACCGGATGCACTATCTACATAATGTATTAATACAGCCTGCGCCGCGTCGGTAATAGAGATGCACTTTTAGTGATGGAGGTAATCATCGTTCCCACAATAGGACTTATTAACAGTAGCTAAACTTTGGCGTTTTATATTCGCGCCGATACGCATGTGTTTGTCGGTTTTTTCTTGAGTTAGTTAATTCACTACCGCTAGTATATGACCGAACCTTTATTGATTATTAGTGCACGAGGGAAATCCTGTTGTTCTTAGACCCTGTCTACGATCACATCTCACTGTTATCGAAGGAAGAAAATGTGTGAAGCTGGAAGCTTCAGCCTGCCTGTCCAATGTGTCCTGTCTGAGAATAACTGCTACCAGACTCCATAATGGTACGTGTAAGTTATCTCCAGATTCTAGAAAATTCATGCTGGAGGCGTCCATGTGAGGTCTTTAAACTAACTGGTTCCCGTTTCTCTCATGGTATAATTTTTGTCACAAGATATGCATCAACTAATGAATGTTGATGAAGAGAGAATGTTGATGCATTCTATGCATCAACCAGGTGATAAAAGTCATCATTATCACTTTATCATATTTATTTTCCTGCATTTCCGTGGCGCGGCTGTCTACCTTTATACTTTTATGGGAAGTTAGTATACCGTTTTATCATATTGTTATGATGGAGTTATTAATTATTACCCGGTAGTTACGAATTCTGAGGCTACCTTTTAAGTAATTATAATAAAGCCGTTCGCTTTTAGAAAAGTCCGCGTTTAGTAAATTAATTATGTAACGACATTTCGCTGAGGTTTGTTTGTGGTTGTTTGAGTAAAGGGTATTTGAATCTTTTCAGATAGTTACATTATTAAATGGCAGATAATAGAAATTATCTCAGCGCTCGGAGAGACGTGTTCTACCGCCTGTTCAATGGGAAATGATCAGAAGAATTGTTCAATATAATTCCCACCTCGGGTTTCTACAACTCCCGTCACAGAAGTATTCGCATTTCCTCGATATGGAAGGTCGGCGGCGTACCCGCATACCTCCTGGTGTTGCAGGTGTCCACGGGCGGCGGTAACACTTACCATCACGTGGGACCGCTTCCTCGTCTACCTGGTTCCCTATATAAAAAAAAAACCTTGGAATAAAAACCAATACATCTTGAAAAATGACTTGATAATAATGTAATTTATATAACTGACGACAAGATTCAAATTTGCTTGTTTTGGTTCCCGATAAGAAAATGCGCGTGAACTATATAAATATTTATTTTGTACTGACCTTTCACATTTCAAATTTTAATATGTATTATAATGGGCATGAAATAGGTTGATGGTCGCACAAACATAATTATTAAGTATATAATTTCTACAGCTCGTTATATTTTCATTTAAATTATTCAACATACCGCGTACCAATGGACTACTAAGTCCTTTCAATTAAAATTTCTAAATTATCTAAGCTTGATTGTGTTAATTACAGATAATATTAAATCAAATTTTGCCATATACATCTCAGGGTGCTACATGTGGTAAAATGTGATGGGTAACATTCCTGTGTGGTTCACTCTCCCATGCATTATTAATGGGTTCAAGGAGTCCCATTAATGCAACGCCGTATAAGTAGGTGTTTGTTCTGCGTCACTCCTTGTTTGCTGTGGCATCTAAATTCAGCATTGATTACACATAAATCTAATCTCAAGTCACTGCTCCAGTATAACTTATAAGATTACATTTGCAGACACATTTATATCAATAACCGAATAGGAAAATAGATTGTTTTCATAGAAATAAGGTGGCCGATAAAAGGATTGTCCACCTGGTGGTATGTGGATACTGCCGCCCATGGACATCCGTGATGCATGCCAACGTTTTTTTTATGGTGAGCGTGGCAGACAGGGCATTAGGCCCACGTGGTCCACCAGGGGCTTTCGGGTGCGCTGCTGGCCTTGTAAAATCCTATTCACAGTTTTCTTGTCTCATGTCGTAGCATACAATCCGACATCAATTCACAATGATAAACGTTGGCAAACCTCTATAAGCACTGCTGACCCTGCAGATTAAATAGAAATAATTGGGAAAATGGAAAGTGATAGGAATGAGCTCTGGCATATCTCACTCGCTACCGAACACGTACGTAACATTAGGGGAATATTATAAAGCGGAAAATGTAATCTTCTGTGAGAGAGGGGTAACGTGGCCAGTTGAGTACGCCCAGCAGCTGTGGGATTGCAGCGTGCACTCTCCCCCTTCTAATTAGGTACACTACAGCTTTGACTAAATATAACTACTTAATGTGTATTTTATACAGAGTTATAATATCATATCATATCATCAGCCTCTGACTTATTATGATTAGAGTGTCAATTTAGCAAATCGTCGAACTCGCATAACGCCCAAATCGCTGAAAATCCAAGTAATAACTTTTAGGATAATATACTAAAAGCTAGAGGTCTAAAAAATGCCTAGATATTAGGTACAAAAATAATTAAATATCTATAACGTTTGAGATTTTCGCGTTTTTTACACATATTCATTTCGTTAAACGCGAATGTTAAATACTTATTATTCTCGAAGTCAGCTCGTGACCACGGTGAGTGCAACCCAACAGAAACGTAGCGTAAAATCAAAATGTGGAGTAAGAATAGGCAACGGGCAACGGTGTTGGGGGAGACACGTATAGTCTCCCCAGAGGACAGAGACAAAGTCGCAGCACTGGAGGGGCACCGGTGCGTTCAGCTGGAGATCCCGGAGCCCCTCTATGTGTGTGTGAGAAGGACCACCGAGGGGGTTTTAGTGGGTAGAAATCCTACATAACCCGACCTTCCCCCCAGAGAGTCGGGTATCTTGTTACATCATACAGAAGATTTCCCCCCCGTGAACAAAAAAAAAAAAACGGCAACGGGCAGGTTATATCTGCCGCAGGACCGAGAACCGTTGAGTTAGCTGAGTCCTCCGACATTGGACTAACGACTTAAAGAAATTCGTCGGTGGTGGTAGGATGAGAAGAGCCGAGGACCGTGGCGAGCCATAGGAGAGGACTACATCCAACAGTGGAGAGACATAACTGATGGTATGGTATGATCTCTTCCCGTGGAGGTCGTAAAGATTGCCCAAAGTACAACGAAGAGGAATGTTGAGTGACACAAAATGATTGTTGTATCAGTGATTTTGAAGTATTTGGGAAATGATTGCAATCGCGACACAATTTAGGCGCAATTTCCACGGGCATATTTCGTTTACCCTTCGGAGAACTGGGCAACTTCAGCATAATTGACAATTAAATTGGACTCGGCCATTAATTGCCCTAATGAAAATCAACATTCATAGCGTTCTCTGAATTATTTACGCTACGTTAGCGACGCCATTTTGACGGGCAAGCCGGCTGCTAATTGATGTCATCTTGTATTTTTATTACACTGTAGTTTATGGCTTAGGGTATGGTAAAAGTGGCCGCGATACTGTGCAGTGCGAGCGGATTTGTAACCAGGAACACTGCTATCTGGGAGTAGATGGAACGTTTAGGAGACTACTGTTGCACACGTCCGAAACAATTACTTCTTAACTTGCACGTGTCTCCCAGCTGATGCTAGATCCAACAACGCCGTTTATCAGAACTCAATAACCCCAGCCTTACCTTGCCGGCACGGTTACCACTAACTGTAAAACGTGGCCAACCGCCAACACCACGCATACACATAAAATGATATTGTTATTTACGACTTTCGTCAATAAAACGATTATTTGAATAATAATTAATTACAATTTCTTTCATTGGAGCACACAATCAGCGCCATCGAGGCCACATAGATGTAGTTAACATTTTTTGTTATTAAACTTACTACCTATGTTAATTACTTTTCCCACGACAGTATATACGCCTGATGTAATCAGAAATAGAACCCGACTCAGACTCAGACTCATCTACTCAGAACCCGATCTCATAAGAATCTGACATAAATTAGAAATTAACCAATACAAGTCTGACTTTCTCCGCCTAAAGGCAAAATCCGTTAATTTCAAATTTGTCGATGTCGAAGTCACAAATGGGAATCAAGAATAGATTGTTTATTTCTATTGACTCCCAAACAACTAGAAAATAAATCTGTCTCTTGGAAGACCTTACAAAATAAATTCCGGAGGCTATATCGTCAATAGATACCTGTATACCTAATTCTTAATCAAATAACTCAATATGTCGTCAACATATCGAGTTAAAATTATATCTGAACGTGTACAGAAGGGTAACCACAGTCAGTATAATTCAAATTGCTTGTGAATTCCCAAGAAAGGTGATTAATCGACGTAATTAATTCACTTCCGATTATAATTAACGTCGATTGGAATATATATAGGAATTTCAGTATTATGTACAGTCGAATAAAATTTACCGTTCATTTTTTAGTAACGTAGTAGTGTCACTATTTGCTGAAGTGATTTTTTAAGGACAAATGAGTATACCTGATGGTAAGTCGGTACTGTCACCTATAGTTAATATCTGTCAAAAATTACGAATGTTGACACATGTACAGATCCAACGCCTACATTTGGGATATAGATGAGGAGAATGGGAAATAATAACAATAATAATAGAATAATATAACAGAATATATCTTCCTTATCCAGAATTCTTTTAGATTGGACTGGATGTGATGTTATGGAGAGTAGGGCGGAGTGTAATGGTATGGGAGTATCTCTTCCCTTGCAATGGGAATGCGATAGCTTGAATGGGATGAAAGATTACCTTTATCCTATGTGCCACTCAATAAGCCTTTGTCTCTCCACTGTCAGATAAAGACCTCTGACTGATTGAATATCAACACCTCCTGCTTGGGACATACATATCGAATGGCATATCAATAAAGGACATAATGACTTTGTTACTTTATCTGTCCTATAGCAAATATAACCTGCCAATTGCCGCTTCAACATGCCGACTTTACGAGCCACATGGGTGACTTTCATTCTTTGGCTATTTGTTTCAGATCTTCTCTCGCAAAAAAAATCCGAGTATAATAGCTGGACAGCTATTATACTCGGACTTTTTTATACTCGGACTTTTTAGCTATTAAACTTGGACCATAGCTAGCTAAGTGATTTTGAATTTATGCAGTTCCATAAATGCCTATTGTCAGAGGCCACGTATTGACACCATACATCATAACTGATGCGACGTCTGATGAATAATTGAAAAAAAAAAGTAGTTATTCCAAACTCACCACAGTGTTTCTATTTACATATACTACACAAAGTCTATGTAGAAATAAGTATAATACTACTTTATAAGAGAGATGGCAATGTGAATAATTATGCAGAAATTTACATAAACAGAGTTGCGCGGCTTTTGTTTTGAAAAATAAACTAGTTTGTGTACCGCTGTAAGTTGCAAGCGAACGCGAATTTTCCTCCTTCCTGCCTCTCTCTTATCATCTATACTTCAATTTACTTCCCATTTTGACTTGAAGACAAATAGTGTGTCTTTTTATATGAAGTTGGGGTACATGTGTGGTTAGTTTCATTATCGTGGGTACTATAATAGATCTGGATAAAAAGTGCCCTAACCCAACACATAAGCTATAACTGTAGGTGTAGGAACCTTGCCTGCACTGCAATTAATTTAATTAGGCAAGCAAACCCGCCGGCCGATGCTAAATTTGCTTAAGGAATGTACGCGCGGCCGCTTGTAGAAGGCGCTTGCGCAGAGCGGAGCGAGCGGGCGCCGCACAGTCACTACCGATATTCGACGGCGAATGCATGTGCATTTTTTAGTTTCTGTTGATTATAAATTTCTATTCAATCTTGTCCTAGTCAATTTATAATAATTCGTTATCATATCAGTGATATCCTGTGTGAAATTCATGCTCTTTCTTCTAAAACCTAAATCGCTATTGTAAATCTTGACATACCTACGTGAATAAAGTGTGTCAAATAATGTGTGGACTTTTACTAACCAAGAACCCTAGTTAGACACTTTACTGGTGACCCCGACGTGATCCGAACACGCAACCGTCTGATTCTGATTCGCAACCAAGTTTCACGAAAATCCATCCAGTATTTTCTGCGCAACGCGTGTGCAGACGAGATAGAAATTGTTGTGTTGAGCAACGTACCACGTTGTGTATCGTACAACGTCTTTTATGTTAAAAGAAAATTTAAAAATAGACCCGTATTTTACGATTTTATCATGTGTAGATTTGGAAGTGGATACTAGGGATGATCCGAATATTGATATTCTTTGTGGCGAATACTCACCAATACTCAATACGAATACACACCAATACTCAATAAGAATACTCACCAATACTCACCAATTTCAAGTATTCGTTTCGTACTCGTATTTACCATTTTTTGAACCGTGATAATAGTGAGAGCCCAATGTAAATAGTAGACAAAAAAGGTTTCCTACAAAAATAAATACTTTTAAGAGTAAACGTTCATTTGAAAGTTACGTATCTGATTTTTAGTTTAATTAGTAACTGATGTACGGTTTAATTTAAAGTTAGGTAGGTAGTAGGTTTAGCTTTGAATTAAATCAAAAAGGTACTTACTGATTGAAGTAACAGAAATATTTATAGCACTACCTTTACACTGAACTACAAATTACATATTTATTAATTTTCCAAGTTGCGTTCGTAACGGGTTATAGGTGCTTCATATTCGCGAATAGTGATTATTTGCGAATATCCGGATATTGTCCTAGCTGGATACTGGATACTGACAACAGTCCAGAATGACAATCGCTGGTACGACCCAGGGTGCGCTACTTACATTTGGATATTTAGCAGTGGGTTTGGGAGAAGGGTCAAAATGGATGAAGAATATGAAGTATATTCCTACGGCTGAATTCTTTGATACCTCAAATAGAGTCAAATAATGGTCTGAATAGGGCATGGTGGAGTATCACGAGTGTACACACACCATTACATGTGGTATAAAGAGTTTCTTTTATCCCATTATACTCTTTGAATTAAACTTTTCTTTAAATAATCCTTTAATTCTTTCATTTAAACTCTTTTTTTTTAATAATGTCACACACAATTAGCAATCAACTGTTAACATAATCAAAATCCAAATAAGACAACATAAGATTATTCTATAATACATTAAACAGTGAGTATTACCATAAACAGAATAAGATTAGAAATATATAAATATATATATGGGTGCTTCTATATATATATATATATATCTAGAACATGTCTTTTGAAAACAAAGAATTTATCCACTCATGTCTTAATCCAAAACCAGAATTTTTGTATTTGCTGAGCGTACCCGCAAGTATGTGGCAGAGGGATTTATGCACGGCGCGTGACGTCACACTCGCGGGAGTGGGGTAGGTGCGGTGGGAGGCGGTTGTGGTATTGAAAGAACTTGGCTTATGAATGCCGCATAAAAGAGATTTGTATACACGGGTGGGAAATGTAATCACACCACACACAAGACTATTTTACAGCGGTACAAAATGTTTAGTAGAATTACAAGCATACTTTGCCAAGCACCTAGTCAGAGGACTTTATACAGGGTGGGGCAAAGCAAACGATTTTGTTATAAATTTAAATAGAGATTGTGTAATACAGAAAGACTGTTAGGGAAGACCCTATGCCATGGGGGTAATGGCCCCACCGTGACTACGTCCATGTGTATGTTTAATTACAGTTTTAATTAATCTTAACTGTTATTGCAATTACCGCGCCATCTCTACATAGCCCCAAGGTTGACTGTGTGGTACTGGTTCTAAGTGCGCTTTTTGTCATTTTATCAAATAAATGAAATAAACAAAATAGATATCCTCAGAGTATTGGATACGCGCATTGTTGTTTTGTTTTCATACCCATTGTTATTATTACGCTAACTATTATAAGATGTGTACATAAAATCAACGTAGAAAATTCGGTTTTGTGATATGTTTATCCAAAATATTATTATTTTTATAGGAAAGGGGCATCTGGTGGTAACTTCAGTCCAAAATGACAAACTTTAGGAGATGAAGATGAAGATGTCTTCTGAAATATTTCAGTCCCCTCACGTTACAGTCGGATTCAGTGGTTTTTGGGCAATCCTAAATCAGTGCGCGGGCGCGGCCGGGCCGGGCTAAACGAGCTTTTGAGATGCATCTCCGATTTGCACGCCGCCTGCCTCTGACAGCGGGTTAAGTGCTTTTCACACGACGCAAGCGGATGGAAGATTGCGCATGTGCGGACATCTGTTGAGATCTGTGCTGTTGAGATCAGTTGATGCTTTGAAATATTACAGTTGATTGTGTGATCACATCAATTATGCTTCACTGTAAAGTGTCTAACTTGGGTTCTTAGTTAGTAAAACTCCACACTTTATATGACATACTTTATTCACGTAGGTATGTCACGATTTACATTTGTGATTTATATTGTTGAAGAAAGAGCATGAATTTAACACATAGGATGTCACAGATATGATAACAAATTATTAGAGATTGACTAGCGCAAGATACGAATAGAAATTTATAATTAACAGAAACTAAAAAATGCGCATGCATTCGCCGTCGGATATCGGTAGTGACTGTGCGGCGCCCGCTCGCTCCGCTCTGCGCAAGCGCCTTCTACAAGCGGCCGCGTGTAACGGTCTAAAGTAAATTTAGCATCGGCCGGCGGGTTTGCTTGCCTAATTAAATTAATTGCAGTGTAGGCAAGGTTCCTACAACTGTAAATAACTTGACGTTCTTATCAATATAGGATATGGAGAAAGTCCTGGGGTATCTTCAAATTTGTTGCTTATATTAAAACGCTGTTTTTACGGGACTATATCCGTTCATACAAATTTAAAATGCGCAGTCACAGCGTGTCAGTATCGCCTGAGTTTATCAAACGACTAGTGACACGTGACACGGTTACCAATCAAACCTTAATAAATCGATAGAAGACATCGAAACAAATTCAAATATGTCGGAATTGAGATAATCAAGGTCAAAGTTACATGCCTCAGCAGAAAGCTACAACGCTAATTTTTATTGTAGCGTCATGTGTGTAAAATTAAATAGCCAAGTTACTCTTAATTCAATAAGTCTTTTGAACTTATTTTATTTCCGCAATGTACGTACTACTCGTATGTGTTTCGGTGAATGAGATATGCCAGAGCCCATTCCCATCCCATCGTATTCCTATAAATCCATTACTTTAAATCTTCAATGGTGGACAGCGCATCCGGGAGCGTGCAACGTTTGCCATTCTGGACTGATGTTGGTATGTCTCGCGGATGTCGCAGGGCAACAGTAATTACTTAAAACCAGACGGAATGTCTGCTCGCCCGCCGCCTTCATTCCATTCATGAAAATTATTAAACGCTCTTACTGAGCTCACATTGCGAAACTCTATAAGGCTCCTTAATCTTTTATTAAGACCACATTTAATATTTTATTAGCAGCCCCCGAAGGTGTGTGCGCATAATGCTTTAAAATGGTTTTAATCCTCTTAGTAAGGGTGTTGGATTCGTAGACTGTGATTTATGAATGAACTGCATTTTTAATGCGCCACTTCTCTGAATTTATTGCGACTGTTGCACATTAATTCGCTTTTAATTTTGTTATGCAAATGTATGCATTCTTTGTATTTGCAATGGTGTATTGTCGGCAAGTTTTATGTAGGTTTTTGCATACAATGAATTTTGAGAGCGGTGATAGCCTAGGGATATCTATACTCGACTGACATGCGTGTGATTGTGTGTTCAAATCCTCTACTTAAGTAGTACTTAAGTTTCTACTTAAGTAGGGATTTAAAAAAAATATTGTCACTCACCTCGGCGGTGAGGGGAAACGTCGCGAGGAAACCAGCATGCTCGAGAAATCTGTAGTATGTGATTCACCAATCCGCACTGGGCCCGTGTGGTGAATTACGGTCCGAAATCCCCAGTGATTTACCAGAGGGTGCCCTGCAGTAAGACGTTATAGGCTGATACAAGTTGTGAGCAGGTTTTAATTATTATATGTATAATTATTAAAAGTATTCCGTATATTGACTTAAGACATAAATTGCTCACATTGCACACCTATCACTCTCCCAGGTTTGCTGGCAGAAATCCCTAAGGGGACAAACACACCTTTTGTATGTATTTTCTTTTGTAACTATTTTTATCATTTGTGTGTACAATAAAGTATCTAAATAAATAAAATGCATCAATTGTTTTTTTATGTCCGCTCTGATATTGTAAAGCTATTGATACTTTAAATATAATGAATCCCGTGGGAATTTTGGAATGGATCTGGATAAAATATACCCTTAATATTAACCCGACACATAAGATGGAACTGTGCCAAGTTTTATTAAAATCTGACCCGTGATTTTTGCGTGACCAGCGTTCAAATAGACGGACGAACCGACGGATGGCCGGAAGAAAAGACAGACTAAAATTAAAAAAAAAATTGTTTTGGTCTCTGTATAATTCCTAGGACACACAGCATTTTTTTATTATGTAACGCGCAGACACTGCTTTTTTTAATATTATATTACAATGTATAGAAGATATAGATTAAACGCATCTTAGACGTGTATGTGTGTTTGCATGTTTTTATTACTCTCGGCGCTTCAGCCAGGTTGTACCAACCATAATCAAAAAAGATTAAACACATTTTTATTCTACCTCTCTTTTCAGTATAATGAAACCGTTAAATATACACGTCTAAGATGATATGTTTAATAGATAATGAAATTTATTTTCGCTCACAAAGGTTTATTCCAACTAATTAGTTAACCGGATGCCACAACTAATGAGAGCTTAATTTCTCTTAGACAAAGCTTCCGTGTTAACATTTAGCTTAGTGCTGGTAGTTGCAGGAAATTTGCTGAGCTGTTCTAGTGCTGGCATTAATGGGTCGCCCCTATGATGAGTTTCTGACGAATACATAATGTCTAATAATATAACATTTGAGATTTTCGCGTTTTTCACACATATTTATCTATTTAAACGGGTCTTAAGTCAGTCAGCTCGTGGCCATGGTGGGTGCAACCCAACCGAAACGTCGAGCGCCGCACACCGAACGACACAACTCAGTGGTGCCATCTACTAATCCCGTCAAACTTTACCGAAGGTATCTGGCACGTGAGAAATAAATCGATTTCCATTGGTCAAGCAAATAGCTACATCGTTGGAACCTCCGAGTTGCGTCATACCGTACCCCAGAATAGAATGGATAATTTGAACGATTTAACCGCACAATCGCAGATATGGGTTTGACGCAGATATCAGCAAAGAGTTTTGGGCCGAAGCGTCATACACAGTGGTTCATCTACGGAATCGAAATCCATATGAAATGTGAACAGAATATAAACCAGATAAGTAATTAAGAATATTTGCCAGTACAGTTATGATGTATGTCGGAAAGGAAAATCTGATAAAAAATCATTCTAGTGGCCGTCGATACAAAAACTTAATATAAAAAAAAATCTTGTCTGCGATGTGCCACGAAGCGTGTTTCGTTTTCAATACAAAACTCATATAGTGTTTCAATACAAAATAGCTAATGCGTGTGTCGAATTAGATTCGTCGTAATAAAAAGTTATCCAATTTCCCCCCCAAAGGGAATGTTATCAAAATTTTCACCTTCCGAACGTATGCCAAGTTTATAAGCCGAAGTTCCTATCTAATTTCGTGTCGCGCACTTCGTGACATAACCCCGTCACATTGCATTCACACACTCGACGACATTGGCGATGACACACGAAGTCTATCTGCGGGCGCGTCTGTCGCCAATTACCACAACATCAGGCGTCTTTCCGCTACTGAATATAGACCTCTCCCAAGCACCATACACCGACATGGTGACGAACACCATACACGATCTTTGAATATTCTCATCCATGGTGAACTTCTTCAAATCTTCTGTCAACGTGACCGGAGAGCGTCTCACACTGCGGTTTCCGGTACATGGTCTACGCTATCAGTTGTCGGTCCTGCGGCGAATATGATCTGGCCACTGCCACGTCAGCATGTTGACTCGATATGTTATTCTATCTATTTATTTATTTATAACAATAAACCCACTACAATTACTTACTCTGATTGATTGATTATGAAAGTACGAGGTGCACTGTCTGAGTATCTGATGTTTTTCTTAATTTCATAAATCAAGTAAATTAATATACTTCTTTTTTACTAGATTGTGACAATATATTCTGCCCATCAATCGGTAACGTCCCACTAACCCTAACTATGGATAACGATAGTTAACGATTTATCGATAATGATAAATCCCTGTAACGTCCCACTGCAAGGACTGCCCTGTGACAGGAACAGTCCTTGCACTACGGATTTACGGCCATAACGCTGATAGAACATTACACATGACCGAGATTTTTTCTAATTTTGAAGATAAAACCTACGTTATCACAATGTTTTTATTTAGTAGATACTAAGCTTTTAATTATTGCAAAAACACATACTTAAACCAATACATATGACCTCACGAATGAAAGTCGAAAACAGATATCCACATGTTATTACGGATGTCTGCTGTTATTAGTTCAAAATGTCATTGTCCTACAGCAGATCTACGGTGATCCTCTCTTGTAAACTTTAATTAGGAAACTTATTCGAGCGCGTTCAATATGTAACTAGGGCTGCCACCTCCGCAATACCGTAAACCAGGAGAATAAAGAAATTGGGACAAAAAACAAAACAGAAAATTTAATAGTAAATTTTGAATAATAACAGTAATTTGAATAATTGAATAAAGATTAGATATAATCTATAATATATTAATGTTTTCATCTACATAATATTAAATGATTAATAATAATTATCACATAATAAACTTATACTGTCTTCAGTACACCGACCCTTTAAATTAAATCTCTGCATTTGAATCGAAACAATAATAATGAGTTTATATTCGTATTAATGTTTATTATTCGGCATATTTTTTTAAAATAATATTCTTATTTTTTGAGACCACGTCATATCCGCGTCGCCCGGAGATATTCGAAGTAGCCCGAAACAAGCACCCTTCAAACCCCAAGACTCCGGGTCAAACCCGGAGAGGTGGCAGCCCTACATGTAACCGCAGCGGCCGCTCCCATGATACCGCCGCGTATGTCCCCGGCTTTCCGACAAATTGCCGCTTTCGGGAATTCAATACCACTCCCCTCCCCACCCCAGCAAACTTTTTAACTGAAATGTAAACAGAACAAAAGTTGACTCGCATTAATTCAATATGTGAATAATTCATACAAGAGAGCGCCATTAGCCGGCGCGTTAATATTCACTCAGACATTATTCCGAGCAGATATTAATGTCTGTGTTAAATTAAATGAAGGAGTTGTTTGAATGAAGAAATTTGAATGATTAAATGAAGGATTCTAATGAGGATTATAGGAGGAGCGTGTTCACTGCAAACCAACAACCGCTGGACGCACTTGATTGGCATCGCTACCCCATATCCCACAGAAGACTACCTTGAAATATACTGCATTTCCTCTTTTAACTTATTCGCCAATGTACGCACGAGTTTCGGTAGTAGGTGAGATATGCCAGAGCCCTTTTCAATTCCCATACCATACCATCCTATCTCTTCCCATTTTCCCAACCCTTTCTCCAAATCCATTCCCACATCAACAAAATATCCCACATCAGCGGCGCATCCGGCGGCATGTCAAAGTCTGTCATTCTGGACTGAAGTCTGGCATGTATAGCGGGTGTCCATCCAGCATCCATTTACCGCCAGGTGGACTTAATGCTCGTTTGTCACCTTCGGTGTACCTTGAGCCTTGAGTGAAGCAAAAGCGAGTGAAACCTAGATAGGTTTCACCCTCTTTATTTTATAATAAGTTTATTAGATAATAAGCAAATAATAAAATCAAGCAAATATCTTTTCAAACTATAGAATACCGTAGTGATCCGTAGTTTTTTTAAAAAAAGTAGCTAAGAAGTAAATTTTCCAAATAGATAAAGGAAGCTCTCAGTTCCTCGATTAATCTTAGTTACAGCGCGAAGGCGTCCAGTGCACGATGTATTAGCTATCAAGTAGTTAGAGCACAGTGAAGTTGAAAATTCTTTTCCAAAGAGGCGAATAACGATCCATATAAAAATAGGTAGAATTTATCGAGTTTCATTATAGAGAGATTATTTCGATGTCTACCTTTTCTAATACACATCTATCTACTTACGTTTTGAATGTACCTGCGGTGATCACGTCTTATAATTTCGAAAAAAATAATAACTGCACCTCGACTTAAAGCTCATACATATTACGACAGGGCGCACTGCAGCGTATAACATTGCAAAAATCCTCGTGAATCATTTTGATACATTTTGTATAAACCATCGCACATCGCGCCGCAGCGCAGCGCACAGATCGTTTGCCAGCCGTATTACACCGATGTTATGCGATAAGGCACGTCTCTAAATGCATTGAACACGCGCAGTTAACGGATGTAATTCGAGAGATATCCGCTGTAAAGTATTGAATGTCAACAGCTAACTCTGATTTAAATTATTGCGTTGAGGTGCGGCCCGCGCGTCTGTAATGTGCGTTTTCGCAGTTTCGCAATGACACCAGTTGAATCCAAAGCACCGATCAGTTTCAAAGTTTATTTATCACTAGCTGTTGCCCGCGACTTCGTCCGCGTGGACTTTAGTTTATAAACACCGTCTTTAAATTGATATAACTTTTATATTTATGAATTGATTGAAATATAACAAACACTAAATTTTAAGTGAAGCTTGCCGCAATACATTAGTGAAAACCGCACCCAAATCGGTTAAGCCGTTTCTAAGATTAGCGCGCACAAACGCACAGACAAACAGACAAAAATTCTAACAATCATAGTTTTTCTCATATATCTTCCATGTACAGACAGCGATCAGTAACATTTTTATTATATGTATATAGATAAGGGCTAATAAAAAGAATTTTGTAGACATGCTGCAGGACGCATTTCTTAAAGGATTGAAATGAAATTTGGCCAACAAATAGTTCGTGTCTATATATCGCTTAACTTCGATATATAGTCTTACAAAGATAAATCTTACAAAGATTTATCTATTGTTAACAAAATTCATGATTTTTGCTTTCGCATAAAATTTATAGGGGAACCAGATATGTATATTTACAGAAATAGGTATAATTTGACAATATTAATTAACTATTGACTTTCAAGTGACAATGAAACAAGCATCGGAATACGAAACCAGTACAATTGCTCGTTCAATTAGAGTACTGTATTAGAGCACTCTAACGGCGTACAATAGTGCTACCAAGAGATTAATATAACACTAAGTATTACGTATTGTCGACATAACTATACTAGCTTATGCCAGCGATTTCGCTTGCTTAGTACTTACACTGTTACGATCGTTAAAAATGGTTGTGTACCTATTTCAAAACCTACTATTTTTTCAGAACTACAACCTCGTTTTATTTAGTTATTTGCAGAATGAATGGTTGTATACAGATTTTTTTTTATATAGTAAAAAGGCGGCAGGCGAGCATACAGTCCACCTGATGGTAAGTGGATACTGTCGTCCATAGACATCCGCGATACATGCCAACATCAGTCGAGAATGACAAACGTTGGCCCGCTCCCGCGTGCGCTCCCTTCCTATGCAGATTAGGGAATGGATTGGGAGAAAGGGTTGGGAAAATGGAAAGAGATGGGATGGAATAGGAATGGGGTCTAGCATATCCTATTCACTACCGAAACACGTACATAATTGGGGAAATACGATAGAGTAGGAAATTAGAGAAGGATTTCAAGGTAGTCTTTTGTGAGACAGGGGTAACATGGCCAGTCGAGTACGTCCAGCGACTGGTAATAAACAGATGGTGATATTTAATTCAATTAAGTGATTTTGGTCTCCTATTCATTGTATACAATGTATACTACCGGTCTATCTACCGGTATACAACTCACACAACGAAACATGAGGTTTGCATTTGAGTGAGTGCACACCGATAGTGTTCAGTGCGAACCATTTCGCCAATCGGATCAGACAATTCGGCATCTACTCACTCAAATGCAAAGCTCATGTCTCGTTGAGTTGCGAGGATTGTACCGGCGTGAAAAATGATTAATAAGTTTCAGATTATTGTATCCTACAAAGGTAACTATTCAACTATGTCAATTATTAACACATACTCGTATTATTTATTACATTCATTTATATACTTACAGGTGCACCAGTTATATGACTACAAAAAGCTTAATATAAAAACTTATTGCAATCACTGGTTTTGTGCAGATATTCCTACTTAAAGTTGAACACAGCACTTAACAATGATTTATATAGGTACCTAATAATTTTCCTCAAAGTTACACTTCACTTTGGGACGGGGCAAAGGCAGCAATAAAACCATTTTCTTATTATAGTTCGAACTTTGTGATCGTTGCAATACTCGTACATAGAATTTCTTCTAAAATCTGTTTAATATCGTAACAAACAAAAAAATCGGATAAATAATTCTCCAAATTAATTCTAACAAACACAAAGACAGATAGACAGAATGAGACACTGCCTTTTATTCAAAGAGAAGCTATAATAATACCGCCCATTGTTACACAAAGCGATCTATAGATTGCTACATTAATTAATAAGCAGATTATGTACGAGTACGTATTGTAGGTAAACTGATCGTGTCTGATTGCACTGCCTGATTCGATTTTCCACTTCGCAGTCTCGAGATCTGTTGGCGAGAACAGAGCCTGCTCAGAAAGCTTTTGTTTGTAATCGAGTGCATAATTAAATTAAATTTCCCGTCTTAAAGCAACATTTTTTTTCTATTCACACGCTAAATAACAATCCCTCCCCAATCATTAAAAGGTGTAGACGATACGACATTTGTGCAAACCTAGATATTTGCCATCAACAATTAAACTTGTTTTAAGTTATTGTTGCAAATTTACTGTAGCTACTTATGTTTAGCAAATGGTAGATTTCTTAAATAAAAAAAAGCCTAAGATTAATTTTGATAAAATTGAGCTAATATCTGCGTTATATATAATTTCACTACGTCCATGAATGGTAAACGTTTGTCTTCCATTAGATAAATGTATGAAATCATACGTGTAATTTAGTCGTTGATCCGTATGAAAAGGCCTCGCGAACGTTTCCGTTCTAACTAGGTACTCCTCTTATTTTAATCAGTCCCCGTCGCACAGTGGTGTATAGATGGAAACAAATACATTCGGAAATAATTTTAAATAAGAACTATGCTACAAGTTTCAAATTACTACAATCAAGATTTTTATATTTAAATATGATTTTCAATAAAAAATATTACTACAAAGCATCGATATAGGAATAGACTAGACGACACATTATACGTTATCATAGAATCCTGGTTGGCAGGTTCTAGGGGTGAGGGGGGGGGGGGGGGTCAGGGTTCTTTAAAAAGTCAAATTTCAAACTTACGTACAACGTAATAGGAATGTTCGGCTTTCAAAACACAGAATTAAAGAATTCGAGAGTTACTCAACAAAGAACAAACACTATTAGACTCTAACGTCTCTTTTTATAGAGTATCTAACAGTATCGGTAAAAGTAGTATTAAAAACGTGTGTCAACTCTTGAAACTCAGTGGTGCCTCGTGAACATTGAGGAAGGATTACAACTATACCAAATATTTGCATAATGTTATATTTCTCCTAAAATATTTGCATAATGTAGTCAAAGTATTTTTGTAAGTTAAAGTAATGTATTTTTTTGTATATTGTATCCATTTTAGTTTTAGTTGGTTTTTATATTTCACTGTCTTTGAATTTAAGTGTACCCATATATGTCTGTTTTTAATATACGTATACTGACTTTATTTACTACAATTATTTACTTAATAACTGTTAATATTTTTACTATCAATTGCATTATATATAATTGCAAGTATATTTAAACAATCCTACCTCATTTAAATGAATATATTTTTAGAAAATGTAAATAAAAGTAAATTAAAATATGTAGGTATATAAAAAATATTTTTTCCTTATTATCTGATAACATGAACCACTGTGCGCCGCGGTGTTATATTGCGGATTATTGGCAATTGAAAGCAAACAAAGCGGGAATCAATTCGGTATTCTTTAAGTCAACGTCTTTGAGAACGCCTCCTTGAAACACAGACATGTTGACATTTTGATTTCTGATTGATACCATATATTGATCTTTTCACCGTGTTTATGAAATAGCACATTGAATATTATGAATAGTGAAGATTTATTACGAGTTTAATGAAAAGAATACAAACAATCTAATTGTTTTTTTTTTCTTCATCTGAGTGTGTATTTTCAATATTCAACAAGTTGTTGTTGTTGTATTTGAATGAATGAGTGAATAAAACTTTATTTATTGACATACACACAAGTACACGATTAGAACATGTACACAACACAACGCGCACTCATCGCTTACTGGAGGAGTTTCCATCTCGTACTAACCTCCAATGTAATGCATCAGTGTCACCTGCCATAGGGTATATTATTATAATTTTCTTCTCAAATGAACGGGTTCAGAGCAGGTATGCTGTGAAATTCTTATCGTTATAAAGAATGTACCGATTGGTTTTTAATGTACCTTCTGTTATGTTTAAATATATGAATAATTTCACACAGAATATTTAATTTTGACTATGAAATATATATATATAAATTGCAATAAAATGAAAACATCTGCGTTGCTGTGTGATGTCAAAAGGTAGCTAGCTCCACTCAGCGTATATGCTGCAACAGAAGGCTGTTGAAATTGTTACAGTACAATAAGACATTACAATATTACCATCAGTACACGCTGAGGGGAATTACAATTTGCTGAGGGGGAGAGTGCACGCTGCAATCCAACAGCTGCTGGGCGTGCTCGGCCACGTTACCCCTCTCTCACTGAAGACTACTTTGAAATGTACTGCATTTCCCACTTTATCATATTTCCCTAATGTACGTACGTGTTTCGGTAGTGAGTGAGATGTGCCAGAGCTCATTCCCATCCTATCCCTCCCCATTTTCCCAACAGTTTCTCCAAATCCATTCCTATGTCTCCAAAGGTAGGCAGCGCATCCGGGGGCGTGCCACGTTTGTCATTTTGGACTAATGTTGGCATGTATCGCGGATGTCTATGGGCGACAGTATCCACTTACCATCAGGTAGACTGTATGCTCGTCTGCCGCCTTCGTCCATAATAAATAAATAAAAGTACAAATGCGGAGTTATTCCTAGAAGGAATCTCTTCCAGTTAACCTTAGAATAACCGAGAGGTTTTATATCATTTGACAGCAGACTTCAACATATAAAAAGAAATAGAAGTTATACTAAATTTGTACATAGACAAATAAATAAGTATTATTACTTTGGCATTTAATAAGGTCAATTGCATTGTAGGGTGGACTTTCTTAAAGTAGGGCTGAGTTCATTTTAATTACACAGCGCTGAATTTTTAAGACAATAGGCATTAAACGACCCTGAACGTTATAGTCCAAATTTTTAACGCTTGCAAGTCTTAATTAAACCATTGATTGTTAAAGGCTAGAGTCTTCACACATTCACGAGCGTTTAACGCTCCAGTTTTTAAGATTCTCCCCAAGCTTGTTTGTAAAAAACTCACGGATTTTCTAACAGCCTAAATATTATACAATAGAAAACTAATGAGTATTCAGTCGACCCTCTTGCCTCTACTTGATATTCAATGTTTACATATCCCCACGCGAAAACAATCTTTGTAAAACGCGCGATACAAAACAAACATCCACTTACATGGGGCTGCATTAATACAACCCCCCTACAGGACATGAATAATTCATAGCACAATGGAACGGCTATATGAACGCATCATCAGATCACTATTATGCGTGTTCCTGTGACCATTGATGTTGATTATAAATTGAGCATGTATAATGATATTGAACTTAACAGTTATTATGTCAACTTAATAATGGAACAGATAGTAATAACGTATAATGCTGGTCATATTTGACGCAGGACTGACAATCGATAGGGTATCTCGGAGGTCCGCGAACGTACCGAGAAGCGCAACATGATGCTTCATCCAGGTGAACTGAAGTTTATAGAAATTTCCTGGTAGTGACTGTATGAGAAGGGCCGAAGACATAGGCACCAGTGGGAAATATGTAAAGCTGATAATACCATTCTTAAAATTCTCATAAAACCTAATTGTATTAACGTTATGACTTTTTTTTTTCAAACTAAACTCACAGTTAACAGAAACTTAGCTATAAATATTTATTTAATTATTTATGTATATTTCAGTCCACCGGAGGACATCCCGCGCTATAAGGCTGATCTTATCTACACTATATCGGTTGGAAATAAATAAAGTAGGTACTGCGCAGTACATTAGGAAAGCAATATTTAATTGCAAAACACGGTAATAAGAATGCACCTGGTTTACTGAATGTGACATCTACAGCAGATACGTATTGCAGATATGGTAAGCATAGAAACTATAGTGTTATAATTATACGTACTGCTGTGAACATTTTACTATACGATATGAATACTTATTTGCTTCTATTTACTAATAAATGTTTGCATATTTACTTACCTTGATAGGAACTTAGTACGTATGAGACTGTTACAATCACAATGACATTTTTGTTATAAATAAAATCAATTGGAAACATACAAAAATGAGTAGAAAAGGAAATCACAACATATTTCATCGATTCAAAACAAATATGTATATTTATAGAATTAGATTTTTTTTTCTTATAAAGTTCCATAGATTTTTTTTTCAACCCAGTAAGGTCTTGGACTTAAAATAATAATCAGCATTATAATCATACCAATCTAGAACCTTCCCGTCGTACCACACATATTCACCCATTAGGCTTTGGGGAGCTTCTAATACCAAATTGATAGGAGTTTTGGCTGCTTCATCTACATTGTAGAACCCGACGTTTCTGGTCATATCTGTTCTGACTAAGCCTGGATGCATAGAATTCACTGAAATGTTTCTTGAAGCCAGTTCTTTCTGTTGCAGCATGCTGATAGCACTAAGAGCAACTTTGGCGACCCTGTAAGCGGCTGCAGTACCACCATCAGCTATATCATCTTTGTTAAATGTTCCGCTTTTATCTGCCTCGAGGTACCAGCCCACAAATTCATTTATATCTTTCACTGTCAAGTCTTTTCTCGATAATCTTTCAATCCAAAATTTATTTTTGACATTAGAAAGATGACCACAATCGCTGGAAATATTCAGTATCCTTCCATTGTTTCTTACTAATGGAAAGAGTACTTCTTGAATGGTCAGAATGCTTTTATAATTGATATCGACTATATTTTTGTTTTCGTCATGTGTGTTCTCCAGAGCTACACCATTTGCAACAGCGGCGTTGTTGATGAGAATGTCTATTCCACCTTCTTTCTCTTTGATATAATCCCGGAATTTTATTATGTTGTTTCTATCACTCACATCAAGCTGGTGATATTCGGCGTTGAATCCAAGTTTTTTTAATTCAGCAACTGCAGCTTTACCTCTGCCAACATCGCGAGAGGTCAAGTAAACAGCTCCATCGAATTTCTTGCATAAACCTTTAACTATAACAAAACCAATTCCTTTATTGGACCCGGTAACTACTGCGACTTTTCTCGACATGTCTCTTTTGGAGTAAATACAGTTGGTAAGTGAAGTTTAAAGTGGAATTTACTTGCGCTTATCTTGTTAACATTTCCTTATCAGTCAGTAACAGTGGTTGGCGTTAGGTAGCGTTATTTTGGTACTCGTGACAAAATGTATATATTAATATGGATATACTATTGATACGGGATTCTGAATCTGGTTGTTGATGATGTTGTACTTACTTGCAACTATGTCTATACTATTGAGTGTGTATATATATCGGAATATCGGAAATAGATACATTTTATGTACCCATTATTACGAGGCATGTAGTTCGTAGTGAGGATATCAATAAAACAGAAATAGGTTAAAAAAAATATTTTTACAGTAAACTCAATTACCGAAATAATCTTCGGTGTATAACAAAAATAGATTTTCAATTTGTGCTACTCTGACTAAATTGAAAATAGAAATATAATATTATATTAAAACTACACAGTGTAGCAACATATTCCGTATTATTTTATTACTTTATTTTCAATTTTTCTGTTTCCATATCTGAAACATTTATGTCACCCGCGGTAGGTAGCGTTTGCAATTTCCGAAACACTTGGAATATTAGATTCAATGATGCGGTTCTTAGAGTTGATTTTTTTTTTGTTTTAAATTTTCTGGCTTCAATGAATTTCTTTTAACGTTTTATATATTAAGAAAATGATCTTTCAACGTCTGCCCAGACGAGAGGAGCACACTTGTTATGTTCCTACACAGCATTTGTTGTGTCCCGGCTTATATTTTTTAGATATTTGTCTAATGGTATTCAAGTCATTACCTTCACCTCAACGAATATTTCAAATGTTTCAGTTAACGATAAATTTGTTTTCAACGGTGCAGTTAGTGCTATTTTCAGTATTTAGAAATTTTCATAAATTTACATCGAGTTGTGCTTTATGCTTTAACCATTTATAATAAATATCAAGCTTTTCTAATAGAAAATAATAGCTTTTCTAGTAGAAAATAGCTTTTCTTAATCGATTTCTCGACTATTTAAGGAAGAAAGTACGGATTATTTAATCAAAATGTTTCCCGTAATGTTACCTCCAGTCAAGTTCCCCGTCTAGTAATTACTGGTTCTGGAGGCAGCGGTAAACTATGATAATTTTCTTTAAAGATCTTTATTTTGTTTGGCGCTTTCAAAAATACTTTTTAATATCAGATACTAATATATATACATCTGTGTACTGTAAAAGATTTTTTTCAGCTACGAAGTTCAAGGCATGAGCTAACATGTAACGTAGATTATTTAAAAAAAATTAAATAACAGTTTCCTTAGCTCTTTCATGCCAAGAAAACCTAACGATTTAGAGGAAACTAATTAGAACTAAGTTAAAACTTAGTTTAAACTTAGAACCTTTAGAACTTTTAACTTAGAACTTGAAAGTACTAAATTTAATGCAGGAATGTTGAAATGACACCCCAGAATTAAAGATGACCCCCGGAAAAAAGAAATGTCCATATTAATTTTTCTTACCGCAAATCCCAAAATCACACTATAAACAACCTCTTATCACATATGTTATTAAGTAATTGTTTATTCATACATATAGTGTTATAAGTGCATGTTTGTATGAACAGCAACTGATTGTAATATCCATTAACATTGCCCGCATAGCTCTTGATAACTTGTCACTTAAGACTAATTAAACTTGATATAAATCATAATAGGTTTGTTTTCTTCTTATATAATATCAAGTGTTGCCACACTGTTATTTTTTAAAGTTATTTTTTGCCTTATTTTGATTTCAAAATTGAACGACGCTTTACTATCGTCTTCATTTGGGAATTAAATATAATTACCTAACTTGCAATGCGATGTAACTTGGAAGGTTGCATGACACTGAAAGAGCTGGTTGCATTCCAGCCCATGTCCAGCAGTGGCTGGATATGGGTCTCCTCATGCATATTGTCTTGTGCGTGAGGGGTGTATGGCCTAAAAACGCCACTGTAATGTAATTCCTCAAGGTTTTTTTTTTATAAAAAAAGACGGCAGACGATCATACAGTCCACCTGATGGTAAGTGGATACTGTCGCCCACAGACATCCGCGATACATGTCATCACTTCAGAATGACAAATGTTGGCACGCCCCCGGATGCGCTGCCACGGGAGTTGGGAGAAAGGCTTGGGAAAATGTGAAGGGATAGTATAGAATAGGATGGGATGTGATGGGAATGGGCTCTGGCATATCTCACTTAGTACCAAAATACATACGTACATTGGGGAAATACGATAAAGTAGGAAATGCAGTAGATTTCAAGGTAGTCCTCTGTGAGTGTGAGGGTAACGTAGCCGGTAGAGTGCACCCAGCGGCTGTGGGAATGCAGCATGCACTCTTCCCCTATCAAAATTATCGCCTTTTTCGACACCCACGAGAAGAGATGGTGTGTTGCTACTCTTGCCCTTGAGTAACTTGCCCAAACATAAATTTCTGTTAGTTCATTAACAGCGACATAATCTGTGTCAAGTGAACTGTACCAGTGGACAGCAAGAGTCGAGCAGTTAAGTAAACAGTCGAGTAAATTTTAAAATCTTCAGTGGCAATTGTCAATCCGATGTGTATATCGGAATTGAATTTAAGTTAATAAATGAATTACGATAATTCGTGTATTTTGGAGACCTGCCACATGTTTTTTTTAAATCAACGTTGGTTTGCTTAAAAACCAGATTCTTTGAGGTTCTAGCATTGAAATACATTGTATTCACTAGTAATTATTCGTCTATAATGTTGTGTTAAACTCGTCCACTTGCTAATATAATTAGTATTATTTCATTTAATTTGCGTAAATTCTCCAGACGTTTGTACACGTATGTATTGTAATATGTGTATGTAGGTATAGATATGTATTCAAATATGTTGCATTTATATATTCTACAAGCTGTGCCTGCGACATCGTAAGCGTGGAATTTTAGTTTGATTTATAAAGCTTTGTATACAGCATCTTTTCTTCCCGTCAGCCGATTTCCGTGAAACAAAGCCTGTGGAAACCCCATGAAAATCCGTTCCGTAGTTTTGGAGATTAGCGTGTTTGAACAGACAAACAGACAGACAGACAAAAATTTCCAAAATTGTCTTTCTGTATTCTGTTACTGTTCCTTCATCGCTCCCAATTAGTTTTTGGTAAATGTATTCAATATACAGTCACGCTGGTTGTACAGTTTTATTATATGTAGGTATAGATTAATTATTTGTGGTTATAATATTTAAATGTTTCGGTAAAGAGATATGATTTAGGAATGATAAATTGATAATTGATGACGTAAACTTAAGTTTTCAAGTTAAAGAACAAGTGGACATTGAGCAAATGGGAGTTCAGAATAATATTGAGGCCGAGGTATCGCTATAAATCGTATTTGACATTATATAAAAGCAGCTAGTCGACACTCGTTGTGCCAGATCGGTAGAAATCGACAAAAACGTTGCGACGGTTTGACACAAGGGACAAACGTAAAGCGGTAGTATTAAGGCCTTACCTATGAAATTGTTGTTATCTTTCGTTTAGCTATGACATTCTTTTGCAAAATCAGCTATTCATTTGTTTTTCCATCAAACTACTTGTAGCTTAGATATCGTAGTGTTTTCAACAGTGGAAAAGTTAAACATTCGAATTTTCGTTATTATCCAATATGAGTTGCGTTGTAACATTTGTTCCAATAGCTCATCCTTTATAACCTCTGTGTATTTTTATATCTGTATGACTGGCTGGAAACAGTCGTACATGTTGAAAATATTAAATTGTGAGAGGACGCCAGGAGGAATCTAGTGGGCTACGTCAACGGAAAAGTAATCTAGGCGGCCACGCCGCGGCCGGGCCTCCACCGCCCTGTCTGACCGTCGCTCTGACGCCCGCTCTTCATCGGTTGGAGCGTGCGCCTTGCTGGGCGCCGCCTCTCCTGTCGACTTACCGTGAGTTTTTGGTGCTTTCAAAACAAGGAAACGGACACTTTTGCAGACTCTTTATTTTATGGACATTTTTCTAATTTTTGTATTGGGTTTTTATTTACTAATTATACAGAGTTGTTTATCCCCCCCCATAATTTACTAATTATACAGAGTTGATTACCCCCCCCCCCCCCTCCCCCCTATTATTTACTAATTATACAAGCTATTGCAACAAATTAGTTACTTCTTTCCTTTCTAGTTAGAGTTGTTTACCCCCCTATTCAGTTAGCTCATAGTTATAAAATTACAGTTTGTGATAGTTATAACACGACAGCGTCGTGGCAGTAACACAGACGGCACGACATATTAACTATGTGTACGTTCTGGAAATTTCGACCTCAAGAACAAGCACAGTGGACGACCGACGACTAAAGTCGATAATGACGAATTGAAAGCAACAGTGGAAGCGGATTCATATCAAACCACGTCTGAGTTAGCAGCAGCCTTCGGCGTGAGTGATAACATGATAATGATTCTCAAGAAGCTCATAAAACTCATACGGTACCCCCCGTATGACCTTAATGTAAGTCGGCTGCAAACAAAGCTTGCCTTGCCTTACTTTGCTGAACTAGCACAAAAATGAAGGGATTCTGAATCGTATTGTCACTTGTGATGAGAAGTGGATCATGTATCATGTACATACATGGTCGTGAGGTCATGTATGTATAATTGTAAAAATTAACCTAATATTAACTAAATATTAACCCAACTTATAAGTTATGCTAAGATTCGTTAAAATCCGTCCCGCGGTTTTAGCGCGATGCACGTTTAGACAGACAGATAGACAAAAATTAAAAAATATCACATGTACTTTACACTGCAATGGCATTTTTCAAACATTATTTAATGTATAGACATTTTGTCTGTCTCTCTGAACATACCAGTCAAAATCTACTGGACGGATTTTAATGAAACCTGGCATAGTTTTAGTATATATACCGGGTTAACATTTAGTATACTCTTTATCTGATTAGTTTATAGAGTTACCCACGGGAATCACAAGTTCACCTGGACGAAATCGCTACCAACAACATATAATAAACTACCAACTTCAGCTTCAAATTGGTTTCGTCCATTTTCCTCTAGCCTCCTACGTCTTGCATCTTCTCCTAATGTGTCCCATAGGAGGCATCCGCGCGAACCCACATCTCTTCAACATTCTCACTTGCCATAGGGAACGATATAAATCGATATCTCTGCAACAACTTAACTATCGTTTTATTCTTTCCAAACCATTTTTCTACTTGCTTCTGTCTACTTTTATGAGTGTACCTAAGTGTTTTTTTTTTCTAGAATAGATGGCAGGTGAGCGGGCAGGCCACAGGATGGTAATTAGTCATCGCTGCCCATGGACCGCTGCAACATCAGGCATGAGGGTGCGCTGCCGTCCACGCAAAATTCTGTTCACAGCTCTCTTGAAGAGCTCCACTTCATAGCGCAACGGAAAAACCTTAGTTGGCAGTTCAATTAATTTTATATTTTTTTTTCGTTTCAAATTAGAACGTGCAAACTCACCATTAACATTACAAAATATACTGAACAATTATTAAGTTATTATTATACTGATTACGGATTAAGTTATTATTATACTGATTACTGATTAAGTTATTATTATACTGATTAATGATTAAGTTATTATTATACTGATTAATTATTAAGTTATTATTATACTGATTAATTAATTATTAAGTTATTATATACTGATTAATTATTTAACTTAATGTTTAACCAAATGATATTTTAACTTTTATGGCAGAAGGATTTATGCGTTCCAGCAAACAATAAAAAGGTTGGTCATTGCTTGACAGGTTAATAAAAATCTAATAATGAACATATTATGTAATGAATCAATTACATTTAATGTGTACACCTGTTTCTATGTGTGTGTGCTTTTGATCAAATTAAAGTAGCTAGTAATTTATTAAAGACAGCCGTGTCAGCGACTTGCTTCGCATGGCCTTTCTAATAATGAATTCCCAAGGGACTTTATAACGGATCAGGATAAAAAGTATTCTATATGTTAATCCCAGACATTTACAAGTACAAAGAGAAAAATTCTGACTGTCGGACCGACTGACTCATCAACGGCGAGCCGAAACTATCTAGTCAAGTTTCAGAGTCTCGACTCTATCGAAAGGAAATCCCTCGGGATAGACTTTTTAAAAAGACAACACGTCTTTACACCATGGCGGCGCTTTATTAAATAAATTAAAATATGTTCTTATGCTAAAAGTGCACTCGCAGGTATGCGACTTAGACTAAACATCCTAATGCAATGTTGCATTGAATACTGTCGACATGGATGTCCTCAATACAGTGTTGCATTAGATACTGCTGACACGGATGTTATGCCTAAATGTAGGGTGCATAACTACCTAGCTTCCATTTATGAAATATCTGATTTAGAATTCAAACAACAGTGTAGGCGCGGTTTATTCTGTTATCTTCGCCTGGTCTTCCGGAATAGAAAAAGAAAAGTCTAAAGAAACAAGCAATCTATAGATAAAGAATAAAGTAACTCCAAAGAAACAACATTAAAATCCTATCAAGTTGTGTATACAAAGACACGTATTGTATCACGGAAGGCGCCCACTTAACCCGGTCAACAAATGCAGCCGGTCACATGAATATAACATCAACCGTATCGGATAATGTCTCCTGTAGCTCACTCAGTGTTGAACAGATGCTTTTGGAAAGGAAATTTTGGGAAATGGATCTTTGAAGTTTATTTAAACGCGATAGAATATGTTTTAAGTGTCCTAATGGCACTGGACATTTTTCTTTTTCGTATAGTAAGTAGACGGCAGATGAGATGGTAAGACTACCGTCCATAGATACCGCGATACATGCTAACATCAGTCCAAAATGACAAACGTTGACACAACCCCGGATACTCTGTCTACCTTTAGAGATATAGGATTTGGAGAATGCGTTGAGAAAATGAAAAGGATTAGGATAGGATGGGATGGGAATGGGCTCTATTCCACTTACTACCTAAACACGTACGTACATTGGGGAATAGTAAATGTAGTACATTTCATGGTGATCTTGTGTGAGAGAGAGGTAACGAGGCCAGTCGAGCGCGCCCAGCGGCTGTCGGATTGCAGCGTGCACCAAATATGATCTGTGCCGTATGTATGTGTAAATGTAGTAGGGATGTTCCGAATAGCAAAAATCACCATTCGCGAATATAAATACGTATAATGTGCACTCACTTGTAAAATTTGTAAGTAAGTATGGTAGGTAATTTTCAGTCCAATTTAAAGTTAGAGATACAAGATTTTTTTTGGGTTTAATCAATGGCTTTGGTTTAATCTACAGATACCAAGATAGGTATCTACCTAACTTTAAAAAAAAGTAACAAATTACTTGGTAATGAAAAAAAATAAAGATCCGTAACTGATTTTCAAATGAACGTTTAATCTTATAAACATTTCTTTTGGTAGAAAATTTCTTTCGCCTGTTATTCACATTGGGCATTTACTATTCGATTAATATTTGGGTATTCGTTTAGAAAATCGTGAATACCAATAAATCGTACAACGAATACCAATAAAATTGTGGGATATTCGCCAAACATGTAAAATACGATTATTCGGAACATCCCTTAAATTTAGCGAGTTGTTATTAAACAAATAAATGATTTATTCATTCATTCATTTACAGTTATTACGCCTTTTTTTGTTTAAACTGTTAATGTTGAATTTGCACAAAATCACGAAATACAAAACACCGAGACAAGTTTGTCTCGCTCCTTGTAGCAAACTCGGCTTGTTGAGCGATTTTCCGTTTAAATTAGAACATGTTACTAAAAATAAATGCAATTGGGATAATAGAAATAAACATAACGCAATTTTAAAAAAGGAAAGCATGTCAAATTGTAATTTTAACCACAAATCTTAATGTGACCAAATTCTAGTTCCCAGAAACATGAATTGTGGACCCATGATTCATGAAATACATGAACTTTGGATTACAAAGAACAAATGCGCCTCGTGACCATGGTTGGCGCTACACAGTTAAAATTTCGAGTGAAAAGCATGTATTGTACTAAATATAAATATACTAAATAAATACTAAATATAATGTATAACGAAGTATTGTAACAATTCACTGGATGTAAATAAAACTTCATAAACATCAAATAGAAAACCAGATCTTTCCCAAGGTCTTAGACAGAAGAATTCTAAATTACACCAGCAAAGGTCGATCTTTCCCAAGGTCTTAGACAGAAGAATTCTAAATTACACCAACAAAGGTCTAATTAATCAGAAAATTCATTTTTACGGTTAACGAAAATTATTGTTAATTTTCGAAAGAATCCATAACATGTATCATTTCCAAGTCATATTCATGTATTTCAAGGAATTCTGCGAATTCCTTGAAATTCTTTGAAATTATTTTACGACCTTACGAGTGCTAAGTTAGTTACTTAATTATTCTCATGGGGACATAAAATTCGTATTGGAGAATATACAGGGTAATATTTCACGGATCTCAATATTTTATAGCCAATTATGAATATCAATTTATGGCACTAAAGAAGATAAAGGGCCATAAATCGAATATGTAAGATGCATATCATTTTATACGTTATTTATGAGGCAAATAAATTTCATGTTATCTATCATCTTTATTAAAGAGCTTGGGATACTTTGTAATTAGGTACCCACTAGCTGTGCCCACGATTTCTTTCGCGTGACTGTCACCGTAACCAAGCGCTTTTGTTGTTCACTACTGGACCTGTGTCCAGCCTGTGCTGTGTGAGAAGGCCTGAGCCTTCTCATGTACATTATCTTATGCACGAGGGTTGTAATAGCCTTAAAACGACAATTGAAACAAATTTCTCTTAAATCATTTATTATGTTCTTTGACATATCCATCTATTAATAAAACCATTTCAGTTTCATCTACTGACTTATTGAGAGCTCACAGTATCTGCGCCTATTAGGAAATCGAAAAGCTTCAAAGACTTATAACAATCGACTTTACCATATGAATCGAGTAGTAGATTTAATTAAGGAGGCGTCGCGTTCAGGCCTTTGGATAAACTGCCAGTGGTGCCGGGGCTGGCACGGTGCCAACCGGAGACTTAGTGCTTGGCACGTCCCTAGCAACGGCCAGTGAACCCGCGGGACTTGTTGGCAACTTGATTTATGCAAGCTTTACGGGACCTATGAAGAGATTGCGGTGAACGTTTTTATAAGATTATAGAATTTTAAATGTGATGTCTTCTTGATTTGAAATTATGACTGTGCGACCCACGAAAAAATGAACTGAACGAAAAATCCACGAAAATAAATAGTTTGATTTATTTTTCATATTTTTGTATAAAGGTAGTTGGTATATATCAGTGTCGATTTTATTAAAATTTCTTGCAAATGCAGTGGTTTCAACTATTTAAAACAGACTTAAAACGCCCTCCAACTTTGGAAATCTGACAACAATGTTAGATTGCAAAATTTGACTGACTATAAAATCAGATTGTAAGATAGCAAAATTATAACAACATTTACAATATTTGAACGGGCGAATATATCTAAAAGAAAAAGAAAAATGTATTAATCGGGTTTTGAAAACCCAAAATTTATTAGAGATTGAAAGATTAAAAAAAAATCATATTTATCTTCACTTTTTATTACCATTGTATAGTAAAAAGAATTTGCGAAAAAATAATTTTAGGAAAAGAAGTGTTTTTTAACAAGCAAGCCGAATTCAACTCTAAATTGAGTTCAAATCTTCTTAATTCCAATAACTAATTAGGCTAATTGAATAACTTTTCTAAACAAAGTCACCTACAGTACATTTTCTACATCTGAGCACAGATTTGACAGTGTGACCTGATGTACTTTCAAGTCAAGACTACATAATACAGAAGCGATCGTTATCTCCTAGCTAATGTATTTTGTTTTATACTCAGGGCAAAAAGGGGACGATTTACGTTGAGTCTTATCGAGCGGAATTTAGCACTTCACTTGACCGGGGAAAAGGAATATAACAGAAAAACTGGTTCCGGACTGTCTCGGGTATGCGGTTAGATGTATCACAAAAACAATTCTATTTCAGAAACAATTTTTTGCTTTTTATCAATGATAAATATTCGAAAAATTGAAACGGGAAATTCTTTTTTAAATTCCGACCGCCTAGAACTATGTATTTGTTGTAGGTACAATTTTTTTTTTAGGAATCAAATCACGAACTATCATTTTACAGACAGCACTGGCGACTGTACGGCTGGCCGTTATCCCACATAAGGCAGCATACTAGCAATTCCGCTAGATAATACCCCCAGCATGTTGGGTACCTCGCCACAGGGATCAAATTTGTATACAACATGCTATATACAAACAGTCGCCGAAATAATGCAAAACTTGAAACATTTCAATCAATTTAAAATTAGTAACACCGTTTTGTGGAAAATAAGATTATTTTAAGGAATAAATCATGTACATGAGTTACGAACATTTATAAGGTTTTGTTGTCCTGTCTCAAACGTTCCTAGCTCTCATTACTCAGACCGGGCGCCAGTGGAGCGCGCTTGCGGCGCGGGCGACGCGCGTAGAATAAAAGATATAAATCACTATAAATTATGAAAAAATAACCTATTGTAAAAAATCTACTCTCAATAATGAACAATCTATTTTCAGTTTTTAGGCGTTATTTCAGTGACATGTGTATATACACGTTGTTCCAATAAGTACTTATTAAACTCTAGGTTAAGCAATTTATTATGCATTGTTTAAATTTGTAAAATGAAATATTTCATTTTCCGTGAACATAACCGTTGTCATTAATTCTTCCCTGTGCTAGGTATAAGGTATAGGTATTAAGGTATAGGCCTTATATAGGTATAAGGTATAGGTGCTGTATTAACCATGTCTCACATCCGTGGTTTCGGGCGTCGGGAAAGGTTCGGATACATCCTGTATACAAAATCTATACATATAATAAAATCGAACCAGAGCCGCGTGTGTACATGAAATATTTCTCTACAAAAATATTGCAATATAAAGTAAAAATGATTCAGAGTGCAAAATAACAATTTTTCGAATGTTTGTCTGTCTATCAGAACGCGCGCGCGAAAAATCTCCCGGACAGATTTTAATGTAATTTGATATAGTTATAGCTTATGTGCCAGGTTAACATTTAGGGTACTTTTTATGCAGATTATAGAGTTCATACATAAGAAGAAGAACACATAAGAAAATACATTATGTTAAAGTTGTTTTCTATAAGCATGTTCTGAAATGAACAATGCAAGGATTACAATACAAAGAACGTTTTCACAATAGATTTTACCGTTTTAATATAAGCGTAGAAGGTCAGGGATAACCTGACGTGACAGCCAACTGTCACAGCGGGACGGATGGATGGAGGGACAGAAGGAAATAAAGGGATTTAAGCTGGACGATTACCTTTTAAAAATACCTTTTGTTTGCTACTAACATATGTTTGTCGCGTTTTTAGCATTCCGTACTCGAAGGGCTTAGACGGGGCTCATATCCTTGTTTGTCTGTCAAAAAATATACCTTTATATTGTAATCGAAATTATAAAAAAACAATGGATACGAAATGAAATAAATAGTGGAAATTTTAGGTTAGGTTTGTTCATATATTTAGTTACGTACCGCGTAACTTATTGAACGTATCAATATTTGCCAATCGATACATTTATTTAATAATAATAATAACTACTCAACAGTTATCATATATACAAACAAATACAAACATACAGACAGTGCATCATCATCATCATCATTTCAGCCCTTGGACGTCCACTGCTGGACATAGGCCTACCCCATTGTCCGCCATTTAGACCTATCGGCAGCGACCTGCATCCAGCGGGTATACAAACAGTTATTATATGTGCACAAACAATAAATGACAGAATACAATAGGCGACGGTTTTTAATACTTGTTTTTTGTTATCTCTCGCATAATTTACTCGTGTCATAAATGTTTAGATTGCTCTGTTCGCTGGATGCGTCCGTGGCGTGAAAACTTAAGTCCGTGCTGAAAAATCAGCCCCGTCCACTCAATCAGTCATGCTGAGTCAGCGACTATTTTCGTATCCACTGCACTTTACACTTAAATTTAGTTGAATATTATGTTATTAACTATTTTCATTGTGTTTTGTATGGTTTTGTAAACAAAATAAACTACATTCTATCCTATATGTATCCCGCGCCAACGAGGTCCTGGCATATTACTAGTTAATTGTACCGCTATAGACTTACTGAGGAAATAGCAGACATATAGCAGACAAAATAGATGGAAACATTTTCTTGCTCACGGGACCCTAAAAATATCTGGTACCGTTGTGGGGTATCAGATAAAATAGACTCGAATCCCGTATTGCGCGTGTTTGCCACCAGTGGCCTAGCATGAATAAGGCGAATAGTGTTGAGCAACTCATCCTCGTGAGTCGTTATATTGTAAGGGTCTTTTCGTAGCGAGAGGTCGAAGTTCACCGCGGTTCATTGACAACAGTATTTTCAAAGAAAGTGACTTTGCAAGAATCTACTTAGTAAGTTTGATGAATCTCAAGCCAAAATTCAGTAGACTATTAGAAACTTTATAAATTCGTTTCATGGTCATCACACCACAATTATGCGCTCAATACGATTTTTACGCTGATTACACTGTACGCCATTTTTTTTCAGTCATTCTATCGTCCCACTGCTGAACACCGGCCTTCCTAGCAAATTACTTTTCGGACCTGAAACCACCAGTATGGATTTGTGGACACACGTGCTTCAGATTTTTTACTTTATTTTTTAAATATGAAGCCAGAGATCTATTTTTTAAATCCATTGTTGAACTGAGAAAATACTACTGCGTAAGAAAGTATTAAGTATCTTAATACGGTGTCGTATACATAGAACTAGTTGAGTTCCATGCGCAAAAACGGTGCTTCTCAAGCCGTGATACTTAAAAATGGAATATTTACAAATTTAGGTATTACTGGCACTGAAGGCTAGCTGGGTGCAGTAGTACGAACTAAATGATAAATATCAAATGAATCAAAGTGCTATTTGTCGTTTGGACCGAATTTGAATTTACCTCATGTGTCATTAAGCGGCGCGAAGCGGCGCTTTACTTCGAGTGTTGCGTCACAAAAACGTCAAATATTCGCCGCCCACACGTGTGTCGTGCTGAGGAGCATTCGCGCGTTCGACGCGTGTCTGTTTATGATTTATTTTGCTCGTTGCCTTTCTAAATATAAATATTTACTTTAAGTAAATGATTTTACTGAGTAATAAGAAACAAATTTAATGTGTTGTCATATTAAAATTCAAATCGTACTGACGGCAACGTCCACGACTCTCATATAGGACAACGCGTCCTATAGCCTATAGGATAATGCGTTGCGCCGCGCTGATTGCCGGATAAAGTCTTTGCATTAGCGGTCGGTAGAGATTCTTAGTAATTCAATAGCAAAAAGTTCGGTGAAGGATAATACTCAAAGGAGTATTGTTACAGCGTCCCATCACTAACATTCAGGCATTGGTGGCGCGGAGCACGCTCCTAGCTCGAGCCCGCGCTTTCCATCGACCTGTACATTTGACTGCATTTCATATATCCTGACGCTTATGGAGCGTATTTACTGAATGTATTATGCAGAAGCACTGATGCGCCAATGGTAAATACAGATGCAATATTCACCGGATAGCCGTTCACACTCCGCTTTCCAAATTTTTCGCTGTTCTGAATTTAAAAAGGGTACAGTGTGTTGATTTGTTTTGTTTCTTTGTTTTCTTTCAGAAGAATGGTGATGATCTTTGATATACAGCGTCAAGAAGTTTTCCTCACTACTTAGCAAGGTGGTGTAGTTAATCAGAGCTTGTGATAGTATAACAAACCTCTGAGAAGGCCTAGGCCCTAATTCTCTAATTCGCGCCGTGTTATTTTGCATATCAAAGGATCGTCATCTCGGCGTTCATCTACATGTCTACATGTCTAAAATAGATATCACCCTAATGCATAAAAATAGTACATTGAGTGAACAACTAAATGGACAGTTTAAGTACTTTGTATGAACATTAAAATACTTAGCTTTGATTTCATCTACGGCGACAGCCAACAGCGACCTGTAACCACGGCAAGCGCCTTCAACAGTCAGGCGATGCTGTTCATCGCTTGTCATTTTAATTTAGATAAATGTGGTGTAGGTGGTCATTAAATGGGGTGTAAGAGGCTCATCTACCATCTTTCGAGCCTAAGCCAACCTCACCTGCTAGTGGTGCACCCTGCTGTTAACTAATGAGGCAATGGCGTTCCCTTTTTTGCGGTGGGAGGGTTACTCCGTCGGCAAAGCTACCACCCTTCCGTCGAAGTCCGCCGCCATAATGGTGCCCTATTAGCCGCGAGGCCCGATCGTGTTCCGGCGGTGACCGGAAGAAGCCGTCCCGAGAGAGAGATCGTTGCGTGTGGAAAGGAAGACCAGCGGTTGCAGACGCGCATGGGCGTGACATGGTGGCGCGGGGATCAGGGAGACCCGGTGATACGGTTGTCCGCTGGCCGCCCGCGGGTTGTTGGGCGCCCGAACCCCGGGATCTCTCTTTAATCTCCACCCCTGGAGGCTGCCCCTCCGCACGCGAAAAATCCCTTGGGGTAGCAGTTGTGCCGGAGGGAACCGGAGTGGAACCCGACTGCTGCCCCCGAGGGGGACCGGGGGCCCTTCCGTACCCCGCGCCAGCAAGTCACACAACCTTTGTGACCTGATTTTTTCTCCGCCCCGTACTTTGTCCTTTGATCCACATGCAACCATCTCTCTCTCCGTCCCCCCTTTTCCTCTTATTCTTCTTTTACCTATTCCCACTCAATATGATGGCCAAGAAAAAGAAAATGTATAATGTGCACTCAGCGGCCCATCCTGTAAGTTCCACATTTAAAGTGGACTTTTGCAACATCAGAGGGATGCATAGTAACATCGACGCTGTCCACTACCACCTTGAGACACTTTTACTTTTCTTGACGGAGACACAGATATCCTGCCCGGCCGATACATCGTATCTTCATTACCCCGGTTACAAACTGGAGCACTGTTTTGTGCGACGTGCTGGGGTATGCATGTACGTCCGGGGTGATATTTGTTGTCGCCGCCTCAGCCATTTTGAAGACGGGGACCTGTTGATTCTCTGGGCGCGTATTGACTACGAAGGTTCCACTAAAGTCTACGCTTGCCTTTACAGGTCTCACAGCGGTGATACGGAGACGACTCGCTTTTTTGAGCGTCTACAAGAGACGACTGATAGCGTGCTCGAACAGTTCCCCTGCGCGGAAGTGGTGGTCTTCGGTGATTTCAACGCTCACCATGAAGAGTAGTTGGGATCCCGAACTACCGACCGCGCAGGGAGAGCAGCCTATAACTTTGCCCTGGCCTATGGTTTCTCGCAGTTGGTGTCCTCACCCACGAGGATAGCCCATATCGAGAGCCATACTCCCTCCTTACTGTACCTCCTGCTGACTACGCGGCCGAATGACTGCAATGTTGTTGTTGATGCTCCGTTAGGATCATCAGACCATTGTATCGTTCGAACTGCTGTGCCAGCTAAACAATCCGTGCCGACCCATTCTCAGGGAACGCGCAACGTCTGGCACTACAAGTTTGCAGATTGGGATGGGTTGCGTGAATTTTACCCTTCTTATCCCTGGGGGCAGATCTGTTTCTCGTCGGGAGATCCGGATACCTGTGCAGACTCCGTTGCCGACGTGGTGTTGCGTAGCATGGAATGTTATATTCCTTGTTCAGTGATACCAGTAGGCGGACGGAGCCAACCTTGGTTTAATCAGTCCTGCAGAGAGGCCCGCCGTAATAAGCGGGCTGCATACAGGACCTGGGCCAAAGCGCAGGTGTCTGAAGATCCGAATACCACCGACTTGAGGAAGAAATTTAACGCTGCCTCGAAGTGCAGTAAGAGGATCACTGTCAGAGCAAGGAATGAGCACATCCGCAGAATTGGCGATCGACTAGCAAGCTATCCTTCTGGAAGTCGGGCTTTCTAGTCTCTCGCTAAGGCCTCTGAGGGTAACTTCTGTCAGTCGTCACTCCCTCCACTGCGGAAACTCGATGGCTCACTGGCCCATGAGGCGAAGGAGAAAGTTGATCTCCTGGGCAGTCTCTTCGCCTCACACTAGACTCTGGACGATGCCTCACCACCGTCTACTTCGAGGTGCACAAGCTCCATGCCAGAAATCCGTTTCACCCAGCGTGAAGTCCGGCGAGCTCTAGCATTTCCTTGATATCCCAAAGTCGAGTGGGCCAGATGATATTCCTGCAGTGGTGCTCAAATTTTGCGCTCCCGAGTTATTTCTGGTGCTTACGCGACTCTTTAGGCTCTCATATTCCACAAAAAACTTCCCGTCAGCATGGAAGGTAGCCCGTGTTCACCCTTTGCCTAAAAAGGGTGACCGCACCGACCGGGCCAACTACAGGCCAATAGCGATCACCTCCCTCCTCTCCAAAGTGATGGAGCGTTTTATAAACACACAGCTCCTTGCGTACCTAGAGGATCACCAGCTGATTAGCGACCGTCAATATGGATTTCGCCATAATCGCTCGGCTGGTGATCTTTTAGCGTATTTAACACACCGCTGGGCTGATGCCATTGAGAGTAGAGGCGAGGCTCTGGCTATAAGTCTAGACATTTCGAAAGCTTTTGATCGGGTATGGCACAAATCGCTGCTTTCCAAGTTACCATCTTTCGGGATACCTGAGGGACTATGCGAATGGGTTGCCAGTTTCCTGACTGGACGGAGCATCAGAGTCGTTATCGATGGTAGCTGCTCCGACACCATGTCTATTAACGCTGGCGTCCCGCAAGGCTCCGTGATGTCTCCAACTCTGTTCCTTCTGCATATCAACGACCTGTTGCAAATTGGTGACATAGGTTGCTATGCGGATGACAGTACTGGAGACGCCTTGTACAGGGGCCGCGCCAACATCCCTCGAGTCGGAGTGGAAGAGAGTCGCGCCAGGCTTGTGTCTGAATTCGAAGACTCTTTAGATCTAGTCTCGATTTGGGGTTCCCTGAACCTAGTGGATTTCAACCCCCGTAAGACACAATACTGTGTATTCACCGCTAAAAAACCCCTTTTGTCGTAGCACCTCGTTTTCAGAGCATACCTCTTAAGATCTCGGAGAGTATAGGGATCCTTGGTGTCGACATTTCCAGCAAAGTCGAATTTAGAGGTCATCTGGAAAGTAAGGCCAAAATGGCCTCCAAAAAGCTAGGTGTGCTGAACAGAGTGAAGCGGTACTTCACCCCCGGGCAACTCCTAATGCTTTACAAAGCTCGGGTGAGGCCCCATATGGAGTATTGCTCACATCTCTGGGCCGGCGCACCGAAATACCAATTAGACCCATTTGACCCCATCCAACGACGTGCTGTTCGTATTGTCAACGATCCCACTTTCACAGGCAGTTTAGAACCCCTTAGCGTTCGGAGAGACGTTGCATCTCTCTGTGTGTTCTATCGCCTGTACAATGGGGAATGCTCTGAAGAATTCTTCAATATAATTCCCACCTCGGGTTTCTACAACCGCACCTCCCGTCACAGAAGTGCGGTCCATCCGCATTTCCTCGATACGGAGGTGTCGCGCACTGTTCAGTCCAAAAATTATTTTATATCGCGAACCCGTTGGCTGTGGAACGAACTGCCTCAAGAGGTCTTCCCATTAAACTACGACATGGGGTTCTTCAAGAGAGCTGTGAATAGGATTTAGCAAGGTCGGCGGCGCGCCCGCATACCCCCTGGTGTTGCAGGTGTCCATGGGCAGCAGTAACATCTTCTCTATATAAAAAAAAAATAAGTTCATTATCAATGCCTTGTAATAATATGTGGAAAATTATACTGGTAGTTTGTTCCGTCATCAACTCATCACAACCCAGTTGCCAGCAATTTGATTATATTTATTTAATTCAGTTTCTACTCAGCTCAATTACTATCTCTTTCACTTCTATTACTTACTGTTGTGTTTAGGCGAAATTTATTATTTAATTATAATATATTATTAGAGTTTCATATAAGGCTGGCAATGAAATTGTTCATTTGAAGTTGTTCGTGTGAAATTGTTCATGTGAAGTTGTTCATGTGAAGTTGTTCACGTGAAATTGTTCATGTGAAGTTGTTCACGTGAAATTGTTCATGTGAAGTTGTTCACGTGAAATTGTTCATGTGAAGTTGTTCATGAGAAATTGTTCATGTGAAGTTGTTCATGAGAAATTTGTTCATGTGAAGTTCTTCATGTGAAATTGTTCATGTGAAGTTCTTCATGTGAAATTGTTCATGTGAAGTTCTTCATGTGAACAACTTCATTATGTGCGCACACCCTGCAGAATCTGTCAAAAACGACCGACGATTATAGCATTGATTAATTACTTTGCACACCCCTTTCATCCTAATTACCTGGAGTTTCCATACCTCTATCATTTATTCATAATCTCTTCAAGGTTCCAGAAAATACATAATGTTATATTATTGAGACCTTTGGATAGCATGCTGAAACCAAATGTGCAATACATACCTATTGATACATACTTTAGACATCATACGGTTAACATTTAAATGAACGCCAAGACGAGCGATCCGATGATATGTAAAATAATACGTCTGGAGTTCGTTATAGTATCCGATTTTTATCCCTTAGTCACCACAGAGAGAGATGGAGTGGTGCTATTCTAAAGCCAACCGACACTACACGGCAACCTAAAATAATGGACTCGCCAACCCGCTTGGTCAGCATGACGTTTTAAAGTCAAACATCCCTCACGTACAAGACAATGTGCACGGTGAGGAACGTATCCTAGCAGTGGATACCTAAAAGGGCTGGTAAGGTATAATAGTTACATTTTCTTACTTAGCAAGGGTTTATTTAAACCGAGTTGTAAACAATAAATGAACATAACAATTCATTATCAACAAAAACAATTATTTTTAAATAACTGTAGTAAATAATTTTAAATTACCAAGTGTGTTATCGTTATCACCAAGTCGTCGAAGTTCCGCTTCGTTGGACTCCTGTTTCTCTATTGCCACCAGAGAACACAGGGCACTTTTAAATTTGCCACCATCGATTTGCTGCTCATTCAGAATTTTCATCATTTTCCTGTGACGTATATTTGTGGCAACTTTATTGGCTTCAATGAAATATTTATGTATACCTATTAGTTTTTATATTATAAACTGGCTGAGGTAAATAAATAAAAAAAAATATCCTAGGCAAAATACACGGATTTTCATGTTCATTGACTCAGAAAAATGAACAGAATTCAAGGTGCAGGAATACATTGGAATTTTGGATATCACGTCGACATAATTTTCTTTCTGCTAAACCTATGACTGTTTGATTAGCGTATAACTAAAAAGCTACTATTTAACCTATTTAACCAAATAGGAAAACTTCGTGGGAAAATATTGAAACTCAACATATGTCCTTTTCCGAGAGTTCCATGTAACTAGGCAACGGGCGTTAACAAAGCGTTTGAAACGGCCGCTGTTTGCGTCAGCACTTTGAACCTCGACGCGACCGCCGAGCGTCTCTACATGGCGGCCGGTAGTCAAACGACGTTAAGACCCAATACGGCTGTAACATACGAAAACCTAGTACCTAAGTATTTGTAAAAATAATACAGGAGAGCTCAAAAACATTCAAACAGCCAAGTTAAAAAATGGGAAATTGAAAAGGAATGCATTAATAACATGTCAGCGAAATAGGCCTAAAACGTCATCTCTTATAAAATCTATAGCACCGTTTCAGCGAAAAATGAAATTATATTAGGGAATAGATAAACAGTTACAAATAATTTTTGTTGTTCTATGTAAAACGTTTAATTTAACTATCTATATGTACGTATATATATATGTTTGAAATTGGCGCGAGCGTCTTAGCATACCCGCATATAGTGAAGATTTCGAGGCAACATTTTTTGTCCGCGGAAATTGAAGGCGGATTGAGATTTTAGGATGGCACGCGCGCTCGGGGGCGAGGGGAGTTAAGTTCACATCGCGGCCTCGGACAGTTGATATTGTTATTCGCGCCTATTAATTGGACTTGAACGCGGATATCCCTGTGCCACGCGAGTGTTTTGGTTGGAATTTTTGGTTGTGATTGTGCTTGTGATTTGAAGTGATATCTCGAGGTGATTTGCTGCTGTGTGTGAGTTGCGGAACTATAGCGGCCACCGGCTCACCAAAGGACGAGACTTAGATTACTACACAAGTATCTATTGGGAATGTATGTATTTATTCAATCACACTAAGATAGGTCACGTCTAGTAGGGACTAGCGTAGGTACACTTTCCAGATTTGTGCGTGGTCAAAACCACCTTGGGTAAGTAAGCCCTTAAGATTTATTATTGTGCTTACCCACCATTTTGGTGGATATATATTGAATAAGTTTTGTTTGGGCCCGAGTGCATATTCCTCGGGCTGCTTTCGCGTAACGCGAGGCAGATGCGCCCAGTGTGCGTATTGTAAACAATATATATACGAGTATATTTGTATTTACGTTTATATTGATGTGTATATGTACAAATATCTGCCGTTTCTTGTTATTCTGTTATTCCGTGGTTGCTGGAAGAGGTTCCTTCTAGGAATAATCCCGCCTTTGTACTTATGGTAATACTGTAATGTCATAACAACTCATTTTAAATACAATAAAGGGCAACAACAAAGTTCGTAGCTCTCATAGCGCAGTATAGGATAGTGGCCGGACGATTGCGTGGTGCAATGAGTCCATTTGTTTTGCATAACTGCGCATCGAATAAAAAATATATCTACAAGAAAACGATATATAATATATATATATAAGAAACGATATAAGAACGAATAAGATATAAGAATTACGAAGATTACGATATAAGAAAACGAAAATATTAAGTTATGAAAAAAGTAACCTACTGTAAGAACTGGTAGAAACGATTCTAATCTCGATACTGCGCAACGTTTTTTCAACTTTTGCGTTATTTTAGTGTATATAAAACGAGTCGTTATGATTAAATATGACATTAATTTGTATAATCATCTCTTTAATAAATAATCTTTAAATTTTTTCTTAAATGTTTTTCCAAGAATCTATTTTCTCTAAATTTGTTGCTTACTGGGTTTTAATATAGGGCAGCCAACAATTTTATATTTTCGCCGACCATACACCACATGTGTTTGTGACGCGCCCTGGCCAACGGCTGCAAGTTCCACGTTATTTATTGCATCACGTAATTTATTTTAAAATATGACAACGTTTTTAAAGGGTTAATGTTCATTATTCACAGTTATAAACCGAACCTCATATCTGCTGGGTATAATTTCTGTTCGGTGAATTATTAATTAATTAAATAAATTCGTGACGAATATTCCTTCTACATTTTCGGCGATGTCTGTTATGTTTATTTAGCAATAATGTTGATTTTATAAATATATTTTGGCAACAAAAAAATCTGATACATGGCTAACCGCTCGCGTGGCGGATTATGGCCCGATACTAGGGTTGAATCTTAAATTGTCACGCAAGGAAGGAACTGCCCACTGAGGTTTTTCCACTCAGTTAAAACCTACAGCTCTTCGTGAAGGCTGTGAATAGGATCCTGAATTGTCGGCAACGTACCCCCGTCTCCCGTGGTGTTGCAGGGGTCTATGTGCGATGGTGACCACTTACCATCTCATGGGCCGCCCGTCGCCACCTCTTCAAAGGTAAAGGTAATTACCTTTACCTTTACCTATAAAAAGGTAATTTTACAAGGCGGCCTCATACACCTACAATAAAATTGTACAATAAAGCCATTGAACAATATTATTGAATCGCGCCTTGCACCCAAATGAGTTTCAATACATGTCTAGTATACTCGTTATTCTACGAGTAGGCCTCCGGTCATTGCCCTGTAATGTAGCGCTACGAACGTTTTAGTTGCTTGTTTGTAACATTTTATTTATTCCCCAAAGTAATGTTATTATTCAATATAACGATTTGATTTATTTTTAATTAATTGAAGTGTTTTAAGTTCTGTTTTACTTCGAGGACAAGGTATAAATATAAATTCCTCGTCCTATTATGCTTCCTTTTTGCTAAATCTATTCCTAAATGTCCTAAATGAGGTCTAGACTGTCACCGTCCCTATTGCAAAAATTACATCCATAATCTTAGGTATAGCCATCAATATAACAGTACCCGCGATTGTTGATCAAAGATAGCTGGCAGGGCCTGGGGCGAGCGAAATTTTCTAAATATTTAATTAACAAAATTCCTGCAAAAATGGGATTAGAATTCATTAATAAAAAGTTTTTTCATAGGCGTGAATAAAGTGCCCGGGAGCTTGAAACTGGAAGCTCCCGGTGTGATATTACAATTATCCGGGATCATCCCGGATTCCATCTAATTACCGGGTCTGGGAAAATTATACCTACAGTTAATTTTGAACACATTTTTTACACGTGTATTGTTAGGTTTTAAAAAATACAGCACTTTTAAACTCCCTACAAAGTTTTTATTAAATACTGAGGTGATAATTGTGTACATATTCCATAGTTTGATTGAAGAGTGCAAGTTTGCTCTAGATTATAAGCGAAATGTTAAGATTTTTTAAATTTAAGTATGGGTTACTTTACTCCGCCATGATTAATTAGTAATTACATTTTCAACATATTGAATTGGAACGAAATATATTTATATGAAACGATGCGTTAAGACTCTACGAGTGCTGAGTTGTGAATGACGTTATTAAAACAATTACTGATTAAGAAAACGTACGAGTAATACACAATAAATGAATATTTCGTTGACAGCATTTAAGGCATTATTATTTGACTCACATTCCTCCATTATTATTTTTTTTTTATTTTAAATTTTGTTTTCATTATTAATTAATTTCATTTAGTAATTAAATCTTTGACAAATTATTATACGAGTAGATTGTTGACTTATTGTGATGTTATAAATAATACGTTATTAATGAAGTTTTGACACGATGCAATTTACTTTGACACTACTGGTTCTAAATATGACATTTTCTATTTTGACATTCCTAAAACTGGTATTATAATAATTAATATTTTGAACTGAGTGTAGCTTGTGTATTTTTGTAAGCATTTGTTTTTTCTGTAGTGTCTACTTTAGTGATTTTCATATACATCTCTGTACACTATATCTACTATATATATCGCTTAGCAACGCTTTTACATTTGTGATAGGTATATTTATATCTAGACCGGGGGGTGGAGGGGGGGTTCCAGTCGACTATAAACAAGTTTTGTATAGATACTTGCAAACGGTCACTAGGTACCATTTGAAGCGCGCGCCACGAGCAGGGAGAATTTCAGTCAGTGACACGAGGTCAACCAAGACTTTTTTTATAGAAAAAAGGTGGCAGACCAGCATACAGTCCATCCGATGGTAACTGGATACTGTCGTCAAGAATGAGAAACATTCGCAGGCGCCCGGATGCACTGCCTACCTTTGCAAATTAAGGAATGGATTGGGAGAAAAGGTTGGGAAAAGGGTTGATTATTTTTGAACAACTAAAGTAATTCATTTTAAATTACTGAGGATGGCATCACCACGTGAACGGAGTCCGGCTTCGCGGGACTCCGTCTGCTCTGATTCCCACTTTTAAATTTGCTCATCGATCAACTGCCCATTCAGTATTTTCTGTTGCTCATTTAATTATTCATAGAGAAAACTTACTATCTGTTTCACTGTCGCTTACTATCTGTCATCGCCACCCGCAGTTCATGCCACCATCAGTTCAAAATGACAAATGTTTTTACTCCGCCGAATGTCTGCTTCCTTTGATGATAAGTTTAATTTTACGCGTTCAAACCCGATTTACCATATACAACACGACTTTCTTCCACCCAAATGGCAGCCAACAAAAACACCCGAAATCAGGAACTGTTTTATTCCCGAGCAAAGTGAACCGGCGCAAAATATTTACCTCGCAGTTTTCCACGCGAGCACACAACGGGCTTTATTCCGTACACGTACCGAGAGCTAACAGCAGACGAACAAGACATTTAAGAGAAATTTCAAAGGAATCTTCCTATCGCAGAGATTAGAATTTTCGAATTTCACAAAAATTCAGTACAAGTCGTCTATAGACAAACAAGGAAGTCCTCGGATGCGCGATTGCAGGGGTGCGGGGCGGGGGATTGCGCGGAGAGCAGGCGGCAGGTGCAACACTATATGTATATAAGGGTCACCAGCTAAACCTAAACTAGCAATCATAATAATATGTATTCTATATATGGAATATTTAATGAGGGGGAGAGTGCACGCTGCAATCCAACAGCCGCTGGACGCACTCGACTGGCTACGTTACCCCTCTCTCACAGAAGACTACCTTGAAATGTACTGCATTTCCCACTTTATCTTATTTCCCTAATGTACGTACGTGTTTCGGTAGTGAGTGAGATGTGCCAGAGTCCATTCCCATCCTATCCCTCCCCATTTCCCCAACCCTTTCTCCAAATGCATTTCTATGTCCAAAGGTAGGCAGCGCATCCGGGGGCGTGCCAACGTTTGTCATTTTGGACTAATGTTGGCATGTATCGCGGATGTCTATGGGCTACAGTATCCACTTACCATCAGGTGGACTGTATGCTCGTCTACCACCTTCGTCCATAAAAAAAAAAAATATATATAGAGTCGTGTGGTATCGACTGGCTATAGCAGGTGTATATCACCATCTCATCCCTTCCGATGGGTATCGTAAACAAAATAAGGGATAACAAAGAGACCACAACAAGCCCTGAGAAATTACACCATATCTAAAAGAGTCGACTCATCAATTCGCTTTGCCATCCTGGCGTTTTAAGGTCTTACATCCCTCATGCACAAGGCAATGTGCAAGAGTCCAAAGCCAACAGTGGATACTGAAAGAGCTGTTTACATTGCATTGCATATGGAATATTACAAAACTTCTAAACGAAAATTTCAAAATAAAAAGCTAAAATTCTTACAAAATTTCGAAGGAAATGTTTGATATTTATCTATTTAAACGAATCTTCACGCGAATGTTTACCTTATTTATTTAACTCGACGACATTTCAGTTAAGACAAGATGACATTCACGTTAGGTAGTAATAATGCGCGAAAAATGCGAAAATCTGAAATGTTTTAGAAATGTCACACAGTAGGTACCTACTGTTTGCTGTCTATTGGGCGTCGTTTCCTCATGGTGCACTCGCGGATCTATGTATTTAATGACGTGAGTTCTGGATCGCACGAATCACTGCTTCCGCGTCGATAAACCTTCTCTTGCTGCAAAAAATAGTAGGGCTTTTTGGGAAACAAAAGAAGTGGGAAACAAAAGAAACCGCAAAACCTATACTTTGTAAAAGTTTACGTTTTGCGGTTGACGTGTGTGGAACCTGTTAAAAATATAGTCATGAGGGCAGGTTTCTCTAAAATAATTCATGTAATCACGACTTATTTCTTTTTATAGTTGGCAGGGGAGCAGGCGGGCCACGTGATGATAAGTGGTCACCGCCGCCCATGGACACCTACAACATCGTGGGGCTTCCGGGTGTGCTGCCGACCTTATAGAATCCTGTACACAGCTCTCTTGAAGAGCCCCATGTCGTAGTGTAACAGAAATACCTCAGTGCAGGTTATTAATATCTCAGTTGGTAGTTTTCAGGTTATTATTATTTTAAGGGATCAGTAAAGAATATACTTTTTTTTATAGAAAGAAGGGTTGAGATGATTAGACATTCAATCTAATGGAGTTCCCCGCGTTACATGCCAACATCAGTCCAGAACAAATGTTGGCACGACCCCAAATGCACTGTCTACCTTTGGAGATTTAGGAATGGATGGAAATGGATGGCATAGGATAGGATGAGTTGGGAATGGGGAAAAACGTAACGTAGGGACTACAGGGGGATGTGGGAAATGCAGTATATTTTACTGTAGCCTTCTGCGAGAGGGGGGTAACTTGGCTGGTCGAGTGCGCCCAGTGACCATGCGATTGCAGCGTGCTCCCTCGTCCATCTAAATCCTCGAGCATGCGGGTTTTCTCACTAAGTTTTCCTTCATGCGTTTTACTCACATTGCTAATGAAAGATTTGGTGCGATTAAGATTAGTGGTGGTTTTTCATAAAATAAAATAAAATCGATCTAAAATCCTACCTTCGCTGCAGGTTTTCGGAGAACTGAAGTGCAAGAAATCCATCATTTGTATTAACCAAGGAGCTACGACGCCGACGTGGGTAATGACGCGGTGATCCTCTAGCCTACTGACCGTTGAATCAATATCTTTTTTGCACGGATCCCTCTAACCTTTTTGCTCCCCGATAAAGGGATCAACTTTGATTTATTGTTTAATATCGCCACTGATTTAGTTGCCCGATTTGCATAAGTTACTGCCTTGATCCCCATCGGTCAAGGATGGTGACATAATAGAATGAGAGCTGGCAATGCTGTTACGATAGATCAATTATATATACAACAGTTATATGTAGTATTCGTTCTGCCGTAAGGCGTACAAATATACCACATAATTATGTTGTTACAATGTTTGAATACAATCGTTAAAATTCAACTTCATAATTTGATTCCAATTTAATTAAATACAATATAATTAAACAAATAATATAATCAATTTAATCATATCCCTCTAATTAATACACTATAAAGTCAAATATTCATACTCATAAAATAATATGTTACAAAAGGTTGTCATTAACAACAATAATAATTGTTATAAGTCAATATCTTTGTCAATTCAATCTACATAATAGATTTATTATGTCAGATATCTAATAGTTTAAATTTACTTTTATATAAGTTGCGAAGATTACTGTCACGTATCGATTTGGGTAGTTTATTGTATCATTTTAGGCGCCATAGAAAATATACATGTATAATTATGTTACTTACCACAAGTATATACAATATATGCGCTATTACCTCGATCACAAGTCTCTCAAGGTTGTCTGGAAGATATTGCTATAAAGCAATAAGACCACCTGGTTGTATTCTCTACTTATCACACGACAAAGAGTTTCATCTATCTATTGTTTGTCACCAGCAAAGGTCAATGTAACGTGAGGACAGAATTGAAATCAGTGTTATAAAAATATCTACTTTAGACTAACATAATAGACAACAGATTTAGAAAATAGACTTTACAATAGTGCCACCCTTTCTCTTCCAGCGGGTCGGTCGCGGCGACTAAGGGATACAGCCCCTATCACAAGCCCTGTGGAACTTCAATATCCCTAAAAGAGTAGACTCACCAACCCGCCTAGTCAGCGTTACATTTCAAGGCTATACATCCTTCGTGTATGATGAGGCCCATGTCTCACAGTGAACGTTAAAAGGGCCGGTTACAGTTATTATAAAAATAGCACTCGAAGTTTGATTGTCCGTTTGATGGTTTAAAGCAATTAAAGTTAAAAGCTCGAGTCTGAAATGACGAAACTTAAGGTTTTTAAGTTTTCGAGCGCTCGAGCGATATAAAAGATAATAGAAGAGCGAGAAAGGAGTCAGAATCAGTGTTTTATAATGTCAAATAGCACCACTACGAGTCGGTAAGGCCACGAGACTAGTAAACTATTTATTTGTACACTTCAGTTGCACATTGTCGTACAAAACGCGAGATTAATACCTTAAGGCATTCTCTACCTTTGGGTTGATCAGAGGGGATCAATTGGGAGATACGTGAAAGACTCAATTTAGATGGCGTAGCAAAATAAATATTAAACACTCAAATATACTATATTATTAAATAAACATACAAACAAATTTACACACATACATATATACATAAGAATAAGTATAAAGTATACGCAAGTTAATTAATACATTATATATATAAATAAAATATATATAATGTTTAAAAATAACCAGAGTCAATTTGTGAATACATATTCAATATGTTACACGTCTAACATTAATACAACTTTCGTACAATACACACTATGTTATGAAGATGTACGTGAATGTACAGCAAAGCTGCTTTCAATGTGCGTGCATTCACAGGTTTCACAGGTTTCACAGGTTTCTTGGGATCGCTCATGCATATGCTTACAGCAGCGACATTATGAACACAAATGTATCCAACGTGCGCTTAGTCTTAACTTGAAACAAATCAATACAATTTCGTACTCTATGTACTTTGGTGAATCTTTCGAGGCAATATTTGAGGTATAGTGCTTCATTGTAGGTACATACGAATTATAAAAATAGTTACAAAAGAAAATTCATACAAAAGGCTTGGTTATCCACTTAGGAGATTTCTACCAGAGAATCTGGGAGAGAAAAATGGGCGGACAGACTAAATTAACTATATTACAAACACTAATTTTATAATACGATTATTACATACATATAAACTAATAAAGTATTATTATACGAATACACGCATATATATATACCTGTCTGTATCAGCCTATAACGTCCCACAGCAGACCGTAGGTCTCCCCTAGTAAATCACTGGTGGCTTTCGGGCCGTAATCACCACCCGGACCCGGTGCAGGTTGGTGGATCACATACTCCAGATTTTTTTTTTCTGGAGCATGCGGGATACCTCGTGATCTTTTCCACACCGCCGAGCTAGTGACATTTTTTAATAATCCGTACTTAAGTAGAAACTTAGTGGTAAGGGCCGAGGATTTGAACTGGCAATCACACGAATGTGAGTAGAGGAGTATATCTATACTTATTTAAACCGCTAGGAGCCGCTACCGCTTATTTAATAAACCTAGGAGTATCTACTCCTAGGCTATCTCCGCTCTTAAAATTCATTGTAGCAATAACCCACTAAATCCTGCCGACAACACATCATTTCAAATGCATAAATGCATACGTTTGCATAACAAAATTAAAAGCAAATTAATGTGCAACAGTCGCAATAAATTCAGAGAAGTGGTGCATTAAAATGCAGTTCATTCATAAATCACAGTCTACGAATCCAACACCCTTACAAAGAGGATTAAAGCCATTTTAAAGCACCGTGCACACACACCTTCGGGGGCTGCTAATAAAATATTAAATGTGCTCTTAATAAAGTATCCGCTCATATATATATTATGATGGTGTTAAAACTATTAAAAGAAATTGAATATATAAAAATTTATGTTTGGTTGTTCCTACACCATTCATCCGATTTCGATGAAACTTTAGTGAGTTGCTGCGCGCGCGCAAGCGAAGGTTTCTAATAAAAAAAAAATCTAACGTGTTGCAAGGTTTCTGGAGAGTATTGGAATAAAAGTAACTGAGTACTCTGTTCTAATCTGGACTTCCTATTCCACGCATCCCCTTAAGAAGGATTAGGAAGTCTTATGGAATTAGGAATACACCACGTGCCGTTATAATTTCTATCACCATTTTCCAAATATTTTGTCCAAATCTATTGTTAAATCTCCTAAGGCAGCGCATCCGGGAGCATACCAACGTTTGTCATTTTGGACTCAAGTTAGCATGTATTGCAGATATCTATTGGGCGACGGTATCCACACCCTTCCGATTGGAGCCGGTTTTTGTTTTCTTCATAACTGGCGAATAAGCCCCAAAGCATCAATATCAGGAGCAGTTATGTACTATATTGTTACTGTGGCGAGGTGAGACTTAACCCAATTGCCTTCAGGTAGAAACGTCATAAACAATCGAAGGATCAGGGCCAAGACAAAGGACCCAACAACCATTAATAATGCGGCGTAGTGAAGCATGAACACCTATAGATAAGGCAAAAACAGATTTTGCAACGTTATTAAATTATGATCATTATCTCGTATGCAGTACCTTTTTGGTTCCATAACGTATTATATTAGATTATATATGTTGGTTGTAATTTCGTTATCGGATAAATTCTGTTCTTTGTCTGGTCGTAATGAGGAAGTACTTCTGGGTAGCCATTAGAGTAGCAGGAAACATTGTATAAGCAAAATATATTTTTCTCGTATGTTTTCCTCGAAATATGAGTTGTATAGAAATATGAGTTAATTTCTATAGATACCATATCACCTTTACTTTTATTTCTATTATTACTCTACTGCTTTGGCGAAATATAAATATTTTTTGTGTATTTTTATATAGACATGTAGGCGGAGAGTGCACGCTGCATTCCCACTCGACCCCGTTACCCCTACTGTACACGGTCTCCGTTCAAGGTCTCATCCATCCCATCGGTCGTAATAGCATGTGTCGCCACCCCTTTTAAATTTATCGAATTACGTGCAGCCTAGGTTCAATAAATTTGTTTAATGTCTATGGCGACAAAGTGTCTTAACTTGTTGTAAATTGTAATTACCGTATACTCGTACACTGTTCATCGGGAGATAAGGCATTATTAATTTCCTCTTATGATTCTTAGAACCACGACGCATCGTGGCTCGAGTGCGCTGGGGACCTTATGCTGATCCCCGGGAGACCTCCAACATCACCCCTTCTATAGGGTGGGCCATTTAAAATTTGGAATTTTATTTGGCTGAAAAAAAAAAACTCATGGATATTTTTTCAAAAGTATGGCTTTTTTAGAAATAGTAATCATTGCCATTAAGCATGGAACACAACATCATTCAAATGACTTCCACAGCTGGCTTTACAGTACCCCATTCTATCAACCCAATTTTTCAGCACATTTTCGATTGTTTGGGCTTCTATCTCATGAATGGCAGCTTCGATTTCATGTTTCAAGGCTTCAATAGTCTCTGGATGGTTAGCATAACATTTATCCTTAACGTCTCCCCACAGAAAATAGTCCAACGGAGTCAAATCACAGCTGCGAGGAGGCCAATTGACATCAGAATTTCGGCTGATTATGCGATTTTCGAAACAGTGCGCAAAAGATCGATTGTTGCGTTGGCTGTGTCGCAAGTAGCGCCGTCCTGTTGAAACCAAATGTGGCCCATGTCATCCTCTTCAATTTTTAGAAATAAAAATTCGTTGAGTATGTCACGGTAACGCTCGCCATTGACCGTTACGGCATTTCCTTGCTCGTTTTGGAAGAAAAATGGCCCAATGATGCCACTGTACTAAACAGTCACTCGTTGTGGATGCATCGGCTTCTCTGTGATGACGCGTGGGTTTTCTGAGCCCCAAATTCGACAATTTTGCTTATTGAAATAGCCTCCGAGGTGGAAATGAGCTTCATCGGAAAAGATTATTTTCTGGTAAAAATGCTCATCTTCAACCAAGCGATCTTCAGCCCATTGAGCGAACCGATAACGCGTCGGATGATCATGAGGCTTCAGTTCCTGGACTAATTGAACTTTGTAGGCCTTCATGCCAAGGTCTTTATGCAAAATTCTCCTCAGTGATGTGCGAGAAATGTTCAAGCACACTCTGAGCAACAGCAGCAATGTTTTGGGCTGAGCGCACTGGACGAGAACGTAAACGAGTTGTTTTGTCCAATAAGGATCCATGTTCATGAACTCGCTTCACAAATTGATCCACGAACTGCGTTGAAGGCACTCGATTTCTGCCAAATTTATAACGTAAATTTCTTACAGTTTGGGTAGAAGACTCACTACTTTGAAAGTAAGTTTTTAATATTTCCCAATTTTCTTCAAGCGTAAAGCGACCCATTTCGTAAATGTCAAACATAAAACTAATTTTCTGTCACCTCATAAATGTCATCATACCTTTCAAACTCAAAATAAACGGTAGTTCAAATTCCAACTGATAGATGGCCCACCCTTTACTATAGTCTGCCCTGACCGCCACGCGCACACTCATTAGCTCTCTATATTATCAGCTATGCATTACCATTGTTCATCATTATCTCTCGTGTAACTATCATTTTTCAATGTCTCATTATTATAATAGAAATTGCCTTATCTCTCTCTGTAACAGTTCTTCAACATAAAGAAATCACTCACCTCAAAGATAAACTCTTCAGTATACCACTCTTCCGGCACGAGCATCTTCAGTCCATGCCCCTGTCCTCCCCTCGGCTCTAACAATGTTCCTACCCTTTTCACAGAGCTACCTCGTTCATTACACTCTCCTTTTCTCAAGTACCTCCCGTTTATACTCTCCGAAACGGTACACGTCATCGAATGGTGTTGCCATTATAGAGACCCATAAACAAGGTTTAATAGAGTATCGTGCCAATATATATTTCTCTTATTATCTTATAAAATTAAGCATTAGCTACCACTTATATATTCGCGATATTTCGCGACAGCATGATAAGTACAATATGTTATATGACTGTGTGGCCGGCCTTAAAACAACACCTCCCTATCTCTTCTCGTGGATGTCGTATAAGGCGATAAGCGATGACAAAGCCACCATCACAAGCCCCGAGGAACTACACCACCTCTAATAGAGTGGACTCGGACTCAGTCAATGCAGACATTTTTTTATACGTATAGATATGTCGACGAATAACGAGGGTTGTTTTGAAAAAAAAAACGAAAACAAACAGACCCGTCGGCCAAGTTTGCAGCCATCGGTTCTGCCAAATAGTTTTCCGTTCAAAAGCCCAATGCAGACTGACTTCTGTTCGCCCGCTAGCGCTTACCCACGCTCTCTTTGCAGCCAATCCAGACTTCCGTCCGACCGGAATCAGATGGCAAGCGCTTGAATTTATATTGAATTTTCCAATAAATCGGTAGTAATTATTGATAAATTCATTTCATATTTATTAAAGCGTGTTTGCAAATATCAAAGCCAATTAACCTTGCAATAGAAATAAAGTGACTTACTTTGAAACACCACATTTTATTTGTCGATTAAAACAACGCATGTTTACTTAACAATTTGAAACAATCACAACACAATGAATTCACTAGTTGTTTAAACAATAATTTACGATTGTAGAGATAGGATTTAATTAAATTATGTCAAACTAGAAAGCACAATAATTGCTATGTAAGTACTAAAATCGAAACGCCAAATAATCGTTGCGAAAGCAGATATATTAAACCTCAAAATTGATCGGCATTTTGTATTCAGGTGGTGACCTCTGGCCGAAATGTGGTGAATTTTTCCGAAATTTGAAATTCCGAATTCGATTCTAAAACCGATCATGCCCTTAAGATCGTGTCTTGTGAGTGATGAACGGTTCACGTGTATACCACTTGAGTTTTGATAACTGTATTTAGTTGTAAATTGGGCTCCTCGCTCCCCTACCGCTGCACTGTCGCCTGCTGAAGCTTAGAAGGGGGACAATGTGATTATTGTGCGACGTGACCGCGGCCCAAGGCATAGTAACACAGCGGGAAGGACGGAGAATTCTGGACATTATTATATTTGCATATCATTTATCTTCACTGTCTAATGTAATACTCGTAAATATATAGGCCGTAACCGAACCTCTCCCGAAGTTACAACTCATGGTGGATTCTGCTAATGATTCTGAGATAGCTTATATAGAAACTACCTGCACCAGCTGAATACCGAATTTATTTCATTCACACTTGAGAACTTTAGTTGAACGACTTTTTAAAATTCAGTACTTTTTTCATATAAACCACTCGTACGGCTTACGTACACTCACACCGATTTACGTAATTGAACTGCTACTAATAGCAACTGTTCAATTAGCAATGAGGGGGAGAGTGCACGATGAGGGGGAGAGTGCACGCTGCAATCCAACAGTCGCTGGGCGCACTCGACTGGCCACGTTACCCCTCTCTCACAGAAGACTACCTTGAAATGTACTGCATTTCCCATTTTATCTTATTTCCCTAATGTACGTACGTATTTCGGTAGTGAGTGAGATGTGCCAGAGTCCATTCCCATCCTATCCCTCCCCATTTTCCCAATCCTTTCTCTAAATCCATTCCTATATCCAAAGGTAGGCAGCGCATCCGGGGGCGTGCCAACGTTTGTCATTTTGGACTAATGTTGGCATGTATCACGGATGTCTATGGGCTACAGTATCCACTTACCACCAGGTGGACTGTATGCTCGTCTGCCACCTTCGTCCATAAAAAAAAAAAAAAAAATTAGCAGCTGCTTATTATGCATGAAGTGTGTGGCGTTACCGTTCACAGTACAATAAAGACACGTAGCCCTAACAAAAAAGACTAAATTTACACATGTAATACTAGAAAATATAATTGTCAATGGCATATCCTATTGGGTGAATATGGGATAATCAGCTGTTTGCTGGGATAATCATTTCATAAAACCAATTAAATTTTTCACTAATACGAACAGTTTGTTTGTCGCTCCCATCAACATCGCGCTCAAGAACCCATAACTTCCGCCGCTATCTCGCGTGTGTTGACCCCCAACCGCTTCATAAAAACAGGAGAAATGGCGCTCACCTGTGTCGGAAGGCGTTCATTTGTCCTCTTTGTTGCCACCTTTAATGTATGACGCGGGATCAACACTCGCGTCATTTGGCAACACTCTTTGTTGTTAACAACTCGCTTTTTAAGAGCGGACGGAGGGGTTTGGACAGAAGTTTTTTGGTGAGAAATTGTAGCGATGTATTTCCGGATAAAAAAAGCTTTGATAGTGTGCCATAAAATGTGTAAAGGTTGCCGTGACGAAGAATGAAAATCACCAATATATATGTCATAGATTTAACAAGCTAAAATAGCAATTGACACGCCATAACTGCCGCAGGACCGACAACTGATTGGAGGTAGACAGGGAGAGATGTACGTACGTGAACCGATGTAATTGAAAATGATTTCAGGTAGTGACTTGATAAGGAGAGCGGACGATCATGTGTGGCAGTGAACCTTAGGTAAGTGCTATATCCAACAGTGGAGAGGCATAGGCTGATGGTACGGTATTATGTAGCCGTGACGTCACGTAAATCGCTGTCGCTTTATTTCGCTTGTACGTTGAATTAGCGTTTAATGTGAATAGGTTTCAAAGCTATATCGAAAAGACGTCTGTTACGAAGGTGTGTGTGATAGTTAAACTCTATAGGCCCAACGTCCGGGGGCGTGCCAACGTTTGTCATTCTGGACTGAAGTTGGCATGAGGTCCATGGGCGACAGTACCCATTTACCACCAGATGGACTGTATGCTCGTATGCCGCCTTCTTATAAAGAGAAACCTAAATAAACTACATACATGGTGTTGCAGCTGTCCATAGGCGGCCATTTACCATCATGTAGGCTCTACCCGGCTACCGTAAAAAGAGGTTTACCAACAGAACGTGGATACAACCTTCATGGACGAATTAATGAACTGATGACTGGTAAGTATTAGTGATAATAGGGTCCCACCCTTTCTTCTTGCTCAAATAAATTAACCTCAAAAATTAAAATATTGAAATGGTCTTCGTTTTACATATAGTGCAATATCTCTAAACTTATTAGGAATTGTAAACTAATAAACAATTGTGTTGCTCTGAAAACAAAGTTTTTTTATTTTAGTATTTACATAGGTACATACAATAAAAATTACACTAATTAACTTAAATCCTACCTGAAAACAAAGAAACGACATTTAAAGTTTATTATTTAAATTGTCAATTCCTTTTTATACACTTTTTATACTTAAATCTAACAATATAATGAATCATGGTGACTTTTGTCAAAACTAAACATCAGCTGCTCTTCCAACCGTGAGGGCCGCCATTACTCACAGCGCCATCTATGGAGTACAGTACATGGTCACTGTTTACAGATAGAAGAGCGCTGTACAAATTAAAGAAATATAGTTTCTTTAATTTCTTGCCCTGACCGTTGCTGCCGGAAAAGGGAGTGTTGCTTTTTCATAGGCAAGTAGGTAAAACGAGCAAGTGGTCCCACGTGATGATAAGTGCCACCGCCGCCCGTGGCCACCTGCAACACCAGCAGGTATACGGATACGGCGCCGACCTTGCAAAATCCTATTCACAGTTTTCTTGAACAAAAAAAATATATTTGTGTTATTAAGTGTTTTGGCACAAAAAGTATTACCTTACTAGACCTTACTAGTCGTAAAAAGTATAAAATTTTAATGCTAGCCATAGTGATTTAAGTAGAAACTCAGTAGTACTGACCGAGGATTTGAACCCATAATCACACGAATGTGAGTGGAGTATAGATAGCGATAGGCCATCACCGCTCTAAAATTTATACAAAAAAATCGTCACTATCTTGGCGGCGAGGAAAAACGTCATGAGAAAACCCGCATGCTCGAGAAAGAAATAAAAAAAAACCTAGCAGCTGATGTGCCTATATCTTATGTTGGTGTATGCATTTATCTTACTCCGACATCTATTTCTCTAGTCTCGATTTAAACATTGAGGAATCCAGCACTTCCTGTGGCAATTTATTCCAATTGTTTACAACTCTGTTGTTCAGTGCGTTATATGCGGCTTTTGAAGAAGTCAGACCACTTTTGGAATCGTTTGTCAATGCAGTGTCTGGTTCTGTAGTCTGTTCTGAAAACGGTCCCCAGTGATTTACTAGGGGTGGCCTGTACCTTGCAGTGGGACGTCATGGGCTGATACAAGTACAAGTATATAGTTAGTCGTTAATGGAAACAAATTTAAAACAGTATTAGCAACTATTCGACTAGTGGAAAGTAGGTAACTGAAACATAATGCCCGATACAAATGTTTGTCGATGTCATCAATTGGCTTCGTATCCTGCCAATTCTGGCGCTTTGCCAGTGGATTGTCGTTCTAAAACCAACTTTTAACCTATGAATATTAAGTCGTTTTTCGAGTGCCTCCACTCGTGAAGTGCAAGGAGCTAATGAAAATAGAGAGTTCAAAAATTTCGCTAGTTGAAACGGCTATGAATAAAAGCATTTTGAGGGAAAATGAATTTTAAGCGTTTTTGAAATTAATTTCATTGCCTTTATTAAATTTGTATGGGCGTTTTACTTCATTTGTCATCAATTAACTTCATTTGTAAGGGCAGAGCGCACGCTGCATTCCCGCTGGGCGCACTCGACTGGCCGCGTTACCCCTCGCTCTCATAGGACTTGACCTTTAAATGCACTGCATTTCCTACTTCATCACAGTTCCCCAATGTACGTACGTGTTTCCGTTCTATTCTATCCCTCCCTATTTTCCCAACCCTTTCTCCCAATCCATTCCTTACTCTGCAAAGGTGGGCAGTGCATCCGGGGGCGTGCCAACGTTTGTCATTCTGTGCCGATGTTGACAAGTACCGCGGATGTCTATGGACGACAGTGTCCACTCACCATCAGGTGGACTGCATGCTTGTCAGCCGCCTTTTTTCCTATAAAAACAAAACATAATAACCTAAACATACGTTTCGAGATACTTTACGATTTCATTATAGGAACATATTTGATCCACACTCATACGCACTAATATATAGTATAATGTGGCTTTGTGTTACAGCCTATTGATCCTTTTTTTTAAATTAAATAATCGATCTTTTTCTTGAAATTTAGTGGAGATGGTCTAGATAATTAATAAATTTTCTAGGGAGAGTCAATTACTGTTAAAACTATACCCACGCGGGCGGAGTTGTGGACAAACGCTAGCTTAAGATGAATATAATTCAGAAGAAAGTAAAATAAAATGATACCTTCACTTGAAAATACCAGCTAGTTTAACATTGTAACACTTTTTGTGGCTCTGATAAATAATTATTGTGACATTGTAACTTAGCATTGTCACTCACTTAGCGTTCTATTTTGCTCCTATATTCCCTAGAATTCTTACAGCCAATCAATATTTTGGTTTGGTTTTGAAAATTTGAAGTTCATACGCTCCAAAGAGCCAACACCTACTACTGAAATACCATTGCACTATCGCAATTGCAAATGTTATTAAAACCAAATTTTCTTAACAACTTTCGCAGAATATCAAAGGCATTAGTTGGTTCTTCTATATCCTGAACATTTAATATAAATGTTTAGGAAGGTCCATAAAGTGTTAAAACCCTATTAACCTCTTCCTACAACACTCCGTTAGCGATAAGTACTGAAAATTACACATGAAACCTACTCCACACATTCAACTCGGCTGACGCATCACGTCGTCAAGAACGATGTGCACGTCTTTCACCATCTTGGCGAGGCAAACTCAACTTCAACTTCCTACGTCAAAGAGTTGAATTTTGTTTGTACCAAATACAGTTTAAGTTGCTAATTTTTGCCCAAATTCAGCTCACGTACGGTTGCCAACGTCTAAACTTATTAAGTTGCATGTACCAAGTGAGAGAGTGCTTCCCAAAATCGATTGAGTAAGAGAAAATGGAAAAATTCTAAGCGGTGGACTGTTTTAAAGAACTAAAATAGAGTCCTTTGATACTGATAAATAAAGATCTTTTATTTATTAACCCTTTGAACGTCAGAAACCCTTTGGAATACGAACGATCCTTTTAGAAGAAATAACAAAACATTATCCAAGCAACTTTGTTGTTGTGAGTGCCTGGTTATCGTATTGGGACTTGAATCGATTAGTACGCCTACCTTGTTGGTAGGTAACAATCGATAAGTTGCAACTGAGATCTCTAATAAATAATCGTACCACCAGCCTGTGTACCAGCTTTCCTAAATTTTAAATTCGCTCCAAATATCAGATGCCTGGTCTTCGACTGTTTTGTTATCCATCGTTTTATTAGCAAGCACATGTTTGCTGCACTTCGCTAAAACCTTCATTGTTAATACTATTGGTAAATATTTCAATATATCTTACACATTTTTAAATATATAATTGCCATAGCATATTATGTCACAGCGAGAGTTTGCGTTCAGCGTTCGCGGTCAACTACCTGACCATTAAAATATCGTAACCAACTTGAATACTAAGTGTGCATAAGGCCTTATAAACCCCCAATCTGCTTTAATTACATTCGGAAGCAAGCCGAAGTTATCACGTCCTAAATCAAACTTTATTTCCCGCCGCGGTTTCGCTAATTTGTATTAAAACCAGCTACCACAGGACTTTCGCATAGGACCCCGTTCAGTTAACCTCTAATCCTAATTGTGCAAGGAGGGGGGAGGGGGGGGGGGGGTAAGGGGGGGGGGCTATATAATCCTTACTCAGAACCTATTACGTCGTATATTTTGTCGCTACGCTGGATTTTAAAATATGCTTTCAACTAAAGTCTAGTTAGATTGGATTTATTTCTAGTGTTGTTCTGAAAACTTTGCTTGAATACATTAATCTTTTAAGCATTTTTATTCCAAAAAGTTGTTATTCTGAGACGATTGTTTGTTTCTCTGTATGGCTTCGTATGGTTTTAATGGATGGTTAAATTTGAACGTAATATATTTTCTTAGAAAGAATTTTTGAATACCCATTCTTTGTACATAAGTCATTATGCTAAAATTTCGGTCTGGGCCAACCTACCCTTAAGCATTCTAGGGTGCAAAGAACTTGAAAACTTGCAAAGTCAGGGAACATTGTAAGTGATGTTTCTGTGTCTATTATGGAGTAGATTTCAACAGAGCGACATAAATTTTATCTCGATATTTTATTAGAAGTGGAAAACTGTTGATGTCATCATCATAATTTTGGTAGGGGGAGAGTGCACGCTACATTCCCATTGCCGCTGGGCGCACTCGACTTGCCACGTTACCCCTCACTCACAGAATACTACCTTAAAATGTACTGCATTTCCCCAATGTATTTACGTGTTTCGGTAGTGAGTGAGATATGCCAGAGCTCATTCCAATCCCATCCTATCCTATCCCTCCCCATTTTCCCAATCCTTTCTCTCAATCCATTCCTTAATCTGCAAAGGTTGGCAGCGCATCGGGAGGCGTGCTAACGGTTCTCATTCTGGAATGATGTTGGCATGTATCGCGGATGTCTATGGACGACAGTATCCACTTACCATCAGGTGGTCTGTATACTCGTCTGCAACCTTTTTTTGATAAAAACAATCTTCTACTATATATGAGTCTTGTTACTTGAATTAAAGAGATTATTATTACTAAAGGCTATCATACCGCTGCTACTATCATGACTATCATACCACAACATCAACCTGTTTCTCTCCAATAAAGTCAAAGTGCTGGATTTATAAGACTTGTTATAATTCATGATCTTTCACTCTTTTAATCCAGCCAGTTCATACCAGTAAACCATCGATCCATCTGGTCGGAAGACGTCCGCCACTGCGTTCTTCAATAAATTATCTACATTCAACGAACCATTTTCCTCATCGAATATCAACACATCTCTGGGCCGATCCAATATCAATTGGACCCATTTGACTCCATGCAACGACGTAATGTTCCAATTGTCCGCGATCTCACTCACACGGGCGGTCTAGAATCCCTCAGCATTCGAAGAGACGTTGGGTTTCTCTGCGTGTTCCACCACTTGTACCGTGGGGAATTCTCTGAAGAATGGTTCAACATAATTCCCACCACGGGTTTATACAACCACGCGTCCTGTCACAGAAATGCCGTGCGTGAAACGGAGGTTTCGCGTAGTGTTCGGTCCAAAAACCATTTTATACCGCGAACCAGTAGGCTAAGGAACGAACTGGCTCGAGAGGTCTTTCCATTACGTTACGAAATGGGGTTCTTCAATATAGCATTCTGATGTTGATATGGGACCGCTAGCTCGTCTGCCTACTTCTCTATAAAAAAGCTGCCATGTCAAGTTGCTAGTTCTGTGTACTAAGGCTATCGTTCTTTGTTGAGTATGTTCAGATTTTATCTAACAAAGAACTCCGATCATAGAACTTTCAATAAGTGTTTAAAAAACTTTCAATTTCGATAGCCCTGAGCATAGCACTTCTGAGATCCTCCTAACATCTTCCACTGACTTTACTGTCGCAAAAGCCCCCCTTTTACCTACACTACTTAATACACAAATTTCTATTTCTGTTGCAAATTGTTCCGAGAATAGAACTTTCTACAACTTTCTATAGCGATGAAAACAAGCTCGCACTTTGCGGGATTCAGAAACAACTGACTTTGTATAGTTGACGATAAGTTGTTGTACAACTAACATAGATACTATCGTCAACTGTATAACAGACAATGTGTAATAACTTAAAAATGTATACGTTGAGTAAGTATATAAATAGTTAAGTATATTTAAGTATAAAAATGTATACCGTTAACATTTTTCGTACAATTCGAATGGCATCTAACGGCTTCATTAGAAAGAGTAGTTGAGCCTTAATTAAGAGGCTGTTAATAATATTTTATTTGCTAGGTATAATTATACTGATTACGAAGGTGAATCAAATAAATTTGGGAAGAAAGAGAATAAGAAATCTTTATTCTATTTGATGAAATTAGCCAATGGGCATCTTCATATGTTAAACGTTTAACCGTGGTCATGAGGTGTCATAGCCGTGGTCATAGCCCACCCAAAACGTAGAAATGATAATACATGTATAATAGATAAATATGTGTAAAAATAAAAATGCGATGGAAAGTGCTGGGCTCGCAATCTTTTTGCTGGACAAAATCCGAAATGAAGAAATTTAATAAAGAACTCAAGTTATCGGCATAGCTCAAACAATGGCAATGGGCAATTGAAGTGGCAGTGGGCAGGTCATATCTTGCAATAGCGACAACCGATGGGGAATATCTCGAATGGAGGCTACGTGGACAGACGTATTGAAGAAAGTCGCCGGTAGTGGCTGGATGTGAAGAGATGAGGACTGTGTGTGGTGGTGGTCCTTGGGAGAAGCCTTTTTTATAGAAAGAAGGTAGTAACCGTCCGGTTGTCCACCAGGTGGTACATGCCAACATCAGTCCAGAGCGACAAACTTTGGCACGCCTCCGGATACGCTGTCTACCTTTATTAATGTAAGAATGGATTTGAAGAAAGGGTTGGGGAAATGGGAAGGTATAGGATGCGATGGGAACGGGCTCTGGCAAATCTCACCAAGTACCGAGACGCGTACGTATATCGGGGAAAATACGTACATACGTATCCTATTAATATTATAAATGCGAAAGTTAGTGAGGGTGTATGTATGGATGTTTGTTACTCTTTCACGCAAAAACTACTCAATGGATTTTAACGAAACTGTACAATAATCATCAGAATGCTCATACATCAGAATAACACATAGGTTATATATTATTTTGAAATTTTGGAAAAGAAGCTTATAACCGAAGCGAGGGCGGGTCGCTAGTATTCAATATACGTATGTACGTAGGCCTATATACAGCAGTGGAAAGACTGATGGCATGGTGTGAAAATGCAAAAATCTTAAAAGTTATAATGGAAATTCTTTGAAAATATAATAACTCAAATTTACTGAACTTCACTATCGAACTGACCTTTTTCCTTTAATTAAACTACTTATTTACGCCCTCAAGTTCGGCATGATCCACGTCTTTATAAGGTTAAAGCATTGTGCAGAAATAAACTATTATAAGAAGACTGTAAAAAGGAAGCTTACTGAGTGCCGTTTCTTGCTTAAAATGTTTTCAGAGTTTAATTTTATTGGTTTAATTCAGAGGAAATGCCTTGAGGCCAACCGAGGAGCGAGTCATTTGGAGAAACAGGCGGCGTTTTTGAAAGCATTCGCTAAAATTATTGCGCTAGATGCCGACGAGGTAATGAAATAATCTAAACCCATATGGGTATATACATATAATGCACTCCCACTTCACACTATTCCCTAATGTACGTACGTGTTTCGATAGTGAGTGAGATATGCCAGAGCCCATTCCCATGCCATTCTGTCCTATCCCTCCCTATTTCCTTATTCTTTCTACAAACCCATTATTTCAGCTCCAAAGCACATCCGCGGACGTGACGTTTCTCATTCTGGGCTGAAGTTGGCATATACCGCGGATTTATTATTTTTCTATACTCCACACGCAAGTCGAGTATACATACCCCCAGGCTATATCACCGCTCAACAAATTTCTACTACGTGTTTTAAGTTTTAGGGGATAGGAAGAAGTTTAAAGTTTTTTTTTTTATAAAAATTGGATACTTATTTATAGGTAAGTGGATACTGTCGTCCATAGACATCCGCGATACATGTCAACATCAGTCTAGAAAGACAGACGTTGCCACGCCCCTGAATGGGATGCCTACCTTTGCAGATTAAGGAACGGATTGGGAAAATGGGGAGGGAGAAGATGGGATAGGAATGGGCTCTGGCATATCTCACTCACTACCGAAACACGTACGTACATTGGGGAAATACGATAAAGTGGGAAATGCAGTACATTTCATGGTAGTCTTCTGTGAGAGAGGGGTAACGTGGCTTGTAGGGTGCGCTCAGCGGTTGTGGGAATGCAGCGCACTCTCCCTCTCCTTAAGTTAGAAAATCTCAAGCAAAAGTAATAAATTCATATTAACAATGAGGTTCTTTTGATCAAATAACGTCAAATAATCATATACTTAAGTATTCTTTAGTGACAATGGAGAAATAAGAGGGACGCGTCGACTTTGTGGTGGCACTCTTAGTAATTATTTATTTCAGAAATTCAAAAAATAATTTGTTTTGTTGGTTATGATCTGCTGCTGATTTTATATTTTTTGCTGCTCATTTAAATACAGGCCTTTGAGAAACATAAACCATACAGACGAATGTATGAATGTGTGAGTGTTTAAAAACTTTGTTATTGGTTGTAATAGGAATGATCGACACAGTGATTGCATATAGCATATGCTCAGTTGACATAGTTTTAGTATGACATTGAGTCTTTACTATTCTAAAGTCTTTTGTTATCTTTTCATATATGGCAATAGTGCAATTAGCACATTGTGCCAATGTGAATTAGTCAATTATGCCAGTGTCGAGTTTACTTCGTAAATTACAATTTCGTAATCAAAATTCAAAACGCATCTCGTCAATGACCAGTATCGTTAAAGCAAGTCAAGAGTCGCTCAGTAAAATGACAGTAGGTTAACTGAGGACAGTATAATTGGACACGTTGGAAGAACACGAAACATGCAATCTTATGTTTTTCTTTGATTATATGATTATCACAGACATTATGTAGAAACACGACGCTCTTTGATATTTAATAAACTATCACTATTAAACCACAAAACCCGATATACGTATTTTTTATAATAATTTTAAACAGAAACAAAATTGAGTTGTCGTCAAAAAGTCCATCTTAAGATCTACGTGACAATCGATCATGAATATTTATCGTCGTTATTATAATACTAACTTTTGAAGACAATATTTTACCGCAAAATAAAGACAAACGGCGACCAGGAAAAGTAAACAAGAAACGAATGAAAAATAAATGAGTTACAAATTGAATTTGATAACAATTTAGAAATGAACCGCGAGCCGGCTCCTCCAAATTCACATTACAAGTTTAACAATCGACACCAACATCCGGAATGAATAAGACATGAACCGCAGATTCGCAGTTATTATGCAAATTTGTTTTAAGAAAAATATTGCAACGAGGGTCGAGTTCGGCTGACCACTATTTAAAAACCCAGTAAGTAACAAATTTAGATTTTTTTTTTAAATTTCAATTACAAAGCTAGCCTCCAAACAATTTTAAAAAAAACGTTAAATGTAGGTACATAAAAATAATCCTTTCAGGTTATTCAACAGTATCTGTAGCCCGGCCAGAATTTTTAAGAGGGAGCCAGATTGAGCCAGACTTTTTATTAAATAGCTTTTAATTTTTTTAATCTTTTGATATTACAAATTGTGTTCTATTATTAAATACGGGGGGAGAGGGTCCAACTGTTATCGGCCTGACAGAGAAAAAGGACACTCAAGCTCATGAAACTATTTTTATTTTTCAATAGTCTCCGTTGAACACACTTTTTGGATCATTTAATTAGCATTTCTATCCCAGTATAAAAATAGTCATACGTCTTGCCTTCAAAATGGGCGAAAACCGCAGTGGTTACCTCATCATCAGTGGAAAATCCTCTACCCCTTAAGTTCACCTTGAGTTTTGAGAACAAATAGAAATCCCTGGGAGTCGAGTCAGGACTACAGGACTATAGGGTGACAAAATTCCGTGAAGCCACACTTTGAAACAGCAGCTTTCGCAATTGCGGCGGCGTGGACGGGTGCATTGTCGTAGAGAAGCCGCACAACTTTGCTTAGTTTTCCACGACATTTTTGCTTGATTGCTTATTGCTTCTCTATAAGGGTAGCCTAATAGCTTCCAGTCACCGTTATATTATATCTATAAGAAATATTCCTTGAAAATTTCAAAATCTCGAAGCCATCATCTTTTTGGTGGACTGAGTCACCTTTGCCTGTCTAGGCGATGCTTAACCAGTACGACGCCAGTCCATCGACTCCCTTTTGGAAAGAGAATCATAGTAAAGAACCATAGTTTCATCCCCAGTAACTATTTCATCCAAAAATTCGCTTCCGTTTCTCTGAAAAGCCCTAAAAGTTCCTCGGAGCACGCTTCTAGTTCACTTCGCTGCACACTTGTAAGAAGTTTTGGTGGGTACCTCGCACTAACTTTATTCATAAGAAGATGTTCATGAAGAATCCTAAGGACTATAGTTTTGAAAGCTGCTATTTAGGTGTCTTTATCGTCATTAGCCGTCGGTTACTCAGAAATTCTTCTTCCACTAATTTGATGTTGTTTGGAGTAGGTGCCTCAGCTCGTCGACCAGAGCGAGGTTCGTCGTCAATGGACTCTCCTACTAAACGAAATTGGTTTCACCAACCTTTGTCGGTGGAAAATGATGGAGAAGTATCCCCGTACATATTATCCAACCTTTGTTTGATACTGGTCGGCCTAACACCTCCCCTGTAAGGAAAGTAATCACGGAACGATATTCCAGTCTCAACGTTTTAAAGATTTTACGACTTCCTGTTGTTCTAAAAGTGGAGGACACAAAACTAAATAGGATTTAACTCTAAAAATTATACACGAATTAGCAGGATAAATTACAATTACAATGACGTATAATTTGTTTTTTTTAGACATCTGGAAAAAAGAATAGGCCAGAAACTTTTGGACCTCTCTGATATATATAAATTATTAGTGCTACTGTTATGGTTATTTTGACTGCTTGAATGTTTTGGTCATTAATATACAATTTGTTAAAAAATACTTACCTACAACTGTACTAGGTTTTGATGTAACACAGCCGAGTTGGTAAAAATTCGATTGTCACGTAGCGACCGATCCGCGCCGATGTACAACGATTTTCTCTCTTTTGTTTAAAGCGACACTTTGTTTTGTTACTTCATTTCATTGTTTTACCGGTTGATGTTTCTTTGTTTACTTGATTGAATAGTCGCTGGAGACAAGTCCTGTTTATACAAGAAGTTTTTCAATCGACAGATTTTACCGCCATTTCCCGTCAAAGAATGCAGTCACCGATTTTTATTATTTCTCTCGATTATGGCGCAAGTTCGAGACTCCAATGACGTCGAAGCATTCAAGTTTATATTCAAAGGATCAAGATAATAGGCTTGAGCATATTTTATTTGTCGTTATGATTTTTGTTAATATACTAATAAGTGTTTGCGTAGCCGTAAAGTGCGATGAGTAATAATTAAGGAAACCGGAAACTTTTTGTCGTGTTTGGTCATGGTTTTCACATCCTTTAAACAAATGACCAGCAGCCACGATTATGAATAATTACAATACGTGAGCCCAATGATAAAATGGACAATTAATAAGTGCAACTTAAATATTATACCATACAATACCATCAGCCACCGCTGGATATCTGCCTCTCTCAGGACTAGTCCCACACCCAATCTTTCGCTCCTGTCATCCAACCACCACCACCACCAAGCCATCGGTCCACCTGGACGGAGCGCGTTTCTCACTATTCCCGGTACGTGGGCTCCATTCGCGGACTCGTCTACAACATCGGTAATCGGTCCTGGAGCAAATATGAGCTGCTCATGCCACTTCAGCATACTGATTCCTTGGCGAATCTCTTTATTTCGGATCTTATTCCGTTAAGAAACTCGGAGCATAGCTCCTCCAACAAGTAAGAATATAATTATTACGTCTATAGAAGTTTATTTGCTAAATGCAAAGGAAAGACATTTTTAAACCTACGTAGCCCAAGATGCTGCGCCGCGGGGCGAAATCTGTTAAGTACTTATCTACAGAATTATTCAATGTGTTCCTCCTAACTTTGGATTAATGTTATTTTAAATAACTGTGAATTTGAGAATAATTGAGGGCCCATCTTGGCAACTTTCGATTCTGGAGCACTTAAAACTTTGACGTACTTCCCGAATACAATTTGTGTTTCTATCGGAATTCGCGTTTCGTGCCCGTCAATCTTCATTCTTAAAGTTTTTTCCGTAATTTATCGCTTGAAATTAATTAAGTACCTGAGGATTGAGGCAATAATTACGTTATGAAGAAAATTTTATTATTTTTGATAACTTGATTTTATCAATATTTGAGTGGAGTTGTGAAGTTTTAAATTAGTATTAACTATTTACTTAGTAATTACTACACCGTGCATTCAGCCTGTGTCTCCTACTGCTGGGAGGGGGAGAGTGCACGCTGCAATCCAACAGCCGCTGGGCGCGCTCGACTGGCCACGTTACCCCCCTCTCACAGAAGACTACCTTGAAATGTACTGCATTTCCCACTTTACTATATTTCCCTAATGTATGTACGTGTTTCGGTAGTGAGTGAGATGTGCCATAGCCCATTCCCATCCTATCCCTCCCCATTTTCCCATGTTGGCATGTATCGCGGATGTCTATGGGCGACAGTGTCCACTAACCACCAGGTGCTCATCTGTCGAATTCGTACATAAAAAAAAAAATATAGGCCTTTTTTATATAGAAAAACTCGGCAGACAAGTATACAGTTCACCTGCTGGTAAGTCGATATTGTCGTCCATAGACATCCGTGATACATGCCAACATCAGTCCAGAATGACAAACGTTGGCACGCCCCTTGATGCGCTGCCTACCTTTGCAGATTATGGAATGGATTGGGAGAAAGGGTTGGGAAAATGGAGAAGGATAGGATAGAATGGGATGGAAATGGGCTCTGGCATATCTCACTCACTACCGAGACACGTGCGTACATTGGGGCACGCATTCTTTCATCTATTACTTTTATTATTTCAGACCCGATGACAATATAAAATATTACTCTTTAGTCAATTTGTCGAGAGGGTTGATGCATGCTGCAATCCGAAGCCGTTGTTTGTGCTCGACTGGCCAAATTAACCTCCCTAACGCGTAGGCTCTCTCCCAGAACACTGGCTATGTAATGTACAAGAGAATAGAAAGTAATGGAACAAAAGAAGTCTTTTATCTCAACTTCACACTTCTTCTCCTTTGTTATTCTTTACTCCTGAGGAAAAGTCCACATCCTGTTATACTATACTTACCATACAATCAGCCTGTCTCTCTACTGTCGACTATAGGTCTCTTCCAAGGTCCGTCACCGTCAATTACTACCGAAGAAGACGACTGAAGAAGAGCATCCTATCCATAACCCATAATAATTCCCCATTCCGTCCAATCGTTCCACTTCTTAAATCTCCAAAGATTGGCGTTGTGTCCGAGGAGTGAAACTTTACTTTAACCTTAGTCTGTCACTCATAAATGTCGGCACGCGTCTCGGACAGACGTTTTTCGACTATTCGGCAAATATAAAGCAGTACTTCGTCATCACTTTTAACTCGTTTAACTTTAACGTTTAACCGACAAAAAGTTCACGATTACACTTTATTCGTTTGTCGAATGTGTTCACATCATATTTGCACTACGAACCGACCCCATTCCAGAACATCTGCAAGCATTTTTCATTTCCACAGCACGACGCGATTGCACAGTTGACCGGTTCTTAGGAGCAGGCACTGAATGCTCCTGATGGGTGATTGATGATCCCCACCCCCCTTCCCGCCCCACCCGAGGAGCTCGGGTTCACAATTCACAGCGCGATCATAAATTAACTGCACTCTCATTTGGGAAGTACAATAAAACGCTTGAAAGGAATATTCAGTGATTGTTCTACTTCACTTGCGGCGCTTTAACCACCGCTCCTTTGTAGAGAATCCATTATTTGATGTGGAATGCGGTATCGACCGGGGAAAAGATAATTTTCTTGTTGATATTTCCCTTCTTTTAGGGAAATCTCGAAAAATACTTCGATCCTTACTAATAATTCGGTAGGTAGTAATTGTATTTTTTTGCGTTTAACATTCGATTATATATTATCAATCATTAAATAATTAATTATTAAAAGGTTTTTTAATAAGAAGTAATTGTTTTTTTTTTTTGCTTATTTTTTTTCAAGCAACTGCGTACCTATTATATGCCATCACGACCCCCCAGATTTAAGAAACTGTGGTTTAGACTAGTGCTAGCACGAGGTTCATGGGCGACAGTATCCGTTTATACCCAGGTGGACTCTCTGCGTATCCGCCAAATTCGATCTATAAAAAAACCGTAATATCAACTGGTATCACCATTTAAACAGGAAATAACCAATTATAACTAATGTTCTTAAAATGAGCGCTGAAAGTTAGTGCAAATGAATCTTAACCTTAACCGTTTTGGACTCGATCATTTAATTACACTAGCCTTTAACGTTAGTCTTTTTAATTCATTAGCGCACACTAAGCGTTCGAGCTTCGACCGTACAACGCTCGTTTATACAACACTAGTTATAACAATCAGTGCGACACGTCGCTCGCTAACGTGTACCGTTTTGATACACGGACGGATATGTCGTACCCATGTCATACGTGCCTTATTATATATACATGAATTGACCTATCCTCGTCTCATAGTACAATATACGTAGGTATTTAGCATATTTCACTCATGATTTTATTAGTGGTATATGTGTAAAAATTATCATTCCATAGGTATCGAATTTTATTTTTCTAGTCTCGAAAGCTGTAACAGTAAAAGACCCAATACCATTCAACGGATTTTAATATAATTTAGTTACGGCATATTATTTATTGAATATTATATTTTGCTCGCGGCGTTAAAAGTAATTGGCTTTCCCTAGAAAATTGATTGATATTTCGGGATAAAAAATAAGTATAAATAAAAATAAGAATTCAATGAATTCAGTGGATTCAATCAGAGATTCAATGAAATCAAATAGGTAGTTTGGAATCCACAGAAGGACATGTCCTTCTGTGGAATTTCGCTGAACAGATTCAATGAATCAGAGATTTCATTGAATTGGTTCAGTAGTTTAATCGTGAAGACATAACAAATTTTCACGTTTATAATAAAGAAATAATTAATTGTGCAGGATTAAATTAAACGTAAAAAACTTTGTAAAACAAGTTTTTATTGAAATGCACTGTGTTAGGAAACCGACTATGTTCCTTTTCTCCCGCCTCGTCCTATTCCGCCAAACTTGGCAACACTGACAGTTCGATGTCTGTCCGCGAGTGCGCTTGTTACGCTTAGACAAGAGACTCAAATAATATCAAATAGTAACCGTGTGTGTGGTGTCTGTGTAGTGAAAATATTACTGAACCAGCTCATAACCCACAACGAGGTGCCCCGGGGCTGGAGACAAGCATTCATCGTCCTGCGAGTACATACCTCTTCCCTTTAACATAGTCGGGAATTTGTTGGGGTAGTTTCAAAACTTAGTTTACGCAACACACTGTAATAAAAAAATAATAATGACTTCCGTGTTTAATTTCTTCACTTTAGTATATTACATTTAATAAAAGCTTGTTTTTAAAAAGTTTTTTTTACGTTTAATTTATTTAGTCCGTTTTAGTGTTCTAAATTGCACAAACTTCTCAACCTATCCATCTCCAGTAACGCATATAATTCGCTTGATTTTGAATTTGATTTTGGGATTTTCCTTCTACTAGACATCAAGACGAGCCTAACACAGCGTCTATTGTTCGCTGTTGAGGAGTTCCACGTTGCGCTGGCCTTCCTAGTTGCAGCATCAGGTGAAGGTGATCAGATTATTGTGCTGTCATTGGTTTTATATATATATGCTTAAAATTTTTAGGGCAGTGGTATAAATGAAAGTGGATTAACATAGATTTTAAAGATTTGACCTAAATAAACTAATACTTAACTAACAAACATGTGAAGTTAAATAAAAGCCTGTGAAATATACTGAACGGACAGCAAATCGATGGCAGCAAATCGACGGTAGCAATTTTAAAAGTCGGTTCTGCTTTGACAGTAACATACTTATTAATTTAAAATTATTTATGTTATTCAAAAATAAGTTGTTTTATTGATAACGATATGTTGTTCATTTAGTATTTTAATACTGTTTATCTAAACATTAGTATGGATAGTGTGGATTGGATAGCGTCCGCACTTCTCTTTGCCTATACCACAATACTTGAAGACGATAGCTTTCAATCATTGCGTCCTACCAGTTATGACGTATGGGTGCACAAACGTGGCCTCTGATTGTGGGAATGGTCCATAAGTTTAAAATCGCTCAGCGAGCTATGGAGAGAGTTATGTGATAGGTAGGTGGCGGGTCATATTTGCCGCAGGACCGATAACTGATAGCCGAGACCTCGAATGGAGGTCACGTATCGGGAAGCGCAGTGTGGGGCGCCCTTTGGCCACGTGGGCTGACCACTTGAAGATGTCCGCTGGTGGTAGTTGGATGAAAACAGTCGAGGATCGTCTGTGGGAGAGCTTCGGGAGAGGCCTGTATATCCAACAGTGGAGAGACATACGCGATGCTATGGTATTGTAGTGTGGATGTGGATACACATATATTACCAATATCAATATATTGCAAACTTTTGATAAAATTTATATTTTGTGTAGTTAATATTTCCAAATCATGGTAGTATTTTATTTACATATTTAATATACACTAATCATAAGTACTTGTTTAAAATTTACTGTCTGTATTATTAAATTACATGTATTATTAATAATAAAAAAATCACCTATTACTTGCCGACAATCAATTACATACTGTTTGTAAAGTGTCAGTCTAATCTATATTTGGCCATTACCCAACACTAGCAATATATTTGTTAAATATGTTACATAAATAAAAGGCTAGATTGCATAAGTAAATTTCGGATTTTCATTTTACGCATCTCATCGAAAATTCACTTTCATATTGGTTTGCTGGAAAGGACAGTCCAAGATTTCTCGAGTACGATATAATCGTTTAGCGAAAGTCTGCTGTTTTTGGTTACATTTTTATCATGTTATCCCTTTTGTGTCCAAAGTTACATGTCACCCGATTGCTACAAGTTTACCACTGAGTTATCTCAACTTTAAAGGATCCTTTATCTTCAGGACTGCGAGGAAAAAAGTTGAAGAATTAAAGATAACAAAGCGGAGCGCTTCGGGCGAGCTCTTTTTAAAAATATTACTTGAAAAAATATGGAACAATAAAGATCAGTATAATTTTGTTGGTCGAGCGAGCTCAGCTGAATAGGTAATTTTGGAACTTCCGGTTGCGTTGGGGGCATTAAAACTTTTTCTTGTGGAAATATCTGCCGGGTTTGTGCGGAGTCACCGCGGTGTGAGGGGGAGAGGAGTCGTCGATCGCGAGAAGATAGGGGCTTGGCTTAAAAACGACTTAACCGATCCGAGCACTATCCGCGAACCCATCTCTGCTGTAATAGGGAAAGTTTACGCGGCGATAGGAAACCGAACTCGATGACTTCTCGAGCGGTTACATTCAAGTCCCCTTACGCGTCAATGAGCCGTATTACTTAACAAGGGCTCTTCTCTAATTGTTGCGCCAGATAAAGGTATTTTTTTTGCAAGCTGTTATTTAACTTCACATGTGTGTTTGTTAGTTTGTTTAAGTCAAGTTTTGAAAGTTGATTTTAACCCACTTCCACTTGTACCACTGCCTTGAAATTTTACACATGTATATAAAACCGATGACAATACAATGATCTGATGATCTTGACCCGATGCTACGGCTAGGATGCTAACGCACTTTGAAACTCATCAACGGCGAACAGTAGACACGTCGTGTTTGGGCTCGTTTTGGTGAACTCGTGGTTTTAATGACAACACTTTAGTGTTGAACTAACCTTGATAACACTTTATCTTGAAATGATACTGTAGCCAAGAAGGCCAGCACACTGTAGAACTACTCAACGGTGAACAGTAGACACGTCGTGTTTGGGATCGTTTTGATGGGTTCTCAATTTAATGGGTTCTCACAGCCGCTGGGCACACTCGACTGGTCACGTTACCCTTCTCTCACAGAAGACTACCTTGAAATTTCTTCTCCAAATCCATTCCTATATCTCAAAGGTAGGCATCCCATCCAGGGGCGTGGCAACGTTTGTCATTCTGGACTGATGTCGGCATGTATCGCGGATGTGTATGGATGACAGTATCCACTTACCATCAGGTGGACTATATATTCGTCTGCCGCCTTTATCTATAAAAAAAAATCTAATTAATATTAAGGTTTTGAAATAAATTATACAAACGAATTCAGGAAAAATGGTCTTTATTAAAACCCCTTTGCCGGTGAAAGAATCACCACAGATATCGACGACAACCCTAGTATGTACAGTTTTATACTTAACGTTCTATTTACAGAGTAATTATAATCATACAGTTAGATTATTTAGTTAAAAACTTGAGATTTTTGTATAAAGTTCGTGATCGATTTCACCGGGACATATGTTTCGTGATATACAGGTTGGAACAAATGAAAGGACGGGAGAGTACCTCAAATATTGGAAAAATACATTCCTACATGACAATTTTCTCTCAATTCAGTACATTAGTAAATTTTTTGGCAGTACGCTAATCAGATCACTTAAATGATTTCGATCCAGACCACAGATTTTACTATAATATGTGCCGTGTACATAAATTTATTTGTCGCTCCATAATTCTATATTAATTAGTCAATGAATTTTGTGAGTTATTACTATATAATAATAATAATAATAATAAATGATAGTAGATTTTCTTATTATTTAAAATAAAATGAAGTTTTCTTTCGAGTATAATTCACTTCAATATGTAAGGTAGGCGACTTACTTTCCCAAAAGCCCGTTAATTTATTCCACTCTATAGGTCACAATATATTAATGTAATATATACTTGAGATAATATTCAGAGGCTTGAATGTAACATAATACTAAACGTGTCACAGATATGCGATTTGACAGCGAACAAAGAAACTATGCCAAATAACACATTCCCCAGTGAAATGAAGCGAATGCAGACTTCATTCGTAAATAAATATTTATGATAACATCTGTACAACATTCTAAGCAAGTTCAACAGTTCAGGAGTATACTCCTAAATTAAGTCTATTAACTAACATTTTGACTATATTTTTACTATAATAAACAGAATTACATTATTATGTATGGTTAAATAAGAAATACCTCCACCCTCTCAAGACTGAATTTCTATCTAATGATAATAATAATAATACTTTGATCATAATAATAGTTTTAATAAACTAACAACTTTTTTATAAACTTGATATTTTCCAAAACAAAGTTATTTTTTTAATGAAATCTCTGACTTTGTTACTCTGTACTGCGCGCTAGAGATGGGTAAAAGTGCGCTAACTCACTTCACTGCACTGACTGTGACAACACACTTTTAACATGCACTATGGCGCACAACCCGCTTTGAGGCGGTGAGTTCTGCAGTGTTACCTCCACCTTACTTAAAGATAAAATCAGCTTTTTATTTTAATTGTACCTCTTATATAGTTAAAAAAGAAACAAAAATAATGTACACTGCTTCGAAATAAAAGCTAATTATTGGAATTACCTATATATTCGACTGGAATTAATAAAAAAGGCTTAAACCGAGCCGTCCGAATTGTTTATCTATAGATAAATTAAACTAATACAAATTAACACTGCGCCATAGCGAAATTGGGTTAATTCCACTGACATAGTTTGCTGCGCTTGAGATACTGAGTTAACTCAAGGAATATTGCTGAGTTACCCATCTCTCGTACACGCTACTAGGAATGGCAATGGACACTCCGTTCGCAAATAGCTGCTAATTGAACCGCTGCTATTACAGACCTATCACATGTATGTAAATTGGCGCGAGTGTACGTATGAGACGCGCGTGACGCGGTGTGTGTAAAAAATTGCCGAATTTTAAAAAGTCATAGAACCATAGTTGTTACTTTTCACGGGAGAAATAAGAGGGTGCCGTTATTTATTATTCAACCCTGTATACGTAGACTACATAAATTCGCATTACAATGTATGAAGAATTAACAGTTTAGAAAACGGTAAACATATTTAAATAAATATTGTATAAATATGATGCTAAGGTGCATTGGTCAGGAGGTATATATTAAAGTATACTTTTCAGTTAAAAATACACAAGTTCCTGTATTCCTCCTACTTTAAAAAATAAAGAAAACACCAAAGCATTGCATTCAAAAATTTTCGATTTTTTTTCAATTTGTGTTTCAGGGAGTTGTCGAAACTTTAAAAAGGTTTAAGAGTTGAAACGCTCTAAGGCAGGGTAATGACGTTGGCTTTGAAAAGTTGAAAATGTACTGAAATAGAAACTCCTGGAAATGACGTTTCGAAAATAACCAAATAATATTCAGCGATCCGAAGAAATTGTAACTTCTTTCAACTTTTGTAATTTGAGTTAAGCCAAAATTTCATTTTGGTCATTTCAACATTTTTGGCACGTACGGCCAATAAAGAGTTTGCACAAATACAAACTACTTTAGCGCTTTGCGCAAATATAACGTTGTAGAACAAACTTATTCATTCGTTAGAGCAATGAAAATGAATTGTAAAACCCCGTGATAACGCGTCTACGAATGCAAAATAAGTTTGTAATAAATGCGGACGCCCGGTTGGTCATACGTTATAAATTTAGCAATGCAGTAAATTTCATTTGAGTGTCTTTAAACTCTACAGCATATTAGTATTAATTTTATTTTATATACACACACATAAATACGTTATAAAAAACTTTCGATCTTTATTGATTTTTACAAGAGTTCCTGGTAGAATAAGGACAGTCAAGAAAATAATTAGAATACCTTTCAACATTCTCTTTAACTCAGTTTTCTTCACTAACTCTTACCCTTTTTACTTTGTTATTTGACCTGTTCAGTGTACTATTTCTTAATATAGCCCTTTCTCAAATGAAAACTTTTCAATTATTCGTTAACAAAATAATTATAAACTGTAGTTTGTATTATAAAATGTATATTTTTGAAAAAATGTAGTAGTTTAGTACATACCGTGATACATGCCAACATCAGTCAAAAATGACCAACGTTACCTTGCCCCATTGATCATATATCTTTATAAATTTAGGAGTGGAAGATGAAATAAATGAACTTTCAATTTAGTTTACAATATCTACGTGATCCTCAATTCATACTTATCTTTCATTCAAGTCATCAACATCATATATCCTCAAGGTGGATATACGTCATGTTATACATCAAGGTTGTATAGATACTTATGTCATACATGTCAAACATTTTAACATAGATGCTAGAGTGTGTATCGAGTTACCGATGAGCCGTTGCACAGAGAGCATCGGTGCGTGAACGCTCGGCCATCCGTAACTATTGCACTCCACAGAAATGATATATTTCCACTTTGTCGCTAACTCAATTATACGATTACACAATTTTAACGAGTGATTGTCGCTCTATTATCCATATTTAACAAATACACTCTTAGTCCATTTCTATGAAATTACTTTGAATGTGAAATTCATTTCAACTTTTCGCTAAGTCACTGACGTTTGTTTAAGTTTTTTCTTTCATTTATCATCGTAACAATATCACGACATTTAATAGGTAAGTATATCAGTCGAGTAGCCACACAGTTCTTCAAAACACTCGATCGATTTGTTTCTAAACTGACGTCTATTATATCTTTGCTATCATCAATATCCGAAATCACTTACACGACACTGATATTATCAGTTTTGTCCTGACAAAAGGAATAGTCTTAACTTCGCGAATTTTAAAAATTATTTACACTGCACTTTTAAAAACTGTAATTTCATTCGTTTTAGTATTACAAGTCGTCTAAATAGACATCTTCTCTATCTGATAAAACGATAAGTCTTAATCAAGTTTATGAATTTTAGAAACTATTTACACTGCATTTTTAAAAACTCCAATTTCATTGGTCTTAGTATTAAAAATCATCTAAACAGATATCTCCTGTATCTGTACCCGTTTCTTCGCAGGAGCGGCGCTGTTTGGCCTCTCTTTTAGTTCCGACTCGCAGCTGCGCTGTGAAAATCGATGACTACGTTAGATGCCAATTAAAATGTTTACTTTTTAATTAAAATCTTTATTCAACAAACAGAGATGAGGAAAAAGAGAAACACTTTTGTGACAGCAACATTTTAATTAGACCATTAATTTATAGAGCTGCTGAAATATAAATGAACAATAACAAACAAATGGAAAATAACTTGGAGAATTGAGTGCTGGTGATAATTCGTGCAGTATTAATATAGCGATAACGGGCATGCATCTGTAGCACATGTAACAATTCTTTGTAGATGTTTGTCCGAATATATAACTAATATAGAAATAAGCAGGTTTTTTTATTTGTCAAGGCATAGACCGATCAGTAACACAACCATAAACTGACCATATATTAGTATATCAAAAATAATATCAGTGTATTAGTTTTGTTTGTGAATGATTTCATTCGTTGTGTTATTGAAAGATACGTTATTTTGCATTTTCTCTTGTTACTGGTTGCACGTTATTATATGATAACTTGTCACTAATATTGACAGCTCTTGAAACAAATAATGCAGTGATAAACTTGAACATCACTCCTCCCTATTTAGCTATGTCACAGTTAATAACACAACCAATAACACACAAGTTAATACAGTTAATAATGGTTAATAACACAACTATTGACATCCAAATGATAATAACGAGTCGAAAGACACTTGAAAGTAATCAATAATTAATGAATACACAAATTAGGTATAATGGTTAATAAAATAAAACAAAAAGTATATTGGAGGATTAACATTTGTTGTATCAAATCTTTTGTAAAAGGAATTAATAGTCTATTAAAGATGCATAGAGCATCTAAAATACGAAGAAAGAAAGTAGTTTATTTCCTGTTCACAGTGGCAAATCTTGAGAGAAAGCCAAAAATATGCAAAAATAAAAAGAGAACACGTAATTTATTTGTGTCACTGAAACAGCAAATACTCAGACTGACGTATCTGACTCAGCTTTGCTGAAATACTTTGCTGCAGAATATTAGTTATTACTGAGCATTATCAGTTTAAATACCTTAATATAAGAATTTGAAGGTAAATTAAGAATATTGTTTTGGTGGACAACAACAAATGAAGCAGAAATAATATAAAAGACAGGCAAAATAACAACAATACTTTTGTAAAACTGAATTGACTCCGCTTAAGAGGCAGCCTGAACTGTATCGCTGATTTTATCCAGCTCCACATACATGTGTGTTCTAAAGTAGTGGTTCTTAACCTTTGAGAGATGAGGAACCATTTTATATATTTCTTTTCTCATAATACCGTTGACTGTATATGATTTGGTCAAAAATGAAGAAAGAGTGAATTCAGTGTTTTGTTAATTAAACGAATACAGATATGAAATACAAGAAACTAACAATAATGTCCTTCACAAAATTGATTTAATGAGATTTTTTAGTTTGCTTTTGTCTTACTAATTGCTGAATTATTGGATCGCTATCGTATTTAGATATGTTTTTCTAAATAAATATTTTTGGTTAAGTGACTTAATAACTTCGTGGAGCATTCCTAAGGTGCCTGACGGACCACCGATTATGAACCACTGCCCTATAGCTATTTTCATCTATGTCATTAACTATCAAGCTGAAGGATATTATTACCTTGAGGGTACTTTTCCTTGGTGATGTAACTGTGGTCGGATCACTGTTCAGAGATCCGGTCGCGGCGCGACTGCTGCAGCTGCCTGGAAGTTTATCTTAATTATTATCTTTCGAACAGTCTCTTTCCAAATGAATTTTTGTTTCTTTACATATATGACAACGCGGTGTAATTAGCACATTCTGCCAGTGTCAAGTTTTCTTCGTAATTAAAGTCAAAACAATTTAAAACACATCCCGTCAATGTCCATTCACGTCGTAGCAAGCCAGGAGTCGCTCAGTAAAGTGATAGTAGGTTTACTGAGTACAGAGACGCACTCTGGAAACTTTATTTCATTATCTTAAACATTACGTATTAAATCACAAAACTCACAATTTATACTTTTTATATTAATCAAACAAAAACTCAACTATCACTTCTCGATGCCCGCGCCAAAAAGTCAGTTTATCTTAATTACCTTTCGAACAGTCTCTTCCCAAAGGAGTTATCGGTTTGCTATAAAATTTTATGCGGAAAAGTTGGTTAAAAATAAACTCAGGTTATCCCCAATAGACTTACTCGTTCGAAGCCGATGTGCCAAAGGTTGTTTAAATATAAACAACAGGTAAATATCCGAGGAACTATTTGTCATTTTACACATATTAATCTACTCGTATATATATAAAAATGGATGTTGGTATCTATAGACTTCGACACCGTTTGACCGATCACCATGAAAGTTGGCACACATATGTGTATTTTTTCATGGAGAAGGTTTTTATGCTATCCACTTTGTTGTAACTCGTCACTAGATGACGCTGCAGCACATCAACTTCTATACCGTTCAATCGATCGCAAAAATTATATCGACGGCCAAACAGAATAATCTGTGATTTTATATAAATTTATATACACAGGCAGGACAACGTCTGCCAGGTTTTGCTAGTCTAATATGCGCCACTTGTAGGTATATGTTGGCCGTGTCAGCTTTGGAATACCACCACCCCCATCCTTCCCCGTGGGTGGGGACTAAGGGATAACAAAGAGGCTACCACCAGCGTTGAGGAACTACACCACCTCTAAAAGAGTGGACACTCCAACTCGCCGCCAGCGTGGCGTTTTAAGGACATACTCGTAAATCCCTCGTGCAGAAGACCACGAGGACGAGGGCGATGACCATAATCACCGATGGATAATATAGCACTGCTTAATAAAGATATTTTTTTTTTATATACGGAGGCGGTAGACATGCATATAGTCTACCTGATGGTAAGTGGATGCTGCCCATAGACATCCGCGATACATGCCAAAAAATGACAAACGTTGGCCCGCCTGCGGATGTGCTGCCTACCTTTGGAGATATAGGAATGGACTGGGAAACTGGAAAGGGATAGGATGGGGTGGGAATGGGCTCTGGCACATCTGACTCACTACCGACACACGTACGTACATTGGGGAAATACGATAAACTGGGAAATGCAGTACATTTCAAGGTAGTCTTCTGTGAGAGAGGTGTAACGTGACCAGTCGAGCGCGCCCAGCGGCTGTTGGATTGCAGCATGCACTCTCTCCCCCTCAGGAAAAAAATGAAATAAGTAAATAAACAGTTGACATTACGTCGCTTTTCTTGAGAATGCCACCAAATTATATACTACCGTTTTTCCAACAATACAATTTTGGCATGGGTTCATGTCCTGCCTCGCCTTAAACTCGTTCATCCTTTTTATAATATGCCACTAAATTACCACACTTTTCCCTTTTTGTTTGGTTGGATTTCTTTTTGTGAATTTACTTATGACTTTTAGCGCGTAAAATGACTAAACATATTGCGTTAGCCTATATGTATGCTATGTACAAATCTAAATAAGTTTATTTATCTTTATAGTGTTTTCCATGCATGTATCCAATGTACATGTCACGTTGGCTTCCTATTTATTAAAATAAACTTACCATCTCTTCTAGGCCTGCGATGCGTAGTCCTCCGTCTTCCCCGCTGCAGGTAAATCCCCGCGAAGACAAGCACGTTCAAAGCTAGCAGAAAGCACCCCGCGCCTACTGTGACTCCCAGTGCCACTGTGTAGCTGTTATTTTCGGTAAAAATATTATTATATTAATTGAATCTTCCGGGCTACTTGGCCGAGGTCTTCTGGAATCTCTTCTCTTTCTTCCAAACGTTTCGTCAACAACTGCGGTTGACATCTTCAGTGGCGACTGCGTTCACTTTCGGAGAGATGTTATCTCTTCGGCTTCTCGAGCGCAACTAACTCGAAGACTGTGGCGCACCGGTATTTATAGTGGGCGAGGGTAGTTGTGATTGTGTATGTACCGACGCACCGATATTTATAGTGGGCGAGGGTAGTTGTGATTGTGTGTGTACCGAGACTGTTTTTTACCCTCTCGTCTCTCTTCCCCGTGAGCTTGATGTCTTCGGAGTGCTGAATACCAGATATTACGAAGTCTTAGATTCTCTTCTTTTTTGTTAAAATTGTTGGGATTGGGTAAATTGTTGGGTAAAGAGAAGAGATTCCAGAAGACCTCGGCCAAGTAGCCCGGAAGATTCAATTAATATGGACACCGGTCGAGAAAGCCTACACTCCACTATAAAAATATTATTGTTCTTACAGAAAAATGTTATTGGTATTTACTACTATGGTAGTGTTAGAACAGCACAGGATCGAGAAGGGAAGAGAAGGAAAGAAGAGAAGAGAAGGAAACAAAGGAAGAGAGGCTTATACTCAGCAGTGGGTGGAAACAGGCTGGCGATGATGTTATGAAAATGACCACTGAACTTCAACGATCGAATCTTAAAGACTCGTGCATTAAAGGCTTCTGAGCGTTATTATAATTCAAGTTTCTCAATGGAAATGAGCCAATTTTTTAAGGTTCATGTTTCATATTTTTTTCGAAAGAATTGAACGAATTAACGAAAGAATTAATTTATATCAGTTTTTTTTTTTTTTGGATAAATTACTACGAAATTATAGGAAAAAATGTGAAATTTAGGCGTCACAGTTACGGCTGTATGGATTGCTATTTTTGTCATAATGTATAAAAATCGAGGTAAACATCGACCTGTCGACCTGTAACCTGTCGACCTGTTACCTGTCGACCTGTTACCTGTGGACCTATCGACCTGTTACCTGTCATCAAGGTAAACAAACAAAATCGTGACCTCTATTTGTGACAATAATCTCTTCCTTGTGAACTGACTGCGGTTTATTTTCTTTCTATCTGAGCTTGAATCTCTGGTTATTTACGGCAATATTGCATTCGAAACTGCACAATTAATATTGCTAGTCCATTTGTACGGGTCAAATTCTACTAATTTGCTTAACATTGATATATGTATGATTGTAGAGTACATGAAGACCATAATTCATAATTCTGCGGTTAGCACTAACTAACGCTATTATTATTTCTAACACTGTCACTTTGTGGTTCTATATATATGTACTCTATGTAAAAATACTCAAAATCAGGGTGTTAGAAAAATTGGCCCATCCCCATTATGATTTGTTTGTGCACTCGTGTTGTTAACATAAACTAATTGATTAAATACGTTCTACAAGAACCTTGTTAGGGTTAAGAGATATTTGTTTAACATTAATTAAACTATCGCAGCATCTGAATTAGTATTATCTTAAGATAAATAAATAAATAACACCGCACTCAATGGTTCACACTAGAATTCCCCGTGTCGTGGGCCCAGAGACACATACAAATACAAACATACGCCCAGACCCGAACATACATTTTCTTTTTTTTTAACAAATATATGTCCGTCCGGGGATGGAACCCGGGGTCTTTTGCACAGCAAGCTGGGTCATTACCAACAGCGTCAATCGGTCGGTCTCAATAATTAAATAAAAGTAAATATTTTTTTATAATTTCACTAACAAATTATTTTACATAACATTAATGTTTCTTACTCCTCTTTATCATACAAAAACTCTACAAGGAATAGTTGCATTTAGTAAAAAGTATAATATTTTCGTTATTGTGTACAATTTTAGTTATTTATTATAAGTTATTTATTAATTTATATATAACCAAAATCAGACTATGTATATTATAATATTACGTAAGGGCCCGAATTAAATATTTTTAATTTTTAATCAATTAAACCTAGTCTCTATTGAGGGCTTAAATTTTAGGGCAGGAATACTGTAAACACATGTGTTTTTAATGGTAGTGAGCCCTACACCGCCGAGAGTTAAAGGCTCACTAACGATAACGTTTATATTAAACGTTTACGTAAATTTCTTCGATATCTCCCATAAAAATACGAAAAAATAAATTCAACGCTAATATTTATAAAAGATGTTGTTGAGTCGTAATGGTTTACAACTCCCGTTCAAACATTATTTGCTAAAACAACATACGGAATATAGTGTAAGGTCCCTTCCGACTGGCGCCTGCTATCGGTGTTTTTTTTATTATAGAATTAAAGCCTTATTACACTGAAAAGATGGTATGCTAATTAACAACATCATCAGTTTGATAAAAATACGCTCATTTCTCAGCTGGATGCAAGATCTGGTTAATTCTAGGAAGTTTCAAGCGATACATTATTATTATCAGTATTATGGTATTCAGATGCTGCGAAAGACAAGGAATCTTCTAAGAAACAGCATATAGAGGTGACTAGAAGGATGGCTTGAGAATCAGCTCTGGCATATCTCACTCACTATCGAAACACGTACAGCCATTGCAGGATAATAAAGTAGGAAACGCAGTACATTTCAAGGTAGTCTAAATATTTTAATGTAGCGTAAGTCGTCTGTTCCATCTATCCCTACCGGCTTATAGCGGGTGGAGAAATAATGATTTTTCTCTCATCCTTACTGCGAAAATATACTAGTGAGAAGAAAAACATTTATCAGCAGGTGCAACTTCTGTGTGCGCGAGACCCACTTCAGACGCTTACCTAAAGGCAACCTTCTGTATCATTTCCGTACTTAAACTGAGATATGGCACAGCATTAAGGCCTGTTCAGATATAAGCGATATTTGATGCAGCCTGTTATAACGATACTCGCGTGGGTACGCAATAATTCCTTCTTTCAGACATGGGCAATATTCGCTAATCGCTACGGGTAGCGATATACCGTGTAGGCTGAGGCCCAGTGTTAACGGTATCGCTTACGCAAGCGGTAAAACGCGTGCCTAGGGGATATTCGCTCCCCCATTTGAATTCGCTCGGCTGACGGTACTCATACAAAATACACGGTGGGATATCGCCTAGACACTGCCGCAGGCGGCAACGAATATCGCTTAAATCTGAACAGGCCTTTAAGATGTTGTTTTACAGGAAAGGACAGAGCGGGCGAGGTAAACTAAACACATTAGCGAGATTACGCAAAGGGCGCACAAACACGGCGATAAATCCGGGATAACTGTACCAATTGTCAAAATAGGGTTGCAGTGTTTGGTTTGGAAGTTTTTTATTTGCACAAAATTAAATATGGGTGAAATAAGATGTTCTAAGTAAGATTGCAAGCAATACTCAAGTGGTTTGTGCCAACACGTTTTCCATTTCTGGCGCGCAAAATATTTTGGAAAATGATTATTTAATTATTATAACAAGAGAAATAAAAATAATGCCATAGGCATTATAAGTAGTATAGAATGACATAAACTACAAATATAATTCTTTAGGTTATAGTACAGTTCTTTGAGTACTATACAGGGTGGAAAATATGAACGGGACATGGAGGAAAAGTGCATTAAATATTGAAGATATCAAATTTCACTCAAAGGAAACATTCTTTTGTTTTTTAAAATACGAATAACCCCATTCAAACATTTTTTAAAAAGATTACTTGAGCCGGGAATCGAACCAAACTAAAAATGCAAAAAATAGACAGTCACTTTTTTATTGAACCAATCGATAGGGTCTATGATAAGGATAAAATCTCTCGAACAAACATTGTATCTTACAATTAAAGAAGATCATGAAATCTAACAATTCGTACCTATCGAATTAACCTGAAGGACACGTACCTAGATAGATAGATAGTAGAATATCCACTGCTTATGTTAATAATAATTTCAACGTCTGGATAGGTACAAACGGGACAATTAAATGATCTGCAAGATCTCCAGATCTTACGCCGCTGGATGTTTTTGTATGGCCATTTAAAAAAAAAATTACAAAAAATCCTATGAGTCTGCGGAAGAGTTAAGAGTTGAGGTTCAAGATTTTATTACGAACATTCACCACAACCCATTGCAGAAGGTTACACGAAATGAATTTCTGAAAAGACTCAATCTTTGCATTCAAGAAAATGGTTCGCAATTCGAGCAACTTATCAGTTAATTTATAAAAATGTTGTATCAAAATTATAATTTTAATCGATGTCTAATTTAGGTAACAATTTACAATAGTCTACTTCAGGTAATAATTTGCATATTCAATGGTTAATATACCTAGTTATTAGATTACCTATGTTTAGTTATGTTTCTAGCATGTTATGTTATGTTATTAGTTATGTTTACCTATGTTCTCTAGCACTCTTTTTTAAGAATTCTTTGGTAGCAAACGATTGTCTGGAAGAGATCGTTACTTAGCGATAACACCACCGATTGCACCTTTTCTGATTGTAATATTGTTTGTAAACATTTGTTCTAATTATGTGCAATAAAAAGTTATCTATCTATCTAAGTACGTGTCCTTCAGGTTAATTCGATAGGTGCGAATTGTTAGATTTCAAGGTCTTCTTTAATTGTAAGATACAATGTTTTTTCGAGAGATTTTATCCTTATCATAGACCCTATCGATTGGTTCAATAAAATAGTGACTGTCTATTTTTTGCATTTTTAGTTGGTTCGATTCCCGGCTCAGGTAAACTTTTTAAAAAATGTTTGAATGGGTTTATTCTTATTTTAAAAAACAAAAGACTGTTTCCTTTGAGTGAAATTTGATATCTTCAATATTTAATGTACTTTTCCTCCTTTTCCATCCTGTATACCTAATCGTTTTTTTTTGGAATGACTAAATTCTTGTGGCCGCAAGGGCCTTTCAAGAGTCACTGGACATGTATAGTTTAGGGCGAGGCTGAAGGCGCTCAGCCAGGTGCAAGGAGTGTGTGCAGCCACGAGCCTAAGGGCTCCCCCGGCGGAAGGAACGGACCTCGGTTTAGGGAGTTGCATTGGAAGGGTACCGCGGGATCTCGAGTCGGTAACTATATACTCGTATATGCGTGTATATTTAAAAACCTATTGCCACAATGTTTCCACATTTTCTTTGATAGCCTGCAGGCAAGGTGATAATTTGTTAATAGCGTTGTAGCTAGCCTAGTATTGACTTCTATTTCATTGTATGTCTTGTTGGCTTTTATATATTTATATACATAATTATATATATATATTGTCGAGGTTGGTTTATATTGTCGTTATTATACCGGTGTTGGTTTCATGTTTGAGTATTGCTCAGTCGGTGTCAAGTCAGTTTAACGTATCCCGCGGGATGTTTGAAGCACATTGCTCAGTGTCAGCACAAATTGCTTTAGGGATAATGACGGAGGTAGTAACACTATCAAAGTTGGGTACACTGTGAATTGGCTTTTATGAAACAGGACGATTCTTCGTAACTATGCGTAAATGCATGACTTGAGTTACTTGAAAATAACTTTTAACGATAGTTATTATTTAAACTATAAATAATTACAAAAATAGAGATTATTTTTATTTATTTAAACTTTAATGCACATAGAATCATTTTACAAAAAGAGGACTTATTGCCTAGTGGCATTCTCTGCCCGTCAATTTTGGTGAAATGGATTTTTTTATAATATTTTAGATAAGTTTATTAAATGAATAGGTATCTTATAATAATTCTTGTTATTTTTAAAAGTATGTATAGTAGTTTTAGAATATAAATACGAAATGGTTTCATTCGAGAGGCAAACTTACGGACCGTCGATTAATTAAACAGTTTACTCGAAAATGTGGTCAAAACCGACATAAAAAATAGCAACCACGAAATTTGATATAAAAATGCGTATATTTTATTGTATCAAATTTACTGCAAAAACGAATCAAATTAAATCAAATCATTTATTTGCAACGTGAGTAGTAACAGATGGTAATCAAATTGTTCGCGATGACCGGCTCTTAATTTGTACATAGCATATAAGTTTATAAGTATATAATGTACAACTATAGGTTAAGTACAAATATAGTTGATCCAAAACAGTAGGTTAAGGTAGGATACTAAAGTTAAATTATCTTTGCTAGTTCGTTCCATACAGACAGTTATTTCATTCATTGTAAAGAGATGTTGGAGTTGAACAAAGGACGAGAAAGCGTGTAAAAAATAAAAGTTTACGTCTCCCCGCTATAAACATTGAACAGATAAAGGACAAGAAATTGTATAACAAACTAACAGCTTCGCAATTCCGCTATTAACATTGAACGAGACAAACCTAACGGTTTACAGATCTTCACTATTGACATTGAAAAGACAAAGGAAGAGAAATTGCATCCCAGACGAACGGCTTGCACATGTGCACCGTACGGGCACATAGGCCGAAAACAGCGCACTATTGGTCGTCGTAACAATAGAAACGCCTAACTCCAGCGTCTCTCATTGTATCAATATAAATAAGGGCGAATCCCAGCCAACGGCAATCAATTCGTAGTCACCACAGTAAACGCATGTCTAACAAATAGTTAAGTCTGTACTGAATATAAGTCTCAAGAGTGGTTCACTGGGTTTTTTCCTTCTTCACAATCCCAGCCACAACACACTGCGGGTAATACAAGCCCCCGCACACAAATAAAGCTGGTCACAGTTACCAGAATTGGCGAGCAAAATTAAGTATAAAATTATTATAGAACGATACAATTATCAATTATTATTACGAGATCATTATGTCGTTTTTTCCACTAGATCGATGTATTTTATTTTTACCTATGGTTTTAATGATAGAAATTGAATGTTAGGAGGGTGTAAGTACTTTATATTTCACCTGTATATTAGTATAACCATAGGGTACATCAGTATAAACTTAGTATAATCTTTCTTAGGTAATATATAACATGTATCCGTCTTTAATGTCCCACTTCAAGGCGCAGGCCTCAAGTGGTAAATCACTGGGGGATTTCAGGCCGTAATCCACCAAGCGCGCAGTGCGGATTGGTTGATAGGTATACATACTCCAGATTTTTTATTAATTTCTGTTTTTTCTCACGATGTTTTCCTTGCACCGGCGAGTCGGCGATTATTTTAAAAAATCCGTACTAAAGTGGAAAATTCAGTGGTACGGGCCGAGGATTTGAACCGGCTACCCCTAGGCTATCTTTCTTCAATATATACCTGTAATATTGAGAGTCCAAGTTGGTCAAAGAGTCCTCCTTTGGCGAGGGTTGTGGCGACGGTAAAGCTGACAACGCAGGCCTTGGGGATGGGGATGGTTCGCATTCTTTAATCTCCGACGTCTCCTCTTCCACTTCTTGCCCTTCTTCATCCTCGTCTAAGGCTCCTGTGGTCGTGTAGAGTTCAGGAAATATCTCACCTGGTACAACAAAGAATTGGAATTACTTTAAAAATTACAATACGATTTTTTTTTATTTTTGCATTCTCCACATATGAGTATATGCAATTTATTCGTTTATGCATAACACTATCCCTACGTAAACAGAAACAGGACTGCGTTCAAAGGTCTAAGCACGCGACTGTGTATAGTGTTATGCACGTGCAAGTAAGTCATCAATTATTTATTTTTAATAAAATAAAATAGTCATTTAATACATGATTTTCTTTTAGTTACATTTATAATAGTGTCAGTCTATTGATTAACATATTAAAATAATTTATACTATTATTGTAAGACCTTATATAAATGAATCGTTTAAGATTGTCACAAGAAATGAACCTATGAAATCTAAGTCTTGCGAAACAACTGATATAGAATTCACAAATTAAGAACGCATTGCAATATTAAATTAAACTTTTTGAACGTTCGCGTTTGGTACACATTTTATATTCTAAATACGAATGTGAAGATCAAATGTAGGTCGTTGATAAAACTGCTCACAGCTCCCATCCTGGACTACCCGCCTTTTCAGTCAACTCGTGACCACGGCTGGTGCAACCCGTACCCGAATTTTCAGTCAACTCGTGACCACGGCTGGTGCAACCCGTGCCGAAACGTCGAGTAGGAATAAAAGGTAAACAAATACCTTAAAACATAAAAACACCTTTGACAAATATAAAAATTATTGCAATACTGGTGATTGATATTATACTTCAGTAGCGCAATTATACAGACGCAAATGAGCTACAGGATAGCAATAACTTACATATTCTTAAAGCTCATATCTAATTAACGGTTTAGAACCCCTCAGCATTCGAAGAGACGTTGCGTCTCTCTGTGCGTTCTACCGCTTCTACAATTAGATGATAATAAAAACTTGTCATTAGAGACTGCTAAAAACGCTTAGCCAATGTTTATACAACTCAATAAAGAGATGAAGATAGATAATGACGTCGGAAATGATTTGACGGTAACGTGTTTTGCCAACACCTACTACTAAGGAAGGCCGGAGCGCTGACGTCAGAGGAGAGGCCCTACGTCATCAATATGAGGCCATACAATATCGCATAGAAGCCAGCGCCGCGGGGCTCGCGGCCACTAACTTAAACTTGATGTCCATGAACATTTATTAAGTTCGTTGTTGTACAATGTAAATTAGATGTCGTTTTTAATATTGCTTCTAAATCGGTTTGATTATAAATGTTTTTGAATAAATATAAATAAGTAAATTAGATTAGACAAAAATTTGTATTTTAATGGACGAACCAATATTCACTCATAGTAAAATCATGTATTTGATTATAGACAATAGTCGATTACCCAACTCCATAAACACATTATAATGTCATCTGCAAACGTCTTTATCAAAAGCGAGTGTAAACTGTTTGTATTTTTCGTTTTCTTTTTTTTTCAACATAAATATGGTGAATAAATGTTGTATCCCGAATTGTAAAACGAATTATTTAAGTGGTAAAGGGGGAGTAGTATTTTCTTTTCCGCGAGATGAAGATCTCAAGAAGAAATGGACTCGTGCTGTTAGACGAGACAACTTTCAACCAAGCAAACACTCAAGAGTAAGTTTTTATTTTATTTATAATATTGTCCATTTATCTTTGTATCACACAACATCTAACTATTTGTACTAACATCTAACTATTTTCGTACAGGTTTGTGAACTCCATTTCACAGAAAAGGACATTCGCCGTACTGCTGAGAAGTATGACGAGAAATCTGGCAAGAAAATAATTGTTAACTTAGAAAAACCGCGTTTGTATCCTAGTGCAATACCGTCATTGTTCCATAATTGCCCCAGTTATTTAAGTGCTCCCAGACATTCAAGAGAAAATGTGGAAGAAAAACGTTTACGCATTGAAAATAAACATTTAGAATCTGTTATTAGTGAAAGTATTCAGACGCAAAGTGAATATGAAAATAGATACATGTTCAGTGATTTTCGTGAATTTTTGATTTGTTTATCTAAATGTGAGGTAAGTGGAGAATGGATAACTGTTAAAAAAGACGATGTAGTTATATTTGTTGTCATTGCATTTTCAAGCACTCCGAAAATATCAGTGTCTGCAACTTTTGATCACAATTTAGAATTGAAATTGTTTAAGAATCACAATGAAGTAAAGAAGTTTGGTGGGGAAACTTATCCAAAAAAGATTAATAATATTAAAGATATATTTGCAATTTTATATGACTTTGAAAGCCATAGTGAAACTGCAATGTCGTTTGAAGATGTTTGTCAGAATGCTCTTAAAATGTTACAAAATTCAAATAAAGATCATGATGAAATAACAAAGAAAAAATTAGATTTTTTGTGTGAACAGTTATCTTTATTATGCATGAAAAAGGAAACATTTAGATATTCCACAGAATTTTTAATCTATTTTAGTCTCTTATATTCCATATCGCCTCACGCTTATCGCTACTAGGGTTTCCGATTTCTCGAGGTTTTTTAGTTCTCGGGTGTCGAGAGTTCTCGAGCCTGATTTCTCGGGTCTTCTCGGGTTGTCGAGAAAAAAGTAAATTTTTGTCTAGATTTTTTATTTAAATAATAAAAAGAGTCTTTAATTTAATTGTGTTTATTTTAAATGATAAAATCAACATAATTTGAAACAAAAAACTAATTCTTAATAAAAAATCAGCTCAAAACAAATATACTAACTAAAAACAATCATATTTTTTCTTCTCACCATAACTAATCTCACTAATTTTTAATAAAAAACAAAATCTCTGTTAACAATCAGCTTAAAACAAACATTTTTAACTAAAAACAATCATAAATTTTCTCATCATAACTAAAAGTCACTCACTAATCTCACTATGTGGGTGATATGGTATGCATCACAATTTTTGGCAGTTTTAATGTAATTAAATAATAGGTATCTGCTATTAATACGAAAAAAATAACTGTCTTTAAGCCTACTTATTAATTCTTATAAAATATGCCTTAAGATAAACTAAAGCATTAATAGATTTATCAGACAGGCGGCTTCTAATCTTACGGACCACATTTCCCGATATGGAAAATACCCTTTCATTTTCTGTTGAAGTCGGCTTGACTGAAATTAATGCCTTGTATAGTGTTTCCAGATTAGGAGTCCTCTTGCCTGTTTTTTCAAATAGCAAAAACTCTTTTTTTATTATTGATTTTGAAAGCACCACAGCATTAGTTGATTCATCATTTTTCGAAACACCTTTTATTGCTCTCTCTAATTGAGCTGCAAAGCTGTCTTGTTCAGGTTCTGATTCGCTTACGCCTGCTTCAACAACTTCTGAATTATTTTCTGTCAAAGGTTCTGTAGTAGTGGGAACAGTGGGGTATAGGCGATTGAATAAGTCTTCAGCATATCCAATTAAAAATGTCTTGCTATTATCGATAAAATAATCACTCTTTTTGTGCATAAAATTATCGGGGCTGTTTAGGTAGCGTAGCAGCGATATTAGAGGTGTATTCCGACGATCTGATATTTTCATTTTAAGAGATTCTACTAATTGAAGAGCCAAAGGGTGGTCGATATTTTGTAATTGTTTTAGCAACACGTCTATTATAGCCTCTGCAGTTAGTAAATTGGCACCTTGTCTGCTCAATGCTTCTACTGCAAGTTTCGTTGGCGTCAATATCAACAGCAATTTTTGTAGTACACAAATATTTTCCTCCTTCCATTTAAATGAGCTATCTAAATCAATCAAGGCTTTTTTAATGGAATTTTTTAACTTCAAGAAACGCTCAATCATTGTTAGCTTTGAATTCCACCTAGTTCTGACATCCTGTAATAAGGCTAGTTCTGCCCCGAATTCAGTCTTCACATGTTTTTGTAGTGTGATATTTCTGAGAGGACTCTTTCTGAAAAATCTTATGATCGAACGGGTCTCATTCAGGACTTTATTTATGTCGTCATCAGGTTGCAATATAGATTCTTCATCAGATTCGTCGTCGATATCAGTGCTGGCTTCATCAGAGCTGCTGTGTTCATCGTCGCTAACAGGTGTGTTTCTTCTAGCAACTGTAGTTTCTGGTTTTTTTTTACAAAAGGTATCAAGAATAGCCAAATGGATGGCATGGTTTACACAGAGGACCATCTCACAGGGGCTCTCTCTGCCAAATTTTTTCATAACATTTGGCCCGTCGCTGGTTACGGCCAAGACGTAATGCTCGAAGTTTACCCCAAAGTATTTCAAACGCTCCTCTACTATTTCTCTAACCTCTGCGGCACCGCATTTTCCGGGTATGTAAACTAGCCCCAAATTGTAAACTTTTGCCTCTGCTGTATGGACACAGACGCTAAAATATCGTCTGTTTCGTATGCTTGTCCACTCGTCAATTGTCACACTTAGCCGGTTTCCTGATGTGCAAATCTGAGAAAGCTCTTTTATCATCTCTTTCTCCTTTTCATCATAAAACTTCAATATTAGGTTCATTACTTCGGTTTGGGTCTTTGGGAGTTTATACCCCTTGGCAACAAGTGATTCACGGATAAATTCACTTTTAGTAATGCCTCTTATAGTAAAACCGTCTTGGGCAGAAAGTTTAGCTAAAATTTCACCTAACGATTTTCTGGGTTGAACGTCAAATTTCAGTGTCTGCTGTACGTGCATAGTTTCAAAAGCACTTCTAGATTTTTTTGGTGCCGTCACCCCGGAACTGGACGAGCTGGTAGATCCGTCTTCTGTGTTCATTTGAGCCTCGGTGGATCTTACATCAATTTTGTGTACATGAGCTAAATGCCTCACTAGTCCGCTTGTGTTTGATCCTTTACAGGATATGGTTTTAGGACATTTTAGACATTGCGAATTTGAGGCGTCCTTATTTTTTTTGAAATATTTCCAAACTTTGGAAGTTTCCATTTTGGTCCATCAGTTGTAAAATCTATAACAAACAGTTCAAGGATTAGTAAGTATTTTAGTACCTACAAAATAACTGACGCAACAGTGGGGAGGCCTATGCCCAGCAGTGGGTTGATGTGGTTAGGTTAGGCTGATGACGGGCGAAGCCGTGGACGGAAAGCTAGTTTTAAATAAATAATAACAAAACTTACCTGTTTGTTCTGCAATTCTATTACTCGTACGTTACTAAATAAGTACACTATGCTGGCTTTATGATCCGATTTTCAATCCGAAGTAATCCGAACACGGCGGGAGTTGAAACACGAATGAACGAAACACAACTGGGGCCGCGCGGGCGCTTGCGTTTGTCGGCGAAAACAAAGGATACCGACAGACACGAGCCGCGCTGTCAAAGGATGCCGCCGATTGCCGCCGCCACCTCGCATTTACAAAGAAAGCTAAGCGTAAAAATGTTTATTTAAATTTCTCGATGTCTCGACTTTTCTCGAGCTGAATTTCCCGGGAACGAGACCAACCGATTTCCCGGGAATTCCCGGGACGAGAATTCCCGGGAACAAACCCTAATCGCTACATACGCAGTACCGGTTTCTTAAACATTCCACATCCTAAAACTGTAAAAAAGATTTGCTTAAAATATAATTGTAATCCAAAGGATGAGATTAACAATTATAATTTCCTCAGATATAGTAAAGAAAAGTTTAATTTATTAAGAAATTCAGACATTACTGTTTTTCTTATGATAGATGAAATTCATATTAAACCATATTTTGATTACAAAGCTGGGAATATTGTAGGGATTTCTTGTAATAGTCAAGAAGCTGCGACTACCGCTTATGTTTTTATGATCCAAAGTTTACTGAGTTCATATAAAGATGTGGTTCATATTTTGCCTGTAAATAATATTAAAGGTGAAGATTTAAAAGCATATATTAAGAAAGTTATAATTGGTTTACATTCAATTGCCTGGTAAAATTCAAACTGATAGTTTAGAAGACCGCTTTGGAAAATATAGAGGTATGGCTGGGTCTCAATATTTAATTTCAATGAGACAGATATATGAAATTGAGTCTAAACTCAGAATCCAGTCTTTACTGCCCTTAACTTTAAAATCTCATACTTTTGGACAATTTAATGTTGATGTTACAGACTTTACAGACAATATTTCTGACAACCATAGTGATAATTGCAATTTAGTAATAGAACACTTAAATTTTAATATCTCTGTATCTGAACAAGATTTCATAAATACTAAAAATCAGTTACCTATTCTCACTTACATTGCTGGTTACTGTACACAAACATTGCTTAAAAAAAATTGCTGCAAATATTGTTATTGTTACTTAGTTGTATCAGATAAAGAAATTAATGTTGATAAAAATTGTAATTATGAACTAATAAAAAGTTTAGATAGGGGAGGATTACTACTGCCACATAATGATGTTGTTAATTTAGTTCTGTTTAGTTATATTGTAGTGAATAAGTTAATTAGTATGGAGTTTGAACAAGGGTTTTTGAATTGTCAAAATCAAAGAAAAGTTGTAATAAATAATATAACATCTTCAATTGTAGCTCGTGAAGATTTCTTTCTTTTAGATTTTTATTGCAATGTACCAGAGCACTCTGTGAGTATTATTATGTATCATGTGATAAAAACTTCTGCAAATATATTGTTAAATAATTATATTAAAAAGAAAAATGATATTATTAGTGTAAAGCCAACAAAAAAGAAAAGAAAGTTGTGTACTCTATCAAAATAGGTATTGTAATAAAATTAACTTGTTACCATTTTATGGGTAAGTATGTACTTGAAATTGGATAATATATTATTCCAACATTCTTATCAACAGTGATATTATATAAATTTAAATTGTTATTTTTGTAATTCAATTTTATAATGAAGTTTCAGTTTGGTCCTTAAGAATATGATATTAATTTATACAAGGAGTTACTAGTATAATAAATACCTGCTTGCATAAATTACTATAGGTACCACTTTTGAGTTTCTTGCCGATTCTTCTCAAAAGTTGTAATCGAATCGGTGGATTAATAAAAAACATTTTTTTTATTTTAGTACATGTAAAATTCTGTTGTTTTATTTGATATGCCTACCTATTATAATATTTAAAATGATAATAAGAAATCTTAAATCTATTATATTATAAAAATAATACTAAGAAAATCTCAAATCTATATCACAATTTGAAAATAACTCCACAAATATTTTAAACTTCGTCAAAAAATGGATGCGCGCGGCATGCTTGACTGCGCATCGGCCTCATATACGTGACGTCACGCGACCAGCGCTCCGGCCTTCCTTTAGTAGTAGGTGTTGGTTTTGCCCCATTACCGGCTGAGCCGTTGAATGAGGTAAACAAAAAGGAAGCAGTTAATGAACCGACCGTGTTAGACAAACGCAACGATGTATTCAGGGGAAGTTTGCTCAAAAGGCGCGCTCACGATCGCGGTGCTGCGGCCATTACCGGCCGGATCCATTGTTGCTTGACATTGTGAAGGGAAACAGAAACAAAGAAATGGACATTCCTTTCTATATAGTTTCTTTTGAACCTTGAACAATGAATACGGTGAAACATTCTTGCAGAGCCTGGTATCTGTACTCGACTTATTTGTGTGATCTTGAGTACAAATCCTCCGTACCACTGAGTCTCTACTTAAGCACGGTTTTTTTTAAATTGTCACTAGCTCGCCGGTGAGAGGCAAACCTCGTGAGGAAACCCACATGCTCGAGAACAAAACATCTGGGTTATATATCTACCAATATGCACTGGGCTCGCGTGGTGCTTTACGGCTTCCCATCGCCCAGTGATTTACTAGGAGAGGCCTGCGCTCTTCAGTGGGACATTATAGGCTGATACATTCTTGCTTTTTCCTCTCTTGACCCACGACACTACCAAGCCGGCACCACCTGTAGTGTCGTGGAGGTATATCATTTCCCATCTGCGCTACTGACTAGTAGTAAATCTAAGGTTACCAATCTTATTTGGTCTTCTGCTCCATTTACAAGAAAAATGTTACTTAGGGCCGTCTGTAAATCTTAACAGGACAATGTATTCCTTATTATTAGATAACGTATTAGACTTTCTCTTAATTGATTTGAATTTTTATTTCATAGAAGAGATGGCGGGAGGGCCACATGATCACCCACACCGACAGGGGGCGTGCGAGTGCGCTGACAACCTTACAGAATCGTGACCACAGCCTTCTTGAAGAGCTCCATGTTGCACAGCGGAAAATCCTTAGCTGGCAGTTCATTCCATAACTTTCGGGTTCGCTAAAGTGTCTTGTACGCAGCTACTCTTTATCAAGAAACCGCACCACGGTGAGTGTAACAACATTCTAATTATACATTGGAATATTTTGTTAACACGGACACTGCCGCCAAATTTCGCCAAGTCGTCTTCGATTCATCTGGCCTGAGGGCATCCCACTGCTCTTCCAAATATCTCCCTCATTGTTTGTCGGTCCTATGTCAGATACACGTGTTTCATTTTAGCCGATTTAATTTACTGTTCAAACGTTGCATCAAAGTGTTAAATTTACAGTCGGTATTGCTGGAGTGTGGAACAAAAGAGTAGGTTTTCTATTGCCATATTGAAGCGACTCGCAGTATTGTGTCCCGACCATTAGGTGGGGCGTTGGTGGGGAACAATGCCCTTCGCTTTTGTTTGCGCCGCGATCGCGCCATTCTTTGCCAGGCGCTCATTACACTGGAATTTGAGACGACGGGAAGACAATTAATACGAGTAAAAGGTCCTTCGGTGGGTGCGCCTTGCGTCATATCGACGTGATATATTACTTAATTCTAGACGTGGGTACGTAAGTACAGAGGCGGTGTTTCATTTATATACTTTGAATTATGACCTTAAGTATCCGAACCTTATACGGCCTGCTCCCTTTCAGAATAAAAAAAATATAAATTTTTTCTCTAGGTATATGAAGTGACCCACCATCCAACGTCGTGTTGTTTGAATTATCAATGATTCCACATCCACAGACGGTTTACAATCACATCCTTTGAAGAGATGTAATATCTCCGAGGTTTTCGTCGTGTAAAGACAGAAGTTCGAACCGAGTGCTATAACCCTATACTCTCTTTGCTTCGTTTGAAGCTCTATATATCGGGTATCTACGATTATTTAAAAGCGTGATATTGGTTTATGTGAAATTTGACATTTGATCCGCAAGTATCTCTTATCGAAATCTATATTTCGATCATTGTCTCGTGCGATCGGAGTCCAATGTCCAAATGTCTATAACAGTACCTGGGTACTGTTATAGCTTCTATAACAGTACCTAGGTACTATAACAGTACCTATAACGTTCCGACTACTCGACGACATGGTTTAATACATTCTTAAATGTTTGACATAGCGGCAGGCTTACATAAGAAAACCCATTAACGATGTGATAGAAAAAAAAATAAACTTTTACCAATTTTTTATAAAAAGTTGCTAAATCCGAAGCCTAAAAAAACCTTTTTTGCCCTTTTTAACCTTTTTATCTTTATATCATTACCAAAAATACAATTAGTATTGAGAACAGAATCAATGGTTTCTGGATTCAGGAAAGATTCAGACACAATCTATATACAGATACATATATACATCTGAAGTAAATGTATCATCATGTATCTCAAATACCCTCAAGCATACATCTTCAAATTTTGACAAATATAGCGTCATAATAATTTTCTTATCAAGCGGCGCGCGGTAACTACCCACAGAGGAGATTCCTACGTTTATTTAAAGAAAACATATCACGAAAAAGGAGAACGCAAGTCATCTCCAGACATTTAGCGGTCCGACAACATTTCGCTTGCTGTGAATCTGACCCTGCGTCGAAACATTGATCCGAAACGTGTCTCAGTAAACAATATTTCTCATCTCACCTGACCATGTGTGTCATAGCAATAATTCTGACGATTGAATGGTTGTTACCCGAAACTTTCCTATAGAGTTTCGGAACATTGATTACGGGGCAGTAGGGGAAATAGGAAGCGGCTTCGAGGAGAGGTTAATGAGTGTATTTCGTGCGGCGGCTGGGAAAGTAGCATTAATAGCGAAGGATAACAAGGCATGTTCCATTTCACCCTGCCTGTCCTAAAATATGGTATCCATTTCGACGCGATGTCGATACGTGGTGTACTCGTATTTCGAAAGGTCGAGCGATCATTATTTTATTTATCGCTGAATGTTTTGCATTTATTTTGTTCTCTCCTTAGAGAGAGCGCTTGAACCCGGTATTTATATATTTATTTAAACTTTAGTGCACAAAGAAACATTGCACAAAAGACATTCTCTGTCAGTCAACCTTTGTTGAACAGTAATACGAAAATGACTACAAACAATGCGTATAATATAATACACATATAATACCTAGGTACACTAATATATAATATATATATATATATTGATAAACATATACTTATATAATATACATATATACCCATATAAATACATAGAACAAAAAATATCCCTATAAATTGAATTACTTAAAACATAATATAAGCCAATGACAAGGAAAAAATATTACGGTATTAGAAATATTACCAGGTTTTTTCTATTCGGGTACCTGAGTACCGATCCCATTTGACAACGAGAAATAATTAAATAAGTACGCTTTTATTCGGAATGGCTAAATTCTTGTGGCCCCAATGGCCTTTCACGGATATGAATGGTTTAGGGCGAGCGCAGAAGGCGCTCAGCCAGGAGAAAATGAACACCCAAAAATACAGAATGGGCAGCAAATCGACGGCTGCAAATTTAAAGGTGGGTTAGATTTAGGCCCTCTTGTCACAATAGAGAAATAAAACTCCCGCGTCGACTTTGTGATGAGTTGATGACTGATGACATTCTTGGTAATTTAAAATTATTTTATATTAATTGAATCTTACGGGCTACTTGGTCGAGGCGCAACTGATCAGTTACGCTCGAGAAGCCGAAGAGATAACATCTCTCCGAAAGTGAACGCAGTCGCCACTGAAGATGTCAACCGCAATTGTTGACGAAACGTTTGGAAGAAAGAGAAGAGATTCCAGAAGACCTCGGCCAAGTAGCCCGGAAGATTCTATTAATATGGACACCGGCCAGAAAGCCTACACTCCACTTTAAAATTATTTATTTTAGTTATTCCAAATAGTTTGTTTTGTTGGTTATGATCTGCTGTTCAGTTAGTATCCTTTTATTCCATGTTTAAATATAAGTGTTTAAGAACCATAGACCATATATATAGACGGTCTTTCAATGAACAACTTAACTGAAGCAGCCTGCGTAAAAATGTGAGAGTGTTTAAAAACTTTGCTATTAGTCGTAATGAGAGCGATTGGCATTGTTCGCGCCGCTTTATTGTTTTGCCCACGTCTTTGAACGCGGCCTTTTAGCCTATGACAGATGATGACTAACGCTTTCACCGCGAGAAAATTTGCATCGTTCGTTCTTCGTCGCGCGCGCGTTCTTTTAAGGTGCCATCGTCGGCACCTCACAAACCAAGAGCATATCGTTATAAATTCAATTATTAGGGGTCGCGCCCTAGTGCAGTGGTTATAAAGTGAGTGACCACGTCTTCGTCGGCTGTTGGATGTGCTGCGCCTGGAATCTTCCGGGTATGTACCAATAACATTTTCTATAATTAATCACTTTCGTATTTTCCCCCAATCATTTATCCTCGTAGCGTACCCCACATTTAGTTATAATTTTACACCCCGCATCGAGGACTCAGGACTCATTTAGTGTCCTTCACATTTAGTGTTTTATGATACGCGTTTTAATAGATAAAAACGTGAAAATCTTAAAAGCTATGTTTATACTGATACCAATAACTACGAGTATTACAGATAAACGTACTTTGTGACGTTGTCGTGCCGTGCGTATTTTGCCTACCGAAAATATTGCGCGCGCCGCTCATTTCGCCCTGACTTTTGTGTTTACCACCGTTACATTTATATTCATATTAATATCTGTTTTATTACTGGTAAACCTGTTTTACGACGTTGCTATGCCGTGTTACGTGTACGTGTTACTGCTATGGAACGCAGTACGTGTGTCACTTATCCTGTCTTATGTCCCTCCGCAAGATTGCGCACCCAATAGAAGAAGTGTTAATTGGATAGGCGGCACACTACCAAACGGTAAATGGTCGCCGCTGGTCATGGACACTTGTAACACCAGGGGCATACGGTTGCGCTTTCGACTATCCCATAGCTTTTTTGAAGAATTTCATTTCATAGCTTTTGTCAGTTGGCAGATCTTTCCACAAACATTCGGGTTCGTGTTAAAGAGGTTTCGAGATTGTACCGTACGCAGCGGCTTTTTATTAGGGAAGTGCGAATTAATCCCGCTTAAACACGAAGCTAGCATCACATTGAACAGATTTCAGAATAATTCTCATTATGAAACTGGTAAAAACGCAGAGAGATCAATGTCTCTTGAACAATGCTGAAGAGTTTGTGAGTGAGACGGCAATTCAGTCAGCTTACTGTCACGTTCTATGGAGTATTTGACTCTAATGATATTGTATCTAGTTGGTATATCCTTACACGGCTCGAAGTTGTAAGCTACAGTTTTGTTGCTGGCGTCCATGGGTGGCTGTCATTACTTACCATGAGGTAAGCTAAGCTCGTCTGCACCTCTTCATAATCATACTTCATTTATTGCATAATAATTATCATTACATGTCAATTATTATTTCAATATAGAATTTGAAAATACATCGATACACAAAGGTGTCATGTCATTTACTCAAATAAATGTAAATGAAAGATATATGTAGATAGATAGATATATTTTATTGCACACAAAACATACAGAAGAAAAACACAAAAATGCGAGTAATTAAAAGTATAATCGGCGGCCGGCAAACTGTAGGTGGAGAGGAGATGTCTGTATATAAAATAGGAATTTCCAAATCGACGAGACGGAGTATGAATGAATTCAATTAATTTATATATAATATCTATTGTAACCCGTACTTTGGCAAATAAAGAATCTGAGTGTGAAGTAACCACTTACCAGCAAACATGTCGGGATGTATAGAGCGAAACTGATGATGTCTGGGCGCAGCACCTGGTCTATGAAGTTGAGGGATCAGGTGCAGCCAAAGCGCCATCTTGTGTCCGCGATAGTGACTCTTCACACGAATCTTGGTTGCTGACAGAAATAAATTCGGATTAATATGTATTATATTGACGGTTAAAAGATTGGGGAAGCGCCATGAAGACAAAACGTCTCGTACATACAAATATATTGCCCTGTTTTCTCACCGAATTCTGGCACTAGGGCAATTAGTTTTTAAATATGTTTGATTAGTTATTACTTATAGGAGATAGGACCCTCCAAAAATAAAAAAAAATATCCGCTAAAACGCTGCAAAAAAGAAGCCTACTTTGTAAATTTCACAACTTTTATTAAAATAAGCAAAACGTACCGACATAGAGAAACTGTTAAGGCATATCAGAAAAAAATATATATTTAAATTAAAGTTATATATAGAGGGGGATGGTATATAGAGGGAGTTGTAGGTCTGTTTTATTCTAAGAAGTCAGGATAGCACTTGGAATACCATTTTTCTTCGATTTCAACCACTGCTGTTGCGTCTTTTGATTGCAGAGGTCTAGATTTGGAGTAAGTAAGATTTGGAATTCTCCTGGCCTCGTTACCCGTCTCTCACAGAAGTCTACCATGAAATGTACAGCATTTCCCACTTTATTATATTCCCCAATGTACGTACGTAGTGAATGAGATATGCCAGAGCCCATTCCCATTCCATCCAATTCAATTACTTTCCGTTTTCCCAACACTTTCTCCAGATCCATTCGTATATCCACAAAGATAGGCAGCTCATCTGGGGGCGCCCCAACGCTCGTCATTCTGGTGCGAAGTTAGCATGTACCGCGGGTGTCAATGGACGACAGCACCCACTTACCACCAGGTGGACAGCATACAGACCACCAGGCCACCTTCTTTCAATAAAAAAACTATAGTTATAAAGCATTTGTATAGTGCCTAAATGGAATAAAACCGGCGATCGATCTTTCTTGCTTGTACTAAATATTGGTTCAAGTTAAATGTAATTATTTAACTTGATCCAATAGTTATAGCGATTAGAAACGACTATCTGATAGTAAAATCAATTAATATGTACCACAAATAATTCCCTTTGACCTTTTTTCTTTATAACTTTTTATTAATTTGAATACACAATTTTAATTATCGTTTTTGGCTGTTTACTTTTCGCCTTTAAGTAGAGTGACATTTATATAATTAACACTCTTGCATGTCACTCTAAAATTTATATGATGTATGCTCTGTCTTAAATCCTTACCTATACTCAAGTACTGCTGTGAATTTAATTCATATCTTGGCCATGACAACGAGTTTTCATGGTGATGTTCATCGGGCCTTGGTGTTGGGTCTCCAGTCTTCGCGAATGCTGCCAATAACGCTACTGCCGCTTCTGCTACAGCTACATCTCCACGCGAGTAGTTCCGAGGGTTGAAGGGCATCCCTCCTACTAAGGGGAGGCCGAGGAAGTACGGTAGCGTCTCGCTTGTGACACTGCCTAGACGCTGTTTTAAGAAATATAAGTCTTGTACTGTTCAATATCAAATATTAATGAGGAAAAAAAAGTTGTTACAGACACAGAAAAGATAAAATTTATTACGAAATAATTGAATGAGTAGCAAAAATACTGAATGGGCGACAAATTGATAACAGCAAGGGGGGTTCGAAGATTTTACTATGGTGGTTGGCATATTCCCGAGCCATAATTTTGTTTTTTTTGCACTATTCTAAAAGCCAATCTCCTTACCTGAGAGCCAATACAATGTCTTTACCTGTGGATAATCAGCATCCTTGCTCTGATGAGCGAAGTGGGCGAAGTATGTCTTAGCACCACGCCTCGCGTGTAACTGAGCTACTCTCAACGCCGGAGCGGCTACAGCGGCATCACTCAGTGACTCGAGCGTCGCGTCTCTAATGTTGATCGGGTGCTGTATCGGCTTCTCCCAGTCGGTGTATTCATTGCGAATCGCTGCGAAGATCTCGTTGCGATGGTACCGGTATACATTGCGGACGTATGTGCGGAGGATACGGTTTCTGGGTGATTTTTAATAGATATAGATACATAAATATGTTGCAAAAAGACAATATTTAAGTAACACAAAAAGTAGAACAGGCCACCTTATCGCCATAGCGATTTCTTCCAGGCAACCTTTGGGTGGTAAAGAGGAAACAGATAATAATTTCAGATAAAGACAGATAGTGCAATTTCATATATGTAATGTCAACACAATATAACTGATATAAATTATTCTATTCATATACACTTACTTGAGATTAATACAATACATAAATATATAGATGCATACATACCTACATTAAACATAACACATACATATATATACAGAGGAATGAAAGATAAAAATAGAATTTAAACATAGTGAGTACAGAAGAAAGTAGGGGGTATGCAGAAATTACTGAGTCAGATAATACTCCTAGAGTTTATTGATTACAGGGTAGATGCTATAAAATGTTTATTTAATACTAGCTGTTGCCCGCGACTTCGTTCGCATGGTCTTGAATTTAATGCGCGCCATCTATTGTAAAATCGTTGTACTAATACAGAATCCTTCGCAGGCGTACGCACAACAAATCACCAAAGTTTCATCGCAATCGGATGAATGGTATAGGAACGCATACGGGACAAACAAATAAACATTATTTTTTATATATATATATATACATATATATATACATAGAAGATATATTTAATGTTTGTATGGTATGTTATACATCTGTTATACAAATTAGATTTTTCGTTATTTATCTAAGTTAGTGTGACGTTTTATATCGGCTTCTCGCAGTCCGTCTATGTTGTGAATGGCTGCGAAGATCTAATTGCGGTGGTAACTGTATACATAGCGTAAATAGGTAATAATTAAAGTCTTTTCAGTATTAACTGCCTTCATCTTCTACAAGAGCAATAAGCAAATTACATTTGAACCAAGAATCAAGTTATATGAAATCTAATCCCAGTTTAACTACGATAAAGGTTATTTGCTATTCCAGTTAAAGAGGATCCTCATACAGATTCAACCTATTTCCTGTGGATTGTATAGACTTAATATATTCCTAATTCCTTAGACAAAATAAACAGGAATATGAAGTTAGCAAACATGGAGCTTGTACAAACGCTATCCCATGTAGTCAGTGCTAAATTACACCAAGTTAAATTGGATGTGAAATCAAATAAGTAGTTTGACAGAGTTTACATTTATTATGTTACACAAATTGATCACTAACTGTGAGCAAAGTCCGGTGACTTTAATTGAACAAAGCGATCCCAAAAACGTCAATTAGCTTGCTTATATTGCCATAACATTGATTTTTTTAATAAATAACACGAAATCCTTAACCAAATATAAAATAATTTCAATATCGTGACCACAGCAAGTTGTACAGCGCCATCTGGTGTTGTAATTTGAAACCAACAACTAATGAGAGGTTGAACATGGACAGTGACGAATCTCTTCGTTTCGCATGTTATTCCGCAAACATTGCGAGCTAAGTTTATTTTATTTATTAAAATAGGCCCCAGTGGTACATTTCCATATATATCATTAACAGAAATCGTACACACTTGTTGCATGTAGTTACACCTATATAGATGCACATAGCACTTACAGTTTTAAAAAAAAAATTAAGGCCCCAGCAATAAAAATAAACAAAAAAAATGTTTGAAAGTTAAAGTTAATTAAGTTGAAAGTTACAATAGTGTCAACATACCACGTTTAAACACCGGTAAGGAATCGCCAAAGATGTCAATACAATTGCTGTCACAAAGAGCAATATAATAATTATAATAACTGCTTAACACGCGACATAAGGTCGAATTACGTCTTAGTTTGGTTCCTTCTATAGCTCGCTGAACCACTTTAAATTTATGAATCAGACCACATTACATACATACAGTCTATTCCACGTGCATTTAAATGATGTCGCCTTGTCGACAACTGACTTCATTGATTTGTAAGCTGGTTTACAAAGCGTTTCCGAACCGCACCGACAGATGGCGCTGTGATAGCCGTGATAAAGACAATCGTCAAAATTTTTTACTTCCTATTTTACCATACACTCTTTAAAACTTTCTACGTGAAATTTCGTAGTTTTTTTTTAATTTCCTTATTTTTATATGGTCGCTGCGCCTGCAAAACCCCATTTAACATACGTTCCCTATAAAATTACATTCCACTTACTGTTCGTTAATTACTACTGCGTTATCTATCAGTCTATATCCAGCAATAAAGAGACATGGGCTGATATTTAGGTTTATTTTATTAGATAGTGCACTAACCTGTGTTCTTCTTCAAATCCATGCCGTATATCATCTTCACTAAAATACTGATAGCTTTCAGTAGTAGTCACGACTACAGCGAGCGCGCAGTCGAGGAAGGCTTCACTGGCGTGTAGTGCCCTTGTGGGGGCCTGCCCTTGAGGGAGCGAGTCCCTTGAGATGGGCACGGAGGGCGCCCAGCCCGCTAGGAAACGGGCTCGAGGGGCTTCCACGGCTAGAAGCGCGGCGAGTGGGCGGGAGCGGATACAGGCTGCCAACCTAGGACGATTCATTTGTTATCAGTTTTACATTTTATAGTCTGTCGCAGACTTTCCAAGATCGAATGCGGGTGATAAAACTGCTCTCAGCTCCCATCCTGGACTACCCCCGCCTCGTCAGTTAACTTGTGGCCATGGCTGGTGTAACCCGCGCCGAAACCTCCAGTAAAGATAAAGGGTAAACAAGAGTCTTTTTTTAATTGTACGCATTTAAACCCGATTTACAATATAAAATGGTTTGTTATAAGCTTGTAGAATAGAATAGAAATACCTGTATTCATTGCTGTGAACTAAAATAGGTAAGATACATATACAGAATAACTTAAGACTATTAAAACATATACATATACCTACAGAAGAAAACAATAAAATATTTCAATATTCAAATATTCCTATTTGTAGTGATGAAACGGACACAATTCAGCCTAATGCCCCAAGTTCAGATTAGGCTGAGTTGGGCGCTGATTTTCAGTTGTGGCCGTTTTGCACAGAGGTCGCAAAAGGCCACAGAAGTAAAAATATGAGTTATTGGAAAAAAATACCATGTTTAGCTACACAAAATCTCATGTCGGACGGACACTAATAAAACATACAAAAAAACTAAAGTACAAAATAGGGACAGCGATTTCTAAATGTCCCACTGTTGATGGGAACTCGAGAAGTGATTTTTTATTTGATTAATATAAAAAATATTTATTATGAGTTTTGTGGTTTAATAGTGATAGTTTATTAAACTACAAACTTACTAGTGTTTGTGATAATGAAATAAAAGCATAAGAGTGCATTTTTCGTGTGCTGGAGTCCGTCTCTGTCCTCAGTAAACATACTATCACCATGAGTGACAGCTAACTTGCTTCGATATAACTGGACATTAACAAAGTGTCTTTTAAAATGTTTTGACTACCACGAAGAAAATTTGACACTGGCAGTGGGCTAATTGCATCATTGTCATATATTAATGAAAAAGTTCCACTGCAGAGCACATGCCTCCCCTACATCACTAGGGGGTTTCGGGTCATAATCCGCGCCGCGGGCTTAGTGTGGATTGGTAGATACAAATGCTCCAGTTTTTTTTTTCGAGCATGCAGGTCTCCTCGCGAAATTTTCTCTCATCGCAGAGCGCTAGTGACATTTATTTCTTTAAAATCCGTACTACGTGCCGAGGTTTGAACTCATAATCACAGGAATGTGGGTCGAGTATAGATACTCCTAGGCTATCATCGCTCTCTAGAACATTTATTTGGTCTTAATTGGAACCAGCGTTTCAGATTTATTCATACTTTCACGAATCTGATTGAAAAAGTGTACTCTTGTTTAAACAATCGGAGCTTTTTAAATAGTCAGAAAATCAAGTAGTCTAAATAAATATTCGTTTTTTAGAAAATATTTTTTTGTGACAATTGACGTTACATGAAATTTGATTCGTCTTTTCGGCTGAGTTGAGCCGATTGAAACTGATGGCCATGAGCTGATTGAAGTCAAAACTCGTTTGGTTAAAAATCTAAAAAGCTGTTACAGTTTCTTCTCACAAGTACCAAGTACCAAGTTTATCACAAGAAAAAATGGGACGAGAAATATTAGATTTTATAGAACCCCGCAAGAATATGGAGGGTACATAAGATTTATTCATTGTTTTGTGATAAAACCTTATTACATTTTTCGGATAAATGTTTATAAAAAATCAAGGAATATCAATCAGAATCAAGGTAACTTACCAGTGCTCGTCATTGGTAGAATCCGGTGCGCACCTGAGCGCTTGCGCGGCGTGTTCTCGTGCCAGCGCCGCGTCGGGCGCCAGCGCGCCCGGACTCAGCGCTGAGCCGCTTAGGAGTAGCACACGTGATACTAGACCTAAATAAAATGATATGATGTTGTTATCTATACTTATAATAAAAATGTGACTGAGCCTTGTCTGTAAATTTAATGTGTTTGAAAAAAATAATTGAAGCGTACTTACTCTAGGGACACCAAAATATTATTTAATTTTTTGTGTCTTGTACTTTGTATTTCTCTGTATGCTTTTGGTGTACAATAAAGTGTATCTATCTACCTTTTATACATGAGTCGCTGTTAGTCAAGAAAAAGAACTTTATGTAGGGATTTTTTTTCTATAACTTATTTAATTATTTGTCATCAAACATTAAGAACACGATTAGGACCTAATAATCATTAATGATGGAGTTGTGATGTTATCTACATTATACTAGCGGTGTCCGCGATTTCACTCGCGTGAACTGTGATTCCCGCGGGAAATCTACAATCGATCTGTATAAAAAGTACCCCAAATGTTAACCTAGCACATAAGTTATAATTATGCCAAGTTTCTTTAAAACCTGTCCAGTAGATTTTGGGTTATGCGCGTACAGACAGTCAGACAGACAGATAAAAATTCTAAAGAATGTTGTATTGAGTGCTATGTCATTCGTTATTTATATTACAATCACTTTTTCAAAAGAATATGAACATGAACGGACACGACTTTTTACGACTTTATTATTGTATAGAAGATTTATGCTTTTCAGGGGGCCACGACACAAAAAAGTTTGAGAAACGATGCTCTAATTAGATGATTGACTAAATTACTCCGTACCTTTACTGTCGGGCATCATGAGCATCGCATTCGCTAACGCCGCACCGGCCGCGTGTCCCGCGAGCGTCACTCGCCTGACATCGCCCCCGAACGCGGCGATGTTCCGCTTCACCCACCGCAGCGCTGCGGCCACGTCAAGGAGCGCCGCGCCGCCCGCTATGTGCGCGGGGTCTGAAGCCTCGCCGGTCGTTAAATATCCTGGACCATAAGAATAACTAAATAAGTCATACTTATATTTATATCTATCAAATAATATAAATATAAGTATAAATTATTAATGAACAAGGTCCCAATCTATATCCTATATATAATATACAAATATTAGTTTAACTTTGAACGCGGCTTGTGATTCGAGAGAAAATGTAACGTCACGTAAGATTTTTACCCTCTTCATACGCCTTTCTCTTTCTCTGTGTGTTTGTGCGTGCGAGTATCGAGAGCGCGAGACTCAAGCAGAATAACAAACGTGCAAACTAGTGCGTGGCCGGTTGTATAACCTAAATTTTTGATTTGATTCCTTATTATAAATTATTTGCATTGAAAATATGATACAAAATAAAAAAAAATACATGAACTATGCAGATTTTATTTTGAATTACATTCGGAGTTTAAAAAAAAATGCGTGAGGATCTTCGTTCCTGACCCTGATTGCACACGTTTTTTTTTTCAAAAATCACATATTTTTTGCCTGATTATATTTTCCTTACTCTTGTGTCTGCAACTTTAGATAACCATCTGTGGAAACTGATTGGCTTTAATTGTCTGTCCATCTCAACTCTTTGTTTGCAAATTGTTTTGCTGATGTTTGGTTTTCCATGTAAACAGTAAAAAATAGTTTTACTATATTAATGAACGGTTTAATAATTTAATGAACTTAACAGTGAGTTTCTTGACAATTTAATGTACTCTTGCCTTGACATAATCATGTACAAATGAATAAATTTGTCATTTAAGGCAATTGTAGTACTTTGGATAATACAAGGTATATATTTGTATGAGATCGCTGTGCTTACAGGTTATAATATACCATACTTATAAATAGTTGTGTACATGACTGGCATAAATAAATAAAGTAGAAGGGACACTTCCGCTTGACCTTGAGTTAAAACTTATTAAGTTATTATCCTACAGCCGCGCGGCGTCTTAAGGTAAGCGTCCATAGCGTCCAAGCATCATACGCATCGGACGGATCCTATACAACGGATTTTAGAATTCTTTGTATAATAAGAAGTTGTACAAGTGCGCCCACTGATCCGCAGCGGACGGACCGCACGCATCGGCCCTTCCGTAATGCCGACACAATTTCTCGGACGGGCAACTATTCCGACGCGTGTCGATGACGTCATACGTATTGCCGATCAGTGGGCGCACAGCGGGCGGCCGTCATTTGTTGCATTTCGGCACTTGTTCTTACACACGTGTTGTTGTTGTTAATTCATTATGCACAGATCATGGACATCGCACGGCTAATTACAATTGTGCAAGAGTACGAAGAGTTCTTCTTGATCACTTTTCATTTTGTCTCGCACACACAGTTTCCGCTCGTCCACTCGCTACAAAAATGCGAATGTAAAAATCGATATTATAAAAAACCTGATTGCAAATGGCCGCCGCGTCGGCAATCCGATTGCTTCGGATAGAGTGGACGCACTACCACAAATTAATCCGTTCGATACGATCCGTCCGATGCGGACCTGTGGATGCTTACCTTAAAAGAAGACTTCCGATCTATGCGGCTTGCGTCGCGATGGCCAATGTCGGGAAGCAGCCATATAAAAAGGGAAGATAACACCATGTCGGCCCCTTGACGTCTTCAATTATTATAGTTTAGGTGTTTAAATAATAATGTTCAGTATAGTTTCGTATTTCAGTGTTACAAGTGACTTTCCCAAGTTGATTACGTTTCAGTTTGTGGTTATTGGTGATCGGCTAGAGAACTTCGAGAGACTTGAGGAGGTGAGAACTTGGACTTGGAGAGCTGATTTCTAGACCGTATAATCGTTTTAGAACACAGCACACCATTGATAGAGAAGCACACGATTTGCTATTAACGTAGATGTTAGTATTTACCACGGAACCTTAGATTAATTACCTAATTTAGAGAATATATTTAACTTTGTCAGTCAATTTATATTGTTCAATTAATTTAATTTAAATAAAATAATCACAAAACAATGCTGAAGTATATTTTTATTTTTATTTTATTTATTAAAATATCATACAGGTTCCCAACAAAGAACAAACAGCAGACCCATCTCAAAGTGAGCGGTAGCAGTGTAAGCGGAAATAGTACATACTTACCTAATAACCCTATCCTATAGTTAACAGTGAGCACTAGGAGATGCGCTCGCGCAGCCAGCACGGCGCCGTCCAGCGCGTTGCCGGAGCCCCACTCGTGCGACGGCGCGCCCACCCACACCACCACAGCGTACGGCGCTTCCACGCCGCGCGCACCTACACAGAACAATTAATTAGGACCGTGATACATATGCCAATAAAAAAGCATGCAACTAGCAAGTGATGACGTCTCAATACACATGCCAGTAAGAAGCATGTAAACGTTTCGCCAGTGCTAGTTAGTCCATAGTAACTCGTAACTCGCACGCGAAAGATCAAACGACATGCGATCCACTGGCGTGCTATTAAAACGCACGATTCTGACTGGCAAAATCTGAATGCACATGCCAGTAGCACGCACTTGCAAAATACTGATATGCTTTTGTGCGAGTAACACGCATGTCTACGCGGCCCTTACTCGCAAAAAGCATACGAGTAACTTGCAAGTGCGTTTGATTTTTCGTGTGCGTATGAAAATTTAATAAGCACACTCACACGAAATTCGGGTGGAGTAAATACTCTCGCCCGGGGAAACGTCTCTAGTTGTAACTGACATACTTCTTCATCATTACTTACTAATTACTAGAATGCTTGGGTACTTGCTTCTGGCTTCTTTACTAGTGTCTTATAGTTTTTACATAGAACCTCCGCACTAGCATGTGAATCACGGCTCTTAGACCTTTTGTATCAGTACGGTTTTTATGTAGGAAAAAAGTTGCAGACGGACATCCGCAATGAATGTCTTCATCGATGAAGAATGACAGAAGTTGGCAGATCGAAAGATGCGCTGCGAACCTTTGGCGATTTAGAAGCGGATTTAGAAATGAGCTAGGATGAGTTATAGAAAGTATAACGTTAAATTAAAATGAACTTAACTTTTTTTATTTATCAAACTAGTTATCAAATACATAATACAATAATAGATACTAAAAAAAACACGGTGGGTTTGTCCAGAATTAATAGATTTCTGTACAAACAAATGTGGGTTACGTAATAGGTAACTAATTATGTGGCTTAGTACTCACATTGGCATTTTGTTATTAAATTTAGATTATTAATTTTTATTACAAAAAGCGACAAAAGGCGGCCGTAATGCTTAGAAGCATTATCTCCCAGTCAACCTTTGAGCTATGCAGACATGGTGAGGTACGTGCAATGATGGGTAAGATTAAGTAAAATGACTTAATAATGACATAAACTAATTAAATGCCATAATATATATAAACATACTATGCATATATACATATATTACGAACAACTATTAAAGTATAGTATAAAGTATTTTTAATCATAACATTCCTTATGTTATGTTATGATTAAAAAATTCAGACGGTAGTTCAAAAAATTTCAGACGGTAGTCCAAATAATTTCTTGATAACTCAAGTGACAAATAAAATCGATTAGTCACCCCGTGACCACGTTCACTGCAAAGTGTTCGAAACGTCGGGATATAAATAATGTCAAATATACGCGATTTAAACCGTTCAAAGTTGTTTAATTGCTATATATTTAATATATATATGAATAATATGATTTTAATTTGGAGTAAATATTTTTTCATTTAATTTAGTTTTCAATCGTAGGTACAATACATTTATAAGTCTAGAAACTAGATAAGTAGTAATCCGATAGTCCGTAGATGTTATTTGTTTTACTTACATACTATGTCTATCTTCATAAAGCAACTATTGTCACTGGTTAGGAAACTACGCCAAGATATATTGTTTGTATCTTACCGCTACCGGGTACATATATATTGAGGTAGAGGCAGTCCTCGCTCTGGTTTGCAAGTAGTGGAACAGTCGCCTTCAGCTCGTTGTACAAGCCCAACGGCATTTTCGATAACGCAGCGCTCCTGGAAAAAATACTTAGTTAATACCTGTTAGAAAACTTGGAAAGGAGTTTGTCACTTAGGATAACGAAACGTATTTGAAAATACTTTAGGGAACAAAAAAAATGTCAAGAAATTGTCTATACATTGGAGAGCACATGCCGGGAAACGCAGCGTAGAACGCCCGACAACTTGAAGAATTTATCGGTAGTAACTAGGTAGTAATCGTCCTTGCGAGAGGCCTATATCTAGCAGTGGCGAAACATAAGCTGATGGTACAATATGGTGCTATTTGAACAGGAAATGAGTGGACAGCAGTTTAAGCTCATATGCCTTTAAAGACGATCTTCTGCTTAAATACCAAACAATAAAGAAGTTTATCTGCAAATTGCTGTTCGGCAGATCATGTTGTGTTCTGCCTCAGTTGCTGCCGACCTAGCAGGATCCTGTTCACAGCCATCTTGAAGAATCTCATGCCCAACTAAGGGGAAAACCTCAGCAGGCAGTAGTGGTACCTCAATAGGAAGGAAACCTCCGTATGTGGTTTCACAAAAGTATGCGTTGGGCGTCCATTACGTGTAAGTATATAAACAAAGTTCACCATTTAATTACTATCTCTGCTAGACCTAAGCTAAAGTGGGCAAATCGTGGGCCATTGCTGGTATTATCATTGCTCCTAACATTATTCTTTCGGTTAAAAGCCAACCTTCATATGCACTTACGTACTGCCACTTAAAAGATTTCTAGAGCACATAAACCTTACTTGTTGGATATGTCCGGATAGTGCTGAGGACAGACTGGTGCGTAAGCGTCGGCGAGGCGCGTGCCCGGCCACGCGGGCGCGGGTGGAGGAGGCGCGAGACGAGCTGGAACGCCCGCGTATGGAACACCGCGGAATACCTCCACAGGCTCCAGCCGCCGTGACGCTGGCTCCACTATGATGCCGCGGATTGCTCCTGTGTAAACATAACAACATGACATCAATGGAAGGTACTATACTCCGTCCACTATGTTATTTTCTATTTGACGTTTGCACGAATATCAAATTCCGTATTTTTTAACAGTCAACTGTGCTCTAAACAATGTCATACTTTATTGTTAAGGGCGAAAATTAGTGACGTTCACTGAGACATACTACAGACTATAAGCTATCACACAAGTCGTCGGAGAGCAATTTTTCTATTGAAACTTGAATTACTTTTAGTAATTACAAAAAACAATTAAAAATGTTGTTGATTCCTTTTCTTTTCTTTAACTTCGAAGTTTATTTTTATTATAACATAAAGTAGCCCTTTGGAAAATCAAAATATATGTTACTGTAACAACTGTAAAAATCTCAATTTAAAAACTTATAGCCAGTGTTGCTAGAATATGTTCTGCGTTTTATGACGATTTTATTACTTATGATTTTATTGGTTACATATTATAATACAATCGATTTATTAAATTAATTTCGTATTAAATACATTTTTGCGATTAATAAATCAATTATTTAACACAAATATTTTTAATAAATCAAATCTATAAAAGCGAATGCATACTGTACTAGAATAGTATCGATAATCGAATCTGTAATCAATATGAAGCAATTCGGACATCACTAAACCGATCTGTCATCGATAAAATAACATAGTGGACGGAGAATAATGAGTACTTGAAAGTTGCTAGAACCCGTATTGCAAATTCTGTTTCCATAATCACCGAAATCAGGCAGCATACGGATGTGTCGCTGCCATTGTTTGTTTATTAACTGATGCTAGCATATCCATCGTCGACAAATACTCGTCAGGCACTTTCTTTCTATAAGAAACAAGTGAATTCTAAACACAGACTTCAGAAACACTCCGCATCAGCCATAGAAACCATAAAAGACAAGATGGAAGCATCCTGTGAAGACAGACCTTCACTTGCATTTGAAAGTTCTGTGGAATAATCCAGAAAAACAAGTCGAAATTTTCAGATAAAGTTAACGTAGATTTCAGTTCTAACTACAGTCGACTTTCCTTCGGCGATATTGAGAAGTTTCCCCAAAATTCTTGACATGATGACCTTTGAATAGTATCGTATGGGCATGTAGCGATTTGTGTGAATTTTACGTTCCTTCACAGTCCTTTATCCTTAAACGTTCAGCCAATCGACACAAGTGGAAGCTGACCAATAAGCTTAGTTTGCGAGACATTCACATTCTTATTGGCTTAAGGCTTAAGGTGCAGCAGGAGCTTGTGACGTCGATGCAGGACTTTAGAAAGAATCCAGTGAAGCGAATTGTAAAAATGTGAACGCTTGTCATGACAACTTATTTTAAGCTTTGTTGAATGCCTTTAAAGTTCTTTTCTGCAAGTCTTTCTTACAGAATTTTTATTTGTAAAATGTAAATAGGATTGCACTTCACGTTTGACTCAACTGCAATGATGACAAAAATAATCTTATTTCGAAGTTAACCAATGTTTTTTTAGACTTCAGAAATCGTTTAGCAGAGCACTAAAACAGATTCCAAACAATAAACAATTTGATCTCGTTGATGCTATGGAACTAGCTTAATACAAAAGGGAACGATGTCATTTGGGTACGATGTTCCGGAATTGCTACCCTCAAACGGGGTCTGATTGGATTGTCCGGAATCCTGTGGGATTATACGGAACCCCGAATTTACCTGGGACTGATCAGCAAACAAAACTCCCGGATTAAGTTAAAAGCATCCAATCTTATACCTTGTACCGATTTTCATAAGTTTATAACTTTTGATTTGACGAAAGACAGCTCGTATTATTTCCACTCAACAGTATTTGTAACTTAAGCCGTCTTAAGAAGTTTTTTGAGAAAGCCTCGAGATGATATTGGAATATTCAATGAACTAAGGAGGATACTGATGGGTACCTACTTTATGAAAATGTCAAAAAAAATACTTATTATAATACTAAACACAAATTTCTAGTCTAGAAAAATATATGCTCGTAGTTAAGCGTGGAAATAGAAAGACATTTAATTAGTAAGATATTGCATTTGACCACATGACACTTATTTAAAAGTAGCTTTTGCCCGCGATTTTGTTCGCATGATTTACATTAATAGTAGCGTATGTTTTAATTCGAATTACAATCTACCTACGTAGGCGATTTTCGTGACTGTGGACTATTAAGTCAATAACATGCAATCCGCAAACCCGATAGTGAAATGCGAAAACAAAAGTCAATCGACAGCTGTCAAATATGAAAATAGTATTCTGCGGTGTTGAACTGATATATGGCAGTGTCAGTATGGATATTCGAATATTGAGGCTTATACATTCCAGTAATAAAGAAAAAAAATGAAAATTGAAAATTAGAAATTTGTGCTCACATTATTCACGTGTTTAAAATGTCGACTTTAAAGTACCGAACAAACTATTTGAGAAATTTCAATGAAATCGATACAGCTATTTCGACGTGACCGAGTAACAAACATCCAAACTTACAAACTTGCATTTATAATATAAGTGGGATTGAAATTGAACAACAGGTTCGACATACCTATATATCTTAAGTTATATACATCCAACCGCCGGACAATTCACCATTTGGCCCAGTGCAAGCTGGTAGATAGAGCTGTGTAGCTGCGCTCTCAATTCCTGTGTATGTATTTTACTACAATAAGCTATTAATTAACTAAATCCATACAACATATTCAAAGAACTCACTAATATGGATCGGAGTATAACAAGCTTACTAAACCAACGAGATTATTGGGAGTTAATTTTTTTCCGATTGGAATTGTATTCCATTGTTGGACATTCGGCTCCCCTCTCTTCATTATGTCTATAAAAATTGCTCCTAAATCTTAATGTCTATAAAAACGTTCGTTTTTGTTCATTGACTTTTGTAGGTGGCAAACGAGCGACAGTCGAGCGATACTGTTGCCCTGCGACATTCGCGATACATGCCAACACCACTCCAGAATGACCCAGGATGCGTCGCTTATCTTTGCTTATTATGGATAGTTCCAAGCGCGTGATGTGTTAGTCATATGCTAGTATTACATGAAAGAATACCTGCGTTGGTGTGCACGATGCGCGAACTGTAGCGCGGGCCGGCGGCCGCCAGGGACGCGAGCAGCAGCGTCGCGCACCACGCCGCCCGCCGGCACTCCATGCGCCATCACGCGACACTTAGCTGCAACAAACAAGTTTAATTTAACGATATTTCGATCCGGCTCGAAGGACCATAAAATGAAGATGTTATGGCAGAGATTTATAGCCAGAAATAAGTAAATAACATCGCCTAATTCTGACGAAGCAATCATCGATTTAACAATTCTTAATACTAGATCCGTATCCTCCTGTCATACAATCGATAGATTATCTTTGTAAGATATTGAACACCACAAAGACGATTATGTTCTATTTATTTTTTTAGAATTATTTCATTCTTAGAAGATATTGAAATTAAAAATCGATTAGGAAGCGTTCCTCACAGGCATTTGTAAATAATCTTGAAAAGATGCTTCGTAATCATGTGGGCAACATTCCAATTCCATACATTTATGTTCAGAACTAAAGTAATTTTCTAAGCCATTATCTGCTAAACTGGAGATAATGTAGCGTAAGCAGCGCATCATTTCACGAGGAAACGTCATACATATTCTGGAAGCCACTTCGCGACTCTGCCAAGAAATTCATATTCACACCACACTTCCCGGGGGAAGCGGCAACTTTCCTAATTAACTTGCTTTCGTAAGTCATAATGTCACGTGTAGTTCAACTATTTTAGCCAAATTCTCTTATTCATTTCTTGCGTAGTTCAAAGGCTACTGGATCTTTGCAATGTGAAAACTATGCAATGGAACCAGCTCTTTCAGTATCCACTGTTGGATATGGGCCTCCTGCTGCACACCGTATTGTGCATGAAGGATGTAAGACACTAACTCGATACGCTGCCCAAGTGGGTTGGCGAGTCCATTCATTTAGAGGTGGTGTAGTTCCTCGGGGCTTGTGGTAGCCGCTTTATTACCCCTAAGTCGCTTTTTACGATACCCCACGGGAAAAGATAGGGTGATGCTATTCTATAATCGGTCGAACACCACACGGCACTGAAAACTATCATATTTATTTATAATAAATATAATTTCTTTTTACAGTGTGTATTATTGGTCCACTTTGTTTTAACAATAACCGGTGTTCATTTTAAAGTCAACATAAAACACGTTATACTTCACGAAATAATAGACACATCCAACTCACACGAAGTATTGACTGAGACTGAGATGTATATATTTTTTTATAGAATAATTGGTAGACGAGCGGGCGGGCTACATGATGGTAAGTAGTCACCGCCGCCCATGGACACCTGCAACACTGTGAAATAGAGTTAAGAATTCGATGAAACACGATTGGACAAAGAAGGTGACACCTATTGTCTTGGGCGATGAGGTCGCGCTGTCGTTGTTAACGACGATAGATTGCAACAACTCTTAAAAAAGTTGCAAGGATTTGGCAAGATTTTTCCGCTTTTTATTGTATATTTCACTGACTTCGACATTTAAATCGCTAAAACTGTATTGGTTTTTATGCGAAGCGGGCAGAAGATAAATAGTGTGCCAATGTCACGAGCAGACCGGTTGAAATGTCGGTGCGCCCGCAAGGTTGTGTCCTGAGACCCGTGCTCGCTACACACGGCTGTTGTGAGTCCCCTGACGCCGACACCTGTCAAACGGTCATCTGTCGGCACACTCGACGATGTGTAAAGTTGAGATATGAGGAACACGTCCGTATTTATACAAAAAACGATGCGAACGCTGAAAATAGATTATTCAGTATCGAGAATAGAATCGATTCTGCTAGTTTTTTTTCATAACTCATTGTTCTTTTCTAGTATATCGTTAATTCTACGTGCAGTTACGCAAAACAAATACAGGCAACTACAGAGAGCGGTGCGCCACGCCTAGCTGGCTGTACTGAGTAATGAGAACTTAAGATAGAACAACATATCTTTATACGTTTGTAACTTTTGATTGGATAAAACGGCTACAGTTAATATGTAAATTAATTATAACCATTTTCTCTACTTTGATTGGTACCTATACACTAATTTCGTATTTAGATAATAATTAACCACATAACAATTAGTCAAAGAGTTAGTGTTACTAAGTGTTTATGTGATAGGGTAGTGTTCGAGAAACCATTATACCTAATTGGTGCAAAATTAATGGAGGGTTCTGGATAAACATTATTGATTTTAATAACTAATGGGTTAACAATTATGATATATATTTTGTTGTAACATACTTAAAATTGACATGTTTAATTACTTATTTTATTTAATTGCTACAAGGGACAGGCGCAGAATATGCACTTCGCAAGGGGGAGAGTGCACGTTGCATTCCAACAGCCGCTGCCCGTACTCGACTGGCCACGTTATCCCTCTCTCACAGAAGACTACCTTGAAATGTACTGTATACGTACGTGTTTCGGTAGTGAGTGAGATATGCTAGAGTTCATTCCCATTCCATCCTATTCCTTTCCATTTTCTCAACCCTTTCTCTCAATCCATTTCTTAGTCTGCAAAGGTGGGCAGCGCATCCGGGGCGTGCCAACGTTTGTCATTCTGGACTGATGTTGGCGTGTATCGCGGATGTCTACGGACGACAGTATCCACTTACCGTAAGGTGGACTGTATACTCGTCTCCCGCCTTTTTTTCTATAAAAAAAAATGTTCACTTCAGTTAATTCACAGAATACTTCGCTATTTGTATTTTTGGCAAAGTTCATTTCAACAATTGGTTTCTCAAAAACAAAATCTTATATTTACCCACCTCTAATATTAGTAATTTCTAGGACATATAAAAACAATTTGTGCTATTAAAAAAAATCAAATTTATTTGGAGACTGACTTGTATCCCAGCAATATTCTTCTTCTTCTTCTTCTTTTTCAGCCCTTGGACGTCCACTGCTGGTCATAGGCCTCCCCCATTGTCCGCCATTTAGACCTGTCGGCAGCGACCTGCATCCAGCGGGTGCCCGCAACAAAAAATAGGGGGGGGGGGGGGGGGTGGACCGTAACCCGTCGCGCTGGTCCAGTGCGTGGTGGCGGGTCGCCAGAGCCTCGTTCGTTGGTACGTTATTACTGATGTTATTAACATAGTAGAAGGGTAGTTTTTTACTTGTCAGTTTTATTCAATATTTCTTTTATAGAATAGATGGCAGAAGAGCGGGCGGGTCAAATGATAGTAAGTGGTCACCGCCGCCCGTGGACACTTGTAACACCAGGGGGCTTGCGGGTGTACATATTCTTAATTTCTTAATCTTAAGTTATTTATTTATGTAATTATGTAAACTAGAGTTCTAGTCTAACTAGTCTAGTCTAGAGTCTTATTAACATTAAAAATATATAATATGAAATAAAGAACATGATATAATTAATACATATATTATTATTGGTAGGAATATGAATATAGAAATACTAAATACGAGGTAATTCTATGGAATAGAAAATCAATTTATTCAGAAATAATAACATGTATTAAATATATTCTAGGCCTCATTTATATTAGCAAGCAAAATATAAACCACAGTGCCAAATCTATTCATCATTAACATACATTCATTCGTCTTGTATATTCTTCAATTAACTTCGATAAATATTCACGACATAAAATACTTCTATCATGCAGACTGAATTGTAGATATTGGAGCAGCCACTCGATTATAATGTAGCTAGTTGAAGAACATATGGACGTACGTCGACTAACTTACACAAGTTACACATCTTATAAGTCTGTAGCTCCGATTGGTAAATAACGTAACTGTAACCGGCCCTTTTATCGTCCACTGCTTGGACATGGACCATCCTCATGCACATTGATTTGAGCATTATGGTTGTATGATCTTAAAGCGCCACGCTGGACCAACAGGTTGGCGAGTCAACTCTTTCAGAGGCGGTTCTTTCAGAGGCGGTGTAGTTCCTCAGGGCTTGTGTTAGCGGCCTTGTTATCCCTTAGCTGCCTTTTACGACACCCACGGGAAGAGATAGGGTGGTAATATTCTATAGCCGCCCGAACACCACACTCAACTCAACTCCGATTGGTTGATTTACTAAATTTGCTAGCGAAGTCATGCGCTAGTTGTTAATGTAAGCTTTTGTATATAGTCAGAATATTAAATAATTGTATTTCTTGCCATTCCGTTGTACCTTCCCAAAGCAACGCCCTAAGCTGAGGTCCGTTCCTTCCGCTGGTCTACCGGCGGCGGAGCCTTTAGGCTCGTTGCTGCACACACTTTTTGCTTCTGGCTGAGCATCTTCTGTCCGGTGACTCTTAAGACCATAAGAATTTAGCAATTCCGAAAAAAAAAGTATTTTGGCGGCAACGCATTCCCGCGTGACCTGGTAGTGCCTTTTGGACGCCACCACAAATCTTTCATACGCAGACGAGATACTGGGCGTTTCACATGCGGAATCCACCAGGTGGGCTTGATGGCGCGGGCGGCGTGAAGAACGGATAGACAGACACCAGGGCCTCACGAAGTCCACGCAAAGACGTGTCCGTAGTAGCAGTCAGAGACGATAACTCTGCACGGGCCCAGTGGCAGTGATTGAGGGGAAGAGTGCTCGCTGCAATTCAATAGCCCCCGGGCACACTCGACTAACCACGTTACCTCTCTCTCACAAAAGACTACCTTGAAATGTATTGCATTTCCCACTTGTATCTTATTTCCCCAATGCCACGTATCGCGGATGGCTATGGGCGACTGTATCCACTTACCATCAAGTGGACTGTATGCTCGTCTGCCGCCTTCGTCCATAAAAAATAAGAAACAAATTCTCTGCACCCCCATATAGGAGAGGGCGTGAAATAACCTCGAGTTGCATTTTTTTGTATATAAATTATTCCTTCTTGAAAGAGGTCAACTACGTAATCGAACTTTTAATTATCTGAAATATCTACAAGCTACAATATTCCTAGTTAGGTGAATGTTATTAGCACAAGAGCTATCTACAATTTCAATAAAATAATTATAGTACAATACATTATTACATCGTTACAATTCCTCCCTACTCAAAGTAGATATCTGGCATTGAACACAAGAGGTTTCTAGTGACAAAGTTACGTACTTACACTCCTATATCATTAATACAAGCTCATTGTCACAACAGTAGCATTCACACGCAACTAACTCCATTATCTCGCGAAGCAGATGTGTACAGAAACAATTTCCATCCACAAGAAACCGGCCCGATACAGGCTTTCACTGGGACAACATTCCCGTTTGAATAGATATCGCGAATGGCCGTATTGAATGGAGGTTGCCGTCGGCCGCAGGTACGAACCCATATCATTATGCCATTACACCAGGGACCTGCGAAATGGTACGAACCGAACGAACCAGAGGGAAGTGGCCTTAATTTACATACGAATGGTTCAAACATTTATGCGTTTGGGATATGAGTAAAAGAATTGTCTGCGTGCTGAATCTTAAGTTTTTGATGCGACTTGAGGGTTACATTATGGAAATACAAGGTCAAAGAAATATAAAAATGAACTAAACAAATGTGTATTTTTGTTTAAAACTTCGTTAATAATAAGTATAGGTAAGGCCTCGCCATCTCTCATCTGTTATCGGTCCTGCGGCATCAATCTCCTGCCCACTGCAACTTCAACTTGCTGATTCTTTGAGCTATGTTGGCAACTTTAACTCTTCGCCATTAGTTGCTGTATGAGGAGAGCTGAAGACCGTGTGTGGTGGCGGTCCTTGGGAGAGGCCTATATACAACAGTGGAGAGGCACAAGCTGATGGTATATGTAGTCAAACGTAACTATATGTAGTCAAACAAAATTTTTAGATCATTGTACGGTAGGCAGATTTGCCTCGAAATTTACCTAAAAATAATGGAAATGGAATGGAAAGGAAATCAAATAAAGTAGAATTTAACTTTAGGTACCGTATTATTATAATTTGTTTAAATACGGGTATTTAAACAATAGCCAAGTAGAAACTTCAACAGTCACATCAGTATTATTTGTAAGCGCTCGACGGGCCACGTTACACAGAAGACCAACTTGAAATATACTGCATTTCCTACTTTATCGTATTTCCCCAATGTACGTACGTGTTTCGGTAGTGAGGGAGATATGCCAGAGCTCATCCCCATTCCATCCCTCCCCATTGTCCCAATCCATTCCTTAGGATTGGGAAGTTCATCCGGGGGCGTACCAACGTTTGTGATTCTGGATTGATATTGGCATGTATCGCGGATGTCTATGCTCGTCTGCCGCCGTTTTTCTATAGAAAGAAAATTTGTCAAACGAAAAATGACAAAGAGGAAAATTGTACAATTATTTATTTCGTAGCAATTAAACAACTTTGAACGGTTTAAATCGCGTATATTTAACATTATTTATATCCCGACGTTTCGAACACTTTGCAGTGGACGTGGTCACGGGGTGACTAATTGATTTTATTTGTTACTTGAGTTATTAAGAAATTATTTGAACTACCGTCTGAATTTTTTTTTAATCATAACACCGGCTTAGGATCCAGTCATTAAATTAATTAAATCCCAAGGCCAACGCAATACTGCAAGACCTCTGGACACCGTGAGCGAATAATGCGTGCATGCGGTCCATCCGCATTTCCTCGATACGGAGGTGTCCCGCACTGTTCGGTCCAAAAATTATTTTATACCGCGAACCCGTAGGCTGTGGAACGAACTGCCTCAAGAGGTCTTTCCATTGAGCTACGATATGGGGTTCTTCAAGAGAGCTGTGAATAGGATTTTACAAGGTCGGCGGCGCGCCCGCATGCCCCCTGATGTTGCAGGTGTCCATGGGCGGCGGTAACACTTACCATCACGTGGGACCGATTGCTCGTCCGCCCACTAAGTCTATATAAAAAAAAAAAGAACGTTGGCACGCCCCTGGATGCGCCCCGCCAATCTTTGGAGTTATAGGAACAGACTGATAAGATTTGGATTCACAAAAGCTTTCTTTTCTTTTTACGAGCTGTGAAACTTTATGAAAAAAAATACTAGTAGGTATAAATTTAATAGCACTTGCGAGAAATAATGTTAAAAACTTGGGCGATTTGCAAAGCGAACATTAAATTACCTAGAAAGCGAACTAGGTCACAAGCCAGTCGGACATCTAATCGAAGAGAACTCGTAACGTCGCGCAATAAAAATAAAATATTATTATTTTGTTACGGATAGGCTGTCATGGCCGGTTTTATGCAGAAAGCCTTGAGGAAAGACTATACGGCCTTGGCCACGCGAAAATGAAGAAAGTATCTTAGTTTTCTAACTAAAATCTCAAATATTTGTATTTAAAGGAAACCTCCTAATCAAGTTCATTTGACTTGACAGCTCTTCAAGCCATTTTGAGATTCAGCAATTGCACGTTGTTAGCAGTTTTATATTAGTTATATAGGTGAGACGTCGATAAAAACTGTTAGGTTAGCTTTGGGATATTTATTCAGGACTCAAATTCCTGAAATCATGAGTTTTATTTATTTATAAAACACTCAGGACATAATTTAGGCAATACAAGTAGGAAAAGTAATCGAACAGAAAATAACAACTAACTAAAATTCCAAATATATGTACGTAGCATGCACAAATGATTTTAATAAAATACAATATAAACTAAAATTTTAGAAATTGCTATTGGAGTATATGTAGGTAGTTATATGATAAATAAGATATGTAGTGGGTATATATCGAAGAGCGTTGTACTATTGTCAGCTGTTATAATAAAGTCCTCTCGAAACGAACAGCTGTTTTGTTGACTCCATACACAACACGGTATATATAGGCAATCAAGGTAAGTGATAGGTCTAAATGGCGGACAATGGGGGAGGCCTATGTCCAGCAGTGGACGTCCAAGGGCTGAAATGATGATGATGAAGGTAAGTGAAGCAACACGATTGATACCAATTCAAAATTTCTTTATGGACCAAAATTAACTTATGGTAGGTAAACAAAGTACCTACCATAGGATATTAGGTTCTGTTGAACCCCGCACTAGGATGTACCTGTATCGCGGGCATCCGAGATACGAATATTCTAATTGGAGTTACAATTGAGGATCTACGAGTATATTGAAACACCGCAAAATAAATCAGTCGTAATCAGTTGAAACAAATCGAATTGTCACTTGTACCTGAGAAGTGAATCCTGTATGATAATCGTAAATGTTCATCACAATGGTTGAATTCAGGAGATACATCCAAACAATGTCTCAAACTTCTCCATGATAACGCTCGCCTATACACTGTACGACAGACAGTCTTAAGGTTACAGGAGCTCGGACTGGAAACTCTCAATCACCCATTGTGTTCGCCAGACCTTGCCCCTACTGATTTCCATTATTTTTCATAATTTGAATAACTTTTTACAGGGGAAAAAATTCAACTCTGATGAGGCAGCGAAAAACGACTTCAGAGAATTCATCGATTCTCGTTCATAGGATTGAAAATAATGGACAATACTTCGATTAATTAAATATGTAATTTTCATACAAAAAAATATTTGAATAAAAATCGTCAATTTCATAGGTAGGCCCTAATAATTCCTTAGTTAATCTCTCTGAACGAAACCATAGTGTAAACAGTCGCATTAGACTTTTTGGCGGGAACTCGTGAAGTGAAAGTAAAGTTTTTCTTTGACAATTATAAAAATTGTGTATTTGTGGGTTTTGTGTTATCTTCAAAGTGCTAAATGTTTTTGATAATCAAACTAAAGCATAAGGCGGGGTTTTGATTTCGAAATGATTAATTACGAAGAAAACTCGACACTGGCACAATGTGGTAATTTCACTATTGTCATATAAAAAAAAAATATCGCGTTGCATCATCCTGCGTTTTAAATGCAAGGCAAGGGTAATAAATCCCATTTTGAACATGGAATATCCTTATTCCGAACATGTATTCGACATGTATAACATGTATATGTATGAATAACATGTATGTAATTGGAATCGTAAAAAAGATATATTTTCATAATATATTCAAAGAAAAAAAAATGCTTTTGCTTTTCTTACAAATAACAGAATGAAAAATACTATGTTCTATGAGATGAGGTGGTACCTATTCTGAAGCCAGCCGACATTACGGAATCATATATACGTGACCTAAATGTTATTTTTAAAAATGACTCAAAAAGAAAATTTTCAAGTCGTATTTCAATAGAATCGCTTTTCAAAACTTTTCCCCGATAATGTAGCAACTGGAGTGTACATAAAATATTCAACGAGAAGCGCGATAAAAACCAAACTCGCATTCAAATTTACTGAACCAGAAAGTATTGATGGGCTACTTCCCAAATAATAGCCGCGAACCAATTGGGGCAAAATATTATGACATTCAAAATTTGATTGTTTTTTAACTTAAACTTGATTACCATCAGCTATTGACCATGTGGTGTCGACCGGGTTTAGAATAGCACCTCATCTCTTCCCGTGGTTCTAGTAAAAGGTGACGAAAGGATAACGAAGCCGCTACCACAGCCCAGAGGAACTACACCACCTCCCATACATTTATCTTGCAGAGGCAAAGTGCATGAGAAGGCCCGTGTTCAGCAATGGATTAAAAAAGGAATACGATTACGGTATGTCTCTCCACCGCTGGGTATAGCCCTGTCCCAAGACTCGCTACCATGCGTGTCCTCTTCTCATCCAGTCATCAACGGCGAACTTTATCAAGACAATTAGTCCATGTCATCAATGGGTGTCCCATATAGTGCTTCCCGGTACGCGGTCTCCATTCGAGGAATGGTGTACTTCATCGGTTGTCGGTTCTACAGCAAATTTGACCTGCTTATTGCCACTTCAGCATACTGATTATGTAAGCTATTTTGTTGAATTTAGTTTTTGGCGGATTTTATCCAGCAAGCACTTGATTGGTATAACATAATACATACTTTCACACACACCCTCAATGACGCGCACACACACAGGCACGAGCACACGCACTCGGGCAGACCAATGCAAACACAAATCTACATGTATTATTAATAAAAAAAATCACCTATTGTTTACCGACAATCTATTACATACCGTTTTTAAATGTCAGTGTAATTTCTATTTGGCCATTAACACTAGCAATATATTTCTTAAATAAATTACATGAAAGTCTGTACATTATATAAATATATTAAGTATACTTTTTGAAGTAGAAATTAGGCCAATTGCATACGCCAGTCAGAAATATGGATTTCCATTTAATGAACCGTTTCTCTATAGAATTATAGGCGACCCTATGTTTGTGTGTTAACACGACGTCGGGCGATTGGGCGATAGCTACACGGTGTGCCCGACGTGTAAATGCTGCCGTATTTGAGTTTTGTCACCCTATTTGCAATTTCTATAGAATCACGTGAGGGGAATCTTAAATCAATCGCAAATAAACTGTAATCAACTGGATTAATCCGTGACCAATTAGCACAGGTGGAGCGATTTTTTTGCTGTACAAAAGGTTAAATTCCCGATTGGACTAAATCTGGACAACGAACATGTATGAGTAATTATTAGGATTTCTCTTGTCTATTTGTGTCTCTGGACTAGTGTAGCCAGGTCACTATTAGCCTATAGTGTCCCACTGGCGAGCAAAGGCTCGTTTCCACCACTTCTCCCGATTTTGTGCCAGTCTCTACAATGAACGTCAAATTCATCTCGTCATTGTTTTCTAGATCCGCCATTATGCTGTATGGCATTTTATGCCCGTTGTGTGTTATACAATGTTAAAAATGGGACAGATATATAAAAATCGGGACTTAATTTAAAAAAAAGAGGAATTTGGAAATCTTAAATCACTTAGGTTAGGCGTAACCGACATATTTTCCGCCACTTTGAAAAATTCTCGATTTTGAAGACTTCAATCAAAGCAAACAAAAAATATCTCTAGGTGAAAACTCTCGAAACGTCTCAGAAATCAGATAATCAAAGTCAAAATTTATAACTTTCCACAGTCTTGGCTTCCAGTCGTATTAAAAGTTTTTACTTAAGAACAATTTTTGTTTATTTTTTCGATCTGATTTCGACCTTCATATTTTGAACGGCCTGTTTGTTTTGTTATTGTGGATGGCTACCATTATTCTAAAAAAATAAATAATTATTTAATATTTCCATGATAGAAATAAATAAAACGTTACGTTTCAACCAAAAATACTTGTACTTGTATCAGCCTATAACGTCCCACTAGAGGGCACAAGCCTCCCCTAGTAAATCACTGGGGGGTTTTCAGGCCCTAACCCACCTCGCTAACTCAGTGCGGATTGGACGATGCAGATTTTTTTAAATTTCTGGAGCGTGCAGATTTCCTGACGATGTTATCCCTCACCCTATTTAATTCAGTAACTATTTATTTAACCCTAGTAATATCTCCGTGGTACGGGCTGAAGATTTGAACTTATGATCACATAAATGTGAGTGAGTACCCCTAGGCTCTATCACGCCTCTGAACCAAATATATTATATAGTCATAAATCTGGATAAAAAGCAATACATTAGAAAAATTCCCAGACTTCACAACTCAATTTATTTATTTGTGTTATCAGTAAATATTTTATAAATAACATACAATTGTTCATCTGTGGCGTAGGCGGATGAATTATATAATTATATTGCTTTTAATTCAAAATAAATTAATTACATTCGGTAAAGGTCCTGTTATATCAACAATAAATTGCTACCTACCATTTAACATTAAAATTAACAGGGAATTTTGTCATCATCACTCTAAACATTTTAACATTTCTAAACTCTAACCTTTTTAACCAATCTTATCTTGAATTTTTATGTATACTTAATGTCAAAACTATATCTCTCAGTAGCCGGAGGATAAGAGTCACTAGGATCTACTCACGTCGCATAAGGCATAAGTTGCACTCTCATTATTGATAAGTTTTTTTTTTCATATTTAATGCTACAAACATTAAAATATTCGTAACAATTAATGTAATAATGAAATAATGTCCGGGGTCAAGGGTCAAATAGGAAGAGAGCTGATGGATAATAGTGACAGTGAAGTGGAAAATTTTGTTCGTGAAATAGTGGTGACGAATTCTATCATGTAAGTCCCCGCTGTTCATCTCGCAGTGAACAATTTGATTCTGTCTGTTTACCAATCTGATGAACTTATTCTGGCTTAGGTGATCAAATTCGTAATTATTACCCAGGTAAAGATAATACGAAATGACGAAAACCAGCTTGCAAGCCTTATTATGTTATACGTGACTTTTATAAAAAAGTTCCTAATTATTATAAAGAACCAAATCTTGTATTCTATTTTTTGTTGATGCCAATACAGTTAATGTTACTTCATTTTCCCGTAAGTGTCATATTTCAATTTATTTTCTGTTTTATTAAATTTAGCAGATCTCAAAATTTTCCAATAAAATATACTGATAATGCGATGACAAAAACATTTTGTAGCTTGTGTATACACTAGGGATGTTTCCTATTCGTTTTGGCCAATACTCGCCACTTTTCAAATTTTAAGTATTTATTTTATTTGCTGACGCCGCCGCCTTTGCCTGGGGCCGCTTCCACGATCGAGGGCGCCACCAGTACCAGTGCCGACGCCTTCTCCAGAAGACCAGAAGACTTCTTCCCTCTAGTGGCCGTCGTTTCTTCGGGCCGGCAACTTCGCTGCTACCATCGCCTTTTCTACTACACGTCGTCACTTCTTAAAACGGACACTTTTCGTCAGTCGAACTTCGACTTGCTAGCTTTATTTTTTTATTAATTGTTTACGTTAGACTATTAATGGTGTGTTAGGCTTTTGGATAAAATACGCCATTGGAATCCTTTGTACTTGTGCACGACAGAATAAGTAAATAGTGAAAGTGCGGTGCCTATATACCTATGTGTACAATATAGAATCAGTGCGCGAAATATGCATGTGCTAACATCACACATTTCGGAGGAAAAGAGGGCCGTCTAAACAGAGTTCCGCAAGTAGTAAAATTTAAGCGGCACGATTTTGGTCAAGAATGAAATTCACGTGCCCTTCCTCCGGAATAATAAAATGTTAACACATACATAACACGTTATCATAAGATGTCGATACTATGTATAAAATAAATAACATTGATATGTAAGATGTAAAATGTTTAGTTAAGGTTAAATATGTGTTATATTATTGTTCCTTTACCTTTACATTTTATAATATTTTATGTACGATTTGCTTGTGTTTATATGTCTTATTCTCGCTCTCCAATGTACTAGGATACCTAGGTTATAAGTCAGGGTGCTAGAATAAGGTTTAAAATAAAGACTACCGCCCGCAGTGTGTTTCATTTAGGATAAGTTCTAGAACAAAAAGTTGCGGGCTAGGTGGCGTAGTTCCGGTATCGGCGCCACTGAAAAGCCGTGCACCCCCGGTCCTCCCACACCTCTTGCTACTCACAGAGGGGGGAGGGACAATAAGGAAAAAGGGAAATTAAAAGGAAAATACCTAAACTTCGCCACCGAAAATAGTCTTTATCCTCTGTGCAATAAGAGGACCAGCCCAGATAAATAAGACTTGTAACCTAGATATTATATACAAAAGTGGAGAGCTAATAGCATTAAAATTTCCTCAGGGAACGGGGGGATCGCTAGGGCAGCAAACCCCTATAAAAAGACAAAGGCCTAACAGCCAGCAAGCCAGTTCGTCCTCAGCACTTGAATAGTAATTAACATATAGAAGAAAAGTGAGCTTGCTGCCCGTCGCCGCTCCCTCCACACCCCTGTGTTTATGTAAACCAAAGCGGCGTTTTATTTCCGTATTCACCCCAACACCTGATCTGCCGAGATCCCTGTAACATCAAGACCGGCAAGCCTGAATCCCTACACCCCCCCGTTAAAGCTAAGGCGTGTGGCCTGCAACATTGGCCTTCGACCGCGATCGACGTGCAACTCTAACGTCTGGTTCTCAGAGCCAGATTGCTGAGCCAACACCCGATCGCCAAATCGGCGTACATCTTTAACAGTACTTAATTTATGTGTGTAGGTATCTAGGCTACACGACAGCGTTAAGACCTGTTTAATAGATAAATACATTGAAATTATCCACAAAAATATTTTAGTTCTACAAAGTCTAAAGGGAATTCATTAATTAACCTTGAACTAAACAATCCTCTAAAGTACAAGATCGCCGATTCGATGTTGACTAATTAAAACAAAATTGAGATGAAAGTTTAAAGTGGTGCTTGAGCGTAACTTCATTCAATCATTAATTTGTTCCTCTTATCTCGCTGCTCAGGTGTACTCAGTTCCAGATTGTTGTCACAGCCGCGGAGCCGGTGAGTTTACAGAAGCGTTTGCCAAACAAGCAGAAAATGTTAAGGACGAGGTAGCGCCCCGTTGAGTGGGATTAATTTTGTTATTGTTACCCTTAGAGTTCATTAGATTCAGATTCATTTATTTGTCTTCGTATACATCTGCGAATAAATTGAGAAGGCCCATGTTTAGCAGTGAACGATATAAAGGCTAGTTACGGATACATAATAACCTTTAGACATAGCTTAATCAGAAACATCTGTAAAGCGTAAATTAGTTTGTAATAATTTAATAAATAATTAATGCCAAACGCGAGAGGTTTCAGTTTAATATATTCCTAGATTAGGATACAGATTGTTATAAATCTAGTTTAATCTAATCTAACGTAGTCTTAGTCAGACATAAGTTTAGTAATGCTGTTGTATTATTCATATAGTTGTTCTGAAATGACATTACTAAATGAAGAATTATATTATTACTTCAAATATAATAAATCTTCAATCAAGTTGATTGTAGGGTAAGTTAGTAAATCCTGCGCGGAAAAGAATGAGGAAGAAGAAGGAAGTGGTGAATGGATCGAACAAAAGAAGCAATGGTAGTACTTATGTTTAACTGTGCTTATTAAAATTAGTGAATATTTATATTAGTTAAATGCACCTAGTAATTGACAAATTACACTCTGATGTCACTAAATTGACAAATTACACTCTAATGTCACTGTAAATTGACAAATTACACTCTAATGCCATTGTAATTTGACAAATTACACTGTAATCTCACTGTAAATTGACAAATTACACTGTAATATCACTGTACATTGACAAGTTACACTGTAATGTCACTGTAAATTTACAAATTACAGTGTAATGTCACTGTAAATTTACAAATTACAATGTAATGTCACTGTAAATTTACAAATTACAATGTTATGTCACTGTAAATCGGCAAATTATACTGTAATCTCACTGTAAATTGGCAAGTTACACTGTAATTTCCCTGAGCGCTGAGGAACCACCTGTAAAAGAGTGGACTCGCCAACCCGCTTGACCAGTGTGGAGTTTTGAGGCTGGCTGTTCATCCTTCATGCACAAGACATTGACGAATCTATTCGTTTCGGTTGTGGTAGACGAGTCCTCGAATTGAGGCTACGTACCTGGAAGCGCAGTGTGGGACGTGCTCCTGCCACGTCAACTAACAATTTGAAAAAGCCGATGATGGCTGGATGAGAAGGCGATCGCGTATCGTATTGTCGGTATTGTATTGTCGGTATTGTATTGTCGGTATTGATTGTCGGTATTGATTGTCGGTATTGATTGTCGATACTGATTGTCGGTACTGATTGTCGGTACTGATTGTCGGTACTGATTGTCGGTATTGATTGTCGGTATTGATTGTCGGTATTGATTGTCGGTATTGATTGTCGGTATTGATTGTCGGTATTGACTGTCGGTATTGATTGCCGGTATTGATTGTCGGTATTGATTGTCGGTATTGATTGTCGGTATTGTCGGTATTGATTGTCGTATCGTTGTTATATTGTCGTGTTGTATTCGATAGTCGGTCCCATTGATTTTGAATAATACTTTTCAATATACCTAGGTTCATTCTTTCAACATTTTGTTAAAATACAGTGCAAATGTATTTTATTATTTATATATGTTTATATATGTACATTTAAAGAAATTATACTATTATGGTTACACATATATTTATAAAATTGTTGTCGCACCTCCCAATTTATTATCTCTATTATTATTTTGTTATTATAATACCAAGTATTATCGAGTAGAGAATGCCTTAAGGTCTGTTAAAGAAAATAAATAAATAAACATTTTCCAACATCCGATTTATAAGGTAAACCGAAAAAAAAAATATGCTACGTATTTTTTTTTAATTTCTCTAAAATATCAATATATGTAAAAATAAAATCAATTTACACGTTTAGTTTTAATTTAAATTCGCCGACGAAGCTACCGAGTCTTTACCGGAGGGTGGCGAAGGGTTGTTGTGGTGTTGATCCCGATGTGCAGATAATTGGTATGCCCTCTCCCCCTCCCTCCCTCGCGGTTAGACTCACGGCGATTGTTCCCCCATGGAGTGCCAACTTTACATTGTTCTTAGGCATTTGTGGTTTTATAACCACTTTTGAAAATAGGTTCAAAAATGCTTGGAGTAAGGTAAGAAGAAAGTCTATTAGAAGAGGGTGAAGTGAGTGAGAGCAAAGGAATGCAAAGGAATGCAAAGGAAGGAAAGCAGAATGATTCAAATCACCGGAATAGGTATTTTATCTCTTCAAATGGGTGTTGTAAAAGACGACCAAAGGCTAACAAAGCCGCAACCGCAAGCCCCGAAGAACTACATCACCTTTACAATAGTGGACTCGCCAATCAGCTTGGGTAGCATGGCGTTATAATGCCTTACATCTCTCATGTACATTGTCTTGAAGGCCCATGTCCAGCTGTGGATACCGAAATGGCCGCTTGCATTGTATTGCATGGAACTAGTACCTACTGATATCATTGTTTTAAACAACCATAACATTTTCATATTACTGTATTGTTTTAACCCCATAGCCGTCAGGAGAAGTCGACGAGTCGGAAACCATGAGTTAGTCGCACGGCTCGTTGAACAATATTGATGGGATAGCTAAACAAAACCAGTATTCGGCAAAGAGTAATAAAGAAACACGGATCGCGGTGGGATTTCACGACTCGAATTCCGTAAAGCTCGGTACACACGAGTGATTTTCAGTTAATACTCAAAAATGGAACAGAGGAAAAGGGAAGTGTTTATCAAACTAATAAACAGTAAGTCAATTTGCATATTACCTTATACCTACTGGAATTCAATAAAATCAGTAAAACTGCAATAATAATTAATAATAAATACAAAATAATACAATAATACTGTCTGTATAAAAGAATAACATAATGTTTCGTTTTATTTTTTTAAATATATGTAATGTATTTGTATGAAATGTATTTGTATGTAATGTTTGGATTGTATGTAATGTATGAAAAAATGTAATGAAATCCCGTCCGTGTCTTACACGACCTCTGCGCGAAACGGCCCAATCTGAATTTGCGGAATTAGGCCGAGTTGTGAGACCATTTCATTGCTGCAAATGAGGTATGTGAATTGACGAAGATGCAGCATCAATTCGATAGACGGTTCCTGTCCCTGGGGCCCTAAACCCGTAAATGGGTTAAATCTCTCTCAGGCTGGGAAAGCAACTCGAGGCGATAACGAGGCGAGGCGTTATTGTTTTTCCACATACATATGTTTAGTAGTTTTTTTTTCTTTTTATAGAAAGAAGGTGGCAAACGTGCATACAGTCCACCTGGTGGTAAGTGGATACTGTCACCCATAGACATCCGCGATACATGCCAACATTAGTTCAAAATGATAGACTCTGGCACGCTCCCGGATGCGCTGCCTACCTTTGTTGATGAAAAAATGGATTTGGAGAAAGGGTTGGGGGCGTGGGAAGGGATAGAAAGGAAATGGGCACTGGCATATCTCAGTCACTACCGAAACACGTACATTAGGGTGGGTCGAAAATTATTTTTTCCGAATTTCGATTTGTAATAGTGCGGGAAACATGACCTGGGTAGAGACTTAAAATCGTATATATTTATTTTTTATTTTTATTAACATTAATTACCCGCGCATGACGTTTGAAAATTCGGAAAAATTGTTAAAATCGGATTTATTTTATCAGAGTTTATTGTATAAACTACATGGCGTAAAATGATATTACATTCTTATATTCAGCGATACACGTAATACAAATAATAATCAAACCAAAATATTAGAATAATCGTGCGTATAGTGCGGGGGAAGGAGTGGGGAAAGAGGGCGTAAACTGTCGATCACGCGTCATTGTCTCAGTGCGCCTAATTAGTTCCGGGTGAAAGATCGCACGCATTTATCTAATTTTTTCGCTAATTTAAGTAGTTTTTGTTAGTTTTGTGACATTGTGCATCATGGAAATTTCAAATAATACCCGAATATCCACAAGTTGTCCCATTTTTGGTGCTCCGGAAGAAATTAACGAAAATCAACTACCTACTTACAAACAAGTTATGAAATATTACAATTTAGTAAGACATCAGCTTAAACTTGGGAACAATTCAAAAAAAGAGCCATCCATTAATGAGATATCTGAAATAGTGTCATCTAAAGTTAAATATTTGTGGAGAAAAGCGTCTATTCCTACTGTGTCTCATAATCGTGTGATGCAATTGATTAAAAGTTACCACGCGAAGTGTAAAAATTTATTAAAATCTTTGAAGCGTTTATCAGAAGAAAAGATTCAAGATTTTCATAGAAATTCGGAAAGACTGTTTGATTTGAGTTCATGTAAGTGTAAAGATTTAGAGTTATGCAAATGTTCCAAAGACCAAAAGGTTCCTAAGGAAGAACGAGCTTTTTTAATAGATCAGAGAACAGAGAGAAAAATGATTATGGGAACTGTTGATTTATTGACAAGTAAGAGGAAAAGAAAACTGAGTGATAGAAAAATTAAGCTCAAATCCTATTACGATTCTAGCGTTTGTGAACCAGGCCCTTCTCATGAAAATCCTAATACCTCAATAACGACTGAAAGTAGCGATGAAGAACAAACTTTGCCCTCAAGTTCATCAAAACCAGTATCAAAAAAACGTAAAATAACATCTCTCAAGAATTTGTCAACAATCTGTGACCGATACGGGATATCCGACAGAGCAGCTGCTGCTGTCGCTTCTGCTGTTTTGCAAGATGTGAAAATCAACAACGAAGTAATCGATAAGTCGAAATTGCGACGAGCGAGACAAAAATTACGAAAAGAAACCTTATCTCAAGGCCAACTAGATACTATTCCTGCCTTATTTTTTGATGGACGAAAAGATAAGACCCTGAAAATTGTTATGAAAGGGGGAAAAAAATACCGCTTAACATCCGTGGAAGAACATATTTCAATAATTAAAGAACCAGGATCAGTTTATGTCGGATATGCCGTTCCAAGCCATGGAACTGCAAAAGGGTTGGAGTCAGCTATCTTTCAAACAGTAACAGGTCAACTGAATATGTCTCTAGAGGATACTCTTGCCATAGGTTGTGATGGGACGGTAACCAATACGGGCAAATACGGCGGAGTCATACGGCTTTTAGAAAAGCGTTTACACCGACCACTTCAATGGATCATATGTCTTTTACACTTAAATGAACTGCCCTTAAGACATTTATTTGCAAAACTTGATGGCACCACAACAGGACCTAATACTTATTCAGGTGCTATCGGAAAGTTATTAGATGATTGTGAGAAGCGCTCTGTTGTCGTGTTTGAAAAGATAGAAGGTATGTTACTTAACATTTCAAATGTAAAAGACCTCAGTTCTGATCAACGTTACCTTTATGATATCACATCTGCCGTCATAAGGGGTAAGTGCTCTCCTGATTTGTCTAATCGCTCTCCGGGAAAAATATCGCATGCCAGGTGGCTAACAAAGGCCAACAGGATTTTGCGCTTATATGTGTCTACTGAGATACCTACAAACGAACTGAAACAACTCGCTACTTTTGTAGTTAAAGTATATGCTCCTATTTGGTTCGAAATCAAATTAAATCCGACATGTAAAGATGGAGCAAGGCACTTTTGGAAGTTGGTATTTTATTCTCGATATCTTCCGCAAGAATTGAAGAGTGTTGTTGATCCTGTAATAAAACGAAATGCTTTTTTTGCGCACCCAGAAAACTTGCTCTTGTCTATGTTATCTGACGAACAAAAACATGTGAGAGAACTTGCCGCTAGACGCATTTTAAAGGCAAGGAAACCATTTGAATCCCTTCAGCTTCGAGTCTTTGAAGTGCCTAAGATAAATTTAAACGCTTCGTCTTACATCGATTTGATAGACTGGCAGCAATCTTACTCGCAACCACCTATATTGACCAATGTTCCGGATGAGATTCTTCATTCCCTTGTTGAGTCAGATGGTGATGATGAAGTCCTTTTTCTGCGGATACCATGTCATACTCAAGCTGTGGAGCGGGCTGTAAAAACAGTAACAGAGGCATCTATGCAGCTTTGCCACAAAACAGCAAGAGAAGCTTTAATTAAGAATAAAATTATTTCACGAAAGCTTATGCCTAAGTTCGAAAGTAAGAAAGATTTTAACGTGATTTGAAGATATTTTATTTTTATTTTGTCTTATTATTTGTTTATTTTTCTGTCTTAATAATAAAATTTAGTCCAAAAGTATTTTATTTTATTAGTTTACGTAGTTGTTTTTCCTATGGGCCACGAGAAATAGATTTTCAAATAATTCACAAAAAAATCAAAAATTACAGTTTTTCAAACTCAATGCGCGGGTAGAAGGGGTTAAACTAGAAATTTTTATTTTCGTTATTTTTTCATAATTGGATGTGGGACACATTTTTTTTACTATTACAAAACGTATTGGACAATTTTATTTTTTTTCCATACAAAAGCGACCCACCCTAACGTACATACATTGGGGAATATGATAAAGTGGGAAATGCAGTACATTTCAAGGTAGTATTCTGTGAGAGAGGGGTAACGAGGCCAGTCGAGTGCGCCCAGCGGCTATTGGATTGCAGCGTGCACTCTCTCCTTCCAATAATACGACGGTGTAAACTATTAAAATATTCGAAATTTTATAAGAATTAAAAAAACTGTACATCAAAAACGATATGTATTGATGTGATGATAACGTCGCTTCGACCGGATGTGCAGTCCAATAAAATATTTTAAATTAAGAGTTAGGACGGCCTCCGTAGGCGTTGGATTCCGGCACTTGTTCAGTGGCTCAGCAGCATAGTAGAAAGCCAGGCGCCTGAACAGTGGGGTAACACTCCCGGAGGTCTAGCAGTCTCTGGATGCTGAAGAGACGGCGGAGCACTCCGAGAACTTCGGTGTTGACGAGGTGACTGTTCTTTACTGATCCTCTACCAAGAAGTACCAACACAGTAGACTCACGCTACCGGATTTTGAGATCCCACAGAATCCAGTTGTAGGGATTAACATAGCCGCTAAAAATACGCTAAATATATGGAATATAGTGAAATTTCTCTTCTGTTTAGCTCTGCAAACGATATTTTTTCACTGTGGTCGATCTAGAATTTATCGTGTGTCATTAGCTCAATGTATGCAATGCAATGCAACCAGCCCTTTCAGCATCCACTGGTGGACATATGACCTTAAAACACCACACTGGGCAGGCGGATGTTGGCGAGTCCACTCTTTAAAAAGTGCTGTCGTTCTTCAGGGCGTGTGGTAGCCGTTTTTTTTATCCCTGAGTAGCGTTTTACGTTATCCACGGGAAAAGGTGGTGTGGTGATACTCTAGTTCTACCACTTGTACAATGGGGAATGCTCTGAAGAATTGTTCAATATAATTCCCACCTCCGGTTTCTACAACCGCACCTCCCGTCACAGAAGTACGGTCCATCCGCATTTCCTAGATACGGAGGTGTCGCGTACTGTTCGGTCCAAAAATTATTTTATATCGCGAACCCGTAGGCTGTGGAACGAACTGCCTCAAGAGGTCATCCCATTAAACTACGACATGAGGTTCTTCAAGAAAGCTGTGAATAGGATTTTGCAAGGTCGGCGGAGTACCCGCGTACCCCCTGGTGTTGCAGGTGTCCATGGGCGACGGTAACACTTACCATCACGTGGGACCGCTTGCTCGTCCGCCCACTTCTCTATAAAAAAAAAATAATAACCGGCCGATACCACACGACACAAGCTCATTGTAATGATAATTGTTTTTGTAGAGTGTACAGTGTACTCTAAACCGTACCGCGAATCGGCGCAAGATGATGGATGCGACGTACGTCATCGAGTGACGCTCGTGATGAATGTCGCGGACGTTTGTTTACACTGTAAACATGTGCGGAGTGATTGATGCGTCCGCCCACCGCTCTCGATGGGGGTTTTAAATCGGCGCCGTAATGTATTGTGATGGGGCAATAAAACGCGCTCGATCATCCATCACAATAGTACCGACATCGATATAAAAATGCCGAGCTATTCACTCGTGTGTGTGGTAGATTTAGCTTGGAAACTGTTTGATTGATTTTCCAACTTTTCCTTGTTTCTCGAAGGTAAATATTATTGGTACAAATAACATCACGCTCAATAATCCACAAATTTTCTTTGTGGTGGGTTCAAAGGTGTTTTTTTTTTAATTTTTACGTTTTCTCTTATAATCATATTGTATATACCTACGTATATGTTCATATATATATCATATATACCTACGTATATTATATGTATAACGTGTTACCGAAATAACGGGAAACCTAAAACATATCAACCAAACCGTTCTCTTAAGGAACGTTAATTTAAGGATTAAATCAAAAGTTACAAACACAAAGGTTTCGTCGTCCTGTCTAACACATTCGTAGCGTTAATTACTGCGCTTGCGGCTCTGATGACACGCGTAGATTAAAATATGATGTACTTTAAATCATGAAATAAAAAACCTATTGTAAAGATTGATATAATAAATTCTGCTCTCAAGACATATTTCAGCGTTGATTCGGTGACACGTATATTCAATTACTTTTCCTAAAATAATTTATTTTTATGGAATGAAAATGATATTAATCCAAATATATCTTATGGCATTCAGTGCCAATCAATCATTATGTATACATTTTGTAGTTCTAGATTTATTTAAACCGAAAGGAAATAAAAACAACGCACCAAACTGGATTTAACAGAGAGACGCCGATTATGGCGTTATCATAAGTGTTCCAAATGCCAAAGAACTATAGTCTGTATACCTTGTGTGTATCATATTTATTCTTGTATGTATGTGTGTATGTTTATATGTATGTTTCTTTTTTTATGAAGGTATGAAGGTGGCAAACAAGCAACCTGGTGGTAAGTGGATACTGTCGCCCGTGGACAAGCCAACATCTGTCCAGAATGACAATAGTTGGCACGCCCCCGGATGTTGATGTTGATGTTGATGCCTGCCTTTGTTGATGTACGAATAGATTTGGAGAAAAGGTAAAAGTTAATGGGAAGGGATAGGATGTGATAGACTCTGACATATCTCACTCACAAGCGAAACACATACGTGCGGTACATTGCAAGGTAGTCTTCTGTGAGAGAGGGGTAACGAGGCTAGTCTATTGCGCCCAGCGGCTGTTGGATTGCAGCGTGCAACCCTCCTCCTACATAATTTATATGTATATGTACAAGTAGGAATACAGTATGTATGTGTAATAATGTATTATATCTATTTTACCACACCATATAAACTGTCTTTTATGTACCTCCAAATTGAACTTCTCTGATAACCCAAAGGTTGACTGGTGGAGGATGCCTTAAGGAATTAAACTCACCTTTTGTACGATATTGTGTACGTATAAAAATAAATAAACAGATAAAATCTTTGTTGGAACAAACTTCGTCAAAACATGTATTTTCTAAATCTTAAGGAAAATATCGAATCTAAATCTCAGACGACATTTAAGATTGGAATCTTTAGACGACCAATTAGCCCAGTTGGTAGTGCCTCTGCCTGCTGTGAAATAGGTAGGAAAGATTCCCGGTCGGATAATCATTTGGAAAATCATCAGAATCGGGTCTGGGTGGTGCACGTGCTTTGTACCTATCTCTGGACCCACGACACACGGAATCCTAGTGTGGGCGTGTGGCGTTGACTGGAGCGTTAAATTATTCAAGTGAACATTATTTTTGAATTTACAATCGTTAACCAAGTCTCAAACTAAAAATATACAGTAAATTAATCGCTCAACTGACAGTTCCCATGAAATCAATACAAACAGATCTCCCGCCTCCGTGATAAGCATTCTCTCCCGACCCGACAGTTGTTGAGAGTTTAATGCGAACTGAAAGTTATAAGTGAAAAGGAAGGTGAACTGTTAAGTTACTGGACCAGTGATGCGTGCGAACTGAACTGGACGGGCTACAAGTTTTATTGATATATCGAGTGAATTTGAGATTGAAATGTGTTTTTAGTTTTAGAAACGCAAGAAGCTCTTGCTAGATAAACAGAAAGTTATTCCCGAGGTAGTCCTACAGTTGTCATATGTACTCGTATGTTGAGTTAGCAACATACATGTGTCAAGCATTTGGTATTATAATATTTACATGAATAATCTGTCATACGAATGGAGTCGAGACTGGAAAAGCGCGACAGATTAAATAGTTGATCACTAAAAATGGAAAAATAATTTCTATTCTTGAATTCAATGATAGGCTAATTTTCTTATTGATTCAAGTATCAAAATAATTTTTCAATTGTATTAAATAATGTCATATTTACTATTGAATAATGACCGGGCGTCGGCAGCTAGTCGCACTGATTGCGTCACTTCATGTAGAGTAAACGACAGGTACTAGAAATGAACAATACCTACTGCATAAACTGATAGAATCAATTCTACTCTCTATACCGAACAATAATATTTTCAGCTATAGCGTTATTTAGCGTTTGCGCTCGTACCTATTTCAATAACACATTGTATATACTGGTACCTATTTCAGTAACACATTGTATATACTCGCTGGTGGAATCTAGATTAAGGTATAGCATCATGTTCTGGTGAAATAGCTATGATTACAACATGAAAGCCGCGTTCACAGTACAAAAAAGAGTTATCAGGACAATCGCATATCGCAAACTGACTCCTGTAAAGAACATTTCATAGACCTGGGAATACTGACGGCTCCAAGTTTGTACATTTTAGTGATATTAACCGACAATGTCAAGCATTTAGATCTCTTAGAAACAGTGCATGAAAGAGTTACGAGGCAAGCTACCAGAAGAAAAGACGTTCCACAGAAAGATAAACCGAGACTCTGTATAGCGGAACACTCTGTGAAAGTGCAAGCCGTTAAACTGTTCAACCAGCTGCCATTACATTTAAAGTCAGTAACCAGTGTGATAGTCTTCAAACGTGGTATGAAATCCTTTCTCCTTCAAAAATGCTATTACTCTGTAGAAGAATACTTTAAAGACAAAGAAAAAACAATAAAATAGAGTAGGCACATAATATTAATACTTAATAGGGACTTGCATATGAATTTAAACTTAGCTTTATAATTTATACCTAGTTTATAAGAAATTCCGACACAATATATATTGTTTGTGAAATAAATAAATAAGTACCTATTTCAGTAACACATTGTATATACTCGTACCTATTTCAGTAACACATTGTATATACTCGTACCTATTTCAGTAACACATTGTATATACTCGTACCTATTTCAGTAACACATTGTATACACTCGTACCTATTTCAGTAACACATTGTATATACTCGTACCTATTTCAGTAACACATTGTATATACTCGTACCTATTTCAGTAACACATTGTATACACTCGTACCTATTTCAGTAACACATTGTATACACTCGTACCTATTTTAGTAACACATTGTATATACTCGTACCTATTTCAGTAACACATTGTATATACTCGTACCTATTTCAGTAACACATTGTATACACTCGTACCTATTTCAGTAACACATTGTATATACTCGTACCTATTTCAGTAACACATTGTATATACTCGTACCTATTTCAGTAACACATTGTATACACTCGTACCTATTTTAGTAACACATTGTATATACTCGTAACTATTTCAGTAACACATTGTATATACTGGTACCTATTTCAGTAACACATTGTATATACTGGTACCTATTTCAGTAACACATTGTATATACTGGTACCTATTTCAGTAACACATTTTATATACTCGTACCTATTTGAAGCAGATATTGTAAATGGCGACAGACTCGTGATAGTGGCTATTGTTTGATTCGTTACACCACAAGCCGATTCCGTGTATTGATTGGCGCGTTGAATGATGGAAGAGTCAGTGAACTAGTGATAATACTACTTATAAGCGGGGAATTTATTATAAAAGTGTCCTATAAGTTGATTTAGGACATAAACTATCTTTATACTTTCTTTTTATAGAAAAAAAATGGCAGACAAGCATACAGTCCACCTGATGGTAAGTGGATACTGTCGTCCATAGACATCCGCGATATAAGCCAACATCAGTCCAGAACGACAAACGTTGGCACGCTGCACACCTTTGCAGATTAAGGAATGAATTTGGAGAAAGTGTTGGGAAAATGGGGAGGGATAAGGTAGGATGTATTAGGAATGGGCTCTGGCATATATCACTCACTACCGAAACACGTACGTACATTGGGGAAACAAGATAAAGTAGGAAATTCAAGATAGCTGTGAAAAGGATTCTTTAGGGTCGGCAGCGCACCCGCAAGCCTCCTGGTGTTGCAGGTGTCCGTGGGCGGCGGTGACCACTTACCTCCAGCTCGTCTGCCATTTATTTTATACAGAATGCAATACATTTCAAGGTAGTCTGCTGTGAGGGAGGGTAACGTGGCCAATTTTTGTATAATTTTATCTGATTGACTGTATCAGGTTTCTGATAAATATATTACAATTATAAATAAAGCCGTATGTTCACGGACAGCCAGAAAAGCGGGCCACCCTACCTTAGAATAAAAGTATGGGTACCTACTCAATTAGTGATATTATAAGTAAAAAGTGGATGAAATACGGAAAAACTAATTACAGTCCCTCAATTAATTATTTCCTGAAGGAAGGCTTTTATGAAATATTCTCACGTCTCCAGGAACAAAACACATCAACGTATATGTGAATATAATGATAAAAGCGAACAAAATAATAAAAAATACAGCTATATAGAGAAAAAACTCTTTTTGTCGCCCGCAAAAATTAATTAAACACAAAACTGGAGTGAATTGTACACATGATATTTTCAAATTTCATTTGCCAAAACTGAAACTCACTAGCAGTTTGTTTATTAGAGGGACCTTTCTCAAATTAAAGCTGGCCAACGTAACTCCAAGCACAGTATATAGTACAAACAGTAACTCGTCTTCACATATTTAACACACATCGCTTGGACTTGAGTAATGTCTAGAGTAATTTTGTAAATTGTAACGTGTCACATTTCCGCCAATCACGATACGCCAGCCAAGCCAGCCAATGCCAAGCCAGCAAGCGACACCTCACACCTCTCACGCCACAGCCATTAGCCACGAGTGGGGTCTACCTAGCCAAAGCTATATAAGCACGTGTCAGCTCATTTTCGAGAGAATTTGGATACTATCCACTTGCCAAGTGGAAGCTCTGTCGGACAATACAAAAATTACTAGTTAATTATTGTTTCTGTTTAAACCCTCTTTTACAAAATATAACAGATTTTTTTTATAGAAAATGGCGACAGACGAGCATACAGTCCACCTGATGGTAAGTGGATACTGTCGTCCTGCGACATGCCAACATCAATCCAGAATTATAAACGTTGGCATGCCCCCGAATGCGCTGCCCACCTTTGCAGATTAAGGAATGGATTTGGGGAAAGGATTGGGAAAATGAGGTGGGATAGCAATAGGATGGGAATGAGCTCTGGCATATTTCACTCATTACCGAAAAACGTACGTTAATTTGGAGAAATACGATAAAGTTAGAAATGAAGTACATTTCAAGATATTCTGAGGCCAGTCGAGTGCGCCCAGCGGCTGTGGGAATGCAGCATGCACTCTCCCCCTTACTTACTTAGTAAATATTCTTATTGTACACCACTGAAAAAGATGCAATGTAACACAAAATGCACACAAAAACATAAAATAGTAAACAAAAGGCCGGTCTTATCGCTAACAGCGATCTTTTCTAGAAAACTTTGGGTTACAGTTGTTAAGAAATAATTGCCATGTAGATGGTGTGCACATACTTGTACTTATATAATAGATAGATAAATAGTGAAATAGATCGATATTTTTATAGAAAACATATGTCAGACGAGCAGGCAGTTCAGCTGGTCGTAAGTGGATATAGTCGCCCATAGACATCCGCGATACATGCTAACATTACTCCAGAATGGCATATATTAACACACTCCCGGATGTGCTGCCCACTTTTGGAGATTAGAAATGGATTTGGAGAACGGTTTGCGAAAATGGGAAGGGTTGGGATATGGGATGGGGATAGGCTCTGGCATATCTCACTCACTACCCGAAGCACGTTCATACGTTGGGGTGATAAGATAAAGTGAGATATGCAGTACCTACTTTTTAAGTTAGTCTTCTCCGAGAGAATGTTTGGAGATTATCATCAAATTACGCTATTATTTGCTCTATATTATTATAAGGCACACTGCCGAGAGGGTAGTTCAGAAATAATTTGAAACTCCACGAACCGGACCGGTCCTGTCAAACTTTGATAAAGGGTTTTCTATTAAACCGGACCCTGATTTTTCCACCACTCGTGGAAACTTCACACAAAAGCGATATCATTTTGCTTTACCGACGAACGCTGCAAAAGTTATTATATTTTTGTTTAATAAAAAGGTGTTAGCCTAGGGGTATGCTCCACTCACATCTGTGTAATCGTGAGTTTAAAGCTTTGGCCCATACTCGGAGGTGACTGAAATTAACACGAGGAAACCTCTCGAGAAATAAAAAAAACTATAATGTGTAACCACACATTGTGTAGTAACCACCAATCCAGCACTATACGCTCGTGTTATCCACCACGAGGGTGGTATCGTGGTATGGCCAGAAACCCTTTACCAGGGCTGATCTGTATCCACCCTGCAGGACGTCACCGATCAAATAGTATTCTTTTTGTTTTATCTAAAATTCCCAAGTTTCTAGCTTGATTATTGAAATAATGTAAATTTTACGATAAATGTTTGCATTTACTTCAAATGCTATCAAAATGCACTTGTTCTTTTTTCTAAGGTGGATATATATAGGGTCTTACAAAAATAGTGAAAAATATTTTAATATGTAAATCAGTACACTAAAACTATTGTAAGTATCTAAAAGTTAACATGTATATCATGATTTTTTTTATTACTTAAAATTAATTTACTGTATATAATGCATGTTCATACCTACTAACGCTATTCGCTATCAGAAGCGGGCGCGTTTAAAGGTCAAAGACCTAAAGATTGGATAGTGTTTTGCACATACGAGTCAAATTATTTATTTTTAATGTAATAAAAAGTCATTAAATACGTATTAATTTTTAGTTAGATATAATATTTTGACATATTTAAGTATTTTACACCATTTTTGGAGGATCTTATACATAGATAAAGAAAGAAAAACCTAGAAATATACCTCCCACACCTTCCATACCTCGAATAGCGGACGCTAAAATCGATTGCGTCTAGCCGACGTCTTTCAAACCACTTCACTGAGTGGTTATAATACAAGACGTTCTCGGCGAAGTACTCGCTTGTGAGAAAAAATACGAGAGACGATCTGAAATTTGTGGTTTTTTTCACCACTCTGCATCACTATTTTTACCAGAAATATCTGGTACATAAGTATGCTTGTACTATAATAACAGATTTTTATGCTACATCATTTCTGCATTTTCTATGAGAGATAGAAAGTGGTTACTATAGATGCGATATATAATATATATACTTATTAGCTATCCGCGTAGTGGCTTGTGATCCGAAAACCTCTTGAGGTTGCAATTGAAAGTCTTTGAAAAACAAAGTTCCGGCCGAGATTTCAGTAGATTCCTACCACGAAAACGATCACTACGATATATCAGCCAGAACGAAGTTCATTTGACATTTGAAACTACTTCAATCACACGCGACAACGATAGAAATATAGATTTTGACAAGAGATACCTGGGGATTAAACGTCAAATTTCATGATAACAATATCTCACCTTTTAAATAATTGAAGTTACCCGATATACGAGTACAAAGTTCCAAAAAAAAGGAAATTTAGAGTAGGGTTATAGCATTTCGTTCATTCGATCTTCGGTCGGGCTCGAAACTTCGGAAGCGTAAAATCAGGTAGACATTGGGATATCTGATATAAAATTCAGACGTACCCAAGAATATTAAATATAATACAGTAACAGATCACTATTATCTCTCACTTATGCTAATGCAAGTTTAGGTATCATGTTAATATTAAACGCAAATATGAAGGTAATCACATCACAACTCGGACTGTTGCGTACAGTTCAACGTGAATGTTGCGTTTCGTTTAACGCTAACACTAATGAGCTGTAGTAAACATAACATGTTCGTGCAGGCGCGAGATCGTTCTGATAGAATACAATAAGGTGACAGTAGTAAAAGTCAGAGCAATCCTCTAAATATGCAATAGTGGTGTCACTATATGGCCGAGAAACGTTTAGAGTTGGGGCCCTAGTGTTAGTTTTGCTCGCTTGCACACTACTGTTACATTTTTTGTATTGATTTTTGTATGGATTACGCTTGAGAAGCCGAAAAGATAACATCTCTCCGAAAAGTGAACGCAGCCGCCACTGAAGATGTCAACCGCAGTTGTTGACGAAACGTTTGGAAGAGTGAGAAGAATTCCAGAAGATTTCGGACAAGTAGCCCGGAAGATTCAATTAATAATTTAATGTTTATTTAATCAAACAGTCTTTCAGACCTCAATGATTTTTTTCTTTCGAGTTTCAATACAAGTCAATTATTTCGACGTGACGCAGTGTATAATTGTGTGATAGCCGAGCATCTCTGTGCGTAAGACTTATTTAAAACGATTCAATATAGATGATCTACTGTTATTGAAATAGTGTGATCCTGATCAATTAATCCACCGTCCCTCCAACCTCGTTAGCCGTCCGATAGCCTAACTGGAGCGTGTATTATTTAAATAATAATCGACTTGTTGGTGTTCATGTTTTAAATTATATACAATTTATATATATATATATATAATACAATAATCATAAATTTATTTCGTTATTTATTTCCTTTTAAATATAAGAAATACCCGCGTGAGGGGGGAGCCCGCTCTTACATAACAAGTTACATCTATATATATGTTTATGACACGAATGTTAATAGACATGTTCCAGAAGACCTCGGCCAAGTAGCTCGGAAGATTCAATTAACATGAACACCGGTCGAGAAAACCTACACTCTACTATATGACATGTTAAGATAAAAATATAAAATTTAAGTATAAGAAACTGGTACCGAGGTGTGATGTGTGTGTGTGTGTGTTTTTGTGTGAAGGTGTGTGTTTTTGTGTGTATGATACTATCATATTAAAATTAATATTATTTTTAAAATGCACCGATTTATTGACAAAGGATAATGGGTAAATGTTACAAAAACACATCGATATATACCTAATACGAAAGCTTCTATTTTGCAGATCCTTTAACGTTAAAACAGTTAATGTCAACTCCGGTGAACATGATATAAACCGCTTTTCTATCCTTATCATTTATTTCTTAAAATATCTTTCCCACTTAGGTGCCAACTACACGAGCGAATCTATTCTCGCCAGTGCCACTAATTTCAATAGTACTATAGGCTATCGCTGTGTGTAGTTGGCGCCTTATTTAATAGAGAAACCCCATAGCTTTATCAGTTGCAATTGCTTATATAGATTATGGTAGATCGTAACAAATACATGGCTACAAATGTTTGTCGGTGAGATGAGACGACATATACACGATATATAACAGCCCCTCATATGCAATTGGTAGTGTTTTTATATACTTTGTCAGGATTATAAACAATACAAATAAATCTAAAAGAAAATATTTGTATTGTATTGTATTTATTTATACAGAAAAGGAACAGTACAGTTTATAAAAGACAATGTGAACATTATTTATAAATAACAAGTACTCTAAAAGCTCAGCTCATTTATGAAAAAAACATCTGTCACTAGTCACCAAATATCTCCACCAAATTATATTAGAATAAAAAAACGTTGTTTTTGGATAAAAATCAAACTACTGAAATACATCTGATCAAACCAGTGTATTCAGAATTTATCTCTTAAATATAGTTAACATTATATTTGGTAACACTTGTCTCACACAGTTGAACATCGTATTTCGTCTGAGTGCAATATCTCACCGACGACGTGTGTCCACTCAGTGTCAGCACTTCCTCTAATACTTTTACAGTATTTACCTACAGTACAGATCAGAACAGTGAGAGAAACTAGTAGTTTCAGTTTTCGTAGAACGATTTTACGGTTATTTACCGTCTCATTAACCGTCAGTTGATTATACAGTGTCAATCGTGGTCGGATGTATCTAGTTCAGAGAGTAAATGTTGGGTCATTACAGAAAGTCACAAAATGTCATAATTAACGTCGTCAGAATTTCATTTTTTGTATTTAAAAAGCCTATTCAAATCTAATTAGTCGTTGGTTTAAGTGAATTTTTGTCATCACATAAGAGTATTATGCTAAAATTGACGGTTCTTTGATAACGTTTTATAAACAACGTTATAAGGTTACAAACAAACTAACTTGTACTTGTTACTGGGTATAGGCTTCCTCCAGTACATCACTAGGGGATTTTGGGCTATGATCAACCACCCGAGCCCAGTACAGATTGGTGGATATACATACTCTAGATTTTTTATTCACCTCACAATGTTTTCCTCTCAGCTTCGAGCAAGTGACATATTTTTAAAATTCCGTACGTACTGTAGAAACTCAGTGGTACGAGCCGAGGATATGAACTCGCAATCACATGAATATGAGTCAAGTATAGATACCCCTAGACTATCACCGCTCTTAACATACTAATATATACCATACCACCAGCCTGTGTCTCCCCACTGCTGGATATAGGCCGTTACCAAGGACCTCCACCACAGACGGCCTTCTTCAGCTTTCTCATCCAGCCACTAAAGGCGACTTTCTTCAAACCGCAGGTTCACCTGGCCGGGGAACACCTACGGTCGGTTCACCTACGTTTCCCGGTGGAAACGTATCGAGGTAACGTCTTCATTGGTGAACTCGTATTCCGTAATTACGTACCGCTTACACCGCTCTTACGTACGTATAATATACTAAGAGATAAGTAACTGGAACTTGCTCCTTTGTCGTCTGCTGGTGGACACGGGGGTCCATCATGCACATTGACCCGTGCATGAGGGTTGTATGGGGGTTGTATTGCTGTATGACAGCGATAACTATCAATAACATTAAATATTACAACTATAAGAAGAATAGGTATCCAATATTTTAGCAAAATTTTTGCTGGTCTCCAAAGTTAATATTACACTAGAACCTCGACAATGTATACGAACTACAAAAGAACAGTTTTTAGTGGAAAACTTGGAGAAGGAAGTTAAGAACTTTTAAGTTTTTAAGAACCTACAACTAGAATTTTACTTCGACTTGGAGAGTTTTGAATCTAATGCCAAGATGGAGAATATAAAATTTTATGAGAAGTAATATTTATTGCATTGGTGTTATGTTATCTTTAGGAGAAATCAATGGAGAAGTAATCTAAAGCCATGGAGAGTACTGCCGTGGATAGTACTGCCGTGGAGAGTACTGCCGTGGAGAGTACTGCAGTGGAGAGTACTGCCGTGGAGAGTACTGCCGGGGAGAATACTGCCCGGGAGAATACTGCCAGGGAGAATACTGCCGGGGAGAGTACTGCCGGGGAGAGAAGTCGTAAATACTCCTTAGCATAGCCGTGTGATGTCACACACGTCGTGTGTGACTCCTTAGCATCGGTGGCTTTAGAATAGTACCACTCCATCTCTTTATCGTGGGTGTTATAAAAGGCGACTAAATGATTGACGATTGACGACGACTAATGACCACAAGCGCTGAGTTACTACACTAGCCAACCCGCTTGGCCAGCGTGGCGTTTTAATGCCATACATTCCTCCTGCACAAGACAATGTTCACGAGGAGGCCCAAGAGTATGCAGCAATGGTCGTCAAAAGAGCTGACCACCAATGGAGGCCATTGGATGAGAAGATCGTGTATGGTGGCGAGATTTGGGCGAGTTCTGTAATATAATCAGCAGTAGACAGACATTGGCTGATGGTATTGCTGTGAATGATAGGCGGCCGTGGAGGTTTTTCATTCTGGATTGATGACGGCAAGTATCGCGGATGGCCATGGGCGATAGATAGCCGCACGTGAACAGCACGTGGCTGTGTGCCTGTCATATACCTACTAATTGTATATTTTATTAAACTATACCGTCCTTTACAAACTGTTTGCGGCGGATTATGGCATTACGACAAATAAAAAATAATTTATCAAATAAAAATTGTAATTAAACAAAAATAGAGTAAAAAAAGGTCTACTTGTTAGCCAGTTATTTGCAAACCGAAAAAGAATGTGTAATTCGAATGTTTGTTGTCCCAATACCAATTTCCAATACAATTTATTAGCTGATCCATGTCATCAGCGAATGAATCAGTTAATTTCGTGGACCCGTAGACAAATTCTAACTCCAAAATTACAATTAAATCCGAAACAAATCAGAGTTTGTTTGAGATGGATCAGAAGTACATCAAATTAATTGCTCCAAGCGACGGCCTAAGTTGTACCTTTCGTACCATTTGTTCGGAGATTCGAGGGTCCTCCTCGCAGCCGAACGCGTAGAAGCAATCAGGGGCTTTTGTATCGATACAATCCTTTGTTAATTGGGAACTTCGCCTTAGGGCTTTTGCCACTAGTAAATTAAAGGATGGTTCTTTAATAGTTCTAGACTTGAATGGAAGCAAGCACAAATTGAAGTATATCATGCGATGTAATTCGCGTAACTTCTTTAGCAACATTTCTTTTTAACTTTCATCCGGAAGGCTTTTTATACTTTTTGTATAAAAAACCGAATTCAGTCGAACCGATTGTTTCGTTTAGGAAACGATGTTTCTAAGAGCTCTCTAACTTATTAGAGTTATTCACTTATAATTTCAGTGCTATTTCACGTGCGTAACTTCGCGTAACTTATTCAGTAGCGATCCTTTTATACGTTTTTTAAAAAAAAATAGTAATAAAATGAAGTATAAAAAATCGAATTTCTATCGAATATTAAGATTTTCTTAAACAGTTTGTTAAAACGAGAACCGAAAAAAAAATATTAAAAACGAACCTATAATAAGGGGAGAAGGATGTTGTAAACCGCTTTCAATCCGTAAATTCCGTGTTAGTTCACGTAAATATCAGAATGATTAAAATTTGATTGAACAATCCCAAATTTTGTAGGATCAACCGCGCGCGACAGTAGTGTGCGAGCGAGAGGCCACAAACTAACCAATTAAATCGAGTTATACGTCCACAGCCTCTACTCATTCAAGAAAACCGTTTTGTAACCGATTTTATTGAATTATGCTCTGAAATGTTGACATAACAAATCGATTTGTAACACGAACAGACCAGTTTAAAAGCTACAGTACCTTCCCTAAGAAAAAAATGTTGAACAATACAAAACCTTAAAACAAAGTTAATTGCATTGACGTCAGGAATCCAGCTTCGAGAGATGTTTGTGTAATAACTTCAGTCTTCATAGGTATACCTCCAAAGGTAGGCAGCGCACCCGGGGGTATGCCAATATTTGTCATTCTAAACTGATGTTGGCACGTATTGCGGATGTCCATGGACGACAGTATCCACTTACCATCAGGTGGACTGTATCCTCGTCTGCCACCTTTTTCCATAAAGAAAAAAGTACAAATTGGGAGAGGTATGTCCATAAATTCGATATAGGTGTATGTCCGAGGCGGTCGGGGGCGGTTTTCCTTTAATTGGGACGAGGAGATGGGACAACTCACGAAACTGAAGGAAACGAAATGCTTTTCCAACCGAAGGATATTTATGTACAACGTTGCAAAAACTATAATTCAGTGTAAGTAAGTAGCCACATATATTCGACCAACTGTTACACGTGGTAAGACAGATATTTAATAATTATTTATAAACGGTAATCGTAACAGCACTTTTATTGTCCACTGCAGTACGTGGGCCTCCTCAAGCATAATATTATTGTCTTGTGTACGAGGGATACATCAGAGTCCACTCTTTTAGAGATGGTTTAGTTCCTCAGGGTTTGCGGTAGCGGCTCTATTATTCCTTAGTCCCCATTAATGACCCCCACGCGAAGAAACGGGGTCTATTCTAAAGCCGGCCACACTGGATAATTGTTTGTATTGTATAATATTTGTACAAAGTTTCCAGTTAACAGGACCGTAATATTTTTTCCACACAAAATTATACATCCCGTTTCACTGTTTGAGCGGTTAAATTGCGAGGAATCCCTTCTTAGTCAGTATTTTCGTTATAAAAGGAAGCTACTTTTCAAATGTCACGTTTTAAGCTTCAGCGGGTTCACTTCGGCGTTGATTGAGTCAGTTGTACAGATTAAGCAACATTTAAATGATAATTTTATTTTCTAGATTTCAACTGAATTAGTAAATTAAAAATTAGTCACTTAATTAACCAATTAAATTTATTAATTGAATCTTCCGGGCTGCGTGGCCGAGTTCTTCTGGAATCTCTTCTCTTTCTTCCAAACGTTTCGTCAACAACTGCGGTTGACATCTTCAGTGGCGACTGCGTTCACTTTCGGAGAGATGTTATCTCTTCGGCTTCTCGAGCGCAACAGTTGCGCTTTGTTGTTGACGAAACGTTTGGAAGAAAGAGAAGAGATTCCAGAAGACCTCGGCCAAGTAGCCCGGAAGATTCAATTAATATGGACACCGGCCGAGAAAGCCTACACTCCACTACAATTAAATTTAATTGTAGTTAATTCAAAATTGTTTTATTGCAATTAAGGAGTAAGCTTGCAGTTTAATTTAATTTGCCAAGCGCACTGCAAGTTTTCTCATCGCATGTTATGCCTGCATCTAGGATGCAATTTTGTTTGTATAAATGTAGGTCGAGAAGAATATATGTATGCTGTAAACATATTTAGAATTGCAGATTAAATAAAAAACCAAGTTACTATAAAAGTGTATATAATAAGTGTGATAACTACCGGATTTATTCAGGTACTAACAATTCAAGTTAAACCAGTATCACTAGTATTCTAGCCGTTGGTTAGCGCATTAAACGTATGTATGTATTTATGTAAAGGCATTATTCAACCTCTATCCGTCTACTATACTTCTCCTCCAAAGGTTGTCTGGAAGAAATCGCTTTAACGATAAGGCCGACATTGTACTTCCAATTACTTTTATAATATACTAGCTTGTTGCCAGCGCGAGCGGCTTCGTTCGCATGAATTTTGTTTTTAAAGCAATGGACTCTCCAGAAAAAAGTATGCATGTCCTTTTCCGAATTTCAAGCTACCTCTTTGCCAAAATTTCATTGAAATCAGTGCAGTAATGTAGCTATGAAGACAACAAACAAATATACAAACAAACACACTTGAATTTATAATACAATATAATAATACACCCCGTTTCACCATTTGGGGGTTGAATTTCGAGATAAATGATAAGTCTATATACCTTTCAACTTCCCAACTTAAATACTTTTCAGATACCTATTGATTTTGCGTCGAAAACCGCAAAATAGGCCCTCGTAAGTCAAATATCAATAGGCTTACAATAGAGTATATCTATCTACCTATTTATCTAAACGTCGTGAATAAACTAAATAACATCTGATGGTGGCAGATGGGCATATCTGATACCATAAAAAAGCTTTATGTCAAAACTGAAAATAGGCTTTCGGCCAGAGAGATTTCAACTTCACAATTTCATATTTTTATTTATTCTGTGATCGGCGACGTATTGAATGTCGATTGCGTCAAAATATAGATATCGAATGTTTGTTCTTTGTATCAGCCTATATAGTCTCACTACAGGGCACTCACTATAGGCCTCCCCTAGTAAATTACTGGAGGAGTTTCGGGCCGTAATCCACCACGAGAGCCCAGTGCGAATTGGGTGGACATATCCACATTTTTTTTTTATTTTTGGACCATGCGGGTTTCCTCGCGATGTTTTCCCGCTGGGTGCTGGTGACAATTTTTAAAAATCCATAATTAAGTACAAACTCAGTACTACGGGCCGAGGATTTGAGGATGTGAGTCGAGTACAGATGCCCTTAGGCTATCACCGCTTTACATAGATATCAAATATTGACGCCCAAAGGAAAAAAAACAACTATGTTTATACATACAAACAAACTCAGGAAAAGTCGGAAAAAGGTATGAAAAGTCGAAACTCAGGAAAAAATTGACATATCCTTGGTAAGCTGTTAGCGAGTCCACTCTTTTAGAGATTATGGAGTTCCTTAAGGCTTGTGGTAGCCGCTTTTTCACGACACTCATAGGAAGAGAGCCATGGTATAGCCATTTTATAGCCAGCCGACACCACACGGCCAATGTCTTAAATATATCGGGTAATGAACGGTATATATGTATTAGTTATCTTAATGTACCATACCATCAGCTTGTGTCTCTCACTGTTGGATAGTTCAGCTCTTCTCATCCAGCCCCTACTGACGACATTCTTCAAGTCGCCAGTGGTCAGGTGACCACGCTTTGTTTCCCGGTGCGTGGTCTCTATTAGACGACTCGTCTCTCCTGTCATCGGTCCTGCGGCATATATGGCCCGCCCACTGCTTCAGCTCGGTGATTTTTGACATTACCTTAATGTATTTTATATATTTTACTAATTAATTTGATGTACGGGTGGCAGAGTTGTTAGAAACTTGTCATACTCAAAATATAATAATACTGTAACAATTAACCTTTGTCTGAGCCTTGTTGATAACCTTTGAATTTAAATTGAAACCAAACGAAATTGCTATCTAAATTAAAGTGGATTTATATTTTAATTTGAGACTTGAAAGTTCAAGTTAAATCACTGAAATTAATTTGAAATGATTACTAATAAATTTGGAGAGACATTGTTTTTGATTTCACAATTATTAATTAATTGATGATCGCAAGGTTTTAGTGTAGTTGTTTTTAACATCTAAAACTAAATTATATTATTGTGGAAGAATAGGTCAGTATCTTTGTCTGATTTCTATTTTAGGACAAAGAGTTTCAAATATACCTTTTTGTTGACCGATGTTTTAGTTGTATATTTGGTTACATATGAAAATTAAATAGACCTCAAGATTCGTGAATTAAATCTAATAATATTTAAAATAACAAATGAGCCCGACAACTAGTGAAACAAAAACACTATTTGAAAACAGATATAGATGAGAAATAGAAATTATTTACAAATAAGAAAAATGAATTCATCGGAGTGTTACTTATGAATCAAAACAAAAACTAACCAATACAAAATATTATTACATAAAAGTGGTTCCAGATCTTCTCGTCTCACTCTCAGTGAGTCAAAAAGTATAATCCTTTACATGTATACTTTACATAATTCCTAAATCTGAAGTTCAATTAATCTTACTTCCTCACATATAATATCCCCTAACTCGTAGCCGAGTGTACAGAATTTACAGCTTCTACAACATTACCGCGGTCCATATGTCGGCCCTAACAAATGGCGAAAACGGGTCGAGTGAGCCCCACATTGCAGTTCAGACTTTAGAGTTTAGTTCCTTGTAAGTAATTAGGTGTCGCCAGGAGTGGTAACAAGAAGACTTGTAAGTGGATTTAAACTGTTTGTTAGACAGACACTAACTATAATGTGTTTTTTTTTTGCTTATAATATGGCAATAGCACAATTGGCGCATTGTGCCAGTGTTAAGTTTTCTTCGCAATTATTGTAATAACTCGTCAATGTCCAGTTCCGTCCAAGTAAGTTATCAGTCGCACAGTAAAGTGTTAGTCGGTTATGTTTTTATTTGATTATCACAAACATTACCACCAAAACACTTTAAAAGTTTAATAAACTATGATTCACGCCAAAAAGTCCAACTATAAAGTATTATTGAGAATGATTAAACAACGCAATGTCTTGTGATGTTTTAGTACGTGCTGTCATGGACATTATGACAACCACGTGCGTTAAGGAGCCAACTACACGAGCGAGTCTCGCGGCGATGTCATATACAATTATTGGCACGGACGAGGATATCGCCGCGAGAGACAGGCTGGTGTAGTTGGCGCCTAAGATGGGCAGCGCATTCGAGGGTGTGCCAACCTGACTTTGAGCTTTAAAATTCAATTCTTTAAAACAGGTCAGCGGTTCTTATATTATAATCAGTAAAAATTTAAAACAAATAACTATACATATAAATCATAACAAAGCCGTGACTGCGCATTATTAAATTATTGAAAAAAAAAATCATTGCTGTGTACACTATGAATGACACAGACCGCAAAACAACTATTTTTGTCTGTCTGTTTGAACGAGCATCACGCAAAAACCGCTGGACGGATTTTAATGAAACTTGGCATAGTTATTATAACTTATTAGCTGGGTTGACATTAGGATACTTTTTATCCAGATCCCTTATGGAGTTCCCACGGGAATCACTTTAAAGTTTACGCGAAAGAAGTCGCTGGCCTCGCTAGTATGGACAATAAAGTTCACCGTTCACTGAATTACTGATTCCAGCCATATTCCCCTCGTAATGCTCGTAGGGCGTTCGGAGGCGTGGTGAGATATGGAGTAAATAATGCCCGGGCTTGAGAATTATTTAGGGACGTGATGCCGGCCGGCCCTCTGAATTATGCAGGCGGCACAATCACATACAGATTCGTTTCAAGAGCCCGTGGACATGAAACTTTGAGAGCGGTTCATGTCCTATCTAAGTTTAAATGCCAGATATATCAGTGGTTTCGATGGCCGACAGACTGAGGTAAAAATGTTCTGAAGAAGGAACAGGTGACGAGCAAGCAATTTATTTGATGAGAAGGAAGATAAGGGCGCGTTAATTCGATGACATATAGCTTCTAATTGGCGCTAATTTGATGCAATGATCCAAAGGGTTAATCCCCCAACGGAAGAAACAGGACTGTGCTTAAGGCGTTGCTGGGAGAGGTATCGAGAGGTCGCAACTCAGTGGCAATGCCTGATAAAAGTATTACCTGAAGGCCGGTATGTATTGACCGTGTCACGAGGGAATGTCCTCAGCATGAGGAGTGTCTTCGTCAAATACCAATGGCATACATTGATTTTGAGACTAGATAAGTAATTATTACTAGGCTTATGGCTTATGGCCATTGTTACATTATGGCAATAGGTAGGAGTAAAGATTGTTTTCAACGGACTGAAAAAAAATTTAGGGGCAACTATAACACTTGTGACCGTCGGCGATTTCGTCCACGCCAGGGTAGACTAAGTACCCAGAATAAGACTAAGTACTAAGGTGGACTAAGTATACCGTCAACCTTCAGCCCTGTTATTGTCCACTCCAGGCCTACTGATGCACAATGTCATGTGTGTGAGTGTTGTATGGCCTGAGAACAGCACGCTGGCCAATCGGGGTTGGCGAGTCCACTATTTTATAGACGGTGTTGTCAGGGCTTGTGGCTGTGGCTTTGTTATGTCTTAGACGCCTCTTACGACACGCAGGGCTTGTGGCTGCGGCTTTGTTATCCCTTAGTCGCCTGTTAAGACACCCACGGGCAAAGGTGGGGTGGTGCTGTGAAGCCGGCCGACACAACACGACCAAGCATAGGCACGGAGGAGTTAAAGAACAAGCTCTCTTTGTCTAGCAAACTATGGCACATATCCCGCAATGAGCCCGCATTTTAAACAGATCTGATTTATACTGTCCAAGTATAAATCAAATTTTCGAATTTGTATTCAAGAAACTCCAATTTGTGGACAAGCAACTCGAGCGTCACAATTTTCGCTCTTCTAAAAAATTACTTTTGTGAAGACCCTAATATTTATGCAAATACTTTCACGTATTGTTTCGGAAGAGGAAGGTTTTAAATTACCCCGCATAATCCTTGTGCTGGGGTTCCCGGTTTCATTAAGAAAAAGAATATAATTGTTTTCTATAAAAAAATATAACAGGTTAAACATAACGCTTGGTTGACTTTTTACATTTAAGTATTGTTTGGACACAGCTCACGGAATCAGGATGTTGAATGCTGGGCAGGTCATGTTTGCCATAAGACCGACGACCGATGGGCTAGACGTGTCCTGGAATGGAAGCCACGTACCGGGAAGCGTAGTGAGAGACACCCTCCGGCTATGTGAATCGTTGATTTAAAAAAGTTCACCTGTGGTGGCTGAATGGAAAAGTCAAAGATCGTATGTGGTGGCGAGCATTGGGAGAAGCCTAGATCCAGCACTGGAGAGACATAGGCTGATGGTATGGTATGTGTCTTTTTAGATTGTCAAAATGCAAATTTTACACATGATCGCTCTTTCTTCTCATTCAACCACTAACCGCGACCATCCCCAAGTCGTCAAGGGACATGGTCTCCATTCAAGGATTCGTCTATCCCATCTGCTGTCGGTCCTGGGCCAAATGTGACCTGCCCATTGCCACTTCACTATGCTGATTCAATGGGCTGATGTATGCCGATAACTTTACTTGTTGGCAAATCTCTTCACTTCGGATCTTATTCCGCAAAGAATCTCCGGGTTTAGCTGTGTCTATCGCTCGCCACATGTTGGGTTTTGCAAAATATTACGCCCAATATAATAAAAATAATTATATATTTGACTTTTTAATAGAAATATACGATCTTTCAATTATGATCCTGAATGAAATATTCAAAGCGATCATGGTATTAACCACAGTACATTTGAAGGCAATTTCCCCCGATCCGTGGCGGATTGACGATGACAATAAAGCGGCAGTTTGTTGGATTTAATAGATTAATATGCAAATGTGGGAGCCAAGAGGGCAGTTTAGAAGGGCAGTGACGTCATAGCCCTGGATTATGGGCTGTACGAGTGTTAGAGTTATAGACAATGTAAATTAATGGACGGGGCGCTGATTATAATTATTAAATTATAAGCTGGCGTAACAGTGGGCTAATGTTAAATGGCTGAATTTAGGCAGACGTTACCACTATTCATACAAGAAATATTGTAAAGTGATTAATTTAAGACGCAATCGTAGCGTGTTAAGCATAAAAAATAATTATAACCAATTATGTATCTTAACCACGAGCCCTGAGGAATTAGAGCATCTTTAAAAGGGTGAACTCTCCCACCTGCTTGGCCAGCGTGGTGTTATGAGGGCATACATCTCTCATGCACAAGATTTTTTTTTCCTACAGTAGGTAAAAAGGCGGCGGACGAGCATATAGTCCACCTAATGGTAAGTGGATACTGTCGTCCGCGATACATGCCAGCATCACTCCAGAATGATGAACGTTGGCACGCCCCCGGATGTGCTGGCTACCTTTATAGGTATAGGAAAAGGGAAAGAATAGAATTGGATGGTATGGCTCTGGCATATCTCACTGACTACCGAAACACATACATGCATACATGGATTGTGCGTTTATAATTTAATAACTTTAATTTAAGTTAAAAATGCAGGAATACAAAGAATCGCTTAGTTATTTATTAATAGATGTTACTCAACATTTCAGCTGGATTACACTGACCATGATTACAAACTGACTCTCAAATGAACAAATGGATCAATCAAGTAGTCTTAACTGGTAAACGAATCGCTACCAAAGAAATATGTGTTGTTCGTTGAACGGATTGACATCTAATTCCGCGAGGGCAAATCTATGATATCTAGTATAATGATAAAAACAGCATTAAATGCTTTTTATTTTTCCTTAAATTAAAACTCAACACCATACTAAAAACACCGTTACCAACCGTTTTATTTTCCACACCTTAAAACGCCACGCTGGAGAACCGGGTTGGGGACTCCATTCTTTCAGAGGTGGTATACAATTCACTCAACGAGACATAAAAGCTTTGCGTTTGTATGAGTGCACAGCGATAGTGTACAGTGCGAACCGTTTCGACAATCGGATGGGACAATTCGGCACACACTCACACAGATGCAAAGCTCATGTCTCATTGCAAGAAGTAGCCGCCATGTTATCCCTCAGTCGACTCTTGCGACACCCACGAGAAGAGATGAGGTGGTGTTTTTCGTAATTGGTCTATAGCTCAGGTCCAATTAAAAACAATTAATATGTTATATTTTACCGTCTGAATTTTTTTTTATATCATAACATTCCCTATGCACGCAGTATTCGCTCACGGTACGTACCGTGAGCGAATACTGCGACGAAAAGACGCAGACCTATAGAGACCCTATTTATTTAAAAGACGAGAATACCCTATAGAGTTTTAGAAAAAATTAAATTAAAATTTTATATAATTTTAAAATTAAAATTAATATTTTTATTTTGTTGGGGTGATGGAAAAATAAATTAAACTTTTTTTATAATTTAACATTAATTAGTGATTTTATGTACCGTGAGCGAATACTGCGTTCATAGGGAATGTTGTTTAAAAAAAAAAGAAAAAAATTCAGACGGTAGTTCAAATAATTTCTTAATAACTCAAGTGACAAATAAAATCAATTAGTCATCCCGTGACCACGTCCACTGCAAAGGGTTCGAAACGTCGGGATATAAATAATGTTAAATATACGCGATTTAAACCGTTCAAAGTTGTTTAATTGCTAATTAATGTGTTATTAACTCAGACATGTCCTTATGTCATAATTTCAAAATCTCGTATATATTAGTAACACTAACTTATAAAACTATCTCTGTATGCTTAATTGGCCAGTCTTATTCCTCGCTTTAGAAAACATTCCCGTTGATCAGTCCATTCATTTCGTGTTGGTCAAGTTTACATCTCCCAACTGTGTCACCATTAAAGAACTGACTTAATAAAGCGATTCACATTAATGAGTTTTAGAAAAGAAATGTGCTAAGAGGCTTCAAGAAAGATTTAAATGTATAAAGAAAGGCAAAGTAAATATTTTGATGGTCTAAATGGATTTAGATATAATTGAATTAGAAAAACAAAATAACTCCCTAAGCGAAGTTTGGCGAGAAAAGCTTTTAATTTTTAATTAATTATTCTAAAAGTCTTCGCGGTATTAATTTATTATTCTTCTTTTTTTGTAATTACTTGATACCGATAGCCTTTCTTCTCTAGGCTGGAATTGTGTACAACTGTTGTGACCAAAGTCCTTCCCTCTCCTTTGCTAATCCGTCCAGTAAAGTCTTGTGCTTTAGCAACTTTAGCAAGTCCCAACATCTCCTTATCTGTGTCTAAGTCAGTGTACGAGTACATCCATCCTGCGGTATCTTAAATAGAACAATAATGAATATAATACTTTCATTTAATTTCATCCTATGCTATTCGCTGACGATTTTCGCTCACCTTTCCTCAGCGCCAAGACCCGGATATTATCACACCATACCATTAGCATCAGTCCCCCCACTGCTGGATATAAGTTCTCCCAAGTCTCGCCGCCACATACGTTCTTCGACTCTTTTCATCCAACCACCACCTGGCGTTCCACACTGCTCTTCCCGGTAAGGACATTAGACTGCTAAATTAATTGTACAATATCGTCAGTATGTAGGTTAATAATACGTAATAATTAAGTAATAAAGCAAGTAACTTACAAAATTCGCAACATTACCACGCTAACTGCGACATTACCACGCTAACTGCAACATTACCACGCTAACTGCAACATTACCACGCCAACAGCAACATTACCACGCTAACTGCAACATTACCCCGCTAACTGCAACATTACCACGCTAACTGATGCGTTGTGCTGGCTAGACGCTAGCTGTGCAATCGCCTGTGCGGTAACCAGGTGCTCTGATGTACCCTTAGACATTGTCTAGATAAAGAACTGACTTAAATCATAAAAGCTATATATAGTATAACACCGATACGAAATGCAGCGATAAATAAATATGTCGCCATGGAAACCCGCCTCGACGCCGAATATTCACATACACAATACTCACGTTATATGAATTTCATTTTTTAACGCACTCACACACACCTCCCACCCACACACGGACTCTTATAATGCACACACACATTTACCTGAATTTTACGCTATAGTACATGTCGAAGCCCATCTACCGTCTAATCTATTTTGCATCATATACATAGTTTTTGGCAATAAGCTTTATGTAATATATATCTATATCTATACTAATATTTAAAGAGGTAAAATTGTGTGTTTGTTTGTGGGTATGTCGGGGGTAATCTCTGGAACTACTAAACCGATTTCAAAAATTATTTCACAAATAGGAAGCTACATTATCCGTGTCTAATATAAGCTATATTTGATTTTTAAATTTTGAAAAAAAAAATCTTTTAAACCGAAGCGAAGTGAGGGCGGGTCGCTAGTATATAATAAGTTCATAAATACTGATTTTCTGTGGATTTTTGTCCGTAGATAACCTTTAATAAGTTGGCTCAATAGGACCACTAATATGAATGAAGGTCAAAGTTCACAAAGTTTGATAGGTTAATAATATATTATTCATTGTATATAAGTACTTAGCCACTCTAAATTATTCTGAATTAATAATATAACTTTAGCTAATTTAATGTGGAGGGATTTACTCGTGTAAGTAATTAATTTCAGAGTTATAATTAGTTGAATCCGCAACTTATTTTGATTGGAAACATGTGTACATCAAATAAACTTTAAATTGATTAAGACCAATTTAGATTGGTTAATTTTGACGCGCGTTATCATTATATAAGCTCCTACAAAAATAATGTGAAATATTTTAACATGTCAGTCAGTACAACATGTAACATGTATTTCATGTTTTTTATTACATTAAAAATAAATAATTGGTGGATAATTTACCCATACAAGCAAAACACGTTTCGTTTTTCATATCTACTTGCACATACTTACTAACAATTCACCGCATTTCACACCGCCACGGTGCATTCACCGTGGTCAGTGTAATGCACATACAAGTAAATAAATTCATCACCAATTATTTGTTTTTAATGTAATGAAAAACTCATGAAATAAATGTTATCGTGTAGGTACTCATTGGCATATTAAAATAATTCACACCATTTTTGTAGGCCCTTATAAGTATCATCTGTTCGCGCAGGAAGCTTAACGCGTTGATTATGCTCACACAAATGTTCATGTTTGACGCGGTCAGATTTTATGACATCTAAGTTTCACATCTAAAACCATGTTGGGTTTTTGGGTGTCAGTCAATACGCTTCTCATTTTCGAAGGTTTCTTTAAAATTTTGCCTCTGAAACTGTACCGGTATATTCGGTGTCAATGCGATAAGTTCGCAAACGTGCAAGTGATTCCGAGCGCGGAATACTAATCGCAATAATCGTGTCTGAAATCAAATAAGCCCGTACGTAACTCTTTGCTGGAGGTGCGGGCCAATCACGCATTCTGGTCAGGCTCTGACGCATGCCGCAAAGTAAAAACGGAGAGCGGAGTTCCCTGTGTAAGTTTTTCTCGTTTGCAAACGTAAAAGTATATCAATATTTCAATCGAGATGGGTTGGGACGGACGGATGGAATGATACCGAATGGGATGGAATGTTTTCATTATTTTTTTATTTCAGTTTATTTTAGAAACAGAAAATATATGGACACGTAATATCTATGACCTAAATGTTTCAATACAAAACAATCAATCAACATCGAGCTGTATATATTTTATTATCTTGTTATACCCACTGTATTTTTATGTTTTTTTTATATCGTATCGGTGTGGTAAATAAAGAATTTATTTATTTATAAATATTGTCAAAATAGAAATAGTGTGTCAGTACACAAGACGGATTTTAATAGTGAAAGAGAGCAGAGAACATTGATCAGAGGACATTGGTGATACGCACTGCGTCGATAAAAGTAAAAAGTTTGTAAAAATGTTGTATAATGGGACGATGTATTGCGGAATGGAACTAACCATACATATTGTAAAATTCACACAAACATAGTCTATTTGTATTCGTATGCGTATCGCATTTACATGCAGAGATTCTTTTTTTATAGAAAAAAGTTGGCAAACGAGCATACAGTCCACCTGGTGGTGAGTGGATACTGTCGCCCATAGACATCCGCAATACATGCCAACATTAGTCCAAAATGACAAACTTTGGCACGCCCCCGGATGCGCTGCCTACCTTTGTTGATGAAAGAATGGATTTAGAGAAAGGGTTGGGGACGTGGGAAGGGATAGGATGGAAATGGGCTCTGGCATATCTCACTCACTACCGAAACACGTACATACATTGGGGAATATGATAAAGTGGGAAATGCAGTACATTTCAAGGTAGTGAGAGAGGGGTAACGAGGCCAGTCGAGTGCGCCCAGCGGCTGTTGGATTGCAGCGTGCACTCTCCTCCTCCAGAATAAGATTCCGCATTTGTATGTTAATACTTAAGGTATTTTGAAGTACCTTCTCTTCTCAATGTGGCTACCACAGGTTAGTTCTCCTGATTGTTTACCTGCAACAATAAAATAAAGTACATTAAATGAAAACTGAATAAATTTGCATCACTGTTTAATTTGAGGGTATTAAAGTTTTTTACTAATAGGAGAGGAGGTAGACACAAAACCGCCCACCAGAAGGTCATCGCCGCCCATGGACATCTGCAAGTATTCAATTAGCCAGCCTGGGCATTTCTTTTTGTATAATTTTTATACGTGTTTAAATATTTTAAATGACAAGTCTATATGTTAAATTTCATGTCTCTAACTACAATATTTCTTGAGATATAGATTTTGCGTCGAAAACCGCCCGTCAACTGTATGCTCCCTTTTAAGTCAAATATCAAAGAACGTCGATTTCTAAAAATCCTTAGTTATTGTATACGTATGTCATAAAATCTATCTAGAACTACGATATAGTTATGATAAAAAACTGGCTTTAAAAATTTCCTCCCACATAGTTTTGATCCGATAAAAAAGTATTCGGGAATCCATATATATTTTTTAAAATTCCGCCATTATGTTCACAAAAGTTATGAATGTGTGAGACTGATTCTTCAAGTCTCGGAATAGCTTGGAGTATTTTATGAAAAAAATCACAATTGAAATATCAATAAACAGCGGAGACATCACAAGTTGAACTGGGAAATTTACAAAATGCAAAAATGTACGAATTTATATTTTACAGTATGTTCCATTTGAGTAAACTCAGGTAAATTAATATTTCAAAAGATATATTTTTGCTTTAGCATCTATTACTTTTACTTCCAAGGAATTGTGAAGGAGTGGGAAGGAGTGGGAAGCAGTGTGAAGGAGTGTGAAGGAGTGTGAAGGAGTGTGAATTATCTCTTTTCATTGTGTCCTTCAATGACATTCGGTCCCTGTACGTCTCTCGTTTACGCCTATAACTTGTCCCGCATCCAGCTCCAGGCGGTCGGCACATGCCCGCCTTCTGACAGATGACGCCCTTTTGGCTTAACACCTCCTTAGATTATCGCGAACCGTCCTTGTCAGGGCCACTTAGGAGGGCCTGGAAATACAAGTTAACCTTAATCTAACATTTAAGAAGGGCCAGTTTTTTTCAACCAGTTTTTTTTGGGAAAACCCAACTGTGTGCGAATATTTTTTTATAGATAGAAGGCGGCAGAGGAACAGACAGTCCACTTGGTGGTAAATAGATACCGTCGGCCATTGACATTCGCGGTACACGCCGATGTCAGTCCAGAATGACAAACGTCAGTACGCCCTCGGATGCGTTGCCTACCGAAAATTTAGGATTAGGACAATATTGGAGATTTAGGAATTAGGAATTTAGAACTTTGAAATAGGCTTGGGAAAATGGGGAGGGATAGGATAGGATGAGAATGGGTTTTCACTACCGAAACACATTGAGGATTATGTGCATTAAGGGAATAGGATAAAGTTGGAAATGGAGAACATTTCACTGTAGTGTTCTGTGAGAGGTAACGTGGTCGAGAGCACCCAGGGGTTGTGGAATTGTAGCGTGCACACTTCCCCCTTCCTCGCGTAAGCGTGCCTAATGCGAGAATTAAATGTGATTTACGCATGGAATAAATATAGAATAATAACGTAATTATAATAAAAACGAAGAAAGACATAAATCACAGTTACAAACAAAAAGGGCATTAAAACATTTTTATCTAGAACTATGTAGATAAAGGCAAAGTATGACGAAAGACAGTTTTATTAATTCATGGTAATCAATTACCAGAAATTCCAATAGGACCAATCCTATCCAGAAATCCAATCATCGTAGAAAATTGTAAAATATACTCGTAAGTTCACTATTTTGAAATTAGAGATTCTAGATTTATCGAGTATTTTTTTCAACAAACGTACATTATTCCCCTTACCACAAAGGATAGACTTGTTTTTGAACAATATAGTAAGGAAGCGTCTAATGAATTTGATTGTTCGAGAACCTTTTAGATCAGTGTTGAATACCGCCTCATTCGCTATGTTTCAGTGGACACTGTTAACGAACTATTACGTACTTAAACTATTACGTTGAGCTGCGGCCAAGCGATGTCGCAGTTTTGTAGTGCGACTGTAATGTGCGCGAGCCTTTAGAGTATACGTTTCGGCAAAATATGTGCATACGGATTGATGGAAGAAGAAAAAAGTATACGGAAGAAAAAATGGAATAAGCGATGAGAAGATATGACGTATTCTAGAAACGCTGCTCGCTCAAACTGGATAAATTTGAGTAGATAAGTCCTCATTGGAAAACACATACTTCGGCCAGATGAAATGATGACTTAAAATGAAATAATTTTTAGTGGATACAAAGAGCGGTAGCGGAAAATGATTGCCGACTTTGGGACAGCCCTATATCCAGCAGCGGGGAGACAAAGGCTTTTAGTAGTACCATACCATCAGCCTCTACCACATCATCAGCCTGTGTCACTAAACTGCTGGAGTCTACCAAGGACCGCTATCACAGTCGGCTTTATTCGCTCTTCTCATCCTGCCACTACCGGTGACTTTCTTCAAGTGGTAAGTCCACGTGGCCGGAGAGCGTCCCACGTTACCATTCCCCGTACGTGGTCTCCACTGGAGGACTCTCCTCCGCCATTAGTTATCCGTTCTAGGGCATATATGGCCTGCTCACTGCCACTTCAGCTTTCTGATTCCTCGAGCTATATAGGCAACTTTAGTTCTTCGTCGCATTTCTTCGTTACGTATAATAGTGGTATTATAAATTAATCCTAACATAGGACTTATCCTACATTCTCGTCTAAGTGCCACTGAGGGCACATATACCCATGTAATCCCAAGAGGGTTTCGGCCAGGACCTTAGATTTAATAACATAACATCAATTTGGTTATGTTAGTCATACGGAACTATGAATCATAGAGCTAGGGTTGTCGACTTTTTAGCGGGGGAACTCGAGAAGTGTAATTGAGATTTGTTTGATTATTATAAAAGTTGTGTTTTGTTGTTTAAGTGTTTATTGTGCGTATTGTTTGTTATAATCAAATAAAATCATAGGACTGCGTTTTCCGTGTGCTTTCAAGGAGTCCTCTTACGTCCTCGGTAAACGTACTATCGCTTTACTGAGCGACTCCCGACTTACTTCGACGGGACTGGATAATGAAGAAAACGTGACACTAATGGAATGTGCTAATTACACCGTTATCATCTCAAAAGAAAAAAAAAAAGAGTTGTCAATTTTGAGTTTTTCCTGAACTTTCTATTGTCCCTAAAAAAGAAAGATTTTTTTTAAATGAAGTCTCTGTCTTTGTTATTCTTTTGTATTATTTGTCATTGTCTAAATACACCGCACGCTTGCAATTTCTGTTTCTTAACACTTTGACAACATTGTATATTTTTTCGTTTCACAGAGTAGATTGCATCTGTAGGTGCATTTGTGTTTTATTGTGAAAAAAGTTTTTATGAAAGTTTTATTAAATTGTTAGTTTTTATAAAAGAAATTCATTGCCAAGATGGTACAGGTATTTCTAATTTAACCTTTTTATAAATGGGTTTCGTAAATGATAATTATATTAATGTTTTTTACAAGTGCTTATTAATTGGGTACTATTGGGTATTTAAATACATCACCCTTACATTTTTTCTCTTTTTTGCTCATGAAACATATGTACGAGTAACTATGTAGTTGTTAAATGTTACATAGACTTAAGTACTTAATCGTGACCCCGACAGGTTGAATTAAATATGTACATATGCTTTCAAAATAACACAGGCCGATTAACCCGTCCAGGAAGAGTAACCACACGACACGGGGGGCTATATTGGCACCCTATTGTGAGGTTAACGATTCTTGAGTGGGCTACACATCCATGAGATGCTATTTAGTAATAGGCATTCCACACTACAGTAGATGCTATAGTATTATGCGAGTTATATGTGTATATTTACATTTTGTGTACTTAGTGTATCTAAATACAATATGCTTTGAATGTGTCATAATTGTTAAAATACGTGTATAACCATAGGTACATGTAATAATTATGCTCGTAATAATATTAAATAAATAAAAAATATATATCTAACCTACTATCATATAAATAAAAGAAAGTTACTAAACAAATAAATTTGTTATTCTTCAGAACTATACTAGCGATTCACCCTGGCTTTACTGGCATAACAATTCCTAGGGAACCCAACTATAGCCTATCTCCACTTGCATCACTTTTGAAAATGAGAAAATTTTCAAGATCGTTGCAGATCACTTTTTGCACTACAATTTTAGAGTTGATCTCTTACATATAAATAAACGAAAAAACAAACAGTTTTTCTTTATATTATTAATACAAATAGGGTCTGAAACAAACAATTGTAGTAGGCCATTGGCCAACCGAACATTCGCTCGGTTACAAACTTTATTTGTTGCTCTAACGTTGCTTGTGTGTGTCGCTTTATAAAAAATAAACCATTTATTGATTCAGTTGCAAAGGAGTTTGTATTTCTGCGAACACTCGATAGGCTCAATACTTGAAAAAATAGGACAATTAACGTCCCACCAGCATCCTCGACGAGAGGTGGGACACACATTCGTAAAACCGTGATATTTTAATTAAGTCACGGCAGTTGGCAACCCTACTCAAAACACTTAAATCCTCTCATGTGTAATTAGGCAAAAACACATCCATAAAATAGTAAGTAGTACACGTAATAATACAGAGTTACAGAAATACGCACCTCCCGTCACAGAAGTGCAATGCATTCGTATTTATTCGATACGGAGGTGTCGTTTATGCCGCAAACCCGTAGGCTGTGAAATGAAGTGCTTCAAGATGTAATAAATATCAGGATCTTCAAGATAGTTTCCTTTATGCTACGACATGGGGTACTTCAAGTACGCTGTGAATAGGAATCTGCAAGGTTGGTAGCTCACCCGCATACCCTCTGGTATTGCAAGTGTCCGTGGCTGGTGGTAGCCACTTACCATCCTGTGGGGCCGCTTACCCGTCTGGCTCCTTAAATTAGATAAAAGTCAAAAAAATAATTCCAAAATAAATTGTGTCCTAAGCACACAAAGCAACAATCATAGATAAGTTATGAACTCATACATATTGGAAAGGACCCTGAGGTAGGTATTATGATCCGTATGTTATTTGCTTCTCAAAATCCCAAGAGACCGACATGATTAATCAACGTATTGCGGTTGGATATCAAATAACATAAAAACTTGGGTATACGCCACACAAAAGAGGCTTATCAGTACCCATACAACTCCGGACTTCCATCAATAAGACCGCATACATAAGACTCGATATTTGCGTAGACGAACAAACATGGTCGATGAAAGAATCCATGTCAAATCCCAACTAATATTAGTTCGTGAAAATACCTGGGGTATTCCTGAGTATTTTGCGGGTATGAAAAGGCAAAGGTCCTGAATAAGTTGGTATGGAAACACGGATAGTTAAGGTCGGGGCAGGTAGGTCGTTACGCAACCCCTTTCTGGGCGTTTGAATACTTTTTCAATTTGATATGACGTCGGAGAGATTGTAGGAATTCTTGCAAAGGGGCGTCCTTTGGCGGTGTTACGTTGACCCATTTTTGCAACTGTATCTAATAATGTAAAAATACTTTGAAACAGGACTTTTATTCTGTGTTAAAAATTATTCTGTATCTTAAAAGAATGTTAGGAATTTAATTAAATGTTAATATTATAACAGCAGATTTGCGAATAGGTACCCTATTCACATATTCTGTAGTAAATTAGTTCCTACTCAGATTAACTCAGTTTAAGAGTTCTAAATAAGGTCTTCTTCCAGAACGCTCACTTACTGTTTCAATGTAATTGTTATGTGATGTGTGTACCAAAATATAATCACTTGACAAAAAATATTGAAGAACATCCTCTAATAAAATTAAGAAAAGCTCTGGGGGTATATCTATGTACTAATAAAATTAGTATAATTTGAATGAGTATTTTATGAGGTAGTCTATTATAATTATTAATATATTCTTATCTTATTATGTTAAATTCATTTATGCATGTTAAATTTAAATTTTGCATATCATTTTTATGAGAAACATGTAAAACGTTTCTTAATTTTTACCTCTTCTTATCATAACCATGTTCTAGCAAATAAATTATGAATTAGAATGATTGTGTTATGTAATATACTCGTATTATTAGGAAAATTATAAATTTACAAAAGCGGACTTAAAACCCTTATAATAATAATAATAATAAATACTCTTTATTACATACAAATAGTTATTAAATCTGCACACATAATAAACGGCAGAATACAATAGGAGGACCTTATAGCTAAGGCGATCTCTTCCAGGCAATCTTGGGATAGCGAAAAATAAAAAGGTATATCCCTTTTATTTTTCTCATAGCACTGCGTTTTCTGTGAACTTCCAAGAAGTCCTCTTCCGTCCTCAGTAAACATACTATAATTTTACCGTTAGTGTAAAATGACCGCAATCCACATAATGAATCATGTTCAACATATACCTACCGACCATATCTATAATTAATATAATATATAACTTAACAATATATAAATGCATACGTACATAGGTATCTATATCTGCACTGCACACAATATTAATTTGCAAATAAGACAAACTTGACAAGGATAGAAAAATAAATAACCTTATTATATAATTTTATTATTATTATTATTGCTTACTAATTATTATAGTTATCGATTTATTTATAATGGCGGTATAAATCGATAACCATTCGTAGTGATAATGACATTAACTTCCGAATAGTGATAATCGAAACTGTCTCTGTGGTGCCTACTCTTTGATTTATTACACCGTATTATTCTCTAGTAATTCTCTAATTATGTATTATGAATTGAACAAACAGAGTACGTGTGAGGAGAGAATACACCGCTTTGTAGTATACAAGAAGACAAAGGCATCGTCTCGTGTTGAACAAACGCCTATTACGTCGTTTCTTAGTAATACGAGATCGCGGCCTTGGACGCGTTGTCTTGAGAAACAATTTCATTGTTGTTTTTAAGAAAAATCGTCGCTACATATTATTTGTAAATATTGTAGATAATTCTATCCTATATCATTTAAGAATTTCTTGAACTCTTTAGAATTAATTCCCGGGTATTGGTCTGTTAGAAGCATACCAATATCCTCCGATTCTGTTATATTCTTGACTAGTTTTTGAAAATCATTTGCACTCTGAGTTTTTGATGTTAGAATAAATGCGTATCTAGTAAAATGATCTACCAACAGATGTAGATATTTTTTTTTTGATCCTGTACCTCCAAAACCTCCAATTGTGTCAATTGCGATTATTTCGAAAGGCTTTGTGGCCGGGCCTAGATGAGACATCATATCATATCATCATTAAAAAATACCTCTCTCTTTTTGTAAATATTGCTATACCATATCATCTCATTTCACTTGAGCGCTTAGCTTCAACCTTTTTATACTTAGGTTTTTAACCTAAAGGGTTTAAAAACAGGTGCCCGTTAGAATGAGATTCAGATTTATTCGTGGACACCGCACCCTCCATGGGCATAGGATTTTCCAAAAAAAAAAACGTGTGCGGTCAGGGGACCCCGTCAGGAAAGAAGATCCTCACGCATTTTTTTTTTAAACTACGAATGTAATTCGAAATAAAATGTGTATGGTTCATGTATTTTTTTTTATTTTGTATCATATTTTTAATGCAAATAATTTAAAATAAGGAATCAAATAAAAAATTTAGGTTATACAACCGGCCACGCACTAGTCTGCACGTCTGTTATTCTGCTTGAGTCTCGCTCTCGATACTCGCACGCACACACACACACAGAAAGAGAAAGGTGGTAAGGTGGTAAAGAGTGGTCTCACCAACCTGCTTGACCAGCGTGCCGTTTTAAAAAGTCATACCATCCCTGACGCTGTGCATTAGGAGGCCCACGTCAAGCGGTGGATTCTGAAAGGGCTGATTGCATTGCGTTGCATTGCTAGGTTTAGGTTTTCTGGTGACCACAAAGGTACAGGATTCCGTCCACTTGGTGTAGACATTGTTAGTGCCTAATTTAAAATTAGTCTAGTTACTCAAAAATAGTTTGTGTTATTAATTATTTATGACTTGCTGCTCGTTTATTTATTTAAACATAACAAAACTTCATTACAATTATAAAAAAACAATGAGTACATTTTATAACGATTTCTCTAAGAATTCCACAGCGTACCTACTCAGAACCCGCTCATTTGAGAACAAAACATATATGTCCCCAGTGTCACTACCTCTCGCTAACATATAGCATAGCACGTGACACTGGTGCATTACGCCGGAGGTTAGTACGAAATGGAACCTCCTCTAGTAAGCAATAACCGCTTGCTGATATACCGATTCGGGAAAAGCGACACAGCTCTCAACAACGACAGCAATGACAACTTGACACATGTTTAAATGTGTCAGCTTCTAACGTACGGACTGGTGGATTACATATGCCAGACTTTTTTTATTTCTCGAAAATGCGAGTTTCCTCACGATGTTCTTCAGTACTGCCGAGTAAGTGTCAAATTTTAAAAATCCATAGTGTAGAAATCAGCTGAACTCGCGAATATGAGTATACAAACCTTTAATTAAGTTGTAAGTTTGTAATTTTAATAAAAACGATCTCCGTCCACTTATGTTTACGTTTGAAACGAAATAATAAATTGAAACAAAGTTAAACAAACTTTTTAATAAAACCAAATTGCATTTGCAAACTTTGCAAACTTATTAAGCAACAGCCAATCACAATCGAGTGAATCTCTCTGACCAGCCAATCAAAACAATATGAGCAAACAAAATTGAGACCGCACAAAAGGGCCAATTTGTAAATCTGACCGGCCATTGGTCCATAACGAGTCTCCGGTACCTACCGATTACGGATTCTGTCAATGTCTCGGAATGGAGCTCAATGTAGTTGATTGAACGAACCCAATTTGATAATGACCGTCAATGTTTGACTTGGAGATAGTGATTGCAATGAAAGGGAGAACTTGATAATACTCAGGGAAATAAAACAGTAAAAAGATATATTTCTACTTTTAGAATGAAATACAAAAGTTCCTATTCATTGTGTCAGTTTTATAGCTACAAATAGAATATGTAGGTTAAAATATTTTATTGTTTTCTTCTGCAGGTGTTTAAGTTTGTCTGTATTATAGTTTGTAGCAATAAATAAAAATACTTGTGTTTGTGATGTTCAATAAAAAGCGTGGGCCTGCGTTTTTCAAATGCTTCCAAGGAGCCCTCTTCTGTCCTTGGTAAGACTGTTATCACTTTACTGAGCTACTCCATGTTACTGGATATTGATAGAATACGTTTTAGACTTTAAAGTTGTTTATTACGAAGAAAACTAGACACTGGCAGAATGTGCTAATTGCACTATTGCCATATATAAAAGAAAAAAAACTACCTATTTATTATATTCATATTAAATTCGTAAATTTATTAAAGTAATTTATTTATTACTTTTGAACGTTCGTACCTATATGAATGAACGTACGTTCATTCATCTATTTGGTGTAAGTAGAGCTTTAAATTTGAATTCAACCAATTTCCATTAGTTAGTAAAATGAAACGGGGTTTTGTTAAATGATAAGTACATTTATTAATTAAGATTACTTATTATTTAAAAAATCAGTTCCCTTTTCATTAACTTAATGAATACTTGTTATAAAGAACGCATTTTATTATGAATTCATTGTTTAAAAATAATTCAGAATCCAGCAAAAGTCTTTGCCTTAATTAGCTAAGAGTTAATTTAGAAAAATGTTTCATTAAACCGTTGCTTTCGTAATGGTGAAGTGTAAGTAAGCGATACTATTTGGCTTTACATGGCGTTATTGGTTGCTACTAACATATTTTATTGAGAGTAGCGGATAACATAGGTCCACTACGATATCTAGCTATAAACTGCTATGAGTATATCAGAGTTAAGTAGCTTTGCGACAAGTGGCTATGAATTCAGCAGAGAAACCGCTACGTATTTTAGCTACAATACAAAGTGCTACGATTGTAGCAGAGATCCGACTAGCAGTAAATCGCTATGAGTGTAATTGATTTACGCCACTTTAATATAAATCGCTACGAGTGTAGCACAGCTACGCCACTTTGATATAAATCGCTACGAGTGAAGCACAGCTGCGCCACTTTGCTATAAATAAATCGTTACGAGTGTAGCAGAGCTACGCCACTTTGCTATAAATCACTACGAGAGTAGCAGAGCTACGCCACTTTGATATAAATTGCTACGAGTGAAGCACAGCTACGCCACATTGTTATAAATAAATCGTTACGAGTGTAGCAGAGCTACGTCACTTTGCTATATATCACTACGAGTGTAGCAGAGCTACGCCACTTTGCTTAAATCGTTAGCATTGTACAAATTTAACAATGCTACGTTTTGTTACAGCTACGAACTGTTACATACGAGTATATGATTAGAGAATTATTTTTCTTACAAACCCTAAGGCAATAGAATATCGTGTCATATTATATATAGGTACATATATATATCTAAACATAGACGGTAATTTGACGTTTTCGTTTAAAATAAAGTACCTACTCAAAATAATCTCTATAAAGGCAGCGCACCTGTAAGCTCACTGGTGTTGGAGGTGTCCATGTGTGGCGGTGACCACTTACCATCATGCGGTCCGCTCGCTACTCTGCCATCTATTCTATAAAAAATATATGTTTTTTGTTTAATCTGTCCTATAGCACGATTTAACGAAAAGACTCTCCCACGATTGATCATTCTGTAAACGTATTATGTGTACTGAACGATGTTTTTGTCATTACCTATTGATTTTTTTTACCTCCATGTTTTTCGCCATATCGTTGAATATAACAGGCTATGAATATAATAAAGCTACCCCCTCTTTGAAGGCTGTAAGAAATAAATAATTAAGCTTTTACGTGTGTTACGGAGGCCGTACGAAGTCACGTCTGACCTTTACTCAAGTGCTATTCATATAAGCATTTATACATATAACTTTTAAGATTTCGCATTTTTTATACATTTTTAGTTATCTATTAAACAAGTAAAAACAAGCGTTGAGCGCTCGACGCTCGAGCGCTGGGTGAGCGCTAATGAACTATTAAGACCAGCGTTAAAGGTTAGTGAACGTTATAGTCCAAATTTTTAATGTTTTATTGGTCATAACACAGTGTACGGAGAACGCGCACAATGTTGTATGAATGTCAGCAATTTGCAATGTACACTGTTCTCGCCAGTCGTCTCTCGCACGGCAACAAAATATGTACTATTCCTTAATCCTCGTGATCCGTTGATATAACAGTATGGAAGACGATTACAATTTATTTTACACGACCTTCTGATACAACATACATCTAAAACCAAGATTAGGTTCAATAGCACGCCACCGCTCGAGCGCTGAAGCTTGCAGCACTCGTTTTAACAACACTAAGGCCACGACCAATTACGTAAAAAAATACGCGTTAAGAACCGTATAATTAATAAACATTTATCTATATGTCGCACTTAACATACATAATACTTGTTGGAACTTGTAAATAATTAATCTTAGTGACTTTTTATATTTACCTTTGCAAGGAAAACATTTCTAGGAAATAGAAAATTAATTCAAACAACATATTGAATAGAACAAGCAAAGTATGACCTAGAACTATAGTCGCCGCCACCAAGCAAGCTACCACTAAAGCTTGTTTCATTACTTTTTAAATTACAATCCTTTATTTTTTTTCCTCCATTTTATGACGAGGGATAAAATAGAGGTATTAAATGTTTGTCTGTCAGTCTGTTGCCTTATATTTCTATAAATAATGACCGGATTAGCATGATTTTTAGATAGCATGATTATCAAAGTATTACGATTATTTTAGTTACTTTTTCTTCACTAAATAAAAATCTCTTCATTAACCTTCCTTAAACTAAGGGACTATTTAACCCTTTTAGTAACTTTAGTTCAATTATCTTACTTTTGAAGTCTCCGATACTTATAGTTCCATTTATTAATTCGAGTTGGTTTTCTTGTATGAGTGCTATCCCTTTTTACATATTTAATTTCCCGGCTTTTCATACCTTATATTTATTAGATAACAGTAATATCGTCCAGGAGATCCATATGCATGTCAGGCCCCTGACCTGATTCATGTGGAGAAAAAAAAACAATAGAATCCTCCAGGAGATCCATGTCAGAGGATCCTAGTGGACGGATGCAAACGATTATAACACAACTTTAGAGAATCTTCGAAGTAATTATCGTTGTACTTTTTATATTCTGTATGGTACAACACCGTGTTATATCCAGTATGGTATGGTTGTGTGGTGTCGATCGGCTTTGGAATACCACCACCTCATCTCTTCGCGTGAGTGTCGCAAACGGCCATTAAAGGCTAACAAAGCCGTTGCCACATACCATGAGAAAATACACCACTTTTTAAAGAGTGGACTCGCCAACCCTCTTGGCCAGCGTGGCGTTTATCAGCTATACATTCCTCATGCACAAGAGAATGGGCATGACGAAGCCCACGTACAGCAGTGGATGATAAAGGGGCTGGTTACAATAAGATATGTCTTCAGTATTTTTGTGGTACTGTATCAGACTATAACGTTCCATTGCAGGGCATAGGCCTTCCCTAGTAAATCACTGGGGGGTTCGGGCCATGAGCCACCAAGCGGGTCCAGTGGGGATTGCTGGTATACACATACTCAGTTTTTTTTTATTTCTCGCGTTTTCTCATAATGTTTTCTCTCACCGCCGAAAAAGTAACAATTTCAACAAATCCACACTTACCTAGAAACTCAATGGTGTGGGCCGACCGAGGACTTGAACTCATATGCTATAACGCTCAATTAATTAATTCTTTATTAAACGCCCAGTATAATTCAATCAATCGTTTTCTGTGCCCAAATCAAATGCTTTTTTATATCCTCATACAAAAAATCTTTCTTAGCTGTTTTGCGAACTTATTTCAGACTAGCAGTGGTAGCTACTTCGTTCGCGGAGCGATTCCCTTGGGAACTCTGTAGCGGATCGCGATAAAATGTACTCTAAATGGCAACACGAGTCATAAGCTATAGTGCTTTTTGTTGCGCGTTAATAGAGATAGACATATCGACAGTTAAAATATCCAAAAATTGTGGTTTAGGTCCCACTTTTTTAAAAAAAAAATAATGTTCGGACACGGATCTGTTACGATATTATTACACGTATAGCTGAAATATATCAAAAAACTATCCGCCTCTAATCAATCGTACACGAGGGCGATCATCCCTTATTTTCCGGAGCGTGAAGTTAAATTGGACAATATTTACAACTCGGCAATCCGTGACCTGATTGCAATTGGATAGCTTTGTGTTACTGTGGTATTTTAATGTTACAACGGTTTGGATTCAATGGGTTGGAAAACGTTATTAAAAAAGTATTGTTGCAAAAAAAATAAGGCCATTCTTAAAACACCACGCTGGTCAAGTGGGTCGGTGGGGCCACTCTTTCAGAGGTGGTGTAATTCCTCAGCGATTGTGGTAGCGGCTTTGTCATCCCTTAGTCAGCACGGTACGACCCACGGGGAAAGATGGGCTGGTACTATATTCTATAGCCGACCGATTCCACACGGCACAGGCTATCTCCGCTCACTTAGAATTGTTAGAAGTTTTCACGTTACAAGAGCCTGCAAATAATCACGTATCAAATAAGCCACAAGCGGCTTTCTGATACGCGGGGATTTTCCGCTCGCCGGGTCCTCTCGGCTGACTGCGCTGACCGAGGTGGGACGTCACTGCGAGCGATTAGTCTGTAATCTGACACACACGCCCGGATGAGTTTCACCTTCTTAGCTGCGGCTTTTCATCTCGCTATAGAGATATATTACTTTATGGAGGCTGGTCACGTAATTTTATATTCAACTGAAAGTCTATTTTCTCATCTATATATATATAAAAATGAATGTTCCTTTGTTTGTCCCGTATGCGTTCCTATACCATTCATCCGATTGCGATGAAACTTTGATGTGTTGAGCCGCGAAAGGTTCTGAATTAGTACTTGAGGACCACGGGACCACGGAAATCCACACGTTGAGATCTTTTAAATATATATTAGACAGCTTTGCGTTATGGTCTCATTACTGTTAGACCGTCTATTTGAAAATACATACTAAATATGTTATATAAGCACTCTAGAGCAGGCACGTCGGGTCACAACGCATATGTTTACCTTATCTATTATACTCAACATGACTATGTTTGGAGCAAACCAATTAACACGTCGAGTAAAGTAAATAAAATAATTTAATTAGATTAATTTGTATAAAAAACGGGAAAACCTTAAATGTTAAAAATTATTGTCCGACCGGGAATCAAACCCGGGACCAGAATAATTTGGTTACAGGGAATCCACTGAGTGTGGCATTATTGCTTACTAGCTGTGCCCGGCAATTTTTTTACACATAATATATAGCCTATGTCCATCTGGAATAATGTACCTTTCAAATGGTGAAAGAATTTTTCATATAGATGCAGTGGTTCCGGAGATTACCCTCCACATACACAGAAACTCGCAAAATTCGCACTCTCTCTTTATTATATTAGTATAGATTATTATACAAATGATACCACATTAATTTAAATAATGGCGGGAACCTAATCACTTTTCTTTCAAGGAAAGTGCCGAAGTTTTTTAACGTTATTCAATAAATGGAAGAGGCGAGTATTTAATTACGTATAACAAACAGCGAGGTTTTATTTTGATTTTTTTTTAATAATAATAAACCACCCGACAAATTTGAATAGACCTAAATAAAGTTCCTTAATTTTGGGGTGGAAAATAAATGAGGCTTAACAAACTTTTCAAATTGTAAAATCTATACATAAAATAAAGCGTGTCTGTACATTGAATATATTTACCAAAAACTGATTTTGGGCGATGAAAGAAGAGTATCAGAATACAAAAAGACGATTTTGAAAATTTTTGTCTGTCTCTCTGTTAGTCTGTTCGAACACGCTGATTTCCAAAACTACGCAACGGATTTTCATGGGGTTTCCACAGGCTAATTAAGCTTAGCTTGGCAGTTCGAATAGGCTTTGTTTAATCGAAATCCGCTGACGGGAAGAAAAGTTATCCCAATTTAGAGTTTAGAAACTAAAATTTCGCGTGTAAGAAGTAGCGGGCGCAGCTAGTATAATATATAAATGTATGGTTATTTTTCAAAGTGGTCTGGCTAAGATTGCTCTAGCACGATAAAATCGTTCTTGATTGTATAATTTTCTGTAAATACCCTTTGATTTTTTTTATCTTTAAGGCAATTTTAATACTCTTTGAAGCATTGATCGTACAATAATAAATGTATAACAATGCAATGGAAAGAGACCGATGAAATAGTTAGGTATATTAATAATTAATTATCTATTCTATTTTCATGCTACAATTTGTTTTATTTATTTAATACTTAAAACCATCTCGTCTCTCCCTGGTTAAGCCAGAATGAGGGAGAGATGTTATAACCCACCAGCGGAAGCACAGTCGGCCGGGGTTCAGGACCCACGATACTCGCGGTATCGAGCAGCACCGCCCTCTGCATGTTCGCTGAAAGACAGCCACCACGGAAGCCCAGCCGCCTCTTAACGAGGTGTTCTCGTTGGTCTCGAGGCTGGCTTGTTAACCCGTATACGGACACGACGACTAGGATGATTTCAGTCGACGTCACGCTCCACATGTTGGTGATCTCGTGAGCCGGGTCGAGATACTTTCTTCTTTTCTCGGTTTCGGTTTTCACGAGGCCCTCGTCATGCGGGACGGTAATGTCCACTAGGAACACCCGAGACTGTGCCCGGTCCATCAACACGACGTCAGGCTTATTCGGTAGAATAGTAATGTCCGTGATGACGGGCCGGCCCAGAAGAGCTTTGCGCGGTCGCTCTCGAGTACCGGCTCCAGTGCGTACGTTTAACCACTACGGTAATCTCTGTTCTAAGAGACCGTATTTCAGGGCGAGTTCTTGGTGGAGGATTGTGGCCGCTTGGTTCTGTCTGTGCAAATACTCAGTATTGTAAAGAGCCGAGCAACCGGAGGTGACACGCCTGAATGACTCTCCGGGATGCCCACACGCTCGAGATACGTCCACGGTGTCATCCTTCAGTATATAGATACAACCGGTAGATCTGCGTCTTAATATATTATTATTATTATTAATATACTATTATTTTAAATTAAATTCTAATTTTTGATAAGACTAATTTTTGATAAATGTTACATAGTTTTGTTCTTCTTATACGAGTATATCAGGGGTGGCCAACTTGTTTACAGAAGTCTTCTACTTTAAAAAAATCTGAGTTCTTGCGATCGACTCAATTGTGTTTTAGTGGGATGAATAAAACAATAATTAGATATTACAAATAGGTAAAATTAATATCAATAGGAAACAAAAATAATGAAAAGTTTTCATTCTTCTGTCAAATTAACTAAATCTGTAGTAGGTATAATTTGATAATGTCAACCTTTTTTATTTCAAATATTAATTATGTCAAACCAATTGATTTCCTTTCACGATCGACTGCCCCGTCTTTGGCGATCGACCGGTCGATCGCGATCGACTAGTTGGCCTCCCCTGATATATAGCATACGGAAGGTTATTATAAATTTTATAGACATCAAATGGACCAGTACTATGCATTTTCAATTTATTTTGTTTTTTTCTGGCCTTTATAAAATAAAGAATACTATATCTATCTGAAATGGGCATTTACTACAGTCTGTATTCGAATTCGCATAATTTTAATATGAAATAACGGACACGAGTTTCGTTTACGAAATTCAACGCATTCGTTACATAAATAAACATTGCATGTCTGCTGCAATATTTATCGCTTTTTACAGTATTTTAATTTGATTTAAAACATGAATTGAACGAGTATAAGTGTATTCAGTTTATGTTGGAAGCTGGATACTATGAGTACTTGGATAGAATAAACGGTCTAAGTGTACATTTTTTTAGAGTAGACTAATTAAAGGTTATCGAAAATTGTTTTTCCGTTCTGATCAACGAATCCAACGTTTGTTATTGCGGTCTGATATTGGCACGTATCGCGGATGTCATTCAGGTAAACAATTTTTTTATAGAAAGACGTTGGCATACGGATAGTAACACCACCTTGGTGTAAGTAGATACTGTCGCCCCTCCAAATATAGGAAATATCCAAATAGAGGAAGAGATATAAGAATGGATTTCTCTAAATCCATTCTTAAATCTCCAAATGTAGGCAGCGCCTCTGGGGGCGTAGCAACGTTTGTCATTCTGGACTGATGTTGGCATATATCGCGGATGTCAATGGACTACAGTTTCCACTTACCATGAGGTGGACTGTAAGCTCGTCAGTCGCTTTTTTGTCAAGAAAAAAATTAAAAAAAAACATTTGCGATACATGCAAACATCAGTCCAGAATGATAAACTAGGCCGCGATCCAGAGCCATTAGCGATTAGAAAATGGGTAAATATGGGATGGGATGGGAATGAACTCTGGCATGTCTTACTCATTATCAAAACCACGTGCGTACATTGTGAGAATAGGATACTGTGGCAAATGCAATACTTTTACGGTTGTGTTCAGTGGGTGCGGGGTAATATGGCTAGTCGAGAGCTCCCAGCGGTTGTAGGATTGCAGCGTGCACCCTCTCCATTCCAAATTTACAGTTACAGGCTAATAAAAAAATTCTCGTATGTTCAAAAATATTTTCCACGAAATAACTCAAAATCAATGTTATGAAAGCACAAAAGCGTGCATGTTCTATGCACGCTTTTGTGCTTTCATAACAAAAACAAACTAGGATTGTTTTCAAACCCTTTGTATGAAAGTTGAAGCTTAATTAATATGCAAATGGGTGGACGGTCGCGGGATCGATTCCCGGGAAACTGGGGAGGGCCATTAGCGTTACTTTAATTAATTTAATTACAGATGGATCGCCTATCGACGTCGAGTAGCTTTTGGAATACGTAATTATGTGCTTTATTGCGTTTATGGATAATCATTATTTCAACGTTAGTTTAATTTAACAACACTATAGTCTCTATCAGAGCTTCCTAATCTTTCTTTACCCGATACACTTCAAAGCTATTTAGATTTTTGTGAAACATCAGAAATTTCCGGACATATATACCCAATTTTACACATTTTTTTATAACAATACTAGCCGTGTGCCCGATGAAACTTCTCATCAGCAACATCTCAGGAACCATCCGACTTTTCTCCCATACAAACTTTCGTCCCTCATTTTACACCCTTGAATTTTGGGGATGAATTTTCAAAAATCCTTTCTCAGTGCTCACCTGCGTTATACAAGAAACTCGTGTGTAAAATTTCATGCTTCTAGACCCATCGGTTTAGGCTTGTCTGTCAGTCAGTCAGTGTTAGATTTTTATTAAGTAGATGTTCAAAACGTGCGCTATTAATTGGACGCGAAATCAACATATTATCACTGACTAACGGTTAGCCAATGAGAATTAACCGATTAGCCAAGGGCTACATTAGACATTGATAAGTTCAGAGAGGGTTATTCCACTTTGTGCACCTGGGTTATATCACTTGGGTGAATAGAGTCCACTGATTAACGTCCCATGATCGCCCAATGGTAAATCACCTGGGTGAATAAAGTCCACTGATTGATGTCCCATGATCGCCCAATGGTAAATCACCTGGGTGAATAAAGTCCACTGATTAATGTCCCATGATCGCCCAATGGTAAATCACCTGGGTGAATAAAGTCCACTGATTAATGTCCCATGATCGCCCAATGATAAATCACCTGGGTGAATAAAGTCCACTGATGTCCCATGATTGCCCAATGGTAAATCACCTGGGTGAATAAAGTCCACTGATTAATGTCCCATGATCGCCCAATGGTAAATCACCTGGGTGAATAAAGTCCACTCTATTTTTATTGACTTTTTATGTATCTTCTATTCACCTACAAATCCAACGCATACAAAATGAATTGAAGGGCTGCCAGAAAAGGCCAGTTATTGAATGAATCGTTTAATACTGATTATAATGAACAATTTAATAATCAAAAAATATACAACGTGTGGCGGGTGGCAAGATGGTAAGTCGCCACCACCATACCAAATTGGTGCGGGTACGCTGCCGACCTTGAAAAATCATATTCATAGCTTTCTTGAGTTCCATGTTGTAGAATAGTGGAGTCAGTTAACCGATTCGGCTCACAAAACCCCTGATATCTCGAAATTAAAACCCAAATCTAGTATGCGCCCCGCATACTCGACGCCCTTGAATCGTCTCGCATATTGCATTCGGCACACATTCATCGGACCCGTTCGTCGGACAGGACGAAAATGTCGAAATGCGCGACAGTAATCGAGTTCGGGAAAACTCGGCACTTGAAAATCGTTGCGTTTTCGTTGCGTTTTGTTAATTTTTTTGTTTGTTTTTGCTTTTGTAATGTTGCGACATTGCTTCAGAGAATGCATGATAACAGCAAACAAACAAATAACAAACGACTTCGTTCGAGTGAATTTGTGTTTTACATGTGTAGATACTCTATAATCGATCTAGATAAAAAGTATTTTACATGTAAATCCGGCACATAAGCTACAAGTATATCGAGTTTCATTTAAAATCCATCCAGTCGATTTTGCGCGATGTGCGGTCAGACAGACAAACAAAAGTTCCAAAAAAAAATGTTATCATTTGTACTTTATATTGCAATCACTTTGTTCGAAAAATATTTCACGTACAGACACGGCTCTGTGAAAGATTTTATTATATGTTTAAATGTCATTGCACATATTTATTCAATCGCGCCCTCCACCTAAACGAGTTTTTCAATACACTGCTTAAACTAGGGGTGCTCAAACTTGAACTGCTGGCGATCTACCTCAATATTGTTAGACTACGATCGATCGACTCTGAGAGGCTGCAAGTATGTGTAATGCAGGATTGTCGTCTAGGTAGGGTGTATCGTGGCATAAATATTAGTTTTCCGCACAATATGCATTTTTTTAGTCAAAATAAGTTTGAGCATCCCTGGCTTAAACGATCAAAACATTGTGCAATCCGTAAAATTGCGCAGTTCGTCTAGTGGGCCTCTTAAGACACTACAAGTAACAAAGTGAAAGACGAAGTGACAGTAGCGTAGTCTGCTGTCCGTGTGTTCAATGACTGCCCTAAATGGGCGTCCAGCTCAACTTCAGTTATGTGTCTATTATGAACTAATAACTGATGACACACAGCGCTGGTTTCCAGGTGATTTTCAGCGCTGATTTGTAACATGCTGGTTTCCTCGCAATGTTTTCACACTCAGCGCCGACCTAATGACAATTTCTGAAAATCTATACACAAGTGTAATCTCAGTGATGCGGGCCGAGGATTTTAACTCAGGCTATCACCACCCAAAAAAATCTGGATATGTGATCCAGCAATCAAGCCCGCGTGCTGGATCCTCCGAAATCCTCAGTGATTTAATTAGGGGGGGGGGGGGGGGGGGGCAGTGCCCTGCAGTGGGACGTTACAGGCTGCTACAAGTACAAATACATGCAATCGTATTTTATGACATGGATGGCCTGACGTGAGCTCGTATCAAGAATATTTCAATTACAAAAAAAATTGAAGTTGAAGTTGAATTCGTTATTTTCCGTATCGTATGTTTTAGAAAAATAGTACTCAGAGAAAAGTTGTAGAGCTTTACGACTTCCCATCAATATATAATTTGTTTGTGAAACGGCCAAAATATTCTTTTGGGATTTTTTGAAAAGTGGCAGTCATAATTATGGAACTACTAAACCGATTTGGCTCATATAGTGTCAAAATATTTTTATTTAGAAATGTTATATATCAATATATGTCCATTTATTTCTTCATATATTATATGGAATATAATGAAATATGTAGACAAACCGTAGATAAACATTTGCAAATGACCAAAACCCATTTCTGTACCCTACGATCTTATAATAGTATCTTATCTAATATCCATTTTATAATAGTATAGAACATAACTTGTTAAATATCATATTTTTTCTTTATATTTTGCTGCTATATACAACGACATAATTAGCAATTTCTTTATATTTTGCTGCTATATGTATACAACAAAATAATTAGCAATTTCTTTATATTTTGTTGCTATATACAACGACATAATTAGCAATTTCTTTATATTTTGCTGATATATACAACAACACAATTAGCAATTTCTTTATATTTTGCTGCTATATACAACGACACAATTAGCAATTTATTTATATTTTGCTGCTATATACAACGACGTAATTAGCAATTTCTATATATTTTGCTGCTATATACAACGACACAATTAGTAATTTCTTTATATTTTGCTGCTATATACAACGATATAATTAGCAATATCTTTATATTTTGCTGCTATATACAACGACATAATTAGCAATTTCTTTATATTTTGCTTATATTTCTTTATTATCTTTATATATACGACACAATTTCGGTTGAAATTGCCCAAGAATTATGTTTTCCTTATACATTAATTTTGTCCGTTCCCCAGCTCGGCGGATCAATAGAAAAATTAATCCGCTTTACTGTCGCCATCGTCGCGTTATTGCAGAACATGGTATAGCTAAACACACAGTAGATATACTTCATATAAACACTTTAAGACCGCTCACGCACACAGAGGTAAGACTGCGAGTAATACGTGTTAATACGAACTTGGATCAAGTATCAGCATCGCTGTTCTTGTTTATTAGTGACATCTACCTCAATGCTAGGCGTTGCATCTGTGTGTGAATTTTAAGAACAGAAGTGTATTTATAATACATATAGTTTATTATATACTTTATTGCACATTATCGTACAAACGGCAAGCTTAATGATTTAAAGCATTATCTTGGGCCGACCTTTTGGTTGATCAGAGAGATTCAATTGGGATGTGCGTGAAAAACTCAAATGAGATGGTACGGTAAAATAAAGTTAAGATACACAAATTTAATTGTACTAGAATTATTAAATGCATATGTTCTATTATACATACTAGGTAAGTTTATGCATTATAATTATTAGCTGTTGAATTTTCGTAATATGTACGTACAAACGTCTTTATTTTATTGTCTGTAATAAAGTTTCTCTATTTTATTTCTTTATGCTGTGGTTAAGGCGCTTTTTAATTGCACTATTCAGTAGCTTAAAGGCAACTAATTTTCCTAGTTCCATGGTTGAAAGAACAACCTTTTCGTGGCGGTCTTTAATATACCTGGTCTCGCGTAGGGTTATTGGTCGAGTAGGTAAAATATCAATGCAAAAGGGCAAAAGGGCCTTTCTGGAAAAAAGGTCAAAAAAAAGATGAAATTTACATTTAAATTAAATTATTGCGTCGTGATAAAAAGAACTATTTTGTAATTTGGTATTAACTATGGACGTCATCTTTCTTGCACTTACAGAGGACAACAAAACTTTTGACCATCAACCAAACCAAGCAGTAATCGCTTAGATATCTGAACTCGTAGTGTGATATGAAATAAAGCGTTTTATATTGTAAATTGGGTCTAATCGAGTAAAATTAAAGATAGACCGTATGCTCGTCTGCAACCTTCTTACTACAAAAAAGTCAGGTTGCTATTTAAACGATTTGTTGACGTCATATCGTTAAACTCCCGTAGCTCTGTGTAAATATAAATAAATCAGTAACTGCCCTAAAATATGACAAAACATTCACCCTTATGTAATAGCAGCCATGTAATTACAAATTATGGTAAGGAAGACGAAAATGGAAGGTAATATTCGTTAATGAAAACGATTTCAATAATTTATTGTTCGCCCTAACAATATGCAATTAAGGCAGTAATTACTTGTACAATTAACACAAATAAAGGTTGAAATTAAAGCATAATAATTAGGGCTGCTCTGCCAATCGACATTCATCATAGTACACAAACCATTTCAATCAAGCTATTATTACTATTAAAGTGGCTTTACAATGTATAGTCACAGCATAGCTAATAATAATGTACAGAAAGGTGACTTGCAACGTTTGCTCAATTAGTAGGAGACCTTCTTGGAATTAATAAGAGCCAGTTCTCAATTCGACGATTTATTTAAATGTATTAGTAATGAAATAATAACTGGCACTTATGAAAATAACGATTAAATGGTTCATAATAACTATTCATAATATGTAAAAATCGGTGTATTATTAAATAAGTTGTTTTTATATATCTATAGTTGTTGAGACGAAGTATATATCTATGTGCAAACGAGCGATCTATGAGATTCTGATATTTACAAGTGCAGGCTTTACTGAAATGCAATAATCACGTCATTATAGATCAAACAATAGATGGCAGAATCAATCAAAGTGCACGCATTTGAAGTATGGAGCGGATTTGAATTTAGGTTCTCATTAGCGGCCAGTTCTTAGCCCCTAATGATCCCCGCGATATTGTATAGTGACAAGGTTCCGAACGCGCATATGTGGGTGTGATTAATTTCGGGCTAATATTTTTTTTTTGTATATGTATACAAAATGTTTGTTTGTAACTATACTTGTGATAGCAGCTTTGTGATGGATGGGATGGTGCTAATTTAAAGTCGGCCCACACCACACGGCTGATAGCACAGCCGCTACCACAAACGCTGAGGAACTACACACCTCTAAAAGAGTAGACTCGCCAATCCGCTTGACCAGCGCAGCTTGGCTGACCGAACCCATGTCCATCAGGGGACGATGAAAGGGCTGATTACGGCATTCTAGAACTGCCGAGTATAAATTGAAACGTAAATGTTATGATCGAAACAACGCCTCGGCAAATTAACCTCACAACGTGACGGAAATCATTTCATCATTCATTTAATAATGTAATGTACAATAATTCCGCTCATGTAATGTCGATTTTACTGAACCCGTTTTGTTTGCTTTTCAATTACGCTCACTAAAATAATTTTCAATTTAAAGATAATCCAGCTCGATTGTGTTGCATTTCAGAAAACGCGTCATCTCTTCCCGTCGCTTATAACGAAATGTTTGAAGATCTTCGGCCGTGTGGTGTCGGCCACCTTGATAATAACACCGACCCATCTTTTCCCATTGGTGTTGTAAAAGGCGAATAACGAAGGATAACAAGCCGCTGCCACAACTTCTGAGGAACTACACACTACCTCTAAAAGTCTCGCTAACTCGCTTAGCCAGGGTATACATCCCTCATGCAGAAGACAATGTACATGAGGAGCTGAAGTTCTTTTAGTATCTACTTCTGGAAATGGGCCCCTCGTGCCGTGCACCTTGTCTTGTGCATGAAAGATGTATAACCTTAAAACGTCACGCTGGCCAAGCGGATTGGCGAATCTACTCTGTTATCAGTGGTGTAATTCCTTTAACGACACACACTGGAAGGGATGGGATAGTACTATTCCAAAATCGGTCTACACCACACCGCAATAATGACCCATTGAGTACCTAATAATTAAATAAAATCAATTTCTTGTGTCTAAAACGATAATAAAAGTAGATAAATATACATAAATATAACAAAATAACATATGTTTAGTTCCACAGTGAACCACTAGATGGCGCTGCGCCGAGTTTCTAAATCGCGCTATGGTTTCGTTTACGCTTGTTAATAGAGTCGTTCCTAATTACCGTGAATAAATGAGTTTTGTGTTACAACAGTAGTGTGTGTGGTTTTATTTAGTATTAACATCTTGAACTAGGATCCTCTGGTTCGTGGTTCAGATAAAAACGTTCCACTAGCGAAACATATGTTCACATTTAATTAAAGTCTGGAATGACCAAGCTTGCCATTATGCGGTTACGTTTGACATCAAAGGTACCGTTATTACTTTTATAGTGAAAAATAAATTTACCATAATCATTCGGGATATAAGAAAATTTAACTCAAATCAATTTTACCTTTTATCTACATAAAGGGAAGTTGTCAGCAAGTAGGCGTAGCGCGGCGTTTGTCGACGACATCAAAAGATCGTATCGGTGACGGTAAACATCCACAGTAACATAACTCGTGATTTCCTTAAAAGTATAAAACAAATGAATATAATGTTGTAGGCATCGGATGAGAAAATATGAGTTCTAGCAAAATACCATTTCACGATAACTTTTTCACATACCATTGTGCCTACTAAAGGTGCTACATTAACCTATTAAGCTATAATTTGTGATAAAGCTTGTAGGAACCTTGCCTACACTGCAATTAATTTAATTAGGCAAGCAAACCCGCCGGCCGATGCTAAATTTGCTTTGGACCGTTACACGCGGCCGCTTGTAGAAGGCGCTTGCGCGGAGCGGAGCGCGCGGGCGCCGCACAGTCACTACCGATATCCGACGGCGAATGCACGCGCATTTTTTAGTTTCTGTTAATTATAAATTTCTATTTGTATCTTGTGCTAGTCAATCTCTAATAATTTGTTATCATATCTGTGACATCCTATGTGTTAAATTCATGCTCTTTCTTCAACAATATAAATCGCTAATGTAAATCGTGACATACCTACGAGAATAAAGTATGTCATATAAAGTGTGGAGTTTTACTAACTAAGAACCCAAGTTAGACACTTTAAGCTATTTGGGTGAGGGAGGGTACACGCTGTAGTGATGTAGGCATGTATCGCGGATATTCACGGACGACAGGATCCACTTACCACCAGGCGGACTGTTCTCTATGGCATTAAAGAGGTTTTGATTGACTGGTCAACGACATTATTTCTATAGTATGCGCCGCCCGTGCTCATCATGGCGACGGCGCTGTGTGCGTGAAGAACATTTCAAACCTTTGTATAAACTTAACATACCGTCTATTCTCTGTAATGTTTCTTGTTGCCCCGGAAATTATGAATCGCAGGAATTATCCACCGATTCGCAACAATATCGAAATATGTATTGTGAAAGCAATTCCAGGTTTCAAAGACTTATATCGGTCGATCCAATTGAGGAAAACGTTGAAAGGTTGAGTGGAGACACGTGCCGAATTATATGTGTAAGTACGTACGGTACTTAGTTTAACGGAAAGACAAATGTGGAGACAAATTTTGGGACTGATAACGTGAGAAGATGGTATATGGAGGGTAAGGAGCAACATGCAGTTGCAAGAGCTGGTGTCCGTGCCGAATATCATAAGCGAGATTAAAGCGGTCAGACTCCGTTGGCTCGGTCACGTGGAGAGGATGCGGGTGGATCGCACCGTACCTAAAGCACGTTTATGACGGACAACCAAGACCGGTCGATGACTGGTTGGACGTCCCAAATACCGCTGGAGAGACACAGCGGAGAGGGAGCTGCTCGAAATAACTTGTTGGCATGAAGGTACGCAGGACCGACAAAGATGGCGTCTTTTGGTATTGAAGGCCAAGATTCACTTCGGCTCGCTGAGCCAGCGGAATAAGTAAATAGGTACTTAGTTAACAGCTATGGCTTTGCTTGTATTAGGACATTAGCTCAGAAGGTTCAAGAATTTCATTTACAAGAACGACTACAAGCTAGTCTTCTCTCCAGGGTTTACTATCATACCATAAGCCTGTCTCTCGCTGCTGCATATAGACCAACCACTGTTTTCCCATCAGAATAAATAATACCATATAGAAATGAAACTCAAGCGCCGAACGCGTTTACGGTAGAGATAATAGCCTACAGTTTCGCATCGTATCATACAAGCCAGGGGGTCTACTCCGAAAACACGAAAAACGAAGTTTCGTCCAATATTTCAATAGATTCCTACCACGAAAATATTCACTACGATATATCGGCCCGAACGAACTTAATTTGACATTTGAAACTACTCCCATCGCACGAGACAACAATCGAAATATAGATTTTCGGCAGGAGATACTTGGAGGTCAAACGTCAAATTTGACGATAACAATATCTCACCTTTTAAATAATTGGTATTACACGATATATAGAGCTACGAACGAAGGAAAGTGAGAGTAGGGTTATAGCACTTCGTTCGTTGGAACTTCGGTCGGGCCCGAAACATCCGAATCGTAAAATCAGAGTAGACCCCCAGGGCCGCGCCGCGTCGCCTAACGTCAAGCGCTCGATATGATATATTGCTATATTATAAAACTATTCATGAAAAACGTTTAAATGGTTTTATAATTAATTAAACGTTTTAATAACTATACAATTTACCTAACTAACCTAATAGCTATATGGATATAATAAATTGTGGGTCCTACTTACGTCAGATATGGGCTGCCTATTACCGCTTCAGCATGCTGATTTTAGTACTGTATTATTCCTTTAGTACTGTAGTTAATCTTTTTGTTGCGGATCTTATACAACCCCGAACATAGCTTTCTCAACAGCTCACTGAGCGGCTATAAACTTATGGATACGTTAATAATAATCGGTTATTAGTTATTACCGCCAATTGTTTAGTAACTTTTATAAATTGCTCATGTGTTAATTCCTTAAGAGCCATTTCACGTTTTAAGCGAAAAATACAAGTTTTTGAGCTCTTCTATAGGTGAAATGAAAGTTGCTTTATATTTGCCATTTCTGAGTAAATATTTTAAATAGCTCATTTCTTTGTATTGACATTTAGTAGAATACATTTCGAAATTGTGAAATACATTGTGAAATGAAAGTTGCTTTACATTTCTGAGTAAATATTTTAAATAGCTCATTTCTTTGTATTGACATTTAGTAGAATACATTTCGAAATATTTCTTTATTTATCCTGTAGTACTCAACCATGTTTTAGTAAAAACGCGCCTAGTAAGAACTTCAGAGCCGTGCTTCTTCCACTAAAATTCATCAATTCAACAAGATAAGGTACAATTTATACGTAGTATATAATTCTATTGACACAATATACACCAATATTTCCATAAATTAACACAAATCACGAGAAAAAATAAAAAAATGTGCGTCAATTTCGACGTAAAGTACCTGGCATTTAACTGCAATTCTTTATCATTTATTAAAGATTTTTTTAAATTTAAACTTAAAATAAAATCAATTTTGTACCTAATTAAAACGAAAACAAGTATTTTTATAAATTGTGATTTACTATATGTATTTTTTAATATCACAAAACTGCTCTAACTGCTCCATTATATTCGGGGATTTTCGTGTCGGCCACTAGTATGGCGCGAGCGCTTATCGAGGTAAGACCTATGTCAGTTTCACTGCGCTCCGATCGCACGCGTTTACGAAACATTATACTCGTACAAGAATTGCAACGTCTTGAACAATTGAGTTTTTTATTATTTTGTTTAGTTGATATATTAAAATATTATAGTGATTGGTATTATTTGGTAATATTACTTGGTTTTTGTAGCCTATTGCACATGTTTGATTATTTTTTTAATATTTAGAATATTTGTTAAGTATAAAAAAAAAAGATTATTTTTAGCAATGGGGAGAAAAGATTCCGTTTACCATTGTGTGAAAAGAAAAAAACGCCATAACTATGCAGCGTTGAAAAAAGCAAGAGAAGCCAGGTATTTTTTTTGCGATGTAACCATAAATTTAATTTTGTCACTGCCTTTTCTATAAATTAGTTTTTAATTTTAGGATGAAAAAGCGACAAAATCTGATTGAGCATCAAATAAGTTCCAATAGTACCGAAAGCGTGGTGAGTTAGATAACTTGCGTAATAATTTGAAAATGCCGTATACGGCATTTTCAAATTATCGTCCTCTGACAATACCATTTTTTTTAGAAGGATATAGAAGGATCGTCTCACGTAATAGAATCGGAAGATCCTGGATCAGTAAAAATCGTTAGTATTTAAAATTCTTTATATGTATCTATATTTAATTTAATTTAATTTATTATACAGACGGTACACTACAAAGTGGTTGTTACCCATAATGGACAACTGCAACATCAGAAGGGTCACTGATGCACTGCCGATTCTGCAGACAGCGGTTCACTGCTTTCTTGAAAAATCTAACGCTATTTCTATGTTGGGAAATGACTTTCGTGATGCTGTACTGATTGACAACTTTAAACTTTTAGTTGGTACTTTTAATGCAACAATTAATGTTTCCTCTCGATTCGCAATAATTTTTTTTCTTCTCATTTATTAGTACTTAATAAGATTGAAACTTGTAATTGGCTTTATAAAGTATGAATAAATGTTTTTTGTAATAAGCTGTTGGTTTCAGTAAAAAAAATAAATGCATACATGCACACATAACTATTTATTTACAAATGCTTTACGTTTCTTATTTTTATTTGTTTTAAGAACATTTCGTCATTGATGGAAGTAGAATAATTGATTTTCAATATTTTTGGGGTCAATTATTGTCTATAGAAGCACACGGAGAAAAATTCGGCTGTAATTTAAATTGTCTCAGGATAATAAAAGAGAAACAAGTCGGCCTTATATCTAAAATAGATTTAAAATGTTCTATGTGTGGATCTAACTTCCTTTTAAAAACTTGTGAAGAGCAGTCAAGTCTTGATGTTAACGCTGGAGCGGTATCAGGTGCAATCGTCACGGGAATTGGTCTTTCAAACCTAAATGAGCTCACAGCATCAATGAATTTACCTACAATGCCTTTTCGGTTATTTAGCAAAACACATGATGCTGTTTCTAACATGTGGAAGTCTGCTGCTGCCGAACAAACGATGGCAAATGCTGCCAAACAAGAAGTAGAAGCTGCAACGTCTCGTGGTGATGTTAATAGCGTAGGTATTGCAATGATTGCAGTCGAAGCAGATGCATGTTGGGGTAAACGGTCTTATAAAAATAATTACTCGGCTCTTTCTGGTGTTGCTGCTATTATCGGGAAACATACTGGTAAAGTACTGCATATTGGCGTTCGCAATAAATATTGTGTAATTTGTGCCCGAGACAGCAAAAAAGGAGATGCTCCACGAACTCACGAATGTACAAAAAACCATTCGGGATCATCCACCAGCATGGAACAAGCTATATTAGTTGAGGGATTCAAGAATTCCATAAAAGAAAGGAATTTGATATATAAAACATTGATTGCAGACGGTGACTCTAATACATATAAAAGTATTTTGGAGAGTCGGCCTTATGCTGATGTGTCTATTCAAAAAATTGAATGTATAAACCACCTTTTAAGAAATTATAATGGCAAAAATTTACTACTTCAAAAAGACACTACTATTCCTTTAGCTAACGTAAACTTTTAACTACCGACCGTCTAAGAAGGCTTCGGACTGCTGTTCGCTCTGCTATCAAACACAGAAAAGAACAAAATGAGCTAGATTCAAATAAAATCCTAAATCTACAAAAAGACGTTATCAATAGTATCCAGCATATCTTTGGAAACCACTTACAATGTGATGATTACTACTGTACAGAAGAAAGAAAAAATGAGCCAAACCTGATTGCACTTGTGCCGACTCTTATACTTAAGTTACGAAAAAATGCTTCTCAATTAGCTTTCCATTCCCGGAGCCTTTTGCACTGCTACACACATAATCGTGTTGAGCAATTCAATAGTATTGTGGCCAAGGTGGTGGGCGGCAAAAGAGTGAACTTTTCATTAAAAGACTCTTACACTACTCGATGTCATGCTGCTGTAGTATCTTTTAATACCGGAAAACCACAGTACACATTATACAAATCTATCTATAACACGAGTCCAGGAAAATCGCTGAAACTTCTGGAAGCCAGAAGATGTGAGAAAAATACCCGTGAAGTAAAGAATCGTTCAAGTTGTAGCCGCAAAAAAATAAATTTTAGCTGCATGAATGCCCATTACGGCAGTTAATGTGAACGTCCAGACATGAGTGTCGAAGACTACGAACGCGGAAAATCAAAATTTTTAAATAATTTAAAAGAACAGGCATGTAGGTGTCATGAAATAGAGCGCGCCACTGTTTTACAAGCTGAAAGCGCGCTGTAGCTTGAACTAAGGAGATGCACACTCACCGCATCAATGTTTGGTAAAATTTGCAAAAGGCGATTAAATAAAAATTCTGCTCCTTTGGTAAAATCTATTTTATATAGCTATAACTTAGACAGTATAGCCTCAGTCAAACACGGTAGAGAGAACGAACCAAAAGCTTTGGCCCAACTTAGCGGCCAAGAAAATATAATAATAGAAAAATGTGGCCTTTTCATCGACGAAGAGTACTGTTTTCTAGGGGCATCACCTGATGGGTTGTGTGATGAAGGTCTGGTTGAAGTAAAGTGCCCTAGCTCAGCTTTTGGAATGGATCCTGTAACTGCCATTCAAGAAAAAAAATTAAAATGTTTCAAGTTGGACAGTCGATCTCAAATCGTTCTGAACCCAAACCACAATTGGCATTTGCAAAATCAGAGTCAGTTGCACATTGCTAAAAAAAACTATATGTTTGTTTGCAGTGTGGACTGGTTCAGAATTTCCACTGAAAGTCGTGAGAGTCTACAGGAATGACGATTTTTGGAATGAAGAAATGTTACCAAAGTTAACTCAGTTTTACAATAGTTGTATCTTACCAGAAGTCATAGATCCAAGAAAGTCTCGATCTATGCCTTTACGGCAAATATTTATTTAAGAGCTATTTAAAGTTAATTACGCGCTACAAGTTTCGGTAAATTCGAATAGTTACAGTGATTGTTTCGTCAGTCCGAAGTTGTTATTTATTATACTCTGATACTGAAATAAACATTTTGATCCAGTAAATTATTATGTCAGTGTAGTGTTATGCACATTACTATAGATTTTATTTTTATAACAGAGTAATAAACAATACTTTAATTAGTTATTTGTGGGTATCAGCTAATAAAGCAGTTGTATCTTGCATTTAGAACAAATTGTTTTATTTTAAACCTATAAATATTACATACATATACTTCATTATTTTATAAAATGGTTTTTATTCAAAGTATCAAAACTTTTTTTCCATAGTTACGCTACAGAGACGGGGGCATAAACTATCGCCAGTCGCCTTGCGTTGTAATTACCTAAACTTGCTTTAGTCATTTTTGTGAAATGGCTCTTAAAACCAAAAGTAGGAAATATAATACTGAATATATTTCGTATTAGTGTTTGCCTTTTTTCATAAACAAAGAGTATGTGGCTGAAGCTAATTAAATATTTGAAATTAGCTAAATGGAAACCCAGCGACATGTGGTTGACAACTTTCGAACTGATGTTAATTCCCTATTTTCCCATGTCATTTTGACAAACGAAAAACTGCGGTGGAAAGATTTTTGAAATTTTAATTTCCAATTAGAGTTTTCGTTGATTTATTTAAACTTCATTGCAAAACTATTTGATGTGCACAAATGGGGGACTATATACCCTACAACATTCTCTACCGAAATGAAAAGAGTGTTACAAAAATTCAATGTGAAGATTTATGTAACAACAAGGAAAAGTTTCCAAAAAGAAACGATACAACACACAACACAATATAATAGTCAAAAGTCACCCCTAACACAAACACAAAAGCATCCCACCGCACCCGCGCGATATTAAATCACTCGCAACAAAACCTCACTGAATCCCTCCCTGTCGTGTGAGTCTTTAATAAAAAATATAAGAGCTCTCCCCATAAATCATTTCATTTATCATTCTGCCGATTGTTCGAAACAGAAAAACGTGGATCGCTAAGTACGATTAAAACTGAGGGCTCTTGAAGCTAACGAGGCTTACTTTGATGGATGGACACTCCGACGCTCCTACTAAAGAAATACCATTCGAACGATTGGCATCCAAGTAACGGCGTGCATCGACAGTTTAACAATGTTACAATTTTTAAGAATAAAGAAAAAGTGGCAATGGAACGTGACACTCAGAATTGAAGTCTATGAACTGACAGCAAAAATGATTGAGAGCAAATGGAATCTTGTGAAGTTTAAATAAGTGGGAATCAAAAGTTGAAATGCCTATCGATTTTCACTTAAATATGTCGCTTCAAAAGATTAGTTGGCGTTTCGGGGTGGAATAAAATGTTCTCTATTCCAATTTCAATGAATATGAATAACAACAGAAACCGAGCAGAAATCATGAATATTGTTAGAAAATAGGGATGCGACGAGTCAAATAGACTTGCTATCATAGTCGATACTCAGCATTCTAATCTATTCTAATCGATACCTGTTCTAATCGAGTACTTATCGCAATGAACATGAGTCATGGGAAAATGAATAGAAGATTTAATAAATACTAATGTAAACTAGTTTAAAAAATGATAATGTAAACAAACGGTGAAGAAAAACATCGCGAGAAAACTAACTTATTTGAAAATGGAAAAAATCTCCAGCATTTGTATCCACCAGGCAACAGGCCTCGCGTGGTGGATTATGGTCAGAAACCCTCTAGTAATTTACTAGAGGATGCATGCCCTGTGAAAAGTTACAGGCTGATGTCAATAATACAATCATAGACTGCTGATTGATGTCTGATTAAAATATGATATTCTATTACATGTTTTAAATGGTTGATTAAGTTGTTCACATAACAATAATAGTAGGGGCAAGTGTTGTACCTGTGGACATATCCCAGATTTCTAAATAAAACATTTTTTTTTGGAAAACCTTTTGTTTATTTGGCTTTAACAAGTATTAGGATAATTTAAGGAATAATAAAACTTTATAAATCGACATGTCTTAAGAACTTAAGTATAGTAATTTTTGTTTTATGGCACATTTTTTAAAAAACACATTTTTGTCCACACGTACATCTGCATGATATACCTACGGACAAGCATAAACGTACCTGTGGACACGTTTGTACCTATGGACATATATATTTTATATAAACATAAAGAAAAAGAAATAACTTAAATAAACTCTAATTAATATGAAAATACAATATTAGTACGTTTTGGCATTAAGAACAGCTTCATATAATTCCATAATAGATGAATTATTACTTTCATCAGACTCATCAGCTAGCACATAACATCTTTGGCAAATAAAGGAAGATTCATCACCAGAATCATAATTTTCCTTGTGAGATTTTGAAATGCAATTAGAATGATAGTATCCTTGACGGAGACTACATTTAAATACTTTATGTTTGTCTTCATATCGTTGGCAGCCCGTACACATCGCCAAACTAATATCATCTATGATCCTAATATTTTTGGTTTTGCTTGTGCTGGGAATCTCGTTTTCCGATATCTTGCTTCTGTCAGTTTTCAGCTCAAACTTAAGAATGGGAATTTTCTTTTTACGTTTCCTTTCATCTGCTTCTTGCTTTTTTGTCTGTCTTCTTAGACATTCATCCATGACAGAGTTTTTTTCCTGGGTATCAGTTAATATCCTGGTTTTCCCGGGTTTCCTTCCTCGACGTCCTATATTTTTTCTAGGTGGTGCCTTAGGAAAAGGTCGCACAGCTTCTGGTGTTATGATTAAAGGTGCGGTGAAAGTTTCGGGTTTATTCAGGTCCATTGAATTGAGCGGCATTGGATCAGGTTTTGGGGATTGATCTATATTTTGTTCAGGCATTAAATTGTAACTGCGTACAACTGCCGAATTTTCAAGATAAGGAGTTTCTAAAGGTCTGTCTGTTATGTAGGAACATAAGAAATCTTCATCTGAAAATATATCTCTATTGAAAGGGCATATTCCTGTTACCTGAAAGCCTTTTATTATATTTTTTGGTGTAAATGATGATGTATATGCTTCACCTATTATTTCAGATATATCATATAATGAAATAGGTTTTCCAGGGTGATTGAGCATCCATTTGTCAGCTGATTTATTGTATTGTATTTTGAAAACACCAAAAACAGTTTTATCTAGTGGTTGAAGGTGATCTGACGTATGTGGTGGTAATGTCAGTAGAACAATTCCATTATCTCTGGCTTTATTAATTATTTGAAGAGAAATATGAGTTTCATGATTGTCCATTACAAGTCTTCTTTTTCAGCCCTTGGACGTCCACTGCTGGACATAGGCCTCCCATTACAAGTAATACTGGTTTTTCTTTTGAAGGTTTAACAAAATCGATGAAATGATCTAAAAACTGTCTGAAAATAGGTTCTGTGGACCAACCTGATGAGTTTGCTGTACCTTTTGCACCTGGCGGAGCTCCTTTTAACATATGATCTTTAAAATGAACCCTAGGGAACACAATCAAAGGAGGGACCGAATTACCAGTAGCATTTACACAAGCTATTATTGTGTGATTTACTCCTCTTTCTCCAGATGTTATTTTGCCCAATTTTCTGATTGATTTTGGTGCAATAACTTTTCCAGGCTTATGTACGGATGAAACACCTGTTTCATCAAGATTATAAATAGATTCAGGGGTGAAAATATACCTTGTGATAACTTTTTCAAGATTATCGAAGAAACTTGTGACATTCGTTTTGTTAAAACTAGTAGCTCTAGCTAAACTAGTTGCTTCAGGTTTACGTAATGATAATTGAGGAAACCTTTGTCGAAAACCTTTTAACCATCCTTCACCAGCTAATTGAGAATCACGCCATATCTGAGGGATTTTTTTTTCATTTATTACAGCATATTCATACGCAAGCTGTCTGACTTGAGTACTGCTTAAACCCGACTGTAAATATGCAGCTTTCTTTAAATATTCGAAAAGAATAAACTCTTCTTCTGCAGAAAATACTTTTTTAACATCATTTCTTAAAACAGAAACAGTCGTTTGAGTGAGATCGTTGGTTTCGTTCAACTTTAAATATTTAAAAACAGTAGATTTTGGAATATGAAACATTTTTGCAGCTTCTCGTATTTTACACCCTCTCTTAACTTCGTTAATAGCATTTGTAACAGCTTCTGGGCATATTTTAGTCCTTGTCTTCTTCTTTGCTTCTTCTTTGCTTCGGGGCACTGTACAAATTAACAAAAAGGAGATACATTAAACTGTCCACAGATACTTGCAGTTTGTTGTACCTGTGGACTGTCCATAGGTACAAACACGGACTAGTCCACAGGTACAATAATTCACAACATAACCTGAAATAGGTGTGTCTGCTACAAATGTTATCTAAAACTATCAAAAACATGATTATATATTATATTTTTCTTATAATTTATTTCTTTAATCAAACTCTTAATAAGCAAATAATTACTGTCATTCATGCATAAAATGCTCTAGAAATGGGTAAAAAAACTTACTTTTCACAACGAAATACTTTACTCGCCGCCAGAGATCACATTATGTGACAATAGAAAAATGACAGTTAGTCAGTGTTGCAATACACTAAAATAGCTTTACGGTTGCGTTCTGTTTTTATTTTTTCTCTTTTTAGTTTACGAGTTATATGACATGTCCATAGGTAAAACCGTCCACAGGTAGAGCACTTGCCCCTACATTCTATACTTATAATTGATGAACTAATTTAATTCTCTATTCGTCAGTAGAGTAGTTTCCACTTTTTAAACGAAATGAACTGGAATTTAATTAAATGGAATCAACGGAATGGAATGAAGTCTCAACGTGGCCACGGTTCACGAGGCCACGATTCACGGTAACTGAACCTAAATATCGGTTATACAAAATTAATAATGAGTAACCTGTTTATATAACACTGATTATGTTTAACCACAATAAAAAAAAATTAAAATCTTATTACATCTTATGGAATGAAAATGAAATTAATTTGCTGATCATAAGTACAGTCAGCAACAAGATAATGTATACCCATCGGTACTGTAATGTACTTGTAATAAGGACTATAATTTAACGTTTATGGGTGCATCTGTATGTTGCTGATTATACATATATAAAGATCATACGTAAACTTATATGATACACTATTTCTGGCATATAAATATTTGAGATCGATGTTCATAGAAATATTTTTAATTTTAAGTCAATAATTTTAACGTCAATATTGGCTCCCAAGGTCAGATTACAATTTTTATAAACATTGCTTACTCATTTCGACTCCACACAAGATTAGATTTATTCAAAAAATGCGGTCGTCGCATCACTATCGGACCCGTATTGAATATTTGAGGCTTGAACGACGAGCATTCTATATGTAAAGGTATTATTATAAGCCAAAGTGTAATCGCGTAGCCTTTGAACTCCTGTGTAGCGTTTATTACATATTGATGCTCAGCCCCCCTTCCATTTAGGGGGGGGGGGGGGGGAACAAAGCTGCTGAAAAACTGCCATATTGTGCTGCAAACTTTATTAAGAGCAAAGTTTTGATTTCATTGCCCTTTACAATGTAGCGCCAAGATTTACGACCATCCATTATTCTTAACGCTGTTCTGTTGAAAAGAAAGACGATTGATTTTCATTAGGAGGGGAGGATGAGCCGAAGCGGATTTCAAAAATAGGTATTTTTACAATTTGTTGGTGTCTCGGCAGCGAGCGATGCAAACTTCTTTGAGAGAAAGGGCTAGTTGCACTTCGAGCTGCTCATATACCTATAATGTTTCGTATTCTCCTCCAAAATTTAAAACAATTTTTTTTTGTTTCGTATTGCATTAAAGAATAGTTTTTCTGTGTCGGTACATTTTGCTTTTTTAAATAAGAGTTGTTATAATTGTACAATGGGCTTCTCTTTGCAACGTTTAACGGGGCAATGCTCATGGTACATGACTGTAAGATATTAAAAATTAACTGCCCTTTTGTCAGAAATCAGGGGATAAAGTGGAATACCTTCGTATGGACAAGATGCTGCTGTCGTCATCTCGCTTCTGCTCATAAAAAAAAAACCTTATCGAAAGTTAAATACAAACATTTGCTAAGTAATATTTGTTCATGTCAACCTTCCTCGATGATCTTGTTTATATTGGGAATTGCTTATACGGATATAAAGCTAAAGTAAGTATTTTGAGGAGATCCTGTGTAAAAGAAATTGTTTCTACTTCCTTTTGACGGAGCCGTGAATGTATTACTGCTACATTACACGAGGGTTTGTATTTAAACGGGAAGCAAAAAAATATAGAATGGATAGCAAATTATGATCAACATGAGAAACTATTTTTAAATAACTGAAATAAATAATTCTAAATTTTATCTATTCATGGACTGTCGTCCATGAACACCCGCGATACCTACATGCCAACATCAGTCCAGACTGACAATCGTTGGCACGCTCCCGGATGCGCTGTCTACTTTTGGAGATTTAGAGGAATGGTTGGGAAAATGGGGTGGGAATTGGCTCTGGCATATCTCACTCACTACCGAAATAGGAATTTCTACAAGAATCAAGAATTACTAAGAATGTCACCCCTATATCTTTATTGCCACCTGAGAATATAAACCCTCTTTGAATTTGATGCCATCGATTTGCTGCCCATTCAGTTCTGTTTCTCATTTAATCAGTAATAGTAATAAACCGCTGATAGCCTAGGGGCATCATTCTCAGCTCTCATTCGTGAGGTTGTAAGTTCAGATCCTCGACTATACTACTGAATTTGAATTTGAGTCCTGATTTTTAAAAATAATTACTATCACTTGCTCGGCAATGAAGAAAAACATAGTGAAGAAACCCGCATGTTCCACATTTAAAAAAAAAACTGATTCGCGCGTATAGCAGTGAGGTCCAAAAGTTTCTGGCCTGACACATTTCTAGACATCTAAAAAAAACAAATTATACGTCATTGTAATTGTCCTTTATCCTGCTAATTCGTGTACAATTTTTACAGTTCAAACCTAAGTAATTTTGATTCATCGACTCTTAAAGCAACAGGAAGTCGCAAAATATTTCTTTTCTACGACAAATCATTTGAAATCCATCCGTCAAAAATTTTCTTAGATGGCCACCTCCCCAGCGCGCAGCGCACAGCATTGCGTTTAAAAATAAATCACTTCGAACCGCCATCAAGCTGATTCTCTCAACGCGCCGTCACGGCCACCCTGAATATCGCATGTCCTCGTGTGCATACTTAGAGTCCTAGGGTTCATTTGAGATGAACAGAATGATGAAAGACAACAAGTACTTAATGTTCGCTCGATCAGTCCTGACAATGGTTGTTATGGCACCAGCCTGGTTATTTCATTAGACAACTTTGTTTGTTACTTTCAGCGAGAATGATCTGATTATATGGTGGCCGGGTACACTGAGCCCTTTTGACCAGTTTATTCACTTGTAGCGTGAACCGGGAATACGAAGCCCTTTCATCTACCTACTACCAAATAACTACAGCCTGGCTGGGCGTACGTGGCTCTTTCTTCCAGGTTGGGTATACTCACTAATTAAACTAAGAGAATACTCGCTGTGTGAAATATTTTCGAGAATGTAAATGTCAGTATAAAACTGCCCACTTTCATTATCGTGAATCTTATAGTCGTTCTACATCGTCCACTTGCCCAGTATTGACTGTTTAATCACTTGGCCGTCTACCGTCTTGGCCTAATCACTGTTAATTATGCCCGTGGTTACCTCAGCCAATCCCCGAAAACCCTTAGATAGAGTGTCATAGAATAACAATTTTTGGAATGGGATGTCACCTGATGTATTGGAGTCCTGAGGGCTTTATTTATCAGAAGGAGGCAACCTATAAGGGCACCGTTATACTATTCTATAAGGGTCGACAAGGTCGATATCGAATTTACCTGTAGTGACCCGACTACGGGATATGCCATTTATAAAGAATTCCTGATATTTTTGTAAGACCGTTACAAGTGCGTTGTTTCTTTGCCTCGAATATCCATATTAATATAACTAAAAATATTTTTATTCAAACTTTCGCGTTTTATATACATTTTATTTATGTTTTAAATCGGGTCTGAGCGCGTACAATAAACGTGTTTGTTTACCTAATCGACTTTTATTCCTACTCGACGTTTCGGCACGGATTACACCAGCCGTAGTCACTAGTTGACTGAAGAAGCGGCTAGTCCAGAATGGAAGCTGGGAGCAGTTTTATCAACTACCCACATTTGATCTTCACACTCGGAAAGGCTACGACATACTACATTAACAATGTTCGCGGATAAATTGGGAGTGCAGAGTTCTATTCAGTGATTAATTTCAGCGTTGAGAATGTGCTGATTTACTTGTTTGGCAGTTTATTACAGCTGCGATGTGTTCCTTGGCCCTTTCCGCAATTGTACGCTTAGTTTGCCCTATATGGGATCTGCCACAACCGTAGTCTATCTTATAAACATCTGGCGTCTGGTAAGATATCCTTGGGTGTGCGTAGATTTTCCGCTAGTTTGGAGGACGGAGTATATACAGTCTTAACGCAGTATCTTCTCAACACTGTTTCAACTTTGTCCGTCACTCCTTTCACGTATGTAATAAATGCTGGCTGTTTGTTATCCTCAGGATGTTTCTCCCTCCTATTGCTTCTTGATTGCCTTCCACTCGCTTTGTACCCATTTCGTATGAGTAACTCCTGAACATGCGATAATTCGTCTTTTATATGTTCAAGGTTACAGAGGTCATCTCTGTTGGTTAATGTAGCAAGGTGCCCTCCTTGCTACATTAACTTACTTGCTCCTTGCTGGTGTCTGTCGGTATGTGTTGACTTTCTATAAACAGTGTGGGAAAAGTGTCTTCTCTAACCATTATTTTCACATGTTATGACAACTTTCGTATTTGACAGCAAATACGCGTTCAGACCCAATTTTTAGAATATAAAAATCAATTTGATTAAAACTATGATAACTGTTAATTTCCTGGCGTGTGGAAAAAAATATATTATCGCACTGTTACTATTTAATTTTCGTATGTTTTTTTTTTATTGTTGCCAAATAACAATATCTAATTTAGCTAAATTGCATTGCTCAAAACCTGGTTTGGTACTATGTTAATGTTATATTTCATTTCAATAAGTAAATATGAATAAAACTGAGCTTATCATATTTGGAAACGTGTAATTTATTTATTTAAAGTATATATTTACAATTATTATCAACAGTGCAGAATTTGCATTGTTATGTATACATTTTAGTCAGCGTTCTAAGATTTCTAAGTATGATTGAACCTTCGGCTTCGGTCGAAGGTTATGGCAAAAGCCGAACAATCGGCTTCGGCTAAAAACTGTCCTTCGGTCGGACACTATCTCCCAGTGATTATTATCTGTTCTCAAAAGTCATGGCGTACTTAGGGGGTAGAAGATTTTCCACTGATGTTGAAGTGACCGCTGCGGTATTCGCCCATTTTGAAGACAAAATTTCGGACTATTTTTGTACTGGGTTAGAAATGCTAATTAAACGATCTGAAAAGTGTATTCAAACAGACGGAGACTATATTGAAAAATAAAAATAGTTTCATGAACTTGAGTGTACTTTTTCTTTGTCAGGCGAGAAACTTTTGGACCTCACCTCGTACACCAATTTACACTGGGTGCGTTAGATGGATTACGGTCCAAAACTCACCAGTGATTTGCCAGGGGAGGCCTACGCCCTACAATGCGACGTTATAAGCTGATAACGATCTCTGCAAAAGGCAGCCCTTCGAAGTCTTCCCAAAAAGGAAATCAGGATAAATCATAAAGATATTTAGACAAACTATTATTTTATATATAACAGTTGTTGTTTACCAGAAAACACGTCTTTTTACTTAGTTTAGCTTCCCCAGCGGTCGCAGCTTCGCCTGCGAAACACTAAATCAATTAACTACAAAACAAACTTAATGAATGAGGGTAGGTGGTAAAGAAAATAATGACTCTCTTAGTGAAATACAGGCAGAGACTAGCGAGCACCTTTCATAATAATAATTGCTTAGAGATCCCCCGGGAACGGGATGACGAGACAAAATGGGATTATGGAAGATAATAGTGGACCGCTTGCTCTCAAAATTCTGTTCCAGATAAAAATTCTTGCTTTCATAAAACCGAGTCTATATTTCAAATGTTCTCTTGATTTAGAAGATTTTCGGATTTAGCCAAGTTTGTAATTTAGTACTAAGGTCTTGGGATATGACAAGAGGTGTACAATATCTCCTAGGATTTAGTTTATGACAAGAATATATTTTTTTTGGACGAAGGCGGATAAAAAATCCGACTTTTAAAGATTTATAAAATAAAGATTGATTCGCAAGAGGTGAGTGAACTCATTTTTGTCTGTCACTTTTTTTTTGTTTTTTTATGGACGAAGGCGGCAGACAAGCATACAGTTCACCTGATGGTAAGTGGATACTGTCGCCCATAGACGTTGGTACGCCCCCGGATACGCTGCCTATCCTTGGAGATATAGGAATGGATTTCAAAATCCATTTCCGTTTCTCCAGAAACGGTTGGGAAAATAGGGAGGGAAAGGATGGGAATGGGCTCTGGCACATCTCACTCACTACCGAAACACGTACATATATTAGGGAAATATGATAAAGTGGGAAATGCAGTACATTTCAAGGTAGTCTTCTGTGAGAGAGGGGTAACGTGGCCAGTCGAGCGCGCCCAGCGGCTGTTGGATTGCAGGTGCACTCTCCCCCTCCTACATACAATCATACATATATTTAGGGCATATAAATCATTAATTAAATCTATACATATATGTATACATATAATAAAAATGTAACTGATCGCTGTCTGTTCATAGAAGATATATGAGAAAAACTATTATTGGGTGTCTTTATCAACGCAATAGAATCCAAAACAATGATTGTTAGAATTTTTGTCTGCTTATCTGTTTGTCTGTGCGTTTAGCGAGGTCGCTGGCAACAGCTAGTATCACAATAAATTCAGTATAAATAAGGTATCGGCCGATTTTAGAATAGCACTCGTCTCTAACGTCATCCGTGGGTGTCGCAAAGGCGAAAAACGCCACGCTGGCCAAGCGGCTTGGCGAGTCCACTCTGTCAGATGTGATGTAGTTCCCCAAGGCTTGTGACAGCGCCGTTATATATCTTTATCTATACATATCTATATTAAAATCGTAACAAAGCCGTCTCCGTACTATTAATATTTTTGGAAAAGTCGTTTCTGTGTAGAGTAATACGGATGGCTAAAGTAAAAACCAAATTTTAAAAAAAATATCTATGTATTTAGCATATTAAAAAATCAAACTCAAATTTTAAATGTTCACTGTCCGCATACTACGCGTCCACAGACCTCACGCACGAGATATATTCATACTACAAAAGAAATGCCTACGCATAATTATAAACATACGTCAAAGAGGAAGCTGCACGCCATATTTTATTAAGGAAAACTATTTACATTTACAAGCATATATATCTTCGAAAAATCGTCAGAAAACACATAACCCTGTAGGATTAATGGTGAACGTAGAAGAAATAAGCTGCTACTTCCAAATTGACCATGTTTATTAAACACAGCCCATGCTAGAGATCAATATCTATATATAATAGATTACCACGTGACATAATTAATGAACAAAAGACAAAATGTTTTATAATCGATTTAAGTCCCTCGTAATCCAAAAATGCTATTATAGAATTTAATAATCCATGATTAACAAAGAAATATGTATTTATACAAGAACAATATAGGTAATAATAATCTTGAATAATATAATAGTAATAATGATCTCGTTGTCGACTAAATTATATAGTTTTGTATAATGTCTAAATTAGTAAGTGTATCTTTTATTATAATTTATATTTTGCTGACATGTAGGTATTCCAATATTATACTATAATTGCAACGCCCTGAGAGGGTAGGTACATGTACCTGGGTAAATACTATTTACCAATAATATGTAAACCATATATATGAATATATATATATATAGTATATCATATATATACATAAATATATATCAAGTGCACATATAAATCATCAAACGTCATAGTAAGTTTCAGTGCTAGGGTTCATTTGGGGTGTACAAGTCGTTTCGGTTCATTTCATCAAGTTATTATTCTTCCGCGAGCAAACGGCCGTGGCTAGGGAGACGCGATCATCCATCATGCCTGGACGTTGGCGGATTTTTATCCACAATTTCGGATATGGCAGCGGAAACCAATTTATTTTCGCCAGTAATCACAGAGGTAAATGACGTAGAATGGTCTTAATGTCCGCTTCCACTTAAATCCATATGAATGTACGTTCAAAAACGCGGATGGTATGCACTTACATTCTTCCTTTTCTTATTTATTAACATGATGCACTATCAGAATGTTCACTAATTCAATACCATACTATGCTTTGACATATCTATTTATTTATCTGGATAAATAGATAGTTATATCTCTTTATTGCACACCAAAAACAAAACAAAGCAATAACAGACGTTATAGACATAAAATGCTCTAGAGGCGGCCTTATCGGTATAAGGCTCTGCCATATTTTATTAACCAGCGAAACACGTGAATACATTGGAGGGAAAGTGACAAAGATGGAAAATGCTATTACATTACGGTACTCTTCAGTGAGAAAGGGATAACATGACCAGTTTTTTTTTGGAATGGCTAAAATCTTGTGGCCTATCAAAAGTCACCGGAGAGATATATAGTTTAGGGCGAGCGCAGAAGCGCAGCTGGCTGAGCAGAAGCAAAAAGTGTGCGCAGCAACGAGCCTAAAGGTAAAGCCTAAAGGCCGATAAACCGGCGGAAGGAACGGGACCTCGGCTTAGGGCGTTACTTTGGGAGGGTACCGCGGGATCGCGAGTCGGTGAATAACATGACCAGTTGTGCGAACCCAGCGACTGATTGCAGCGGACATCGTCACCATTACAATACTTTAGTTCACAATTATTTATTGTTCAGACTGACATAAGGCGGACTTAACGCTTTGAAGCATTATCTCCCAGTCAACCTCTGGTCTATGCAGATATGGTTCCGTGCAATAACATTAAAAAATAAAGAAAATACTAAAATTTCAATGTTAAATTACAATAATTAATTGTAATTCCATAAATACACATAAATAAATACACAAATACAAACATAATATGAAGATATATACATAAATACATGCAGACATATATACACACATGCACACAAATACTTTAGTCAATTTATTTCAAATCAATATTTTCAATTTTAAGTAAAAAGCATTTTCTTATTTATCAGTGTTGTGTCACCTTTTGTCCCGGATAGGTATATAGGTACTCATCACCTACAGGAGGAGGTTTTCTTTTTAAATGAGCGGGCTCTGAGCAGTGATGCTGTGGAATTTTATAGAGAAAACGTCTAAATAAACAATAAATAAAATGACTAGTTGAGCAGTGATACCATACGGAGACATTCTACCCAGTATTACTTCTGTGCTCATAATAATTGCCTTTGTACGTAAAAGGAGGCGAAAAATTACATGGAAATATTTTTATTTTAAACATTGCCACGGGTTTTAATATCACGCCTCCACTCACGGCTTTCTAGTGTTTTTGTTGTTCACATTCGCGGCTTATAATTTCAAGAGAAATGTCAGTTTGCACTTTCAACGTTTAGCGAAAAGTCTCTGAATGAAACGTGATGAAATGATTATGTTACAGCCGACAGCCCATAAAGATGATGCCTGTCGTAATAATAGCGAGATATGAAGCGAAAATGAAAGTGTATTGACAAACGAAAAATGTCGGAGAAGCGTCAGCGAAATCGTTCATCTGAAAAAAAAGTCCCATTCATAAATCGAATGTAATTTGTCGTTTGGGTATTACGGCAAAAAAAAATATTTATAGAGACACCTGGCCCGCAATATCTTGATATTTCCTCGTCGCAAAGCGAAGAGAGAAGACGAAAAAATCCATTGAAAATCATCAATCAGAATACAACAGAAATTGGACAGGTCTTGAAAGTTTTGTTTTAAACTCTGCGACGAAGGTTTCATTGCAAAATTATATTGTTAGAAGAACACAATAGAAAAACGTTTTCTTTTGCCACATTAGAAATAAAATTATTTTTAGCGTATATTTGTTGAGCAATTGAGTTGCGCACAGTTGAGCAAAGGGCTCTCTCAGTCAAAGGGCTCATAACTTACATTTTTTCTAATTATTATTGAAATTTTGAATTAACACGGTAGTGTCTTCTAGATATACCTATATAAGTAAGTATATACATATATTAGGAGCGCAAAATCACCACGCTGGTCGATTTGGCGGGTCCACTCTATTAGAGGTGGTGGAGGTGGTCGAGTTCCCGCCAATAAGTTCCAAAATAAACATCACTGTCACCTGTCATCGATTTTTTTTTAGTAAAAAGGCGGCATGCGTGTACACAGTTCACTTGGTGGTAAATGGATACTTGCGCCCATAGACAACGAGCTAAACAAACAAAAACATAACCTCTATCTGTGGCAATATTCCATCTCTTACGGAGCTTGATATCTGGTTAATTATGACAATATTCTATTTGAAACTACACAATGAACGTTGCCACTCCATTTTAAGCAAATTCTAATATACTAATTTGACTAAAATTGACACATGTATGATTGTAGAGTAACCAACATGAAGACCAGTGATAAATCTATGCATACAGGCGTCACTGTGACGTCACGCCGCTTTTTATAAATGAAGACTTTAAAATGGAATAAGTCTAACATTGCCACTTTGTGGTACAATCTATATTGGTTTATTTTATGATATATAAAAATAGACAAAAATCAGGGTGTTAGAAAAATTGGTCCCTCTCCATTGTCATTCTAGACTGATGTTGGTTTGTATTTTGGGTGTCTATGGGAGGTAGTATTCAGTTACCAGGTGCCTTCTTTCTATAAAAATAAATAAATATATAGGCAAGTTTTTTTTATAAATGTCTGCTCAAAGACACATTTGATTCTGTTGCAAAATTCTTAGAGAGAAAAATAGGTTCACATTGTTGTAAGTGGCAATTATGGAATAACAAAGCAGCTACAACACAAACTCGGAGGAACTGCACCATCTCTAAATGAGTGGACTCGCCAACCCGCTTGACCACCCCGAAGCCAACAACCCATTTCGAGGCCACAAGACAATGTGCATGAAGAACTCCATATCCAGCAGTGGACGATAAAAGGGCTTGTTGCAGTATCATTCTTGTTCTCTGTGTAAGGACGTTGTCATGCAACATGCTACAAACTGATAACTGAAAATTATAACTCCGCTTCAATCTATATTGTGTGATGGATAATTTATAAAAAGTATTATAACAAAATGTAATCTTGATTTTGGTGAAAAGAAATGCAACATATTTGTCATAAGATCAAAATAAATGCTTCAGCATTGTACGGGTCACTTCAACTAGCTCTTTAGCGGAAATAGAGTTGTTGAAACTAGTGAAAGATACGTGGAACGAGATTGCGTAAAGAGGCTTGTTCGCAACCTTCAACTCCAATTATTGGTAATAAGGATTCATTTTATTATCAATTTGAAGAATCCTTGAATGAAGATGAAGTACCTACTGGGAAAAGTATTGAGAGGGGTGGATTGAGGACTTGAAAATTTTTACCGGTTTTTAGACGTGCGTAGTAGCCAGCCGTGTGAGGGTCTATTCGCGCTCGTTACCACCTGCTTCGTCCCTAGTGGGGGACGGCTGGGATTTTTTTCCCGATCGTACCCAATAATGACAAACGACACAAAATTATCGCCGGACGTTACCACTGACACATTCCGTGTAAGTAGAGTCTGATATAAATGACGTCGTACCAACATCATAAAATTAAAATGAAGATTACGATTCAAATAAAACATCGTACGTGTGGTATTTATAACTATCATAATAATCGTTCGTTGTCTTAAGACATCAGTTTCTTAAAATATAAATATATACATATATAATGTTTTTACAATGTAAGTTTAGGGTACCATGGAATTGACATGTGCCAAGGCATAAAAGTTCCTTAAACAGAAGAAGAATTTATGTATGTATATATAAGAAAATCCATTTCTTCAATTTGAATTTTCCGCTCATTCTCGGCATGGATATACAAGGTTATCGATCTTGTATATCGATGTATGGTAATCTATAAGCTATGGTATAACACCATAGGTAATCTATGATGACATGACGATGGCGTTGCATAAATATATATATATATATATAATGTTTTATGTCCTTAAATAAATGATTTATAATATTTACAATACTTATTCTCTAAACCAACTAAGACTTTCTATCTCTTTTGTTTTTCAATAACGCTTCAATTTTAATTTTTCTCTTTTTCAATATCGCACGGTCTGACTATTTTTATACTGAGATAGAAATGCTAATTAAACAATCCGAAAAGTGTATTCAAATAGTTTCATGAACTTGAGTGTCGTTTTTCTTTGTCGTCTTGAGTGTCGTTTTACATTAACATCAGACGTCCGATTGGCGCAGTTGGTAGAGACCCCGGTTGTTGTGTAAAAGGTGGCGGGTTCGATTTCCTGGTCGGGCATTAATTTGTTTAAAGACATTTATTTTCTTCGGGTTCGGGTGTGTATCTTTATGTGTGTCTCTGGACCGACGATACTGAATCCTAGTATGGATTTCCATCAGGCAGGAATAATAATAAACTGCCGCCTCCTTAAAAAAATGTATTGTCCGAATTAAAAGGGATTTGAGTTAGAATACGAAAAAAAAACAAATGCAGGTCAAAAATCTTACACTTTGATAAGTGTTTACATCATTCATTTTTACATATTATTCATAATTATAGATACAAATATTGGTATATTTGCTATCACGGTATCAAAGATTTTTTTTCCTATAAGACAAGAGGGCGGGTGAGCAAGCGATCCCACGTGATGGTAAGTGTTACCGTCGCCCATGGACACCTGCAACACCGGGGGGGTATGCGGGTACTCCGCCGACCTTGCAAAATCCTATTCACAGCTTTCTTGAAGAAGGTGGTGTTTATAAGGAAATAATTAAATGGACACCAGATATGCTGAAAGTGGTAGCAAATCGATGGCAGCAAATTTAAAGGTGGATCAGGTTCTCTGGTGATAATAAAATATTAGGAGTGTTGGTATTCATAGTAATTAAAAATAGTTTGTTTTGATGATCATAATTTGATGCCTATTTAGTATTTTATGCTGCTCCATTAAAGGCAAGTCGCGTTTATTCTTTGATACCGTGCCATCTGAATTTTGTCTTAAAACTTAAAAAAGTCTTAAGTCTTAAAAAGCAAAGAAATTAATTTCTTCAGATCTAAAGAGAAAGGAAATACTTTAGGGCACGAAGGAAACTCACGTCTTTCTCAACCCTCTATCAGCGGGAAATATCGACGTCCCTATAATTGGATTTCAATCAGCTTTTATCGGAATCGCCTTAAGAGAACGTTAAGTGACAGCCAATTCTGATTTTAAAATCTTTATTGGACTTAGAAAAAGTGCTATTAATATTTATACAATAAATATAAATAATAATGTGAAAAATGAAAAATAATCTAATAAACTTCAGCTTGTATTTAAACTTTTTAACCCGTAGATTGTGTAGCGAACTGCTTCAAGAGCAATTTCCATTAAGCCACAACAATATGGGGTTTTTCAAGAAAGCTGTGAATAGGATTTTGCAAGGTAGGCGGCGCGCCCGCATACCCCCTGGTGTTGCAGGTGTCCATGGGCGGCGGTAACACTTACCATCACGTGGGACCGCCTGCTCGTCCGCCTACTTCACTATAAAAAAACAAGTACTTTGAGAAAAGAACAAGAAAGTACCCGGTGGCCAGAATTTTAATGATTTTCCAAATGAATTATGATTTACACACTTTTCTATGCAATGTTTCTAAAAATATGAAATATATAAGAACACATATTTTTAATAGGCTAGATAGGCTGTGGATTACTGAGGGTCTTCCAACCTGGTGAGGAGACTCCCAGCAATCAATGCATAATATATGATAGCCATAGTAATGAGGGCTATACTATAGACAAACTATACTGCAGTTTGGCAGTTACAATTTGTAATGGTTTGTCGTATATTTTTGGATTTAAATAAAGAAAAATGCTCATCCTACATCCCACAAACGAATTTTACAAAAAAATACCATAAAAAATACATAAGTACATATATAAATACCCATAAAAGGTACCTACTGTGCAGTCATCAGCAAATAACGTAATTGAATGACATGTAACAAGGGGGAATATAACATACTAATAATAATTATGATCAACAAAACAATCTGTTTTTGAATAAGTAATTAATTTCAAATTTCCAAGAATGTCATCACAAAGTCGACGCAAAGAAATAGGGGTAAACTCTGGTGAATGTCGTGCCTATACTCTAGGGACAATAAATAAATAGGACTTCTATTTCGATATTGTCATCACAGAACCTAACCTACCTTTAAATTTGCTGCCATCGATTTGCTACCGCTTTCAGCATATCTGCTGCTCACATAAACATTTCCCATTGCTCGGCATGAGTAGCAATGTGTCGCGAAATATCGCGAATATGTAAGTGGTAGCTAATGATTAATTATATAAGATAATAAGAGAAATATATATTGGCGCAATGCTCTATTAAACCTTGTTTATGGGTCTCTATAATGGCAACACTATTCGATGACGTGTACCGTTTCGGAGAGTATAAAGGGGAGGTAGTTGAAAAAAAGAGTGTGTAATGAACGAGGTAGCTCTGTGAAAAGGGTAGGAACATTGTTAGAGCCGAGGGAAGGACAGAGGCATGGACTGAAGATGCTCGTGCTGGAAGAGTGGTATACTGCAGAGTTTATCTTTGGGGTGAGTGATTTCTTTATGTTGAAGAACTGTTACAGAGAGAGATAAGGCAATTTCTATTATAATAATGAGACATTGAAAAATGATAGTTACATGAGAGATAATGATGAACATGGTAATGCATAGCTGATAATATAGAGAGCTAATGAGTGTGCACGTGGCGGTCAGGGCAGACTATAAGGGGTGATGTTGGAGGTCTCCCGGGGATCAGCATAAGGTTCCCAGCGAATCCGAACCACGATGCGTCGTGGTTCTAAGAATCATAAGAGGAAATTAATAATGCCTTATCTCCCGATGAACAGTGTATACGGTAATTACAAGTTACAACAAGTTAAGATACTTTGTCGCCATAGACATTAAACAAATTTATTGAACCTAGGCTGCACGTAATTCGATAAATTTAAAAGGGGTGGCGACACATGCTATTACGACCGATGGGATGGATGAGACCTTGAACGGAGACCATGTACAGTGTACAGTAGGGGTAACGGGGCCAGTAGAGTGGGAATGCAGCGTGCACTCTCCGCCTACATGTTTATATAAAAATAGGTACACATAAAATATTTATATGTCGCCTATGGCGATCGCATAAAAGGATTAGGAAAGCATAGGAGACCGGTAATTAGATAATACATATTAATTACCGGTTACAGCTATAACAAAATTTCGTTTATAAACGACCCTAAAAGGGAATCGAACGGTGATGATAAAGACCTAATTTTGAAGAAACAAACACTGAACGAATTCGGGTTAATGAGAGCGTTAATGACAAGCTTAACGATCGCGTTAAAGTTGAAACTGGATCCCATCGCGGCACAGAAAATGTGGATTTAAATAATCTCTCATTAAAATGTAATGCCAATGAAACGTGATCGTCGCCAATTTATAAAATCCAACATCACTACACGTCAGGCATGAACAGCTCTGATATAAGCCACGTAAAGCGAATCAATAAGCGATATTAACGATTTTTTTTTTATTATACTATAGTTCCATAGTCTTCCGTGTAGTGTCATGTAGTGTCGCCTGGCTTTAGAGTAACACAATCCCATCTCTTCATGTGGGTGTCGTAAAAAACGACGACACCACTACACTACACCATCTCTAAAAGAGTGGACTCGCGAATCCGCTTGGCCACCGTGGCCTTATAAAGCTATAAGGCTGATGTCCAGCAATGAATCCTGAAAGGGCTTTGTATTATAGTAAAAGATACACATAGCACTTATATGTGAAACATGGTTAGAGCCTGATTCCCAGTTAAGTATAAGCGGATATAATATATTTAGTGGAGATTCATATGGCGGAATAGTTATAATCACTCATAAGTCCTCATAACTCATAACAATTCAGGTATTGAAAGTTTACATTTAAAACTTATATATTTCAGTCCGCTACAAAACATAGTTTTGATATATTGCCCTTCCTCCGTCTACACTTCAGAAGCTGACTGGGATTCACTCTTTTCAAAATATAATAATAATTGTATTAATTGAATCTTCCGGGCTACTTGGCCGAGGTCTTCTGGAATCTCTTCTCTTTCTTCCAAACGTTTCGTCAACAACTGCGGTTGACATCTTCAGCGGCGGCTGCGTTCACTTTCGGAGAGATGTTATCTACCCTACCTACATCTACAACTACCCTCGCCCACTATAAATACCGGTGCGCCACAGTCGTCGAGTCAGTTCGTACATTCCGCTCCCGACCGCGCCAGCGATCGGACGTCTCCAGCTCCGCTGCGCTCGCCGTAGCGCCACCGTAGCCGCCGCCGTCGTAGCGTAGTGCCGTAGCGCCGTAGCCGTAGTAAGGCTCCCCGATTTCAAATCAAAAGCTGCCTTTCTCAAGGCGGCGGCTGATTTCGTCAAAACCACTGCAGGACAACTGCAGTTTGCCTGTTTGTCTGGGAAAACCCACTGTTTCGTGGTCCTCGGTGGAAACCTAACGGTGCCAACGATCCGAGCGGGGTGTTGACCCAATTACACCCGCCGAGCCCCTTCAGAGTGAGGCAGTCAATTGGACGGGAGCTAGACAACCAGCCTTGGGGGGTCTCCTAGTCGGCCTAGTCTCTGGTTTGCCTCCACAGCTACACACCTAGTGTCGGTCGGATGTACCTTCGCACTAGACACCGTAGGGCTCCGTCGCACAATAAGATTGGCGACGGATTACAAGCTTAGGACTCACAGTAGGCACTCACCTCCCTGCTTCACCCAGCAGGGAGGGTTACACAACCCCGGGCCCACCTACCCGGAATGACAGAGATAACAACATTGTGTTCTCTCTCTCTCGCCCCCCCCACCCCAGCCAACTATGGCTGTTAGAAACAGCGACCTAGTGTCGCTACTCAGGGCTGTAAACCCGGAGCTCTACCAATCTCTTTACCAGAGATTGGCCCCCCCAGCCCCCCAAAAACCCGCACCCGCGGCTCCACTCGAGAGCCCTGCATCCCCCGACCCCGTCCCCGAGCAGGATGAAACCTGCGATACCCCCCAGGAGGATATGGACATAGACCAAGCCTCCGAGTCCTCAGAGTCCTCGTCCGAGGCTGAATCTTCCGACGACGGCTTCAGCGTCGTCGGTAAGAAAAGGAAGAGGTCTACAAAGACCTCCTCCCCTACCCCCGCTGAACCCCCGAAGTCCGCTAAGTCGGACTTCGTAGCCCAGCCTGGCGCGGCTTCCCACTCTCGCTAGAGCATCCCCCCGCCCGCGGTTCCCCGCACCGAAAAGCCCATCGGACCCCTCTAGTTACAGACCCATTAGCCTATTGAATACAATGGCTAAAATCTATGAAAAAGTCCTCCATTCTCGCCTGCTGAGCACATTAACTCAAAAAGGCTTCTCAGTGCGTCCAACAGGTGCACCGAATAACGGAGCACATACTCCTGCGTCTCAATCAAAAGAGACCCCTCCGAACCCTAGCTGTCTTCTTCGACGTAGCGAGGGCCTTCGACAAGGTGTGGCACAACGGTTTAATCTATAAACTGTACCAACTGGAGGAGCCAGAAAGTCTCATTCTCATCATCAGAGACTTCCTTACCGATCGCACTTTTCGCTACAGAGTCGAAGGCACTCTGTCCAGCCCCCGCCCAATCAGAGCTGGAGTCCCACAGGGCTCCGTTCTAGCACCCACGCTCTATTCCCTCTACACTAACGACATCTCCCTCACCCCAGGAATAGAGCTCGCCCTTTTTGCGGATGACACCGCCCTCTACGCCTCAGATAGGAACCTATGCACGGTCTCTCTACGCCTCCAGCGTGCAGTCACCGCCCTAGGCGAATGGTTTGCGAGGTGGAAGATAGAGATAAACCCGGCGTAAAGTGCAGCCATGTGCTTCCCTTTTCCCAGGGCTAACTCTCGTACGCCTAAGCTGTCCCCTCTCCCGATAACCCTTTTCGGTCAAACAATTCCTCTCGTCAGGAAGACCAAGTATCTCGGAGTCACTCTAGACCATAGACTGACCTTCCGAGAACACATCAAAACTGTCCGGAACCGAACCGCCTTTGTGCTCGGTCGCCTCAACCCCCTCATAGGCGGGAGAAGTAAAATGTCGCTTAGAAATAAGTTGACATTATACAAAACTCTCATCCGTCCCATTATGACCTATGCTAGCGTTGTGTTCGCACACGCAGCTCCCTCCATCATTACAATCCTTCAAAAACTCCAAAACAGATTCATGCGCAAGGCCGTGGCTGCACCATGGTACTTGCGTAACGTTGACCTCCACAAGGTCTTGGAACTTCCCTCCATCGTCAAATACATAAAAGACACCGCCCGACGCTACTATGACGCTATCCGACACCACCCCAACCCCCTGATTGTCTCTTCCCTCACCTACACACCGGACAGGAGTGCCCCTCCCCGCTTTTGTCGCCCGCGGCACATCCTGGACGATCCCGACGACCCGATCACCGCTGCCAATGCGGTTCTCACTCTGCACCCAAACACAGCACACAGACATCGTCCCCGCCGGCTGAGACGTGGACGTCCCCCTCGTTACACCGTTAACACACACCGGCCCTTAGCCAACACTTTTACTAGGTATCAGCACGTATCACTGGGATCCCGCGGTATCCCCCCAACGCAACGCCCTAAGCTGAGGTCCGTTCCTTCCGCCGGTTTACCGGTGAGGGAGTCCTTAGGCTCGTTGCAACACACACTTTTTCCTGGCTGAGCACCTTCTGCGCTCGCCCCACACCAAACACGACCGGTGACTCTTGAAAGGCCACCAGGGCCACAAGAATTTAGACCTACACGATGTTAAGACAACTCAAGATTTTTTAGCCGGTAGGAGTCCGGCACTACCCGGGTCCCTTTCCCAGGTGTCCATGCAGGGTTTTCATTGGTTGTCTTTCCTAACATAAAAAAAAAAGTTGTTGACAAAACGTTTGGAAGAAAGAGAAGAGATTCCAGAAGACCTCGGCCAAGTAGCCCGGAAGACCCAATTAATATGGACACCGGCCGAGAAAGCCTACACTCCACTATAATAATAATTGTATTATTCTTGGGGATTTTAACGCTCACCATTCCAATTGGTCAAGTAAGAACGATACCAGGGGGAATTATGTATTTCAATCGGAATTAGATTCAGACTTTATTTCATTAAATAATGGACAGGCTACTAGAATAAAATCCGTTAATGGGGTGCTACAAAAGACATCTCCAGACAACATTTGCGTCAGCGGATATAGTCTGTGACTTTTCCTGGCAGGTTTTAAGCGAGTGTACGGGTAGCGATCATCTCATCGTTAAAATAAAAATGTATTTACGTGAAGTATTCCGTTCTTCTAACAAACGAAACATTAAATTAGCAAATTGGGCGGCATATGGTAATTCGTTGAATGAATATCTATCTTATGACATTGGTAGTGTTAGTGTGCAATGTATAATAATCTAGTTGATAAGATAAATAAGGCAGCAGATGACAATACAATTACAGTTACTATAATTTCAACATTCGACATTTGACTGTCCGATTTATTTATACGTTCAATTATTGTTGTCAGTCAGTTTATTATTTCTTTATGAAGACTCACTGATTGTAGGGTTTCTGGTATTGCATACACTTTATTATCACTTGTGGTTATTCTATAGGTTATACTATAAATGTTTGTTTTTGGATCACTTGCAGGCAATAATGCAAATTCGAAACGAAGTTTCTCCATTTTCAATTGACTTTTGTAACCAAATATGTCGTTTTATAAAGGATTGTGGAGTGAAACAAACTTATTTGGTGTTGCTTTGATATTCAAAGAAACGACATATAATGTTTAATCTTCAATCCTTTTTTAAAATCTATTATTTTATGTCTACCTACAACTTTACAATTTTGTCTACCTACAGAACGATTCTCTTCACTTGACGCCCACACTGTTTTACCGACACCATAATACGAGTAGTTTTACCGACAGCGCGGAGCGCCGCAAAACTCAGATGAAAGAAATATATTTTCTTTACATATTATTACTAGTGATTTATGCCTTGCTGATTGGAGTGTCTTGTGTGTTCTATAATTATTGGTATCCTTACTTAGACGTATACGATTCCACATTTTTTTTTACTTTTTCACAGTAACTATGTTTTATTTAGTACCAATATTGTGAGCATACATTTGTCGGCGGGACGTGTCATCCACTACTAAATAAATGAATCTAAAACTGTACTTTCTGTACTGCACTTGACAGCCTGTACCTGTAATTGTCGGTTAAAATGCCAACACACTAATTTCTATCTGAACGCGTCACTGGACACCATTCACTAAAATTCACTTTAATGTCGGTGTTAAAGCCGAGGGAATTTTCATTTGATCCGTCCCTTTGAAACAGATTCACACCAACACAACTGTAACTAATAGGTTACATTATTAGTTTAACCACAAATATTTCATTATAAGAGTATATACATTGGTAACTGGGTATTGCTAGTGGTTGTATCTTATATACTGGAGACGAGTAGCTCGCAAGTGCACTCTAAGGGGGAAAGTGCACAGCCGCTGGGCGCACTCGACTGGGCACGTTACCCCTCTCTCACAGTAGACTACCTTGAAATGTACTGCATTTCCCACTTTTATATTATTTCCCTAATATATGTACGTGTTTCGGTAGTGAGTGAGATGTGCCAGAGCCCATTCCCATCCTTTCCCTCCCTATTTTCCCAGCCCTTTCTCGAAATCCATTCCTATATCTCCAAAGGTAAGCAGCGCATCCGGAAGCGTGCCAACGTTTGTCATTTTGGACTAATGTTGGCATGTATCGCGGGTGTCTATGGGCGACAGTATCCACTTACCATCAGGTGAACTGTATGCTTGTCTGCCGCCTTCGTCTATAAAAAAAGAAAAAAAAAGTGACAGTCAAAAATGAGTTAGCTCACCTCTTGCGAATCAATCTTTATTTTATCAACCTTTAAAAGTTGGATTTTTTATTCGTCAGGGATATGTCATGACATAGTTATGTCATGTCATGACTACATGTAGAACTGTCAATAAAAGTGTCATCCGTACAAATTTCACTCTGTTTGACAGTTATTAGCTCATTGTCGTTCTTACTATACTTACTAAGCCAAATCCGATGTAGAACGTTTAATAACAAAGCGTTGCCTAGCAACCGATGACACGTAGGTGTTGACAACCTTTTTGAGATTTTAACATAAATTTAGGTTCTATGCCATATACACGATAATTATTTATTTAATTATGCTGTAAAAATATTTTATATAATAAAATCTCAACATACTCGTAACTTGGACAAATAATAATATAACAAAATTGTTCATTTTATAACCCCCAAGGTGTAGTAATCTTATGAAGATTTACCTTACAGGACCTTAATGCAAAAAAATAAAGTTCACCCTCATTTTGCGCTTGCGTTTCTAATGAACGATTCCCGGTAATTATATAATAAAATGTATATCCATATATCACTCAGTCACTCACAAGACAATGTGGTGCCTGTATCATTCTCGCTCGCGACGCGCGACAAAGAACAAAGACAGAGATTTTCGTGTTTACCATTTTAAATACAAAATGAACGTTATATGTACATAATATTTGAGATAAATATTTCCTCGCATAATACACACGTTCACTCAATTCTTTTTCTCAATCGCTTTATATATTTCACGGAACTAATTGAGCTATTTGAGTGACGTATTTAGATCAAAAAGATTCATTTATCTATTTACGTTTCAGTGATATATTTTTCGCAAGCACTAGTCTATATGGTTGTATGGCAAATAGGTTTTATTCTGGATATGATTTAGGATATGATTTTATCTAATAATAATTACTAGATTATTTAATTTTAGTAAGAACTTGTCAGTTCACGGCAGGTCACAAGAAATTCTTTGACCACCTTTTAACCAATTGGTACTTAACACTGGTCAGTGTTTAAAGAGTAATAATGTATTTAACCTTTATTAACTACATATAGTTTGTTTGTCTATCTGATTATTATCACGACTAAATTATTGAACCGATTTCAATAAAATTTTGCAGAGATGTAGTTTTTCACATCGAAAAAATATTAGTTTTTCAGGGGGAGCCAATTGTTTTTAAAACTAATTCCACGCGTGCGAAGCAGCGAACAAAAGCTAGCGAGAAATATATTTGAAACACTAATCTGTGCTATTTATTTTAATACTCATTTTTTTTTTCATTATTGTGGTTCCAATTAATCATATTTATTACAATATTCGCGAAGCATTTTATCTAGATTTACTTTCTTGTCCCAGTGGAATGTACGGATGGAAGTTTCGCTATTAAGGACAATCGTTTGCTTTTGTCCCTGTCTCTCTTGTCATAACTTTACGTGTATTTTATAATGATTCCCACGGGAACCTTGTAACGGATATGCACCCGCTTTAATTTTTCACGTTTAACCAATGGCCGACTGGTAGAGAATGCTTCAAGGCATTGAGTCCGCCTCTGTACAATATAGTGCAAAAAAAGTAAATATATAAAGAACGGATCTGGATAAAATGAGTCTTACATATTGCGACATTTGCTCGGACGGTAGAGTGGTTCTTAAGAAATAAATACCACTCAGTATTCACTCCAGCAATTTATTTATCAGTAAAAGTATTAATACAGTAAAAAAAAAAAACACCTAGTAGTGTTTTTTCACAAATATATTGTTATTCAGCAGAATTCCAGTTAAACTTTATTTTTTGTTTTTATGTACGAAAGCGGTAGACGAGCATACAGTCCACCTGATGGTAAGTGGATACTGTCGCCCATAGACATCCGCGATACATGGCAACATCAGTCCAAAATGACAAACGTTGGCACGCCCCCGGATGCGCTGCCTATAGCTATAGGAATGGATTTGGAGAAAGGGTTGGAAAAATGGGAAGCGATAGGATGGGAATGGGCTCTGGTACATCTCACTCCCTACCGAAACACGTACGTACATTAGGGAAATAAGAATAAAGTAAGAAATGCAGTACATTTCAAGGTAGTCTTCTGTGAGAGAGGGGTAACGTGGCCAGTCGAGCGCGCCCAGTGACTGTTGGATTGCAGCGTGCACTCTCCCCCTCAAAACAAATACAGAAGGCTTTACCGATGTGTGATAGACAGCAGAATGTATCAAAAAGCAATCGAGTCAAAGAGTTCAAAGTAAATTTGAATTTAGATTTTTTATTAGCGGTCAGTAGTTAGGATTTAGCAGCACGAAGGTCGCTAAAGGACAATATTCTAAATGAATTATAAATATATTTGTTTCACGAAAATCAATTTAAATCGGATATCTAAAGCCACACCCCCACACATTCACATACAGACATACTTATATAAAACACACACAACGTACATACTATACACAATAATTACCACCTGAATAAACTGTTTTCTTAAATAACTATATTAAGGATAGATCTAAGGGAAGACGCTGACAGCTGTAAAACAGATTATTCTAATACAGGTACAGTGTCGGTTAGGTTATGTAAAACCTACTGTGAAAATGATGTTTGGTAAACTACATTATGAGTGACAATTGCCGTACAGAAAATATGTAAATATCTTAACTAAATAAATAAAAATTTATGTTTATGAAACTTAAGAACATGTACTTAACTTGTACTTAATGGGAACATGGAAAACATCAAACAAACGGGTTCATTTTGCTTGGTTTGAGATCAAAAATTACTTCACACTAATAAATTAAAATAAATATCTACACACGAAAAAAACACCTACACGAAATCGTATTACAATATCATTTAAAACAATACCATAACCAGATCTTTTATCGTTCACTGCTGGACACGGGCCACATTATCTCGCACACGAGGTATGTAGCGCCTTAAAACAGTACGCTAGCCAAACGGAATGTGTTAGTGCAAACGCTCATAATTAGTGATGTACCTGAGGGTAAATCGACCGATTACGACTTTGTTGTGCATGGGCAGTCACTAGTCACCCCCTCTCTCGTAACAGTCCGTAACACACTACTCGTTTGAGACTGGAGTGGTGAACACGCGCTAACTTAGCTATCTCGATAACTAGAAACCGAATAATCGTGATAAGTGTGATTTTGAAGATACGGGGCCCTGTCAAGGTTGTGGACTATAGGAGGCAAAAGGGGTAAGTGATTTTTGATTTGTTTATGCGCAACCAGAATGAGTCCCCTGTTGTCAGAAGTAGTTCGTCGGGGCTTGTGGTAGTGACTGTGTTTTCGCCTTTTAAATGGAAAGAGACAGGGTAATGCTATATTCTACAGCCGGTCGACACCAGCCAATCTGTCAGTTAACCGGTAAATACCATAAATACTGGTTCGCTTTTATACATGCCCACATATTTACACAATAAAAGTTAAATAAAGAAAATAAATAGCAAATAATATTCCGTGTACGTATATTAAAACGATTTTGTTTGCTTATTTATCTGAGCCCGACCCGAAGAACAGCTTTGACATGAATAAAAATAAACTGACATAGGTAAAGCAAATAGGACATATAATAGAAAATCCTCCGACGGTTTACGATTCGCTTGTCGGCAAACATAAATAAAGATTACCGTGTCATTGTAAAGGTTCGCATATATTTACGTAGAAATATATGAAGTGAAAGAATTTTCTCTTCGAAATGTATAACAGTTTAACATTAATTCAACAAACAGATGTGCCAGAGCCCATTCCCATCCAATCCCTCCCCATTTCCCCAACCCTTTCTCCAAATCCATTGCTATATCTTCAAAAGTATGCAGCGCATCCGGGGGCGTGCCAACGTTCATCATTTTGCACTAATGTTGGCATCTATGGCGTATGTCAATGGGCGACAGTATGCTCATCTGCCGCCTTCGTATATAAAACGTATAAACGTATATATATAACGTTCGTATATAGATATTGACCTATTCAAAGGCTCGCCATCACACACGATCTCTTCAGCTGTTCTCTAACTCAGGGATAACAAAGTCTCCACAAGCCCTGAGGATCTACGCCATCTCTGAAGGAGTGGACTCGTCGACCCGATTGGCCAGGGTGACGATTTAACATTATTCTGTATCCCTCATGTATAAGGCAATGTCCTACAGGGCGCAGGCGTTGCCTAGTAAATCACTGGCGGATTCGTGAATAGGTACATATACTCCAGATATTTTTATTATGTCTGGAGCACGCCGGGTCCCTCGCGTTGTTTTCGTCTCACAGTCGAGCTAGTGACATTTTTTAAAAATCGATACTTAAGTAGAAATGTCAGTGGTACGAGCCGAGGATTTGATCAGCACGATCACACGAATGTAAGTCGAGTATAGATACCCCTATGCTATCTATGTTTAATACAATTATATTTATTGTATAAAAACGACAGTCCGACTGCGTAAACTCTTTAAAAAAAACACTCAGCCAAATTAGATATTACCGACACCACTTCCCACGCGATGTCAACGACCAATACAACCAACTCAATTTCTTTTATCTCACGATATGATTTTAAAAGGAAACCTTATTCAGGACAACCCGCGAGTGGTTTACAGACAAGTGAAAAAGTAATTTCTATTCAGGCCGAGGGGACTGAGCCTAGTATCGAGCTTTCAGAAATGGCGCCGAAACCCACTGTTGGGTTAACTAGGTCATTTTATACTTCAAAGGGAATTCGGAGAAGGCACGAGAGTATAGTTCGTGAAAATAAATACTTTTATTTATTAAGGGTACAATGGTGTCAAAGCGAAAATTTGTCGTTAGGTTGAAGATTTACGAGTATTTAAACGAGTCTCAACGTGTATATTTACCTAATTTATTATATTCCAAGTTTCGTTTGTGTTGCACCAACCATGGCCACGATCTGACTGAAGAGACGGGTGGTCCACGTCGAGAATTGCGAGCAGTTTCATCAACTACCCATTGTCACTTTAGCCATGCTGATTCTGACAAATAAATATTGGACTAGAAATTGTTTTATGAACTACAATAAAATAATGTTTACCGATACAAAATAAACAGCATATGAATTGTTTCAAACAAATTGTTACTGGTATAAGAAGGATTGTTGAGTTGTTTAAAAAAGATAACTATGATCTAACCTTCGAACTTAACGAGCCGAATCGTTTCTGGGTAGAAAAAACCTCTACGCACTAATGACACTAAATGGGATAAATAAATATTGGGATATCGGGTTTATGGAAAGTAAAATTAGTAGTTTTAATAATAGTTATGTATGTTGGGGCTTAATTCTACATTGACATGTCAAATCTATTCAATACATATACATATAATAAAAATGTATCTGATCGCTGTCTGTACATGGAAGATATATGAGAAAAATTATTATTGGGGGCCTTTATCAACGCAATAGAACCCAAAACAATGATTGTTAGAATTTTTGTGCGGGGTGCGGTTTTCACTAATGTATTGTGGTAAGCTTCACTTAAAATTTAATGTTTGTTTTATTTCAATCAGTTCATAAATAAAAAAGTTATATCAATTTAAAGAATCACGTCTAATAAAGACTGTGTTTATAAACTAAAGTCAACGCGGACGAAGTCGCTGGCAACAATTAGTGTTCTATTATATTTGTTGGGATCCTAGGGATGGCGTATTCCCAGGATCCAGTGTTATGTTGAGGAGCGTGTATGTCAAGTAAAATTTTGGTAAAAGACTGTATAGACATTTTTAAATGTGAACAATCTTATGACTATAAGTAGTAAAAAGAGCGAATTGCAAGGTAGTAAGTAAGTAAATGTTATTAATTACAAAAGTTGTTTAAGTCAGATATGACTTTTGAGATCCTTTTTTCAAAAAAATATTAATATGCGAAAGTTCTTTATTGTAACAAGGATGCACGGAATGAACGATTGTCCAGCATAGTTGCTGGAATGTGCTGGGACTTAAAAGGTCTTGAGATAAATAATATTGAAGTTACATTGACACTTTTTAATTTCAAACACAATTTATTAAATATTCTTGAATAATAAAAAAAACACGATGCACGCGTTGCAGATCAATACTCGGCCACAAACTTAGGCTATGCACTCATGTTCGGTGTACCCGTACAATATGTGTGTGTGTGCAAATTAAAGACAAAACAGTTTATTAAAATACACTAAATCTCTTACTAAAAAGACACAATTAAGCAAGCGAATTCGTGGACGGAATCCAAATATACGTGTATTTATTAGCTACTTAATATTGTGGGCTTCGCGTGGTAACGCCGCCACGATTATGATTGATCGTGAGCAGAACATGGAACCGTCTTACGTCCACTCTCGTGACCGTTCCCTCTGTAACGGAATAAATATTTTCCGAAAAGGTTGAAGGAACGACTTAAGACAATCCACACGCAATGCCGCTTATAGTCCTTCCCAATCCAATTTGCCGAAAGCAAATCCAAATCAATCTATCAACCAAAATACTAGAGATGTTGTAGCACTACGGCGCTAAAAGAGAGGCTTTTTTGCAAGGTGGGCAAATTTACTTATAAAATCAGTTTGTCATTTGGCGTTAAAAAGAAAGCATTAATAACAGTGTACCTTTTTTACAATAACTGCATTATTTTCGACGTAACGGTGTTGTTTTCAATGTCAAAAAATATAGAAATAATTGAAAAATAAAATGATATCCCATTGTAGGGCAAAGGCCTCCTCTAATAGATCACTAGGGATTTTGGACCATAATCATCCACGTGGGCCCACAACGCTCCTCATTTTCCCACGGTACCACCAACCCTGTTCTCGTACGGTTCAATTTACGACTTTACGAATGGGAGTCGAGAATAGATACCTCAGGGCTTATCATTGTTCTTCTGAAAGTCATCAAAGAGTACGTTGTCTTGTGGTGGTGTGAGAATAACACTACTCAATCTCCTCTCGTAGTTTCTCGTGGAAGACAACTAAGGGATAAGAGTGCGGCTACCTCAAGCTCTGTGGAAGTCATTCACCTCTAAAAAGAGTGGACTCGTCGACCCACTTGGCTAGCGTGACATTTTAAAGTGGAGTGTAAGCTTTCTCGGCCGGTGTTCATATTAATTGAATCTTCCGGGCTACTTGGTCGAGGTCTTCTGGAATTTCTTCTCTTTTTTCCAAACGTTTCGTCAACAACTGCGGTTGACATCTTCAGTGGCGACTGCGTTCACTGAACTGAAAGTAAAATAAAAGATAAACGAAACGTTTGGAAAAAAGAGAAGAGATTCCAGAAGACCTCGACCAAGTAGCCCGGAAGATTCAATTAATATGTGACATTTTAAGACCATACATTCCTCATGCACCGGACAATGTAAATGAGTAATCTCATGTCCAACAGTAGACGACAGAACGGCTAGTTATTAGTATAAAAACTCTCGTATACGACTTTACCAGATTTTCGAAAAGCCATCAAAAGCGAAAAAAATAAAAAAATCACTCAATATTAGCGTCAAATTGATCTGTAAGTATATTAGCAATATTTTCACGACAATGTTACTGATATTGCCTCAATAATTCCAAACGAGTGTTTCAAAAACATTTCATACATTGCAGAAACATTGATTCAAATAGATTTTGAACGATTGAACTCTCAAAGCAAAAGCAAACATATTTTTATTCAAAGCCTATGAAAACATGAAGATAAACTTATATTTTATTAGTAAAACATCTTCATTTTAGTAATATTTCTGAACTGTAGATCAAAGAGAAAATGTTAATATTAATATGATCACATATTTGATATATAAAATAAAATACACGATTTAGTTCAACAAACATGACTAATCGTAACGTAATCAGCTTTTGTTTTTTGTCCTGTGCACAAGGGAAGCATGGCCTTCAAATGTCACGCTGGCCAAAGGGGTTGACGAATCCACTCTTTTAGAGGTGGAGTTCTTCAAGGCTTGTAGTGGCTTTGTTATCCCACAGTCACCTTTTACGATGAGGAAGAGAAGAACAGGAACAGAACAGGAAGAGGAACGAGAGATGAGGCATGCTCGGGTTGCGATAACCGCACGACGCAGAGGTCACTTTCAAGCGATGCGTCAGTGGTTACGCGTCATGCGATACTCAATTGAATTGACCAGTTTTTCGTGTACAATGGGTAGTTATAAATATTAATTCTGTCTTAGATTATAATTTTAATTTTGTTAATTTTAATTTGCGCTGTCGAGAGATATCCAACAACCAAATTAATCAAATTTGGTCATTAAGAGACGATAATTCCTCTATTTTGACCTTTTTCAACGTTCGTGAGTGAGATGTGCTCAGAGCCCATTCCCATCCTATCCCTCCCCATTTCCCCAACCTTTTCTCCAAATCCAGTCCTATATCCAAAGGTAGGCAGGGCATCCGGGGGCGTGCCAACGTTTGTCATTTTGGACTAATGTTGGCATGTATCACGAATGTCTATGAGCTATAGTATCCACTTACCATCAGGTGGACTGTATGCTCGTCTGCCACCTTCGTCCATAAATTAAAATAAAAAAAAAAACTTTTGCCGTGATTGCGTGGCTTAGGCGTCGATACTTGTTTCGGTGAGTCGCAGCCACGCGACTATGATCTGCGGCACCGTCGCATGCATCGCCGATGACGCATTGATCGTAAGGGACACATACAATCCACAGTGACAAGTATAGCCGCCCGATTGGAAGTATACATTTAAGTATATTTTCTTTCTTTTCTTTCTTTATAAACTTTATAATTCTTCTAGAGCGCTAGATGTTATAGCTGTAGACAGAAGGATAAGTAAATCCTCATTCATCCTGAAATAAATTATAAATAAATTATGTGTGGTTTTAATCAAACCTGACAGGTAAAATGGCATGCCTATTGCCAGCGAAATTAATTACTCTATGCTAATTCAACTGTCTGTATCTAACACGGTGTGTACATGACATGATCGAATATTCAACAAATAGTTATTCGGTTGTGGAAACGTAGAGATGCTGTTTCATTACGAGAATAATGTTGATGAAACAGAACAAAGACCGTGGAGGTATTACACACTATGAGGAATATAGGTAAGTTTTAGTTTTGTAGTTCAAAACTGAAATCGGGTACATTTCATGTCGTCTGGTTCGGTTCCGGTATCGATTGGAACTTTTCATGTGTTGTATAGAACGCTTATATAAAGATATATAAACAAAAATTCAGATTTGCCTAAATTTTTCCTTTCCTCAAATTTAAGTTATTATTCCGTTGAAATACAGTGAATATATCTTTTGAGATTTACACATATTTATATATCAAACAGGTCTCAATACATAAATATGTGTTTGTAAGTAGTCTTTGTTTATAGAATGTATGGTAGACGAGCAGGCGGGCCACCTGCTTGGACACCTGCAACACCAGTTCGTTCCATAAATTCCAGGCTATAGATAAATGATGTCTGTGTCTATAGATAGGTCTTAATACATAATCAGCTCGTGATCAAAGTTTTGTTTTCTTTTCATACCTATATGACAATGGTGCGATTAATTAGCACATTCTGCCTGTGTCAGTTTTTTTTTATATGGCAATGGTGCAATTAGCACATTCTGCCACCGTCAAGTTTTAGTGTCGCTCAGTAAAGCGATAGTAGGTTTATTGAGGACAGAAGACTCTTTGGAAGCACACGAAAAACGCAGTCGCACGTTTATTTGATCATCACAAGCACGATGCACAAAAAAACACTTTGAAGTTTTATAAACTATCACTGTTAAACCACAAAATGCTTAATATACATTTTTTACAATAATTAATCAAACAAAAACTCAATTTCACTTCTCGGCAAAAAGTCCGTGATCGAGGTTGGTCGAGTAAATTAAAAAAGGGACAGGTACGTGATAAGACCCGTTTAATAGATAAATATATAGTACAGTTAATTTTAGAAGCTTCCTTGAATCAGGCTTTAGATCAAAAGGTCCCAAAACGGTCTAAGACAAGTATAACTAATTTACAAAGGCGACACAATTAATGTGCTCATCCAATTTCCAACGTTTTAAATGTCAGCAACAACAAATCTCCTCGAGGATCCTTGAACTTGTCTGCGACGTACATACAAAACAGTAGGTAAATTAAACGATCCACCATACTTATTCCAGCTAATATAGACCTTATTAAGTTCCCGTACGGATTAGAGTAAGTTTCCTAGGCACTTGCTTCGCAGTAATGGTCGTAAAATAAATCTCTTCTCAGCCAATTACAGAAATGCATTCGCTTTGTTTAACTTCATAGTAATGTTGAACCGCATCGGTGTTTCCAGTGCATTACTTCGCTTTATTTAACAAATGAAAGTCATTTTTTTAAAGTGAGATATAACACTGAATTTAAAAATATACTATGTGAACACGCCAGCTAAGTAATATAACCGTACGCTAATCCACGTGCGGATCCATAGGTTTATTGCTGATAAAATATCCAAATAGAAAGCCTGACCTTATATGCCGAGAATAGCTGCCTTCCGACCAAGCTTACGGTTGGCTTGTGTTCTTCCCAGCCTGGTAGCGCTTCTTCTCGGCTTCTTCTTGACCTTCCACTTGGTTTAAGCGTCCTTCGGTACTTAGCAGCTTTGACTCACGTGACCTTTAATTGTTCTCTTCTGTTTAATTTTTCACCGGTGGCTATAAGACGATGTTTATATATGATAGTAAAATTTTAAATAATAGTGTTGAATAGACACTGGGCCCACATAAGAAACTGCCGACACGAAGATACAAGAATTAACATAACTCGAACTCTCCGTGAAAGCAATATTATTAAAACCGTTTCTACTCAGTCAGTTGAAAGGAAATAATGAAACAATATTTCAACGTTGGAAGCGAGAACTCCCGGGAATCGGCAGAGAGCTCGCTTACTTTTGTTTCTTTCAATGCAGACGTTAATTGGGGGTAGACATTCCGAATGAAATAGAAAATTGCATTACCAACTGTCATTTTAAAGGTGAAAGGTTATTTAGAGGGGAATATTGCGATCTGTGGCATAATGTTACTCCTTTTCCTTGCACGGTTCATAGATGTTTCCATTTACCGACACGATTTATACCATAGATAGATGAAGAAACACTTTATTGTACGCTAACATGTTTTAAGTATAAGAAATACCTCCTGACACAGGTATTTATCATACCCCTAAAAAATACCTCTTAGGAGACACCCCACTATGTTTTTAAAATTGTTTGATTATGTATGACGTTGGTAACACGAGAAGAATTACGGACAGCCTAATCGTGATCCCTTCCAGGCAACCAGGCAGAAAACAGACGAAAATATCAAATAAAGTGAGATGGGTGCAATTTTATATAATGATTTTAATACATACTATCACTGAAATAAATAATTTTATACATAAGTATACATCTAGAGATGAATACAGTACAAAAATACACAGATGCATACATACTTATATAATATGAATAATTGTATTATATAATATGATTATATGTATAGAACAAAGTAAGGAACTAAGTAGAGAAATAATTAGTATTGGAAAAGGGATATTGGAAAATATCCATCAATCAATATCTTAATCAATATCTGGAGGGTATTGGAAAGGGTCTCTATACTCCTAGATGCAGGCATCTCCCAAGGCACGCTAGTCCGATTAAAGTAAGTTGAAATTCAATGGTACCGGCTGAGGATTTGAACTTATGACTTCTCGAATGAGAGTGGAAGAATACATACCTCAAGGCTATTGCCGTCCTTCGCGGAATTATTAGTTAGTAGTAAAAGTCCGTTGGCAGCAATAGAGAGCTGCAAGCTGCGCGTGACAGCACGGCGGAAAGCCTCTAACGAACAGACAGGTCGACTTTATTTAAAAGATACCTATTTTTAAAAATTGCAAGCTTTACATGTCTTTCATGTAATGAGCATTACATGAAACCTATACCTATCTCCTATCTCCTATTACCTATCTCCGCTACAGCTACCTATAAAAGCCACACGGATATTTTCTCAAAAAAAACCTCAGTAGAGTAAAAGCTCTCTCGGCACAATAATATTAGGAATTAAAGTATGAAATTGCCGATTTGTACTGAAAAATTAAAACTCGTTTTTTTCTAAAATGTAACATATTTATTTAATCAAAATATTTACCCTCATTATCTATACATTGTTGCCATCTAATTGGAAGTTCATTTATGCCTTTGCGATAGAACTCTGGGGATGCAGATTTGACAAACTGTGTGAAAGCATTTTGTACTGCCTCTTGGGAAGAAAATTTTTTACCACGTAGAAAATTGTCCAAATCACAAAAAAAATGGTAGTCCGTTGGAGCAAGGTCTGGCGAGTACGGAGGATGATGTATGGTTTCTAACTGCAGCTCCTGTAGAGTTACAACGGTTTCTCGTGCAGTGTGAGGTCTTGCGTTATCATGGAACAATAATGGTGAAGATTGATTCACGAGTCGGGGCTGTTTCACTGTTAGTTTCGCCATCATTGTTCGAAGTTCGGCACAGTAAGCATCTGCTGTTATTGCTTGACCAGACCTGAGAAAGCTATGGTGAATAACACCATGAATAGACCACCAAACAGTTACCATTACCTTTTTATTGGTAAGCTTTGCCTTAAGGCACTGTTACGGCGTTTGACCTGGGGTCAGCCATTGCATTTTTCGCTTTCGGTTATCGTAAAGAATCCACTTTTCGTTACATGTCACAATTCGATCCAATGTTCCTTCATTTCTGTACCGATTCAACAAGGCAACGCAAGTTTCAACACGCGTTTCTTTCTGCAGATCAGTCAAATCATGAGGCACCCATTTTTCATATTTTTTTATCTTATTGATTTGATGCAAATGAGTCAATATTGTAGGTAAGGTAACGTTAAACCATGCCGCTAATTCCTGGGTAGGTTCACTCGGATCGGCTTCCACCATCTCCTTCAATTCAGCGTTATTCACCTGTGTCGGCGGTCTTCCACGTGGTTCGTTCTTCAAGTCGAAGTTTCCATTACGAAAGCGTTTAAACCAAAAACGCACGGTTCGTTCATTAGCAGTCTCCTCTCCAAACGCAGCATTGATATTGCGAGCCGTTTCTGCCGCGTTAGTTCCGCGTCGGAACTCGTATTCAAAGATTACTCGGATTTTCGAAGTATCCATCTTTCCCGTCTAAGCTGAATAAAAAAAACAATTGAAAGTCGAAAATCGAATGTTGCACATTTTTTAAAACAAGAACCTCATAGGTATCATGTGAAAAAAGTTTCACTCGAAAATCTCACACCATGAAGGTTTTATGTCAATTCAAAGTATCTATTACTATAAAACGGCAATTTCATACTTTAACCCCTATTACTTAGTACACGGAGAATTTCTTAAAGTTTTTGGAATATATATATATTAATGACGCCACATAAACGCAATTTTTCCTATATCGAAAATTCATTTAACATATCGAAATTTTTTTCACAATTCCTCGTGACTCTAGGGGAAGTGGCCGGTGGCCGGCGTAACATTCTTACGTTACGCGACGTAACGCGACGTAGCATTCTTACGTAAGAATGTTACGCGAGGCTATTGAAATCAAGAAACACCCAAATTTCAATAGAGAAGATGGTTGGCAAGTACCACCGGCTTGGGATCCAGTCATTAAATTAATTAAATCCCAAGGCCAACGCAATACTGCAAGACCTCTGGACACCGTGAGTGAATACTGCGTGCATAGGGAATGTTATGATTAAAAAATTCAGACGGTAGTTCAAAAAATTTCAGACGGTAGTCCAAATAATTTCTTAATAACTCAAGTGACAAATAAAATCAATTAGTCACCCCGTGACCACGTCCACTGCAAAGTGTTCGAAACGTCGGGATATAAATAATGTCAAATATACGCGATTTAAACCGTTAAAGTTGTTTAATTGCTATGTATAGTAATCGCGAAAACCTAAGAAAATATTAAATTCAAACTCGTTCTGACTACAGAGTTCTGTTTTTTATTCACATATTTCACTTTCTTTTATATTTATTTACTTTTAATCATCCGCTTATTTAGGTTATGGTTAAAAAATTAAGTAAAAATTAATACAATAAAATTATTAAATTCTGTACCTTGCTGTTATGTGATGCAAAATAAATGTATATAAATTATTATATATAATAAAATCGCCAAAAGCCGTTTCTGTTCTTGTTTTTTTTTTAAAAGTGATTGCAATATAAAGAACGAATGATATAGAGCCAATTTTAATGTTTTTTCTGGAATTTATGTCTGTCTATCTGATTTTAATGAAGCTTGACATTATGTGTCGGGTTAATACTTAGGGCACTTTTTACTCAGATCAATTAGAGTTCCCACGGGAATCACAAGTCCACGCGAACTTAGTCGCAGACACCGCTAGTAAATACATAAATCTGCAGTGGATCCTTACAGCCAAACAAAGAATTAATCTGCTTTCCAAATTCCAGTATTCCTTACAAAACAAACAAAGTACATGGAAATAGTTAACCGTCTCTTTTAATTAAGACAAGAGGTCGGGCCACTCGCGTTATATTCAACTTTTTAATTTCCTTCATTAGAAGTTGAAGAGTTTCCAATTAAAATTGTTTAAAAATATATTCGTCCACGTGAAACTTCTGGCAATCTTTGGGATTTCAAAACTTGGACGGCGACGAGATTAGCTCATTATCTCGCTAAGCTCTTAGAGGTTAATAGTTTTACCACGTTTTAATAGTTGGTCTTTTCGCTGGATTTTCTTTATGGATGCGACATAATAATGTTGCAAAAATGTTGTGAGGATTATGTAACACGTAACCGCCCATTTCAGTGTCCACATGGGCTTGGGACATATTGTGGTGTGCATGAGGGATGTATGGCCTTGAAACAACACTAAGCTGTCTAAGCTGGTTGGCGAGTTCCCTTTTTTAAAGGTGATGCAGTTCCTGAGCACTTGTGACAGTGGCTTGGTTATCCTTTAGTCGCCTTTTACAATGGCCACGGGTAGAGATGGGGTGTTGCTATTCTAAAGCCGACCGACGCCACATGGCAAAGGATTCAATATTTAACAGTTATTATTATTACCCACGATGGAACAGAGATGGTTTATGTGTTTGAGGTTAAATAATGTGCGTTTGTCATGCTGTTTTTTTATAAATATTTAATCGCAATTTCGGGCGGATTATTGAACAGATGTTGAATGTAATGAACGAATGGTCGAATGTAAAAGAATGATTATTCATTAAGGGTGATGACGGTGGCAGATTGTCAATAAGAGTGTTTCTGTTTTTAATTAATCTTTCTTTTTACTTACCAGTCCACCTGGTAAGTGGATACTAGCACCCGTGGACATCCGCGATATACGCCAACATCAATCGAGAATGTCAAACGTTGGCAGGCTTTGGAGATTTAGGAATGGATTTGGAGTAATGTTTGGGAAAAATGGTGAGTAATATTGTGTAATGGGATGGCTTTATCCATCAAATGATCTATTAAATAGAAGCTTTCAATTGAGTTATATCTCACCTGTGTTTACACTTTGGTTATTTGGGATACCTTTACCCATCCTTTATATTATAAAGTTACTTTATAACCCAACAAGTAAAAGTTTACTTCCATTAAATTAATAGCCCCTTGTGAGGAAAAAATCATTTATTAACAAGCCCCTAATCAACTTAAGGTTGTTTAGTTAGAGTTCTAATAAATTTAGTTCGGTAAATAAACAGATTAGGTATACCCTATTTACCTGAACTCAAGTTCGATAACTATATCGTAGTGAAATTTAATATCCATATGATTGAATTAATGGTACCTTACGGATATAGTTGCTTCAAGTCTAATTAAGCTTTATAAACTACTTTAATCTATTTGCGATTAAGTAATTACATTAATGTTAAAAATAATAATTATGCCTTTAGATATTTTACGGAGATTTAGATAAATCTATGTATTTTGGAATCACGATTTTCGAATTTGTTAACAAGCTGGAGGCTTTCTTAACTTTTCACTGAAAATTATTTTTGTAAGAAAGACAGTTTGTTATCATTTAAAAGAAGCAAGATCTTACGTTACGCATGACAACGATCATAAGTTGTATTAAACTATTGCAGATTGCAACAAGACTGCTGACTGGTGTGTTTTTATTTTAACCGTTTCAAAGGTAAGTTGAGTTTTTTAACCGCCGGGGGTTTTACCGAAATTTTAATAGATAAACGATAACTATAGGTACGCCGTCGACAGATTACCGATTTGACATATGTCAGATTAATGTGATTTGTGATGTGATTCTAAACAATCGTAGCAGTAACATTCATACTTTTATTAAAAGATAATGATAATACTCTCATTGATGGGATAGAATACAAAATAAATAGCAAATACAAAATATCTTTATCAAAAGTTTTCTAACAAAACAATTTTTCTAAGAAATCTTTGTCCGAATTATTCTCTCGTGTTAGTACTGTACCTTCGCGAAGACGTTCGACTTGATTGTCGATTCGATGTTTGCCCGTTGTCAACATTGACATTTCAATGAATGCCTTATAACTCGGGACTCCGGATTTTGTGAACAATGCGACATTACGATTGTTCGATTCCGAATCGTGTCAAGCACTTGTTTTGAAGCCTCCATTATATTATCTGTCGATTGATACTACGTTTAGTGTTCATAAAGATAAAGTATTTTTTTATATATAGTACCTACGTGGCAGACGAGCGGATAGTCCACCGCACAGTGGTAAGTGGTAAAAGAAATTAGTGATGACAATTCAAATATGTTTTATTTGCAAATTCTTAGCCAACATAAATCAACGTGATCACGAAATTAGTCCAAGTAAGCTTATAGTTTTTTCGCTTATTATTATCTTCTAATCATACTAATATATAAAAAATAATGTTTATTTGTTTGTTCGTCCTCTATGCGTTTCTAAACCATTCATACGATTTCGATGAAAGTTTGGTGAGATATTGTGCGCGGGCCCGCGAAGGTTACTGACAAAAAATAAAATTCTGCATTGCAACGAATGCCGGGCGCAGCTAGTAAGTGATAAAACTTATATTTATTTTAAGAATTTTAAATAAATAATAATAATAAATAATGCCACACTCAATGACCCACACTAAAATTCCCTATCGAGGATACAGACACATACCAAGATAAACAGTCACCCAAACCCAAACAAATATTTGTCTTTAAACCAATGTATGTCCGACCGGGAATCGATGCCGGGACCGTTTTCACAGCAGGCTGGGTCACTACCAACTGCGCCAATTGATCGCCAAATAAAGAGCATACTTATTTACATTCATTCAACTTTTATTAAATATTTTCCCGCTATAAATTAAAACTTGCCAGTTTCAGAATGCACCGGGCCAAATGTCGTAAATCAGGTACAATTATCCGGGGGGGGGGGGGCTGCGGCCGGGGCCAACCGCAACGGACCGAAATATGCAGAGATTTACTGCGCGCGGTCCATTAGTGAGTTTAGTGATGGAGTTTTACAATCCAGGCTCACCATAATGCCATTAGTTAGATGGAATATAAGTAGATTAGATTTGTACAAATCACGAGTGTATTTAACTTATCAATTGTAAGTGATGGGCTGAGTATGTTTACTGCCCGATTGGTGCAGTTGGTAATGACCATGCGTGCTATGCAAAAGGTCCCGGGTTCGATTCCCAGTCGGACATTCATTTGTTTCAATACAAATGTTTCTTTGGGTCGGGGTGTGTATTTGTCTTTGTCTCTGTGTGTGTCTGGGGACCCACGACACAGGGAGTGTGGGCCATTGAGTGTGACGTTATGTATTATTTATTGAGTATTAGTATTTGAAAGCTCATAATCTCGCTGATATCAGTGTGACCATTTATTGAAGAATGTGGAAGAATGTGGGTCTTTGAGCAGCTGGACTTTATCTTTTACTGCTGGACATGGGCCTCCTTATGCACATCGTCGTCTGCTCGAGGGATATATGGCCTTAAAACGGCACGCTGGCCGAGTGGGTTGGCGAGCCCAAACTTTTAGAGGTGGCGTAATTTCTCAAGGCTTGAGGTAGCGAATGTGTGATCCCCTGGAGCCATATCTCACCGAGAAGTCATGGCTACGCCGCCAGCAGAGTCGCCAGACAAAACCTATGAAATTGTATGACGGGCGGGCGACGCTTCCAAATTGACGACGCGCGACGCCAAGCCGCACTCAGGTCGGATATCCTCCATGCAATTTCATAAATTTTGTCTGGCGATGCTGCTGGTGACGTAGTCATGGCTTCCCGGTGGAGTATAGTTGTTAAGTGGCCTTTCACCTTGCCGACGGCAAGAGATGGGGGTGCTCCTATTCTGAAGCCAGCCGAACGCTAAACGGCCACCATTTTGAACAGTATATTATGAACTGGAAAATCACACCATAGTTAAAACAATAAAATATTCATTCCTATCATATCTATGGCTGTTTCAGATAGTATAATTAATGGAGCACACGGTATAGTATAATAACGTATTAAGCACTACATAAATGGATCAGATGCGAGTATAGAGATAATCTCAACTTATTTAATTAATAAATGATTATTCACCACATCAACGAATATGACGTTAACCCGAGCGCCTTCTCCATTAAACTCATAAATCAGTGTGTCAAATTAGCGAAATACTGAACAGAGAACATATAGAAACCAGTATAAAATCAACGTGCAGATGCTCTAGTAACAAGCATCACTCACACAGACGCAATGTCGACGAGCGTAATTTTATTTGTGACGTTATCTATGCAAAGGAATCGTGCCGATATGGATTTATAAATTGTTATTTCAAGATTTTATTTAAAAACAAACATTCCAAAGTTTAAAAGTGAAATAATAAGAACAATTGTTGTTTTTTTTTTCGCCAACAATATTCTTATAGATTGAATGACACATATTAAGTATATATATTACGTGCATTAGACCACGTGAATAACATTATACATACATTGCACACACAGAAACAATTTTTGTTATTTAATACATAAGCAAGACTTGAATTGTTTACCTTTTACCAGGTACAATTAATAAATAAATATTAAATGCAAATTTAACAAAAGCTAAAACCATATTTATACACGCTGGATTCTAGTTGCCATTTCACGTGTAGCATATGGAGACTTTATCCTGTCCTTTCTGCATTCTGTTTCAAATACGAATGTTAGTTACTCTTATTAAATGAATATTTCGTCCGAACTATAATTCGCTGGTTAACTTTCATGCAAAAACGTGTATTTCTCAGCGATTTCAGCGAAACTGCCTTTTCCCCCTTAACTTTTATTGTTCGCATAAAGCAACTTTATTGCCGACTTATCAGCCTCGCCATCTTTCCTCTTGCCTCTTACCCCTCTCCACCACCCCCTGATTGAGGCTGTCATATTTGGTTCGTGACTTGAATAATTTACTGCTTGCACAGGCATAATGGCTGATATTATGTGACTGTGCGTTGCGAATATGTTTTCTTTGTCGGTAACTGACGATTCGCTTAATGTTTCATGTCTCACTTTATGTGTGAGGTCGTTTGTGAGGGACAGTGGAGGATGTAAATGAATTGCTTGGTTTTTGAAAAAAAAAGGAATAATATTTATTTCAGAAACGCCGATGGTAGGCGCCAGTTGAAAGCGAGATTTAGATAGATAGATAAACTCTTTATTGTACACCAATACATGTTGCAAAACGACAATTTAAACTCTTCATTGTACTACACCGATACATGTTGCAAAACGACAATTTAAACTCTTCATTGTACACCAATACATGTTGCAAAACGTCAATTTAAACTCTTTATTGTACACCAATACATGATGCAAAACGACAATTTAAACTCTTTATTGTACACCAATACATGTTGCAAAACGACAATTTAAACCCTTCATTGTACACCAATACATGTTGCAAAACGACAATTTAAACTATATTTTACACCAATACATGTTGCAAAACGACAATTTAAACTCTTCATTGTACACCAATACATGTTGCAAAACGTCAATTTAAACTCTTTATTGTACACCTATACATGTTGCAAAACGACAATTTAAACTCTTCATTGTACACCAATACATGTTGCAAAACGACAATTTAAACCCTTCATTGTACACCAATACATGTTGCAAAACGACAATTTAAACTCTATATTTTACACCAATACATGTTGCAAAACGACAATTTAAACTCTTCATTGTACACCAATACATGTTGCAAAACGTCAATTTAAACTCTTTATTGTACACCTATACATGTTGCAAAACGACAATTTAAGTAAGTAACACAAAAAGTACAACAGGCGGCCTTATCGCCAAAGCGATCTCTTGCAGGCAATCTTTGGGTGGTAAGGAGATAACAATATCAAAAGTAGATAGATGGTGCAATCTTACATAATATCAAATAAATATAATATAACTTGATCAACATAGTAAACACATGTAGTAAATTTCCGTACGTTAAAGAAAAATGTCTAGAAAAAACTTGCAAAGTTTTACGCGCCTTATTCAACTACACATGGTATGCTTATATTATATTATATATTATATTGGATATGAATTCTTTTGAATTTTTTGAAAAGGTGAATTACTGAATCGATTTGGTTATCGATTTAACCCAAGCTATCTTTTTGCCAAATTTAATTCGTTAAGAAATGTGCACTGCAGTTTGTCAACATTTTTTTTTTATGTACGAAGGCGGCAGACGAGCATACAGTCCAACCGATGGTAAGTGGATACCGTCGTCCATAGACATCCGTGATACATGCCAGCATCAGTCCAGAATGATAAGCGTTGGCACGCCCCCGGATGCGGTACCTACCTTTGGAGCTATAGGAATGGATTTGGAGAAAGGGTTGGGAAAATTGGGAAGGATAGGATGGGTATGGGTTCGGGCACATCTCAATCACTACCGAAGAGAATTAAGATAAAGTGGGAAATTCAGTATATTTCATGGTAGTATTCTGTGAGAGAGGGGTAACGTGGCCAGTCGAGTGCGCCCAGCGGCTGTTGAATTGCAGCGTGCACTCTGCTCCTCAATGAATTTCATAATGTCCTACATATCTAACTGTAGCTCATTTTGTTGAATGGATCTTGGGTTGTCTGGGATTTTGTAATAGGTACGGAGATTTCCCCTAATAATCTCAGCAAGAAGAAGATAAGGAATCAAACTGTAACATGATGAATTACTTGCGTGTCCCAGAAACACGGAAAGGATGAACTTAGCCGATATTACGAAATGTCAATATTTCCGTTTGTATTTTTCTCTAAATTATTCCAGTCACTTTTTTAATTATACCATTAAATTATATTAAACTCATTATAACAATAAAAGTCGAACAAAGGAACACACTTCAAACACCTATATTGTTGTTGTTTTAATCAGCTAATAAGCTTAAACTTGAATTAAGCGCTTTGTTTCCATGGTAATACCTATGGATTAATGGGGATGGTCGAAATATTTTAATGATTCATCATTAATTATTTTTTCGAAGGAATTAGAGTCACGCTACTTTTAATAAATTATCATCTTTGCAATCCTGCCACTTTGTGGTTCAATCTTTATTGGTGTACTCTAAATAAAACTACACAAAAATCTAGAGTGCTATAAAAATTGACCCATGTCGAATTTTAGTAGGAATTAAAAAAAAACTGTTCAAAGGGATAACTGGAATTTTTATTCGTTCAAAACACTTTTGTGGAACAAAAGGATAAAATTGGATTTTAAATTTAATTCTCTCTATATTTAGGTAATGTTAAGCTGAAAATGGTTTGTACAGTATTGAGATTAGAATCGATTCTACCATTTTTTACATTAGGTTTTCTTTTTCATAACTTACTGTACATAACTTCTTTTATTCTATGCGCAGTTGCACCCGACGTGCGTCGGCCGCACAGCTGCCGGTCACTATACTGTACCTAGTGAATAATGAGCGGTACGAACGTTTTAGATGGAACAACAAAATTTTGATTCATTGCTTAAAATAATTTTATTTTCCGCTGGAATATTTTAAACTTCTTTTTAAATATTTTAAATTAATTAGTGGTATCATGGTATCAGTTTTTTCGTTATTTTACTTACCATATGATTGTATAATAAATAAATAATTAGCCGCTGGGCGCACTCCATTGGCCTCGGAACGCTTCTCTCACAGAAAACTACCGTGAAACAATTGTGGAAGTGACCGTGAAGTAAGAAGTTCCGCACTTTATCCTATTCCCCAATGTACGTGTTTCGGTAGCGAGTGAGATATGCCAGAGAGCCCATTCCCATCCTATTCTATCCTATCCCTTCCCATTATCCCAATCGCTTCTCCAAAGGCATGCCTACTTTAGCAAAGGTAGACAACGCATCTGAGGGCGTGCCGAAATTTGTCATTCTGGACTGATGTTGGCATGTACAGTGGGTATCCATAGACGACAGTATCCGCATACCATCAGGTGGACTGTATGTTCGTTCGCCACCGCTTTCTATAAATAATAATAATACATTAAGTAGGCAGTACCTACCTGCTAAATCTAACGACCAATAAGACAATTGCACCAGTAAGATTTTTTGTACCGCGCTCAATTTAACAATCATCTAAGTTTATGGTTTAAAGCCTTGGTCGGACCGTGAAGCGAAATCCTTATAAATACTAAAACAAGGCTTTTAGAAGACAATTAAAAAAGGCGTAAAACTAAATTGCACTTTAAGCTAAACCTTTTCGTATAATTAAATTTACGCAACGGCTATAAACAGGGGGATGTTTTAAAATTTGCAGCATAATAGCTCGCCAACAATCTGGTGAGCGGCGGGACGTAAAGCGGTAGAGAGCCATATCACGTACTCGGGTGAATCAGTAGCTGAACTTAGCATTATTTTCGAATCAGTTCCGAGTTTAAAATTTTTGTAATGTACAAGCTTTTGTACATTTGAAAGAAGTGAATTATTCAAGTAAGTCACTATTGTCCAAGCAATTCAATTGTGGAACTCTCTTCTCCTTAACAATTATAATAAATGAGGACCCCAGAGGTAAAGGGGTCTAAGTGACAAAATTTATGTTTTGAGATAATTGAACCAAAAGTCAACAAAATTTTGTAAGAGGGAAAGTTATTTTTTTTTGTTTTGACCATTTTAGGCCAACACTTTGACCATTTGCTTCTAATTAGTACTAACAATAGATTATTAAAATCACCTGTGTTACATTTTACGTAACACGTTACGTATTTTACGTTACATTTTCACCTGTGCTACGTGTTACCTGTGGAGCAGTGTTAGCATGCACTACTAGTGGTGAAGGGGCAACACACTAGGTAGCAGCACCTGTCAGGGAAATCACTTGGATCTCCTCACCACTAAAAGAATAGTATTTTAACAGTCTGTTACTGCATCTAACTCAATTCTTTCGAAAATGTCACTTAGACCCCTTGACCTCTGGAGTCCTCAAATTATATCATATAGAAGGGCATCTTCTTTGCGCGTGTCCCAAAAGTCGCGAAATAAACACCTACTTCCCCCCTCAGCCCGTAACGTCCCTCTGTCACCCGCTAATGTCGTTAGGGCTGTTACTTATTTCATAATTTATTATATTAGTATACCTTTTAGGTTAATTAGGCAAATAGTATAGTTATTAAAACGTTTATTTAATTATAAAAAAAAACATGAAATCGCTTTTTATATCAATAGTTTTATACAAAAAAGCAAGGTGGCGTTAGGCGACGCCCCGCTGCCTTGTATGATACGATACAACATCATACGACTGACGACTTGTATGATACGATGTGAAACTGTAGGCTATTATCGCGACCTCGAACGCGTTCGGCGTGCGTGTATTCAGCTTTTAAAGTTAGCTTTTTAAAATCTATTATATTTAGCTTTGTAATCTCATAACATACTAACTTACATTCCAGTCTCACTTTTCTTATTATTTAGTTTTATTTATTTCTCATACTATTTTCTTCATTGAAGATGACCATATCTTTATGTATGATTTATATCTTCCCTCATTTCTATCATCACTTATATTACCACTTCTCTTATTGTAATTATTATAATATCTAACTGCTTCTATTAAATATATTGTAACTACTTTATATGTATTGTTTATAGACTTAGGACGTATACTGTACACGATCTATCAGTGATCAAAATATGTATTCCCTTTCTATTCAAATTTTTCCTGGCAGAGATCATTTTTAGCGATAAATTTTGTCTACAATGTCTGTTATGGTTTTGTTTTTATCTATCTATCCATCATTATCTCGACTAAGAGTCACCAGTTAGCTTGCATACAGCTACTTAGCTGGTAATAAACCTTAAAACCTTGAGGTTTTAACGAACTTTTGTCAAGTATTGTTAATAGTGACGTTAGTACACAGTGGCAATACTTTGTTTTCGCGCTACGGCGAAAGTCCGCGCAGACTCGGCGCTACTTCCCTTTTATTACTGACATAAAGCAGCTTTATTGCCCGCTTATCAGATGCCTGAAATCTAGAAGTTCGCCTTCAGTACCCTTGAGCTCGACCACTCTACACACTGTACCCTTTGTAAGCCGCTCTTCAGCATTTGTTTACGATTCAAATTGGGTTAAAAAGTTCAACTTAGAAAGGTGAAATAACTGTGTTTACAACTTCTTGAGGGTTTCTTTAAGATTTGTATCCAAACGAGCAGAAAAAAATACTATAATAAATTAGCAGCAAATTATGTTCAGAAAACAACTTATTTTTGAGTACTAACTAAAGTAAACATGTATTGATAAATTTCTAAGAATTACTTACTAAGAATTAGTAATTAAAAATTACTAATTACTGATCCATTTCTTCCACATCTCTTTAATATCTTCAATTTCTGTCACTACTTAAGCCAAAGACATACCTACTTAAGTATTAATATTAATATATATTTTATTTACGTATTATTTATATTTGTAGAAATATTTATCTATGTATTATTGTACCTACCTGTATTGTTATGTAAATATTTATGTTTGTATTAAAATATGTGTTACGTTTACTAACAGATTTTCCAATTATTACGGGTATAAATACCAATTGAATTGGTCATTACTCAAACTACACGAGTCATGGAGTTAAAATTTTACAGGATACTTTTAAAACTGAATAACACACTTTCTGATATTATGACGTCAAACGTCAACCAAATTGTTGCCCCTAAATTAAATCCCATATAGTCGCAGTCTATAAAATTTGTTCATACATCGTCGAAACCGATTAAAGTAACATTTACTTCATACGATACAACACGAACATCAATCTTCGCATCGCATTATATTTTGACACATTAATAACCGCCGAAGGAAAAAAACTAACACATTTTTTTTTCGAAACGTGTTCGGTTAAAGATATGTGACATTATCTTCAAAAGAAAAAGTTTAAACTTTTGACTATAGTGAAACCATGAAAAAATACTTTAGTCACTTCTATGCAGTCACTTCTACCATTTATTACCTTTTAGTGTTAATAATAATATTAATAATGACTGCATAGGCCAGTATGACCCTATTTTATTTTGGCTTCTATTTATTTACTGTTGCGTCATAAAACAAGATATCAACATATGAAAGCAAAATTTAATACAGTGTGTTTGAAAAGTGTTAAATTTTATTACCTAATTGCCATTTGAGCAATTTTAATTGTAAATAAGCTGGTGGTTAAAAGTGATTAAAAAAAAAAAAAGAAAGTAAAATGAGTGAGAACAAAACGAATGAAGACCTTATTTTTACCGGATCATTTAAACGAGCAACAAAAAAATACTATATAGGCAGCAAATCTATCAGCAAAACAAACTATTTTACTAATAACTGAAATAAACGATTTTTAAATACTAACAATTGTTTTGACACGAAGTCGACAGATCAAGTCCGGTAACTCTTGAAACGCCATTAGGGCCATAAGAATTTAGCTGCAAAAAGCAATGTCTTTATTGTCACCAGAGAACTTAAATCTGACCCACCTTTAAATTTACTGTCATGGATTTACCGCCAATTTCCAATTTCTGCTGCACATGATAATGTCCCGTACTTGACCTCTATATATTAAACTAAAGCAAACGAGAATCTGAGAGGCCCTGCTTTAAGGCTAATGCAAACTATCGCTACCTCCAATCCATACAAGCACTGCCTTTCAAATAGAGTCGTCAACTTATGGAATTATCTACCGCATGAGACAGTCAAAGCAGTTGGAGTGAATAAATTAAAAAACTCTTTAGATAGAAAGAAGGCAGCACAAGTGAAAGCTGCTAGCCTAATACATAAGTAATAATAATAATTTAATTACTTCCCATTTATTTTCATTGCGGAAAAAATAATCATTTTGAATTATAAAAAAAATATCTGACATCAATGATGCTTCACAGAAATCAAAGAGTTGAAACTATTTTGGAAACAGTGTGTCCAAATCTGGGCAAAATCCGTAAGTTCACAAACTAAGACAAATAGATGTACGAGCGGACAGCTTGACTAAGCAAAGTCACAACTTTTCCTCAATCCCCGGGTTCTTATAAGGATTCCGAAAAAAAGTTGTCAAAGAAAAAAAAAACTTCATTTCCGCGTACAAAAAAGCCGCTTGCAGAGTAGAAAGAGCAATAATCCAACTAAAAGTTGATTTGAATGCGTCACTTAGCCGTTTCATTTCAGAATTGTACGATATAACCAGAAATAATTATGTATTCATTCCTTACTGAGATGTATAAGAGAGACCACTTAACCCAATTATCAAAAGGCTCGTGTCCACCAGCGAGAGACGAGGAAACCTCAAAGTGATAACAATTTCTTGTTTGTTGCGAAGACGCGTTATAATGAAGTTAAAAGACTAAATTGTGACGCACGGTACAACAGTAATAAATATATATAGCTAAATTGCAACATAATTTTGCCAAATCCTGCCCGATTTATAAAAGTGTAAACTTTTTTTTATAAAAAAAGGCGGCAGACGAGCATACAGTCCAACTGATGGTAAGTGGATACTGTCGTCCATAGACATACATGCCAACATCAGTCCAGAATTGATTATTCTTCAATCAGTGCGTCCTGCCAATTATGACGTACCAGTGATCTCTAAAGGTACGCCTGATCCATAATTGAACTTATGTCGCTCATTGAGCTATGCTCAGAGTTTCTTGGCTGGATAAGATTAAGATCTCGGATAAGGTTCGGTACCTATCGCAGCGACCACGGCATTAAAATTTCGAATAAAAATTCGCTTTATTACCACAAAAAAAATTGGGTTCTGTATTTAGAATTCTGATTTGAAGTAAATTATCGTTGATACTTTCAGACCGTACAACTTCTACAAAAGTTTTATTGTCATCAGCAGTATTTTGAATTCTTTTGGAAAATAACCATTTAACACATGAGTTTGTCTTTGAATTTTGAAAATTTGAACATTATAAAATGCTTTGAAAATTTTTTGGGGCCTAGATTTGATTTTAATTTACCAAATGTACGATTCAATCTTTTCAAGCAAGTCATTCGACGTTATGAGATTAAACGCGAACAGTGTGCCTGTAATTTACTTTGAACTTGTAACTATATTAAAGTTTCTAAAGAAATGTCATTTGGAAGTGTTTTTCTGCTTGTTGGTTCTTAAGAGAGGCTTATTGAAACAGTTTCAACAGTTGAAAAATGGGTTAATTATATGAAGTGATTCATACCCTTCAAGTGATTGATTCAAGTGATCATTCAAGTGATCATGATTCATACCATATCAGCCTCTGCGTCTCTATTGGTGGATACAATCCAAGAACCGCCACCTCACACGGTCTTCTGTTCTCATGCAGCCACTACCGGCTTCTTTCGCGACAGTCCACCCAGCCGTAGTGAGTTTCACGCTACGGTTCCTGGTATTCGATCTACATTCGAGGACCTTTGTCTTCTCCATCGGTTATCGGTCCTATCCGTTATGATAACTTGTTTATAGCATTAAATTATTGTCACGCAAAATTACAATAAAACACTTAATTGCAGAAAATAACGCCGCCAACTTTTATAGGACCAACTTTTACTAATTCGCAGTTTTTGTGGGCCAATCAATTCTGTCCTTAGAAAAAAGGTACAAATGAATTTCGATAACATTCAAGAACGAGTGCAAAAGTTTTTGGTAATATTTTCATTTATTTAAAATCAAGCTTGGAATTTTGGATAATACAAAAATAATCACCATTGTTTAGTCTCTTTGTTTATTTTTAATTTCCGAATTTTAATTGTAATGCCAGAATTCCTGATGCCTGACACAATGGACAAAGTTACAATTAATTAAAAAAATTATACAACTGTACAATACTCTATGCTTAGAAATACGATCCAATAAAAAAAAACCCGCAGATAGACAAGTTAGTGATTAGTTTATATACGAATGTGCAATGTCTGCACACAGAACAACTATGTTTACTAGGTTTACGGATACAAAGAAGGCAACATACATATACAGGGTGGAAAATATGAACGGGACATGGAGGAAAAGTACATTAAATATTGAAGATATCAAATTTCACTCAAAGGAAACATTCTTTTGTTTTTTAAAATAAGAATAACCCCATTCAAACATTTTTTAAAAAGTTTTACCAACTAAAACGGGAATCGAACCAACTAAAAATGCAAAAAATAGACAGTCACTATTTTATTGAACCAATCGATAGGGTCTATGATAAGGATAAAATCTCTCGAAAAAACATTGTATCTTACAATTAAAGAAGACCTTGAAATCTAACAATTCGCACCTATCGAATTAACCTGAAGGACACATACATATTTTCCACCCTGTATAGTGTCATGTATTAAAAAAAAAGTGTCATTTTTTTTCTAATATTTATTTATTTATTTGCAAATATTAATTTCTTGTGCTGTGTATTTAACAAATATATATGAAAAAATTGGAAAAAAAAATTTTTTACAGAAAGGGATTAGTAATTTTTTATGTCATATCACATCATCAATGAGTCATGTATATTTCCGGAATTAATCCATTGGACTCTGTAGCGATGTTGTTTTTTGTCATTGTGTATGTGGATAATTAACTAATTACACGGACCATGATTGTGATCGTTAGATAATAATGTATTATCGAGTTTGGTTCGGAATTAATTTCATGGTAGGGGATAAATTAGACCGCGTGCTGCGGACATCACTAGTACCTCGGAAACGATGTTAATAATTATTAATTATAGTGTGGTCGTAAATTCTGTCATTAATGTGTAAGATGATTGTAATAGGGTGATTGTAAAATGGGGAGGTCCGTAGGCTACTCTGTGAACCGGTGTTAGCAGAGAGCGACCTAAGTTTTCTGCCTATGATATTATAAGTTTATCTGATTTTTTTCATCTGAAGGGATGCTCATCCTCTTCATCTTATTTTAGTGAAACTGCTTCGAGTAAATTGGCATTTATGGAAGATATATTAAAGTATCCATTGTGGCAACATAACGTTTGTTGCAACAACTCAACACTAAGTTATACGTGAATTATAATATTATCATTTGATGACCAATTGGCTCACTTGGCAGTGACCCTGCCTGTTGTACAAAAGGTGCCGGGTTCGATTCCCGGTCGGACATTCATTTGTTTGAAGACCATTGTACGTACCGGTCTGGGTGTGTTTGTGCGTTTGTCTTTGTGTGTCTCTGGTGTCACGATAGAGGAAATTCTAGTGTGGGCCTTTAGTAGCTATAGTTGTCGCAGCCCGACGTCGCCCTTCAATATTCTTCCACTACCCTCACCAAAATTGTGAAACCCTACCTACCGTGTTATATAATATTATATAAAAATGCAATCGATCACCCTATGCAATCCAATAGGCAATGGCCTTTGTAACTAGTAACTAATAAACAGAGAAATTGGAGTAAACCAATACAAACAACCTTTCCGGGTTTTATTTCCACTAATTGTAAAACTCGCAGTGTCTCCAAGCGCAGTAACCATTATTATGTTTGATATAATAACACGACTATATTGCAAAATTGCAATATAACTTTAAGATTGAGTTGATTAATCTCAGTATATAATTTATAAAGTTCAGCCAAACGAACGAAACACAAGCGATGTTCCTGATCAGCCGCATGCCTGTGTATATTTTTTTAAATTATCTTTCAGCCAAATAGAATATGAAGCAAACGCAACACTCAATACCAACTTGTAATACTTGCGCCAAATAATGTCTGTATAAACGTGCGTATAAAATTTTATCAAAAGCATATAATTGTGGGTAATTTTTTACTAAGTTGCGCTTAAAATAGTTAATTTTTTTTTTGTTAACTAGAAATTGAATGGGAATAATAGTAGCCATAATAGGTATTAACTTTCAGCACTATTATACTCTGTACTAATATCAGCTAAGATCTCAGTAGACTAAGTCTTTTGTGGTTAATATTCAGCTTCAGTTGGCTCAGTCAATGTAAATTGTTATTAATTATGGTTAACGCGCCGCTGTTAATGTAATTCATCATCCTTACAATTAGTTTCCAGACTAATGTTTTAAAGTTTTTGTTGGAGTCTGAAAGCAAAGGCTTTGTGTGAATACACCCTCTGTTACTCTTTCTCTGTTTATGACGTGAAAATTTTAATAATGACGCACATTATTAAAAAGTCTATGGAGGCACGTACCTATAGGGACAAAAAATTGTTTGTTGAAAATTATGAATTCTCCGAAATAAGATATGAGGGTAGGCAGAAGAAACGAAAAAAGCCGATGAATTGAAGAATTGACTCCGCGCGAAATAAAGGCGGTTCCGCCCCACGTATTTACTCGTAACACTAAATCGCCGGAGAAAAATCTAAACTAGTGCGTTTGGGTCGGAAATGGTGGTCGTTGGGGATGTTAAAGGGTGCTTATCTCGCAGGGCGCACAATGCTCAGCTCCCGACTACGCACGTCGCTAATCCCTGGGTCGCGACGGAGTTAATCCCAGTAAAGGCTTCCACAGCCTCGCACAGAAGGTCAGATAAACTTTACACATTAAGCATTCACAGCTCCAAGTTCCGACGCAAGTCAACCGCGCTCATTCATCTTAATAACTCGTTAAACAATGACAGGACGACGACTTATTAATGTAGGGGCTATACCTTAATATTGCATGTGACCCACCTCGAGCGGTGCCGGCTCTCCGAAGTAGCCCCGATATATTATTCACTCGACACTAGCATACATTTCCCAAAATTCACCACAGCACAGTATCGAGAGCACTTCACGTCACACCGGTATCGTATCCACAAAGCGGTCTAATATCGGTAAGGGTAAATTGGATTCTATTGTAACGCAAACACGGCACTCGGGTTGAGGCGGAGATTTTTCCGATTATAGGAGTGGCTAGGGACGCGATATAGAATAAGAGACGTACGAGCTCTGCGGCGGGCGCCGCGCGACTGGGCCGTTTGCTAGCTCCTAGGGACGAAGCGCTCTCCTTGCGACCCGGTGAAAGCCGCTGCGACAACCCTACATGTTTTTTTTTTTTCACATCTTAATGGAACGACGAAACTCGTTAGGCGAAAGTTCCACCTTTAAAGTGTTTTATTATTCTTTAGACTAATGTGACTTTTATACGGCACCCCACTCTTTGAGAGTTTGTTTTCGCGGTTTCGCTTTCAGGCAAAATTGGGTGTCCAAAATTGCCCTTTAAAAGCAATCCCAGTTGAAATGACTTTTAAAAGAGCTCGTTCCGTCGTAAATGTCGTAATGGATCGCATTAGATAGGCTGAGAGGTTGCTCTATTTGACTTGCCTGATCATATTACCGGCCTTTGTCAGCCGGATAAAAGGATGCATCTACAAATTCTGGACTGTTAAAGGAAATGTACGGAGTTCCCAAGGGAATAGATCCGTCTTGAGCTGGACTAGAGAAGCATTCGATTTCTGTTAAATTCGGAACCCGCTCACAACCTTTTGAAGATTGTATTGGCAAACCAGGCCCACCAACAAATATTAGGGGTTAAAGTATGAAATTGCCGATTTGTCCTGAAAAATTAAAACTCGTTTTTTTTTCTAAAATGTAACATATTTATTTAATCAAAATATTTACCCTCATTATCTATACATTGTTGCCATCTAATCGGAAGTTCATTTATGCCTTTGCGATAGAACTCTGGGGATGTAGATTCGACAAACTGTGTGAAAGCATTTTGTACTGCCTCTTGGGAAGAAAATTTTTTACCACGTAGAAAATTGTCCAAATCACGAAAAAAATGTAGTCCGTTGGAGCAAGGTCTGGCGAGTACGGAGGATGACGTATGGTTTCTCACTGCAGCTCCTGTAGAGTTACAACGGTTTCTCGTGCAGTCGGGCTGTTTCACTGCTACGAGTAGTTTCGCCATCATTGTTCGAAGTTCGGCACAGTAAACATCTGCTATTATTGCTTGACCAGACTTGAGAAAGCTATAGTGAATAACACCATGAATAGACCACCAAACAGTTACCATTATCTTTTTATTGGTAAGCTTTGCCTTAGGGCACTGTTGCGGCGTTTGACCTGGGGTCAGCCATTGCATTTTTCGCTTTCGGTTATCGTAAAGAATCCACTTTTCGTCACATGTCACAATTCGATTCAATATTCCTTCATTTCTGTACCGATTCAACAAGGCAACGCAAGTTTCAACACTCGTTTCTTTCTGCAGATCAGTCAAATCATGAGGCACCCATTTTTCATATTGTTTTATCTTATTGATTTGATGCAAATGAGTCAATATTGTAGGTAAGGTAACGTTAAACCATGCCGCTAATTCCTGGGTAATTTGACTCGGATCGGCTTCCACCATCACTTTCAATTCAGCGTTATTCACCTGTGTGGGCGGTCTTCGACGTGGTTCGTTCTTCAAATCGAAGTTTCCATTATGAAAGCGTTTAAACCAAAAACGCACGGTTCGTTCATTAGCAGTCTCCTCTCCAAACGCAACATTGATATTGCGAGCCGTTTCTGCCGCGTTAGTTCCACGTCGGAACTCGTATTCAAAGATTACTCGGATTTTCGAAGTATCCATCTTTCCCGTCTAAGCTGAATAAAAAAAACAATTGAAAGTCGAAAATCAAATGTTGCACATTTTTTAAAACAAGAACCTCATAGGTATCATGTGAGAAAAGTTTCACTCGAAAATCTCACACCATGAAGGTTTTATGTCAATTCAAAGTATCTATTACTATAAAACGGCAATTTCATACTTTAACCCCTATTACAAACTCTTTTGCAGCACACTGTTAACATATTCAATAGACGGCTAGGTAGCGCCGACCGCAATTTTATCTATATTTGTTGTGGTTCTAGTACATGTTATTTGTGCGTATGTAAGTCTTTATTTAGTATTTTGCGTATTAATACACAATTTTAATATACGTTTGCCGTGTGGTGCTTTCCAGTTTTAGAATAGCACCATCCCATCTCTTCCCGGGAGTGTCATAAACTAAGGGATAATAAAGCTACAATTCCTGAGGAAGTACACCACCTCTAAAGCGAGGGGACTCGCCAAGTCGTTTGGCCAGCATGGCGTTTTATTGCCATATATTCCTCATGCACAAGATAATGTGAGACCCATCCCCACCAGTGGATAATGAAATAGTCGTTTATGGTTTTATATAAGTATATTTGTCAAAGTTAATATAATAACCCGTAATCGAACGCAAATAAGCACAAGTAGAGCTAGGTTGACCAACGATTTAGTTTTAAAATTAATCTTTACGGACCATTTTTTCAGTCTAACCGAAATCGAATGTTTGTAGTCCGACCTAAAAGAGCAAAGCTTTTATTGGAATCCCCGAGTCGGCCGGGGCCTGCGGTGGCTCCGAATGTGTGGCAATAAATTATAAAACAACACGGGCACGCAGTTCGGGCAAACCCTAATTGTGTACCACCACAGTTTGTGGAGCAAACGGTAGTCAGCTACCGTTTGTTCGCATTCACTACGTGATAAATGTTGCGTGACATCGTCGGACATCACCTGTCTTTTTGCGATATCACAAAGATATGTGTGATTTTTAATCATTAGAAACAAGAATTAATGAACATCTTCTTGATATTGTGGTGCGGATAGTGCGGTCAACAAAACACAAAGTGGCCGAAAAAATCTATTACTTGAACGTGTACAATTTTTCACTACTCGTCACTACCGCCATTTCGTAATACATATGTATACGTCAGGACTGCGAGTAGAACATGGAACATTAAGTTTTCTACATGTAGATTAGTAAAAAACGCACGCAGTTTGATAGTCGATCCTGACTCTTCTAGCTTATGGTGAACGTGCTTTGATTGATATGTCTTCTAGCTCGCATGCTTTACTGATTTTTGCGGTTAGTCAAAAATTTCAACTCCATCGCGCATCGTGTAAATATCGCATGTGTGTGCGTAGGACACACTTCGAGCATATTATTATTGAGTTCGATTACTGCTTGCTATTTTTAGTACAAACCACACGTGCGAGTATATATTCAACCTTCGCAAACCTTAATTACTTTTAATGATTGCGAGTAAAGTAACACCCATTGGCTAATTCACGCCGCATACACGATATACTTGGTACGATATACCTTCAGATTTATCTACGAGTATTTAAACAGCTCTAAACGCGAATGTTTACCTTATTTATCTCGCTGGACGGACCAACCATGGTCACGAGCTGTCTGAAGAGGCTGATAGTCCACGTCGAGAGTTGCGAGCTGTTTCATCAACTACCCGCATTTGGTCGGCATAGTCTGGTAAATTATGGCACACAACACAATATCAGAAGCAGCCTCAGACGAAAAATCGCGAGGTATAATTAAATTTATTAATCACTGGTTTCCATGTCGAGGACAATTTGTATGTATACATCTTCTCGACTGAAATGTCTGTTGTTTTATTTCAATTGCTTCACGGACTATGGAGTTCAATCCAGTGGTTGATTCCGGCGTCGGGTACGTGGTCCGCTATCGCCGATTTATTCGTCTGGCGATTCTTCACATCTGCGATATGTTCTTTGACCCTTTCTGCTTTGGTGCCCTTTGGTTGGCTTATGTACGAACTACCACAGCTGCAATATATCTTACTTTGAAGTTTAATAAACGATCAATATTAGATCACAATACGCACAATACACATTTTGTATAATAATGAGTTCCAAAGATATAAGCTCCAAAGGAGTTCAACAAACCAAAATTAAGCAAAAACATGTTTAGTTCTATTGAACTAGTGGGACAATTGTTAATTCATTCGTTCTATCATGTAACAATTGATACAAAAAAAATCTTAACACATCGATGACGTCGCAGTTCTATAGAACAAATGAGAACTACCGGTGAGATGTTCCAGTTAAACTATAATAACCTTAACAATATACATGACAAAATGTATTCTTGCATTAGCCTGTAACGTCCTACCGCAAGGCACAGGCCTCCCCTAGTAAACCACTCGTGGGGTTCGGGCCGTAATCCACCACGAATGCCCAGTGCGGATTGGTGGATCACACACTCCAGATTTTTTTTATTTCTTGGTCATGTGGGATGTATATGCATTATACATATCTAATCCCACAATTATTATTTCCACTCTAACTTCTTTATATTTCCTGTCGTAATAACGCTGATCCATTTCCATTTCAATATTTTTTTTCCATTTTACTTTCTCTCCTCGCTCATAAATTGGCATGTTTTATTATTTTCCCCTTGAAACCGGTACATGAAGACACGAGCGCTTGTCGACCTCTCCAAACTAGTGTTGATGTGTTCATTGCTATAAAAGAAACGAGGACTTTTAATTTACGAGTTACTCGTTCGTCGATGATTATTATACGTATACAAAACGATTAATAATTAACTAAATAATTAACTCATTAATTAACAATTAGGAGATGGTCTCTGAGACCTTGACATAAGCCAAAACGAAGAAATTGGACGAAGAACTAAAATTGCCGAGATAGCTCGAAGAATCAGCAAGTCGAAGTGGCAGCGGAAAGTTCATCTCCGACAGGACGGATAACCGATGCGGAAGATGGTCCTCGAATGGAGACCACGTACCAGGAAACGTAACATTTGACGATCTCCGACAACGTGGAGTGAAGACTTGGAGAAAGTCGCTGGTAGTGGCTGATTGAGAAGAGCTGAAGACGGTGTGTGGTGGCGGTCCTTGGGAGAGGCCTATATCCATCAGTGGTGAGATACAGACTGATGGTGTATAGTATAGTAATACTGACAGAGTCATACTCACACAATTAGACAAATGTGTGTTTTTTTACTTTTGGCGTGGCGTTTTAAAGCTTTACATGTGTCTAAGGCCGCCAATAGTGTTTTAAGTATGTGTATATTTTGTGTTTTTCGTACGCAATAAAGAGTATTATTATTATCACTCATGCACCAGACAATGTTCATGAGGAGGTCCATGTATAGTAGTGGATACTGAAAGGGCTGGTTGTATCGCATTGCATTTCATTGTGTTGCATTTTACTGTAGTCCATTACATGCTACGTTTGTTGAATGCTATCTAGGAATTAATTTACTTCGCATAACGCTCCAGTTTTCAATCTGAGCAAATTGTGAACTTTGTAATTTTAAATTATAACTGTAATTACAATTTGTAATTTACAAATGGATTCAAACGTTTTTAATTTAAAAATTGAATTGTCTTGCGTTCGTAATAGTTAAATATGTTACCCTAATTAATAATGGTTGATTGGTTTTTACCTTCATCTCTCCAAATCGGTACCAAATTAGGTATATTATCCACATGTAAAACGAACTATGTGTGATAAGTGTTGTAAATAGTACGATAGCTCGTTGTAAACAACTACTGTCAAAGCAGACTACCGTGAAATGTACTGCATTTCCCAATTCATCCTATTCCTCTAATCTATGTATGTGTTTCTGCAGTATCCTGTGGATGGATAAATTATGGAACAGTGATAACGCATATATATATATATAAATTTACACATAAAACACAGTGATAAAACGGTAACCATCCCCTTTACCGTCCACCGCTGGACACGGCACTCCTCATGTCTCATGCGGGGGGGATGAGTGCCCTTGATTCTACACGCTGGCCAAGATGGCAAGTCCACTAGTTCAGAGGTGGTATAGTTCGTCAAGGCGTATTATGTTATCCCGCAGTCGCATTTTACTGCACCAATTGGAAAGATTGGACGGTTGGTTGCCACCGTATGATAAAGTTACTCTTTCCATTTGCGAGTAACTCGTGAATCCTTCACGAGTTAGAACCTCATACGAGTTATTGGTCCAACTCTATCGATACATCGATTCATTGATAAATATTTCTCCGACAAATACAGACTCGCAATATTGTTTCGAGTCATACAAATGGAGGGGACAAAAAATGTTTGATTTTTTTTCTTTCACTATGTAACCGACGTCAGGTTTACATAATATTGTGGTGTGGTATCTTATACGGGTCGTAATGCAACCTTTTTAGGATAGGCAGTCACAAGGAAGACATTTTACGCTTTTCAAAGGATATATGACAATGTTGAAAAGAATTAATTAGCGATAAAAACACCTTCGATACTCGGCTTCTCTTCGAATTATTTATAAGCTCTGTTATGTTTTTACATTGAAAGTTGGTAGTACACGACCAGACAGCCCACGTGATTGCAAGTGGTTGTGGTACGATACATGCCAATATCAGTCCAGAATACATTGGTACGTCCTAGTATGAGCTGCCTACCTTTGAAGATTAAAGAATGATTTGGAGAAAGAGTTGGGAAAAATGAGAATAAGAACTACCAATTCTCCTTTAGGGAGATGGAATGGGATGGGAAGTCAAGAAAATATATAGGATAAGGAATTACATTTATTCCAATATACTCTTCATACAATAAGATATGATGTTAATTACAGTATGTTATATCTATTGTGGTAATGATCCGTGAGCGTCGAATGTCGAGCACAGAGTCACCACTAATGAACTTTTAGCGTTAAATTCCCCCTGAGCGTCATAATTCAAGATAATGACGCTCACGAGTCTGGATCCCTTGAGCGTTACGGGCTCGAAACTATAACGCTTACGAGCGTTCAATTCGTAATAAAGGAATACATAACATTTCATATCAATTAACCACGAATCACGGACAGAAAACCATGGTTTTAGGCTTCTGATTCTTTCGATTACAACCTATAGATACAGGAGAATGTCAGAATGTCTACAGGAACGGTAGGTGTAATTCGAGAGAAAATGTAACGTCACGTAAGATTTTTACCCCCTCCATAAATAAGCCTTTCCCTTTCTCTGCGTGTGTGTGCGTGCGAGTATCGAGAGCGAGACTCAAGCAGAATAACAGACGTGCAGACTAGTGCGTGGCCGGTTGTATAACCTAAATTTTTGATTTGATTCCTTATTTTAAATTATTTGCATTGAAAATATGATACAAATAAAAAAAATACATGAACTATACAGATTTTGTTTCGAATTTTAATTTAATTTTAATTTAACATTTAATTTATTTTTAAAAACAAACGGAGTGTATTTTTAGAAACATTACCTATGTAATTTATGACGAAAAATAAAGACTGATAATTTTTACGTGTTTTATAAGTATGTATTTTGAGTCACTGGTGGTTTCAACTCATGAGACTTATCAATTGCAAACTACAATCGATAGGAGCGCCCTCTATAATGCAAGAACTGCATTAGTGTCATTAGCGAAGACAACCAAATCAAAAACACCCGGCATTCAATTGGGCATATGGTCTATTAAGGCTATTAAAACGTTTGTATTTATTACATTCACTACGATTTACTTTGTTTGTATTTTAGTGTGCGATTGTTTGATGGCATAACTGATGTATTGATTGATAATGTACGTTGATAGTATTGATAATTTAACGAAATCGAAAATCATAAAATATATGTAACAAAATAAAAATAAAACATTTGAATACTTGATTACATGCGAAAATGTAACATTATGACGAAATAATTTGTTCATTGCAACGTTCTCCCGTCTTTATGTTAAAGTATAACGAAATAATTTGTTCATTGCAACGTTCTCCCGTCTTTATATTAAAGTATAACGAAATAATTTGTTCATTGCAACGTTCTCCCGTCTTTATATTAAAGTATAACGAAATAATTTGTTCATTGCAATGTTCTGCCGTCTTTACGTTAAATTATAACGAAATAATTTGATCATTGCAACGTTCTACCATCTTTATGATAAAAATGTAATAAATTTTGACTTTTTGAAATTTTAAGGATTATATTAGTTTAAAATTTATTTTTGTTTGAGACACTGTATGTTAGGCCAATATAACGATAGAAGGTGGGTACACTTAGGTTATATACTTCATATACTTTTATATACTTTTTAGGTATTTCAAATACCTATAAATAATTTATTTATACGTATCACCACTGTTCCAAAATTTATTAACATTTATAATAAGAGCATAAATATTTTGATTAAAATAGCGGCCAGGTAAGGTTTACATTAAAAATATGTTACAAAGCGGGGGTGGATGCGCATCAGGTGGTCAAACAGGCCTAAGTCAACACTGCCGCTAAGTGATACCGTCAAAACATGCTGACTGCTCCCACGCCTGTCAGTTAACGTAAATGCCTGTCAAAATAATTCAGGTATAAAACACTATTAATTGGTATAAGGGCGATGATAGTCTTGGGGTATCTATTCTCGACTTTTATTGAGTAGTGAGTTCCAATCCTCATGTGTGTCCACTAATTCGCAATGATGTCTCGTTCGCGAAAATTCAAAATTCGCATTGTTGATTATGGCCCGAAACCCTTTAGTGATTTACTACAGAAGGCCTGTGCCCTACAGTGGAACGTAAAAAGTGAATTTTAAAAAGTAGTACAAATGTTAATTTTCACGAAATAATCTCAATCATCGCTCGGTGTACTGAACAGGGCGAAGCAATACTTCACTCCGGGACAACGCTTCTCGCTTTAAAAACGTCGTGCTGTTGGGCCAAGTAGCGCTTGTCTAATCAATATCACACTGACAACGCTAAAATACGATAATGTCTCAAATAAAATAGTCCCAAGAAATTGACAGAGAAGTGATAAAATTATATTTCAATCCAACAGTTTGAATTAAACGAAACAAACAACTTTAATAAATGTACCCTCAACTTCTTTAACTTATATTCACTATAGCGTGTCCTTAAATCCCCTTTACACACACCGCCACTGTACGGTTATCGTATACACGTTATTGCGTAATAATTAGATAGATAGAAACTCTTTATTGCACACCAATCTAAAACAAGACAGTAACACACATTGTAATACATGAAATGCACAAAACGCCGTCTTATCGCTAGTTATGGTTTATAAGTCATAGCTATAGTTTATAGTTAGTGTGTATTAATTATTATACCAAACCATACCATACCATCAGCCTGTTTCTATCCACTGTTGGATATATGTCTCTCCCATGGATTGCTACTATATATGGGGTTAGTGAGGTATTAGCATGGAAATTTTCGTATTGTTTGTCATAGCATGGCTTAAATGGGGCCTGACTCTGTAGTCAGTATAGTAGCATGATAAGTATATTCAGTATAGTCACTGTAGTCAACATAATCATAGTCTTGGAATTTCTGTATCTAGACCTGTATGTAGTGTTTTTTAACTTAATTTCGATACCTTCTTACACCATCTGGCTGGTACTATCCACTGCCGAAATACGTCTGTCCGCTGTCAAGTTCGAAATAAGTTCGCTGTTAGTTTTTCTCATACCAGCGACTTTCTTTTAACGATTTACGGCGAATTTCGACTTTCGTCCATCATTAATGGACGAAGACAAACAAATAAAAAGGCATCGTTTTATTTCTATATGGGATTTAGTTTATATATCATACATGTATCGTAATACATATCCCATATATGTTTGTATATTCCAATATTAGTTAAGATTTAATTAGTTTACAATGTAATCGCAGTGTATTATTTGTTCAAATTAACACATTGTATCGTCTTAACAAATCTTTTATGCCAGTTTAGTATCTACACTACACATTCTGTTTATACGGTAACCGTAACATAATATGTGAAAGAACCTTTATAAGATATACCTCACAGACGAACAAACCGCTAGTCACTTCGTATAACTGCAAGTCGTATATTTGCTGCTATTTCTTATTTTTGAGGTCGGGTGCACTTTGCGTTAGAAATACACTTTGGAAAGGGTAGGCGACTTTGAGTGATATATTAAGTTGGTAACCATAGATTTTTGGAGTGGTGATAGCCTACGGGTATTTTTATTTATACTCGATATACGCTGTCTTCATGACAGAATGGGCCCGGATGCGCTGCCTATAATTAGGTTGGTGATTTTCGTGAGATTTTCAAAACAATATTATTTTTAAAATTACTCCAACACGCAAAAGATCTTTCAAAACTTCTTATTACATAAAAAGGATATTGATATCTGTAAAAAATTTTGGCAAGTCCAGGTCTAGACGACTAACGAATTGGACGAGTAACGAATTTGATTAGTAACGAATTAGACGTGTAACGAATTTGACTAGCAACGAATTAGACGAGTAACGAATTTGACTAGCAACGAATTAGACTAGCAACGAATTAGACGAGTAACGAATTTGACTAGCAACGAATTAGACGAGTAACGAATTTGAGTAGTAACGATTTCGTCTATTAGATACGATCTATTTAGACGAGTGACAAAATTAGACGTGTAACGAATTTGACTATCAACGAATTAGACGATTAACGAATTTGAATGTTAACGATTTCGTCTATTAGATACGATCTATTTAGACGAGTAACGAATTAGACGAGTGACAAAATTAGACGTGTAACGAATTTGACTAGCAACGAATTAGACCAGTAACGAATTTGAATAGTAACGATTTCGTCTATTAGATACGATCTATTTAGACGAGTAACGAATTAGACGAGTGACAAAATTAGACGTGTAACGAATTTGACTAGCAACGAATTAGACGAGTAACGAATTTGAATAGTAACGATTTCGTCTATTAGATACGATCTATTTAGACGAGTAACGAATTAGACGAGTGACAAAATTAGACGTGTAACGAATTTGACTAGCAACGAATTAGACGAGTAACGAATTTGAATAGTAACGATTTCGTCTATTAGATACGATCTATTTAGACGAGTAACGAATTAGACGAGTGACAAAATTAGACGTGTAACGAATTTGACTAGCAACGAATTAGACGAGTAACGAATTTGAATAGTAACGATTTCGTCTATTAGATACGATCTATTTAGACGAGTAACGAATTAGACGAGTGACAAAATTAGACGTGTAACGAATTTGACTAGCAACGAATTAGACGAGTAACGAATTTGAATAGTAACGATTTCGTCTATCAGATACGATCTATTTAGACGAGTAACGAATTAGACGAGTGCCAAAATTAGACGAGTACCGAATTTGACTAGTGACGAAATAGACGAGTAACGAATTTCACTAATAACGGGAAATTGGGAACGGATAGGACGAGATGGGATGGTAATGGGCTCTAGCCTATCTCACACACTACATTGAGGAACATGATAAAGTGGGAAATTTAATACGTTTCACGGTAGTCCTCTGTGAGAGAGGGGTAACGAGGCCAGTCGAGTGCGCTCAACGGCTGTTGGATTACAGAATCCAACCCCCCCCCCCCACCCCTCAATACATTACAATTTATTTACAATTAATTTATAATAATAACTTCACCATTTACCTACACAACAAGCCCTTGCTTGTTGTGTAGGTAAATGGTTATTATCACCAGTACCTTTTACTTTAATAGGTCATCATAATGTATTAATCATTTTGTAAATCCACCATAACATACATACGACTTAAGTAAATTCAATGAAAATCCGCAACTCGATGATGACTCGTCAGAAAAATTGTAATTCACGTCACTCGGAGGAAGTAAGTGCGTTATGCGCAAGCAAACACTCGCGTTTGAGGCTTTCCGAAATGATATGTAAACGTAAAGAGGCAATATATTTACGCAGTAGATAGACTTAACAGTAGTAAATCTCCAAGTTATTGTACCTCGTGCACGCATTTTTTTTTTCTTTATGGACAAAAGGTAGCAGACAAGCCATCCACCGGATGGTAAATTGTTATTATCGTCCCATGGACATCCGGGATATATATCAACATCAGTCCAGAACCACAAATGTCGGCATGCCCCAAGATGGGTCGCCAACCTTTGGAGATATAGGAATGGATTTTGAGAACGGTTTGGAAAAATGGGGAGGGATAGCATAGGATGGGATGGGAATGGGCTGAAACACGTATGTACATTGGAACAATAGGATGAAGTGGGAAATTCAGTACACTTCAAGGTAGTGTGAGAGAGGGTGCGCTGCCGACTTTGCAGAATCCTATCCACAGCTCTTTTGAATTGCGTACATTGGGAACTGGAATACGTTTCAAGGTATATATATGAAATTATTTTGAAAATAACGATGCATTACTGCTTGCTATCCGCACTTTGCATTTATTAAGTAAGCCGATACGCAGAGGTATTTAATAGGAAACGAATGTTTACTGATAATATGCCAGAGAGCACTGTTAGATATTCGTTTAAAACGTCATATTCAATAATTTAGTCGATTACGGTTTTGATCCAAATATTAAAAATGAAGAGTAAATCAATTGACTTCGAGCGCTGTCCTTTTCCTAGTCCGCCATCTTGTTGACACTATTCATTTTCATTCACTCTCATTGGTTGGACGCGCGAGCGTAGTTTTTTATAATTGGAAGATAATGATTTATTATTATTTATTAGTGTATTATGCTGTCAAAATTCAAGTGTTTGCTGGAAGTTTATGTATAATAATTTAGTGTATACCATCAGGCCTGTTAAAATTGTAGTATGTTTGCTGGTGAATTATAATCTGTGCCTTGACTACTGGAGTTTGATTTTAATAGTACGGGGTTTCTGTGGCTCTTGACATACCAGACACTTCGTCGACAATTTTGGTAGCCTATACTTAAGCGAGCAGCAAAAACGTGTGAAATTAGCAGCAAATCTTCAACAAAACAACCTATTTATTAGTAATTAAAGTACTGTAACTGTAACCAGCCCTATTAACTTCCACCGCGTTCCAACGGGGACTCTTTAAGCACATTGTCAGCTCACGTGCATGTTTCCTTATTGACTTACTGAAGTTTTAATATCTAGAAAACTAGAACCGACAAATAGGCAATGGGCAATAGGCACCTTTGCTATTGAACCTCTCTGATCAACCAAATTTGAAGGAGGAGAGTGCAGGCCACGTTACCCCTCTATCACAGAAAACACCTTGAAATGTACTGCATTTCCCACTATATCCTATTCCATAATGTAGGTGCGTGTTTCGGCAGTGAGTGAGATATGCCAGAACCCATTCCCATGCCATCGTATCCTATGCCTCCCCATTTTCCCGACTCTTTCTCCAAATCAATATCTGCATCTCAAAAGTTAGGCAGCGCATCCGGGGCCGTGTTCAGCGTTGGCCATTCTGGACTGATGTTGGCATGAATCGCGGATGTGTATAGGCGACAGTATCCACTTACCATCAGGTGAACTGTATGCTCATCTGCCGCCAGCTTACTATATAAAAAAAATCAAGGATTGGCTGATAGAGAATGCCTCATAACATTGAGCTCGCCTTTTGTACTATAGTGTGCAATGGAGAATATGAATGTGACATAATATGAATGCGAGTATAATATGAAATATGATAGGTATGATATACATTTTATAAGCTATTGTTATTATTGGAATTTATAAAATTTATAATGCCCCAGCAGGTGGCCCTGCTGAGTCTAAGTCTAAATTTACTTAGTCTAAGTTTCTGCCTGTGTACATGATAGCATTGAATAAATGGTTACATCCCCATGCTCTTGTGCTTTCGTTACATCCCCAAGTAAAACACCTACGAATACATATTTTCAAGCATAAATTACAGCCTGATGTAACATGCCTGAACAACATATTCGTGGAAACCAGGTTACGTTATCAATATTGTTGTCACTATAACATTTGTCGCACAATTGATCCTGGGAGCGCCGGCTGCGTGATTTATGAAATATTCTCGAATCTTCCATTTTGCCCAACATTTTCCCCGAAGTGGAACAACGTCTGCAGGCAAATCCGTATCAATCTGTCGCAGCTCGCGCCTTTATGAATAGCAAAACACGTCACGAGCCAAACGGAATTCTGCACAGAGTAAATTACCTGAGGCAATGACATGACAGGGTAACTTTGAAGAGTCTACTTTGTATAGCATACCTATTTACCTGTCTTTTGCGAAGCCAAAAGTAAGGATTATGACATCGATCGATCAAAAAATAGGTACAGGTGGATAATTCCTTATGACAAAACTGTTTTTTCTTCATATAAGTCAATGGTGCAATTAGTACATTCTGCCAGTGTAAAGTTTTCTTCGTTATAAACAATTTCAAAGTCTAAAACGTATCCTGTCAATGTCCAGTCCCGTCGGAGTAAGTTAGGAGTCGCTCAGTAAAGTGATAGCTAGAATCTCTAGAGGGGGGCAACTGCCCTCCCCTGCCCCCCCTTGACAACGCCTTTGGATAGCAGGTTTACGAAAAACGCAGTCGTATGCTTTTATTTGATTATCACAAACATTAAAAACAAAAACATTTTGATGTTTAATAACCTATCTCTATTAAATCACAAAATGCACGATACACAATTTTCTACAATAAATCAAACAAAAACTCAACTTCACTTCTCTAGTTCCCGTCCCGTGACAAAACTGTGTACATGAGTGATACCAGTGGTGTAAAAAATATGTTACCATCACCATAAACGGGTAGCAATAATTACTTTTTAGATTAATTCTTTGCTTTATTTATTTACTTAAAATCAATTACGCAAACACATTAACCGTCTGAATTATTTCATTGTTAATATTATTACAGTTTACATAGAAAAAGTTTTTTTTTTTTAATTAATTCCATATTTTTCACATTGACAACATCGTCATGTCAAAATATAGAGTGCTCGCCACCAAAGAAGTTACGAGGAATTTAAAGAAACTAAATATGACAAGCCTGCCATTCTACAAAATAAATATTATTATGTCTGTTAGTGCAAACGCTCATAATTAGTGATGTACCTGAGGGTAAATCGATCGACTTCGACTTTGTTGTGCATGGACAGTCACTAGTCACCCCCTCCCTCGTAACACACTAGTAATTTGAAACTGGAGTGATTAACACCGCGCTAGCTAGCTACCTCGATAACTAAGAACCCTAATAATCGTGTTAAGTGTAATTTTAGAAGATACAGGGCCCCGTAAGTGATTTTGTGATTTGTTTATGCGCAACCAATGTCCGCTTATAATTTACTTTCTAATTTAGACACATCTTTATTGGTGTAAACAAAAATACAAAATTTGATAGGGTAAATTGAAACCAATAAGCTGGAAACAGTCGGCCGATCGCAGCGCCGCGCTTACGGGACTTATTTTGTGTCGCATACAGTAGGTAAATTTAAGCGTCTTGCAAATGCATCGAATTTAAGGCCGTATTGCTACATCTCTGTATTTTGGTTGATTGATTGATTATGAATTTGTCAACCTATGTGTTAGCTATATAGACGTTCTCAATTTTAATTAATTTAAGTTTAAAAAATGATTTTATTACGTTCCACTTACTACACAACACTTAGGTGTCAAGAATGTGATTCGAAAGTGGACGTTATTTTAGTGTACCTGTCGTCTGTGTGCTATCATTGCTATATGGATAATATGCTACGAAATCTTTAGTAGTTGCGATTAGAAAACAGTCTATATGTCATTTTGATGGCGCGAGATCAGTGGGTAAAACTATAACGTCACTAGATGCACAATTTGATCCATGTACTCGTAGGATCAACGGAAATGCTGAAATAAGAAAAATGACTGCCAACTGCGCGGTACGATGGGGCATAAGTGATTGGGAAAAAATACGAAAGTGATTAATAATAGAAAATGACATTGGTATATACCCGGACGATTCCTGACGTAGCACATCCAGGAGCAGCTGGCGATTTACACCTTATCACAGCACTAGGATCGCGACCCGATTGTTATTGTTTTTGGTAAAAAATAAATATTTCAATGGGGCCGAACGAACAGTCGGCGGAGCGGCGCGGGGAGAGTTTGTAACGATATGCGAATTTTATCCCGGGAAAAAAAGGTGGCTAAAGGCCCCGTTTGAAAACGTGGCCAAAACAATAAAGCGGCGCGAACACATTTGTCATCAAATGTACCAATAATAACTATTTCATTAAAGACAAACAACAACAAACTTCTTGCATTACAAAGGTTTTCATAAGAACTACTGACAGTTGCTTTATCGCGAGTATCCGACACTGGATCTAGATAAATTCAATGGGAGATTGTGAACTCGTCCAGGAGACTCCTTGACTGCACTTGACTGTTCAAACACTCGAAAGTTGCAGCGGTTGCCAACTCTGAATAGTTTTTTATATCTGTGTATGTACGTATTTACAGTCAAATCATCGCTTAGTCGCCTTCATTCATGCAACAAATCATACAACGCATACAGCGCATTCATACAAATTTATGTATTGTATACATTTCAGATAAGTCACTTGTATATTGATATTGACATTAACCCTTTTTTATTGAAAAGGGCAGCAGACGAGCATACAGTCCACCTGATGGTAAGTGGATACTGTCGTCCATAGACAGCCGCGATACATGACGATCTTAGTCCAGAATGACGACAATGGGCACGCTCCTGAATGCGCTGCCTATCTTTGCAGATTATAGATTAGGAATGGTTGGGAAAATTACGGGAGGGATAGGATGAGATGGGAATGGGCTCTGGCATATTTTACCCACTACCGAAACACGTGCGTACATTGAGGAAATAAAATAAAGTAGGAAATGCAATACATTTCAAGTTAGTGTTAGAGAGGGATAATGCAGCGCGCGCTCCCTACCTACAAGGTAAAATTGGTATACCATCTATATATAGACCATTATTATTAGCTATATGTAGACCTTTATTATGTAGTTTCTCTTTACCAACCAAAAGTTGCCTGGAAGGGACCGCTTTGGCGATAAGGCCGCCTGTTGTGCTTTTCGTATTACTTAAGCTGCCATGTTGCAATATGAATTGGTGTACAATAAACCGTTTACCTATCTATCTATCTATAGAGAGTTACGTCTGTCTGTCTGTATGTCTGTTTTGGAGGGGAAAGGTGCAAGCTACATGCTCGCAGCCGATGGACGCGTCCATCTCACAGTAGGCTACCGTATTTACGTACTACATTTCCCATTATTATCCTCCATTTTACGTAGATGTATCGCTCGAGAGTGAGATATGCCGGAGCTGATACCCCATCCCATTTATATCCACATACCCTATCGAATAGAAATTATTAGAGAGAGAGAGAGAGAGATCGATTAGAGAGAGAAGAGAGAAAGAAGAAACTTTATCCCGTTTATCGAGTTGAAAGTACAATGTCATTGGGAACTCTTTATCCCAATTACACTCTTTACTCGCCACCCCATTCGACTTTTTATGAAGGTTGTGAACTGTAATATGACAAGGAAATCACCTCGCCCATTATTCTCTATTCCCGTCTTGTATTATTAATTCTCTTTGAAATTTCTAAAGCAACACTCGAGAGTATGCCAATGATTGTCTTTCTTGGCTGATGTCGGCGTGTAAGGTTCATGGTGGCTTGTCTTCCACCTAAAATAGTAATAATAAAAAAATAGTGGAGTGTAGGCTTTCTCCGCCGGTGTCCATATTAATTGAATCTTCCGGGCTACTTGGCCGAGGTCTTCTGGAATCTCTTCTCTTTTTTCCAAACGTTTCGTGCTAACGTGCAGCAACAGCACAATTGCACTTGAGAAGCCGAAGAGATAACATCTCTCCGAAAGTGAACGCAGTCGCCACTGAAGATGTCAAACGTTTGGAAAAAAGAGAAGAGATTCCAGAAGATCTCGGCCAAGTAGCCCGGAAGATTCAATTAATAATAAAAAAATAGTAACTCATAGGAAAGTTTGGATAGAACTTCGATCGCTGTAAAACTTACACATGCCGTAATCCGTGTACGGACAAGAGGCGATGCAGTTGCTCGGGTGATATCGCAACGCGTTGTTTGTTTACATAGACTACATTGAGGACACGAACTTAGTGCAGATAGGAGCGGAAAGATTTACCGCCTATGGAATAGCAAAATCTTTTAGAGCATGATCTCCTGACGAAGAAAAAATAAATGTCGCTCACCTAGACTATGGAGTAGGGAGTTATGACGTCATCAATATGACTGCGACTGTCATAGTGATGGCTGGCGACGCTTTATTCATTTTCGAATATCTCGAGAACTACGTGAGCGATTTTCACGTGGGAGGTATCATATGAAAGCTATTTAAATTATTACCTAATAAAAATGTTATTGTGACCTAATAGCATAGATATATAAAAAGGAATATTTACAAAAATATGCTTTTTTTTCCTTCTTAGCCTTATTTTTTTTTCAATATAACAAATCAAACTACCCACATTATTGTAAATAACATTTAATAATAAATTGTTGCTGCATTATTGCCCTTTCTAATAAACTTCGTTCTGTAACAATACCATATATTGAATTGATGTTGATGTTGCCATATATTGATGTTGCCGAATCACTGCGATAACGGTTATTTGCATTGCAACTGATATTTGACTATTTGAGGATTACTACCTATATCACAGCATAAAAGTAAATGTATTTGTATATATCTATATATTGTGTATATCCATACATATATAGGTGTTTATCTTCTCTATTTTAAATATTGTAATGTAATATGCACATATTTATTTCATCACTCACTCTCATAAATTATAATTTACATTATATTTATCTACACGTCCTATAGGCCCAAGAACTGTGTTGAACGGCGCACACCGCTGTTTACACTCGTTGACGCGTCTTGGTTCCGTCTGAAAATCAGCGCTGTATGCTGTTTTTTACGGTATACGGCTTGTGCTGAGACGGATACCCTTTCCATACACATTTGACCACGCAGTTTTTATCGCCTTGTTTTAATTTTTTTTTTGTTTGCTAATATGTGTTTTAATTACTTTTAGAATAAGAAATAATCATGTGACGCGATCGCTTGGTTGTGTGAAATAAAAAATCTATCTATATATTAATAAATCAATTGTTATTTTTGTAACGTTATATATTAATAAGTGCTGGTACTGGGTTTTAAATCTCACTTGGTGTGTGTATGTGTGCGAGCGTGTGGGTGTTTATGTGTTTGGGTGTGCGTTTCAGGGTGTGTGTATGTACGTTTATATGTGTGTTGTAAGTGGGAATAGGGAGGGTTGTAACTCCCACGAATAGCCAACACGTTCGACGTATGCTTCTTTGTTTGTAGCCCTTACGCTCTCCGCTCTCGCTGCCACTAAAGCTGTAACCTTTACAATCACTGTTGTGTCGAGTGTGCCCCGCTCGCGTTTAACAAACTTTGACCACGTGCTCACGTACACGCTGCAATTAATAATTATGTAATAACTTTGAGCTTGTTTTGAAGGGCTATAACAAATTTTCCATTGAATTTTCAGGAAGTGATATAACAAAATTATTTTTTAAAAGTAATGTTCGTACTTAATTTGTGTTGTAAGGATTTGTGTTTATATTGAAGGGATAAAATGCCACGACTCAGGTCGATACGGTATTTTGTTTGATAATCTTTTTCGTAGGATATCTTTATAGTCGTCTCCCTCACGTAAAACTACGCATGGTTAAATAAAATTGGAAATTTGGATTTTGGAAAGACTAAAATTTGGAAAGACGCTCAGATAATCCCTATTCCCAAAAAAGGAAATCCATTCCCTTTCTCTGATTACCGTCCTATATCCATATTACCTTTCCCATCCAAAGTCCTCGAGTGTCTTATACATCAACAGATAAGCTGCTTCCTCTCTAATAATTCCCTCTACAATCCCCACCAATCCGGTATCCATCCTGGTCATAGTACGACTACAGCTCTCGTCAAAGTCACGGATGATATCCCGCTGGGCGTGGAAAGCAAAAAGTTAACATTATTAACCCTACTCGACTTCAGTAATGCTTTTAATACCGTTGATTTCGATATCATGCTAGGTATATTGCGCTCCTTTAACATATCTCCATCGGAGATAGACTGGTTTAGTAGTTACTTGTGTGGGCGACGGTAACGTGTGCGCTGATACCATCTCTTCCTGGAGTACTACATCTGCCGGCGTACCCCAAGGTGGCGTGTTGTTCCCTCTCCTATTTACAATTTTCATAAACTCTATTACCCATCAGCTTACTTCTTCCTACCATCTCTATGCAGACGACTTACAAATTTATACACAAGCCACGTTGGATAACCTCAACAATGCAGTAGACGTAATTAACACTGACTTGATTCGCATCCTTGAATGAAGCAAATCACATGGATTATGAGTCAATTCTGCAAAGAGTCCGGTAATTATTGTTGCTAGTTCTAAGTTCATTAGTAAAATTGATTGGCAACACCTCCGTATATATATATTTTTTTTTAGACTAGTGGGCGGACGAGCAAGCAGTCCCACGTGATGGTAAGTGTTACCGCCGCCCATGGACACCTGCAACACCGGGGGGTATGCGGGCGCGCCGCCGACCTTGCAAAATCCTATTCATGGCTTTGACATTTGCTTTGCATATTTTTGACACTAAAATTGCGCTAGTTCAATCTCTACTTTTCCCTTCACTTGATTATGCTGATACCTGTTATCTCGACTTAACGGAAGACCAACTCAATAAGCTTGAAGGCCTCCAAAATCTTTGCATCCGGTTCATATTTGGACTGCGTAAATATGACCATGTTTTTCTTTTTATATATAAAAAAGTGGGCGGACGAGCAAGCGGTCCCACGTGATGGTAAGTGTTACCGCCGTCCATGGACACCTTGTTTCCGAATTTCGTAATAAGCTCAAGTGGCTTCCAATCCGACTTCGCAGAAATACGCATATACTTTCACTTCTCTCCTCTGTACTTTTTAATCCTTTGAAGCCACAATATTTGAAGGAGCATATTGAATTCTTTGCTTCACAATCCACGTACTTACGTTCTTCTGAAAACTTACTTCTTAAATTTCCTACCCATTGATCAAATTTCTTTACTAACTCTTTCTCTGTGCAGGCTGCTAGGCTTTGGAACTTCTTACCAGTTGTCATTAGACGTGCTCAGTCGCTGTCTAGTTTTAAAGGCAAGTTAGAAATCATTATTCTATTAGTTAGTTCCTTTGGATTGCTATTTTCTTTCTTTACCTAATGATTTCCTCTCGCTACGTTTTTGTTTCTAACCTGTTCTCTATTTCGTCCCTTGAAAACCTCAATTCCCTCTTATTTTTCTTTCGTTGTCAACTTTAATCTTATTTGCGAATTGATATTGGGGGCAGTGCAGATGTAGACATGTATGTATGTATTTATATATTATTAAGTTATTTATTATTCCAATTAAACAACTTTGAACGGTTTAAATCGCGTATATTAAAATGTTAAATGTTATATATACGCGATCTAAACCGTTCGAAGTTGTTTAATTGCTATGTATAGTAATCGCGATAATCTAAGAAAATATTATTTATTATTATATGCATTTATTATACTATATTTATTATCGATATTGTCGATAAGTATATATGGAACACGATCCAATTCATATGTGTATTTCGGTCCTTTTGCACTACCTATATCGATTTTCTAACAGGGCTTCTAACAAGGAATACCGACGTAGGTTGTCACTGGTGACTTACAACACGCGCACTTTGAGGACAGACGAGAAGATCGCTGAGCTGGAAGAGGAGATAGGCAAGTTGCACTGGGATATATTGGGGCTATCAGAAATCCGAAGAGAGGGGGAGGACACGATAACCCTGAAGTCCGGCAACTTGTTCTATTACCGGGAGGGCGACCAGCAGTCCCAAGGTGGTGTCGGGTTTATCGTCCATAAGTCCCTCGTAAATAATGTTGTAGCCATCACGAGTGTGTCGAGCAGGGTCGCGTACCTTATACTCAGAATATCCAAGAGATATTCGTTGAAGGTCATACAGGTCTACGCACCGACCTCGGCACACCCGGATAACGAAGTGGAAGCAATGTATGAGGACATTAGTAGAGCCATACATGCTTCGAAAACACACTACAATATTGTTATGGGGGATTTCAACGCGAAACTGGGCAAAAGAGGCGACGATGAGTTGAGAGTGGGGCAATTTGGATGTGGGCACCGGAACCAGAGGGGCCAGAGGCTGGCCGACTTTCTTGAGAAAGAGGGACTCTTTATGATGAACTCTTTCTTCAAGAAGCCGCCTCATAGGAAGTGGACCTGGATGAGCCCCGACGGTTCCGTTAAAAATGAGATAGACTTCATTATGGCCACAAAGAGACAAATATTCAATGATGTCTCCGTGATCCACAGGGTGAAAACCGGTAGTGATCACCGAATGGTTAGAGGCACATTGAATATAAACGTCAAGTTGGAAAGGTCCCGCCTGATGAAGTCTACGCTCCGACCTACTGCTGCCCACATACAAAACCCCGAAAGCTTTCAGCTTGAATTGTCAAATCGCTTCGATTGCCTAGAGGATTGCGTTGCAGTGGACGATATCAACAACAGGTTGGTAGAAACTGTCCATACGGTGGGGTCTAAATTCTTCAGACATCGTCGAAGAGATGGACCCCAAAAGCTCACCGACCACACCCTCGACCTCTTGGCGGAACGACGTTCGATGGCACTGCAGACTCCTGATGACGCGGAAGCATATCGGCAGCTCAATAGACGGATTCACCAGTCCTTGCGACACGACATCCGTCTCTTTAATACTAATCGTATTAAGGAGACGATAGAGCGGAATAAAGGCTCCAAAGTGTTCGCAAGAGACTTATCTATTGGGCAGAGCCAGTTGACGAAGCTGAAGAGGGAGGACGGCAGTGTCACTTCCGACAAACAAGAGGTACTGAGGGAGATCGAGAAGTTCTATGGACAGTTGTATACCTCGGTCGCTAAACCTGTTGGCAACTTGGCCAAAGACCCAAGAGCCAAGTTGACCCGACACTATACCGAAGACATCCCGGACATCAGCCTGTACGAGATTAGGATGGCCCTCAAACAGCTTAGAAACAACAAGGCGCCGGGTGAAGACGGAATCACTTCAGAGCTTCTGAAAGCGGGTGGAACACCGATACTGAAAGTCCTTCAGAAGCTCTTTAATTCCGTCTTGCTCGAAGGTATTACGCCGGAGGCATGGAACAGAAGCGTGGTGGTGCTCTTCTTCAAGAAAGGCGACAAGACCTTGTTGAAGAACTATAGGCCCATCTCGCTTCTGAGCCATGTTTATAAGCTGTTTTCGAGGGTTGTCACGAATCGTCTCGAGCGCAGGTTTGATGACTTCCAGCCTCCCGAACAAGCCGGTTTCCGAAAAGGCTATAGTACCATAGACCACATCCATACGCTGCGGCAAGTTATACAGAAGACCGAGGAGTATAACTTGCCATTATGCTTAGCGTTTGTGGACTATGAGAAAGCCTTTGATTCGATCGAGACTTGGGCAGTGCTACAGTCCCTCCAGCGGTGCCATATTGACTATCGGTATATCGAGGTGTTGAACTGTTTGTATAACAACGCCACCATGTTAGTCCGAGTACAGGAAGGGAGCACGGAGCCGATTCCATTGCAGAGGGGTGTGAGACAAGGAGATGTCATCTCTCCGAAGCTCTTCACCAATGCGATGGAAGACGCTTTCAAGCTCCTGGAATGGAAAGGACTCGGCATCAACGTTGATGGCGAATGCATCACTCACCTTCGATTTTCCGACGATATCGTGGTCATGGCAGAATCGCTGGAGGATCTTAGCACAATGCTCGGAGACCTCAATCGAGTTTCCCAACAGGTGGGCCTTAAAATGAACATGGACAAGACGAAAATCATGTCGAATGTCCATGTCGTGCCCACCCCAGTTTCAGTCGGGAGCTCGATTCTCGAAGTTGTTGACGAGTACGTCTACCTAGGCCAAACGGTCCAACTAGGTAGGTCCAACTTCGAGAAAGAGGTCAATCGACGAATCCAACTCGGCTGGGCAGCGTTCGGGAAGCTACGCAGCGTCTTCTCGTCCAAAATACCTCAGTGCTTGAAGACGAAGGTCTTCGACCAGTGTGTGTTGCCAGTGATGACCTACGGCACCGAGACGTGGTCTCTGACTATGGGCCTCATAAATAAGCTCACTGTCGCACAGCGAGCTATGGAGAGGGCTATGCTCGGGGTTTCTCTACGTGATCGAATCAGGAATGAGGAGATCCGTAGACGAACTAAAGTCACCGACATAGCGTCTCGGGTTAGCAAGCTGAAGTGGCAGTGGGCAGGGCACATAGCTCGAAGAACCGATGGCCGATGGGGCAGACGGGTTCTCGAATGGAGACCACGTACCGGCGGACGAAGCCGAGGACGTCCATCTGCTAGATGGACAGACGACCTCATAAAGGTTGCGGGCACCCGCTGGATGCAGGTCGCTGCCGATAGGTCTAAATGGCGGACAATGGGGGAGGCCTATGTCCAGCAGTGGACGTCCAAGGGCTGAGAAGAAGAAGAAGAAGAAGATATCGATTTTATTGTTCTCTATCCTAAGGTCGCATGGAAGAGATCGCCTTAGCGATAAGTTCGCCTATTGTATTCTGTCATTTATTATTTGTGCACATGTAATAACTATTTGTATGCAATAAAGAGTATTTATTATTATTATTATAAAAAAATTCGTTAATTCACTAATGCATGCTAGGTATACATTATTGGGAATTTTGGCTAATTGTTATTTGTTTTATGTTTGATTACTTTTCAAACATAGATTGTCCTAATTCTGCTGTGTGTAAAAGTCCATACATCCCTCATGCACAGGAACTGTGCATGATAAGGCCCATGTCCAGAGTGGCTACAGAAAGGACTGGTTGCATTGTATGTACTTATTATGTAACTGAAGAGATTTAAAGCAAATGTAAACAACGGCGTCGATCGGGTCAAATTATACTCCTAATTGTAATGAAATTATTAATACAATTAATAATTTTACTGCTAATTAAACCTTAATTAAGAAGTCTCAGCTTTAGCATTTTCGAAGTAAATAATTCTCAGAATTCAAATTATTTGAAAGAAAATTCAATAATACCGTGTTACAAGAAATAAGATTTGTCCTTTGTTGAATAACTCTCATAAATATTTAGAGCACATTTTAAAGATTCCTGAATGAATTATCCAGAAATAATGTTTGATAAAAATCATTTTCCCCATGTAACTTGAATGCTGAAGAAAGTCAATTATAATGAAAACCTGTTTAGGCTCTGAAGCCTTTTCTAAGGGTTCCTTTTTATTCAAAGACGGCAGTAGACGAGGATACAGTCCACCCAATGGTAAATGGATACTGTCGTCCATGAACATACGCGATACATACCAACATCGGTCCAGAATGACGAACGTTAGCATGCGTCAACGTTAGCTTTTGGAAATTTAATATTGAATTTGGAAAAGGGTTAGGAACATGGGTAATAGGAATGCTCCAAATCCTCTTTGGGGACGGGGGATCTAGAATATAATGGGATAAGGAGTTACAAATTATACTCTCCCTTCGATGGGATATGATACCGGAACACGTACGTACATTGAAGGATTATGATAGGAGAGGAGTGTAGTACATTTAACGGTAGCCTTCTGTAATTTTTCAAAGCAATTGTGATTAACTATTTTTGTCAATATAGACGTTTTACTGTACACTACGCATAGCAAGATAATTAATTAAGTAGGTATATAATAAGGAAAATACAGCCTGCGGCCTTATCGCAAAAGCCATTTCCTCCAGGCAATCTTTGGGTGGTAAGGAAATGAAGGTAAATAGTGCGAATTTGATACTTTTACTTTTTTATTTGTGTCGTGTGGTGTCCTGTGGCTATAGAACGGCACCAGCGCATCTTTTCCCGTGGGTCGTGTCGTGGCGACTAAGGGATAACAAAGTGGCTACCACAAGGCCTGAGGACCACCTCTAAAAGAGTGGACTCACCAAGTCTGAGACCATACATCCTACTCAAGATCAGCAGTCGAAACTGAACGGGCTGGTTGAATTTGTTTTATTTTACATCGGGCATCAACGGCCCATAATAGTATATGCAACCTATAAATATATACTCAAATAACTATTTATCACTATTAGGGATTTTATTGCTCGGTTTCGCTTCCCTACAGCGGCATATTATGAGGAATTAAACGATGCCCGCGGCTTCGTTCCTGTGCATTTAACTGCCTTTAATTATGACTCCATACAAAATTTCACGCCCTCTGTATTTCAACACAATTTTGAAAAACCGTGATGCATTGTTTAATTACTTGTATTGTAGAATATCTATACCAAGATTTAAGTAAATAGAACTGTAGCTACTTGCATAGGCAGCGTTAATGAACCAAAGAATTCCTATAAGCAACCAAAATTACATAGTTCTGAGAAGAACCGTTTGTTGTGTGATGACTTTACACGAAGATGCACTTGGTGTGGCGCTGCATTGAGACGTCTGCACTCCAAGACAATTCGTTTCCCCGTTGACGAGTCTCTCTTCATATGTATAAATACGAGGGGAGGTCTAACAATTTCCAGTCTGACAAAAAAAAGGACACTCAAGTTTTTATAACTATTTTTATTTTTCAATATTGTCTCCGTCTTTTTGAACATACTTTACGGGTCGTTTAATTAGCATTTCTATCCCAATATAAAAATAGTCAGAAGTTTTGTCTTCAAAAATGGACGAAAACCCGGTCACTTCATTATCAGTGGAAAATCTTTGAGTATATTTGGGTGGGGAATTTCCGTGACGCCACTCTTTGAAACAGCAGCTTTCGCAACTGCGGCGGCGTTGCCAGGTGCATTGTCATAATTTGCTGAGTTTTCCAGGATGTTTCTGTTCGATTGCTTCTTGCAATTGCTCTATAAGCTCAGCAGAATGGCGTCCAGTCACCGCAGTATCACGATCTTTTATGATACTTTTATGAATATCCCTTGAAAATCCCAGAATATCGAAGCCATAATCTTTTTGGTGGGCTGCTTCAGCTTTGCCTTTCTAGGCGGTGCTTCACCGGAACATCGATACTCCATCGAGTCCCGTTTAGAAAGGGTATCATAGTAAGCATAAAACTATAGTTTTATCCCCAGTAACAATTAACTTCAAAAAATTGTTTCCATTTCTCTGCGAGGCCTCCAAAAGTACCTCAGAGCACGCCACTCGTTCACTCGTTGCACACTTGAAAGAAGTTTGGCATCCACCTCGCACTAACTTTATTCATATGAAGATGTTCATAAGGAATCCTAAAGACTGTAGTTTTTGAAATACCTGTCCTCGCTGCTATTTCTTTCGTCTTTAGGTGTCGGTCGCTCAAAACTTCTTCTTCCACTAATTTGATGTTGCTTGGAGCGAGTGACGAAACGAGGTTCGTCGTCGATGGACTCTCGTCCAAAATGAAATTGCTTACACCAATCTTTGACAGTGGAAAATGATGGAGAATAATCCTCGTACATATTATCCAACCTTTGTTTGATAACGGTCGGGCTATCATCTTCCTTTGTAATGAACTTAATCACGGAACGATATTCCAGTTTAAATAATAGGGGTTAAAGTATGAAATTGCCGTTTTATAGTAATAGATACTTTGAATTGACATAAAACCTTCATGGTGTGAGATTTTCGAGTGAAACTTTTTTCACAAGATACCTATGAGGTTCTTCTTTTAAAAAATGTGCAACATTCGATTTTCGACTTTCAATTGTTTTTTTATTCAGCTTAGACAGGAAAGATGGATACTTCGAAAATCCGAGTAATCTTTGAATACGAGTTCCGACGCGGAACTAACGCGGCAGAAACGGCGGCATCATTTAACGTTATCTTACCTACAATATTGACTCATTTGCATCAAATCAATAAGATAAAAAAATATGAAAAATGGGTGCCTCATGATTTGACTGATCTGCAGAAAGAAACGCATGTTGAAACTTGCGTTGCTTTGTTGAATCGGTACAGAAATGAAGGAATATGGGATCGAATTGTGACATGTAACGAAAAGTGGATTCTTTACGATAACCGAAAGCAAAAAATGCAATGGCTGACCCCAGGGCAAACGTCGCAACAGTGCCCTAAGGCAAAGCTTACCAATAAAAAGGTAATGGTAACTGTTTGGTGGTCTATTCGTGGTGTTATTCACTATAGCTTTCTCAGGTCTGGTCAAGCAATAACAGCAGATGTTTACTGTGCCGAACTTCGAACAATGATGGCGAAACAGCAGTGAAACAGCTCCGACTCGTGAATCGATCTTCACCATTATTGCTCCATGATAACGCAAGACCTCACACTGCACGAGAAACCGTTGTAACTCTATAGGAGCTGCAGTTAGAAACCATACGTCATCCTCCGTACTCGCTAGACCTTGCTCCAACGGACTACCATTTTTTCGTGATTTGGACAATTTTCTACGTGGTAAAAAATTTTCTTCCCAAGAGGCAGTACAAAATGCTTTCACACAGTTTGTCGAATATACATCCCCAGAGTTCTATCGCAAAGGCATAAATGAACTTCCGTTTAGATGGCAACAATGTATAGATAATGAGGGTAAATATTTTGATTAAATAAATATGTTACATTTTAGAAAAAGCGAGTTTTAATTTTTCAGTACAAATCGGCAATTTCATACTTTAACCCCTAATATATTAAAGATTTTGCGACTTCCTGTTGTTGACCGAGGGTTATTAAAAAATAACTAGGATTGAACTCTAAAAAATATACACGAATTAACAGGATAAATGACAATTACAATGACTTATAATATGTTTTTTTAGACATTTAAAAATGTGTCAGGCCAGAAACTTCTGGACCTCACTGGTATATGTTAGCACGTTTCTGTTTAAACAGAATCTTCAAACACCTAACTTTAAGTTAGAAAGGTCCTTTTGCTCAAATAACGTCACATATTTTTGTAATTTAAAATTATAGTCGATCGATCAATCGGTTAATCCCAACACAAGTTGTACCGACAACAGCGAGACTTTGTTAACGTGATTAACAACCGATGCGTAAGCATTAATTAGGAATAATGCTGAGCAGCCAGCGTACTAATTCAGTTACCGATATTTTAATGGAGTCCAACTTCGGTTTCTGGAATCTAACTCGATTATGTACGAAAATGAATATTTTAATAGTTTCGACAATAAAATCGAATAGTTAACAGAGTTCTGACAAATTTAATAACCCTCTCCTGAAATTACCTATAAATGAATGTTAAAATTTTGATAATTTCATGTAGGACTTTTTGGTTTATTTCAAATTACTAAATATTTTACAAATTATATTTCTTCTATATAATTTACGGAAATACATTATCAAAAATAGAAATCAAATCAAAATACCATCACAAAATCACCATACGAGGTATTTAGAAACAGCATCGAGATATAAAAACATGAATTATAAATAATATTCGAGATAAAACGGTCAGTAATCCACCCTAGAGGGCCGTGTCCGGGATATGATTTTACATAACGAGGGTCCCGGCTTCTTGTGATGAGGTGTGATGAGGTGACCAGGGGAATGGGAAAGGATGTAGGGTGACGGGTGACACACGAGCCGTAGATAATATAAAGATAATATTCCAACTGAAATAATAACCAGAATATACTTCAAAGTCGACGCACCCTTAAAGATCAAATATTTCTGCACAAATTCCTTAACGACAGGATTGACTCCCCCCTATTTGCCAAATAAAATTTGTCCCCAACTAAATATTAGGAACATAAACCAATTATTTGATTTACCTTTTGTCCGTATTAACTATTCTAAAATGCATTTATTTTTTCGTCTTGAAAGAGTTATAATAAAAATTTCTCTAGCACTGACATTTTGCAATTAAGTAAATACTTTTGTAAGGAAAATCAAAATTTATGTATTATCCCGTGCTTAAAACAACGAGTATATTATTGTAATAATATTTTATCTGTATTCCACTTGTTAAGGTTTATGTAATGTGTAATTTGCGGTAGCTCAAATGGTATACGAATCAGTTATAATTTTATGTATTTATATGTACAATTATACTGTTTGTGCCTAAATAAAGAAAGAGATTTATCTATCAAGCTACGGTCATCATTGTAATCAGACCTTTTATTGTACACTGCTGAACATGGGGCTCCACATGTATATTGTCTTGTGCATGTGGAGTGTATGACCTTAAAACGACACGCTAACCAATCGGGTTAGTGACTCCACCCTTTTAGAGATGATGTAGTTCCTGGAGATGATGTAGATGATGCGCTTGTGGTAGCGTCTTTGTCATCACTTAGTCGCCTTTTACGACCAACATTTTGAAGAGATGGGGTGATGCTACTCTAAAGCCAGCCGACATGGTATATTTGATTTGAGTTCACTGACGTGAAAATTTTACGAATCTTTTCTTACAATTTTTGTCTGAGTTTATACCAAAAGGGTTGTGATGATCTGTAAATATTTTCAAAAGAGGACTCTTTGAGATCGGTGGGTCTCACCTATCCTTCCTGGTGTTACAATTATGTGCACCGCTGAATCGTCTTTCCCGACGTAAACTATTCGTAGCCTTCGTAGCTGCCAAGCCCGTTACAACGGTCGGTGCATTCAGGGCGAAGCGTCGGTGAAAATAAAATACGTTTTTATGCGGTATAGACCCAACTAATTGTTTAAATCATAATCGTGATTGACCATTACACCATTTTAACGCACGGACAACCTCATTAGTCACAGTCACCAATTACAGCATTATTCACGTTTACACATTAGATTAATTACTACACACGTATATAAAATAGTATTTTTAACATTTCTTCCATTCACTAACTAGTTCACCAATATGCTTGCAGTACGTTCGGTTGTATTTGCTTGTGCTGTATTTGTAGCCACAACAGAAGCATTGGAATGTGCGGGCGATATGTTTGGTGAGTTCAATAATTCTACTTCCATCTTGGAAAACAAAGCCGCTACCACGAGCGCTGAGGAACCACACTACCTCTCAAAGAGTGGAATCGCCAACCCAATTGCCAGCCCTCTGATGGGCAAAGTGGCTTTCCAAGTTCATAGATCCTCATGCACAATCCTTCTGTTTTGAATAATCCCTACCACCTGAGCTAACGTTGCACAATGCGTTTCTATATTCAACATGTAGGCAGATGCACCAGCGTAAACGTTTGATATGCAGCTCTTAAAAAAATTGCCTTTAAAATAAATAATATTTATTAGATAGACATAACGTAATTAATATGTGTTTTTATTTCGCAGGTGAAGTAACACCAGACGAAGTACATCTGGACCCTACCCATCTACCTCCTGGGTATCCTGTATTTAGTGTCTACGTACCGGATGTAAGTATTAATCTATTTTTAAGCTACCCGTAACAAGGTCTTTTATAATCCACTGTTGGCCATGGGCCACTTCATGCAGATTGTTTTGTGCACAGAGTATGTATAGCCTTAAAACGACTTGCTGGTGAAGCGGCACTGGCGAGTCTACCTTTTTGGAGGTGGTGCCGTTTATTTATTTTATGTCGGCTTCATATGAATTCGCCTGTTTCGTCGCGCAGACAGTCAAACTTTGGAATGCGATCCCCGCTGACATTAGAAATGTTTCGAACAAGAATACTTTTTGTTTGGAATTGGCGCGAGCATCTTTGCATACCCGCATTCATTGATTATTTGAAGCAACATTTTTTTTGTCCCCGCCATATTGAAGGCGGTTTGAGAATTTGATATTTTGGTAGTAACACGCGCTCGGCGGCGAGCAGAGTTAAATTGGAGTTAAATTCACACCGCGGTCTCGGACAGTTGATTATTGATATTCGCGCCTATTAATAGGTCTTGTTCGCGATATCCTTGTGCCACGCGAGTGTTTTGGTTGGAATTGTTTGGGTGTGATTGTGCTTGTGGTTTGGAGTCATTTCTCGAGGTGATTTGCTGCCGGGTGTGAGTTGCCGAACGATAGCGGCCACCGGCTCACCACAGGACGAGACTTGGATTACTACACAAGTATTTATTGGGAATTTATGTATTTATTTATTCAATCACACTAAGATAGGTCACGTCTAGTAGGGACTAGCGTAGGAACACTTTCCAGATTTGTGCGTGGGCAAACCCACCTGGGGTAAGTGAGGCCTGTATATCCTATTATTGTGCTTACCCACCATTGTGGTGGTTATTGAGTAAGTTTACTACATTTGGGCCCGAGTGCACATTCCTCGGGCTGCTTTCGCGTAACGCGAGGCAGGTGCGCGCCTAGTGTGCGCATCGTAAACATCTGGTAGCAGAGCGTGGTTGATACCGTCATCAACCATTTTTTTTTTGTTTTTTTTTGTTTTGTCATTATTCATCAACTTGATAATTGTAACTTCCCGTGTTAAGGGCCTTGCGTATATTGGGTCCACGCTCCTGCTACATCGTAAACATCTGGTAGCAGAGCGTGGTTTGATACCGTTACGTGATATTGATGATATTGATAATACCGTTAGGTAGTTAATATTGATGACCTTTTGTATTGTTTGTATATTGGTAATTTGAATTAAATAGTTTGTTTTGATTTTATATTTTACGTTCACGGTTTGAAGGCTAGGCCCTAAGTATAATTTTTATTCTGAGGATATTTTGTATCCACGCGTGCGACGTTTAGTAGCTGACTAGTTACCCACACGCGTTAATAATTTATTTTGGATATAACGCTTCACGTTTGTTTTGATAGCTGGACATTGCGGTTTTCTTGAGTCCACGCTCGTGTACATTTTTGATTGCGTTTATTTTAATTTGATAATTTGATAACTTAATTTGTTTTCTTTTTTGTTGATGTTTTGTCAGGTAGTTTTAATTAATATTTTGGACGGTAATACCTTCTTGAAGACACATACGCACCCCTTTTGTTTTTTATTGTGCCTCCACTGCATTTGTTGTTTTTTTTATTTTGTTATTTTTTTTTGTTATTGTTGTTTTTTTTACTTTTATTTTTGTTTTTTATTTTTGGTTTTTGTTTTGTATTGCGTGCGTCCTGAGGTGTAGACATGTCTGTCAAGGTGACCTTTTCCACACATCAGTCCGCAATGACTGCTCAGTTGAGATGGTTTGCATCTGCGGTTGCAATGGTCAACCGGCCGGACCGGAAGCAAGCCTTACTCGCCCGGGCGAGTGAAATGCCGGCCCGTTTGGTGGCGTTAGATAGGAGTTTTGCTGAGGGCTTGACATTTATGGCGAATTTGGAAACGCCTGTACCGGACGAGCAGAAGCAGCGTTATGAAGCGGACTTTGGCCAGATTTACGATTTTGTGGACGCAATTAACGAGGCGGTCTCCCACATCTCAGCTCCCTCTGGTGGGGATTCACTTGTTGCACCCCACGCCTTGTTGGGTCGTCTCCCCACGCTCAACCTTCCCACCTTTGACGGTGATTTGGACCAGTGGTTGAGCTACTATGGGATGTTCAACAGTTTGGTGGACTCCCATTCCGACCTGTCAGCTGCTCAAAAAATGGCGTACCTGTTGGCCTCCTTACAGGGAGAGGCTCTAGGCCTGGTACAGCACCTGAAGGTCGATGACAGCACCTACTCGACAGCCATGGACTTGTTAAAGCGCCGTTACCACAACGTGCGCCTTTTGGCTGACACCCATGTGGGGCAAATTTTGAATCTGCCTAAGGTTGCCTGTGCGTCAGCCTTACGGACAGACATTGTTAACCCGGTTTTGGTGGCGGTTAACGCCTTAAGGCGATTGGACTTACCTGTGGACCAGTGGTCCTTTTTGTTGCTCCATATTGTGTTGGCGAAACTGCCTTTGGAGATGCGGCTGCGCTTTGAGCGACAGTATGGTGAGGACAGCTCCACTCACCTGCCTTCCTATGAGGACCTGGAAAGGTTCTTGGAAGACGAGTGTCGCAGGGTGGATACCGTGGAGGGTTCCGCTCCCTTGGTGCCGCAGTCTAGTGTTCGCCGAGAGCGACCACTGGCCCGACCGCAGGGTCCGCCGGGTCTCAAGCAGTCACGGCCGAGATATGGGGTCTCCCAAGAGGAGTCCGTGGCTTGCAGATTCTGCAAGCGCTCCGGCCACCGGATGACTGCTTGCCACAAATTTGTGGCTTTGCGCGTAGCAGCGCGTCGACACATCGCCAAGGAGAGGCGATTGTGTTACCATTGCCTGGAGGGTCACTTCCAGCGAGAGTGTCCTCAGCCTCGTCCATGTGGACAATGTGGTGGTGCTCACCACGTTCTTTTGTGTGCGAACCGCAACCAGGAGGGTGCTGGTGTTCGCGATGCTGAGCGACACTCGGGTGCTCGCGCTGGTGGTGACAGTCCTGCCAGGTCCAGCGCCCAGGATCGAGCCTTTACGGGCGGGGGTAGGCGTTCGCCACCCCCTAGAGGCGCTGTTGGGTTTGCGGAGTACTCCACACTCTACCGCAACCGGAGATTCTCCCCCCCGCTGTTGGAGCGACCGAGGTTGGAACGGCGTCCACCCCGCCTAGGAAGGCAGGCTGCAGCCCCCCTCTCATCCGCACATGTTGTGCAGGGTCGTCGCGGTGAGGGCAGGGTAGACAGTTATCGTCCCCTGCCGCACTCGGGGAGGGGGGAGCCCTCACTCTGTAACTTCTCCCACTAGGGACTCGCAGCTCACCACGCTGAGAACCCAGAGACCATCCTTTTGCCTACGGTCTCTGTGCGGGTATGGGACCCGAAGGGCAACTCGATTGTTGTTCGTGCCCTTTTGGACTCGGGTGCCCAGGGTTGTATAGTCTCAGCTTGGTTGGTGAGCCAATTGGACCTCTGTGTCGGTCCTTCTCCTTTCCCAGTCTACGGAGTGGGAAACGTTAAGGTGACCAATAGAATTGGTCACACCTTTGTGGAATTTTCTCCAGTACCACTTGGAACCAGGAAAACCAAGATTCCGGTTATTGTGCTGGAGAATATATTGAGTAACCACCCGCGCATAAAGCTTCCTCCACCTGTCATAGCTTTGACAAAGGGTCTAGTCTTAGCTGACGCCATGTTTCATACTCCAGGTCCTGTTGACCTATTGTTGGGGAGTAATATTTTGGGACAGGTTTGTTCGGGGAATTGGAGAGCTTTGCAGCCTGGTGGTTTGGTAGTGGTCCCCACGATTTTTGGTTCGGCATTGTTGGGTCCTATCCTTCCGGTTTCGACCGTGTTTTTTGCTGAGGATGGGCTACGTGTGGGATCCACGCTTTCTGACGCCGTTCAGAAGTTTTGGGAAGTGGAGGAACCTCCCTCTATGCCTCGATTGTGTCCAGAGGACGAAGAGTGTGAAAGCTTCTACCAGAGCAACATAGGTCGCCTCGCCTCTGGTCAGCTTGTCACCCGTCTTCCCTTTTTGGCGAATAGGCCTCCGCTTGGTGAGTCTCGGCAGTTGGCTGAACGAAGATTGGTCTCCATGGAACGTCGCATGAAGCGGGATCCGGAGCTTCGCCGGAAATATATTGAGTTCATGCGAGAATATGAGGACTTGGGACACATGTCTGTGTCGAATATTAGTTGGCGCTCAGTGGAGCATTACTTCCTTCCTCATCATGCCGTTTTGAAGACGCCAGGTGGCAATATACGTGTAGTTTTTGATGGGTCAGCGCCTACTACTTCTGGTGTATCTTTGAATCAGTGTCTCCATGCCGGACCTAAGCTACATCGAGACATTGGAGATATCCTCACTGGGTTTCGTCGTCATGCAATTGTATTCGTCGCGGACATACGTCAGATGTTTAGACAGACGATAATTCATCGCGATGACCGGCGATTCCAGCTGATTTTGTGGCGAGAGCATCCTGACGATCCCATGGTTGTCTATGAACTTCGTGTCAACACCTATGGTTTGCGTTCTAGTCCCTTCATTGCGATCCGCTCGCTCTTGGAGCTAGCTGAACGAGAGCGGATAAGGTTTCCTCGCGCGGCTGCCATTTTGAAAGAGGATATTTATGTTGACGACTGCTGTAGTGGGGCAGCAACTGTAGAAGAGGCTCTCGTCTTGCGGGACGAATTGATTGACCTCATGAAAGCTGGTGGCTATGAATTGCGAAAGTGGCTGTCGAATTCACCTCGGCTCCTTGCCGATTTGCCGGAGGAGCACCAGCAGAATCCCCACATCTTCCAGAATGTAGACAATCCTGACATGTTGGCTGTCCTTGGTGTCCAGTATAGACCAGTCCAGGATGTCTTCACTTATCATGTGGACCTACAGTCCCCGAAGACTTGGTCGAAGCGATCAGTGTTGTCCACTGTCGCTCGGACTTATGATCCGAATGGTTGGATCAGTCCAGTCATTTTTTGGGCGAAATGTTTTTTGCAGAAATTATGGGCTGCTGAATTGTCGTGGGATGAGCCTCTTCATGGAGAGTTATTATTGGAATGGCTAGAGTTTGTGTCATCCCTCCCAGCTCTTAATCGGGTTTCCTTGCCCAGACGTTTCCTTCCGTCTGGAAAATATCGAGCTAGCCTTCATGGCTTTTGTGATGCTTCCGAGCGAGGATATGCAGCGGTTGTTTATCTACGCACAGTGGATGCTGCTGGACATGTTTTGGTCTTGCCGGTTCTAGCAAAGAGCAAGGTTGCGCCTATTCGCTCGCGTATGACAATACCGAAGCTAGAATTGTCAGGCGCCACTCTCTTGACTCGTCTCTTGAATCATGTCGTCGCTACTCTAGGGCGTTCCGTAGAGTTAGCAGACGTATTTGCATGGACAGACAGTCAAATTGTGCTTTGTTGGTTGCGAGCTTCTGTTCACACCTTGGAGGTGTTTGTGGCGAACCGTGTTTCCCAGATCCAGGCGTCGCAAGCTAGATTGATTTGGCGACATGTCCCTGGCGATATAAACCCAGCTGATTGTGCATCACGTGGATGCTCAGCCCTAGAGATTATTGGACATCCGTTGTGGTGGGGTCCGGACTGGCTGAAGGGACCAGTGTCAATTTGGCCGGCCTCACGGATCACTCTAGTTCAGCTTGCGATAGGCTTTGTAAGTTTACCAGTGGCCGATGGTGCCGGGAGCGGCCAAGCAGCGGAATCATCATGTGATCCCGATGTTTTGCTAGCCAGGTACAGCTCACTGGATAAACTTTTGAATGTGACATCTTGGGTTAGACGTTGGCGTCACAATGTTAAAAACCCACAGAATAAATTGTCGTCAGCCTTCATCTCGTCTGAGGAACGACATGAAGCGCTATTGAATTGGATTCGCGTAGTACAGTCTGTTAGCTTCGCTTCAGAGTTAAAAACTATGAAGGAAGGTCCCGCTAAATTGAAAGGCGCTATTGTGCGATTGAATCCCTTTTTGGATCCTTCCGGTCTACTGCGCGTGGGAGGTCGGCTTAGACATGCCAATTTGCCTCATGGTGTCCGCCATCCTCTTCTCTTGCCGAAAGATGGACATTTGGTGCGGTTGCTGGCGATTGATCGACACATCAAGAACTCCCATGCAGGCTGTAACGCACTGTTGGCGATTTTGCAACGCGAATTTTGGATTTTGTCGGCTAGACGACTCGTCCGGGGAGTCATTTTTCGTTGCATGTCTTGTTACCGAACTAAAGCTTCTACCATGCAACCCCAGATGGGCGATTTGCCCGCGGACCGAGTCTCTGAGTCTAGACCCTTTGCTACGGTTGGTACGGATTTTGCTGGCCCTTTTTTGGTGAAGTCATCTCAGCTTCGTAATGCCAAATCCGTAAAGGCATATTTGTGTGTGTTTGTGTGCCTGTCTACTAAGGCCACACACTTGGAAGTTGTGTCTGCTCTCTCCACAGAAGCCTTCGTAGCGGCCCTCAGCCGATTTGTATCTCGTAGGGGACTCCCTACCTTGATTAGGTCCGACAACGGAACTAATTTTCAGGGGGCCAATAACTACTTAAGGGATGTGTATGAGTTTCTTGAAGAGCAGAAAATGAATTTGGGTCGTGAGATGGCCCTCCGTGGGATAACCTGGCGCTTCGATCCGCCAGTTTGTCCGCACTGGGGTGGAATTTTTGAGGCCGTAGTTAAATCGGCAAAGACCCATTTGAGGCGCGTTATTGGTGAGACGATTCTCACATTTGAGGAACTCGCGACCGTGTTTGCGAAAGTTGAGGCCGTCCTCAACTCTCGACCGCTATGCCCACTTTCGTCGGATCCGAATGATTTGGAAGCCCTAACGCCGGGCCATTTTTTGATTGGTCAGCCACTCGTCGCTCTGCCAGAGTACCCTTGGACTGATGTGCCCAGTTCTCGTTTGTCGCGTTTTCAATTGCTCCAGCAACTCACTCAGAGTTTCTGGAAACGCTGGCACCTTGAATATTTGCACACTCTGCAGCAGCGCGTCAAGTGGACGGACAAAACGAATCCGCCGAAGGTTGGGGACCTCGTGTTGGTTAAAGATGCTAACCTACCGCCCTTGTGTTGGCGCCGGGGGCGCATTGTTAACCTTTTTCCGGGCTCTGATGGTGTTCCCAGGTTAGCCGAGGTCTTGGTGGGCGATTCTATTTTGAAGCGGGCCGTCGCGACATTATCCCGCTTACCCATTGATTAGCGACCCGAATACTTCGGCTCGGGACGGGGGATTGTTTGGAATTGGCGCGAGCATCTTTGCATACCCGCATTCATTGATTATTTGAAGCAACATTTTTTTTGTCCCCGCCATATTGAAGGCGGTTTGAGAATTTGATATTTTGGTAGTAACACGCGCTCGGCGGCGAGCAGAGTTAAATTGGAGTTAAATTCACACCGCGGTCTCGGACAGTTGATTATTGATATTCGCGCCTATTAATAGGTCTTGTTCGCGATATCCTTGTGCCACGCGAGTGTTTTGGTTGGAATTGTTTGGGTGTGATTGTGCTTGTGGTTTGGAGTCATTTCTCGAGGTGATTTGCTGCCGGGTGTGAGTTGCCGAACGATAGCGGCCACCGGCTCACCACAGGACGAGACTTGGATTACTACACAAGTATTTATTGGGAATTTATGTATTTATTTATTCAATCACACTAAGATAGGTCACGTCTAGTAGGGACTAGCGTAGGAACACTTTCCAGATTTGTGCGTGGGCAAACCCACCTGGGGTAAGTGAGGCCTGTATATCCTATTATTGTGCTTACCCACCATTGTGGTGGTTATTGAGTAAGTTTACTACATTTGGGCCCGAGTGCACATTCCTCGGGCTGCTTTCGCGTAACGCGAGGCAGGTGCGCGCCTAGTGTGCGCATCGTAAACACTTTTTAACGGAAGCGCCAGAAACTCACCTTCCATGATCACTATTGATCACATCACAGACTTTACGCCTTTGTATTTGTATGTAATATAGGTACATATATGTATATTGTACTACGTGTGTGTATATGTATATATTTATTATGATATATATGTATCTATGGAATGTACATATAGTGTGTATTGTATGATATTGATATTGTATGAATTCTGATGTAGGTATATTTATTTATCCAGTTTGTCGGTTAAGTTATACATATATTTATACCTCTCATCATACCTTCCAACGTATCTCTCTGATCAAAAGCGCCCTTCTTGTACCAAATTTGATTTTTTTAAAATAAATATGTACACTTATTGTACATATCATACTTAAAGGGTAACTCAGCATGTTACAATACAATTAATGAGTCTTGATAACTGTGTGTAAACAAGAGCTTCCATCTGCAATAGACAAGAAATAAACGATCACTGCCTTGAGTGTTTATATTATTCGCATTTATATTGTTCACTCGTACGCTACATTGCACGAAAATACACGAAAATACTCATGCTTGCACGCACCCGGTGTGGGAAACTTGTGCAGTGGACAAAAATAAATAAAAATGATGTACATTAAGCAAACACGTAAAACTTAATACACTTATTACTCATGGGTTTCCATTACTAAGAAACTAGTGACAATTGAAAAATGGGTAAATTTATACTTACTAATGGTATATTTTTGATATTTCCAGGCCTGTAAGAACAATAAGAAACGGCAGATAGGAGTATACGTACAAGCCTGTGACGAGTCGCCACCTTCGGTTAAGGTTATATCAGCATACTCCGCAAAGGTTATTCGAGAAGGTGGCCTTCAAAACGTTGCATATGTTAACACTACAGTGTACTGCGTCGGCAATGATCCTGCTCCAACTATTGCAGATAAAAAGAATTCGCGAATTTTGATACAGCCTCTTAGACGGTGAACGAATTATTTCCACGTAGATAATGATATCTGTCAGACTGTGGAACTGTATATGTAACAATAATTATGCTAATATTTAAGTATTATAATTGTTATACTAATAAATACATCTTGCTTTTTCAGTTTTTATATAGTTCACGTCTTCTGTTTTCGCAACAATTGTTTAAACCAACCCTATACTTCATTCCAATCCAGTATGTCCAAATTCTAAACAATTGTGGCGGATTGAGGTCACTGATGCATACTTAAATGAAATAAATAGTGAGGTGATTTAGTTTACACATCCATAATTTCATTCGTCGAGACTGCAAGTTTGCCCTGGATTTAAAGCAAAATGTTGAGATATACAGGTATACAGGATGTGTATACCTGTGTACCACGGCATCCAAATTACGAATGATCTAAAATATGATACAGGCCTATTCCTGATGCCGGAAATCATGGATTTCTTTCATAATTTTGAGTTCACTGTCACTGCAACCAGCGTTTTCACTGCTGGAGGTGGCTTCCTCATGCACTTTGCCGTGTACATGATGGATGTATGACTTCAAAATGCCAATGTATGGCCAAGCGGTTTGGCGATTTCACTTTTAGAGGGATAGTTCCTGTAGGTCAGAGGTGTAGGTACAACCGGACCTCTCACGGTAGGCCTTATCCATAAGTTCAAGGTTACTCAGCGAGCTATGGAGAGGGCTATGCTCCGAGTGTCTTTGCGGGTTCTTGCTTTGCGAAACGAAGACATTCGCCAATGAACTAAAGTCACCCACACACAGGTAGCTCGTAGAATCGGCATGTTGAAGCGGCAATGGGCAGGTCACATTTGCCGCAAGACAGGTATCCACTGCGGTAGACGTGTCCTGGAACGAAGGTCCGTACCGGTCACGCGCAGTGTGGGACGTCCTCCGACCACATTGACCGACGACTTAAAGAATTTCGCCGATGGCGGTTGGAGCCTTGCGAGAGGCCTATATCCAACAGTGGAGAGACATAGGCTGATGGTATGGTAGGTAGTTTCTCGGGGCTTGTGGTAGCGACTCTATTATTCTTTAGTCGCCTTTTACGATACCCGTGGGAATAGATGGGATGGCGTTGTTCTAAAGTCGGCCGACACCACACGCGGGATATTTTGATTTGAGTTCATTGACGTGAGAATTTTACAAATCTGTTTCTGCCAATAAATATACTTTTAGGATTTGTACCAATTTTTTTACACAAGTTTGCCAATTTTGTCAGTGATGCCCTTGATGTATGGTAAGATGGCAGGTTGTTGCTCAACTGTAGGAGGCTTGTGGCGGCTTTTGTGACGCATTCGTGGGAGTTTGTGATTGTTGCTTCGCAGTATTTGTTTCACATGCAGAAGCTCTTCCTCGAGGTGGTCAGTGTCACAGATGCCGTGTGCTCTCTGTAACAAAGATTTGCCTACGGTAGCCAACTGATATGGATGGTGATGGGAGTTACCATTGAGATATTTATCTGTATGGGTGGGTTTCCTATACACAGTATGACCAAGAGAGTTGTCAGGATTTCTGATAACTAGAATGTCAAGGAAAGCTAAGTATTTATTGACCTCAGACTCCATAGTAAATTGGATTTCACTTAAGATATTGGCAATATCTTAAGACGAGCTTCAATTAAAACTTACTTCAAGCCGCACAAGAAGATTAGCCAATTTTTAAGACCTGTCAAGAGCAATATCCCCCTACAAGATGCAGGTGTTTACAAGCTTGATTGTGAATGCGGGTTATCATATATTGGGCAAACAAAGAGGAGCATCGGTATCCGGATAAAAGAACGCATAGCTGACATGAAGAACAGACGCTCGACCAAGTCTGCAGTTTGTGAACATGTTCTGGACAAACCCAACCATTACATTCGATTTGATAATCCACAAATTCTCGCTAGAGAGACCCGGTTCATGCCAAGAATGTTACGCGAGGCTATTGAAATCAAGAAACACCCAAATTTCAATAGAGAAGATGGTTGGCAAGTACCACCGGCTTGGGATCCAGTCATTAAATTAATTAATTCCCAAGGCCAACGCAATACTGCAAGACCTCTGGACACCGTGAGCGAATACTGCGTGCATGTTATGATTAAAAAAATTTCAGACGGTAGATCAAATAATTTCTTAATAACTCAAGTGACAAATAAAATCAATTAGTCACCCCGTGACCACGTCCACTGCAAAGTGTTCGAAACGTCGGGATATAAATAATGTTAAATATACGCGATTTAAACCGTTCAAAGTTGTTTAATTGCTATAAAATTTCGTTGTTTCAAGATATTGTTCAAATATGAACACGCTTTAACGTCTGATTTTTAAGATAAACCAATAAAAATACAATATTTTTTTTTATATTTAACTGGTCTCATTATCTGGAGAGCTATAATACTATAGAAACTAAAAAAATAAGATTTAGTTTCGCACTCGTAATATTATATACGTGTGGAACTTTTGCGAAGAAAAGAACTATGGGTTCCAATTTTATTAATACATTTCTTAAGGTTAATAATACGAGTGTATTCTCCAATTGCATCTATACAAAGTTACATGCGTCTGAAGCAATTATGAAAACATTTGAAAACGGCACCATTCGACACGAACTTGTTTTTGAGCCTCTGTGAGGTTATCCTCCTGACTCGTAGATGTCCGTCCATGTTTCGTACACACTCCCCGATCCAATCAGCAATCTCCAATCGATCTAAATCGTAACCTCAATTTCTACTCAACTTGATTCAACGTTACTCACCGATATCATTATTACAAGTTTAATAAAACCTTTTTGCTCGAGATGATGGTGTTTAAGGAATCTACCAACGAACTCAAGGTACATCTTTAAAGTACCTACAGTCACAATATTTAATTGTACAGCCACTATCCTTTATTCCTAATTTGACAGTATTACACAAACATCGACAACGTGATATATGTATAATTCAATGATAACACGTCACAGTCGTACGTATCAAACATGAGAGTATTATAAAGTCTCGCGCACATTACAGCAGGGGGGGGGGGGGGCGCAACTTAACGCAATAATTTAAATCAATTAGCTGTTGGACATTCAAATCATCACGTCGTCGTTCAGTGAATAACTCTTGAGGTACTTACGTCCGCAACTACGCCCGTTCAACGCGCATTGACGTGGGCCGCGTCACAGCGCATGAATACGGCTGGCAAACGATCCGCCTCTAGTATGCGATGGTATATAAAAAACGTATGAAATTAATCAGGTGGATTTTGGCAATGTTATGCACTGCGATGTGGCCCGCCGCTATATGCGCGAGCCTTAAAGGATAGTGGCTCAACAACTATTGTTTGTAACTGTAGTTTCAGATAAAGGATCTTGAAAGAAGTTTATGAAAATACAAAAATTGTTTTTTTCTTATGAAATTATCTATTAATAAATAATTATATTATTAAATAATATTTAAATTAATGCAACATTCATTAAGCTTTGAGCAGTTTTGAATACTTATCAAGCTGCAGTTTGCATTGTCTTCCACAGTACATATTTATTTTTGTATTTCCATTTTCAGTAATAGTTTTTAGAATGGATTTCACATAAATCGAAAATTTTAAATAAAAGTATAATAAATCACTATACTTAGGTATGAAATAAGTATGAATTATAATATACTACATATGTCTCCCAAAAGTAAATATAAAGGTTGCCAAAAATAAAAAAGAAACAATGCAAATAGCAGCTACGAGTACCATCGATAACGACTCTGATGCTCCGCCCAGTCAGGAAACGCAACCCATTCGTATAATCCCTCGGGTATCACGGGGTGTAAGAGGCTCACCTACCATCTTTGGAGCCTAAGCCAACCTCACCTGCTAGTGGTGCACCCTGCTGTTAACTAACGAGGCAATGGCGTTCCCTTTTTGCGGTGGGAGGGTTACTCCGTCGGCATAGCTACCACCCTTCCGTCGGAGTCCGCCGCCATAATGGTGCCCTATTAGCCGCGAGGCCCGCATCGTGTTCCGGCGGTGAGCGTAAGAAGCCGTCCCGAGAGAGAGATTGTTGCGTGTGGAAAGGAGGACCAGCGGTTGCGGAGAATTACAGACGTGCATCGGCGTGGCATGGTGGCGCGGGGATCAGGGAGACCCGGTGAAACGGTTGTCCGCTGACCGCCCGCGGGTTGTAGGGGGCCCGAGCCTGGGGATCTTACTTTAATCTCCACCCCAGGAGGCTGCCCCGCCGCACGCGAAAAATCCCTTGGGGTAGCAGTTGTGCCGGAGGGGACCGGAGTGGAACCCGACTGCTGCCCCCGGGGGGGGGACCGGGGACCCTTCCGTACCCCGTGCCAGCAAGTCACACAACCTTTGTGACCTGGTTTTTTCTCTACTTCGTGCTTTGTCCTTTGATCCGCATGCAACCATCTCTCTCTCCGTCCCCCCTTTTCTTCTTCTTCCTCTTTCCCCTATTCACACCTACTCACATACAATGGCCAGGAAAAAGAAAAAGTACAATGTTTACTCAGCGGCCCACCCCTCAAGTTCTACGTTTCAAGTGGACTTTTGCAACATCAGAGGGATGCATAGTAACATCGACGCCGTCCACTACCACCTTGAGACGGCAAAGCCGGCCTTACTTTTCTTGACGGAGACACAGATTTCCTGCCCGGCCGATACATCATATCTTCATTACCCCGGTTACAAACTGGAGCACTGTTTTGTGCGACGTGCCGGGGTATGCATGTACGTCCGGGAGGATGTTTGTTGCCGCCGCCTCAGCCATTTTGAAGACGGGGACCTGTCGATCCTCCGGGCGCGTATTGACTATGGATGTTCCACTAAAGTCTACGCTTGCCTTTACAGGTCCCACAGCGGTGATACGGAGATGACTCGTTTTTTTGAGTGGCTACAAGAGACGACTGACAGCGTGCTCGAGCAGTTCCCTTGCACGGAAGTGGTGGTCCTCGGTGATTTCAACGCTCACCACGAAGAGTGGTTGGGATCCCGAATAACCGACCGCGCAGGGAGAGCAGCCTACAACTTTGCCCTGACCTATGGTTTCTCGCAGTTGGTATCCTCACCCACGAGGATACCTGATATCGAGAGCCATACTCCCTCCTTATTGGACCTCCTGCTGACTACGCGGCCGAATGACTACAATGTTGTTGTTGATGCTCCGTTAGGATCATCAGACCATTGTATCATTCGAACTGCTGTGCCAGCTAAACAATCCGCACCGACCTATTCTCAGGGAACGCGCAACGTCTGGCACTACAAGTCTGCAGATTGGGATGGGTTGCGAGAATTTTACGCTTCTTATCCCTGGGGGCAGCTCCGTTTCTCGTCGGGTGATCCGGATACCTGTGCAGACTCCGTTGGCGACGTGGTGTTGCAAGGCATGGAATGTTATATTCCTTGTTCCGTGATACCCGTAGGCGGACGGAGCCAACCTTGGTTTAATCAGTCCTGTAGAGAGGCCCGCCGTAATAAGCGGGCTGCATACAGGGCCTGGGCCAAAGCGCAGGTGTCTGAAGATCCGAATACCACCGACTTGAGGAAGAAATTTAACGCTGCCTCGAGGTGCAGTAAGAGGATCACTGTCAGAGCAAGGAATGTGCACATCCGCAGAATTGGCGATCGACTAGCAAGCTATCCTTCTGGAAGTCGGGCTTTCTGGTCGCTCGCTAAGGCTGCCGAGGGTAACTTCTGTCAGTCGTCACTTCCACCATTGCGGAAACTCGATGGCTCACTGGCCCATGGGGCGAAAGAGAAAGCCGATCTCCTGGGCAGTCTCTTCGCCTCAAACTCGACTCTGGACGATAGAGGTGCCTCACCACCGTCCACCTCGAGGTGTACAAGCTCTATGCCAGAAATCTGCTTCACCCAGCGTGAAGTTCGGCGAGCTCTAGCATCTCTTGATATCCGAAAGTCGAGTGGGCCAGATGGTATTCCTGCGGTGGTGCTCAAATTTTGCGCTCCCGAGTTGTCTCCGGTGCTTACGCGACTCTTTAGGCTCTCATATTCCACAAAAAGCTTCCCGTCAGCATGGAAGGTAGCTCATGTTCACCCTTTGCCTAAAAAGGGTGACCGCACCGACCCGGCCAACTACAGGCCAATAGCGATCACCTCCCTCCTCTCCAAAGTGATGGAGCGTGTTATAAACACACAGCTCCTTGGGTACCTAGAGGATCACCAGCTGATTAGCGACCGTCAATATGGATTTCGCCATAATCGCTCGGCTGGTGATCTTTTAGCGTATCTAACACACCGCTGGGCTGACGCCATTGAGAGTAGAGGCGAGGCTCTGGCTGTAGGCCTAGACATTGCGAAAGCTTTTGACCGGGTATGGCACAAATCGCTGCTTTCCAAGTTACCATCTTTCGGGATACCCGAGGAATTATGCGAATGGGTTGCCAGTTTCCTGACTGGACGGAGCATCAGAGTCGTTATCGATGGTAGCTGCTCCGACACCATGTCTATTAGCCCTGGCGTCCCGCAAGGCTCCGTGTTGTCCCCAACTCTGTTCCTTCTGCATATCAACGACCTGTTGCAAATTGGTGACATACGTTGCTATGCAGATGACAGTACTGGAGACACCTTGTACAGGGGCCGCGCCAACATCCCTCGGGTCGAAGTGGAAGAGAGTCGCGCCAGGCTTGTGTCTGAGATCGAAGACTCTTTGGATCTAGTCTCGATTTGGGGTTCTATGAACCTAGTGGATTTCAACCCCAGTAAGACGCAAGTCTGTGCATTCACCGCTAAAAAACCCCTTTTGTTGTAGCACCTCGCTTTCAGAGCATACCTCTTAAGATCTCGGAGAGTATTGGGATCCTTGGTGTCGACATTTCCAGCAAAGTCGAATTCAGGGGTCATCTAGAAAGTAAGGCCAAAATGGCCTCCAAAAAGCTCGGTGTGCTGAACAGAGCGAAGCGGTACTTCAAACCTGGGCAACTCCTTATGCTTTACAAAGCTTAGGTGAGGCCCCATATGGAGTACTGCTCTCATCTCTGGGCCGGCGCACCGAAATACCAATTGGACCCATTTGACTCCATCCAACGACGTGCTGTTCGTATTGTCGACGATCCCACTCTCACGGGCGGTTTAGAATCCCTCAGCATTCGGAGAGACGTTGCGTCTCTCTGTGTGTTCTACCGCCTGTACAACGGGGAATGCTCTGAAGAATTGTTCAATATAATTCCGACCTCGGGTTTCTGCAACCGCACCTCCCGTCACAGAAGTGCGGTCCATCCGCATTTCCTCGATACGGAGGTGTCGCGCACTATGCGGTCCAAAAACTATTTTATACCGCGAACCCGTAGGCTGTGGAACGAACTGCCTCAAGAGGTCTTTCCATTGAGCTACGATATGGGGTTCTTCAAGAGAGCTGTGAATAGGATTTTGCAAGGTCGGCGGCGCGCCCGCATGCCCCCTGGTGTTGCAGGTGCCCATGGGCGGCGGTAACACTTGCCATCACGTGGGACCGCTTGCTCGTCCGCCCTTAGTCTATAAAAAAAAAAAAAATCTCGAAAGATGGTAACTTGAAAAGCAGCGATTTGTGCCATACCCAGTCAAAAGCTTTCGCAATGTCTAGGCCCAAAGCCAGAACCTCCCCTCTATTCTCAATGGCGTCAGCCTAGCGGTGTGTTAAATACGCTAAAAGATCACCAGCCGAGCTATTAGGGCGAAATCCATATTGATGGTCGCTAACCAACGGGTGATCCTGTAGGTACCCAAGGAGTAATGTTATGAACTTATGACACTCCATCACCTTAAAATGAGTTGTTACAATAATACAGTACAATATTATCGTAAATACAAAGACAGATTTATTACTAGATGGAATCTCTTCCACTCAACCTTAGAATAACAGTATGTATGTTTGAAACGTTGTCCGCATTTCCTCGATACGGAGGTGTCGCGCACTGTTCAGTCCAAAAATTATTTTATACCGCTAACCCGTAGGCTGTGGAACGAACTGCCTCAATCCATTAAGCTACGATACGGAATTCTTCAAGAAAGCTGTGAATAGGATTTTGCAAGGTCGGCGGCGCGCCCGCATACCTCCTGGTGTTGCAGGTGTCCATGGGGGTTGGCAACACTTACCATCACGTGGGACCGCTTGCTCGTCCGCCCACTTGTCTATAAAAAAAAATATAATGACTTAATGAGCATGGATTCTAAACTAGGAAAATATGACTGTAGACAAAAATAAAAAACGATGCAATAGAACCTTTCTTAACTTTATTGTGTAACACAATTCAACAAAAATATTTTGTAATTTATTTTTTATATAGAAAGAACGTAGCATATGAGCAAACAGTCCACCCAGTAATAAATACATATTGTCGCCGCCCATAGACATCCGCGATACATGCCAACATCAGTCACGAATGACAAATGTTGGCACGTCTGCGGATGCGCCGCCCACTTTTGGAAATTTAGAAGATGATGAGGAAAAAAACAGTGGGTCTTGAGTCTTTTTTTCGGAATGTCTATATTCTTGTGAGCCAAGTGGCCTTTCAAGAGTCACCTGAGATGTTTAGCTTATGGCGAGCCCAGTAGGCGCTCAGCAGGAGCAACAAGTGTGTGGACCATCGAGCATAGGGGCTCCCACGCTGGTAAACCGGCGGACGGAACGGACCTCTGCTTAAGACGTTGCCTTGGGAATGTACTGCGAGATCGCAAGTCGGTGAGCAGATAGAGAGAGTCAAGGGGATTTCCTCACCTCATTACACTACTCTTCTTTTGAATAGGGAGCAAAGAGTATAATGGGATAAAGAGTTACAAGGAATGATCGAAGGGTTTAGTATATGCTTAATTAACTCTTAATAGTTCATTTCTTGATAAGGGGTCAAATGAGAATCGTCACCACCATACACGTTATCGGCTTGCGACAACAGCGGACTAAGTGGAGAACAATACACTCTAATGTAAACAGGTGCTGATGATTGTAAAGATCCTCTTCGAGTTAGAGTAGCCATAAACTGCGAATAAACTATCACTAAAGGAGGTACGTCATCACAAGCCTTTATATGTGCCCCCACTTGATCGTAAACCTTTTGTTGCCAACATACCTGGAAACGGGGGAAAACGATTAAGATTTTCACAAAAAAAAGAAATTTATAAGGATGAAGTGATAGTTGGCAGATTACAACCAATTTCAATTACAACCGGCCTCTTAGTATCCACTGCTCGACACTGGCCTCCTCCAATGCATATTGTCTTGTACATGAGGCCTTAAAACTTAAAACTTGCCCATTTTATGGCCTTAAAACGCCACGCGGGTTCGAGGGTTCACTCTTTTAGAGATGATGTAGAAAAATGGGCATCTTTCCAGATACATTTGACAGACATGTTAAGCCCAGTGACATTTTAAAAATGCAGTTTTGATCGCCATGTCACGACACGAGTGCTTAAATGAAGTTCAATATTTTTGACGCGATCCATCCTTCTGATCCGATCTATCCATATGGATAAGGGTAAAATAAGATAAATGAAACACTTTATGGTACTTTGAACCGTTAATCCCCATCCTATCCAAAGAAAGCACGGATAGTGTAATGGGTGTAACATTGTTACATACAAACGCCGCTCGTTCCGCTAAGAATTAGCTCCGGATAGCGAAGGAGTTAGACGGCGGAGTTAGACAGCGGTGCGCTGTGTCCATTCCAGCTAACATTCCCAAGCGTCGCACATCGAGCATTCGTCTGATGGCTTTCAGCCACTTAACCCGCGCCTACTCTATATGGGTCAGCGTCAATAACGAACGCTTAGTTGCATTTTTAATTGTAGTGATAATTATTTGTAACAATAAACCCCTAAATTTGGATAAGTGTGAACAGAGTTTCACGACGCTAACTGTGAATAATCACTAATCACCGATAATTATGTAGTTGTAAATGTGCGTCTTAGCGTGTGTGTGCACACACGCTAAGACGCACATTTATGTGCGCACCTTTTGTGTGCTTACAGTTAACGGTCATTGCAACAGATGCAACCGTTAGTTACCATCAGTACATAATAATTATTTCTTTCTTTGTTCTTGCTCTCTAACTAGACACATAATGTTGTCATTTTAAAAGTATCTAGTAGTAATAAATTAATGTTTTATTTCTTTTCTCAGTTCGATATATTCGGAGTTCCAGATTGGGATTTTCATGTACGAGTTTCCGGCTTCTATATTTGGAGCCTTATTTCAAGTTTGGAATTCACGATCCTATACAATGTTTGTGTTTCGTGTTATATTTGGACGCTGAGGAAGTCCAGCGGCATTGCTACGGTTGCTCCCGGGCTTCGCGCGCCACACCACATTTCATGCACTGGTGACGGATGGCTGCTACTTCGTACCGCTGCCGACTTACCTTAGCGGATCCGACCCCCAGTAAATTTTATTATATTGTAATTGGGAAATAAATTTCTATTTTTCAATTCTATTTCCAGTTTTTTTTCTATACCCCTAGTTTCAAATACAATTTTATACGCGACATTTACACCGGACAAATCACAGTGTACCGCGCCCAAATGAAACTTTTCATTATAACGTCATCTCCCCTGATGTATCCTAGTGGGATACAATTTCGGACTATAATCAACGACGCGAGTCCTGTGCGGATTGGTGGACACACATACTCGAGTTTTTTTTTATTTCTCTATCACACGGGTTTTTTTCACGATGTGTTCCATCACCGCCAAGCTAGTGACAATTTTTAAAAATCGGTATCTACACAAGAAGAAACTCTGTGGTAGTTTTTTTTAATAATAATTATTATTGCCACCCATTGATTATTATTTTCTTTTATATTTGATACACTGATATATTTTTATATTTTTTATAACAACAATGGCATTAAGACCCCCGACGTGGGATGACCCTCAAACACCTTATCCACTTTTGAAATTCACACCTAAGTCTCCAACAATAAGGGGCGTATCAACGTATGTCATTACTGATTATTATCGCAGGGGTCCGTTAGCCAATATTAATTAAGCACTAGGTGGACTGTTTCACGTCCACCACCTTATTTGTATTGTATTATTTGTTCTAATAGCGCACCTCTTGTAATCCTTGTATCTCGCCTATCTTATATCTTAGTATTTAAAAATAATAATTATTGTGTTTTTATATTCTCTTATGTAAATCGGGCCCTTTCTTCCTTCCCAAGATTTACACAGTAAAAATAGCAGAAACTTATAAAATCCCAGAAAGACAGTGTTTTGTTTTCTTATTGGGAACGGCGTATATTTTCAAAATTTGGACATGTTTCATTCTCGATATGGCCTCTTTTATATTAAAACTCAAGATTCTAAACTCTATACTACAATAAAAGATCCTGGCCGAACTGCTTTCCGTTATAAATTTTAAGAACGAGCCATTCGCATTCCGACAGTCTACATAAGAGGAGGGCTCCTGGACTCGTCACTCAGTCGTCGGTTGAGTCTAAAGTCTCCCAGTTTCGTCACAAGTCAAGCAACCCCGCGACTATATCTAGGTCACCGCAAAATACTAAATGCGTAACATCGACGTCGCCGCATCAACTCTGTCACTCCTGGCAGACTCTGTAGCAGGCGGCGCCTGTTGAGCCCCGACTATCCGTGAGTTCCACGAACTTGTTCTTGTTCCACGGACACTTCTCTGCCTTTATTTTTTACTTTTCGGGTTCTATAAATTCTGTGTTAGGCCTTTTTATTTTTTTGGTGAAATACAAGCTACTGGAATTGACCTCTTTCCTTCCCAATAGTTCTTATTTTGTTCTGTATCTAGGCTATACGACAATATAAAAAATAAACAAATGTTTTAAAATTACTTACATTCGGAATTTGAAAAAAATTATATATCTGGTTTCCGGGAGGTAGGTAAGTGGGCAAATCTATAAAATGTCTAGTCTTTTGACCTGTAAAATAATAAGATTGTTTGTATCCACTCAATTACAATTTTTTAAGCGGCTTGCACACAACATCATTTTTTTATCTTTCATTTATGGAAATGGTACAATTAGCACATTCTCAGCTTGCTCAGTGTTTAAAGAGTATAGTTTGGTACCAGTAATATAATATAATAAGATCAAGTCTGTGATCATCCCAGAGAGTCATTCGGGCATGTCACTTGCGGTTGCAAGCGGCCACAATTTTCCACCAAGAGCTCGCCCTGAAATATGGTCTCTTAGGACTGAGAATGCTTTATTACAAGTACATACACACTAAAACCGGTACTCGAAAAAGACGGTGCAAAGCTCTACTGAGACCAACCAGTCATCACGGACAGAACTATTCTAGCGAATAAGCCTAGACCTCATATTAACGAATGGGGCACAGTCTCGGGGATCCTGAACACCGGCTGACTGTGCTTGCGCCGGGGGTTATACCATCTCTCCCTCATTTTGGCCCATCGAAGGACGAGATGGTTTAGAACCATATTCTATTACTAATAATAGTTTATTTGCAAAAATGTGAGTTCAAAACAGTTGACAATTTTAATCAGATGCTACAAATTCTTCTGTAAAACAGTGTTCAGAAACTACAATTACAATTTACTACAGTTTATGATTTATTTATATTCAAAAGAAATATTAAGTCATGCCCCAAGTCTGAATTATAATATAATTAGTATAACAAGTACCTAGTGAAAGTCATTATAAATATTTTAACCGAAACGGCGGCGTTAGGTTTTGTCCATCCCGGAGACATTAGACAAACAATAAAATCAATATTAGAAATACCAAAAATCATTTTGAATCAATTAGCAAAATGTCACGTTATAATTTTAAACATGTCAGTATGTGTGGCTTGTCAAAGTCAATACAAAAAATAAAAGGCGTTGATGTATTGTACTCTGAGTTTATTGTATGAGAGTTGCTTCAGTGAATACCAGTGTAGAAGTTCAGTGTAGAGGCGTTCTACGTTTGCAATACGTTTTGAACAACGTCACCTTAGCGTCATCCGAGCAGAGAGCTGATAGCCTAGCTAGTGTATTGCTCCGTGTACCGAGGACCCGTCTCTGCTTATCGAGATCTTCATCATCTTTCAAAGTGTCCATGAACAACATGACCTATTTAAATTTTGTCATTCCTTGGAGTTCGTAACCATTGAGATATACAGGTAATATATTCTCGGTACCTTTAATTCTTTCTAAAAATCATTACATTGAAGTTCTTATTATATTTTAGAATCGCAATTAAAATTCGTATCCCTCTGACCGACACCATATCATCTGCGTAACTAAGGTTGTTTATCAAAACGTCATTAACGCAGCATCTGGCCACTGGTCACGTTGCTTTTCTCTCACAGAAGAGTAGCTTGAAATGTACTGCATTTCCAACTTCATCGTATATCCCCAATATACGTACGTGTTTCGGTAGTGAGTATATGCCAGAGCCCATTCCCATCCCATCCTCTCCCTCCCCATTTTCTCAATCCATTCCTTCAACTGCAAAGGTAGGCAGCGCATCCGGGGGCGTGCCAACGTTTGTCACTCTGGACTGATGTTGGCATGTATCGCGGATGTCTATAGACAGGCAGGTGGACTGTCTGCCGCATTTTTTCTATAAAAAAAAAATAGAGGTTTGGGAAAATGGTGAAGGATAGAAGAGGATGGGATGCGAATGGGCTCTGACATATCTCACTCACTATCGAAACATGTACGTACATTGGGGAATAGAATAAAGTAGAAAATGCAGTATATTTCAAGGTCTTCAAGGAAATTTGAAAAAACCCATACTGTATCGGTGACATGAACACTATTGAACACACTTACCGTAACCAGTAGATCTGCATGCCAATGCTTCTGTTGTAGCCACTAATGCAGCAATAGCTAACACCACCGAGCGTAGAACGTACATGTTGAGGAACTAGTCAAAGTATGGAAGAAGGGCTCAGGAAACTGTTATATATATATATATATATTATGTTAATATTCCATGACTGTAACATATCTGCATTTTCTTATGCATTAAATTGTACATGCCCATATGCGACAACAGTGACTAACAAATTCAATTTGTTTACTTGTATTAAACATACATGTTACAAATCCTGACTCTCAAACAGTAACTAATCGTCGTCGATGGGGTTATTGGACTCTATAATACTAAATGAATGTTTTAAAAAAATGTGATGAACGTGAGTTTGACTAATTGCGCTCAGGTTGGGTTATTAGGGTAAATTAAATGACACCAACTGAAATCATGCCTTAACAAGTGCCAGTAAATGCATGAAATGCATATTTATTAGACTAGTACTAGTAACTGACTAAATTAACTAATCGTAGCAACTTGCTAAGCCTAGCACTAACATTGTCCTCAATAATAATTGTACTCCCGTACCAAGTCTTTGTGTCTAGTACGGCTTAGCATTGAACTGTTATAGGGTATGCAGCGATAACATAAGATTCACGGGCAAAGTCATTGTTATAATTATATAATATAGTTAGAATTATAAGTGCATTTATTAATTTTATTTTATTGTATATTGTTTTCTAATGCCTTTAATAAAGGAGTTTACCATTATTAGTATTAGAGGCTCATGTTAAATGACTGATACATGCGTCATTTCAATGGCTGTTAGCTGCGCTACTCGATGCATTTCAATGCATAAAGAAAAACGCATTATTTAAATTTAATTGTGAACACAATGCCAATTGACCACGTACGCTTAATTACATAGAATTATTCACAGTTGTTATTAGGTGATAATATATTGTTTTCAATATAAGCGATTATTTATAAGATATTTAATGGGAGTTTTTTCATTCAGATTCTCGCATTCAATGAGGAAGCATTCGTTATATTTTTTTTTAAGTAATTCGGTATTTGAACATTTACACACACATATATATATATATATATATATATATTTGTTGATAGCTAGATGGATAGATGTACTTTATTGTATCTACATCATAGATATACAGATAAATAGTAATTAGAAATATGTGTAGCCTCATCGTTAAAGCGATTTCTTCCAATTGGGTGGTGAGAAAAAGTATGTAGACGAAACAGAGGTAAGTAGTACAACAAATAAATAATGTTTTTATACACATACATAGATGCATACATACAAATATATATACAATATATACAAATTGTATATAATAAGTTTTCTATAATTTTCTAGAACTAATCATCCTGACTGTTGTAAAAAAAATGATGATCACGCCTTTGTATATTTGCCTTTGTAAAGAGTATAGGTGTATGATAACGTAAATCTGAGTTCCCTATTACGTCACACATAAAAAGGTTCAATATGCTCATAAAATTTACATATCGGTAATGTGGGATCCAGAGGCTATTACGGTACCGTCTATATGGTTAACCTACTTCTATACTGTTTACTTCCAGTTTATTTTCTCTATACTGTTTGTACTATACTGTTTACTGACCACGTCGAGAGTTGCGAGCAGTTTCATCAACTACCCGCATTTAGTCTTCATAGAACCGAAAGGTGGGGCACGCAACACTTACAATATCAGAAGTTGCACCAGAATCACGAGGATTAATTTTATTAAATTTATTAATCGCTGGATTACGACCATGTCGACGACAATTTGTATCCATCTTCTCGATTGAAATCTCCATGTTTTTTTTATTTCAATTTGTTTCACGCACAATTCTGAAGAAATAGTGGCGATCAGTGTAGAGGATTTTTGGACTATGGAGTTCTATCCAGCGACTGATCCCCGCGTTGAGTACATGGTCCGCAAGCGCTGATTTATTAGTCTGGTGATTATTTACAGGTGCGATATGTTATTTGTTCCTGTTTGCTACGGTGCGTTTTGTTTGGCCTATCTACGAACTTCCACAGCTGCAGTCTATCTTATAAACACCTGGCATCTGATAGGGTACTACATCCTTTGGTATGTGTAGGTTTTCCGCTACTTTGGAGGATGCTGTATATACAGTCATAATGTAGTATTTTCTTAATACTGTTCCAACTTTTTCCGTCATTCTTTTAACATTCGGCATAAATACATTTATATTGTATATATTATATACATTATTGTATGCGACGACAAATTGGCGGCACAGGACCCGTTTAAATATGTGTGAGAAACGCGAAAATCTCAAATGTTATATATCCCCTAAAATAAATAGAATTTAATGATATCGAAATCAAAATATCTTGAAAAATGAGTTATACCTACGTCTTAGAGTATTATTTTTAGGTCTAAAAATCTGTACTAGACCAGGTTTTTTTGCTTCTTTTCATTTTATTTTATTATTATTTTTTCCTCTTTTAGGAATTAGGAATGGCAATAAATGTTTTCTTTCTTTGTCGATTTCTCTCTCTCTCTCTCCATGTCTTGTTTTATTTTTCACCTACACGCTTATGTGTATATATCTATCAAAGAGTATAAACTGATCATAATTTTGCTGTGTGGTAGGTATATATAATTAGGTCGTTAAAGAATAAATTATGATAGATATCAGCTATTTGTACGGCCAGACCCTTTTTGTGTAAGCGTCGTAAATTCACGTCCCGGAAGTGTTGCCCCATTGAATATTCCGAAGGCATACTCTGTAATTGCCAGCACGTTGGACACAAGTGTGCTCGTGAAATAGCCATGTTTGTGTATTATTCTAATTGTGTGATTGCTTTTTGCATCATTATTATGTAATGCAATTTTAATTCTTGTATTTGATGACCCCTTTTTTGAAAATTAATTCAAGAGCCGTGAATGGGATCTTGCAATGTCGGCGACGCACTCGCAACCCCCCCACGGCGGTGGCCACTTATCGCCATGTGGCCCGCCCACTCGTCTGCCAACTGGTCTATAAAAGTAAATAAATCAGTTAAGACTTTTATAATTAATCGTGCAACAGTTTATTAATTCATTTACTAGCTGTTATCCGCGGCTTCGTTTAAGTGTATTTAATTGCCGTTAAACTACCATTTCAACATGACGATTGTACGAATTATGTCTGCATCTTATCCTGCAGAGAAACTCCGAGCGTAGCCTCCTCCATGGAGATCCATAGCTCGCTAAATGACTTTGAATTTATGCATCAGGTCTACCATTAGAAGCCACATTTCGGCACCGTGATAACCGGCAGGACGCGCTGATTGAAGACTTTCATCTTCAAGCATTGTGGTATAGGAGGCGAGAAGAGCTGAAGCATTTTCCCAAATGCTGTCCAGCCCAGTTAAATGCATTTATCGACCTTCTGGCTGAACGTTATAGAGTTTTGCCGAGCTGGATTTTTTACCCGAGGTAAACATAAGTCATAGTGGTCAACAACTTCGAACCTAATATATATCTAATAATAATAAAAATAAAATGTTTGTTAGCATGTGCTTAAATTTTTATATTAATTTAAAAAACTGCCTTCAGACGAATATCCATGTACTTCTATAAAACGCATTTAATTAATTGAACGACGTGATTGTTGATCGGAGACTGGACATATTGATGAAAGTCCAAGAAAATGTTACATGGCTGTTGTACTGAACTGACATTTAGATTTTTAATTTGCAATTCTCTTGTCGTCAAATATAATATTGTTAAGTATTTTTTTCTATTTGTTTGCAAATGATGATCACATCTTTATTGAGTGTTTCAATTTTATAAATTCGATTTGATCATTGCTATTGTCAGACCTCGACAATGCCGGTGAACTTGTTTCACATTTAATTTTTCTTATTAAGTAATGAACAACAGACCTTTCTATATCAATCACTAGTTCTGACTCGGACATGGTACTAATATCACAAAAAACCTCATTTAAAATATCTTCGTTAATAACGTCTTCACCGTCATCGTCAACACCAAGTGGCGCCACTGAAGTAATCTTTATTTTATCAATAAAGAACAACTTACAATTGAAACATTTCATGATGATTCAAACATTGATTCTAGAGCTTTACACTTTCCGCTATCAAAATCCTTTAACTCAATGTTAAAGGTTAGCTCTTCTTTAACTTATCCTTTAGACATCTTTTACGTGGCGGTGACCACACGGCACACACCACTGAGGATCTACGCCACCTCTAAAAGAGTGGACTCGTAACCTGCTTAGCCAGCGGTTTTTTTTCAGAATGACTAAATTCTTGCGGATCTAATTACCTTTCAAGAGACACTGGACATGGCCTCTTAGCCAGCGTGCCTTTTAAGGCACGAGCCTGCATTTCTCATACAAAAGACAATGTGTATGAAAAGGCCCGTGGCCAACGGTGGATGAGAAGGGCTGCTTGTCAGTTGGTGCTCCAAATAAACAAAAAAGTGTAGTTTGAAATAAGTAATTATGTAATATGCTCTTTAAGTATGCTTTTGTTGTTATTACTTACCGTACTTATAATGCGTTGTTACAATAAGACAGTACAATATTATCGTAAGTACAATGACGGACTTACTACTAGAACTAATCTCTTCCAGTCAACGTTAAGATAACCGCGTGTATATTTGGGACATTAATCTGATAGGTAAATAAATAGTAATTATTGTTCATATAATGAGGAATGATTCCGAAAAAGGAAAATACGACGGTAGACAAAAATAAAAAAAACGAAGCTCTAGTACCCTTCATAATTTTATTGTCTAACACAATTTAACAAAAATATTTTGTACATCTATTTTTCAAAACTGTTCTTCATAAAAATAAAGTGACAGATGAGCAAACTGTCCACCTGGTGGGAATTGCATACTGTCGCCGCCCATGGTCATCCGTGATACATGCCAACATCGGTCAAGAATGACAAACGTTGGCACATCTCCGGATGCGCAGCCTACTTTTGGAAAATTAGAAGTTGATTTGGATAAAAATATTGGGTATTGGGGATAGAGAGAGTAATTTTTTTCGGAATTTCTAAATTCTTGTGGCCCAAGTGGCCTTTCAAGAGTCACCTGAGATGTTTAGCTTATGGCGAGCCCAGAAGGCGCTTAGCCAGGACCAAAAAAATGTGCAGCAACGAGTCTAAGGGCTCCTCAGCCTGAAGGAATGGACCTCGGCCTAGGGCGCTACTTTGGGAGTGTACTGCGAGATCGCGAGTCGGTGAGCAGATAGAACGAATTGGAGGATTCCTTCACCTCATTACACTCCTATCCTTTTGAATGAGCAGCAAAGAGTATAATAGGATAAGTTAGAAGGTTACAAGGAGTTACGAGTTACAAGGAATGTTCGAAAGGTTTATTATATGCTTAATTAACTCTTAATAGTTCATTTCTTGATAACCAATCATATTAATATCCTCACGGTTGTCACGCACGGCTTCCGGGAACGGCGTCATATTCACGTACAGCGTTATATGTGGAAAACAATACACTCTAACGTAAACAGGTGCTGCTAATTGTAAAGATCCTCTCCGAGTTACAGGACCACTAAACGGCGAATGAATAGTCACTGAAGGAGGTACATCATCACAAGCCTTTACACATGCCCCCACTTGATCATAACCTTTTTATTGCAAACACGCCTGGAAACAGAGAAAACGATTAAACCTTTCACACAAAAACATGTCTGAAATTTATCAGGATGGAGTGATAGTTGTTAAGGGCTATTTTTCATTCCACAATACCCCATTTCGTTCCTTTCATTACAACCAGCTCTTTCAGTATCCATTGCCCGACAATGGCCTCCACATGCATATTGTCTTGTGCACGAAGGATGTATGGCCTTAAAACGACACACTGGCCAAGCGGACTGACGAGCCCACTCTTTTAGAGGTGATGTAGTTCCTCAAAAAATGGTCATCTATCCAGATGCATTAGACAAACATGTAGGTGAGTGAAATTTTAGAATTACAGTTTTGGCACCCAGGTCACGTGAGTGCTTAAATGAAGTTCAATATATTTTACGCGATTCAACCTTCCGATGCATCCATAAACAGTATAATAAGATGAATGAAACTCCTTATTCTGTGAAGAACAGGAGGAGACCAACGGCAATCCAATAGGCAGGCCACCCCAATGACCTGCTCGCTGTAGCGGGCAACGAGGCAACTTCCGCACGTGGGCGTGTATACCCCAGGCACAGATCTCACCCGTCGTGAAGGGGTGTGGGATAGCTTCGAACGTTTTTTTATATCCTTTACCCTCATCTTATCTCATCACCAAAGGAAGATTGGAGCGTGTAATGGCTGTAACGTTTTTACATACATATATACAAAATTAAAATCTTAACTAAAGAATTTGCATCGGACAGCGATGGAGTTTGAGGGGTTAGATGGGCGTACCGCACCCACGCGTCGCGTGTAGCATTCCAAGTGTCGTCGCGCATCGAGCATTCGTTCGATGACACTCAGCCACGTAACGCGCGGCCACTCTACATGGGCCCGCGGCAATTACGATCGTATAGTTGCAGTTGTAATTGAAGTGGTAATTATTTGTAATTATCAGTAATCACCGATAATTATGTGGTCTTCAATGTGCGTTTTAGCTATCCTTTGTGTGCTTACTCTTGCTCTCCATATGGATACATTATGTTGTTATCTAATAGTAATAGAATAACGTTATATTTCTTTTTCAAAGTTCTAAATTGACCGGTTTTCTCAGAATAGATCCAACCCACATGTAGTTTCAAGTTGCTGGAGCATATTGAAAAATATATAGCAAATACAAAAAAATTGTGATAAAATACAATATGTATTTGATTCCCAGGGTCTTAATTTAACTATTAAAAGCATTTTGATCGAAAAAATATGCGCTATATTTAAATTTTTTGTCACAAAGTTATTGTGAAAAAGGAATGATAATGGGTTGGATCCATGCTGATTAAAGTCTCCGCGCGCTCACCACGTCTCCTGGAGCGGCGACGAACAGCTAGGTTTTTCATATCACCCAGGGAAGCTGATGAGTTGCCGCTGCCCACGACTCCCGGTGCATTTTATTATATGGTAATTGGGAAATAAATTTATATTTTTAAAATTTATACCCCCTCATGTATGAATACCCCTAGTTACAATACAAATTTTAAGCGACATTTCCACCGAACGACTCACAATGTATCACGCCCTAACGTAGCCTATAACGAGAGCCTCCCCTAGTGTATCAACAAGAGGTTTCGGATCGGAGGACACACATAATCCTGTTTTTTTTATTTCTCGAGCACGTGAGTTTCCTCACGATGATTTCCCTCACCGCCGAGTTTGTGTCGATTTTTAAACATCCGTCCTTAAGTAGAAACTCATCGGTACTTAAGAGAAACTCAGTGGTAGTTTTATTTATTACTATATTATTTTATTATTAAATTATTTTATTAGTAACTTTTCGCCATACATTAATTATTATTTATTATTTGCTTTTATTTCTGATACACTGATATTTTTCATATTTTTTTATAATGACAACCCTCAAACTTCTGTTCCACTATTCAAATTGACGCCTGAATCTCAAAAATCAGCGGCGTGTAAGGGGCGTATCAACGTATGTCATTATTGATTATTGTGGCAGATGTCCGTGGGCAATAATATTAATTTACCACCGGGTAGACTGTTTTACGTCCCATTTCACTGTTCACCTGTTTTTTTTATATTAATAGAGGCAGATAAGCAAACGGCCCGTATGACGGGCCATTGTATACACATTGGGCCATGATGATTGTATATAACGTATCGATGCCCATTAGTATTAAAAAAAAAAAAAACTTTTAAATTTACTTACATTCGGAAGTGGGAAAGGCTTCCGAAGGGTACGGTAGTGGCCAAATCTATATAATATCTAATCCTTCGACCTGCGAAATAATAAAAATATGTTGGAGTGTAGGCATTCTCGGCCGGTGTCCATATTAATTGAATCTTCCGGGGCTACTTGGCCGAGGTCTTCTGGAATCTCTTCTATTTCTTCCAAACGTTTCGTCAACAACTGCGGTTGACATCTTCAGAGGAACCGAAGCGCTTTTCAGTTGCGCTCGAGAAGCTGAAGAGATAACATCTCTCCGAAAATGAAAGCAGTCTCCTCTGAAGATGTCAACCGCAGTTGTTGACAAAACGTTTGGAAGAAAGAGAAGAGATTCCAGAAGACCTCGGCCAAGTAGCCCCGGAAGATTCAATTAATAAAAATATGTTTATATCTACATAATTATAATCACAAAGTTTTTATGCGGCTTGCATACAACTTCAATGAGGTAATAAAGGTTTTGTAGATGGAGAGTGCACGGAGAGTGACTGGCCACGTTACCCCTCTCTCATAGAAGACTGCCTTGAAGTGTACTTTACATTTCCTACTTTATCATATTTCCCCAATCTACGTACGTGTTTCGGTAGTGAGTGAGATATGCCAGAGCCCACTCCCATCCCATCCCATCCTCCCCATTCTCCCAGCCCTCTCTCCCAATCTTTAATCTGCAAAGATGGGCAGGGCATCCGGGGGCACGCCAACGTTTGTCATTCTGGACTGATGTTGAAATGTATCGCGGATGTCTATGGACGACAGTGGCCACTTACCATCAGGTGGACTGCATACTCGTCTGCCGCCCTCGTCCATATGAAAAATGAACAACCATCGCTGGTGCACACTGCCTGGATTAGCATTGCGTGGTACTGTTAGATAGACTTAGTTGATTAAACAATGCAGGACACTCCAAATTATCATGACATAATCTGCAACAATATGCGTCTCGATCTCATTATGAGCATGTTATATTTGAGGCAAATTTGATCGTGTGATAAATAAAAACCATTCAATCGATAGTGTATAGCGAGGAGAAATTTGCTTTGAACTTTTTCAATGGCATCTACTAGTATATGTTTTGCATAGTAAGATCCCATGCATAACACATGAATATTGGTCGAATTAAAAATTGTAATAGATTGATATTTTTTTAAATTCAATAGCAAACGTCATTGATAAACTCATTGTTAGTATTTTTTTCTTTGTACAAATTTAGGTGAAGTTTTTGATCTGATTTTGTATTAATATACCAAGATCTCGAACGCACGAGGGTTTATACAAATTTTCGTCACAGAGTGTAAAGTTTATTACTTTTTTTTGTAAAATTATATATATAAAGGCATGGCAAAGGCAAGATATTTGTGATTTTGAATAGTGGTTTAGAACTATCTAGAGGTGTTGCTTTACATATTGATACGTGCGTGCACTTGAGAATAAAATAAAGTGAGAAATGCAGTACATTTCAAGGTGTTCAAGGAAATTAGAAAAAAAAACCCATAAGGTATCGATGACATGTGCAAACTTACCGAAAACACCAGATCTCCAATCCAATGCTTCTGTTGTAGCTACTAATGCAGCCATAGCTAACACCACAAAGCGTAGAAAGTACATGTTGAAGAACTAATCGAAGTACAGAAGAAGGGCTCAGGAAACTGCTATATATATATTTTAATAAATTTCTATAACTGTGACATATTTGCATTTTCTTATGCGTTAAATTGTATATTAACGTGCGACAACAGTGACTAACAAAATCAATTTGTTTAGTTGTATTAAACATACATCTTACAAATCCTGACTCTCAAACAGTAACAAATCGTCGTCGATGGAGTCGTTCAACTGCGTAATACTAAATAAACGTTTATAAAAAATGTGATTGAACGTATGCCAGTGGAGTCACATCGTGTGCATTTTATTTCCACTTAACAGCGGATTATAATGCAACAAGGTGGATTATAACCCGTGCGGATTCAATGGCGAATCAATTACGAAGCTTTTATTTAATATGTCAATGTTTAGTATTACAAAAAAATTACCACTTGGCCGTAAAATAAAAATAAAAGACAGATATTCAACGTTGTTACTGGGGAACGAGAACAAGAATTGCGTAGTCCAGCTACGACGCCAATGCCATCGGAACATTATTTTGGGATACAAGATGATGATTTAAATTATCTATAAAATATTATGACTGACTAGTGGGTAGTCAAGTTTGAGAGTCGAGGGATTGACTTTTTAATAAGACGACACGTCTTCACAGTACGACCGTTCTTTATTAAGTGTTTTTACAATGCTTTCTTATGGTGTAAGGTCCACTCGCAGATGGCCGACTTAGACTAAACAATAAACATCCTACTGCAACGTTGCACTAAATACCATTGACATGGATGTCCTCTATACAATTTTGCAATCAGATATTGCTGACGCGGATGTTATACTTAAGTGTTGGGTGCATAACTAGGTACTAAAAAATAAAAAAAACTTACCTTAAAAACATTGCTAGTTTTTCTTCAGTACCTATGACTTTTTTACAACTGATACCTTCCTTATAAATTTCACTTTAGATCAAATCGTGTACCTCTTTAAATTGATTTCTGACCAATCTAAAATAGTTTTTAAATTGTGTATCTGAAAGTTCTTTCATCACAGCACGAATTCACCATGATCTTCTTCCACATATTTTTATTAATACTATATACAATAAGAGTATACTTTCCATTTTGAAATCTGATTTAGAGGAAGAACTCATGTTGCTTCGTCTGCGCCCTGCTCTGGAATGAAAACGAAACACGCGTGCGTGTTTTGCGAGATTTCGCAGTTCGTATACGCAGTTCAAACATTTGCTGTGTCGCACAGTTCAATCTGTGCTCCCCTACTCTGCGCTGTGCTGCACGGCCTGCGCCTCCGTATACGCTTAGGCTTAAACTTCAGCCATGTCAACAATAGTTTTTTTAAATAATGTCAAATTAAGTTTTTTTAATTGAATTTGATATTATTTTTAAAAAATATTGCCATATAATATGATTTTATTGTATGATGAACTTGTTTGTAACTGCGTAGTATTAACATCTGAGGATAACGCGTTTCAAACCTACAAGAGGCGCTAGTTTTTCTAAATGACGTGGATTACGTTTTATAAACATGGCAGCTTCGAAAATGTGAGGGTAGTTGAAATAATTGTTTACACGATTTTAGTGGTCCGACTCTGCAAATCGCACGAACACACTTTTTTCAACTATAAATGCTTTATTAATACTAATTGCGTTTCCCCAAACCAGAAGACCATACCTTAAGTTTGACGCTACGTATCCATGGTAGGCTGGAAGAGTTGGTTTAGTGTTGTTGGTCTGCCACTGTCGATAATCAACGCATGGGATAAATAAAATTGTTATTTTTTTACATAAATGTATAATATGCGGTTGCCATAAGCAGTGATGTTTTTGTTGACGGAAAAACAAATGAATAATTGATTTTGAAAAAAATAATGTCAATACTTTAAATTGAAATAATCAAGATAGCCAGATAACTGTCTGCATAACAAGATAACCAAGTTCAAAGTGGTCACTATGAATAAACGGCAATTTCATTGGTAAGGCCCTAATATAATAATTAACTAGCTGACCCGACAGACGTTGTCTTGTCCAAATTTCAATAAATTTCACTAAAAAAATTTAATAATTTCATATTTCAATATATATTTTTTCCAGGACCATAACGAACAAAACAAAAAAAAATTACTTATATCCATCCTTTGTGAGTTCATACAAAAATCCCATAGAAAAAAGTACTTTCAGTTTTTCCCGAATTTTCCAATTTTCCGGGCAACTTTTCCAAATTTTCTTTCCCTAATAATCTTACTCGGACTATTACGAACATTTTGAAAAAAAAATAGACAAATCGGTCGAGCCGTTCTCAAGTGATGCGCTTACCAACGAACAGCATTTAATTTTTATTTATTTACATTATACGCGGCTTATTGGCCCATGACACTCCTTCACTCTCCTGTCACTTCATTTCCCGTCAAATTTCAAAAGTTGACTGAGAGATAATATTGCAATTGTATTAACTCCATCTTATTATTTATTTATTTCTCCAACACACACATGCATGAAATAGCAATCTATTTCATGCATGTGTGTGTTGTAGCAGTCACATTTATTTTATGAATATATTTTATATTAACCCCTGTATTTTTTTAACATTTGTGATTTTCTTCAATTTTTCTTATTGCCAACATTGTTTTCTTTTTCTTTTGGTTATTGTTACATTTATATTGTATGTGTGTTAGTTTATGTCGGAATAGTGTTGTCTATTGTCTATTTATTTATATACTTTATTGTACACACAAATTATAAAAATAGTTACAAAAAAATATGTACATACAAACGGCGCGCTTATCCCCCTTAGGAGATTTCTACCGGCAAACTTGGGAGAGTGATAGGTGAGCAATGAAATATTTCACACCTTTTTATATTTCACAGAAAATAAATAAATCAAATCAAACCAACGTGAAATAGAACAATAGTCAATCAATTGAAGTTGAACCTCTCTTTATTTTTTTATTTTTTATTTTGAACTAAGTATATTGTAAGAGGCTGTAGTGTAACCGTCGCAGCGGTCGCCAGCCAACATGAGTTATTGCTCAATTATTCTCCAAGTATCTCCCCCACCCCCCTTTCCACCCAGTTCCATATCACCCCGATCTCCTCCTACACACGCACTATTTCTTAGTGCCTTTATTTGTGATAAAATACAAACACGTGGGCTTAAGTCGGATTCCTCAGAAGTAATTTGTTCTATTGTTTGTTTTTATATAAATCTTTGAACAGCAATTACGTTCGAACACTCCCGATGTATTTTTATAAATAGTAAGGTATTTTTATATTATAGTACTTAACTGAAGCCAACCAATGACGATCGCTATGACAGCTACCCATAGTGATGTTAAATGACTTGTCTCTTATCGATAAAAATGTGGCCAACTATGAGTAGGTGATTCAGTACCAAGTTTCGCAAGTGTGATCCACATAAATGATTGAGTAGGTGAAAAACTGCAACTTATTATTAATTAACTGATTTAAAATTCATGTTATTTTTATAACGCACAAGTACAAAGTCGAGAAGAAACTACACCATTACGAGACACAATATCTATAAAAACAGTTTACGACTCTCGAACTTGTCGAGACATATCGACAAACAATGTCCATCCCTAGTAATTCACTTTCAACATTAAAGTACCGTATTTATGCATTAGGAAAAATAGCGACAGTAATTACGAAACTTCATGAGTACTAAGCGTGATAGCGGTCGTTGCTGTTGGCCTTGTTTTAGTGTCCGCCATATTGAATTTAGTATGACGCCATGTCTCTATAATACTCTTTAAGTCCCTATAATCAACAGTCAAAAAGTCAACATTTCGTGACGCTGTCGTCAGAAATTGTGTTAGGACCCTATATGGATATGACCATACCATAAGCCTATGTCTCACTACTACTGGAGATAAGCTTCTTCTAAGCCACCACACCCGATCTTCGGCTCTTCTCATTCAACCACCATCAGCGAACATCTTCAAGTCTTCAGTCTACCTGGCCAAAGGGCGTCCCACATTGTGTTTCCCAGTACGTAGCCTCTATTCAAAGACTTGACTTCAGGTCTTTGGCGAATCTCTCCGTTTCGGATCTTATCCAGCAAAGAAACTCCATGCATAGCTCTCCCCACAGCTACTTCGGTGACTTTAGTTCCGGATATTGCATCAGTAAAATTTCCAATATGTGTTTTTGTAAATAGAAACCAGAAAAAACACAAAAATCGAAGTTTGGGCCGATATTTCGATAGGTTTCTACCAGGAAAACGTTCACTACGATATATCGGCTCGAACGAAATTCATTTGACGTTTGAAACTAGTCCGATGGCACTAGACAACGATCTAAATATAGATTTTCATAGGAGACACTTGGAGATCAAACGACAAATTTCACAACAACAATATTTTCTTAGGTTTTCGCGATTACTATACATAGCAATTAAACAACTTTGAACGGTTTAAATCGCGTATATTTAACATTATTTATATCCCGACGTTTTGAACACTTTGCAGTGACCCGGGTCACCCCGTGACCACGTCCACTGCAAAGTGCAAATAATGTTAAATATACGCGATTTAAACCGTTCAAAGTTGTTTAATTGCTATTCACAACAACAATATTTCACATTTTAAATAATCGGAGATATCTACCCGATATCGGAATATTATATCGAAATATCGGAGTGAAATATAGAAGGAGGAAGAAATATCGGAGTGGAGTTATATCACTTCGTTCGTTCGAACTTCGGTCGGGCTCGAAACTTCGCAAGCGCAACTTCAGAGTAGACCCCCAGAATCAAGACAGTGTCGGTGACGTCGTCTGTCGTCTAGTGGAAATATGCCGCTTGTATTCATTCGAAATCTTCAATTTCAAGGATGTGGTCTCGTATCCTGATTAAAGCAGGCGGCTTAGGCCCGGCCCGCCATGAATATTTATCAATGTATACCTGCCGACCTTACTTAAACTTTATTGGGATTAATGAAAACATGATCCAGTTAATGGAAATTTTGGGTGACAGCTGACAGATTAGTTTGAAAATAGATTATGGATTTACTTTCTTTCCCAAGTGTTTGGGGAGAGCGAGAAAGAATTTAAAACGAGTCTTGAGAAAAGGCTTTGACAATTCTCACTCACTCCCGAAATTGAGAGTGGTAATTAGGATACATCATGTAATCTCCCGGTTACACATTTTACATAGCTTTTAATGAATATTGTGGATAAAATTTTCAAACAGATACCTAATTTACTTGTTTTTTAAATAAATACGCACTCAGTGGCCCACACTGGGATTCCCTGTGTCGTGAGCCCAATGTCACATACAAATATGACCTATTGCTTTTCCCACATTTGATGCTAAAAATATTCTAAAGGTTTTATCCCTTTTTATACATATTTTCTTTTGTAACTATTTTGTACATTTTTTTTACAATAAGGTATCGTAATAAATAAATAAACATTTGTTTTTAAACAAATGAATGTATGAATGTCCAATGGGAATCGAACTCGGGGCCTTTTACACAACATGCATAGCTTATTACTCCTTTAACCCGGTTGGTGATCGGCCGTCGATTAGTATAATCTGGGAAATAACTCTTTTGATTTTCTGGTTGCACCGGACTTTGTAACGAGCTGACTTCTTACACTACGCTATTAAACTAGAAAGGGTCTCCCTTTCTAATGCGAAGATCGCTTTTAAGTTTAGGTACTATTTTACATGTTAAATGCATCAGTTGAAATATTCATAAGCTATCACTCAGCGCGGGCATTATTCGATATGAATATGCAGACGTGTATCTCGCGGTGCGTTGTTCACTGCTTAAATTTAAGAAGCTTTTACTGAAGTAAAGTAAGTTAAAGGAAACCAAGTTATTTTTACAGAAAGAAAATAGCAGACGATCGTCTAATATTTTCCCATATGGTGGTAGTAAGTGGATACCATTGCCCATAGACATACGCGATGGCACGCCTTAGGAGATGCTCCTTATCTTAGGAGATTTAGAATACGCAAAATGTTCAATACATATTCAACATGCAAAATATTTAATAGCGACATGCATGAAACTTGAAATTCAGATCGTGATTTTAATTAATTTGATTTCTTGCCCTTTTATAAAAACGTTATGAATATTACAGATGCGTACTGGAGTTGTGCGTTGAATATAATGCGTAATTGAATATTTTCGCTGTTTGCTGTATCTTGAACATTATGTGTATTGAGCATTTTGAATATTGAACATTATAGGCGACGTTACCACTGAGCTACTATATGAGGTTCTACAAGAGAGCTGTAAATAGTATCCTGCAAGGTCGGTGGCGCATTCGCAACTTCTAGCAGAGTGCAGTCCTTCGCACTCTGCTAGAAGCAGCAGTAATACAAACTGTTATGTAAGTCGATTTCCTTAAACTCTTACACTTATACATTTATATTACAACCCCCGAAAACATAACAGACTCTTAACAAACCAACTCCCCAGTGTTGCCAGCGACAAGGAATTAAATACCCTAGGTCCACAGATATTAAAACTACGGCACAACCCCCATGGTGTTCCAGATATCGATGGTCGGCGGCGACCACTCACCGTCGGCCCGTCTGCCAACTCTTCTATATATATGAAAAAGTAGGAAATGCAGTACCTACATTTTACGGTAATCCTCAGTGAGAAAGGGGCAACGTGGCCCCAGTATCTGTAGGATTTCAGCGTGCACAGTCAGGTAACAGCGTACTCGCATACATAAGGCAGCAAGGTAACAATTAGGCGACATTCCAGTGGATGTAATCCAAACGAAGTGGTTCCATGTTTCAAGTGAGTAAGGATTTATTGACCGCAGGCGCAAATTTGTAGGTGATTCTCGGAGACACGAGTTCAAGTTACTATCTCAGTGTTCGGGGATCACAGAGACAAACGCCGTTGTTACATTGTGAGGGAACCAATATAATATTCAATATTCAGGTTCTAAATCTGAAGAATATTGACTAATATTTATTGATAACCACTTGATAATCGAAGGCCGATTATCTGATTCGAAATGAAAATTTGCCAGATTTAAATTAAAAATTAAATTAATAAAATTTAATTATTTTATTAATACTTCCGTTACATATTGAGGGGGGATTGCACGCTGCAATCCAACAGCCGCTGGGTGCACTCGACTGGCCACGTTACCCCTCTCTCACAGAAGACTACCTTGAAATGTACTGCATTTCCCGCTTTATCTTATTTCCCTAATCTACGTACGTGCTTCGGTAGTGAGTGAGATGTGCCAGAGCCCATTCCCATCCTATCCCTCCCCATTTCCCCAACGCTTTCTCCAAATCCATTCCTATGGTATATCCAAAGGTAGGCAGCGCATCCGGGGGCGTGCCAACGTTTATCATTTTGGACTAATGTTGGCATGTATCACGGATGTCTATGGGCTACAGCATCCACTTACCATCAGGTGGACTGTATGCTCGTCTGCCACCTTCGTCCATAAAAAAAAATAAGATATTTATTTATTTTTTATTTTCTTTTTGCTCTTCGGCTTCGTTCATGGCGCCGCTGTCATTATTACTTTTCCTCTCCAGAAGGTTGGCTGGAAGACAATGTCATGTAGCATTAAGTCCGCCCATTGTACTTTGTATAACAAAGTGTAATAAATTAAAATGTTTATAAGATTTTTAATATGGTGTTGCTGATATAATTTAATATGTAGATTAATAGGTTTTACATGCATTTTTACATTCTCGAATGCAAGAAAAAAGCAATTTCAACCACACATTAATACCAATTCAACCTTGGGCATTTTATTTATTATCGAATTATATGAATTCCATTACAATACCAATATAATTATTTCATATAACTTTCTAACTGTCGCGTTTTGTAGACATTTTAAATTGTAAATCGGGTCTGAATGCGTAAAATTAAAGGTTTAAAGTCGAGGAGCAATGGAAGGGAAACAAATTTAATTTTACGCGTTTAAACACGATTTACAATATAGAAAAAAATATTTGATATATGAAAGTCTGAACTGTTTTCACTCATCTATGGATGGATAATCTAATGAAATTTTGCATGAATAACCCGCAAACACGGGCCGTTTAGCCTATAACAATTGGCCCGTGACTCCAAAACTAATATTCTCGGGCGATAATAAACACGCGGGCCAAGGTCGCAAGATAAGAAATATATATTGAAATATATTATTTTAACCGTAGAGAAATACATATTATAAGGTAATAATGTATGCAGATCATTTTAGTAATTTTCTAACATGTTCTTTATGGTGGACTTGCCGTGGCCCTAATGCCGGGTGAGTTCCAATCAATTACTATTATTATTATTATAATAATCCATTATTAAACTTGTGTAGTAAATTTTATATTGTAAATAGCAGTGAGCGTTATTAAAAATAATTAGTTTCAGAAACTAGTTACTAGGCTAGTAATCGAATAAGTAGTTATGACTCCGAGCACAAAGAGATTATATTCCGAAAGCCTTTAATAATGCAATAAACAGTGTAATAATAAACGCAACTGCTGGAACTTTTCCGCCGCCGCCTGGGTAGACTACAAGAAGGCGTTCGACTCTGTTCCCCATTCATGGCTCTTGAGGGTCCTCGAGCTGTACAGAAACGGCGGTACTCGAGACTCGATCCTCGAAATATACATGGGGCAGTGGAGTACGATCCTTAGTCTTTTTGCCGAACAGATGGCGGCTGCCAGCGACCGAATTAGGACAAAAACGGGAATCTTCCACGGCGATTGTCTGAACCCACTTTGGTTCTGCCTTCCGTTGAACCCTCTGGGTACACTCTTGGAGGAGTCGGTGACGGGTTCAAATTTCATAGAAGAGACGGATGACCTACCTTCTCTACATGAATAATCTCAAACTGTTCGCCCCCCACTGCTAATAAACTGGAGCAACCGCTAAGGTCACCGATGTCTTTAGCAGTTCCATCAAGATGGAGCTGGGTGTTGATAAGTGTGCGATCCTGTATGTAGAGTGGACACGGATCGTTGGTTCCTATGGCTCCAATCGGCTAAAAACTCTCCTTAACAGAAACATACCATTATCTGGGCATGTCTGAATCAATAGATGTTTCAAAGGCGGACGTGAAACAGTTAGTTGAGGTATTTTATTAACGTCTGACAAAAGTATTAAACGCCTATTTGCCGGGCCCTAATAAGATCCGAGCCTATAACGGCTAGGTCATGACCGCTGTCATGTACACCTTTAGCATACTCAGATGGTCTCAGACCCAAGTAGAAGCCTTGGATAGAAAAGTCCGCACAACCATGTCCGTTCACAGGATGCATCACCCGAGGTCTTCGGTACAGAAATTGCACATGCCGCGGAAAGACGTCGATCGCGGCCTTTTAAACGCTAAGACCATGCCGTGGATACTTTCTACACTAGGAGGCGTGCAAGTGCGAGTGAGGGGCACAGAAACTTATTGACAGCTCTCTTGAAGGGCCTCATGTCGTAGTTCAGTGGAAAAACCTCAACTACCTAGCAGTTTATTCCACAATTTTCGCTAAGCCGCTAACCTCAACAAAATTTGTTGAGCAATCGTGGATGTAATCGTAATACAATTTATTTATGCATCCATTTATCCATTCATTTATTTATAACGTACACACGTTATAAAATTGCAATACACGCTTGCAATACATATAACATTTGAGATCTATTTCAACGGGTCGTAACGCGAATGTTTACCTTATTTATTTCACTCGACGTATAGGTTGGGTTGCATCAACCATGCAGCTTTCCGCAACTTTCCGGACTATGAACACCAAATGTGGGTAGTTGATGAAATTCCTCGCAACTCTCGACGTGGATTGGGTAGTGCTGTCTCTTCAGTTTAAATAGATAAATATCTGAGTAAGCTTTACAGTGAATCCACCAATTCCCCTACTGAAGGCCCCTTTTGATAGCTTACAAAGGGAGTTTAATCAAAAAACAAAGAAAACCAGAAAAAGGAAGAAAAAAAATACTCATAAAGACATTGAATATTTATCACCGCTCTGCGAAACGCTTCCATAGAACATTGAAACAGGTAAATTAAATTATTAATAATAAATTAATAGTTTAGTTACGTCAATCCCCAAGCCTTGTCAGTTTAAAGTAAAGCTGACGTATGCATACTTTATATTTATGGGTGAAACGACATCATGTCCATACATTTTAACTGCCTATGTAAAGATAAGTGCACACTGGCATAAAATTTATGTAACAGTGTTAAGATAATACCTATCGTTACCACTATCTGTTATTTCAAACGAATAAAACGCGTAACATTTTCATGGGTCCCACCATACACTGTGTTGTCGTGGGGTTGCTCAATTACTTACCTCAAGTATGAACTTAACTTTACACATACTGCTCTCGACAATATTCATACAATATTGTTTTACGACGAATTGTATTTTATGACAATATTTGAATTTATGATGCAATATGTAGTATATCGTTCAAATCAATGACAATACCTCACAAGATGTTAGCTATCAAATGACGAAGACGAATTGAGAAGACCAATAAATTGTAGCGAATGCTCAATAACTAAAATATAAGTAAGATGAAATAGAGGGTTAAATGGAAAACATCCGCGCATTCTCAACGCTGAAATTCTATGGCGGACGGTGCACGCTGCAATCAAACAGCCGCTGGGCGCACTCAACTGGCCATGTTACCCCTCTCTCACAGAAGACTACCTTGAAATATACTGCATTTCCTACTTTATCATATTCCCCAATTTACTTATCTGTTTCGGTAGTGAGTGAGATATGCCAGAACCCATTAATATTTTCCATTTCCTAGCTCTAGCCCCTATATTCCTAACCCCGTTTTCCGCATTCTTCCCATTAAAAAGACACCAGTTATAGAGTTTTCGTATACGTTTATCGTATATCGTATTATACGTTGCATCAATGCAACGTACAGCAAACTGTAAAATCTTTCTCACGATTATCCTTTTCTCTTTGACCTTCGACTTTTGTTTCCAACAAGTAGGTATGACTTCCAGAGACTGGCAATAAAGAAAATATTATTCACTTTACGCGCAAGAACCGCTAACATTACGCGTTCTTGCAAACTCCTTATTGAATAACGCGGACGGATTACTTTTCCGAGATTTATCGCGCTAACTTTGTTTAGCAGTTCCTTGGAGAAAGACCTTTCGTTTGCCAGGCTGTTTTGTGTTTACGGCTTATACTTTAGTCGATCCAATCCCCGTGGTACAACTGCTACGTCCAACTAGTTGTATCATGGGGATTTTTTTTCGGTGGAAAAAATTATCTAAAGAATAAACAAAAAATAGGTTAGGTAAATAATGTGTTGCCCATGGTACAACTGAGTGATATTATGCAAGGTTATACAGTACTAATTATTTTATTTAAGACCAGAGTCCATAAGTGGTTAGAGGTTAGTAACGATTATTTAAATTATAAGTACATTGCTAGTATTTTCTATTAGGCATTATATATACATCATTAAAAGACAGCCTATGCTGCACCTGTTACTACTAGGGCTGCCACCCCTCCGGATTTGATCCGGAGTCTCCAGGTTTGGAAGACGCATGTCAGGGTTACCGGTTAACATCGTAAATCTGCGGGCAGCACGGCTGTGACGTGGAACATAAAGAAATCTCAGATAAAATAAAAACATGATTTTTAAACTGGCTCTGGTAAACATTACCTAACACCCACTTGTTGTAAAAAATGCAAAGATACAATTTAAAGAGTCGCTATGTGTATCAAAGACAGTATAAGACTATATTGCGGTAATTTTATTCGTAATTTAGTACTAACTAAAGTACTAACTTTAAATTAAAAATGTACTACTATTTCCTCTTTCGTTTTTGTCTTATTTATTTTTAATCTCGGGGTTTAGTAATTTACTACCCACACTCAATATTGCTGGATAGGGCAGTCAAACTTAGCGACAATTGTCTTTAGGACTAATATAACCTAAAAATTGAAAAAAGTGTGTGATGACATATGTATTTACGTATTTATTATTAAAAGAATATTAATACAATTTATTTATTATTTATTTATATATTTATTATTAATACAAACATGTGTATACCCTTATAATAAAAGTTAAACGTAAAATTGAACTGTCCTTGAAAGGCTGATGAATTTTTGACGAATTTAACCTCTCAACTAAGCTATTAGTAATTTTACTAATGGGCATAGATATACACTTTCCCATAGTACAACTTCCGCCCCTGGACTGAGCGTGAACCATTCTAATGTATTCGTAGGGATTTATGTTTTTATGAGCATTGCCAGCGAATTCGATCGCGTTGTCATTTGAATATGTGTGGTTACTTTGCAACGATTACCGTGGGAACATCACGGTTGGAGATAATTAATATGTAGTATACCGTATTTTTCAAAATCCATCCAGTGATTTTTGTGCGAGCTCTTAATAATAATTCCCGTGGGAACTCTATAATGAATTTGGATAAAAAGTACCCCATATGTTAATTCCACATATGTTTTAACTATGCCAAGTTTAATTGAAATCCGTAAAATCGATCCTTTGTGCTCTCTGTGATGCGCGTTCAGACATACAAGACGAACAGATAGAAAAACAAAATTACAAAATTTGTCGCCTTGGTCCCTGTATCATAATTCGTAATTCACACTGCAATGAGGTTTTTTTTAATAAAAATAATGAAAACGTGTACAAACACGACTGTTATGATTTTAGTTCATATACTTATATGTATAGATTAAGTTCTTTATGTTTAGTAATCTCTTTGTGTTTTCACCTTTGTGAGGGCCTTAGTGGTCATGTAACGGTTTCTGTGTGTGCAAATAAATTTTCTTTTATTCTTCCTTCTTTTCGCAATTACTCAAACGAGTTAACTGGAAAATTGTATCGCCTATATTAAGTTACAGAGGAGGACTGTCATTTGTATTCACTTTGAATTTTGAGTATTTTTTTTTGTAGAAAAAGACGAACGCCAGCAGACGAACGAGCTATCCACCTTGGTGGTAGGTGAGATACATGAGAATCTCAGTCCAGAATGATAAACGTTGGTACACCTCCGGGTACGAATTCTATCTTCAGACATTTAAAAGCTGATTAGTTAAAGTGATTTAGAAGGATTGGGAATTGGGATTACAATCCCATGGACTACAGCATATGAGGAGTTTTTTCATCGCGTCCTTCTCCCCATTCTACTTTGGATGAAATGGGTTGCGAAGTATAATGTGTGTAGGTAGATCGATGTAATAATAATGTAATCAATACTCTCCCATTCCCGAGGAAAAATATGGGATTCCTTGGGAGTATAATGGGATGAAGAAACTCTTATTTCTGTATTATTCCCTGTTCTTCATCTTTCCCAACCCTGTTTTCCTTATCGACCCCTCTCCTTATCGAGGAGAGGTGGCCAAGGGATCCATAGTAAAGCTTTTGTAATTTTCGATTGATGTTTGTATGTAACAAAATCAAATGATATTAGCAAAAAACATAGGTAACAAATGTGATGTTAAGTACAAACATGACCCCCAATATGTTCAGCCCCAACGGACGTGCAAAAATTAATTGTAAATATTTAAACTGAATTCATAAAACACTCAATTTCTTAACATGTCAACAACAATCGTTAAATCGGTCAATCAAAATGATAATTATGTTATGTGACTTATCAAAATATAATAAACATAACATAATAAATAATAATAAAAAGTGAAAGTGAACAAATCGTCCTTTTTAAAAAAAAAATCAATGTTCAGTTGCAACAGCACTACGGGAGAATGGGCAATAAAGAGAAGTTCAAAGTAGCGGTGATTCTATTTTATTGTTTTAATCTATACCTATATATATATATATTCTTTATTTTAATATGATACAATTAAACAAGTTTCCCATTATCCCATATTTGTACATATCTTTGAATAAGAAATAAATGAATGAAAGAAATGAATAAGAATAAGAAATTATTTGAAATTAGAAATGCGACTACCCACGCATGACATTTTGGAAACATTGTAATAATGAGATAGGGGCAAGCTAAAAGTCAGTGCTGTGCAGGCGAGTACTCACAGCACTAGCTGAGCTTGGGACCTTTTGCGCATTGAGATATTTAATTTACTCTGTATTTTTTTTTTTAATTTTTGTTTTATAGAAAAAGGCGGCAGACGAGCATACAGTCCACGTGATGGTAAGTGGATACTGTCGTCCATAGATATCCGCGATACATGCCAACATCAGTCCAGAATGACAAACGTTGGCACGCCCCCAGATGCGTACCTTAGCAGATTGAGGAATGGATTGGGAAAAATTAGGGATAGGATGGGATGGGACTGGGCTCTGGCATATCTCACTCATTACCGAAACACGTACATTGGGGAAATACGATAAAGTAAGAAATGCAGTACATTTCAAGGTAGTGTTCTGTGAGAGAGGGGTAACGTGGCCAGTTGAGTACGCACTGCGGCTGTTGGAATGCGGCATGCACTCTCCTCCTACCACTATCGCTTTGTTTATGTAATTTACAGTGTGGCAAATAAAGAATTTATTTATTTATCTATAAATTAAATATAGATGGTCAATATCCATGGGCGACACTTATCACAAAGTGGATTATAAGCACGACGCCCCGTCCTTTCTATAAATAATAAATTAATTTTTACTGTTTACAATTGAAAGTCCCCTTCTATACAGCTTATAAAGAGTATAATTTAACAGTGCGTATACGAAGCCTCTCTCTAAAGTTGTAACATGAGAAAATTTGCCCTGTCATTTTATCGTGACATAAATACTTAGGTGAATTTTCAAAGTGGTAAGTGGATATTCGGTTCGCTTATTATGTGGTATACTAAACCTTTGTTTAGGTGCCTGGGGACACATGGAACATAAACTTTAACACCTTTAGGCCTCACTTTAAAAGTTTTATAATTTGTTTCAATTTTGTTCATCGTTCATTATAATGAAGGAGCGATGATTGTACGTATGATCCTTCAAATGTATCACTTACAGGTGGTGTAGTTCCTTAGGGTTTGTGGAAGCGGTTTAGGTATCCCTTAGTCTAAAGCCGATCGACGCCACACGGCGATGTTCGCGTCTGTTCACGTATAACTTATTGTGGGAAATAAAAAGTTATATTTCCTCATGCCTTTTCATACTTTTTACTTTATACAAAAACACTGAATCATAACGTGGATGTAATAGACCGAATTCCATTTGAAAAAAGCAGTTTCAAAGCCGTCTTAGCTAGTGTTTTATTTAACGGGCCGTAAATCTTAGATCTCGTTAAAGTCTGCGGTAAAAAGTTGCGTGGGAAAATATAAGGTTCTCTTTTGCGTCTGGCTAGCGAAGCAAACGTTAATTGAAACTACTGTGACCTCTATGCCTAGTTTTATGTTAGGTCTTTAGCGTTAGCAAAGATATAAATAGAGATAGTCCGTCGTATATAGATTTCGAATATCTAATTATAATTTTAGAATTTGTTTCATTAAAAGCCTCGCATTGGTGTTGAGAGGCAGGGGGATATACCTATTGCGACACTGAGCCGGCCCGTGAGTCATCGATGTGGCGGCAAATGAAAAACTTTTGTTTTAGCATATGCTGAGTTACAGCCATTTGGTAGAGTATCTAGTGTTTGTAATATTAATGTGTATAAGAGTGTAGTCTTAAGTGTAAGACGGTGAGTCCCTAGAAGTATCTATACTCGACTCTAATTTTTGTGAACATGAGTTCAAATCCTCGATTTGTACCACTGAGTTACCACGGAGTTTTAAAAATTGTCACTATCTCGGCGGTGAGAGGTGAAACATCGTGAAAAAATTCAAGACCGTGAGAGTTACCTTAGGCCGCCATGTTTATTTACATTTTGGAGAAATTGGATTGGAACGGACTATACAATTATTTGCAAGGGCGGTGATAGCCCAGGGATATCTATCTATTTGTAGTCGATTCACATTCGTGTGATCGTGAGTTGAAATCCTCAGCCCGTACCACTTACTTTCTACTTAAATACACATTTTTAAAATTATCACTGGCTCGGCGGTAAGGGACACCATCCCTGAAAAATGAAAGAAAATCTGGCGGATTCACCAATCGTCACTAGGCCCGTGTTGTGAATTATGGCCCGAAAACCACCCAGTGATAATCTGGGGAGGTCAATGCCCTACAGTAGGACATTATACATTTCGACTACAACCCACTACGATTGTTGAAAAGAGGCATTAGAGAGAATTCCTCTGCTACAAAGAGGAATATTTGTTTAGAGAGACGTGTGTCACCGCCGAGGCTAGTTATAAATCAATTGCGCGTGTTCCCCAGGGGCGCATTACCGGCCCCATCTAACGTTGATTGATTCCTCCCCGGTACAATATTTCATCGCCGCGCTGTTTACTTACCTGATAGGTGATTACGCGACACACCGTTGAGACTAGGGGAATAAAGGAGATGTTAGATTGGAAAATAAGACATGTTTTTAACGGGTGTTTTTGTATGGTGAGTGTGTATATGAAAATGGAGAATTGTGTTGTTTTTATACATAATATATACTCATGTATAGGATGTCTGCAAACCTTTACCGAACCCTCAAATTATGGATGATTTCACTGCTCCCCGCTCACGATTTCGGGTTAATTGACATATATATTGTTCGTGTCGCTTTATTGTGTTGGCCACGTTTTTGAACGCGACCTTTTAGCCCGTGACATATTCCGACTGAAGCTGTCACCGGGAGAAAATTCGCATATCATTATACCTAACCTCTTCTGCCTTCTTCTCTTCTCTTTTCTTGCGTCGGTCTGCCGTGTTCGTTCAGCACCATCAAAATAAAGTGCAAATCGTTTATAAACACAATTAATGGAGTCGCGACCCCAGTGAAGTGGTTAGAGAAGTGAGTGACCGCGTCTTCGCCGGTTGCTGGATAAGCTGCGTCTGGAATCTCCCAGGTAAGTTGACATTTTGTATAATCATTTCCATTTTCAGCTATTTTCCCACTTCATTTGCACCGCCACGTTCGCAGGTCCTTCGTTCTGGGTCCTACCGGATCCTCACCAACGGACTCACCCAAAGTTATTTAGATCTCGGCGCGTACACATATAATATTGACAATTGTTTTTTTTTAAATAATTCATTTCATTTTTTCTTCATAAAACAAAAACCAGAAAATTATAGTTTTACAGAAAATACGTAACGTTATATAATAAAACGATGGTGACAGACGAACGGCGTGGTGGTAAATGGATAATGTCGCCTATGGACATCCATGATACATGTCAACATCAGTCTAGAATGATAAATACTGGCACGCTATCTGATGCCTACCCCTGAAGCGGAGGTACCGCCTACGCCCTAACCCACCTTGAAAATTAAGTTATTTACATTCCAAGTACATTTATATATGTCAATGCACTGAAATCCTTAGCTCTTTTGCCGATGATTTAATTTCTTTTTATTATAGGTAAGTAGGCGGACGAGCAAGCGGCCCCAGGTGATGGTAAGTGTTACCGCCGCCGTTGGACACCTGCAACACCAGGGGGTATGCGGGTGCGCAAACTTGCAAACCGCCGACCTTGCAAAACCCTATTCACAGCTTTCTTGAAGAACCCCATATCGTAGCGTAATGAAAAGACCTCTCGAGGCAGTTCGTTCCACAGCCTACGGATTCGCGGTATAAAACGATTTTTTGGCAGAACAGTACGCGACACTTCCGTATCGAGGAAATGCGGATGGACCGCACTTCTGTGAGGGAGGTGCGGTTGTAGAAACCCGATGTGGGAATTATATTGAACAATTGTTCAGAGCATTCCCCATTGTTTCTATGTTCTTGTTATATTTATAGATATCCTTTTATCCTGCCTACGCGATACTGTGTTTCATTTGTCACCTCGCCAATATTGTAGTATCTACCTGTGTTTATTATTTTGTTAAACATCTATGTGTTTGAGGGCCCATTTACCCTTATTTTATAGCCAATTAGTAGGTTTTGTCGGATCAAGTATGGAATTTGTATTAAAATATTTCAAAGTTATACGTACTTATATAAAAAGTGGCTACTCAATCAAAACTTTTGAATGGTGGAGCATAAAGTATTCAATAAATGAATATTGTATATATAGTATGATTCTACAGGTATTGTGAATGATTTGTAGAAAAAAACATTGGACCAATTACTATTAAAATTCAAAAGTTTCAGTACTTTAATTGTGGCTCCTCAGAACATTCCAATGTGGTGTAATTTTTCGTAAAAATAATCGGTCAATTAACATCATATTTCAGTACTATTTAGTTAGATGAATGTGTGTTCAAATTTGTGCAACAAAAATACGATAAAAAATTAAAGTCAAATTGATCACAGCACATTTTATCTCAATCCTGACGCATCTAAATAAATATTTGTCCATAACTTCACATAATCGTAATGTGATCACAAGCCAATGGCACTCACATTTATCACACATTTCACAGATATTTAGTGTGCATTACACTAAATATCTGTGGAGTCGGATACTTTACATATTCTACATGTAATGGCCATTTTTAATGGCTTAATCAGATATGGCCCCTCAAGCCAGACGCACACATATTTTAATGGCTTAATCAGAAATGGCTCCTCAAGCCAGACGCACACTTATTTTAATGGCTTAATTAGAAATGGCTCCTCAAGCCAGACGCACACATATTTTAATGGCATAATCAGATATGGCCCCTCAAGCCAGACGCACACATATTTTAATGGCTTAATCAGATATGGCCCCTCAAGCCAGACGCACACATATCTTCTGTGTATTGCAGTACGTTATTCGGTAATATTCTGTGAGAGACGGGTAACTTCCTTTGTTCCCATTAGTTCTTGGCCCGTCGCATGCGCCCGGCGGCTGTGGAATTGCAGCGTGCACCATCTCCTTCCCTCCATTATTATGTGACCGACAAAGCTTACTTATTTCACTAAATATTTTAGCCCCTGCAATATAATTTGTCCTTTCTATAGTGGTGTTATAAGCCTTTGTCAGGTTGCCAAGGCTGTCTGGCATTAATTTAGCTAGTAAGCTGCTCGCTAACAAACTGAATGAGTTTGTACTCTCGTTATGTACCCATATGAGTCCTTACCACAGTAGAAATAAGAAGCAGTGTAAATTGTTCACTGAATGTCGGAAAATGCTCCTCACGTTCACTGATGTGCATTGTTGAAGGCAATGTGGAAAGCATTCGCAACAGCTAAGTGCAGCTTCATTTAATGTTACTGAGATATTCCATTTTTACGGGAGGTCTTAATTCCAAATCAACACAGGCATTAAATATCAAGTACAAGAGCCATCCAATTTGGACAATATTGGGGCTTCCAGAATCTTTAGATTTAACCCGATGAATATAATAAATCGAAGGTCCAAAAGAATGAAGCGGTAATATGAAAACTCGTAAGGGTTTTCATATTACCATATTACTAGTGTAATATTCATATTCATATTATACTACAGGAGAGCGAAAAAAAATGGTTTCACCAATTATGCGTAATAAGTACACATGTGTTCAATATATTAAATAATGCAGAAAAAAATTTGCTTCTAAAAAGCTTTAATTGCCCTACATTGTAAATAGATGATTTTAAATTTTTTAAAAAACTTTAAGACATTTATTTTCACAGAATATGAGTTTGTTTTATTGTTTTGTGCGTCTGTATTGGTCTAAAACATCAAGCGCTGGACCTGTATAATGTAAACGTACCAACATTTTAGACAACCTTTGCATGACACACCTACGCTGTGTATTAAACTTTACGCTGTTATTGATCTATAATTCAGACGGTATTAAATCAGTATGTACACTAAACGCTATTCTTTTACCACGTTGCTAAATAAAATAGACAAGAGAAATATATGTAACTTTTAGTTCTTTGATGATAAAATAAATAAAACAAACGATATGAAATCTTAATTTTATTAATAATTATGATCAGTAATAAACAAATACCGCGTAGAAATACCGTTATGTTTAGTATAATAAAAATCATACTTTTTCTTAAAATAAAAAACCTTTACATCGCGCAAGTAACTAAAAACAGTTTTCTAATCTTTGCATAGGTCTTTAACGTAGGTATTATCATTAAAAAAGAATAGTTTATTGTACTTGTTGGGAAAGTTTTATCTTAAGTTTGTTCACTAAACAAAGGTTGTGTACACATGAAAAAATTTAAAGCTGTGTGAATATATTTATACACACTTTACACTCAGTAGAAAAATAAAGGCGTAACCTGTTAAGACGGCTTTGTGCCGGCAAGTGATAATTATTTGAAGCCTTGCAAGGTAGTAAGTGTAACGCGATTGTTCTGCAATATGAAATGTGATTGATTTCAGAAGTATAAAGACGTTTTCATTACTCATACTCTGAAAGTAGGTCCGAAGTTGCCTGTGGAGCGAAGTGAAAATAGCCCAATACACCCTAGGGTGAGCGTTATTCACCCAAGAATCCCTGGATAGTGTGGAAACTCAAGTATCCCAGAAAATATCAAATATGAAAATACCCGGAAAAAACATTTCACTAACTATAAATAATTGCTCTAATGTCACCATAAACTTTAAATAAATATCTCACCAAAGTTGTTGATTTATGAAATAAAATTCATTCATTTTTTATTTTGCTAATTAGTAATTTTATTTTTACTTTCCTTGTATTCGTAATGAAAAGCACAGTGTTTACCTAGGGGTTCAGGACTTATTTAGTCCCTCGACCTATTGGCGCCCTCGCTGCGCTCGGGCACCAAACCCAGTCTCGGGACTGAAATAAGTCACTTTCACCCCTAGGGTAACAATGTACTATTATTGCAATACTAGCCGTGTGCCCGATGAGAAATCTCATCGGCAACATCTCTTTTACACCTTTATTTTCCACCCTTAGGGGATTCATTTTTAAAAATTCCTTTCTTAGTGCCCACCTACGTTATACAAGGAACCCCTGTGCAAAATTTCATGTTTTCAGACCCACCGGTTTAGACTGTGCGTTGTCTGTCAGTCAGTGTTAGATTTTTATTAAGTAGATTTTCGTAAATATGCTCTATAAATGTATGTAAAAAATTCAAGTAATATATTCCTGTGCACAGAATTGAAATAGGGCGTAAAATTAAAAGTCACATTAATCGTGTGGACCGTCGAAATGTCATTAAAATACGTAACAATTTAGCAAACTTTAGCAACTGTGTTGCTAAAGACTTTAGCAACACCACAGCTGATCTCTATGAGTTTAATTAGATACTAAATATTATAGCTAAAAATTATAGTTATATTATTGCTATCTCGTGCTTTAACCTTACTTTCGTTCGGGCGTGATTGTATCATTTCAAAATTGGGGTTGTAAAATTGAACGCTGATCGCTCGATGCTTGACGCTAATGAGCCTTAAAACTAGAACATTAAACACGAGCATTTTAGATTCGATCTCAAGATTGTGAGACCGCAAGCTTTAAAAATGTTAACTATTTTAAGCTTTTAACACTAACTACAATAACAGTACACAGAACAGAAACTAAACTGATTACGTACTTTGTCTTTCACGGCGGAGATGTGCTATTAGACTCAAGAGTTTATAGTGACGCAAGTGTTAAAATTTTGTACCATCATAAACATTAATTAGTACTACCTCAGCGCTCGAGCATTGGACGCTCAGCGCCAATTTTTACAACACTAGATTCTCCACTGGTTATTTTCTTTATACTTTGTTCATACGTGACCGTCTGTCGAGCGTCTCTCTGTGTGTGTGAGTGGAACAAGTGAGTTTGTTCCAAACTCAGCGCCTCGTGTACTTGCACACATTTCCATTATAACCTCACAATTACCCAGTTATTATTAACTTGCTATCCCACTACTCGACAAATGTCAATACTGACACAGTATGGCTTGATTCTGTGCCTATTTATGACTAGTTTTAAGGGCCAACACCCAGCCACACTGCAATAATGAGATACTGTGGGAAAGTCGAAATTCATTGTTATACCTAGTCGGTGGCGGCCTTTTTCATTTATGATTTTAGTATAATTATCGGCCCTGGCCATTGTCACTTCAGCTTACTAATTCCTTGGCCTATATCTGACACGGTGTTTTTTTAAAGAGAATGCTTAATAATACACCATACGTGTGACATAGATATTTCCTCAGATATCATAAGCTTTTTAAAGATAAATTACAGCCCTTTATCCAATGTACTCCATCCTTTTGTATTAATTTTATTGTTATGTATTTTTCTAGCTTGTTATATTATAATCATTATAAACATTCGCATTTTTTTTTAATTTTAAGTACTGCATTTAAGTTTAGTAATTTTTAATCTTTTCTTTCTTCATGTTGTAAAATTGGAAAAATTTTGTTCCTGCTGTTTGTGTTCGTTTTTTTTTTTCGTTTTGAATGGACGAAGGCAGCAGACGAGCATACAGTCCACCTGATGGTAAGGTAATGATGGTAAGCCAACATCAGTCCAAAATGACAAACGTTGGCAGGCCGCCGGATGCGCTGTCTACCTTTGGAGATATACGAATGGATTTGGAGAATGGGTTGGGAAAATGGGGAGAGATAGGTTGGGAATGGGTTCTACCGAAACTCGTACGTACATTAGGGAAATAAGATAAAGTGGGAAATGCAGTACATTTCAAGGTAATCTTCTGTGAGAGAGGGGTAACGTGACCAGTCGAGTGCGCCCAATGGCTGTTGGATTGCAGCGTGCACTTCCCCTCATTAAATGTACACGTTCCTATTAATGTACACTTTTGTTTATGAACCCTGGACTATGTGCATGGAAAAAAAGATTTTGTATTGTAATTTATTTAGTAAATGTTTTTCATGTGTTTAGTAGATACATAATCCTCATAAATAAAACAGATTATGCCTTTAATTTCTACTTTATGAGGATCACGTCATAAAACATTCTTGAGTGGAAAATTATGTTTAATATTATTAATTAATACATTTTAATTGTATTATAATTTTGGATGCGGGAGCGTGCTGCAATCCAACAGCCACTGGACGCACTCGACTGACCTCATTACCCCTCTCTCACAGAAGACTACCTTGAAATCCACTGCATTTTCCACTTTATCGAATTCCGCAATATACGTGTTTCGATAGTGAGTGGGATATGCCATAGCCCATTCCCATCCTATCCCGTCCCATTTTCCCAACACTTTCTCCGAATCCAAAAAAAATAAATGTCCCAACCCCTTCGCAAAAGTAGATTTGTAATCCGGATTTACACTTCTCCTGTAAACAGACTAGTCAAGTCGCGAGCAAAAGATGGTATTTAAACAAATATCTACCTAACAATACACTCGTATCGAACATAGGGTATGTAGGTATTAACATACATAACAAAGTATCAACATTGCCTTTTAAAATATTTGCAGTACAAAAGACTTACAAATTTGATTTTAAACTGTGCCGGAGTCAAGTCGTGTGATGAATAAAAGATGCTTACGTGGACACGGTGTTCTATCGGTATATACGGATCCACTAACAAAGAGAAGAGAATCATTCTTTAAAAATTATCTTTGTGTTATGTATAAAGACAAAAGGTGAAAGAAAACAACTTGAAAGAAACAAGGAGAATGGTAGAAAAACGTTTATTCATCTACAGTTACAACATAGCATAGTCATGAATAAACAATGGTATAGGGCACAATTAACATGTATGTGGTAGAGTAGGAGAGTGCACGCTGCATTCCCACAGTCGCTGGGCGCACTCTACTAGCCACATTACCCCTCTCTCTTAGAAGGCTGCCTTGAAATGTTCCCACTTTATCCTATTTTCCCAATGCACGTACGTTTTTCGGTAGTAAGTGAGATATGCCAGCGCCCATTCCCATCCCATCCTATGAATCCGCGTTTGCCCAGTCCATTGTTCAAATCCATTCCTATATCTTCAAAGATAGGCAGCGCATCCCTGTCATGTCAATATTTGTCAATCTGGACTGATGTTGGCATGTATCGCGGATGTCTATGGAGACAGTATCCACTTACTACCAGGTAGACTGTATGCTGTATGTAAGACCACCCACAGATACAGCAAGCTGTTCGACCACGTCCCTGCGTACTTCAAGTGGGCGTTGAACACCATTTCAAGGTAGGCGTGACCAAACATTATATAAATTTTCTTTTTAGTCGTGACCAAAGGCAATTACCAGGCTTCTCAGAAAGTTTTGCGACAAAGAATTTTAATCTATGGAACCACAGGCAAACATAAAAACAAAACATTCCAAATTCAAATTTCCTTCCCAATTTTTTTACTGAATCAAAATAAGAATGAATAGCGTGTCTCATTAAAAAATAGATATTTAACGGGAACATTTTCGCCCTATGATTTTGAACTGGTCGTTGACTGGTAGAGAATATCGTAGGACACTAAGTCCGCCTTTTGTACACGTCCAATATTTGTGCCAGCCCTTTTATAGTTATCTCCTCGTGCACCTTGTCTTGTGTACGGAGAATGTGTGGCCTTGAAACTCGTGCAATGAATTTAAGAAACAGATAAGTAATTTCAAATTACTAAGAATGACATCGACTAAGTCGACCAAGCCCTGTTCGTTATCGCCTCCACATGCCAGATACCTATGCCTAACCGACCTTAATTTATTAGCTACCATCGATTTACTACCCATTCAGTCTTTCCTGCTACTTATTTAGTTATTACTCTTTAAATAAGTACTGTCTATAAAAATAATTACTATTTTTGCGCTGCATAATAAACTCTGGCAGAATGAACTCTCTACATATAATCAGATGTTACTTCGTTCATAATACTGTTGTTTAACATAGACTCGGTTCTCCGTTTTAATAATGTTGGAACCCCTTCTGATGCTTGTAAACATCCCGCCCGCTAAACTGAAACAAAAGTAGAAAAACATTTTTAATCAAGGCTGAAACGTTAACATAACTGACGAACGGTGAACTAACCGGCTCGAGAAAGTTCCACTGAATCCAGTTTATTGCTCTGAATGTCTCTACCGTCCTACACAGAACCGCAGTGCCACGGTTCGTACAGAACAAAGAGAATACAGTAATGTAACTGAGTAGATAAGTGTGATTTACAGCTGACGCATACAGAGGTCAACTGCATTTGTCAGCTTTGGAAGAGGGACGACGCTACAGCCGCTAGCGCACTACTGGCAAATTACCCCTTGCTTCACAGAAGACTACTGTAAATTGTACTACTTATTACGCCTAATGCACGTACGTGTTTCAGTAGTGACTGGGATAAACTCGTTCCCATCCTATCCAATTTCCCAGTCCTTTGTCCAAATCCATTCCTAAATACACCGCTAAATACATATAAATACAATTAATACTAAATACAATTAAGTTGCAGCGCAGAGGGCGTCCCAACGTTCGTCAATCTGAACTGACGTTTACATCCATCACTTATGCCCATGGGTGACAGTATCTACTTACCACCAAGTGGACTCTTTGCTCGTCTGCCACATTCTTTCTATAAAAAAAACTAAATGGAACTGATTCCACATTTTTGATTCTTAAAATTGAAATTGGCGAGTTCAAATCAAGGCTCCTGTCGAAAGAAAACATCGTGAGAAAACCCACTTCGCGTATATTGTCAGCTATTGCGTTTGTGCGACTATTTAAGGACACCGATGTCGTTAGTGTCCTGGCGACTGGCATAATTAAATTCATTACTGGTCGAGCAGTATAAATTGTATTACGGTCAGGGCAGAGTTACGTTACTGTTGTCTCCATGCTCTGCCGATCCTATTTTGGTTTGTATAAATTTGAAATGGACGTCCAACGTTTTCATTTTGACGTGGATTAGTCGGGGCGTAACATTTTGAGGGTTAATATTTTTAATTTTAAAGCTGACTGAACTCAAATCAAACGGGGAACAGATGTAATAAAACAGTCGCTCTCTGGCAGAATTAATTTTAGGAAAATGTGCAAAACTTATTGTCTGTGGCGTGAGACTGGAATTTTTTGACGACTTTAAAATAGACTATCCAACTAAAGCATTTATAGATAACGATGCTATGAAATAAAAATACACTTGGCGTATATTTCACTGATGTATTTTCGAGAGGCTAACAATTATTACACAACTGATATTAATAAATGAATCAAGTTTTTATGAAATCTAAATCGAGCGTGCCACTGGCGCGGGCCAAGTTGCGCAGAGGCTACGATATGAGTTCTTCAAGAAAGGTGTGAATAGGGTTTTGCAAGGTCGGCGGCGTACCCGCTTACTTCCTGGTCAATGGGCGACGGTAACACTTACCAGCATGCGAGACCGCCTGCTCGTCCGTCTACTTCTATTCTCAAGACTCCTAATTACGTCACAAGGCCTTGTCCCGGGGCTGAGCAACCCCGGAACATCATCTCCGCCATCGCGCAAAACTAGACGCGTAAGATCGATGCCGCTGCCTCTACTCTGCCACTCCTGGCAGTCCTCACCGTCCTTGGCTGACGTCGCCACTCTCCTCGCTGACTCATTTTTTTTATATAGAGAAAAAGGGAGGCAGGCGAGCATACAGTCCATCTGATGGTAAGTGGATACTGTAGTCCATGGACATCCGCGATACATGCCAACATCAGCCCAGAATGACAAACGTTGGCACGCTCCCGGACGCAGTGACCTACCTTTGCAGAATTGAGATTTTGCGCGTGCACTCTCCCCTAGGCCTCTCCTGTCCAGCCCATGTCCAGCAGTATGTCCTGCTGTATGTGGGCGTCCAAGCACAAGGGGTCACTAAGTAACTGTGGGTACTAATTTGAGACAGATCTCAGGTAGTAACGTGGGAGGGTTGTAAAACGAAAATAAGTACATTAATAAGCATATTCCGCATGAATTATTGAAATCGTTTATATTATTTCTACTGAAAATTATATCGTAGGCACTTAAAATAATTTCCCTTCAATATTTCAGTTAAGGGTGTAGATCGTGAAAATCACCGAAAAGAGTGTTACGATTTTTCATATTTAACTTATTTACATATGATTGATATCAATGATAATTTGTATATATTACAATCAAAGACCAATAAGTATGTTCATGCTTATATTAAACTCTTAAACCTAATAGTTGTTATATAATAAACGTCAACAAACGCACAAAATTGAGAAAAATGCAAAAACATGACTTCGTATTTTTCAGATTTAACCCCATAAATCAACACAAATTGATAAAAAGAAACACTTTTTGAACACTGAAGAAACCAATAAGTATAGCTGTATACTTCTTTTTATACCTTTACAAACAAAGACTTCCTCTTTTAAAGCCCTAAAATCTAGATATATTTTAAGGTAAATTTTTCATACACAAATGTATGGGATAAAACGTTCGTTTCATTCGTGCAATCTCGGTGGTCTGCAGCGGCAGTTCCTTTCTGTAAGTGAACGCGACACCACGCTTGTCGGCTGCAGACAGCAGAATTACGTATTGTGAATTTGTGTTTTTTGTAAAAAACTGTAAGTATAACATTTTTATAATTAATTTATTTTCAGTTAGTAGAAAGTATCGATATAATGAATGTCTGAAAGAAAACCATGATGGAACTAGATATAAATCGTAAAAAATACAATATCTACACTAATAGGTATTATAAAGAGGAAAGATTTGGATTTTTGTATGTAACGAATAAACTCAAAAAGTACTGGACTGATTTTAATAATTCTTTTATCATTCGAAAGCTACATTATCACTGAGTAACATAGGCTATTTTTTTCGCAGGACTGATTGAATTTGAGTGGCATGCCAGGGAAAAGAAAGTTTTGTACGCATTATAAAAATATGAAAGCCAAAAGATCTCGGAATAAAATGTAAGTTCCTCCCTACTTATTTATTATCGCATTTGAACAGGGTACATTACAAAGCTAATACAATATGTCATATGATTTAGATCGCCCGATTCAGACATATACCTACAATAACATGTAAATATTGGTTTGTATTATCTATATCTATACTGATAAATAAAATTGAAGTATCTGTATGTAATATCAAAATAATAGGATTTTTAAAAAAAAAAAAGGCGATACGGAGTTCGCCGGGTCGGCTAGTATTGTCTAAATATCAAATTGTGGAAGTAGGTAGGCGACAGCGCAACTTTGTCGACATACCTATACCGCCAAACAGACGCGAGGCGCCTAGCGTCTGGCTTAGGGTTGTACAAAATAAATAAAAAGTGGATAATATTGATGAATAATATTTCCAGTATTGAAAATAAAGAAAACCTTGGGGCCGAGACTCTGAGCAACAATGCTACGCGCTGTATAGAGGTAAGTTGTTATACGTAATTCTTGTAGACTTGTTACATAAATAAACAAACTACTTAGTGATGGGCGAAGACAAAATCTCAATACCTACCTATAGATTTTTCTTGCAATATTTATTATTTTCATCGAGAGACAAACACCTTAGTACCGAAATACTTCTCAATTACTTTCTCAAAAGAAAATTTACGTTCAAATAGGTGACGTCATAAAAAAACAATACCTAATGCGTAAAGAAATTATAATTTCTATTCATCAGGAACCTAATATTGTATTAATTCTTTTGCATTTTTTTAAATTTTTAATTATTTTTTATAAAAAAAATCAAGCCATTATCTTTCTTTACAGGAACTAGTTATTGAAAACGACCAAGAGGGAAAGGTGGATGAAATGGAAGTTGGGCGTAGAGTTGTAGACGTTTCTTTTTTTTTTAAAGCTCTTCAGGCCATAGGGGACCACGGTCCAATGGATTGTAAGTTAAGTTACCTCAGTATAATAGGTGAAGTAAAAGTTGGTCTGGACTCAAAACTCATCATGAAATGTAGTATGTGTAGTATGAAATTTACTGTGTGTTTGATTGAAAAGAAAGAAGATAGAATGGAAGTGAATCATCAAATTGTATCTGGTATCATATCATCTGGTGGGAGCTACTATCAGTTAAAAACATTAACTGCCGCAGTAGCCCTACCAATCATGTCACCTTCATTATACAATGAAATTAATAATACGGTTTGCGATTGGTGGGAAAAGACAGCAGCACATTCCATGGCAGAAGCTGTCAAGGAAGAAGCGGAGTACGCAGTGTCTATAGGTAGTGTTGATAAAAATGGTACACCATTAATATCTGTTGCTGTTGACGGTTGTTGGAGCAAGAGATCTTATGGTAAGAATTTTTCCGCCTTGTCCGGCGCAGCTGCGATAATTGGCATTAAAACTAATAAAGTATTGTTTTTTGGAGTTAAAAATAAATACTGCGTAGTTTGTGCACGAGCCGCAAAGAACGACAGTCAGCCCTCGGAACACCGTTGTTTCAAGAATTATTCGGGATCATCTACCGGTATGGAATCGACCATAATAGTTGAGGGGTTTAAACGTTCCATTGTTGATCACGGTGTAATTTATAATAAATTTGTAGCAGACGGCGATTCCAGTACTTATAAAAAAATATTAGATTCGCGACCGTACGGTAATTTAACAGTAGAGAAAATTGAATGCAAAAATCATCTTTTACGAAACTACTGCAATAGCTTGGAGAAACTGTCGAAAGACACTAAGTATCCTTGCGAATTGCGGAAATTCCTAAAAGAAAGGTATTTGCGTTTAAGAACGGGTGTAAAATGCGCTATTAAATATTGGGGCGATCAAAATCAGTCACTCGAAGAAAAAATAAAAAATCTTAGTGAAGATATCCTAAATGGTCCACAACACGTATTTGGTAATCACCAATATTGCAAGGAGTATTTCTGTAGACCTGATACTCGTCGAATAGAACCTGTTGGGTTGCTTCCAGCAATTGTTGGATGCGGATTAATGGACGCGGTACACATTTTAAGTAAAAGACTGTCATATCATTCTAGAAGTTTAATTCATAATTGTACAAGTAATATAGTTGAAAGTTTTAACGCAGTGATTGCCAAATTAGTAGGGGGTAAGCGTGTAAATTATTCTTCCCGTGGTTCTTATGCGGGCCGATGCGCAGCTGCTGTTGTGTCTTTTAATACAGGATCGATTCATAGTAAAACTCATGAAGTAATATTTAAATCTAGTCCTAATCCTTTGATCGCGAAAGTGGAAAATTGTAATCGTAGAATCCGTTTAATTGCTAAACCTAAATTAAGATTGAAAAAGAGCCACAGCGCTGTATCGAAAGACGCTCACTATGGACCAAACTGCGAAAAACCTGATCTGAGTCCAGAATTATATGAGAAAGCCAAGTCATCTTTTTTAGCCGATTTAAAGTTGTCTTGTGCTGAAAGAGAGGAGCTTGAAAGGTCGACCCATTTGCAAAGAAGTAGTTCTGAGTGGATGAGTACAAGGAGAAAATTACTAACCTCATCATCGTTCGGGGAAGTTTGTAAAAAACGAGAGAGCACAAGTTGTGCTGTTCTTGTTCGTAAAATCGTTTATGGTAGTAATATCTCCAGTTTGCCTGCTGTACGGTACGGTATCGAAAACGAAGAAACCGCAATTAAACAGTTAGAAATTCAAGAGAATATTAGTATACAAGGTTGCGGTTTGTTCGTCGACGATCAATATGAATTTCTTGGTACTACACCAGATGGCATTTATGCAAACGGTTTAATTGAAATTAAGTGCCCACATTCTTTAGCTGGCATGACTCTTGATGAAGCAATGGCCAAACATACCTTTTGGGTTAAGGACAAGGCTTCCAAGGGTTATGTCATAAATAAAAATCATAACTGGTATTTCCAAATTCAGGGACAGGTACATATTACTAAAAGAAACGTTTGCATGCTTGGCATCTGGTTTGGTGCTACTGTACCTATGAAAGTTTATATTATAGAAAAGGACGACAAATTTTGGGAGGAGAAAATGGAGATGAAATTAGTTAGGTTTTATTACGATTGCCTACTTCCAGAATTAGTTGATCCTCGGCAGTCACGAAGCATGCCCATTCGTGACGCGCCCAGTATCATAGAGGCTATGAAAGAGAGGAAAGAAAGAGCTTTACGTGTTATGAAAGAGAAGAACGCCTAATGATTTTGAAAGATACAGGTAACTTAACTACCCAGCCAGTCGATTCACGTAAACACGCCAGTCCAAAAGTCGTTTTAACTTAGGAACTTAGAAATCGCCTTTTGGTTTTCTGTTTTAAACGCACTTACTTATCTAGTCTTGGATTGTCATAAATCTTCCAATAGCTCAATTACTATACAATTTCTGAGTTACCTGGTGTAAAGAATCATAAAAATTGGTTCAAAAATACAGCGAATTGAGAATTCTCCTTTTTTTAAGTCGGTTAAAAGGGCTAAATTTGCAAAAAACGAAGTGACGTCACTGCGCTACGGTTTTTATTACTTACGTGAATCGGGCAGCTGGTAACGTTTTCATTCTGATAGGTTTTGTGATAGCCATTGATTTTATCATCAAATTAGCAGAAATCAGAACTTGATCCGTAATCGAATGAAAAACCATTAGAATTTTGAACTCATATTTCGTTATTGTTTAATTACATACTTTTAATTAGTATATTAATAATTTACAAACTTCTGTTAAAATTAGTAAACAAATGAATTATTTACTAATTTTTGTACAACCCTAGCACGCTTTTGAGATAGCGAGTAATGGCGACTCATATTTGTTATTGTGTAGTAAATAAATCATTTTTATACTTGTGTTTCATTTATTGACATTTTTTTTAAAACCCTAGGATTTTTTTTAGATATCGACGAGGTGATCGTAAACAAAAAGTAAGTATTTGAGTTTACGCAATAGGCACATTTCCTTGCGTAGAGATAAACACACTTCCTACTGAATTTGCAATTATTTTATTGAATGAATATTTTACGAATTAGAATAAATTTTGGTAGTGAAATTACAAATAAATAAATAGTTGGAATTTTAGGTAAGTAGAATACAAAAATGTCAGATGTCAAATGATAGAAAAACATAAAAATTGTGTCTCAACTACTCTTATTAATCTATTAAAAAGAATCAACAGCTAGTTTCCAAAAATTCAACGTTATTGTTATGCTGTAAATATTCAAGTTCAATAACAATTTCTCAACGTGGAACGTTTGTTGCAAAACATTTTGAAAATCGCGCTCTCTAGGTCATTCATCCGCCCCGTCGGATGTTACATTAAACTTTGGCGCTGCGGTCGCTCGAAATCGAGATCTCAGGCCAACAATCTACACCCTTAAGTGCGTGCAATTAAAATGTAACATTAATTCTCTGTGGACGCAAAGATAATGTTTTATCTCATTACAAAAATGATATTTTGTCATCATTAAAATATATTTGAATCGTTATTTTTTTCATTATTATTTGCTATCATGTACAAACTAGCTGACGCTTACTGCTTCGATCGCATTAACCGAGTCACACCATCTTATGGTTCGCTGGGCGCGCTCTGCTGGCCTCTTTCACATGAGACTACCGTAACCTGTATTGCGTTTCCTACTTTATCCTATTCTCTCCAATGTACGTACATGTTTCTGTAATGAGTGAGATATTCCTGAGCCCATTCACATCCCATCCCACCCTATTCCATCCCCTCCTATTCCATCAAATTTACAGCATAATGAAATAAAAGTAACTCCTTACTCCGTTAATTCTTCATGGATTAAAGCTTCTACGGAAGTATCTAGTATTCTATTTAAGACTGATTAATTAATCAATTCTTTGTTTCATTCTAAAAATTCACCAATTTCGTTAGCTACAATCATTTTGTATGTTTTTGTATTAGTTTTAAGTTTGAAATTGCACTTTTATTCAGTGTGATTCTAATTCTTAAAATGTACTTTATAAGCTACGTATTGTTATTTTTATTTACTTTCGTTAAAATGATATGAATTCTATGTATATTAATTAGGTTGTGTCAACGGACACGGCGGGTGTGACCCGTGGCGAAACGTCGAGTAAACGAAAGCTAAACAAAAGGTAAACAAAATCTTTAATTTTACGCGTTCGGACCCGATTTACAATAAAAAATTAGTCAGTCGAATCAAGAGTAAATCGATGACTTATTTTTATTATATTCTTATTGAAATGTATGTCCCAAAAAGACAAAGTAACACGAAAAGTACATTATCAACAAAGCGATCTCTTCAGGCAACAATTGGGTGGTATGAAGAACAGATAACTACGAGTTTAATGTAATAATATAAGTATTTCAAATCAATATAATATAACTTAATAATAACAATATTTTATATATATACACTACATCGAAGATATCCTGGACTTCAACCTGGGTGAGATTAGTATTGCACTCGGACGAGCATGTATGCGGTCAGTCAGATCAGTAGACCAGGCAGATCCAGCTGCGTCGAGGAGTGAGACAGGGAGATGTAATATCTCTGAAACTGTTCACCAACGCGCTGGAAGATGCATTTAGGATGCTAGACTGAAAACGACGTTGAATCGATGTGAATGGTGAGTACATCTCGCATCTTCGTTTCACCGATGACATGGTCATCGTGGCAGAATCTAAACTAATTGTATTTATTAAAGTGGAGTGTAGGCTTTCTCTGCTGGTCTCCATATTAAATGAATCTTCTTAATGAATTTAATATTAATGAATTCATATTAATGAACTCCGAAGACATCAAGCTCACGGGGAAGAGAGACGAGAGGGGGGGACAAAAATACACTCGGTACACATCACACAATCACAACTACCCTCGCCCACTATAAATACCGGTGAGCCACAGTCGTCGAGTCAGCTACCCGATCACCGCTGCCAATGCGGTTCCCACACAAACCACAGTACACAGACACCGTCCCCGCCGGCCGAGACGTGGACGTCCCCCTCGTTACACCGTTAACACACACCGGCCCTCAGCCAACACTTTCACTAGGCATCGACACATGCCTGGGCGCTTCTCGCCGACACGCGATCCCGCGGTATCCCCCCAATGCAACGCCCTAAGCCGAGGTCCGTTCCTTCCGCCGGTTTACCGGCGGGGGAGCCCTTAGGCTGTTGCAACGCACATATTTCTCCTGGCTGAGCGCCTTCTGCGCTCGCCCTACATCAACGCGACCGGTGACTCTTGAAAGGCCACTAGGGCCACGAGAACTATACATACACGATGTTGAGGCAATCAGGTTTTTTAGTCGGTAGGAGTCCGACACTACCTGGTACCACCTAGGCTGGCCCAGCCAGACTAGATGGTACCAGGTGTCCCATGCAGGATTTTTCCTGATTGTCTCTCCTAACAAAAAAAAAAAAAAAAAAAAAAACGTCGAGTCAGTTGCGCTCGAGAAGCCGAAGAGATAATATCTCTCCGAAAGTGAACGCAGCCGCCACTGAATATGTCAACCGCAGTTGTTGACGAAACGTTTGGAAGAAAGAGAAGAGATTCCAGAAGACCTCGGCCAAATAGCCCGGAAGATTCATTTAATATGTATTAATTAAATTGGATTGCTAAACGACCTTAACGCAATATCACGACGCGTTAGTCTCGAAATGAACTTAGACAAAACAAAAATAATGTTCAATGAACATGTTCTTCCGCGACTGATAGATGTCGAAAGCGTGGTACTTGAAGTCGTTGACCATTATATCTATCTTGGGCAAACAGTCCAGCTAGGCAAGTCCAACTTCAGCAAGGATGTCGATAGATGCATTCAACTGGGTTGGATAGCATTTAAAAAATGTGGCTTTTCTCGTTGCCTGTATACCACAATGCTTGAAGACGAAAATCTTCAATCAGTGAGTCCTGTTGGTTATGACGTATGGTGCCGTAACGTGACCTTTAACGGTAGGCCTGATTCATAAGTTCAAGGTCACTCGGCGAGATATGGAGGGCGTTATGCTCGCAGTTTTTTTGCGGGACAAGATCCAAAACGAAGACATTCGCCAAAGAACCAGCATAGCTTGAAGTGAAGTGGCAATGGGCAGGTCATATTTGCTACAGGACCGGTAACCGGTGGGGTAGACGAGTCCTCGAATGGAGGCCACGTACAGGGAAGCGCAGTGTGAGACTCCCTCCGGCCAGATGGAACGACGACCTAAAGAAATTCGCCGGTGGTGAGAAGAGCCGAGGATGGTGTGTGGTGGCGAGCCTTGGGAGAGGCCTATATCCAGCGGTAGAGAGACATAGGCTGATGGTATGATATGGTATATATTCACTGACTTAAGACGAATGCAATGCAAAGTACATACATAATATGGGAAATGGAATATAAACAAACTTTCTGTCTCCACCAGCTACTAGATGAACGTCTTTCTATAAAAAACTTGTACATCACTAGTTCAAGTACCCCCATTAAAAGTTAACATGAAAATAAAATCCGAGCAGTGTATTCATTTGTATTCTGTATAAACATACAAAACGGCTCAGTGCTTCTAATTAACTTAATTAACACTGGTTACGAGCATTAGCGAGGAAAAATATTTGTCTGTGGAAAAAGGATTTGGTAGGCCCGCTACATATGAAGCGTTTCAAAATTGTAAGCTTTTAATATAGATATCTATATCTTCTATATATATATACATATATAAAAATAATAAAATCGTAATAGAACAGTGTCTGTTCATGAAATATATGAAAAAAAAAATCATTGCAGTGTAGCCCACAACAACCATTTTAATAATTTTTGTCTGTTTGTCTGTCTTAACAAATCCTACTGGATGGATTTTAATGGCATAATTTTAGCTTATGTGCCGCGTTAACATTGAGGATACTATTTACCCAGATCCTTTATAGAGTTACAACGGCACCGCTATTAATAAATAACGATGAGGACTTTTTGGCGGGAACTCGAAAAGTGAGTCTAACTCTTTCTTTAGTAAACTTATTATCATTTTACTGAGTGACTCCTAACTTGTTGGACATTGACAGGATACACTTTAGTATTTGAAATTGTTAATTACGAAGAAAGCTTGATACTAGCATAATGTACTAATTGCACCATTGCCATCCATGTATAAAAAAAAACTGAAACTTGCCACCGGCATAATGTGCTAATTGCGCTATTGCCATATATGGAAAGACAACAGAAACAAAGATGGAATAAATGAATTTAATTAAAAGTAACCCTATATTTTCACTCGACGTTTCATGTGAAGTCGGCTTTACTACGTTTGGATTTATTCATGCAAATAAATACAATATTTAAATTTATAATTCACATTTCTTTTTGTCAGTGTTGATTACAACGTTACAAATAATCAATAAAAGTTAATAAAAATAATTTATGTTATTGCTTAAAGGAGGCTAAAACAAAATGACATACAATCTAGGGTCAACTTTGTAACATACATACATCGGACAAAGTGTTAATCTAACCCCTTCTTATGTTATCTTTAACATTTCTTCTTAGCCAATTACTTAGCGGTGTTGGGTATTAAAATCCTACCTATGTTTCTCGTGCCGTGTAGTGTAGCGCGCTTTAGCATAGCACCACCTCATCTCTTCCCGTGGGTCTCATAAAAAGCGACCACGGGAAGTGTGAATGTGAAAGAGTGAACTCTCCGATCCACTTGGCCAGCGTGGAGATTTAAAGTTACGACACTGCCGGACTATGAAGACCAAATGCGGGTAGGATGAAACTGCTCGCAACTCTCGATGTGGACTATCCGCCTCTTCAGTTAGCTCATGATCATGGTTGGTGCATAGATAGATTTTTTTTTGACTTTCATTACGGTCTTAACCGGAAACAAAGTTATGAAAGCTTAAGTTAGCATTTAGTGATGAAGCCCCAGCCAGTGCCACTGTTCATAACTGTTTGGTCGTACCCACCTCAGTGTCAATGTTAGAGAAGGGCGTCCTGCGACGGCGGTGACGGAGGAAAACAACAAAATTGTGCTGCTCATGATTGAAGCAGACAAACGAACGACATATCAGCAGATACGGGCATCATTGGGTATTGGTATGAGTCAAGTTCTAACTATTCTACATAATCACCTACGGGTAAGGAAGCTTTGTGCTAGATAGAGTCCTCACAATTTAAGCGAAGCTCAAAGACATTGCCCCGTAGATCGGTATCTCCAAATGCTTGAAAAATACGACAATGATTAATCAATAACTGTTTTGATATAGTAACCGGTGATGAAAGTTGGATCTACTGCTATAAGCCTGAATCTAAGAGGCAATCTGCGTAGTGAGTTTTGAAGAATTGCCGACGAAAGTGAAGAGAGGACGGAGTGCTGAAAAGAAGATGATTGCCTTCTTCTTTGGCAGATCTGGCCACTTTGCTACTCTTTAAAAAATTAAAGAACGGTAACCACGGACTGGTGTGTGAACAGCTGCTTTTTTTATAGAAAAAATGGCGGCAGATGAGCATACAGTCCATAGACATCCGCGATACATGCCAACATCAGTCCAGAATGGCAAATGTTGGCACGCCCCCGGATGCGCTGCCCACAGATTAAGGAATGGATTGGGAGAAAGGGTTGGGAAAATGGGGAGTTAATGGGTCATGTATTCGCCTTGCGCCCTGTGATTTTTATGTATTTCCTAAAATTAAGGATAAACTGGGGGGAATAAGTTTTATGAATGCAGAAGCGGCAGTAACGGCCTCCCAAACGGCTGTTGAAGAGATATCTAAAGAAGGGTGGGGTGGGCTGAATGCTTCACACAGTGTTTTCATCGCATGAAAAATTGTATCGACTTCGCAAATCAATAAAACAACTTCCATCTTTACATCGGATTACAATATTGAGATTCTGAAAACTTTCAGTGTCACCCATAACTCATGATGCACCTGTGTGATTCATTTTCTATATAATCTGGTAGTTGACTGGTAAACAATGCCTTATGGTATTAAGTTCGCCTTTTGTACATGTCATTGTGCAATGAAATTTAATTTAATTTTAAATCTTCACACAGAGAACAAAAAGAACATTGAGCTCTCACACAATACTGAGAGTATGCAGTACTCTTTAAGACTTCCTCTTTTAGTACTTACTGTTGTGTAACGAACGCATCTCATTCAGAGCTCCCGGCATTAGTAGCACATGCGTGTCAGCAAGTCGTTAAGTGAGAGATAATGTATGTGCATTTTCTGTAGCCAAGGAAAACACGTCAGTCGTATTGCCTTCTTATTTGCTGTAAAATAACCCATTGGTTTAATATATTAATGCAATCTTATCTATTGGTTGGAAAACGCTATCACAAGCGCTAAGGATCCTAACCTGCTTGGCCAACGTTTTACAACCACGAGGGGGAGAGTGCACGCTGCAATCCAACAGCCGCTGGACGCACTCGACTGGCCACGTTACCCCTCTCTCACAGAAGACTACCTTGAAATGTACTGCATTTCCCACTTTATCTTATTTCCCTAATGTACGTACGTGTTTCGGTAGTGAGTGAGATGTGCCAGAGTCCATTCCCATCCTATCCCTCCCCATTTCCCCAACCCTTTCTCCAAATGCATTCCTATATCCAAAGGTAGGCAGCGCATCCGGGGGCGTGCCAACGTTTGTCATTTTGGACTAATGTTGGCATGTATCACGGATGTCTATGGGCTACAGTATCCACTTACCATCAGGTGGACTGTATGCTCGTCTACCACCTTCGTACATAAAAAAAAAAAAACACACACACTCCTCATGTCTCATGGCCCAGCAGTTGACAATAAAAGGGCCGATGATTATAAAACAAACATTGTATTCAAAAACGTATTTGTTTTCTTTGTTTAATGTGAACATTCACTCCAAACAAAATTAAATTAATATAATGAAATTTAAAAAAAAAAAAACGTATTTTTTTATGAATAATCTGTTCACCGCGTTTTGAGATTTTAAAGCAGTTGAATAATTAAAGAGTATTGTGAAATGTTGAAGCCGAATAATTATCCGCAGAATATTGGGTAATATTTATAGTAAGATGCTTTGTGTTAATTTTAATTGCAGCGTTTTCCATCGAGCGCTCGAGGCGTGAACAAATGGACGGGGATATGAGGCGTACCAATTTTTGGTACATACTTATAGCAGTTTTTGTTTTCTTTTAAATCTTTATAACGTTGCAGAATCGGTATCGAAATGGATTACAACAATGTGGGCTTAGATTTATACCCATATCACACTTAGAATATTTATCTAAAGTTTATCGAAAATATTTATCATGGAAATAATCATCAAAATTCTTGTATTATGGATAGAATTCAACTAAAATGTAATTGCTTTTGTGCAAATTAATGTCGCGTAAATTAATTGTATATAATATATTTGTAATCATCAAATACAATATATTTGTGTTTTTATAAAAGTAAAATAATTATTTTTGTATATTTTTTATGAAATTAATAATTAAGTAAATATTAAAATAAGAGATGGAGCATGCGTTTTATGTAATAGTGATTTTATTTCAGACCAGAGTGCATACGTTATTAACAATTATTTAGCTTTTAAATAATGATAGTCTTTTTTATGTACGATGTCGGCAGACGAGCATACAGTCCACCTGATGATAAGTGAATACTTTCGCCCATAGACATCCGCGATACATGCCAACATTAGTGCAAAATGACAAACGTTGGCACGCCCCCAAATGCGCTGCCTACCTTTAGTATTTTATATTGGACATTATTGCATATCTACTTATATTAAAAGATTAAACATTATTGAAAGACAGTTTAGCTATGTGTTCAGCCAATGAAATTATACCTAAACAGATAAACTGACACGACTCTTTCAAAGTATATCATATTAATATTTCAAAATACCATTTCAGACCTAATTTGGTACGAATTTCAAATGTCCGGACATCACTATCTTTGAGGAAAAGAGTCGTTAATCCGTTCCTTCGGGCCATCCCGAATTCATTTTAATGAACATCAAGTTTAAATTATTTCGTTTCAAATGCCAAATTATACCTCTACAGTCATTATAATAAGTATCTCCAACAAATAACGTTAATTACTTTGATAAAATATTACTTTTTAAACGTTTTTTTTTTATCTTGTGTCTTGTTTCTAGTTTATTGCAAATAATCTAGAAATTAAATTATTAGACAACTAGACAGCTATTTATCCTTAATTAACATAAAATTACAGACACTTAATTCTATTTTTTTTTTGATGGAAACTTAATTCAAACGGAAATACTTGGTCTTCAATATTGAAAAGCATCGGACTGTGTTTTCCAAACGACACTTTCACATCATTGGTCCACATGTATATAACCAGATAAGCAAACACTTGAAATAATATTTACTTCTTAAAAAGCAACAATTTCAAAAATAGGGTAAATGAATGGTTGAAACCTTAAATTGTAACAAATAAATTAATTATTTATTTATTAATGGCTCAATTAATAGCTGCGAGAAAATTCTTTATAGCATTAAGTCCGCCTATTGTTAAAACAATAAGTCTAAATAAATAAAACATAAGCGTAGCATAAACATTAGTACATATATTGTTTTGTAATTGAAATGTTATAAAAATTTAAAACCGTCGTAACTATGAAACTACTCAAGGAATACTATTTATCTACGAACTTCTTACATATTATGTACTAATTACATACTAATTTGCTTACTAATTATGTCTTTAGTTTTAGTTACAATTTTAAAGAAACAATGTAAAGTAAACTAAAGTAAAGTAAAAGTGTAACTAAAACTAAAGAAATAATTAGTAAGCACTCCGACACACTTGGTTTAGACGTCACGGCACTGGTACCTTCGTGTGTGAAACCACCAAAACTGTATGGATTACCGAAAATACACAAATATGACGTCCCTTTGCGCCCAATTGTAAGCCAAATTGACTCGCCGACATACAAACTAGCTCAACATCTTGCTAAAATACTGTCTCCACTTCGCGGTCAAACTAGTGCGCATATCAAGGATTCTTACCAATTTGTCAGCCAAATCAAACATCTACAATTGACTGATGATGAAATAATGGTCAGCTTTGATGTACAATCGTTATTTACATGCTTACCTGTACATGATTGCATTGAAATTGTCAAGAAAAAACTAACTGAGCACGACCTACCCATAGAATATGCAGAACTACTAGAACACTGTCTAACATCTGGCTACCTATTCTGGAATAATAAATTCTACATACAGATCAATGGTGTAGCAATGGGCTCTCCAGTCTCCCCTGTTGTTGCCGATATTTTCATGGAAGACTTCGAGGAGAAGGCTCTCACCGGAGCTGTGGCTATGCCGAAGATCTACAAACGGTACGTAGACGATACTTTTGCCGTCCTCCCCAAAAATAATGTTTCTGCATTCCTAAATCATTTAAACTCTTTATATGATAAAATCCAATTTACTATGGAGTCTGAGGTCAATAAATCCTTAGCTTTCCTTGACATTCTAGTCATCAGAAATCCTGACAACTCTCTTGGTCATACTGTGTATAGGAAACCCACCCATACAGATAAATATCTCAATGGTAACTCCCATCACCATCCATGTCAGTTGGCTACCGTAGGCAAATCTTTGTTACAGAGAGCACACGGCATCTGTGACACTGACCACCTCGAGGAAGAGCTTCTGCATGTGAAACAAGTACTGCGAAGCAACAATCACAAACTCCCACGAATGCATCACAGAAGCCGCCCCAAGCCTCCTACAGTTGAGCGACAACCTGCCATCTTACCATACATCAAGGGCATCACTGACAAAATTGGCAATATCTTAAGACGAGCTTCAATTAAAACTTACTTCAAGCCGCACAAGAAGATTAGCCAATTTTTAAGACCTGTCAAGAGCAATATCCCCCTACAAGATGCAGGTGTTTACAAGCTTGATTGTGAATGCGGGTTATCATACATTGGGCAAACAAAGAGGAGCATCGGTATCGGGATAAAAGAACACATAGCTGACATGAAGAACAGACGCTCGACCAAGTCTGCAGTTTGTGAACATGTTCTGGACAAACCCAACCATTACATTCGATTTGATAATCCACAAATCCTCGCTAAAGAGACCCGGTACATGCCAAGAATGTTACGCGAGGCTATTGAAATCAAGAAACACCCAAATTTCAATAGAGAAGATGGTTGGCAAGTACCACCGGCTTGGGATCCAGTCATTAAATTAATTAAATCACAAGGCCAACGCCATACTGCAAGACCTCTGGACACCGTGAGCGAATACTGCGTGCATAGGGAATGTTATGATTAAAAAATTTCAGACGGTAGTTCAAAAAATTTCAGACGGTAGTAATAATTTCTTAATAACTCAAGTGACAAATAAAATCAATTATTCACCCCGTGACCACGTCCACTGCAAAGTGTTCGAAACGTCGGGATATAAATAATGTCAAATATACGCGATTTAAACCGTTAAAAGTTGTTTAAAAAATTGTGTTTTAAAACGAATGAAACTATTATAAGTAGTTATATTCTAATTATGTGTGATAATCTCTACGATTTACGCACGGAGTGTCTTTGTGTGCGTGACCTTCGGCGGTTTAGTGTTTTATTTTAATATCGCCCTTTTATTTCATAGGTATTTTTGGTAGGTTGTATTAGTTAGTATGTTATGTACATTAAAAGACTAATAACAGTGACTAAGTAATTTATTAATATTAGACGTGAATGTGCGTCTTACCGAGGTCACCTGACAAGAGAGCGTGTAGTCTATGGCCATAGGGTGGTAAGCACTCCTTTGACAAAACCACAGACAATACATCTTTCCCATTTTTTTTTCTTTTTTTAACAGTGTGTAGTCTATGGCCATAGGGTGGTAAGCACTCGTTTGACAAAACCACAGACAATACAAGGTTTCGTGGAGCGTTCTTAAGATGTTTCTGTAGTTGTACTATTAGTTATTCTGTGACCACAGACGGTCTTCTGCTCTTCACGTGCACCCACTGCGGGTGATTTTATTCAAGTCGTCAGTTAACCCGGTCCGATGTTGTACCACACCACGCTTTTTGATAAATCACACATACTTATATAACGAATCACAATTAAATAATTCTCAATTGAAATCAAGAATATAAAAACTACTAACGTAGCTCACTCAAGTCTAGATGGCTTAAGGTAATTCACATTTTAGTAGGTATTTTAATATAGTTTTACCTAGTAACGCTAGTCTTTCTCTACAAGTACTCAAGCGCGTAAGTGGATTCTTTGCTTCGTTCAGCACTGTACTTACGCGAGACTGCTAGAGGTTTATTCAGAATACTAAATTTTATTCTTTTAGAAATAAAGTGACAGACGAGTATACAGAGGTAGTGTCTGGCGGTAGGCATTCCATCCAGTACAATAGAGAAATAGAATGAAATATATAAATACTCGGAGTGTTTTTGCTGGACTAAATGCTTAACGAAGAAATTCGACGAAGATCTAATGTTGTCGACACTCATAGAATCGGCATGCAGAAATGGTAGCGGGCGGGGAAAGCCGCTATTATATGCCGCAGGACCGCTAACCGATGGGAGAGAGGAATCCTCGAATGGTGACCACGTACCGGGAAACGTAGCGTGAGATGCCCTATCCAGCAGTGAAAAAACACAGGCTGATGGTTTTGTATATAAAGACTACTTTTGCCTACGACTTCGTCGGCGTGCTTGCTATCCTAAACTTAGTTTTAGAAACCTATGTCCTGTTGTTTGTCATCAAGATGACGGGGGCAAAATTTCAACTCGTTTTGTCCATCATTTGGAGCGTGAAAGCGTTTCAAACAAACAGATAGACATGTTTTTATTTTTTATATATTAGTTAAGTAGTATAAGTGGACGTAATATAAGGGTGTATAACTGGTAACTGGTATATGCTATATAACTGAAAAAAACTAACGACTGCTATTTGTAGATCATTAAAGTATCTACATAAATAAATCGTGTATGATGCCTGTGTGGTCAACGAAGCGCTGCATCATCATAAAATGGTGGTAGGTTTTCTTTGAATAAAAAAGTTTTTTTTTTTTCATATATGGCAATGCTGAAATTAGCACATTCTGCCAAGGTCAAGCTTCCTTAATAATAAACAATTTCAAAGTCTAAAACGTCAACGTCAATGTCCATCCCGTCGAAGTACTCGTAAGTCAGGATTCGCTGAGTGAAGCAAAGCACACAGAATACGCAGTTTCACGCTTTTATTTGAATATCACAAACATCACGCACGAAATACACTCTAAAGTTTGTCAACTATTAAACCACAAAACGCCTAATACACATTTTTTGCAATACACAATCAAACAAAAACTCAATTTCACCAAAGAAGCGGTTAATATGTCCTTGGACATATATGTTAATTTATTGTATTATGATCACTGTCCGTTTAGTACTAAAGCACACGTCTTGGTGGAAAACTTCTTAGGAAATAGTTCCATCTTTATATTGATTATGTAACTATTGTTCTAGGTGTCTGCGTAAACTCTGTTTCCGCTATTTTTCCTTAAATCAATAAATAAAAGCATAGCATTCAAAGGCACCTCCATCTGAAATACGACACGACATGACATCTGACTAGTTATAAGACATGAAAGCTGTAAAATATATTGTTGCAGCGTGATATCTGTATGCTTCCTAAACTTTACTAGGGCAGTGATACACTGTAAACTAGAAGAGAGTAGTTTTTCACTTCCTTTGCACCTGCACTCCCTTCCGTTGTAAAAGTGGAGCGAAGTCTGGTTAGTAAATAGAGTTGGCAGTAGATAATTGCAAACAAAATTAAGACAAATTCGTCATTCAGACACTTACAGAGTACAACATTTGTCGTAATTGTCACACCAAAGCGACACAATTATACCTAACTGTTCTCGAAGCCCTTCATGGTTCTGAAACCATATATGCCCTTTATGATTGACTTAATTTTTACGAATATTTTCTTAGAAGATATTTTTTAAGCTTTTGTTATTTATTTTTTACACATCACACACACATTTTCACATATTTGGTAAATATCAAGCACAATAAAATGTTTAAAGAAATACATAACAATTCTATTTCAATGAGCTCAAGTTAATTTGGATGTGAGCAGAATCCATGGTTTCAAGCCTCAGGAATTAACTTGTCGGTGACTATCGTAATAGGGGCGACTAGAAAATGACAAAGTCGCTACCGCAAGCCGTGAGGAACTACACCACTTCTAGAAGACTGGACTCACCAACCCGCTTGATCTGCGCGGCGTTGTAAGGCCATAAATCACAAGATATCTCAAGACAATATGCATGAGAAGACCCATATCCAGCCCATGAGTAGTGGACAATAAAATGGCCGTTTACGGTTACGGTTTTTAATCTTATTTAACTATTTCTAAATACTTAAATAGGATATTAGGCCTCAAGGCCAGACCAGGTGACTTCGTTTCACTGACCTGGTTCAGTTACGCTACTACATTACATCCGCACTGTGTCAGTATCGCATGCTCTCAAAAGGAAGTTCTGAGGTTGCGGGCGTATATTTGAATTGTTTCTAGCAACGAGCCAAGTTGCCGAAACCGCGGAAAAACTTCTCTCGGACCGACTGACGGGTAGTTTCTTTGATGTTCGCCTTGTACGAGCATGGAAGTAATGTATATTTTTACCCGAATGCGGCACGCACGGAATTATTCTGATATTTTGACAATTCGGTATCAGAATATTTTCTTAGGTTTTCGCGATTACTATACATAGCAATTAAACAACTTTGAACGGTTTAAATCGCGTATATTTAACATTATTTATATCCCGACGTTTCGAACACTTTGCAGTGGACGTGGTCACGGGGTGACCCGGGTCACCCCGTGACCACGTCCACTGCAAAGTGAAAATAATGTTAAATATACGCAATTTAAACCGTTCAAAGTTGTTTAATTCAGTATCAGACTCAAAACAGTCGAGACCGGGTTACAAAATAAATAAATCTGGTCCCGATTGCTGTAAGTCTGACACTGAATTGCCAAAATAGTACAATAATAGATTGCAGCGTACTACAATCAAACAGCCGCTGCCTGGGCGTTCTCGATGTGTTAGTATACTTATTAATCTACTCAGTATACTCGGGGCTTATTCTAGCCGCTTCGTTATCCCTTATAAACAATAATATTCATTTTTCTCTTACATAACTGTAACAAAATCGAATCAGTTCTCCCTTAGCCTACCAAATACATACAGTCAGACGCATTACCTATAATTTCCTTAGACAAGACACATAGTAGCAATATGAGGCGGGTACGGAACACCGCGCCGCGTGAGGCGTCGGATCTCATATCAGACTTGAGATTCCAATTTTCCCCGCGAATCCCGTAGGAACACGCACGCATGTCGACAACACGCACGTATTACCCGGTTACATAGGCACTGTACATGCATCAGTAGTGAGACTGCTTATAAACGCTTTAAACGCTTGGGTCTCCAGCTCACACATACAGGCACACTGCTCGCAGCATATCGTGCGTCGTGACCCACTTACAAGGCTGTCGTAATCGATAAGCTGATTACCCAAAACAATCAATTTAAGGCTGGTTATACAGTCGGTAGTTCAAATAATCGTGGATTTTGTGTTAATTTTCAATATTTAAGGGGGAGTAATTATAAAACACAATGTCTGTCTGTCCTTCACCCTGTGTCTTCGCTTATAATTCGGTTTTTAGTAGACGGAGTTTGATGTCGTTTTCACTATCGTGTAACTTATTTCTTCTAAAATGTTTCAGTACATAACATATCAGTATATGTACCATGCGAGCGAAAAGCGAAAAAGTCAGTAAATAATTAACTAGTACTTAAAATTATTCGCTTCAATTCATTCATAATATAAGTCATACTTCAATCCCCATCATTTCCTACACTAACATTAAAAGATTTTGTGGTAACTTGATCGTGCCAGTATGAAAGCCGTGTAATATTTCACATGTTTATTTAAAGATTACTATCTGTTGCTTACATGCACCGTGACGCACGTACCTGCCTCACCCGACTGCGCTCGGCAAATGATGGCGATTAGTTTTATGAGTTCATTTGCTGTCGTATGCTGTAATTAGGTATCACTCCAAAGCCCCTCTTGTTTATGAGACTTACTAATCAGTAGAGGTTGACATTACATCACTTGTTTTTCCTGCCCATTCCTAATTTGGATTTTCATTTACTTTTTTAAAGGCGGTCATAGTATTTGTAAACCTGTATCTGTAAACGTGAGTATCGTAACCAGCCCATTTATCGTCCACTGCTGGTCATTTTTATAGGGAAAATCAACGTGATGATAAGTGTTACTGTCAACCATGGACATCCGGGATGCATGCCAATATTAGTCCAGAGTTACAAACGTGGGCACAACCCCGGATCGCTCCCTACATTTGGAGATATGGGAATGAATTTGGAGAGAGGGATTGAGAAATAGGGAGTGATAGGATGGGATGCGAATGGTTTATATCATCTGGCATATCTCACTCACTACCCCAATACGTACATACATTGATAAAATAGGATAAAGTGGGAAATGCAATTCAAGGTAGTCTTCCGTGAGTGAGGGGTAACGTGGCCAGTTGAATGCGCCCGGCGGCTATGGAATTGTAGGATGCACCCTCTCCTTCAAAATTGTCATCATTATCTTGTGCATAAGGGATGAATGGCCTTGAAATGCCACATTGTCCAAGCCGGTTGGCAAGTTCACTCTTCTAGAGGTGCTACTGTTCCTCGGGGCTCGTGGCAGCGGCTCCGATATCCATGAGTCGCCTTTTACGACATCTACTGGAAGAAATAAGACTGTGGTATTCTAAAGCCGGCCAATACCACACAGTTGGGAATATTATTTATTACATGAATCACATGACTGAATAAGATATTAAGTATTTGGTTATCGTACGAGAAATTGTGCACGTTTCTCCACTGTGTACACGCCACGTGAAATGAATTTTACGTGCTGCCGCTTCCTACATAGATAGACATATTTTTATGATGATTGATACGAGTCTAGCTTCATTGTTATTTATAGGTAAATGGATAAACAATTGTTACTAGTTTATGGACTAGTTACAGCTATAGTTTATCTATATATATAAAAATGGATGAACATCCACACGAACGTACGTATATCTGAAATTAATAGACTTCGACACCGTTTGACCGATCACTATGAAAGTTGGCACCATATATGTATTGTTTCATGGAGAAGGATTTTATGCTATCCGCTTTGTTGTAACTCGCCACTAGATGGCGCTGCAGCACATCAACTTCTATATCGTTCAGACGATCGCAAAAAAAAATCGATAAAGTTTGGGACTCACTGACCTAGAATATTAAGTATGTAAATTTCCTTATAAAGGAAGTGACTGTTGGTCCGTCTTTTTGTTATTCGATGGCGGTAATCTCAGGATCTACTAGGATCTAGGATTGTCTTGTGGTTATCACTGCGGTGGCGCGATATATATACATATATATATATATGTATATGTATATATATGTATGTTCGGTATTGTTCGGGGGCTGCGGGGTGCGGGGTGTTCACGTGCTGCGCGGGCGCGGATCGCCCATCAGTTAGCTTTTGACCCTTCGGCGGCTCGGGTCGCCCATTGATCCTTGTGCGATACGATCGCAATTTGTTGTTGTACAAGTAGGCTGCACATTTTTGGGAGACCTTGGGGCACGCGAGTGGCCATAGTTGGATAATAAGTGTACGGCAGTGACAGTGATAACAGTGAACGACGACCTTGCAACGGCGCTATTAAGCGCATCCCTGTTCAGCAGTCCCGGGGGCCCCCAGGAAGATCGAGAGTGAGTGAACAGGAGGTTACGAGGTCAGAACTTTTGGATTCCTTTTTTAACTTTGACTCCGCGTATCGCGGATAAAACAATATATATACCCCATATAACTCGGAAAATTATATGATACATTTTTTCAAAATCGGTTCAGTAGTTTCGTAACTAACATCTATCTTATCGCGAATTATCCATCTATCTGGATGTGATATCGTAAACCATATCGAAGCTTACAATAACCTCATCTAAATTCATCTAGATATATGTATAATAACTCCAGACCCACTAATTTTTAAATTCAGATTCCAGACAAACAACTACCCTCAATTGCTAGCTCAAATAAGATCGGGTAGAAAGTAAACAGCTGGCCTTTCCATCGCTAGGCAAATGAAATTTGAAACCGGAAAAGCTCGTCAAATTATGGAAAAAATAATAGGTTATTAATAAAAATTGTTGGGAAAATAATTTTGATACTTGAATTCAATAACAAAACTAATCTCGGATTGTAGTCAAGTATCAACATTATATTTCCAGCTATTTCTAGTGATAACCTATTTTTTAATATGTCGCGCTTTTCAAGTCTCTACTTTCATTTGCTAGACTCTACCAGACAGGTAAATTACTGATGAGGTAGGTACTGATTTTCAAGCAAGCAAATAGCTTCAGTTTTTAATAGTGGTAATGTTTGAATATAAAAAAGTGAGTACTAAGGAAACAACTCGTATTTTGAACACTAGAGTAATCGCCACAAAAGAAGTTCCGTAGGCTCGGCGCTATGATCGGCCGTCAAAATCTTACCATCTTATTGGTTTCAACTTACCTTATTAACTTATGTATTTTTATTTACACCTACCAATAAAGATGTATCAAAATTGGTAAGTAAATTATAAACAGACAATAATATGTATTTATTTTGCAGAATGAGAGTCATATTTAGTTTCCTTAAATTCCGCGAGACCTCTTTGGTGGCGCGCACTCTATCTACGTTTTTTACTTTTCTTTTATAATACCAATACAACATAGGCAAAGGACTAATTTATTATACAGCTATACTATATGGAGCGCTTCGAAGCGATTATGTTTCTCCGACAAATATTTTAGAATATTTAATTTTAACGCTTTTTCCGTTCCTCATAACACTTCTTTTGTATTTCAACAAAACCTTTTCAATATAACCCATTTCTGAGACACACATATCTATACAATTGTATATATATCTCTTTGAGACTCATTCAGTCGTTTTGTAGGTCGCCAGCCGCCATCAATCAGTCGCAGCTGACGGGTCTTATAAATGAATTTAATGTTTACGTTCCATTTGTACCTAGGGAAAAGACCATCTAAATTAATTCATATTTTACTCAACTTTAGACTACTAACTTCCGATTAAACAGCGGTATATAGTTAAAAAAAAAAAAACCACAATTTCAACTATGGCAGCCCCTAGACCTACAATAAAATTGTACAATAATGTCATTAGACAATTTTATTAAATCGCGCCTTGCAATACAATAATGCAATAACGAGTTTCAATACAATAAAATTGTTAAAAATCACTTTTATATTGATATTAATTATTGATTTCAGCTGTGTGACCAACCAAATTATATGCAACAAATAGTTTTTTTTTATTTCGCAGATCATGTAAATTGATTGGATCTAAAGCTCGGTTAAGTTCGAAGATGAGACAAATCGGTTCAGTACATAGTTCCAAAATTATGCCAGTGTAAACTCTAAAACTGTATACTTACTCGTAAATGTGAACTATCAAAACCGATGTAAACTTATCAAAAAATCTAAAAAAATATCCTCTGTACATACAAATATGTCTTTGGACAGGGCTTATAAAGCTCTGGACAACTTTTATCTAACATTTATCTATTTAAACAGGTCTCAACGCGAAAGTTTACCTTATTTCTTTTACATCTTATAACACATCGAGAGTTGCGAGCAGTTTCATCAACTGGGTAGTTCATGAAACTGCCCACGCAATGGTGGGCACTCGACGCATTTTGGTCTTCATCTGGAAAGTTGTGGCACACAATATCAGAAGTAGCGTCAGACGAATCACTGCGAGGTTTAATTTTATTAAATTTATTAATAACTGTATTCCATGTCGAGGACAATTGGTATCCATCTTCTTGATTGAAATTTCTGTCTTTTTATTTCAATTACTTCACCCACAATCCTGGGGATATAGTGGCAATTAGTGGAGAGGAGTTTTGGACTATGGAGCTCTATCCAGTGGTTGATCCCGTTGCGCTGAGTACATGGTCCGTTATCGCAGATCTATTCGTCTGGCGTTTCTTAACAGCTGTGATACGTTCTTTTGTATGTATATATATATATATATATATTATTTGTATTGTAAAAAACGCGAAAATGCCTAATGTTATAACTTTTTTCTAATGTTTTTTTCATCTAAAACGTATGGAAAATAGCGACATGTCGCTTCAGACTACCGCGTTTTTATCTCTCTTGGTATCGAATACGTCACAAAAAAAAAAAAAAAAAAAACATTTATTGAAAAATAATTTAATAGCGGGCTTTTTGGCGGGAACTTGAGAAGGTGAAATTGAGTTTTGGTTTGATTATTATACAAATTGTGTATTGTATGCACGTTTTGTGGTTTAATAGTGATACTCTATTAAACTGCAAAGTGTTTTTCGTGCGTAAGGTTTTCAATAATCAAATAAAAGTATAGGACTACGTTTTTGTGCGATTCCAAGGAGTCCTCTTCTGTCCTCAGCAAACCTACTATCGCCGTACTGAGCGACTCCTGACTTACTTCGACGGAACTGGACATTGACATGATACGTTTTAGACTTTATGATTACGAAGAAAATCATGACACTGCAGAATGTGCTAATTGCACCATACGTATATGGCATATGAAAGAAAGAAATAATATGGCATATGGCTCGTATATGGCATATGAAAGAAAGTAATAATTTAATTTCCTTTTTTCATTTGAAGCGACATCAATGTATCCACAGATATTCATGATAGACAATGGAAGCTGAACTGAAAATGTTTATTGTTCATTTAACATTTCGCAGATAAAATTGTAAATGTCGAGTGCCAACACAGGCATGTAAACCAATTGTATCGATTGTCACGACTGACGGAGACCTGTGTTTACGTTGGAATCCGGACGGTGCTTGGGTCAGTCGGAACGTAAGTGGGTCACGCATCAGGTAACTCACTGGAGATGGGGTGGGTAGACGATTCTGATTTCTTATTACGATTTTGACTTTAAAAATAAAGTTAATATGTAGCTTGGTTAATAAAAGTTAATGCATACGATTATATCAACAATAAACGTAAATTAGTAACTGTAATGTTATGTAATAAGTAATGACATTTAAAGAATGTAAACATAATGTAATAATAATTATAAATTCACTATTGTACTCCTAAAGTGATAGGCTTTGGCGAGCAATGTATTGGACATCATTTATTCATATTCATTCATGGCATGCAAATCGCTCGATTCGATTCGATTGACCTTTGGCCTTTGTCTCTCCACCTCTCCCGAGACCTCTTGCACACGATCTTCGGGTCTTCTAAGCACCTGCAAATTTCATCAAGTCGTTGGATGTCGGTTTTCTTCGATTCGATTCAAATTGGTATTCGGGGAATGCTCGATGAGCGAGAGTATTTGATATTAAAAATCAAAAGAAATACATTTAAGGTCCAATTAAATATTCACCTCAAATGTTCTCAAACTCATATCTAGCTAATTTTGTAATAAATTAAAAAAAAAACTATAATATCGGGTTGTTATAAAAAGTATCGAATACCAATTATCGCAATTATAACCATATTTGAAACTGTATTTAGTTACAGAAGAAAACGAAACTTTGAGAAATCATATCAAATTAATTATTAAAATATTTCGTATTCAATTAAATAATATCGATGTTCCAAATTGTCCATAACCAGTCGAGCAGATGATGTCACCGGGACATGACACACCCAAGGACGACATGGAACACAAAGAGGTTGCAAGACGAAGGGCAAACAGAGTTCAAGGATCAAAGGACTCTGTCTCCCGTCCCTTAGAGAATCAACGATATATTTATCAATTTACTAAGACTTTCCTCGTCACGATTACTACTTTTTAGTAGTCGTTAGTAGTCACAGCCTGTGACTAGTATTAGTAGTCATAGTCATATGTACAGAGTATTAATTAGAATAAATCGCAGATGTCCATAGACGACGTCTCTCTCCCTCTCTCTAAATCCCATTTATAAAAACTATATAATCGCAATATATAAAATTTATTGAATTATTGGAGCGTTTTACTTTGTAAAACCTTTGTAAGTTATGACATTTCTTAAGTCCTCTTACCATTTTTTCTGAAGATTTTTATCAACAGATCTATTTCGCAAACGCTCCCTCGTTTGCAAACATCATAAATAACAGAAAGTGGATCGTACTTTTGTGACAATACAGAGAAAGGGAGTCATGTAATAAAATCTTAGGCGCGTCTACCGTACTCCATCATGGATAGATTTAATCTTCCCGCATTTTAATCCTGCCTTATCAATTGTCTGGGACGCAATAATGATCACGCATGCATTCGATTTATGTACTCACGAATGAATTTACCATCAAAAGGCCTTGAACTTGGGTAGATTTACTAGAATAGGGTATGCATGGTATTCTGGAGCAAGATCAAAGATTTGAACACTTTGAACACATTAGTATAAATCTTTACAAATACACACAATGACACTTCAAATATAATTGGAATTAGTTGGATAGTAGGACCTGTATATTTGCTAAAATCTGTGTTTCAGTAAATGTTGCTGTTATACAATTAGATATTGCAAAACGGGACGAGATAATTTAGCGTATCATATAACTGCCTTTGAGGTGTTCGTAGTGGGAAGTTAAAGAAATGACTAAATTAATATTATCATTACATCGGCCGCTATATCGTCAATTATTTAAACTACAGACAAACGTGTACACATACAACACTAAGCTGACTCGCGGACGACAGCTGATGGGTTTAAACTGCACCCACTACACGGAGCCATTGGCCAGACACACAGTTAAAGACACAGATTCAATAAACACAACCAGAATACAGTACAATATTTGTACTGTAAGTGCACACATTCGACACAGTCGGACCGGGCCGTGACCGTCTGAGTAATCCTAGCGATTCCACCCCCGCTCTACCTCACACGCGGGCTGGATGGAGAGGTCGTCCGGGTGAAGGCCTCTCAGAATTCTGGCTCCATACCCATGCACTTAGCTACAGACCCGAATGTGTTTGCATTGCACATTTGATTTTAACATGCCATCCAGAGGTCTCAGTAATACAACGTTATGTATTTTCCGAAAGCACTAGGAGATTATGAATAATTGATAGAGGCAAGTTCCAGGTAGTCATGAAAGGGGTATGAGAGTAATTAATTAATGTTAGAATCGTTGGTCGAAAGACTTTCGATGGATTCTGCAAAGTATGCGAACAACATCGGCACGTAGGGAGGGTTATCAACTTCATTGTCCGCCTTATATTAAAATTTCATAATTATGGTATGTAAGTATTTTTTGACGTATATTACTGTTTACTCATATACTCAGCTGAGTAGGTTAGAATTAAATAAATCTAATCAAATTACCGGCAACACTGAAACTCTAAATCTCTACATATTATTGCAAGGCATTGATATTGCAATTGTATCTAAATTCCAGTGACAAATGACGAACAGCGTCGCCGGACTGTCGATGGCGCTTGCTGTGGCTACAAGTCGTTGTTGGCTGTCGTTTTAGAAGAAATTAAAGCTACGTATTTATGTTAATGTTAATGTTAATGTTCATACACCGCAAAACGTACTTAAAGTGCCCTTTAATTGTTCACACAATGTACTGCTTTATGCATCTATTTTAGACATCATACAGTTAACATTCAGATATGCAAAATAATAGTCGCCAATTAGACAACTAGGGCCCCTTCAGGTGTTTAATTACAACACAAGTGCGGCCCGAATTAATCTGACACAGTTATAAACACAAGCGTAAAACAAAATACCTGTTAATTTATTCCTCAAACGGCGTTTCCAAGAAAAACTCTCAGATGAAAACCGAGAGTTGAAATATTTGAATGGTTTCCGAATTTGCGAAAAACACTTAATCTTAAGACTTAATCTTGGCCTCGGGATTAAATTATTAATTAACCAAAAGGGCGGGCCGTAATGAGTCGATGTTTTAACAATGAGAAGTCCGTCTTGAGAAGGGATTTTTTAATTCTAGAGATTAGCAATGCGTTGAGTGTTTTCGCTTTTATTGTAATGTTAATAGACATTTTCCTAGTTGATCGATCATCGGGTGTATGCCAGAATGGCAGAATGGTACACCCGTACCACAAAGAATCGTATGAATTGTATACTGCTGTGTACCTTTCCGAACAAATCTGTAGCTCTTTCTATGTATCTTGCTATCTGTTCCCGCTGGTGTCGTGAAAGGTGACTAAGAGATAACAAAGTGAATACCACAACCGGTGAGGAAAAACATCACCTCTAAAAAGTGACCTCGCCAACCCGCTTGGTCACCGTAACCCCCATGCACACGATAATGTGCATGATGAGGGCCATGTCCAAACAGTGGATACTAAAATATCTAAATTCAGGTAAACATTCGAGTTAAGACCCGTTTAATAGATAAATATGTGTGAAAATGCGAATATAAAAAAAAAACACAATTGTGACTTATGAATCGTTATTCTTTGAGTCACTAAATGATGTTCAACTAACTACAGCTAATGTTTCCAGAAAGCAGTTCCACCAATGTTTGTCACAGTTCGTAAATCCTATAATCGAGTTGTCGAAGGGAAGCGCGAGGAGCGCGGTGACAGATGCGCTCATCACTCAGGATCAAACGCTCCATTTTTCCACACCTTCCGGGGTGTACACCCCATCCCCCCACCCCACTTTCGAGAAAATCGCAATGATCAATTCGTGACTTTCTCAGTTTTTCACTGGTCAATTCCTTAGCTCATTGGAAATAAGTAACGCCACATAATTGAAGAGTTGGAGAACTTGGCCTTACGTGTACTCGTATTTTAATTACATTTATTCTATTATTAACTACATATTTAAATTATATTATTTATTTTTAACATTTTTATATTCTAATCATAATGTACTTTTATAATTTGCAACCTATATAAGAGCTCCACCTGCAAATCAACGCTGAATGTTTGTCTCGGGAATTCAGCATTATGCTGAGCTGGAGACTCCAAGGACGCACGGAATGACAATTATCAAATTTTGTTGATTATCTTTGTGATTATTTTCCGTCATGCTTTTTGTCATCATTTTCTCTTCCTTTGTGTGCTTTGTATCTCGTCGAATAAATGTTTCTTTCTTTATTAACTATCCGTTGGTAAATGTTGAAATAACTGGCGACAGATGGCGCCTTTTTAACATCGCCCTTTTTTGCTTTACGAAAATTAACTAGGTTTAATATAATTCATTACATGGACGGTGGAACGGCAAAAGGGCTTTACTGACATTCACTTTTAACAACTTTATATCTACAGCAGGGTAGGTTATTAATTATGAAAAAAACAACTTGATAGAGATGTGATCCGACAGCCATGTAATCCAGAAAAGAAAAAGTCTTTGTGTTACAATACGAGAAAAAGTATCAAAATATCAATTCACAATTTATCGATTCCTAAAATACAATAGCATTCGAAGTGGCATCGGACACTCATTGAACCACAGACGTCAAAATACCGAGAGACGGTCGTTTTTATTATTTCGTTGACAATTTTACATCTTCTCCTCCTTCTTAAATGTTAAATCCTCGGTTAAATGCCAATATCAGTCGTCGACACAAGCGTGACGACTATTTTACCCATATCACGTGTAAATGAATTTCAAGTAAATGTGGCGTCGCTCAGTGAAGCGATAGTTGGTTCACTGAGGACAGTTGCACTCTTTGGAAGGACACGAGAAACGCAGGCTTATGTTTTCATTTAATTATCAATTTATCACAAACATGACATTTTGAATTTAAATAAACCATCACTATTGAACCACAAAGTCTACGAGACATAATTTTTATAGCAATCAAACAAAACTTCACTTCTCGAGATCTCAACTTCATTTTCAAAACTAAAAGTTAGTAGGTAAGTTATTAAGTAAAATAATGCTTATATTTGGAAGTAAATTGTATGTCAAACTCTTTTGCCTTGCTACCGCCGATATTATTAGTCAAGAAAATATGAAAATGAAACTATTAAACAATAAACACCCGGTTTTATTCTCTTATTTTTGTTTTAAAACATTATTTAAAGTGTTTGTATGAATGCAAGTTTATATAATAACAAAAGTAAATAATATACTATCCACATACTTACATACTATGTATATAACAAAAGAGACACGCGGTACTATTAAAAGATATAGCTATATAGTTTGTACAAAATTTTATGATATTTACAGGTTAATTAGGCTATTGAAAAGAATGAGTAATTTAACTCAGTTTTTTAATTTACATGTACGATTCTTTGGAAAGTCCAGAGTTAGAAATTATTTATTTGCCTATGTATATGCCTAGAATTATGTATTGCTATTTTGTTATTGTTATATATTTGTCTTTTACAACCCCATCCCAACCCGTGGGTGTTGTAAAAGGCGACTAAAGGATAACAAAGCGACTACCACTATCCGATTGACCAGCGTGTCGTATTAAGGTCATACATCCCTCATCCACATTGTCTTGTGTACAACACAATGTGAATGAGTAGGCCTACGTCCAGCAGTGTACATTGAAAGGGCTGGTTGCATAGCATTTTATTTCTTTTTTATTATTTAGTATTAATTATCTCCTGCAATGGCTCCTTTATCTATAAATGTATTTATATCATTCCTCAATTTATTTAATCGCTCGTATTTACAAATACGACATTTCCTCTTAATCTAATTATTTTATTACTACATACTTAATCCGATATTTCGAATAGCGTGCGACTTTGACGAAGATCAAATTGTTGTCATACGATAGGCCATCGACAGCTAGCCTATCGACAGTTTCAAGCTTGGCCACTATTTACTGGACATCTTGTATATATATCGTAGGTATATATACAATATATACGTACACACTACAGTGCGTGTGTATATTGATATGTGTTATATGTAATTATGTATACTATACACCTGTCCTTAAAATATTTATTTCCTATTTACCCAAATGTTGTTTGACAGAGATCGCTATTAGCGATAAAACCGCCTTTTGTGCATTTCACGTGTTACAGTATCTGTCACTGTCTTGTTTTGTTTCGGTGTGCAATAAAGAATGTCATCTATTTAATGTTCACGGAAATTATACAGAAAATTGTAGCCACCTTTGAGTGTAGGTACTCCATTTACATTTTTGCATTTCCTGAAACACCGTTGAAAGCATCTCTAGAAGCATTATGCTCTCTTTACGCCCTCGGCAACCCGTATCCTGCGCTCGCATCTTAGCTATTTGGAAAGCATTATCCTGTTGCTCTGTGGTTAAGGAGACAGTAAGCGATCTTGCTGGTAGTAACTGACTGAGAATTGCCGAAAGTCCAATATTTGATTTTATTCATTATTTATTGCACGAAGTTACACAAGGCGGACTTAATGCTTAGAAGCATTATCTCCCAGTCAACCTTTGGGTTATACAGAAAGATGGCCGGGTATGTGCCGTAATAGGTGAGATTAAATAAAACTAAATACCTAATAGTGACGCATAATAATTAAATAATATATTAGGAATTGTGTATTAAAGTAAGAATAAAGATGCCCGATGTGAACCCATTGTCTCTGTTGACTCTTCATCAGAAAAGGTTCACGACCATTGGTTTAGAATGGGAATGAAAAAAAAAAAAAAAAATGTTTTAAACACGTTTTAAGCCAAGTTTTTTCCGTTAATTTTGAACACATATTTTAAATATATTTAAAATACTACTCAGGATTGTTAAAATTTTCGTCTAAAGTAATATCCCCTTTATTGGTGATTCCCAAACAAAAACTCAACTATTTCTAAATTAGGGAAATAACCTTATAATAAAATGAACTGCCAAATTGATTTAGACGATTCCCCCCATTTAATGCAATACAAAATAGAGAATAGAGATGCCTGCACAACCGGATATTTTCTTTATAACTTAATCGGTATTTCGTATTTGTCATGTCGTAGACGTAAAAATAATATTTAGCAGTTTATGTAAGAAAACGTTTTAATTTAAACTTCACACAAAGAAAAGTCTGTGCTCTTAGTATATTCCACAGAGTACTAACAGTATCTATCTCAATAGCTATAGAAAAAAAAATTATAAAATTATAAAATTTATTTCTATTGTGTTTTAAATAGTTTTTAAAACATGTTATTTAAAACACTTTGTTTTAAACATGTCGACACTACTCTATAATGACAAACGTTAGCACGCGTTCACATAACGGAAAAGACCAGACATTTATATCAAGATCATATACCGCACCTTTGATATATCCGTGGGAATACTCTGGATATGCATTACTCTACCTTATACTCTACACACCCTCTTATATTACGTTATATTCATACATCACGCACCTTTTCACATAAGTCTTGTTGTGCGTTTCTGCGAAAAAATCTTTTAAATTGAAATACCGCAAGTGACATCAATCTAAGGAATTGCCGAAATTTCTCCTTTGCTATACAGTAACAGTGTATAAATAAAACAAGGATTTCGCCGCGGCTTCCCTCATCTGTTCGAGAAAATGTTCAATTTGATCATACTCTCTTCTCTCTCTCTCTCTTCGTGGGTGTCGTACTACTAAACAGGACAACAAAGCCGCTACCATAAACCCTCAGGAGCAACACCACCTATAAAAAAGTGAACTAACCAAGCCCAATACGCTTGGCCAGCATGCAGTTTTGAAGCCCATGTCGAGCAGTGGACAATAAAAGGGGTGGTTACAATTTACCGATACGGTGTACCATGCTATCAGTCTGTGTCTCTCTATTGTGGGATATAAGCTATAATCCCCCTTCAAATCCCGCCACACTTTCTCTCTTCTTATCCAGCTATTACTGGTGACTTTCAAGTCGTCAATTCTTCTTTGTCCCACGCTACGTTCCCGGTACGTAATTTCCATTCGAGGACTCTTCTATCTTATCGGTTATTGGTTCTGCTATATAGGCTGCCCACTGTCACTTCAATTTACTAATTCTTTGAGCTATGTCAACAAATTATGGGTAGGTAATTTCTTGGTTTCAAAAGTTAATTCTCCAGACAAGAGACTAAGAATATCTCCCGAATATCGAATATCGGAGACTCCCTTTCTTCCGCGGGCCGAACTTATGAATCGGACTTACCGTCAGGGCTTGTAAGTTTTTTTTTATAGAATCAAGGCGGCAGATGAGCAGGCAGTTTAACTGGTGGTAAGTAGATATTGTCGCCCGTGGACATTCAGGATACATATCAACATGAGTGTTGAATGTCAAACGTAGCCACACTCTCGTCATTTTGGAGATTTAGGAATGGATTTGGAGAAACCATTGATAAAATGGGGAGGAATAGGACGGGATGGGATAGGAATTAGCTTTGGCGTATACCACTCACTACGAACGTAGATTGGGGAATAAGATAAAGTGGGAAATACAGTACATTTCACGAGACACGTCTGTAATTAATGCAGAGGAACTATGTCAATTGAGTCCACCCTGTGGCTGTGGGATTACCGCGTGCGTTGCAGCAAAATGAGAAGTAGTTATGTGAAAACGTACAACTACCCACAATCTCTTTGAGGAAAGTATGAATAGAAATCTCTCAAACGGTTTCAACGAGATCGCAGTGAAATCTTCTAGAAATTTCTCCCATAAATGTGGTACAGATTAAACCGTGACGAATGAAAGAAATGCGACCATTGAGGTCCGCTACGGAATTAGTTGAGAACTCTTTGCCTGCGCCGGTTTTAATATAACATTAACAGAATATGAGTTGAGCGGCGAAATTAAAATCGGCGAGTCTGCACTTAAATCCGTTTAGAGCTCATAATGCGATATAACACCCCCTCTTTCAACCCCACTCCCCGGACCAAGTTCCGCATTCATAGCCCACAATATCGTACTATTTTTAATTTTATTAATTAAAAGTAATTTCAGTAAATTATATGAGCTTTCCTAGAATTGGAGGCGGAAAGAGGAGAACATAGTGGTATGTCCCGCCAAAAGAATTTGTTTTCGCGTGGCTGTCGTAAAAAAGCGACTAATGGCTAACAATTTCGCTAGCACAAGCCCCAAGGAACACCATCACCTCCATAAAAGTGAACTCACACACCCTGTTGGCCAGCATGACGTTTTAAAGCCATACATCCCTCGTGCGCAAGATAATGTTTATGAGGAAGTCCATAAATGCGTCCTCTCCATAGACGTATGGTAGTCTCCATGGTAGTCTCAGACGGTTTTTTTTTTATAGAGATGAGGGCGGACGAGCAAGCGGCCCCACGTGATGGTAAGTGTTACCGCCGCCCATGGACACCTGCAACACCAGGGAGTATGCGGGCGCGCCGCCGACCTTGCAAAATCCTATTCACAGCTTTCTTGAAGAACCCCATGTCGTAGCTTAATGGGAAGACCTCTTGAGGCATTAATTGAAGAACCTCTTGTTCGTTCCACAGCCTACGGGTTCGCGATATAAAATATTTTTTGGACCGAACAGTACGCGACACCTCCGTATCTAGGAAATGCGGATGGACCGCACTTCTGTGACGGGAGGTGCGGTTGTAGAAACTCGAGGTGGGAATTATATTGAACAATTGAGTGGTTGTTAAATTGTTGCTAAATTGCTAAATTGTTAAATTGAATGGTACGTTTGATTCGCGAGTTCGAAGTCGCTCAGCGGGCGGCAGTTTAGAAAGAGATAGCTCGGAGTTATTTTGCTAGACAAAATTCGCAACGAAGAAATTCGACTTTACAATATTAGATTTTTAGACAAAATAAAATTTTACACGAATTTTAATTTTTTACAAAACAAAATTAGACAAAATTACAAAATTTAGAAATTCCAAAATTACTTGGTCAATGACTTAAATTTACCGTCACGCACATATAAGAAATTCTGTTTAATAAAAAAAATAACAATTATAAGAAATATAGTTATTAATCATATCTATAATTTACAATACCCACCCGCGCGTCGCTAGTATCGCTTTCTGACAACTTTAATCGAAAACGGCACTCGTAGAATATTTGACGTAAGTACAGTTTTTTGTTAAAATTATCACTAGCTCAGTGGTGAGGGAAATCATCGTGAGAAAACGCACATATTTGAGAAATAAAAAAACTGGTGTATTTGTGTCTCCATAAATCCACAATGAGACCGCGTGGTGGTTTACAATCCACCGTCCGAAACCCCAGTGATTTACTAGGGGAGGTTTGCGCCCTGCAGTGCTACTCGTACATCACAGACTGATACAAGAAGATTGTGGCAGTTCTATCACTCTGACTGAATACGTCAAACACAATTTTTCGCCAATTGTATATAGAATCCACTCGCAGTGTGTTAGCACGTCATCAAACGGATTGACAGCGGATTGACAGGCTTCCATGCGCGAGTGGCTTTTGGAAAGGTTATTTGTGTCGATCAAATTTGACACATACAATATCCCACGCGAACGAGGAAATAGCAGTAGATCGACTAATAGCAATCACAAGAATGCTTATTTAATTCATAAGATCTTCACGTTTTGTACACATATATTAATGTATACACATATATAGGGGAATAACTTGATACATCAACTGTTCTTCAAGGGCACAGTTTAAAAATTTATCACTATGTTGCGTTGTCATGTTTAAAATTTATATAGTACAGTTACGAGTATGTATCGCCTTAATGGCACACAATAATTATTTATTTATTTATGTAATCTACAGCCATTTATGTAAATTTTATGTTGTTTAACAATTATGTTGCCAATGCTAATGGCCAATACAGATTACACTGACATTAAGTATAGTATTTAATTGATTGTGGGCAAGTAAAGGATGATTGTTTATTATTAATAATGTTTGCGTTGGTGTGTCCGTTTGTGTGTGTTGTGCGTGTGTGTGTACCCAGTGTGAGGGTGTGTAGTGTGTGTGTGTGTGTGTGTAATTATACAAGTAAACAGGGCAATCTTATATTTAAAGTTTTACAAAAAATGTCAACAGTTTATATTTAATATGTCTATTATTAATTATATTTTATAGGTTTATAGTAAATAATTAATACTATAAGCTAAATTATGTTTAGAACAGGGACTTTAATTGTTTATATCTTAATAATAATAATAATCCACAGATACTTTCCAAAAAGTTTCATAAAGCAAGTATGGAGTCTGGAAACTCACTCGTTTCACATGTTTTCTTATTATCATAACGTCGCTATGTACGAGTATATCTTTTAACTGTGTAAAGATGCTAAGGTACTCAACGTTCTAATGTAAACAGAGCGCCCTTATGAAAGCGGGCGTCATGTAAGCCAATGATACATGTCGCTTCGCGCCCCGTCCGAGACAGTTTCGAGGGCCCTTGCGCCCGCTTCACCGCGAACTCGCACTGAGGGCCGTTAAACTCTTTTTGTGTGGTTTTCAGAAGGATGCTCCAAAGAAGGGTAAGATGGCCACCATGACCTACAACTCGAACTACGAGTAAGACCAGTTAAACTAACGCAATTATTAGAAAGACAATTATAATACAATACATCGATAACATATATCAGCGTTTTCAATGTATCACTGTCCACAGGCATTCCTTGCATTTATAACGGGATTTCGAGCTATAATCCCGACGCGAGCCCAGTGCAGATTGGTGCAAATCATGGTCGAGATTTTTTTTTATTCTCCGTCTCGCCATCTTTTTTTTTTTTAAATTAAAGGCGACAGACGAGTGGACAGTCCACTTGCTGGCATGTGGATATTGTCGCCTACCCGCGATACATGCCAACATGAGTCCAGATTGACTAACGTTAGCGCGTCCCAAGATGCGCTGCCTATCTTTGGAGAATTAGGAATGGACTTGTAGAAAGGGTTGGCAGAATAGGGAGGTACCGTATAGGATGGGATGGTAGCATATCTCAATCACTCCCGAAACACGAACGTACATTGGGGGAATAACATAATAATGAAAATGCATAATGTTTTACAGTTATCTTCTATAAGTGTAGGGTAGCTCGGCAAGTGGAGTACACCCATCGACTGTGGGATTGCAACATGCAACCTCTTCTCCAAATTAGTGATAATAGAAAAAGCCCGTACTTAAATTAAAAGTTAATAATACTGGCCGAAGATTTACTATCACAATCTCACGATTCGACTCGATGAGAGTTGAGAATAAATACCCCCAGGCTATCACCGCACTTATCACGGAACGTTACAATTTTCTGTCTGTTCGTCAGCCACTTTGTATAAAAACTTCCAAAACTGCCTTCCAACAAAAGGGTCCAAATGAAGCTGTAACAATATCAATAACATCCCGTACATTACGAAGGGGATAAAGGGCGACCGCTCCTGTCCTCCCTCCAAAATGTTTCAAATTTAAGTAACGCTCCCTAAGAATTTCAGACCCTGAATTTGGGATTGCCTTTTCTATTAGACAGATACTTTTTTTTTCTTTTCATATATTAAAATGGTGTAATTAGCACATTTTGCTAGTGATAAGTTCACAATAAACAATTTTAACCAAAACGTAACCTGTCGATGTCCAGTCCCATTGAAGCAAGTCAGGAGTCGTTCAGTAGTGATAGTAGGTTTACCGAGGACAGAAGAGGAGACCTTTGAATTCTTACAAAATTTTATTATTACAATTACGCACAAAAAGCACATTCATTGTTAATGTTTACATTCATTATTAATCCACAAAACTTACTATACCCTTTTTTTTTCAATTAATCATACAAAAACTCAACTTCACATATTTCCTCCAAAAAGTCCAACAGATACATATATCATGCTGCAAAATATATTATATCTGGGCGAATCTTTTTCGTGTAATATATCTCGCGGGCTGCGTATGGAGCATGTAAATCAATCCGTGGCCCGACAAATTACCCACTGAACATATGAGGACATCCAAGAGATTCATTCGTATATTTTTTGCACGATGCCCGCGTTGGCTTTTTATTATTACGCAGCACTTTTATGAAACCTTCAGAGTGTAGGAGTTAGGAAGTAGAACAGCAGAAGGTTTAACGTTCGGTTTGCATTTCAATGAGCAGTAAAAAATACTAAATAAGCAGCAAATCGTGATCAACAAAATCTATTTTTGAAGAATAAAGAAAATAATTTCAAATACTTTTATTATTTTAAAAATTGTAAGGGGAGAGTGTATTCCCACAGCCGCTGGGTGCACTCGACTGGCCACAGAAGACTACCTTGATACGTACTGCTTTTCCTAGTTTATAGTATTTCCCCAATGTACATACATGTATTGAGGGAGATATGCCAAAGCCCATTCCCATCCTATCCTATCCATCCCCCTATTCTAAACCCTTTCTCCCAATCCATTCCTCAATCTGCAATGGTAGGCAGCGCATCCGGAGGCTTGCCAACATTTGTCACTCTATAATTATGTTGGCAAGTAACGCTGATGTCCATGGACGATAGTGTCCACTTACCATCACGTGGACCGTATGTTCGTCTGCCGCCTATTTTTATAAAATAAATGATGCAGGTAGATACAATTGAACAGGTTTCCCATTGGCCCATGCTGTACTTATTTAGTTTGTATACATAGATTCATTTTTAAATAAGAAATGCGACTAGCCACGTATAGCATTTTGGAAATATTAGCTTTGTTCGCGGTAAGGATTCAGAACTAATTCGGAACTAGTACTGAACTAATTTGGAATCGTAGTAGAGCGCATGCTCGGTTATAGACCGATTCGTGATTTTTATTTCCGCGAACGATTTCGGAACCAAACTGCGTACGATCTACTGTCATCGGCAGTGTTACCAACTCTCAAAAATATTTATCCCTAAAGCTTAAGTCAAAAACCCCCAAAATCGCCCCAATTACATAGAAATACCTCTAAAAAAATATATAATAAAAGAAAAAATATAAATTACAAAAATGCAATGAAATTTCTTTACCTTTTAAATCTGGATCTGTTTCCCAAATCTACGTGTACTTCTGACTGTACATTTTTTTATTTTTAGTTTCTTTAGGCATCATTAACAAATTGCTTGTCGGCACAGCAGTACAACAACAAAATCGAATTAAACAAGTAAACAATAATCAACGTACATATGTATAGGCACATAGGCCTATACATAGGCACAATATCCACCAGTCACCACAGAGTAGTTGTAATATATTTGTACTAGATGTCGTTAAGTCGCTAGGTCAACAAATAAATATGATTAGCTATTATAGTTTGGATTGTCCCAGGGCCTATACTTTCACATAATATATGAAAAATATATATTCAAAAAAATATATGAAGAGTCAAAAAATCCCTAAAAATATAAAACCCCTAAAAAAAACCCATCCCACTTATTTACCCACTAAATTTGGGGGAAAACCCCTAAGTTGGCAAGTATTTAAGTGGACCCACCAAAACACATTACTCTTATTAGAGTGCTATATAAACTTATTTAAACAAACAAAACTAACCATATTTTATTTAACCCTTAATAAATTAATACAATTTATATTTTATTTAACTATTTAACCAGTTTATTAGTTTCTAACCAACTGAATATAGCCGCAGCATGTATGTCAAATGTCGTTAGGTAAAAACTGCGCATGTCTGGAACTACGGATTCTTGCCAAAGTTATAGAACTGATAGAACTAATTCTGAACCGATCCTGAACCCAGTTCGACGGTTCCGCGAACGCAGAACTGTAACTAGAAATTCTGAACTGTGTGTTCCGCGAACGGCATTATTTGAACTGCGCATGCGTATAGTTCCGAATCAGTTCTGAATCCTTACCGCGAACGAAGCTATTGTAATCAGCGCTGTGTACACACACATGATATTAACACGCACACTGATTCACTAACGCATGCGCTCACACGCATACAAATAGTCACTGCATACGCTGAGCTTGCGTGCTTACTGACTTAATTAAAATTCAATTAACTTTTATACCATTGCATTTTTGTGGTATTTATATTGCATCAGCAAATAACTAATTTATTTATTTATTATTTATTAAATAACTAAAAATGACGTCACCAAGTGGACGGAGTCCTATTTCTTCACCAGAGAACCTAACCAGCCTTTAAATTTGCTGCCATAAATTTCCTGCTCATTCAGTATTTTCTGATGCTCATTTAATTATTTTCCGTTTACGTCGCATATAAAGTTTTGAGCTAAACTTTCTTATAGTAAAGGAGAAAGCTTTAATACTGTTTGATTAAAAAGGCTTATAATTACACTTTAAAATAATTTTAAGAGAATGCTTCTAGGAGAATAATAGTTTTTGCCGAGGCTTTTATTTTAAAAACTAAATTGTCTTGTCCAATTTGCAGAGATAAAAAGTATCCTATGTCTTTCTCCTGGTTTCCGGCTACACCTCTGGCAATTTTCATTGAATTCAGTTTAATAGTTTAGTCGTGAAGACGTGACAAACAAACGGGCAGACGGAGACACTTTCGTGTTTCTAATATTAGTGTGGATAGGACTACGGTAATACATATTTATAAAAATATGTACATACATACTTGGGCCTTGTGGCGTCGGTCGGCTTAAAAAGAACACCACCTCCATCTATCTCCGTGGCTGTGGTAAAGGATAATAAAGCCTCTAAAAGAGTGGACTCGCCAAAACGCCTGGCCAGTGTGCCATTTTAAGATCATACACCCCTCGTGCGCAAGTCCACCAGTGGACGATAAAATGTCTGGAGGCGGTGCGACGGTGTGTAAATCTGGGGGTCTACTCTGATTTTACGATTCCGATGTTTCGGGCCCGACCGAAGTTCCAACGAACGAAGTGCTATAACCCTACTCTCACTTTCCTTCGTTCCTAGCTCTATATATCGTGTGATACCAATTATTTAAAAGGTGAGATATTGTTATCGTCAAATTAGACGTTTGACCTCCAAGTATCTCCTGCTAAAATCTATATTTCGATTGTTGTCTCGTGCGATGGGAGTAGTTTCAAATGTCAAATTAAGTTCGTTCGGGCCGATATATCGTAGTGAATATTTTCGTGGTAGGAATCTACTGAAATATTGGACGAAACTTCGTTTTTCGTGTTTTCGGAGTAGACCTCCTGGTTTTGGAATGCATTTGACTTTTGGCATATATTATTACAGAACTACCCACAGTATTATATTTACGTTCGTAATTGTGTACCGTCGTTATTAAGGCTTTTGTATAGCTTCGCATGCTGCCGCCTGTATAATTTAAACGCGCCGAGATGATTTCCGAACGTTCGTTATCTCTGCCCAGTGGGGCGATTTACATTTCAAACTGCCAGAAATATTTGCGACTGCAGAAATTGATTGACCGTCCCGGAATTCTCATTAGTCGATATGCTGATTTTTAATGGTAAATATTCATGTATTTCTCCATGTACCTACCATGCATTTTTTTTATAATACGGTAACTGACTCTATTTCTGATAAGTACATATTTCACGGTTTACTAAAAATAATTTATCCAATTTAATAGAGATAAGCTAAAGATTGTTTGTGGGAGTTGTTCTACTTCAGTATTAGTGACGTCATTAAAACGGTAGCGCGGTCGGTCAATAACTTACGATTTCTAAGTTCTAATAAGTAAGTCAATCTTTTCTTAGTATATCTTCTCTTATTAAATCAATTATAACAATTGTTTTGTGTGTAGAATTAGATATAAAATAAATCAAAGCTTGTATTGAAACGAGCAACAAAAAAATACTAAATGATCAACAATTTGAATAAATAAAATAATATTTTGTTTATTACTAAGAATGTCAACAGAAAGTCGACGCGGACCTCCTATGTGTATATATTGTCACTAAAGAACTTAAACCTAACATTTAAATTTCATTTAATAAATAAATAAATACATTTATATTCATATATTTTTATATCTGGAAGGGGGAGAGTGCACGTTGAAATCCAACAGCCGCTGGGCGCACTCGACTGGCCTCGTCACCCCTCTCTCACAGAATACTACATTGAAATGTACTGCATTTCCCACTTTATCATATTCCCCAATGTATGTACGTGTTTCGGTAGTGGTTGAGATATGCCAGAGCCCATTCCCATCCTATCCCTTCCCACGTCCCCAACCCTTTCTCCAAATCCATTCTTTCATCAACAAAGGTAGGCAGCGCATCCGGGAGCGTGCCAAAATTTTTCATTTTGGACTAATGTTGGCAAGTATCGCAGATATCTATGGGTGACAGTATCCACTTACCACCAGGTGGACTGTATGCTCGTTTGCCAGCTTCTTTCTATAAAAAAAAATCACTGTTCATTTTTAATTGGAAACCTGGATAACCTCGATAAGGACGTCGGAGAAAGAAATAAAAACAACATATCTAATAAAGGCAAAAATGAAATATAAAATCTGAAAAGATTAAAGTGGAATTTTATTTTCGACGTAATAAAACTTCAAAGCAACACTTAAAGTGACAGAATATTAACCTATAAAAATTGTACAAATTTATGCGAATTATACCACGAAAATAATGTTACACGTGTATGAACGTTCTAGTTGTGAAATGTTTTTATACTTACTAGGTTATACATAGGTCACACTGAAAATACCCGGAACTGGCCGCTTACATAAACAATATTTAAAATGTAATTACAATATTTGAAAACGGAACTCTTTGTCTGTAGAATAAAGTTTGTTTCATCTAATAGTCATTTGTTTTTCATTATGGCGTCATTTTAAAAATTGTGTGTCAGCATTACGATGGAAAATTTTCACTGTATGATTTTCTATGACTTTAAGTGTAATTTTACAGCTCAGCAGAATCTCGCTCGGTTTCAACTCAGCTTTTGGCGATGATGCATCAAGCAAGACGACAATTTATAGCTGGATTGCAGAATTTAAGCGCAGTCGTGTCAATCTCAGTGAAGTATTTCGTGAAGGTCACCTGTCCACCGCTGTCAACAACAAAAACATCGATGCTGTGCGCCGTATTATCGAAACAAACGGGCATGTAACCTACCATGAGATTCTAGCATCCTTAGGTATAGATATTAGCAAGCGCGGTCTTGTAAATCTCATTGACGAATTTCGTGAAAGTCACCTGTCCACCGCTGTCAACAACAAAAACATCGATGCTGTGCGCCGTATTATCGAAACAAACAGGCATGTAACCTACCATGAGATTCTGGCATCCTTAGGTATATATATGAGTCAGATACAATCAATCTTACACAAACATTTGACTGTGCGAAAGCTGTGCTCGCAGTGGATCCCACACAGTTTGACTGAGGCTCAAAAAACGGATCGCGTCACTTAGTACAATGCTGTGCTTACCAGATCCAACGAAGGGGCATCAAATTTGGTGTGGAACATCGTAACAGATGACGAAACATAGATTTACAGCTACAACCCCGAAACAATCGACAAAGCAGCAATCAACCATTTGTGTCTTTCAAGATGAGCCGGACCTATTCTGACTATTCCCAGTAGTTCAATCGCTTACATAAAACACCTTCAATTGAACTAGTGGGAAAAAATATTCCCATTAGTTCAATGATTGAACTGATCAACTGAACTAATGGGAATGCACGATAAATATAGCCTCCACGCTACCATTTTTGTTTACGCGTGTCTGTACATACCTTAAGAATCCTTAAATGTCGTGTGTAATGCGGCGTGACGTTATAATTTACAACACAATTACACATTATAAACCCGAATAATAGTACATTGTAAATGATAATTGTGTACATTTTACTTAAAAAGGGCTTATATTTAAATCAGCAAAAAATTGTTTTTATTTAAACGTTTTTATTTACTTGTATTTAAACGGGCAAAACAATTATCAACGAAACAAATTATTTTTGATTATATGAAATAAAATAAATTTTTAATTACTAGTAATGCCAACATAAAGTCGACGGAGTCGCGCTTCGCGGGACTCCTACTACTCTATTGCCACCGGAGAACCTAAACCTAAATCCACCTTTAAATTTACTGCCAACGATTTGCTGCCACTTTCAATATATCTGGTGTCCATTTAAACATTTCCCCTTAAAAATATAACTCAGAACGTCCATTTTATTATTTTTACTAAATAGGTATTCCGTTTCCCGGTAAACTTTTTACCTAGGTAAAAATAAAATCACAAAAGAAAGGATATATTTAGGTGTGATAAGAATAAAGAGAAAGTAGACCTTTGCCCAGCGGGCGGGACGTGAAAAGGGCTAACAAAAAAGACAGAAAAATGTATCTGACTTAATTTGAAAGATAGATAAACAAAACAAAGGAAAGAAATATAGGTTTACAGTGTTGGTGTGTCACATAGTATAATCTATAATACTAGCCTTTGCCTGTGGCTTCACCTGCGTGGTCGCTGTCTCACGGAAACCTTAGTTTTGTAGTCTAAATCTCTTTGCCCGTGGCTTCACCCGCGTGGTCACTGTCCCACGGGAAGGTTCCCGTAACTAAAGTTCCACTAACTAAGGTTAGTTTTGTAGTCTATATCTCTTTGCCCGTGGCTTCACACGCGTGGTCACTGTCCCACGGGAAGGTTCCCGTAACTAAAGTTCCACTAACTAAGGTTAGTTTTGTAGTCTATATCTCTTTGCCCGTGGCTTCACACGCGTGGTCACTGTCCCACGGGAAGGTTCCCGTAACTAAAGTTCCACTAACTAAGGTTAGTTTTGTAGTCTATATCTCTTTGCCCGTGGCTTCACACGCGTGGTCACTGTCCCACGGGAAGGTTCCCGTAACTAAAGTTCCACTAACTAAGGTTAGTTTTGTAGTCTATATCTCTTTGTCCACGGCTTCACCTGAGTGCTTAGGCCATAAAACTAAAATTTCCACGGGAACTTTAGTTTTTATAGAATTTTATTAAATTTTAGGGGCTTATGTCTTTTTCCTCTTTTTCCCCAAGAGGGTTCTCGTAAAATTTCAGCCCGATCCGTTCATTCGCTGATGCTTGGAAGCATTTCAAACGAACAGACAAATAAACAGATACGTTTCATTTTTATATATATGTGAGATAGTTTTATTATTATTTATGTTTTCCTTTATTTTTTCATTTGAAATTACAATAGAATTTATCGTTAATACTAAATTACAATCCCGAAATAAGATGTAATAGATCCAATGGGTGTGCCAGTAATACCCCTTTAAAATTCTATCTAACTCATGTCCCATGTTTAATTAAGCAAAAGCTCATAAAATATAAATTATCAATAAATACAATAATATGAAAACGGGCAATAAATAATATGTAATCTGATCTGGCGGTGTTTACCAAAACTGCGACATACGTAACACGGGAGGCTTATAACATCGTAGGGATGGGGGGGGGGGGGGGGGGGGCTGCTTAAGGTAAATAACATTAATAATGGTAGTTTGTTCGCCCGCGGCCAGATTTGTTTGCTCGGCTCTTAAGTTAGTCTTATTAGAGACCATTCATATTGTATTGTGGCATGTAGTGTCGGACGGCTATAGAATAAAACCACCCCATCCCTTCCCGCAGATATCCTAAAAGGCTGAGGAACCACACCACCTCTGAAAGAGTGGACTCACCAATTGCGTGGCCAGCGTAACGTTTTAAGATCATACATCCCTCACGCACAATATGCGTAAGAAGTGCCATGTGCAGCAATGGACACTGAAAGGGCTGATTGCATTGCGTTGATTGGATTACACATTGTATTTGCGCGATGGCATCCTGAGCTATGGAACGTGGTCTCCGTTCGGTCCCGGGACTGATAATTAATCCCATACCATTCCATAGAGTAGACCGTATAACGAAAAAAAGCGCACCAATATCTACCAATTATTCATGTGTTCTCATACATCTCCTCCCGCCCAAAGGTGACCTGGACCAGATCAGTTTAGCGATAAGGCCTACCTTTTTGTATACCTTGTATTTGAACTTTCGTGTCACTTACATGTACGAGTATTCATTTGTGTGGGCAGGCTTTGGGAGAGGTCTACGTGGGATTAAATATCGTATCTCGGTAACGTGTCGTAACTAAGTGCAACCTCAGATTTGCAGTTCGTCCCACAACTTTCGGGTTTCAGGCATAAAGTGTCTTGTAGTCTGCACTGTACGCAGTAGCTCTTTGTCAAGGAAGTGCGGGTAAAGCGCCGTAGCCGTTGAGAGACACAGGTTGATAATAGGCTATGACCGTAAATATTTATGAGTCAATAGCGTCTATTGGATATAGTAGAGAAACACACTCTGAAGGTGTGGTAATTAAAAGTGCAGATGTTGCAACAACACTCCTTCGAGTATTGCCCTTTAGACTTTACCAAACTTCATCCTACTAAATGCCTAAGAACTGGCCGCTAAGGAAAACATGAATTCTAATTTGCTCCACACTCATTGATTCGATTGCTTTTTGATTCATTCTACTGTCTAATTTTAGATCTGTAAACACGCGCCTATTACACTTCGGTAAAACCTCATAATACATCTCGGTATCTCATAAAACGATTTTAATTGAGCTTGTTACTGAAGTTCTGCTGTATAACAATACGTTTGTGAAAGAACTCCTTAATAAGGTAAGTAGTTTTTAATGGTCCGTTTTTGCATTCAGAGTTCACTTTTATAAAATAATTTCCTTAAGTGCCTTTCATTTATTTCGGTGCTTTTGTACTACGAGTATTTTGTACTTTTACCGATAAATAAATTGCTAGAGTGAAGACTGGGTGTCATTTATTTCTTAAAGGGGACAAAGATACTTTTTGTCCCACTATACATTTTATTTCTAATTCCACTTCCCATCCTTCGCAGTGGCAGTGGGTTCACTGCTAATTGCAAAATCTTGACTAATATTGGCTCAAGTCGCCGATTTCCATGGGAAACTATATCGATTCTCCATTCCGATTTAGACTATACGAGTATATAGAATAATTATAAAATCAATAAAGGATCAAACCATTTTCAAATTTACCCACGAGATCGCTGGTCAGCAGTGTAGAAAGGAAAAGACATTCCCCACGATACTACCGGTAGTACGGCTTGGTAGTGTCATGCACTCGTGCGTCAGGAGGGGACGAATCAGAGTAAGCTTGGTAGAAAAAATTCCATTGTGATTGCAAAGAGAGATCTGTGTAGAAAATGATTGCTTATCGGAATAACGATAAAAATATTGTAACCTTAACAAATGAGACGCGGTTTCAACAATATGCCGGAAGAAAACTATAACCCCGGCAACCGGCTCGAATTGTAAGTGTGCACTACCTTTTAGAGACTCGTTTACCTCGAGCGAACACTAAGTGAATTATGCACTCACAGCTAACAATCTTTACGGCCATTTTTCAAAATTGTTTTTTCCATAACATCCTTGTGCCGTTGCAGGGTAATATAATTTGACAAGTTGCTATAAATATGTATATACTTAGGTAGTAAATGTTTGTGTTTCATTTTTTCCCTTCAGTTTAAATATAGGATATAATGGGTTTTTAAATTGGTGTTCAAATACTTGAAGACGTCGCTAAAATAACGGACTATCTGAAGTTTGAAATAGTCTCAACTGGACACAATTGTCCAATTAAAACTGTTGTGGTAAATTCTTGTAATAACCTAAGATGAACTGCCTGCTCGGCAGCCAGTCAGGAAGCGTATTCAGGACATGGCAACGTTTGTCATTTGGCTTGATGTCGGCAAGTATCACGTATGTCGGGCCAACAGTATCCACTTATTTTATAGTAAGAAGGCGACAGACGAGCATATACACTTCACCTGGTGGTAAATAGATACTGTCGCCCATAGCCGTACGCGATACATGCTAACAGCAGTCCTCAATGCTCAAACGCTGGCACGCCCCCGGATTAATAGGAATTAATACGGAGAAAGGGTTGGGAAAATGGGAAGGGATGGGATAGGATGGATGAGAATTGACTCTGGCATATCTCACTCACTACCGAAACACGTACGTACACTGGAGAATAGGATACAGTAATGCAGTACATTTCAATCTTCATTGACAGTCTTCTGTGAAAGAGGGGTAACGTGGCCAGTTGAGTGTGCCCAGCAGCTGTTGGATTGTAGCGTGCACCCCCCCTTCCCATCGGGTACCAACAGGTAGACTGCCTGCTCATCTGGCCTCTTCTTTATAAAAACATATGACTTATTTAAATAATAACAGGCATGTAATTATGTCTCCATGAAAGAAAAATAGTTATACTATACCATTATCTCTACTTCTCACCAGCTTTTTAATCCTCTCACCAGCAGAATCTGAATCTAACCCAAGGTCATTATTATTCCTCCATACAATTCTGGCATCATTTTTTTTTTCGGGATGCGGCCAGTAATTATATTTAGAGAATTGAAAGACTATGTAAAATCTATTCGATTTTTTTATTTTAGGTAAAATAAGAAATACATTGATTAAAAACCAACTAGTTTTTATTGTTTTAAAGTAGTTTATGTAGGGGAAACTTGCTAAGCACACTCGACCGACCACGTTACCCCTCTCTCATAGAAGATTACCTTGAAATGTAATGCATTTCCTACTTTATCGCATTTCCTCAATGTATGTACGTGTTTCGGTAGTAAGTGAGATATCCAGAACCCATTACCATCCCGTTGTATCCCTCCCCGTTTTTCCAACCCGTTCTCCCAAACCATTCCTTAATCTGCAAAGGTTGGCAGCGTATCCGCGGGCGTGCAAACGTTTGTCATTCTAGACTGATGTTGGTACGTATCGCATCCGTCCATGGGTTACAGTTTCCACTTCCCACCAGGTGGACTGTATGCTCGTCTGCCGCCTTTTTTCTATACAATAGTTTTACATTTTTTATTGTAGACGCACAAACAGTATAAAAGATGAAAATAAAATAGGTATCAAATAAAATAGGATCATGGGTGATGATAATGTTCACTGACTTTTTGCAATAAAATAAAGAGATATCGGCTACCAACTTGTAACTCGTAATTAGCTCTCAATAAATTTCATAGAAGGCTACGGAACCCTATTAATGCGTCTGCGACACACTCTTGGCCGGTTATTTAATTATTCCAAAATCATACTCCAATCTACAGTCCTTTACTTGTTTATAAGAATCGATATAACTCTTCTGTTATCTAAACAACGAAGTCATATACATGCCTAAAGAAATGGATATAACTCTTTTTTTTTTATAGACTAGTGTGCGGACGAGCAAGCGGTCCCACGTGATGGTAAGTGTTACCGCCGCCCATGGGCACCTGCAACACCAGGGGGCATGCGGGCGCGCCGCCGACCTTGCAAAATCCTATTCACAGCTCTCTTGAAGAACCCCATATCGTAGCATATTTCTTATGTTACCTAAAATAAAAAAAGTCATCTGTATGCCATTAGAATAGGTTTCACATAGTCGATCGTCCAAATATCATTGCTGGCCGCATCCAAAAAAAATGGTGCCAGATATAATGATGTCCTTTACTGCCATCGATTTACTGCCCATTCAGTATATTTTATTGCTCATTTATTTCTCTTTTTTAATCTACGTACCATGACAATTGGAAATACTACGATAGTTAAAATAAAAAAACAATCGCTTTGAAGTTAAAATAATTGCAGTCTAACTGTAGTTCAATGTAGTTCTCGCGCGGCGTAAGTTAGTCAACAATTTGTCACGATCGAAGCTAGCCAGATGCCTAACCGTGCACTGCTTTCACTCAGGGTAATTTGAAGAAACAGTGTTGCACATTCTCTTGCAAAACATCAAAATACTTCCTCTTCACATAGAAGAAACGTCATATAAACATAAAGTTCAAATGTAGGACTTACGATAGGCTTTTGAAAATGTGACGTCTGCTTGATTTAGTGTTTTGTATTAGGCTGTTTGATGCAGTTGCACCATACCAACTGCATCAAACAGTTGTGTTTGATGCCTGTGTCTCTCCGCGGCCGAATATAGGCTTCTCCCAATCCGCACTACCACACTCTTTGTTCCAATCACTACCAGCAACAGCAACTGACACCAGTCTATCTGGTTGAAGGGCTAAGTTTGCTGGAACATAAATAGTTTCCGTCTAAAACTTCGTTCATCTCATTGGCGTAGAAACTTCTCGAATTCTAGTGAAAAATACGTTTACATTTACGCTAAGTAAACTAAGACAAAGAGTTACTTTGTCAGCTCGTATTAAAACATAAGCGTGTAGGACCCGTTTTATTAGACGAATTTTTTAAAGGTTTCTGTTCGGATTCTGAGCAGTTGGTGACGTCTTCGCCTCACCCCTGATGTTCCAAGGTGCCCATGGGCGACGGTGACCACTCAGCATTGCGATGAACCGCCACCCAATCCGCCACGTTTTCTATAAATACTCCCGTAAGAGTAGAAGCCGTTTCGCAGTCGTCAATTGATTTACAAAGTCGATATCAAATTATTCTTTTCATCAATTTCTTTCAATCAGTTCTTTCAATTCGTGGAAACACAATACTAATTGTATTATGAAAGTGGCTTATTGGAAAGCTAATATATTTTTTGCCGCTAATGCCCGCGTCCTCTTGCAAATGTAGACCGTCTCGGAATGAGCAGATTATCGGATTTGTCGCCGCACTCCTTTTTCTTGCTTTTATGTTGATTAGGACTGGTGTACATTGACATAGTGAATAGGTACAAGGCTTAAAACTCGTTAGAAATATCCCGGCACTTTTAAGATTGAACCTTTAATTTGAACCTGGATTATTGCATTGTATAATTTAATTAACATTTCATGCCATATCATACCTGCAGCCTATGTTTCTCCACTACAGGATATATACCTCGCCTAACGCTCGCAACCACACACTATCTTCTTCAAGTCACCATAGAGCTGCATATGTGGCCTGCCCACTGCCACTTCTTTCTTTCGAGCTATGCCGGTAACTTTAGTTCTTCCACACTGCGCTTCGCTTTACGGGTGTCCTTTCATGGACTTGTCTACCTGATCGATTGTCGGTCCTGCGACAAACATGCCATTGCCTATTGTCCCTTAATTCATAATCATAACATAGACATTGGCCTCCTCTTACACATTATTACATAAGGGATATACATCTCTATATACATCCCTTATGCATCCATAAGGATTTATATAGAGATGCATAAGGGTAATAAACCCTTACTTGTATTAGCGAGAAAGACGTGTTGGAGAGGCCATTCTTTCAGAGGTGGTGTTGTTTCATGGGGCTTGTGGTAGCGGTTTTGTTATTACTTAGGCGCCAATTACGACAGTCGCGGGAAAATGGAGTGGAGCTATTCTCCAGTCGGCCGACACCACACGACCAGAACTCGTAAATTATAAGTAAATTTTAATTGACTTCAAATCCTTAGGCAGCCTTAAAAGAAATAGCAAAAAGGGAAGTGCTTGTAGAATGCATAAGTACCTCTCGGTCGAGCTGTAATTCTCAGCTTTCCGCCTGTCCAGCGACTGAGATTTCATTTAAAATTTATTGCTCTTGTTTTTTGCCGTTTTCTCGCTCTGGTTAAGGCTAATGTCGGTTAATTTATACGGGTGTAGCGCTGTCGGCGGGCTGCCGAGACTTTGTGCGATATTGTTTGTTATCTTTTGAATGGATTCAGTTTATTCAGTAAATAATGCTCTGGGTGATGTTTACAGCAATCTCGTAGACCAAACTATCTGACGATACTCGACTGACACTTTAAAACTTGTTGCTGTTATAAAGAGAAACAGCATGCTCAAATTAAATAAAATCAAAATTTGTATTCCTAAATTAAGATTAAAATCGTGTGGTATCTTGCTTGTTGTTTGTTTTTTAACCGTAAGCAGCCATTTTATCGTCCACTGCCTCGTCACGCTTGTCTTGTACACAAGAGATGGATGGTCTCTACCTGTCGACGCCATTGTGACGTCATCTTTAGGGCTCATACAGACAGGGTAACTAAAGGTACTCCGTTATCGCTATAGATGAAAATGTTCGCAAATTAATTACTTTACTCACTTTTCTACATTCACAGGCACACAGCACTCGGAATAAATTAAAAATACAACATCGTTTTACTACGTGTTAGTATCAAAGTTAGAGTATGTCGTATTTTGTTACAAAAATATTAAAATCTACGTAACTGATTCTTTTCGTACTTGTTTATACACTTTTTAAAATGAGTATTTTCACTTGTAGTTATCTTTTTGTTGTCCAAGCTAGCGACCAAAATAAACACCGTGAGCTCGAAAACACAGGAACTTTTATTAATTTATATAATTAGCACGATTATTATCAAACAGCTGGTGCTTCAACATAGACTTGTGCCATAACTATCGAAAATTTCATACACAACTTTTCAGCGTTTTTTAAACAGAGATCGACGTGTATTTCAACTCCCTAGACTACGGGGGAATTTTTCGCCAGCTGTCATTGGTTAGCTGCCACTTGGGACGATTTTGTCCCAGCCCGCAAATGAGCGGGTATTCGAAATGTTAATTAATTATTCTATGTTTATTGTTCGTTCATTCCAGTGTGGTGTGCCTACACCAGTAGAAGTAAAATCACAAGTTACTTTACACAATTTATTTATAATAATGTATCTTACAACGTCAAATGTTGAATGTGAAATATAGGAATAGGATATAGGAATATAGGAATACGATCTTTAGGAATGTTACTTTGTTGAGTAATGTGCTAGGTACATTACACCAGATAGTATTTACAATTATTCGTATTTAATTTTGCCAAATTTTATTAAAATCGGTTTAGTAGTTTAGTCGTGAAGGAGTAACAAACAGACACACTTTCGGATAATATTAGTTTGGATAAATAAAGATTTTCTGATTTTGTACGTTTTAATTTAGCTCAGTTTTAGTAAAATAGTGTTTTTTTTTTTGTTGGCAAGCGGGTTGGCGAGACCATTTAGAGGTGGTGTAGTTCCTCAAGACTTGTGTTAGCGACTTTGTTATTCTTTAGTCTCCTTTTGCGACACCCACGGAAGGAGATGAGGTGGAGCTGTTCTATAGCCGGCCACCACACGCCCAGGAATACACAGCAACACAAAATATGCCACTAAACATTACCTAATTTGTACATAAACCATTAATAAAATCTACATAACATTTTTATCCACGCTCCAGTCTAACGTCTTCATGAGATTACGAAACTGAATCACGCGTAAGTAACGCAAATGGATGAAACTCCTAATTCAATCACTCGATGAACCGTGTCGGAGAAGTGTGAAGAAATGGGAAACATTCAAAATGAACGAATGTGTTCCCCATTTGAACGAATGGGGAACACTGAATGTGTGCCCCATTTTTGTGTTCGTGCAATATTGGGGAGGCAAATTCATGCGACTTTACAAAGAAAGTAATTATGTACAAATGCGGACTCATCTGTATATACTAAAAATATAACAAGGGAGAATAAATTACGTTATTGTCGGATCTAGTTTCTCATTGATAATCTCAGATTGTGTATAGTATATTAAATTTGTTGTAATCTGGTTGATGTCGTGCAAAGTGAATTGTATAATAAAAATGAGAGCTTGTCCGCCAACAAAATGTGAACAGATAACGGATACTTTAGGGGTATCTTTAAAAAATAACACAACATTTATTGCATTGTCTTGAAAATCAAATATAGTAGTAAAAGTAAGTAGTAAAAAGCTTAGGTAGGTCAGCGATAATTGCTTTAAAGGTAGGCAGCGTATCCCGGGGCGTGCCAAGGTTTGTCATTTTGGACTGACGTTGGCATGTATCGCGGTAGACTATGGGCGACAGTATCCACTTACCATCGGGTGGACTGTATGCACGTCTGCCGCCTTCGTCCATAAAAAAGAAGTGTCTCCACTGCTGGGTACAGACCTCTCCCTGCGGCCCGCCACCACATACAGTTTTTTCTTCTTCTTATCTAGACACTAGCGACAAACTTCCTCAAGTCGTTAGTCCATTTTGCAGGAGGGCGTGACACACTACATTTCTCGGTACGTGGCCTCCATTCAAGGATTAGTTCTGAGGCAAATATGGTCTGAACTTTGCCGATTCAATTTACCAATTCTGTGAACTATGGTGGTGTCTTTAGTTCTCTGTCGAATCTCGGTTTTTATCCTGCAAAGAAGCACCTTGCATAACTCTCGCCATAGCTCTTCTTTATTGTTAAAAACATAAGAACTGTAACTTCTTAGAGCCAGCGAGATAGCAATATATTGTTCCAACACGTCATGTGTAGCAAAATACAAAATATGCCGCCATATAGTAACGCGCCGTGGGACCGTTTTGTACAGCAATCCCACATTACCACATAAAAACTTTTTGCTACATGATATAATGTGTATTATTTTCTCCCTCGGATTCTTTTCCAACAAACGAAACTGTTATAGACATGAAATATAGGCAGTAAGGCTTGCAACTTTCAAAATCTGTTCAGCTAGATTTCAGTATAGCATTATCTAATAGTCTATTAAGTGAGTTATTTCAATCAATCAAATCCGTTTTTTTGTGAACGTATTTAAATTCCGCCTTAAGGCGTACAAATATATCACATAATTATTGGAACGAAGTTCCTTTACGCGGATTGCGGTAGGTGTGATTCGAGAGAAAATGTAAAATCACGTAAGATTTTTACCCCCTCCATACGCTTTTCTCTTTCACTCTGTGTGTGTGCGTGCGAGTATCGAGAGCGAGACTCAAGCAGAATAACAGAAGTACAGACGAGTGCGTGGCCGGTTGTATACTTAATCTAAATTTTTGATTTGATTCCTTATTTTAAATTATTTGCATTGAAAATATGATACTTGTATCAAAAATAAATAAAAAAATACATGAACTATACAGATTTTATTTCGAATTACATTCGGAGGTTAAAAAAAAATGCGTGAGGATCTTCGTTCCTGACCGCACACGTTTTTTTTTATGTTACAAAGTTTGAGTACAATCATTAAAATACAACTTCATAATTTGATTTCAATATATCCATCAAATTACTCTATACTAATATAATAAAGATGTAAAATTGTGTGTTTGTATGCTGGGGGTAATCTTTGGAACTACTGCACTGATTTCAAAAATTCTTTCACAAATAGGAAGCTACATTATCCGTGTCTAATATAGGCTATATTTTATTTTGAAATTTTGAAAAAAAGAACTCGTAAACCGAAGCGAAGCGAGGGCGGGTCGCTAGTACATTATAAAGACAAATATACATTCACATAAATTAATATATTAGAAAAGTATATCATTAAATACAATAATAATAATAATTAATGTATTTTTATAAGTGAAATCTCTTCATAATACAATTCAATTCAACTTGTCACTACAAACTACATAATACATCTCAAATTACAGAATTATATTTTAATAGTCTGTTCTGTATAAAAAGTTGACAATTATTTTATCACCTCCTGTCCCAGTGAAAAGAAAATGCAATGGGCAGGATCAAGAAATCTCCTTACTCCATCATATTCTCTACTCCCTATTCCATAAGGAATTCCTCGTCGTGCAATCCATCCATCCATCGTCGTCCATCCATCCTAACGTTTTCCTCAAATTCACTCCTAAATCTCAAAAGGCGGTAGACGGCGCATCCGGGGTGTATTATCATTATCATTTACCATTCTGAACTGATATTGTCATATATCTTGTAGGGTTTAGTGGTGGTGTTGTGATGGTATTGAGTAGCTTCCATGATGGTTGTGTATGTTCTCTCAACTATTTGAAATGAAAGATGGTATCGACTCCGAAATTTTATATTGTTGTTAAATCAAATTACAATGTCGACAGTTTAGCGGTCAGGAGGTTACTGGCGCGACTACGTAATCAAAGTCAGCTATAACGCAGTTCGATCAATGTCACTGTGTCCCTATAATCGCAGATGTCCATGGACGCCAGTATTATCAATTTATCACCAGAGTTGTCTAACCACATCTATCTTGGTACCGACAACTGACGGGGTAGAAAAATCCTCGAATAGAGGCCATGCATCGGGTAGCGCAATGTGGGACGCCCTCAGACCATAAAGACCGATGACTTGAAGAAAGTCACCGGTGGCTTCTGAGTAAGAATAGTTTATTTGCTAGAAATATGGATACATAATAAAAGTGTTATGGGGGTAAGGTGAGGTGTTTGGATAATGAATCACTTTGTCTAGTTTATATTTAATGTTTGTTGTTGTCACTTTATACATTCATACATTTCACGTATTGTAACCACAATATATATCCATATATTTGATATGTAAGGACGACGGAACTTGTATTGAAGTTTAAATAATGTTCAGAGCGTAAATATGTACAACCGTTAGGTAGGAGACTCTCGACTCGGCGCATGCGCAGAACTCCTGCGCATTGAGACGGCCGGCGCACGCGCGGATGTTTAACCATGAGCGCCGAGCGATTCTACTTTGGTAAGTATTTTATATACGACACACCACAGTGTTTTTTTTTAAATCCATACATATTCTGCCCGGATAATGGCGTGCAAATGTTAATCGTACAATTATATGAATTGAGAATTATTAATTAATTATTAAATAGAAAATTGTCAAATTCAATGTCAATTAGCTATATTCAATGTCAAGTAATCAAGTAATAATTAAATTTCCGTATTATTTGAAGCAATTATAGTATAGATTTATCGTTTAGATAGCTCTCAATATTGTAATAACACACACACCTATTAAATAACACTGAACAGATTTCTTTTAAATAAATTAATAGTAAAACACTTTGAAGAGTTTTCTTTTAAATAAATTAATAGTAATCAATTTTACAAGAACAGCTGAAGACCATGTGTGATGGTGGAAGTGGCCTATATTCAGCATTTGGAGAAACAGGCAGGCGGTATGATATGGACTTTTTTTAAAGGAAAGGGGCAGCAGACGATAATACCGTCCATGTGGTGGTAAATGAATACTGTCGCCCATGCACATCCGCGGCACATGCCAACTTCACTCCAAGGTGACAAACGCTGGCACGCCCGCGGATGTGCTGCCAATGCCTATCTTTGGAGATGAAGGAATGGATTTGGATGAAGGATTAGGAAATTGGGGAGGGATAGGACAGAATGGAATGGGAATGGGCTCTGGCGTATTTTATCCACTACCGAAACACGTAAGTATATTAGAGAATAGGGTAAAGTGGAAAATCCTGTACCTATAAAGGTAATCTTCTGTGAGAGAGGGGTAACGAGTTCAGTCGAGTGCTCCCAACGGCTGTTGGATTGCATCGTGCACCCTTCCCTCAAAGCGTTCGTCTGCTACCTTCTTTCTAAAAAGAAGTTAAAGCCATCTGGTGTAACAACCTATTTGTTCTTGCACCTATTTCAAATACGATAGTCGATCCTTCTCCGTCTATATATGAAAGTGGCCTTAGGCAGCTCAATCTCACAAGAGCGTTGACTTGAATCTGAACACGGTTATAAATTCTGGCAGGTGTACGATAAATCAAACCACAATATCGGAAGAGCAGACACTTCGGCGTATAATGGATAAAGATATCCTCCTGTATCCCACTTCATCCCGTCCGCTGGCGTAGAAGTACGGCCACATAATAAGCGAACGCTTCGGTGTTGGTTCGTGATACTTTAGCCGAATCCAGACTCACGCCGCGAAGCCCCGCGAATAGCCTTGAACGAGAGTGTGGATGGTCCTTGCGAACTTCTCGCCCGTTCACCGGTTGTTTACCAGTCGAAGTTAATAAACTGTATCCGCAACAAATATTTCGCGAGCGCGAACCACGGACGTTCTCCACATTCACTAGCTGTCCTCAGTGTGGGTCCAGAAGCATCTGCAAGCGGATATACGTCACCATCTTCCTATAAAAAAACATAATTGTACTTTCAAAATAAACTTGAGCATGTCTTTAGAAACTAGTTCCTCTCCCCGCTGATTTTATGGGCCAACAAAACGCGAGCGTACGCCGCGGTTCCCGCAATAAATATACGTGACGCATGACCCAACTATTGAATATTACTGCGCGAGCGAAGGCCAGAAGGTGGTTCAACGAAGAACTCCCACACGGAATAAGCGTTATACATTAGGTGTTTTATTTGAAAATTTTATTCTACCATTTTGCTTTTTAATAATTAATTTCTAGGTTATAATTTTCACAATGTACAGTCGCAAGAAATAATTATTGAGCTATCCTTTATTCTTAATTATACTTCGTAACGTATTTATAGGTTAAAATCGTAACAGAGCCGCATCTGTACAAAAAATCTTTAAAAGAAGAGTTGCATTTTCTCTCTTTTTTCTCTCTCTCTCTCTGTCTGTACGCGCATCGCGCAAAAGTAACTGCACAGAAATTCAGCATAATTATAGCTTATGGCCTGGGTTAATATATAAGATAGAACTTAGCCTCATCCGTTTTAAAATTCCCACGGGAATTACTCTAAAATCACCTATGGCACCCTGACTCTAACAAGGATATGCATCACAGTCGTCTGAATTAAAAGTATATAGTGCAATACCTCTAAATTTATTAGGAATTGTAAACTAATAAACAATTGTGTTGCTCTGAAAACAAAGTTTTTTATTTTAGTATTTACATAGGTACATACAATAAAAATTACACTAATTAACTTAAATCCTACCTGAAAACAAAGAAATGACATTTAAAGTTTATTATTTAAATTGCCAATTCATTTTTATACACTTTTTATACTTAAATCTAACAATATAATGAATGATGGTGACTTCTGTCAAATTTAAATATCAGCTGCTCTTCCAACCGTGAGGGCCGCCATTACTCACAGCGCCATCTATGGAGTACAGTACATGGTCACTGTTTACAGATAGAAGAGCGCTGTACAAATTAAAGAAATATAGTTTCTTTATTATTATTATTATTAGAAACCGTCCTGTAGTATTTGCGTGTTGTGTCCAGACAGAGGGTAGTATAATAAACCTGCGCAAATGATTTCTGGTCTAATTGTACCGAATTAACGTTATTTCACGTGGCTTACGTGGCACGAGTAACTAAGTGTCAGCCACTCCGGTTCATTGCTCTTTCATTCGTGGTCGAAACCCAGAGGTGATTTTTCCACGTCCAACCAAACAAAATACCTTGTATTGTAAATATATTGGACAACTGAAATCGTAAGAGAAATTGTACCAGAGACGTTTTGAAAGGAGACGAGATATTTTCAGTTTTCAAATGAAGATATGGCCAGTTGTTCGTTATTTTGTCATAACTATAAGTGTGGATTTTTATGTGCGTGTTGATAGTGTCACTATGATATCGATAAAAAAATAATGTCATAATTTTATATAGTAATTGAAAAAAGTAAAAAGTGCTCGGAAAAAGTAAACTGACAACTTGAGAAATGTAACTTATAATTTCATTGTTCAATTAGAATTTAAACTGAGAAACTGTGTTTAGTTCGTTTTTGTTTGGTTTTTACAAATTTTAATAGTTTCATTAAGTCTTAAAACTTATCTTTCTTTTGTTTCTTTTTGCAATGTATAAGCTGCAAAATGTAAATGTTGATGCCAGCAAAGATTGACCGGACTTTTTTTTGAGAATGTGAACACAATATGACGGGCTTAGGATCAAAAGTGATTATTATCAGAATATAAACCAATTTTGTAGCGAATGTCTTGATGTGTATGTCTTGTTTCACCTATTGACAAACTTGATCACGACCGATCGATATCGATCACTCGTTGTACAGAATTAAACATATTTTGATGTAAATACCGTCAGATATCGCTTCTGTTTTGATTAGAATAGAAAAACATAGTTTCTATCAAATAAGTTTAGATCATAGTCGATTGTGCCTTTTACATATATTAATTCTAAATACGTACTTAGTTCATATTATATGTTCACAGTTCATGTGACCGACCAATTGGCGCAGTTGCTAGTGACCCTGCTTGCTGTGGAAAAGGTCCCGGGTTCGATTCCCGCTCGAACATACATTTGTTTAAAAAATAAAGACAATTGTATGTTCGGGTCTGGGTGTGTTTGTATTTGTCTTTGTGTGTGTGTCTCTGGACCCACGACATCCTAGTGTGAGCCATTGAGAGTGGCGTTATTTATTTATTATGATAATTTTACTAACACAAAAATCAATGTATGGTAATAAGTGGACTATGCTATCTGAAAATATATATGAGGCAATGAGGGGAAGCGGATTTAAAAAATAGGTATTTCTAAATTTTGTTGGTGTCTTGAGAGACTTGTCTTCGACTTCTTTGAGAGAAAGGGATAGTTGCACTTCGTGCCGATTACACCTATAATAATTCGACAACATCGAGATTTCGCATTCCCCCCTATTTCCCAAAAGTGGATCGATCCACTTTTGGGTTTTCCCGATTATCATCAAAGAAATAAGCTTCTGTCGGTAAGTTCTGCTTTTTTAAACAAGGAGTTGGTTAAATTGCTCACTGGGCTACTTTTTGCAGCGTTTTAACGGGGCATTTTTTTAATTTTTGGGTGGTCGCAGCTAGTATAGGAAAGAACTAATCAAAAACAAAACGCACGGACATGCCCGTGGTAAATACCTGCAATATATTAAAAAATAATTGCTCTATTGCTAGAATTCAAGGGGAATACGTTTGTTTAATATGCATGCTCTCAATAAGGACGGACCCTTACATGATCGGGTTTTTTTATATGAATCTCTAAACGGATATATAAATTGCAGATGTATAATTTCATTAAGTGTCCCTTAAAAACATCCTACGATACCACTTTCAAAAACAAAAAATGTGTCTGTGTGTAGAACTTGTTTGGGTCGTACGTAATTCGCCAATAGTCAGAATGTATTCTAATTATAATATTTTAAATAGCAAAGTAAAATATTTGGATATGACTCATTTTCTTGACTCGTTTAGAGAAAGTCATTAAACATTAATTAATTTTTATCATGAAATATTTTTGTCACAGTCAAATGATTAAACTAAAATATATTTTTTAAAGCGACGATCTTACTATATTATTAACGTTGTGTACCTGTTATAAGTATTCACATCAGTTCTAATAGGATCTTATATAAATAAATAGATATTATAATAATGGCAGGAGACTGTACACAGATACCTAGTACAAGGGGAACGTACCGGTCTCGAATTACTCACCTATATGTGATTGTAGCAGCGCTCATAAACTTGGCGACATTTTACGACGCGACAGCTACTTGCGGTTATAACTTATTCCCCGGGATCGATTTTCCAGCCATTTCATTTATTTTTGTGGGTTTCTCGCAGTAAAAATTTAATTCAATGTCTCGCAAGGACGTAACTTCTTTCTAGCTTGTGTTACTTTTGTCAAACAGTCGTGAATGGGATCCCGCAAAGTTCGTGGTGAATACTTAATCTTCTGTCAGTAAATCATGTGACGTAAGTATAGTTATAACAAATTGTGACTTTTATATAAATAAATAAATAAATTATAATAAGTACTAATAAATGCAAATAGATATAAGATATGTTTAGATTAGGTATAGTACATAATACCGAAAGCTAAATTGTCAAAACTTTAAAACAAACATAAGCTAAGTATATACAGTTTAAAGGTAGACGACTTATTATGTCGAAAAATTATAAAGAAGCAACACTATTCGGTCGATTGATTAATTCGGACATAGCTTAAAATATTAACCGATGGAAACATGATTGGTAGACAGCGAATTTTATTTATTTATTCTTTGATTTCACAAAGTAACACAAGGCGGACTTATTGCTTAGAAGCATTATCTCCGAGTCAAGTTTTGGGTTATGAAAAGATGGCGGTAACTTAAAAGTAAATAAAAGTGGACTATAAAAGTGCTGGTTACGGTACTTTAAAGTAAAACGAGTACGGGGCCAGATTCCTATCAGTTATAACAGTCGGGCCACGATTCTCTTTTACAGACGAGCATAAAGTCTACTGAATGCTTGTCTGCCGCCTTTTTTCTAAAGGATGCTGTCGTCCATAGATATGCCAACATCAGTCCAGAATGGCAAACGCTGACATGCCCCCGGATGCGCTGCCTGCCTTTTGAAATGGATAAATAGGGAGGGATAATATTGGGAATAATATGGATAATATTGGGTGTAAGGGGTCCCAACCTACATCTCTGGGACCCAAGCCAACCTCACCGGCTCGTGGTGCACCCTGCCGACCAACGAACGAGGCTCTGGCGACCCGCCACCACGCACTGGACCAGCGCGGCGGGTTACGGTACACCCCCCCCCCCCCCCCTATGGCAGAAAAAGTAAAACGGCCCCAAGTTCCCGGCGGCTCCAGTCGCAACACCGGCGTGGACGACGGGCGCTGGTCGAGCTCTCGAGCCAGGGGTGCTAAGAATCTCCGGGCGGGATTCCACCGTCGAACGACCAGGGCTTTCAAACCGGATTACCGATGTAGGTTGTCACTGGTGACTTACAACACGCGCACTTTGAGGACAGACGAGAAGATCGCTGAGCTGGAAGAGGAGATAGGCAAGTTGCACTGGGATATATTGGGGTTATCAGAAATCCGAAGAGAGGGGGAGGACACGATAACCCTGAAGTCCGGCAACTTGTTCTATTACCGGGAGGGCGACCAGCAGTCCCAAGGTGGTGTCGGGTTTATCGTCCACAAGTCCCTCGTAAGTAAATAATGTTGTAGCCATCACGAATGTGTCGAGCAGGGTCGCGTACCTTATACTCAGAATATCCAAGAGATATTCGTTGAAGGTCATACAGGTCTACGCACCGACCTCGGCACACCCGGATAACGAAGTGGAAGCAATGTATGAGGACATTAGTAGAGCCATACATGCTTCGAAAACACACTACAATATTGTTATGGGGGATTTCAACGCGAAACTGGGCAAAAGAGGCGACGATGAGTTGAGAGTGGGGCAATTTGGATGTGGGCACCGGAACCAGAGGGGCCAGAGGCTGGCCGACTTTCTTGAGAAAGAGGGACTCTTTATGATGAACTCTTTCTTCAAGAAGCCGCCTCATAGGAAGTGGACCTGGATGAGCCCCGACGGTTCCGTTAAAAATGAGATAGACTTCATTATGGCCACAAAGAGACAAATATTCAATGATGTCTCCGTGATCCACAGGGTGAAAACCGGTAGTGATCACCGAATGGTTAGAGGCACATTGAATATAAACGTCAAGTTGGAAAGGTCCCGCTTGATGAAGTCTACGCTCCGACCTACTGCTGCCCGCATACAAAACCCCGAAAGCTTTCAGCTTGAATTGTCAAATCGCTTCGATTGCCTAGAGGATTGCGTTGCAGTGGACGATATCAACAACAGGTTGGTAGAAACTGTCCATACGGTGGGGTCTAAATTCTTCATACATCGTCGAAGAGATGGACCCCAAAAGCTCACCGACCACACCCTCGACCTCTTGGCGGAACGACGTTCGATGACACTGCAGACTCCTGATGACGCGGAAGCATATCGGCAGCTCAATAGACGGATTCACCAGTCCTTGCGACACGACATCCGTCTCTTTAATACTAATCGTATTAAGGAGACGATAGAGCGGAATAAAGGCTCCAAAGTGTTCGCAAGAGACTTATCTATTGGGCAGAGCCAGTTGACGAAGCTGAAGAGGGAGGACGGCAGTGTCACTTCCGACAAACAAGAGGTACTGAGGGAGATCGAGAAGTTCTATGGACAGTTGTATACCTCGGTCGCTAAACCTGTTGGCAACTTGGCCAAAGACCCAAGAGCCAAGTTGACCCGACACTATACCGAAGACATCCCGGACATCAGCCTGTACGAGATTAGGATGGCCCTCAAACAGCTTAGAAACAACAAGGCGCCGGGTGAGGACGGAATCACTTCAGAGCTTCTGAGAGCGGGTGGAACACCGGTACTGAAAGTCCTTCAGAAGCTCTTTAATTCCGTCTTGCTCGAAGGTATTACACCGGAGGCATGGAACGGAAGCGTGGTGGTGCTCTTCTTCAAGAAAGGCGATAAGACCTTGTTGAAGAACTATAGGCCCATCTCGCTTCTGAGCCATGTTTATAAGCTGTTTTCGAGGGTTATCACGAATCGTCTCGAGCGCAGGTTGGATGACTTCCAGCCTCCCGAACAAGCCGGTTTCCGAAAAGGCTATAGTACCATAGACCACATCCATACGCTGCGGCAAGTTATACAGAAGACCGAGGAGTATAACTTGCCATTATGCTTAGCGTTTGTGGACTATGAGAAAGCCTTTGATTCGATCGAGACTTGGGCAGTGCTACAGTCCCTCCAGCGGTGCCATATTGACTATCGGTATATCGAAGTGTTGAAGTGTTTGTATAACAACGCCACCATGTCAGTCCGAGTACAGGAAGGGAGCACGGAGCCGATTCCATTGCAGAGGGGTGTGAGACAAGGAGATGTCATCTCTCCGAAGCTCTTCATCAATGCGATGGAAGACGCTTTCAAGCTTCTGGAATGGAAAGGACTCGGCATCAACGTTGATGGCGAATGCATCACTCACCTTCAATTTGCCGACGATATCGTGGTCATGGCAGAATCGCTGGAGGATCTTAGCACAATGCTCGGAGACCTCAATCGAGTTTCCCAACAGGTGGGCCTTAAAATGAACATGGACAAGACGAAAATCATGTCGAATGTCCATGTCGTGCCCACCCCAGTTTCAGTTGGGAGCTCGATTCTCGAAGTTGTTGACGAGTACGTCTACCTAGGCCAAACGGTCCAACTAGGTAGGTCCAACTTCGAGAAAGAGGTCAATCAACGAATTCAACTCGGCTGGACAGCGTTCGGGAAGCTACGCAGCGTCTTCTCGTCCAAAATACCTCAGTGCTTGAAGACGAAGGTCTTCGACCAGTGTGTGTTGCCAGTGATGACCTACGGCACCGAGACGTGGTCTCTGACTATGGGCCTATGGGCTCTCTGACTGTCGCACAGCGAGCTATGGAGAGGGCTATGCTCGGGGTTTCCCTACGTGATCGAATCAGGAATGAGGAGATCCGTAGACGAACTAAAGTCACCGACATAGCCTCTCGGGTTAGCAAGCTGAAGTGGCAGTGGGCAGGGCATATAGCTCGAAGAACCGATGGCCAATGGGGCAGAGGGGTTCTCGAATGGAGACCACGTACCGGCGGACGAAGCCGAGGACGTCCATCTGCTAGATGGACAGATGACCTCATAAAGGTTGCGGGCACCCGCTGGATGCAGGTCGCTGCCGATAGGTCTAAATGGCGGACAATGGGGGAGGCCTATGTCCAGCAGTGGACGTCCAAGGGCTGAGAAAGAAGAAGAAGAAAGAAATAGGGAGGGATGGGGTAGGTTGGGGTGTGATTAGGCTCTGGCATATCTCACGCACTATTTTAATAGACAGGAGTCGAATAATTCAATTTGTCAAATATTCATTGCCGACCTATGGATAATCAACCGTTTAATTTGGCTTGTATTTAAAAGAGCAGCAAAAAATACTGAATAGGTAGCCAATCACGATCAGCAAAATAAATTAACTGAAATAAACTATTTTTAATTACTAAGAATGTCAAGACAAAGCCCACAGAGTCCTGTATCTTTACGGTCACCGGAGAACCGAATCCACCTTTAAATTTGCTGCCACTTTCAGTATCTCTGCTGCACATTTAATTATTTCCTAATTATTTTCTGTACTAAACCCGTTTAGATTACCTAAAGAGAATTGAATATTCAATTCAATATTTTCAACAACTAACTGATTTAAATTATTGCGTTAAGCTGCGCTCCGCCGCGTCTGTAATGTGCGTTGTCGCAGTTTTGCAGTGCGACGCGACGCGGCTGTAATGTGCGCGAGCCTTTACACGGAGTCATTTGTCACGTGATCAATGAACCTAAACATAACGCGCCAAGCGGAAAACTGACTAGTTTTACTAATTAGCTGGAACTTCAGCGATTTGAAACGCATATATTAGTCAGAAATTGTTTTGTTAAATTTCGTATACCGTATCCTAGCCCTTTTATCATCCACTACTCGTCACGGGCCTCCTTATGCACATGGTCTTGTGCGCTACAGATCTATGGAAAGCGAGTCAACTCTTTTAGATGTGGAGCAGTTCCTAAAGGTCTAAAATGGTAGCCGCTTTGTTATCTGTTAGTCGGCTTCTGCGGCACCCACTGTAAGAGATAGGGGTATACTTTCCTAAAGCCGGCTAACACTATACGGCCATTTATTTTTTTAATGAAAAGAAGGTTACAGATGAGCACACAGTCCACCTGGTGGCAACTGGATACTGTCGCCCATAGACTTCCGCGATACATGCCAATATCAGTTCAGAATAACAAAATGATTCACTCACTACTGCAATAGTAACTCGCTCGCTCAGGTCATTGACTTCTGAACGCGTTAGTGTTAGACTTCTGTTAGTGCGCGTTTAGTATATGAACTACGTGTTACGCACAGACGAGTTAATTAATCACCAAATATATAATAAGTCTGGGAGAAAGTCTTTTAGTATTTTGTATGTATGAAGTTGTGATCCAATATCTTTGATTGAACTGTTTGTACCTGGCTGGTTATGATACCATTAAAAAGGTAACATTAAAAAAAAAACTGTTTCCCGCTATTTTTCAATTGTTTTTCTGTCCAAGAAAATGAGTGAATCTAACGAAGAAATTCGATACATTTTAAAGTTTTATTACAAAAAAGGGAAAAATGCAACACAAGCCGGGAATAAAATTTATGCCGTTTATGGATCTAATGCAGTGTCAGTAAGAGTAGCACAAAGTTGGTTTAAGCGTTTTCAGTCAGGAAATGTTAATGTTAAAGATGCAGTTCGTTCTGGTCGCCCTGTTGCCGATAAAGTTGATGCTATTTGTGAAAAAGTGCAGCAAGATCGACATATAAGTAGTTACGACATTGCTGATGAACTGGGCATTGACCACAAAATAGTTTTGACTCATTTGAAAAAGTCTGGATTCACAAAAAAGCTCGATATTTGGGTACGATACGCGCTCACTGAAAGAAACCTAATGAACCGTGTACTCGTTTGCGATTCTCTATTAAAACGCAATGAAACCAAACCATTTTTGAAAAAATTGATCACTGGTGATGAGAAGTGGATCACTTACGAGAAGAACGTGCGGGTGGGATTGGAAGAGCATCGTTCATTATGAGCTTTTACCGCCGGGCAAAACCATCGATTAGGATCTCTACTGCCAACGGTTGATGAGACTGAAGCAAGAAATTGAGAAAAAACTCCCGGAATTTATCAACAGAAAGGGTGTAGTCTTTCATCGTGATAACGCCAGACCACACACGTCTTTGGTCACTCAGCAAAAATTGAGAGAGCTTGGTTGGGAAATGTTGATGTACCCACCATATAGCCCTGACCTTGTGCCCTCAGATTTCCACTTGTTTCGGTCTCTTCAGAATTCTTTACATAGTGTAAGGTTAACATCAAGAGAGGACTGTCGAAACTACTTGTCGCAATTTTTTGATCAAAAATCTCAATATTTCCACAGCAACGGGATCATGTCACTACCTACAAGATGGCAACAAGTTATAGAACAAAACGGCACATATATATTATCATTAAATGTAATTAAACTTTTAAAAAAATTGTCCTAAATTTGTATATAAAATACGAAGAAATTTTTTCCCCGACCTTATATTTTTAATTTAATAAAAAGATCATGAAATACATGTTTATTCTTAGGTAGATTTAATAGTTTGAGTGTAGTGATTGACATATTGTAATAAAATACTTCACACTGATTGTGTAGGACCTTATTATATTTACGGAACAATACGTCCAATACAGTATTTGTCACCCAATTACAAAGCAAAACTTTATGCAATAAATAACCAAGAAGCACAGTGTCGCACGATTTCACAATCTCCATCACCAAGATTAAGAAAAGACAAACAGAAAGATCAATATCCTAATCCTTGAATAATTTGAATCTGAAACAGTCAGTTCCCCTTAAATTATAATTTCCGTTTTCCAACAACGGGTTGCGGCGACTGACACTGTGTTATAAGCAAGTGTTTTTTTTTTATAGAAATAAGGTGGCAAACGAGCATACAGTCCACCTGATGGTAAGTGGATACTGTCGCCCATAGACATCCGCGATACATGCCAACATTAGTCCAAAATGACAAACTTTGGCACGCCCCCGGATGCGCTGCCTACCTTTGTTGATGAAAGAATAGATTTGGACAAAGGGTTGGGGACGTGGCAAGGGATAGGATGGGAATGGGCTCTGGCATATCTCACCCACTACCGAAACACGTACATACATTGGAGAATATGATAAAGTGGGAAATGCAGTACATTTCAAGGTAGTATTCTGTGAGAGAGGAGTAACGAGGCCAGTTGAGTGCGCCCAGCGGCTGTTGGATTGCAGCGTGCACTCTCCCCCTCCAGTGTTGCAAGATGTCCCGCTTTTGTCGGAACGTTTCTATTTTTAGGAGTCTATAGTTTTAGAAGGGTGGAGGACGCCATAGTCTCGATGCTCAGGACATGAAGTCGAGTTTACAGGATTGGATAATTATTTAAGTGTTACATTAACTACACTCAATGCCCGAAATCTTATAAATCTTAACTTAGTATTATTATTTGACAGTGGGGTGCATAAGACAGTAAATTTAAGATGCTACCATCCAACCCAGCAGCTGTGTACCAGCTACCAAGCACGCTGCAATCCTACAATCGCAGAGCGCCCTCGGCTAGTTAAGTTACCCCAACCTCACAGAAGACTATAGTAAAATATGCTGCATTTCGCACTTTTCGCACTTTCTACACGCATTTTATTCCTCCCATGTAATTACCTGTATCGGTAGTGAGTGAGATATGCCAGAGCCCATTCCCATCCCATCCTATCCGTCATCTTAAATCAATCTTAAATCTCAAACGTAGGCAGCGCATTATTTGTCAACGTTTGGCATAGAACGATGTTGATATGTATCGTACATATCCATGGGCGATAGTATCCACTTATCACCAGGTGGACACTCTGCTCATCTGCCATCATCTTTCCATTAACTAAGTGGCTGGTGTACAGTTATGTCCAGTTCAAAAGAATTCTGGCCGCAATGGCATTTGGATGCTTTTGGAGTCTCTGCACAGATTCTTGTCTCTTTCTTTAGACTATACAATTGGCAGCACAATTTTGGACCAATAAGTCAATTTTAGGATGAGACTAACACAGTGTACAACAGTGTAAAAGATGCAACTGAATGTAAAGTGTGTATAATTGTAGCGGCCTGCAGACAGATCGAAAAAGGCGGCGTCTGAATTCAATATAAATGCAAATTGGCCGAAAGACAAACAGATTGCGAGAAATATTAATGTACACTGAGACGTTCTCGGGAAGTTTTACCTGGCTCCCTCCTACTCTGTCGAAATATACCGGTAAGTAAAGTTTACTAACAGTACAGATACTTCGTATAAAAATTCTAATTTGGCAGTTCATCGGCATAAAATGTCACAGCAGGGCGTACTCGAGTGGCCAAGTTACCATTTGTTTTTCGGGATGACTAAATTCTTGCGGCGCTACTGGCGCTAAGAGTCACCGAATATGTGTGGTTTAGGGCGAGCACAGAAGGCGCGGAAAGCTAAAGGCTCCCTCGCCGGTAGACCAGTGGAAGGAACTGACCTCGGCTTAGGGCGAGGCTTCGGGAGGGTACCGATCGCGAGTCGGTGAGAAGCGCCCAGGCACGTGCCGATACCTGGTAAAAGTGTTGGCTGAAGGTCGGTGTGTGTTCACGGTGTAGCGCGTGTGACGTCCTCGTCTCCGCCAGCGCCAGAAAATTGGGTCGTCGGGTTCATTTAGGACGTGCCGAAGACGACGACGACGACGACGACAGTAACGGGGAGAAGCATTCCTATCGCGGCCAAGTTACCCTCTCTCACAGAAGACTAGCGTAACTTAAAACCTACTGCATTTCCCACTTTATCCTTTTCAATCAAGTAGTAAGTGATATATGCCAGAGCCCACTATTGTCCTATCCTATCTCTTTCCATTTTCCCAATCTCCAAATGCTAAAACTGCAAAGGTAGGCAGAGTATTCTGAGGCATACCCTTGTTTGTCATTCTGGCAGTGTTGTCAATTGTTTCTTTGTCATTGTTGGCATGTATCCCGAATGTCTATAGGCGACAATATCAACTTACTACCAGGTCAATTGTCTGCTCGTCTGCAACTCTCTTTCTATGATAGAAACTTCCTTAACAAACACCTACTGCGTACAATGTGATCTTCAAGACAAAATATGCCAGAGCCCATTCCCATCCTATCCCTCCCCATTTTTCCAAATAAATTTCCCCATCTACAAAAGTAGGCATTGCATCCAGGGGCATGTCAATATTTATCATGCAGGACTGAAGTATCCAAGAATGAAGAATGGGCGACAGTATCTACTTAACACCAGCCGTTCCGTATTTTTTTTATAGATAAAAGGCGGCAGACGAACATACACTCCACCTGATGGTAAGTGGATACTGTCGTGCATAGACATCCGCGATACATGCCAACATCAGTCCAGAATGACAAACGTTGGCACGCTCCCGGATGCGCTGCCCACCCTTTGTAGATTAAGGAATGGATTGGGAAAATGAGGAGGGATAAAATGAAATGGAAATGGGCTTTGGCATATCTCACTCACTACCGCAACACGTACGTATATTGAGGAAATATGATAAAGGAGAAAAAGCAGTACATTTCAAGGTAGTATTCTGTCAGAGAGGGGTAACGTGGCCAGTCGAGCCCGCAAAGCGGCTGTGGCAATATCTGCCCGCTTCTGCCTATAAAAAAAGGACTTTAAACTGCGAACCCAAAATTATGAATGCATGTGTCCGTGTGTAGCAGCCTTACCTGAAACACAAAACGTAAATTAATAAAATACAATAAACAAACCTACATAAAATATATACATAAATAAAGATATACTTACGCACATAAAAACTCACGAGCGTCGCAATCCTTCTGAAGCGTCGCTATTGTTCTCACCTCTGCGCTCACGCCGACAGGTACCCGCCGACCGGCCGGCAGTCGAAATCATTGTTAAACATCGAGCGCACGCTAGTCTGTCTAAACTCAACGCATCTTTGGTTTCGTGTAATATAACTGTGCTCACGAAAAGGTTTAAGTACTTACTTGTGTCGATGGTGTAAACTGTGCAATAGACATTTGAACGCATATAAAGTGACTTTCATTTTTGTGTATCTCCTAATCAAAACAACAAATCCACACGTGCATCCGTGAGCGAAATGAGCGTATTTCTGTCATTTTTACAAACTTTCTATACTGTTTCTTGCGTATATTCCGCCCTGTCGTCCTCGTCGCGCCGCGGGCGGAGATAAACGAATTTATAAAAGTTGTAACCTCACAACTTGTACCGAGTTCTACTTTGTTTTATTTAAATTGATTGACGTTTTACCAACGGTTTTATGATGATAGATCTTCGCCTGAGGCTTGTAAATATTAACAATGGCGGCTCTCGGCTTACTTTACCAATTTAGGTTTCGCCGTAACCCAAACAAAAGCGCAGCTCAGTAAATTGAAGCTTTGTTGTTCCTTCTAGGTATTAAAAATAATTCTTAGGGTTATAGTTTTTTTTTTTATTTTGAAATTAGTTTAAATATTTTTATACTTAAACAAATTTATCTATGTATATTATAAAGTGATACCATTAATTTGTTTTTTATTTGTTTACATGTAGGAGGTAAACTTAAAAATTTAAGTTTCACCAGTTTTAAAATGCCAAACATATCGTGAACACGAAAGTTGCGTAATGAACTGCCAGCTGAGGTCTTTCCGCTATGCTACAACATGGGGCTCTTCAAGATAGGTGTGAATAGGACATGAGGTGGTCAGTGCACCTGCATGCCTCCTGGTGTTGCAAGTGTCCATGGGCGGCGGTGACCACTTACTATCATGTGAATCGCCTCTCGTCTGCCATCTCTTCTATAAACAAAAACGTACAGATATGACTGGCTCCCGGAACCTACCCAAAGCGCAGATATTAATTTAACGCCCACCCTGCATGGTAATATGAAAAGTAATACATTTACACGTATCAACTTAGTCTAAAGCCCCCCTCGTCCCGCTCTCACGCTCGGCAACATCCAACTTATTTGAAATTCCAATTTGGTACAAACGCGCGGGCGAACTCGTTCCACTGGTGTACCACCGACACAGTATATGCATAGTAAAAGAAGACAAGGAAGATAATACAAGATTACGGATACGTCGAATACGTCGCGGATATTGTTAGTGTAGTCCGCCACAGCCTATCCGAATGTGAATATCAAATGTGGGTAGTTGACGAAACTGCTCGCAGTTCCCATCCTGGACTACCCGCCTCTTCAGTCAACTCGTGACCACGGCTGGTGTAACGCGTGCCAAAAGTTAAGTAGGAATAAAAGGTAAACAAAACCCTTTAATTTTACGTGTTCAGAAATGCACAAAATGCACAAATATGCACAAAACGCGAAAGTTTAAAAGTTAGATAACAAAACGCTTTGTACCTATATGTAAGTAATAACGACATAAGTAATTGTCGACGATTCTACACTAACAAGTTTGGAATCACTGAGCACCCGAAGAGATATTTTTCGTTTTTTCCACCGCCTGTATAATGACGAATTCCCTGGGGAACTGTTCAATCTGACACCAACTTCGGGTTTTTATTATCACAGCTCTCGTCACCGACGTGCGGTTCATCTGCACTTCCTTGACAGAGATCTGCTGCGTACTGTGCGATCAAGAAGACAATTTATACCGCAACGTGTCTGCCACTCCCTTTTATAAAAAAATAGATTCGAGGAATCGAAGCGATCAATGACACTCAACGAGATTTTATGTATCAAGGTGTGTTGTTTTGTGTGTTTATGTGTTCCGTGAGTGTGGTTGAGGGACGAGTTCCGGAGAGGAAATTCCTCCCTCATTAAAATTTTCAGTTTAAAAACAAAAGCTAAATATACATAGGTACATTCTGAAAGCACTGTTTCTGTTCTGAAAGCAAGAACATTCTGTTTTAGTAGTGTAAAGAAAGCACATTTTATTTTACACTACTAAAACACTACGCTCTGCTGTGTGGTGTCGGCAGGCTATATAGCACCATCCCTTCTATTCCCGTGGGTTTAGTAAAAGGCGACCAAGTGATAACAAATCCGCTACCACAACGCCTGAGGAATTACACCACCTCTACAACAGTGGACTCGCCAATACGTTTTGGCCAAACAGGCGTGACATTTTAAAGCCATACATCCCTCATGCTCATGACAATGTACACGAGGAGGCCCATGTCCAGCAGTAGCTGATTGTATTGCAAAATTCACGGTGGGTAGATATATCTTTTTATTTGTTAACACTGACTTCGACGCCGCCGCGTCGGTTCGAATCTTCGCTTCAAGCGCTACAAGCCGGAAACCCATGTTCCTCAGGTGTCAAGACTAAATTCACCGCCTCTCTCTCTGTGTGAAATACGCTTTTCTAGCGTTTGCGTAAAGTTAACTTACTAGTTATACAAATATCCCATTACATTGTATAATATGTACTTTGTAGAAGTACCCGCATGCGATGTAAGTCGGACTAGCTACAATGAACAATGCTTATAAATAATTTATTTTACGCAAAATCTGTCAACTATATTTAACAGAAGGTCGTATTTTTTATAAAAAAAAATATCTGTTTTTTGTAGTGTAAACAGTCGATCTGGTGGGAAATGGAAACTGTCGCTCTTGGTCATCTGCAATACATGCTAACTCGAGTCAATAACGGCAAATGTTAGTAAGTCCTCAGATGCGCTGTCTTCAGAAATTTAGGAATGAATTTGAAGAAAGGGTTAGGTACAATGGGGAAGGATAAGACAGGATGGGATGGGAATGGACTCTGGCGAATCTTTCGTATAATATTTGTCATGTCAATTAAATCATAATTATGAATGGATGCCTTCAGGCTTCAGAAATTGATTGCATTCTGTTTGTTTACTCGTATGCTCTTCACAAAATTCCTTTTTCTTTATAAATCTTTGTCAACATCTCTTTCATGTCGTATTTTATTGTACGGAAGTAAAATACTTAATTACTGTGACGAACGACATTTAGGCGACGTAAAAACGTACATTACATGGGGTACTTACAGCACTCTGCGATTGTTTATTGTTCAATTATTTGGATGAGCAAATAAATTTGAGCGACACAAAAACGATTTCGCTTGACACACTACCAATAGCAGCAAGTGTAATAAGTGTAAATAAGTGCAGTGTTCGGCTTAAAATTGGCAGCAAGCGATACTAACATCGTGCGCAACTGAATTTGTTAACTGAACAGGGTCTTCAGACTGGACAATAGATAGCAAAATATCGATTTCACTATTGAAATTAATTAAATTATTTGAAGATGTTCAGCTAGCTCAATGACGAGGTCAAGAAAACATAGTGTTACCACACTAAAGAATAAAGATTACTAATAAAATATTGCCAGTATAAACCTGACAAAACAAACATTTATGTTCGTGTTGTAGTGAACACGAGTTTTAGTTTTAAAACTATTTTGGACTATGCAAGTATTTTAATCCACGTTTCGAGCGATTCAGTAACTTTCACGGGGAAATGGCACATCTTTATGTAAGTATATTAATTATATATTTTTAGAATATGCACATTAAAATCTTTTATTTGATACTAACACGATACATATCCGCCATATTAAATTAAAGCGATGCCATATAGCCTGTGTTAGGTAGAACATCGAGACGAATCCAACAACACCTCATTTGTCAAAATGTGACGAATAGGTTAGGAGCTACGAGCGAGCAGATGAACACACATACATTACTAAAATAGACTGCTAAAATCACAACCCCCTTTGTCTTTGCCGTAGTCGGGTAAAAAGATATTTAATTTTTAAGGACGCCCTATTCTTTTAAAACAGTGTTTTTCGAGTATTTGAAAAAAAGGGCTTTTCTAGGTACTCAACTTGCATAAAGACGTACAAATTTCATTTCAATCGAGATGTACTGAACATTTTTCTCCGAAATTCAAATATATTAGGGGTTAAAGTATGAAACTGCCGATTTGTACTGAAAAATTAAAACTTTTTTTTCTAAAATGTAACATATTTATTTAATCAAAATATTTACCCTCATTATCTATACATTGTTGCCATCTAATCGGAAGTTCATTTATGCCTTTGCTATAGAACTCTGGGGATGTAGATTCGACAAACTGTGTGAAAGCATTTTGTACTGCCTCTTGGGAAGAAAATTTTTTACCACATAGAAAATTGTCCAAATCACAAAAAAAATGGTAGTCCGTTGGAGCAAGGTCTGGCGAGCACGGAGGATGACGTATGGTTTCTAACTGCAGCTCCTGTAGAGTTACAACGGTTTCTCGTGCAGTGTGAGGTCTTGCGTTATCATGGAGCAATAATGGTGAAGATCGATTCACAAGTCGGGGCTGCTTCACTGCTAGTTTCGCCATCATTGTTCGAAGTTCGGCACAGTAAACATCTGCTGTTATTGCTTGACCAGACCTGAGAAAGCTATAGTGAATAACACCATGAATAGACCACCAAATAGTTACCATTAGCTTTTTATTGGTAAGCCTGTTGCGGCGTTTGGCCTGGGGTCAGCCATTGCATTTTTCGCTTTCGGTTATCGTAAAGAATCCACTTTTCGTCACATGTCACAATTCGATCCAATATTCCTTCATTTCTGTACCGATTCAACAAGGCAACGCAAGTTTCAACACTCGTTTCTTTCTGCAGATCAGTCAAATCATGAGGCACCCATTTTTCATATTTTTTCATCTTATTGATTTGATGCAAAGGAGTCAATATTGTAGGTAAGGTAACGTTAAACCATGCCGCTAATTTCTGGGTAGTTTGACTGGGATCGGCTTCCACCATCTCCTTCAATTCAGCATTATTAACCTGTGTGGGCGGTCTTCCACGTGGTTCGTTCTTCAAGTCAAAGTTTCCATTACGAAAGCGTTTAAACCAAAAACGCACGGTTCGTTCATTAGCAGTCTCCTCTCCAAACGCAGCATTGATATTGCGAGCCGTTTCTGCCGCGTTAGTTCCGCGTCGGAACTCGTATTCAAAGATTACTCGGATTTTCGAAGTATCCATCTTTCCCGTCTAAGCTGAATAAAAAAAACAATTGAAAGTCGAAAATCGAATGTTGCACATTTTTTAAAACAAGAACCTCATAGGTATCATGTGAAAAAAGTTTCACTCGAAAATCTCACACCATGAAGGTTTTATGTCAATTCAAAGTATCTATTACTATAAAACGGCAATTTCATACTTTAACCCCTATTATGATCTCTGCTGTAGATAGATTTCTTCGAAACTTCTCTAAAGGATTCAAAACATGGAAAATACTTTGTGCATGAATAACACAAAAAATACACTAACTAAAAATACATTAAAACTACGTCAAAAATATCTTTACCATCACTGACATTTTTAAAATCCCCGATTTTTGGAATTTCAAGTAGTTTTTTTTTTTCTTTAAGTAGGAATTTTTTCGCTTAAGAGCTTAATAAAAATATTTCACGCTGAAAAATAATTTTATTAGTAAGCCGACGACATCTCTGATTGTTAAAAAGTATCGCAGGCAAATTGTGAGAGCGTCGTCTTCTAGAAACGTACGTATCTATATTTTTAACTATACTCACAAGTAATTTGGAACTTTGTAGCAAAGAACTAGAGTTGATTCTCTCTTGTTAAAAATTAAAGGTCGCAAATGTCACCTCCGCAGACTTTCATCGACTTGTATTAAGTCTGCAAAAGTATCGCGTTATTTAACTTGTTAATGCCGACGAAACGTTCCCAAGCCTTTCTTTCTGTCCTCACAATTGATAGCGTTCCGTTCGGAACAAAGGAAGCGAGAAGCTTTGTTATTACTAATACCATTTAACAAAGTTTTAAAACCAGACGCTGCAGAAAATAAACATTTAAAAGACTTTGTTATAATTAAAAGAAAAATCAAATCAAAAGATGACAAGTTAAAAACAGTTACAAAATTTAACGTTGCAAGAAATACTTGAAATAAATGCAAGCCAGCGTGATGCGTTCCCCCAGCAGGCCCACCTTTTTGTGAAATCGTTAGATAAGTGTGTTTATCTCAAATTTATGTCAAAAGATATAAATCTTTCGAACACTAAAGGACTTAAGTCTAAAATTTGAATATGTTGAGACATCCAATAGGCACTAAATCTGGAATTAATTTCAGCTCAAACCATGGTGTAGTTTTTTCTATACGAGATTTATACCTACTGTTAAATAGGTTACGCCAGCTTGCCTATCTTTTTAGCGATATCTTTTATACCGTGATAATAAATTAAATCTAGTATTGTAGAGATTAAATCTAGAATTTGGAGATACATATTAAGACACCAAGTATGTGTTAAAACTGGGATTAATTTGATTTCAAACGAATGTGTTGTTTTTTCTATACGAGATTTATATCTGATATCAAAAAGGTTACCCCAACTTGCCTATCACTAAAATTTACAATTTGTAGATGTTAAGTACTAATAAAATTGGGATTAATTCGATCACAAACGATGTCATGGTCTTTTATATATGACAAATGTTATCCCAGCCTTCTGATCCATCTATTTAGCTATATCTTTTGAAACATGATAGCATTGAATCCAAAATTTGGAGATTTTAGGTCACTAAATACTGGTGGTACCAGAATGAAATCGAAACTCGTTATGGGCAAGCTGGAATAACTGACACAATTTTAAAACTAAACTTAATTTAAATATCTAAAGTGCAAGCTAGACTCCCTCACGACTTGAGTTGTAAGCTCGTAGACATTCCGTAGTATGGTCTACGGCGTAGCTTTGTTGTAGCGAAGTTCTACGGTGGCGTAGGCAAACGCAATGTTCCGCTCCACTTTGAAAACAATCTCCATGAGACCGGTAAGTAAGTATACGTAACATTTTAATAAAATTCCTTCAGTTTCAGTTTATTGTGTTATAAGTTTTGTAACATTTATTCCAAGGTATTAAATTTCACTTCCAAAGTAGGTTTATATTTGTTCATAATAAATGTAAATCTTCGTTGACAGCTCAAGTGGCTCTCCATTCGCCTCCTAAGGAATACTCATATCCTTTCCCTCCCCTACTGTATACTCTATATTTCAGCTCCTAAGTATTTAAACGAGCGTTTTCAATTTCTCTGCTCTCACTCACTTCACCTAGTAAAATCCTTCTTAGCATTCCTTCTCACCGATCTAATTCATATTCTTACTCTTTTACTGTGCAAGCGGTTCATGTGTGGAAATATCTTCCCCTCAAAACGTCCTCAATCTTTATCCAGCTTCAGGAGTCAACTTACTAAACACTATTTAGTTTTGTAATCATTCATTCGGTTACTAACATATATATTCTGTATAATGTATAACTATATATTTTTGTAGGACTCTATATTTGTATATATGTATCTATCTATATTTGTATTTGGGTCTGTGTCGCGTCTACGCTTAGGTGTGTCTATGTCAACAAGTATATTCGTATCTATCTATACCACTAGAGAGATACGAAGACGGTATTGTGTAGTACCCCAGAACTTTACTTTCAGCAAAAATGGCTCCACATTATGACATTTGAAGTAATTCTCCCAAACACATACAGGAGGCACGCTCATAGAGCCGCTTATCTCAAATTTATGTAAAAAGTTGCGGCGATAAATACTCAAGCTTCAGTTATACCCCGTGAGTACAAAGAACTGGAGAGTATGAGATAATATCATATTTGAAGTCATAATAAGTTACAAATTCCAAGATTCCAAATTTAAAAACCGTAGTATCCAAAGGTACATAAAATTTTTTTTTTTTTTAATAATCTACTAGATCTTGAAAAGATATCTTAAGGATTTAAAAAAACAAAGGAAGGTGTATTCCGGAGGGGCAAGGTGCACGGTTAATCACACAGCCGCTGGGCGTACTACCATAAAATATACTACATTTCCCACTTCATCCCACTTCCCAAATATACCGTACAAGTTTCAATAATGAGTGAGATATGCCAGAGCCCATTACCATCTTAGTCTATCTGTCCCCATTTTCCCAACCCTTCCTGCAAATCAATTTCTTTAAATCTCCAAATGTTCACGTGGCAGTATATCCCAGGGCGTGCCTGCATTTGTCATTCAGGACTGATGTTGGCATATATAGCACAATGCATGAGCGATATTATCTACTTACCAGCAAATGTACTGTCTGCTCGTCTGTCACCTTCTACATTGGGACAGGGATATGGACATGTGGTACATTGTGAGGATAGGGCAAAATGGGAAATGTAGTATATTTTACGGTAGTCTTTCAGTGGGTGCGCGTAACATGCAGTGCAACCTGCGGCTGCGGGACTGCAGCGTGTATCATCCTCCTTAAAAATCTATATTGGTCCTGGAATACGAAGTGTTAAAAACACGCAAATATCGTGGTACAATCATCTGTCTTCAACAAATGTAAACGTGAAGGCTTGAAAGACGACCTGGGCTGCTTTTAAACATCCATTAACATCCTGAAATTCCATGCAAAACATGTATTATCACTCAAATTCGTGTAATCAAACCGATCGGGTCTCGCTATCAAAGAGAAGGATTGATTGTGATTCGCGTAACCAACATCCTACAGCGTTCGAAGGGCTCCGTTATGTTCACGCTCGTGTAGAGAGCTATGAACAGGATTAAAATGGGTCACATTACATAGGATTGACGTATTATAACCTTCGATCTGTGGGAAATACCTAATTGACCAAATTTCAATATGATAGATATTTGGATTACTCTGCACTAATAAAGGGACGTTTATCTAACGTGGTTCACCACGTTTGAGTACCGCATGTCGGCACTATTGTTACTTTCAGTTTAATTACTTTTAACCGTCAATCAAAATGACTTTTTGTTTATTATTATTTGCAGGAGAGATTTTTTTTAGTTGTGATTGCTTTGTACACCTATAATATATTTAACTACATGCATCGACATGGGAATAGACTAGATGACATGTCATACGTTCTAATCAAAAAAACCTGTCTCGCAACTTCTAGAGGGGCGGGAGGGGGGGGGGGGGGGGTGAGGCAGATGAGGAGGGGTTCATTGAAAACTCAAATTTGTTCCATTTTCAAAACACATATGAATTAAAGAATTCGAGAGCTACTGAACATAGAACGTGTGGAACTTGACTGCCTTACAGCGTTTGAATAACGTACCTAATACGTTAGTATGTATTCTCAAATCGACGTCTACATGGAACAGGTTTCTACAATTCATTGTTAATGATATTGTGGATGTACCACTGGTGCGAATATTTTAATAAATAAATAATAATAATAAACACACAGACGCGCAAACACACGCACACACACCTACCCGCGCTCACCTTCCTGTATGTAAATATATGTAAATCATTGACTTACCTTCCTATATCTATGATGTAAGTATTGGAACTGCTATCGATGCTAATTAGTTTTTAATACATTTTGTTTGGTCCATACACGAGTACATACACAAGACCATACACGAGTACATACACGAATACATATATAAATGTAATGTAATGTGCAATAAACTTTGATAAATAAGTAAAAATAATAATAGCCAGCTCCAATTGTCCTTTCATTAGTGTAGAGTTAGTTGCAAACAAAGGAATGCAGTTTCACACCTGCGATAGAAGCAATCACACGCACCCGCCCCGCACGCGTCCCGTTGTCGTCATGCAACCGCAGTCGTAATGAGAAGTGCTACGCGTTGATTGTTACGGGGAAGCGATTGTACAACCCATTCTATTCGTAGACGACGAGTTCCATCCGTATGTAATCGAATAAATGAAATCTATAAAAATGTAAACGTTCGTTGGTTCAAAATCTTAAATATCCGAAAGTTCTTCACCGATTGCTTTGAAATTTTGACACAACGTTACATTCGAACACGCGCGTGTTTTTATATACCTACTATCACAGGGTAAAAACATGCTTTTTACCCAAAAACAGGTAAAAACAGGGTAAGCGCCATCTGTTGGGCAGCCACAGCAACGCGTGGCCGGGTACAGCTTGTAATAAATAAATAAGAAATATTCATAGATGGTATAGTGATATTACGTATATTCAATAATTAGCATTATAGTCAATAATTGTCATTTGATTATAATTAAATTCAGTAATTACGCTTGTACAATTAATTATAGAATAGATGAATATTGATATTGTAATCATGTATGACAAACTGTACGATGAACTGTATTTATGACATTGAATTAATAATAATATAATTTATTTGTAATCCTATACATATACAAAGATTTTGCGTAAATAATATAAAATCAGTTCCACTATAATTTACCCAAAGGTTGAACAAATCTTAGCAAATAAGATAATTATTGATTTAAATTAAATAAATCTATTAAATAAAAAATTCAAATACATATAATATGTGACAGAACGTAGGAAATATAATAAAATCATCGTTGTCCTCCGCCTCACGTAAATTTTGAAGATTTATGGGCATTGAATCACCCATTGTTATAAATACAAGAAAAACTGGTCAATTCAAACGAGTGTACTAAGACGAGTAACCACTGATGAATTACTCGAGTCACCTCTGCGTCGTGCCGCTATCGCAACGCAATCGCGCCGTGATCGACGCAAACAAGCCGCGAGCCGCATGTTACATCAACATAAACAATTAATAAAAAGCATGTTATGGACAAAATTGAAAATGGAAGTAAAGATAAAATAAGAGGAGTTAATTTAACCACTGGCAATGGGAAATGGAGAAATAAAAACATAACGCTACAGTGGCCACAGTAGAATTCCCAGTGTCCAGAAAAACACACAAAGACAAACACGCACACACACCGAGACCCGAACAAACATTTGTCTTTAAACAATGAATGTATGACCGGGAATCTAGCAGGTATAGTTACTACCAACTGCGCCAATCGGCCGGTTTCCAAAGCATATTTTTAAAAGAGATTTTATTCGGAGCTTATGCTGTGACAGTACTATCTTTCCTGCCACAGTCGGATGATATGCAGTATGTTAATGTACATTTGCACGTACCTCAGATGATAATGAGCTCTTGACTCTGACTTTTGTGTAGAATGCAAATGATTTCCATTAGTGCAGGCTTTACGGAAGCCTTTTGTTGGCAGGTTTACACAGTCTGTCTAATTCATTAATACTCGCGCTATACTTTGATAAGTTGCAAATAACTGTGGGGTTAAATGCAAAAAAGTTGCACCCTAAAAGAAACAACGCGAATTCGTGAAATTGTATGGAAACCAAGGGTGTCTCGTCACGAGTATATTGTATGGAAACCAATCGTCACGTATCACAGTATTTACTCGTCACGAGTAAATTGTATGTAGACCAATTACAAGTAAATTGTGGTTACGTGGTTACGTCACGAGTAAATTTTAGTGACGGGAAACCACACAATGATGAAGCGAAGCATCTCACTTGACTCGATTCACCATTTTTGATGATTTTTTACAATTGATAACAGTGAAATCGAATATTTTTGTATATTGTAACAACTACATGATAGCGACACGGGTCGGAACAGACTAAAGGAGATTTACGGGCACACAGCGACAGACAGCTTGTGTTGTATTTATCCGAAGAGTGAAATAATTACTAAGTATAAGAAATCCTAATATTTTTTAATAAATGCCAGACAAATTAACGGTTCTGGTGATAAGTAGATACTGGCAAATGACAAACGGCACGCCCCCGTATTCGCTGCCTACATTTGGAGAATCAAGAATGACGTTTGAGAAAGGGAAAATTTGAATGATTAGGAACGTCTTATCCTCTCCATGAATACTCACTGGCGCTTAGCGCTTATTTTTACAATACTAATCCAAAGGACAAAACGTCGCCGATGTGCACCCGCTCTATTACAATGATAATAAATCGTGGAGGGACCGCCCGCGACGCCCTAATGGTGTAATCACACCCGCGGGATCCTGGATAATTAATAACTTCCACCTTGTACCAGAGTCGGCAACACCTTGTACCTGAATCTGAAGTTACTCAAATTCTAACGCAACTTGTTCTAAAAGACACGTTTCTGTTAACTCAACGAAAGAAAGAAAAAATCGTTTATTTAGCCGCAATTACAACATAGTTTTAGTTAACAAATGTATATAGGGTACTGATAAAAGATATACAAAATCGGAATGGTTTATATAGAACTGTTATCGCTGCCTGTGTGTCGCAGTTGCTCCAAATGGGTGTCCAACTTCAGCTTTAGCTATGTGCCTATGAAGACACAGAGCTGATTATCAGCTGAAACCCGGTGATGGACCCACGTGAGGAATAATAGATACAATATAAATAGGAATTGAGATTTGAGTATCTATTTGGAATTTGAAATTATTCTTATACGGTCTCTCTGTGTGCTTGTGTAGTTTTTTTTCTGTTTGTCTATAACTACAATCTTTTAATTTAATAGATAAATGTGAATTTATCTATTTTCCCACTTTCTCCTAATTCATTTATACATCTATCATCTATAGATCTATCATCTATTCATCTATCATTTATATATCTATCACCTATGTCCTTTGGTTCTGAGAGGTTACTGAGATCGAAATAATCACTGCTTGTAATATTGTAATTTATTCCACCATTTTTTTTATAGAAAAAAGGCAGCAGACGAGACTGCATAGTCCATCTGATGGCACTGTCGTCCATAGACATCCGCGATACATGCCAGCATCGGTCTAGAATGACAAACGTTGGCACGCGCTATTCATAAATTGAACATTACTCATAAATGAATAATTATTCATATATTAATAACAGTACATAGTCACAAATTATATATTAATAAAATTCGCAAAGATCATGAGATTTATGGATAAGAAATTCGTTAATTATGTAAGAATAAGCTTTCACAAAAAAATAAATATGCGGTCAGGGGGTGGACCCCCGTCAGGAACGAAGATCTTCACGCATTTTTTTTTTAAACTACGAATGTAATTCGAAATAAAATCTGTATAGTTCATGTATTTTTTTTTTATTTTGTATCATATTTTCAATGCAAATAATTTGAAATAAGGAATCAAATCAAAAATCAAAAATTTAGATTATACAACCGGCCACGCACTAATCTACACGTCTGTTATTCTGCGTGAGTCTCGCTCTCGATACTCGCACGCGCACACACAGAGAGAAAGAGAAAGGCGTATGGAGGGGTAAAAATCTTACGTAACGTTACATTTTCTCTCGAATCACACCTACCGCAAGCCGCGTTCCAAAAAGATTCTCAATTATCTTTTATAACATTCGATATGTATACAATAAAGTCGTAATTGAGCCGTGCCTGTACATTAAAAATGAAAGAAAAGTAATTGCAATATAAAGTACGAATGATAAAATCCAAAATACTTGAATTATTTTCTCGATCTGTCTGAATGCACCTCACGGAATAATCACTGGACACTTATAGAGTACATTTTATCTCGATCCGTTATAAAATTCCCAAGGGAATCGAACTCACCTCACAATTTGATTTACACGTACGAAGTCGCAGGCACAGCTAGTAAATAACACAAGTGAGGAGTTACAACATCGTTGCAGTAAGTACTCCATCGATGCTCTGTTCGAATTATCAATGATCTCACTTACACAGATGTTTTAAAATTCTCTCAATTTCCGAAAAGACATTGAGAAGTTCTCTCAGCGTGTTCAGTTGTCAGTGCAGCGGGGAGTGCATTGAAGAACTGATTACAAAAAATAAAAGTAATTCTACTTACAGTAACGATCCGTGAATAATTTGTTGCTTTACAATTTCAGTCGGCATTATTAACGATAATTATACAATTAAATGCATGGTATTCTGAAGTTGATTGACCAAGATCTTTGGTGGAGGGTACAACATAAACAATTCATTCTTTTTATTACATCCTGCTCCATTTTAATTATCCTATTCCTCAATATACGTACGGGGTGGCGGTAGTGAGTGAGATATGTCAGAGCCCATTCCCATCCTATCCTATCCTATCCCTCCCCATTTTCCCGACCCTATCTCCAAATCAATTCCTACATCGCAAAAGGAAGGCAGCGCATCTGCAGGCACGCCAGAGTTGTCATGTACTGTGGGTGGCCATGGACATGGGGACTGCATGCTCGTCTGCAACTGTATTACTATAAAAAATCTATAAAGGTATAAAGTATACAGTTTATAGTATAATCTATATACTTTATGTAGTATAAAGTACTACTAATTATACTTTATAGTATAAACTATACTATAGACCTCTATAGTATAGTAATTTTATTCTAAGTCAAAGAAGGTAGAAGAGAGATCTGAAATCTTGTTCTGGACTAATAAGTGATATATATTTTTTTTATAGACTAGTGGGCGGATTAAACGTAACAAAGCCCGGTTTGTTGTTGTCGTTGTCCTGCTAATTGACTTCAACTGAACATTAAAATATCGCAGCTATTGTTTAGGTGACAGTAAGTAACTTCTACCAAGAGTGACGGCACAGTAACAAGCATTTATACTGATTTAATGCTCGAACTAATACCAATTAGTCACGGGCAACGATTAAAATTAAATCATTTAGTTATGTACCTACATATATATATATAGGTTATGTATCGTGGTGTATATAAGAGCATCCCACGCCATCCTCCCATACACCCACTTGTTCGCCAACATGTTCGCTCTACGCCTTGTGTTCGTCCTCCACTAGACCGTGAATAATTGTCAAGATCAGATGGTACGTCAACATGTGCCACCGGCGAGGGCAGCACTAAATTTTTTTACTGTCTTAAATATTTTTTAATGAACTAAAAACAAAGTTATTTTTAGATAAAGTGAAGAATATTGTACCTACATCATCTATTGCACTTAAACATGTACTAAATTGGCAAAGTCCATTATGTTGGACAAAATTAGGTGAAAAAACACGAAATAGCAAGCAATGGGACATCTAAGTTTCGATTGGCATAGAATATAAAAAATAAGTACCTATTTATGTTATTTATATTTATATGGATTATTTCTATCTTTATCTTTTCTATTTCCAATAAAATTAAGGAAAAAAATTCACTTTCCATGAGCTCGCGTGACGTGTCCCTCGTCCTCTACTGGATGCTGGAAGTTATCGCACAAACTCATAAACACGTCGATTTTATTAGTAATTAAAAATCCATAATTAGTTAAATTTCAATAAAGATGATGTAATAGATTTCCATTATAGGTTCGAGAGATTTATCCATTAAAATTAAAAATCCATTAAATAAAAATCTATCTAAAAAATTAAATCCATTAAAGTCCATTATAGGTTCGGGAGATTTATCCATTAAAGTTAAAAATCCATTAAATAAAAATCTATCTAAAAAATTAAATCCATTAAAGTCCATTATAGGTTCGGGGGATTTATCCATTAAAGTTAAAAATCCATTAAATAAAAATCTATGTAGAAAATTAAATCCATTAAAGTCCATTATAGGTTCTTTTAATAGATAGGTACAATGTCGTCACAAATTTCTATATGCACTCCAGTCAAGTTCCCAAAGCAATCCTAATTTAGCAATCCTAAACGTTACGCGAACAAGCTGTTGCAAGTGATGGCGTAACAATAAACGTGTATAGTTCTTTCATCTCGCGAAGGTGGGTTACGGTTAATAATGGTTGTACTGGTACATGTACATTGTTTCAGTCATTAGTGTGCGCGGCATCGGGAACCCAAATGAGCGTTCTCAAGTTTACGCACAGTAAAATATACGTGTACAAACACAACTACTCCTAAGCGTAACCCGCTTTCGTGACATGAAAGAATTATACCGAAATTGAGTTCTTCCTTCTTCAAATAAACCACTAAATAAATATATAGATGTTACAAGCAGGTTAAACTCACATTTACAACTGCACGTTGAATACTCTCACGGGGACTCTCTGTTGTATATAAATATATTCCTTGTTGCGCCTCACAATAAGGTGATTCCTACCAAGCGTATCTTAGGCTTATTCTTCAGAATTCTGCATAAATATTGTGTTTTAGGCGTAAATAATACCGTGTCATCAGCTCAGCTACGGTTACCCCATATCACAACCCGGTAAGCAACAAATTAATATTTTTTAACAAAATTTACAAAACTAGTCCCTAAACTATGCAGAGACAGCCATATTCAAATCTTTCTCGTGTTTATGAAGGTAAGAAAACTAACTAAAAACATGTTAAAATATGAGATTACTATAATATTTTAACCAAATGTAAACCAATTTAACCAATTTAAATGTTGATATGTTGTAGCCTGCTTTTTAAGGACATAACTCCTCTCGGTTATTCCATCGGTTGACTGGAAGAGATTCCAGTCAACCGAATCTTCTAGGAATAAGTCCGCCTTTGTCTTATGTTATTATTGTAATGTCTTATTATAACAATCCATTATAAGTACAATAAAGAGCAGCGACAATATCTACTACTGCAACAATACATTTCTATTTCTGTTTTCAAATTTTTACTTCGATGTTTGTATGTTTTCGGGCTCTTCTGTAAAATTTGTTAAAGATACTTATGTACTAGGTTTTGATACGGGACAACCAAAATGTAAGTAATTGTGGTGTAAATAAACGTTGTGAATTAGACGTACCAATAAACAGTTTTCACAATAAAAGTTTTCACAGTAAACAGTTTTTCATTTCAGGGCTTCCATTCGGGCTGCCGATAACGCATGCAAATGTCACAAAGAACACAAACATTTGAACAATCGGCTTCATGCATGACTATTTGGAGGAAGCTCTCCAGTTATTTGTGCGTGTATATAACTTAAGCTACAATGAGAAGAAACCAGGATCTTGGGAATATTCTTTATTTAATCGATGTACAGCATAACGATTGTAACATCAATAATTATGCGACTACAACTACGTGGCCTTAAAAATATTAAAATAAAAACAGCGTGAATTAATAAACTGAAAACTCTCTTCTATAAAAGTGACAAGATCGATCTGGTGAACATTTTGTTGACATCGAATATCAATATCACAAAAACGAAACTTATAAAAGGAACGCTCTTAAAACTAATTAAATTATCAGCTCGACCAAAGAGGTCGGCTCTCGACGCCACAACCACATAGAACGGTTGATTGATTCTCCATATAGCACTAGCAGAAATAATACATTTCTATATAATAACAAATATAATCAATTCGATTTAAAGTACTTAAAAGTGTGTCTAATTTGCTATTTCTCTACAATTATAATTACAACACTGAAATTAATTATTCACCTCATACGCGGGCCATTCTGTGTAAAACCTGTTTGAAAATTTGCAATTTTTATAAATTATTTTATTACAAAAAATATTTTGATCAATGAAACCGCACTACACACCGACGACGCATAATATTATATATGCTGCAGTGCATTTGCATCGAAGTACACATGTGTTCTTTACTCAATGTTGCTTACGAGCTTGTCCAGATGAGGCGTAATACCGTAACGAATCGCGCGAGCGTTCGAAGCAGGAAAATTCAGTATTCAACATGGTGTGGGACATTTCTTCTTCACTGTCTTCACTGTCTGAAAATATTAAAAGTAATTCTTCCCAAGCTTTTCCAGTGTTCACGTGTGTACAAATAATAAATACTTAAATTAATTAAAATTGATTGATTTACTTAATGACCTATATGAATGAATGCGCAACCAAAAATGTCGTCTCACAAATGAGATGTTTAAAGGCAGGCAGAGCACATCCGAGGGCGTGTCAACGTGTTTCATTCAGGACTGATTATCTGCTCGCCACAAGATGGGTCGTGTCCTTATCTACCACCTTGTGCTGTCATGTGATATCGGCCGGCTATAGAATAACACCACTCCATCCATTCATTTCCATTTAAGGCCATTCATCCCTCATGCACAAAACAATGTGCATTTTGAGGCCAAAGTCCAGCGGTGGATACTGAGAGCGCTTGTTATAAATAAACAAACCTCAAAATTTACCACTAGAACGTAACAAAGTCACCTAGCGAAGTAACAGACATTTAATTATAATTTAATGCTCTTGAAAGTGACGATTAGTCACAGGTACCAATTAAAGTGAAATTATTTACATAATATAGTATATGCAAGTAGGTATACCTACGATTCCAACGGCTAACGGTATATAAGGAGAGTCCCGCGGCTTGCTTCCTCACACGTTAGCCAACATGTTCGCTGTATGCCTTGTGTTCGCAGTTGCTACGCTGTACGCTATTGCTGAAGCGCATAATTGTGGGGAGACCTTTTTTGGTAAGCTTCAAGAATCACATAAAATAATGGTCATTTTGTGTGATTTCACTCGCGTGGATCCATACCATCAGCGTGTGTTTCTTCAATGCTGGGTATAGGCTAACACTCGCGGCCACTCACGATCTTCGGCTCTTCCTCGTCCAACCACCAACGACATCCCATATTGTACTTCCCAGTACGTGTCCGCCATTCGCATGGATTACATATATGTAAACATTTTAAGGAATATTTGTAGTGAGAGTATTGTTTAAGAGGCATAAATGCAATAGTGCAGCGATAGACTTACAGTCATGGCCTTCTAGTGTTTACCAGTCACACATACCTTTTGAATGACGCTATTAATTATCTTCCTTGTAAAATAAAAACGGATTGTTTTTATTAAATGTACCTCACATGTATATGGGATGTTTTCACGTTACCTATTACATAAAAATCGAAAATATAGATATACTTAAAATACGAAACAACGTGCAGTGTACATGAATCATTTATGTTTAATACAAATAAAGAATTCGAATTTGAATTTGAATATTTACCGCGGAGGTTTCATATACATATCGGACATTATAAGGTACATTGAGATGTCAAACTTTTATATTGCCATAAATACATACATCGACTAATTAGTAGCTATTAAACTTTACTAATCGTTTCTTTACAGGAGAATTAACTTACGACGGCTACAATTTGAATCCATTTTATATAGATGGTAACAACCCGTATTATGAGGCCACGTACCCAGATGTAAGTACCTACCAAAAGAAAAACCGTAACCATTCCTTTTAGCACCCACTGCTGGTCACGGACATGCGCATTTTCTTTTGTATGGCCTTCTTTGTATGGCCTCGAGTCTACTCTTCTAGAGGCGGTGTAGTTCCTTAGTGCTTGCGTTAGCAGCTTTGTTATCAGTTAGAACTCTCACTTTAACTCTAACATTTCTCACTTTATCCTATTTTCTCAATGTAAGTACGTGTTTCAGTGGTGATTGAGATATGTCAGAGCCCATCCCCATCCCATCCTCTCCCTCCTATCCTACCCTACCTTGTCCGTCCCCTTTTCCATTCCATTCCCATCCTCGGAACCCATTCTGGAAATGCATTCCTATATCTGCAAAGGTAGGCAGCGCATCTGGGGACATGCCAACATTTGTCATTCTGGACTGATGTTGGCATGTATTGCTGATGTCCATTGACAACAGTATCCACATACCATCAGGTATCAGCACTGTATGCTCGTCTGCCACCTTTTTTCCATACAGAGAAAGTTCTTAGTCGCCTTCTAGGACAGTTACGTGAGGAGATAGGGTGGTGTTATCTAAATGCTTGGTTCAAATAATTATATTGATATTCGCCTCTCGATCTAACTAATAATTATATTATAATTCAGGCGCGGGGGCGTGGCTTAATATTTATTTAAATATAAATAAATATCTGTTTAAATTGTAGTTTATTGTAATTTATTACTTTATTTGAGTTTTTGCACGCTGCGCTACAGTAGAATGTGTAGCATTTGATTAAAATTATCACCTGTTATCAATGACTTCTATGTATTCTACTAGACAAGCATTTCTAAAGAAAACTTTTGTCACAGCGCGGGTTGTACCGCGGCTGAGGTGCGGGGAGCGGGGGGGAGGGGGAGAATTTAATGCAATGATTAACCGAACGCTCACGCAAATGCGACACGAAACAATATTTGGCCCATTTTGTCCCTGAAAGTAAACTATTTTTTTGTTGATTTCGGAAATTTGGCCATTTGTAGTGTAATAATATAAGTATTGCAATGTGAATTTAATAAGATTTGTCAATACATAATAATAAAGTGAGTTCAAGTAAAATACTACTGTAATATAATTTCAGCTATATACAATACATATATATGTGGGTACATATAGTGATAGTGTTTGTATGCACGTGGGTACATGCATACTCATCACTATTGTTTTTATATTATATAATATTCATAAGAGATGATAGTTAAGCGTAAGTAAATTATATGCGTACGAGGACTTATGACATGCTATGCCCTCGGAGGACTTCTTTGTCCTTTGAGAATATTTTTAGCAGAATGGAATTCGGCAGTTTCAAAAATATACTGTTTCCATTAACCAAAAACAAAAAAACATAATCAGCTATCTACAAACATTTATTTTCTGTCTACTTTCATTGTTAGGAAATTGTCTCATCTGTACGAGTGTTTCTTATATTCTATGTCAATGTGATTGGTGGTAATCATTCTCGCTACTCACACTTACACTATTGAAGTAAGCGTAAGCGAGGAAAACATACTATGATGATTGACGAATGACTTTAAATAACGACAATATAATATTTTTTGATTTTGTAGGAAAATTCAAAATAATTACACAAAATGTACTTCAAATATCTTAAATACAGTGCACATATAAATAATAACAACGTAATATCTGCCACATTAAATTAAACATGTAGTATTTTGGCGATTGCAGCGTTTGATTTCAATTTGATGTAAAAATGAAGCACTTCTTGCCTCGCTTGCGTGCAATCGACTAAAGCATTTGTGGACAATTGACCGTGACGTAATAAGCAATTTTTTAGTATTGCATTGCTTGTCTAGTGGAATACATAAAATCATTGCCTGTTTTACACTCACATTTCTGCAAATAAACTATTATTATTATAAAGCCGGCCGCCATCACAAGCCACACGGGGTTCGAAGGCCATACAAACCTCATGCAATAGACAATTGCTTGAGGAGGCCCGCGTCGAACAATGGACGATGAAAAGGATAGTTATCGATGTTATCTGCAGTGAATGCAATCACCACATACTTCTGTGTCTCTTCTATGTCTCTTTCTTTCGTCTCATCAATAAATTGTCTACAATTTTGGGAACATCAAAGCGTAATGACTGCGGTGTTGCCTCCTTGTCTACAGTTCTCACATATTTCTTTCCACGCTTTCAGGTATGTCAGGAACTTGGTAAAGTATTAGCAGGAGTGTACGTAAAGGTGTGCGATGATGTGACACCTTATGTTGATGTTATCGATTGGAGGAGGTTCAAGGTGTACCGTCGTGGTTCACTATTACAAGCAGCTATTGTTGTCATCAAAGAGTTTTGCATTGAGAGAGTGTAAGGAAAATACATTGTAATAAGTGCATTAGACAAATTGTGAAATTAAATAATGTCATGAAATTAAAATATGTGTGTATCATTATCTATCATTTTTTCATCTTTTTGCCAATGGTGCAATTAGCACATTCAGCCAATGGCAATTATTCTTCATAATAAACAATTTCAAAGTCTAAAACATATCCTGTCAATATCCAGTCCCGTCGAAGTAAGTCAGGAGTCGCTTAAAGTGATAGTAGGTTTACTGAGGACAGAAGAGGACTCCTTGGAAGCACACGAACAACGCGGTCCGATGCTTTTATTTGATTAGCACAAACATTACGCACAAAAAACACTTTCAAGTTTAGTAGACTATCACTATTAAACCACACAAACGCACAAATACACATTTTTTTATAATAAATCAATTAAAAACTCAACTTCACACTTCACGGCTGCCTCGTATATAAACGAACAGCGGGAAAACACCGAATGTACAGCAAATCATGTACCTACAGCAAAATAAATTATGTTTTAATAACTGAAATAAAAAAAAAATATATTACACAGAATGTTAAAAAATTTACAAATAAATAGTCCCAGTGATACGGGCCGACGATTTGACCTCACGAATAAGAGTCCAGAATAAACAGATACTCTTAGGCATTCACGCTTGCAATATATACAGTAATCGTAACTCTAAAAATAGTACATTGCTGGACACGGGCTTCTTCATACACATTGTAGTCTTTTACGGCACCCACGAGAAGAAATGAAGTGGTGCGATTCTGAAGCTAGCCGACGCCATACGGCCGACACCACAAATTTCAAACATCTCGCACTATATTTTTATAAATTTGCATTAAATATACATATAATATAATGTACATTGGTTGGTCCCACTGCGTTCCACTGCAGGGCATAGGCCTACTCTTAGCATCATGTGGATTGAGTCACCTCGTGAGCGCTATGCGGATTTTTTTAAATTTATTTGGACACTGACATGGCCAATGGTACACGAATGATCAGAATAGTACTAAAACAAATAAAAAAAGAATACACACTTGAACTTAGCACTTACAAAACACATTTATACAGAATCTATTCCGACTATTTCACCGACAGGATTATGTAAACACTCCTAAATCTCTATTGTGACCAGAGGGCCTAAACTTAACCCACCTTAAATTTGCTGCCATCGATTTGCTGCCGCATTCGATATTTCTACTGGTCATTTCATTATTTCCCATTTTAAATTGACCTCTTCCGATTTCATTCATGGAAATTAGAAATAATAAAATATACTGCAAATACAGTGTACAAACCATTCGTGAGGACTGAAAGAAACCAGAGATTAGGATTAGTATTTTATACATCGGGTCTGAACGCTTTACGCGTTTTTCTTACACGAGAGACATTACTGTCCGGTAGACGGACGTATGTTGCGTAGACGTGAATTACTCGAATGACGTGTGTTTATACCGCTGGATGACCTTTTGGACATTACCTTATTAATATGTAAACGAATTAGAAAAAAAATAAAGCATAATAATTTACGATGCAACAATTACAGTTTGAGTAATAAATTTGAAAGCTCTAGCCTTATTGATACTGGAGATATAATAACCCAAATATTGGTGATATTGGCACTGACTGACTGACTTATAGTCAATCGTAACTCTAAGGTACTTCCAGCATACTTAGAGACTTAAGATTTAGTAGTGCTTGTACTTAAGACGAAAGCAAAGTTAAAAATCCAAAACTTGAGGTTTTCTCTCTGCACTCCAAGGTATTCAAGGAAAACCAACTTATTCTAAAGGTTGTATAGCCAAATGAGATATGGTTTGAAAGGTTCCAAAAAGCATTTTCCAATAAAATTATTTTTATACGTAGTCAGGCCGTTATAATAACGAAGAAAAAAATCTATTTGAATTTGAATTTTGTCATTCTCACGTGACGAAAATATGTTTGTCTCATTTTGGCGCCAATCATTATTAAATATTGTACTAATATCAAAATGGAGAGGGGTGATAACAAAAACCGTATTGCTGTAATTGGTGCTCGGTACTCGCTACAATAGGTACTTGTGGATTGATATATCCTCTGTTTGTGACAGAAAAAGTCTGGCCGTCCAGGCACTATTTATACTAAACAGACGGTTAAAGCTGTGAAAGACAGAGTCCCAAGAAATCCCATACGGAAGCAAAATATTCTATCCAAAGAGATGAATATAGGACCCCGAAACATGTCAAGTATTGTAAAAGATGATTTAGGATTTGCTGCTTATAAGAGATGTACTGGTCATTTCTTAACTGATAATTTATAGACAAATATGGTTGGCAAATCAAAAGAGCCGCTTCGCCGGTACGCAAAGGGAGCTCACAGCCAAGTGTTATTTACGGACGAGAAAATGTTCACCATTGAGGAACATTTTAACAAGCATAATGATCAAGTTTATACTCATAACTTTAGAGAAGCTGCTCATTTGGTTAATAGGATGCAACGTGGCCATTATCTGGCTTCAGTGATGGTTTGGTAAAGTGTAAGCTATCAAGGAGTGTCTGGACCATATTTTTGTGAAGAAGGTATTAAAACATGGGCTCAAGTGTATCAAGATATGATTCTTAAGAAGGTCGTATAGCCTCTTAACAACACTATGTTCCATAACCAAGCATGGTCCTTTCAGCAAGACTCAGCACCGGGTCATAAGGTTCGCTCAACTCAGGCGTGAGAGCTGAGAACTTCAACTTCATTGGAGCTAAAGTCCAGGGTATTTATTGAGGAAATATAAAGAAACTTATTTAAAAGGTCAGCATTGATATGTAAGAAAGCGTTTAACCTCAATTTATTGAGCTTTATTGGCCTTGACCTTATTCTAAATGAAATGCAGCAACGACAAATTGCAATCTCGGAGTTCCGATCAGTCGTACGACTTGTACGCGTATTCACGGCAACGAAAGAGCCAGTATGTTAATTAAATTGCGATATGGAATGATATAAATATAAAAACTATCGGAAAAGTAAATTTTGAAAGAGGAGAGTGCAAATTGAATCCCACAGCCGCTGGGCGCATTCGACTGGCCACATTACCCCTCTCTCAGGGAAAACTATCTTGACATGTACTGCATGTACTTTACGACATTACTGTATCGTATTTCCCCAATGTACGTACGCGTTTCGGTAGTGAGTGAGATATGCCAGAGTCCATTCCTATCTCATCCTATCCCATTTTCCCAATCCATTCCTTAATCTGCAAAGGTAAGCAGCACATTCGGGTTCGTGCCAACGTTTGTCATTCTGGACTGATGTTGGCATGTATTGCGGATGTCTATGGTCGACAGTATCCACTTACCATTAGGTGGACTGCAAAATACCATTCACAGCTTTCTTGTAGAACCCCATATCGTAGCTTAATTTAAAGACCTCTTGAGACAGTTCGTTCTACAGCCTGCGGGTTCGCGGTATAAAATAATTTGGGACCGAACAGTGCACGACACCTCCGTATCGAGGAAATGCGGATGGACCGCACTTCTGTGACGGGAGATTCGGTCGTAGAAGCACATAATTACATTACAAGATGATTAGGGTAAGTCAGGGAGAGATGCCTATAGTTTTAAAAAAACATCATATTTAATTATACATTTATGACACAGAAGAAAAAAACGCCATTTTACTTAAATTAGACTTTATTAATCTGTCTTACATAAAATTAACAAATATTAAACGCATATTTTAGGATATAACACAGCTAGAAAAAAATATAGAAAATGGGCATCTCTCCCAGGCCTATGGGTGAGTTGCCTATAGATACCAGGGATAGATGCCCATGCGTACTTAAAACAAAATCAGTCGTCACACATCAAGCATTTCGCTGGATCGTCACTACAATCCTCATGGAACCATTGTTGACACTGAATGCACTGTATCCAGTCGCATTTCTTTTTAGTGGCATGATAATATTCTCCACAAACATTGCATATGTCCCCGAGAATTTCGTGTTCTATATCTACGTCCGAAGAACTATCGTGAAGCGAAATATGAGACCCTTCATCGCAGGAATCGTTCGATTCCTGTTTTCGGTTACTTGTAGTTTGTTCTATTTTAATTTTCTTTCTATAATTTCTATTCGATAATGATCTTTTCATTGGTTCTTTCATCTTTGATTCTGTTGTTGTTGGTTCTTTTTTACTTCGTGTTTTAAACTGTTTTGTATTAATCTTGTTCCTGATTTTTTCTAAGTTTTCCGGAGACGTCAAAACCTCAGCATGCTGTTTTCTCTTTGATACAACCTGAAGACCATACGAAGGAACAGGATGAACTTTAATCAAGATCTTTGACGGCGTTTCTTCTTTACCAGATTGGATTTCCGATAGGTTGTGGGATTTTAAAGGAGTAGATGGGTTGGCTACAGGCGCCAAATTTTCCTTATTCACCCCGCTAGTTGAGGGAACTATGTTTCTGACAGAGGTATTATTATTTGAGGGATCATTTGCTTGGCCTTCAGGAGAAATGTCGGATATAAACGCGTACTCAGGAATTACGTTTCTGTTGGGTGGAAATATTCCACAAGCACGAAATCCTGATGCACCATTATTTTGGTTTGCTGATTTTCCCCACGCTTTGCCTAACAAATCTCCAAACTGCAGTCGTCCTAATTTTCTGCTGTGGTTATTTCGAATCCATACGTTGGTTTCATTATTAAAATAAGATTTTAAGGACTTAAAAAATGCCCTATCTAAGGGTTGTAAATAATGAGTACCTAGTGTGACTAGGAAAACAGAGTAGAATGATCTCATTGGTCTCGCAAAATTCCAACATCTCTATGGAAGTGCAGTGTGAAGTGTGTCCGTCCAATAACAGAATCACTGCCCCGGGAGGTTTTCTAGGAAAAAAATGTTCTTTCAACCATTTGTAGAAAAGATCAGTGTTGACATAACTTGATTTCTCATTCATGTAAACTTCACTACCCGGAGGCATTCCATCAGCAAACTCGGGCTTTCTGTTTTTTCCTTTAAAAATTGCAACAGGTGGAATAAAATTGCCTTCTGCGCTGCAACAGCAAATCTAAGAAATATTTTCTCCTTTTTCAGCAGAAGTTAACTGTGGAACTGTCTTAGAACCCCGCATTGCAACAACGTGTGAGGGTTTATTATTTAAATGGAGACCCGTTTCATCCATATTAAAAACTTTGTTTGGATTATTAATGAAGTCATTGTCCTGAAATAGTGTCTCCAATAAATCAAAAAAACCATCAACTTCTTGTTTCGTCATTCCTTTAGCTCTTTGTAGAGATACTCCTTCTGATTTTCTTAAAGATATTTCCGGATTTCTTCTCATAAAAGATTTAACCCAATCGTAACCTGCTTTACCAGAGTCCTTATTAAAATTATGTTTAAGATTCATACTCTCAGCTAAATTAAAGGCCATTACGCGTAAATCATTAATGGTTGGTGCAAATCCACGACTTTGCAATTTCTCAATATGTTTGACAATCTTTTTTTCATTGTCTCCAAACAGAGAATCGGGTCCAAGACGTCCTTTTTTAGTATTGCCCGAGGAAAACCGTCGACGAAGGGTCCTGTACGGAATATTGAATTCTTTACTGGCTTGGTTAAAATTTAATGTTCTGTTTTTTACAAGGGTGATTGCTTTTTGTAAGTCAGCTTCACTCCATGTAGCTCTATTAGAGCCCGATGGCTTCCTTGTGTACTTATTCGGCATCTGAATATAATAAAAGCAACAATTATTTATTGGGCATCTCACCCTGAAAAATCATTGGGCGTCTCTCCCGATTGTCAGGAAGAGATGCCTAATGTTCCTAAACACAGAACAAAACGCAAGACAATAAAAAATGGCCTCGTGTCAACAAAACGAAACCATATTGTAGGTTATAAAACAATGTTATTATCATTTGCATGAAATTGAAGAAAAAAAACTAGAACAAAATGTCTCTGAAATACTTTTCTGACATTTTATGTAACTGTACTTACCGTATTTTACGAATAAACACCAAAATAATATATTTAAAATAATCTAATCCCTTGTAGAAACTTGCGCTATGACATGTGACTTTCAACTGACGCAATTAGGATGCGTTCCGGTTCACGCAATTTTTTTATTTCTTTTTTGTAATTCAGTAGGCATCTATCCCTTATGGGCATCTCTCCCGGATTTACCCTATATTAAGTTCGAAGCTGCTCAAAGGGCTATTAAGTGAGAGAGCAATGCTCGGAGTTTCTAAGCGAGGTAAGATTTGAATCAAAGCAAATCAATTTATTTGCTTAGTGAAATAGTGTACAATATGGTTGGTTTTATGTAAATTGAGAAAGTTCCGCATTACATGACACCGATACCAAAAGATTCATCAAAGAACTAAAATCACCCACATGGTTCGTATTGCCACATATTGGCCGCAAGACCCATAGCCGATAGGGCAGACAAATCCTCGAATTGAGGCCACGTACCTGGAAGCACAGTGTGGGACGCCATCTCCCAGGTGGATCACGACTTGAAGATGTTCACCGATTGTAGATGGATGAGAAGAACCGAATATCCTGGGTGGTAGCAAGTTTTAGGATTGATCCATTAGTGGAGGGGCATAGGTTTGTGGTGTGGCATAAATATTTAAAATAAATATATTTTTTAAATATTTATATACAACCACGTGAAAGATGTGTTATAATTAAGGTGCAAACGTACAAATATGCCACTTTAATGTTGTAATACTATGTTTCCGTATGTATTATACTTGGTAACCCTTATTTAAATAAATAATAATAATAATAATTTATTTATTTCATACTACAAGATCCATATTTAATTCTTTAGTGTTAGTAACAATTTTCAATATATAGACTATGTTAGTCCTAATTAGTAAGATATTGTTACTAATTATACATATATACATGTATGTATATGTATACGTGCACACATGCATATACATACATACACACACACATAATTTAAATAAATGACATAACTGCTCAACCTAAAAGTGTCGTCTCCAGTATCTGTAACACACATATTCCAAAGTCATACCTAGCATAGTAACAAACAGGCATTTAATTATAATTTAATGCTCAAGAAAGTGGCGATTAGTCACAGGCACAGTCAAGTAAAATTATTTATATTATATAATATATACAAATAAGTATACCTACGGTTCTAACAGCTAACAGTATTTAAGGAGCGTCCCGCGCTCTCTTTCCACACACCGATCCGTTCGCCAACATGCCCGCTGTACCCCTCGTGTTCGCCGTTGCTGCACTGTACGCTGCAGTTGAAGCACAGGAGGAATGTGGAGATGATCAATACGGTGAGATTCGACAATTAAATAGAGTTATAGTTTATAACCGCGGCTTCCTTACCATACCATCAGCCTATGTCCACTATATAGGCTTTTACCAAGGCTCGTCACCAGGGCCGTCTTTACCAGGGGGTGCAAGGGGTGCGGTGCACCCGGGCGCGGAGCGCCCGGGGGCGCCTGTCGACCGCTGAATTTTTGGATATTTCATTGAACTTAACGCCATTGCACAGTTTTATATACTTGTTACTTACGACAAATATGTATGCGCAAGCAAAAAAAAAAATAGTCATTAACAATAATATTTTTTTTACTTTTATTACGCTTTCGGCACTACACAAATAACAATTTTATTTAATACAACACGCGCGCGGCAAAATCTCTAATCCAAAGACAGTGTATGTATGTACGTTTGACATGTTGCCGCCCGGTAGCAAAATGATCTCTAAGTCAATAGAGTGTAAGTTCATTTGAAATGGGCGCGCGGCGCGGCACCTGTGCGTCTGTCATAGGCGAGTAATTGCGCCCTTTGACATTGCCGCCCGGTCGCCCGCACTTGAAGCAAAATGATCTCTAAGTCTAAGTCAATAAAGTGTAAGTTCATTCATTTGAAATGGGCGCGTGGCGCGGCACCTGTACGTCTGTTGCGTCCTTTGACATAGCCGTCCGGGCGCTCGCACTTAAAGAGAAATGATCTTTAAATCACTAAAATTAGGTGTAAGTTCATTTGAATTTACAGCGCGGCGCGCGGCGGCTATGTAGGTAAGTGTCGGTCAGTGATTGATCTGATTTCTTCTTTTAAGTAATTGAATTCGTTAGCTCATTTCATTTGCGACAACCGGCGAATTAGCACGGAAGTTCTTAGAGAAAAAATATAAAGGTAAGTCAATTTTATTTTTTAAGTGTTAGTGTTAGGTACATTACAATCATTATCATCACATCATCATCATCACATCATTTGTTTATGAGAGAGAGTCATGACTGTTTTGTTTATTTGTTTATAATTGCAAAAATACAAATTCTTAGTGTTAGTGATTGATAAAAAACTACTTACTTTATTTAGAATAAAGAAAGAAAAATTAAATACTAAATTGAAATTTGATTTTATTGTAGATGGCCGAATTAGGGGATAAAAAGAAACCATCGGGTGCTCAAAATAGAAAAAGGAAACTGGAGAAAGAAGAAAAAATTAAAAAGCTAACTTCTCCGATTGACTCTTTCTTTCGACCTGGTAAGTTCAGTCAGTTGGTACCATAAATAAAACATCTGAAGTGGCATAAACAGTGACAGAAGTCGCTGGTGTATCCTGCCTGGGTTCCTACCTACTTATTATTATTACACTTCTTATTTTTTGTATAAGTTACCTGTAACTGTATACCTAATGAGTCTTAAATAAAGTAGGTTTTTATGATTATGACAATATATCTAACTAATTTTTTTTTGCGGATTGCGCACCCGAAGGCGCAATGGTTAGTAACTAACACTCACTCTTGTGCCAAAGGTCTCGGGTTCGAATCCCGGCCGGTGCAATATTTATTTAAATACATACCTTCTCAGACCTTGTGTTAAATTTTTGTATTGTGTGATATGTCCAACACGCGTTCCAATCGTGGAGATTATGGCAATAAATAACCCCATAGTTTTGGAGCCTCATGTCTAACAGTGGACTGGACTGTCTGTACTTATATCTGTACTTATATGGCTTGTGTGTTTGTGATTTGTTTTTGGGGATTATGAATTATGTTTTTTCATGAAATAGCCGCAGGCGAGATCCGCCAATCGCAACTAAAGTATTTTAATTTCTTACTGTTTGCGCATAGAGCGTGCGTAAGCGCCTCGGCAATTACACACTGAGCGCGCTCGCCCGGACTAACGGATTAGACTATGCCCGATTGCCCGCCTTAACTTTAAGGCGCTGTTTTTAATGTCCTAAAATATTATTGCGTGGCCCTATTACCACACTTGGTTACACAAATTGTTGACTATCTTATGTTTTTTTAGGTACATCTTCGTCAACATCCACCCGACAGTTAGAAGAGACAGTCAACTTGGAAGAGAATGATCCTGCTCTCTGGCCGCAAGTAATACCCGATAATTTAAGATTATTTTTAACAGAACGTGGACCGATTCAGATAAAAAAAACCAACTATCCTTCAGATAGTAACATGAGGTCGTTTTCAGATACATATTACAGTAAAAAGTTACAAAACAACGAAATTATTCATCGAGTTTGGCTTGTATATTCCACATGTACTGATTCTGTATTTTGTTTTCACTGTAAGCTTTTTAATAATAATGTCACTGCATTTAATGTCCCCACTGGTTACAAAGACTGGAGGCATTTGTCGAGAAATATAGAACGACATGAAAAAAGTTCAGGGCATATATGTTCTTTAAAAAAATATTTGGATCTAAAAAATGACTTATTGAAAGGGCAAACAGTAGACTCGGTAAATCAAACTGAAATAGACCGCGAAAGAAAGAGGTGGACGGCAGTTTTGGAAAGGATAATCGAAATTATAAAATTTTTGGCAGGTCAAAATATAGCATTTAGGGGCACAACCGAGAAGTTGTATGACCCAAATAATGGTACACTATCAGAACACATTGCTCGAATTCAAACAGCTCAGCATCGCATGCCACATTATCTTGGTCATAACATTCAAAATGAACTGATTAGTATAATTGCTGAAAAAATTAAAACGACTATAATTAGTCTTCTGAAGCAATGTAAATACTACTCTGTAATTCTAGATTGCACACCTGATATTTCACACCAAGAACAACTTACTGTTATTGTGAGGTTTATTTATTTAAATCCATCGACAAAACGCGCTGAGGTACGAGAACATTTTTTAGGGCCGGACAAGGGTTGGCGACATATTTGTTAGATTTCTTAAAATCATGCGATATTGAATTAGATGATTTGCGAGGCCAAGGATATGATAATGGGGCCAATATGAGGGGGAAAAATATAGGCCTCCAAAAAAAAATATTGGACATGAATCCTCGTGCTTTTTACGTACCGTGTGCTGCTCACTCCCTTAATTTAGTAGTAAATGACGCCGCTAAAAGCTCATTGGAAATTACAAACTTTTTCTGTATTGTCCAAGAAATCTATGCATTTTTTTCAGCATCCACATCACGCTGGGATGTAATTATGAAACAGATACCTACTTTGACATTAAAACCTCTTTCAAATACGCGTTGGGAAAGTAGATTTGATGCTCTTAGAGCACTCCGTTTTAACATGGATAAAATTTACGATGCATTATACTATATTTTTACAAATAACAAGTATGACAGCGACACAAAAAACACATCGAGTTCATTAATAGCCAAATTAAAATCTTATAGATTTATATGTTCAGTAGTCATATGGTACAATATTTTACTAAAAATTAATATTGTAAGCAAAAATTTGCAAAAATCGGACGTAATTATTTCAGAAGCTACCAAAATGATTATTCTGGTTAAAAAAGATTTGGAGAAATACCGCACCGATAGCGCGTTTGAACAGTTGTTATCTGATGCAAAATTAATTGCTGAAGAATTAGAATGCGAAACAGAATTTAAAGAAACTGCTCGTCCACATCCCCGAAAAAGACATTTTGATTACGAGGCTGTAGATGAGCCCATTTTAGACCCAACCAACAAATTTAAAGTATGTTTTTATTTTTTTCTACTGGACACTGCTATTTCGAAATTAAATGAGAGATTCGATTTGCTGACGGAACACAATTCAGTTTTTTCACTCTTCCAAAACATTGAATGCTGGAATAAATTAGAGATGCATGAAAAAAAATCTCAGTGTTATCGGCTCCAAGAAAAATTAACATTTAAAAATAGATTTGATATTGACGGGGAGGATTTATATAATGAATTAGAATTGTTGGCAATATTTTTTCCCAATGCATCAACAAGTACTCCCACTGATATTTTAAGCTATATATATTCTAATAATTTAATTTCTTCATTTCCCAATATCTCAACAGCTCTCGTATATATTTAACACTGCCTGTTACAGTAGCAGAAGGTGAAAGATCCTTTTCAAAATTAAAATTAATAAAAAATTATCTTCGTTCAACCATGACCCAAGACAGACTGACAAACTTAGCCATTATAAGTATAGAATCCAAAATTGATATAAAAATAAATGATTTAATTAAAATCTTTGCCAACTCAAAAGCAAGAAAAATTGAGTTTGTTTGATGTTGTTGACAAAGTTTTAAGTTTAATTTTGTTTTTTAGAGTAATAAATAAATAAATTATCAAAATTACGTGTATTGTGTTTTCTTGGTTGACTAGGACCCCTTTCATACTGTAGTGTGTCATCGGTCGCGTGCCACGCTGCAGTGTAAAAAAAACGAGGGCGCAGGCTGAGTCCCGCACCCCGGCGCAGAATAGACTTAAGACGGCCCTGCTCGTCACCACCCACGATCGTCGGCTTTTCTTCTTTAAACTTATGTGTATTATTGTGTCCATACAAACATGGCTCACGTTCTTCCTCAGTCCCTTACTGAGATAAAGAATTTCACCACTTTTAAATACCTCTTTCCAATCCAATTTGTCCAAAATGTAAAGAAACATGACGGCTTGAAGTGCGTGTTAGTTACCTCACATTAAATAGTGACGTGATAATTGTTACATATCCATTACTTGATTCATCAAGACTGTAAGTTTACTCTAGATTTAAAGCTAAATATTGAGATATTTCATTGATTTGGTTATGTTTTTGGCAAATTAGATTAGAACAGATTATAGACTGGTACTCACTTTCAGTTAATCTGTTCGAATGTTCTTGAATCTTCGATTTTATTACGCTTATATTGATAGCCTTCTAGAACTACCAATCGTTGTTTATGCTCGTCACTCCTACCTTTTCAATGACGCCAATAATCATCTTCCATAAATCAAATATTTGTGTGAACTTTTGCTGTCAAATTTAAAACGTTAATAAAAACGGTACTTTTAAGGCTCGCGCATATTAAAGTGGACCGCTACATAACACGATAATTTATGTCAGCTGTTGACATTCAAATCTTCACCTCGCCGCACAGTGAATAACTTTTGAATTGCGTTCGTAACTATGCCCGTTCAGCGCACATTGAGGTGGGTCGCGTCACAGCGCATAATATTGACGCATAAATACAGCTAGCAAGCGATCCGCTAGTGCGCTGCGCTGCAATGATATGCGACCCGCATCGGGCGGTTTATACTAGGGATGTGATTTTAATGTTAATCGATTATTTTTTCAAATAATCGATTTCTTAAAATCGATTTTTGAAAGCTCGAAAACACAATAACTTTCATTAATATAAATAATTCACACAATTAATATCAAACAGCTGGTGTTTGAACGGTGTTTTTAGTTTTGAGAAGAGAAGTTTTTTTTTGTTTATTTCGTTTTCGTTTATTTTTATTTTAATAAAGTATTAATATAATTTCTATGTCGTCTATTCCTTAAAACTAACGTTTATAAAACATGACGGCTGAGGCCGATGTGGTTATTTCCCAGTAACCCGTGAGTACTTCTTTGTCCTGGGAAAAAGCTATCATAGATAGATACCACACCCAACCCAATTATTGATACCCATATTCCTTCGTCTTAAGACCTTAAGCTTGGTTTTATTATTATAGAGTACTTAAAAAAAATATCGATTTTTTCCGAAAAATCGATTTATAAGTAGCGAAGCAAAATCTATTATTAATTAATCGATTTTTTTCATTTTATGTCACATCCCTAGTTTATACACAGTATACAAAATGATTTATATAAAATGTATAAAAATGATTCAGGAAGATTTTTGCAACAATATGCGCTGCGGTACGGCCCGCCGTAATATATTATGCGAACCTTTCTAATAAAAATACTTCGCCTATAATAGGAGTTTTCAATGTTACTGAGTATATAAAACACGAAAATATAGGTATCGGATATTAGATTGACAATCTTTTGCATTGTCACTAAATGTCACAAATATATTTTTTATCTACTAACGTACATCGGTTAATTAGAAGCTATTAAATTATGAATTTTTCGAATCGTTTCTTTACATGAGAAATGACTTTTGACGATTACAATTTGAATCTATATCATACGTATGGAAAAAAAGAGAAATATTACGTCTCGTTTCCAAATGTAAGTACCTACTGTAACCTAAACCGTCACCAGACCTTTCAGCACCCACTGCTGTAGTGTTAGAGGGGAAGAGTGCTCGCTGGATGCACTCGACTGGTCACGTTACCCATCTCTCATAGAAGACTACCTTGAAATGTACTGCATTTCCCACTTTATCTTATTTCAAAATGTAAGTACGTGGTAAGTATGCCATATGAGTGTGCCATAGGTAGTGAGTGAGAATGAGATATGCTAGAGCCCAGTTCCATCCCACCCTATTGTATCCTTCCCCATTTTCACAACCCATTTTCCAAATTCATTCCTTTGTCTCCAAAAGTTCGCAGCACATTCCGGGGCTCGCCAACTATGGCATTCTGAACTGATGTTTGCATGTATTAGGCATGTCCATATACGACAATATCCACATACCATTATGTGGACTGTATGCTCGTCTGCCACCTTTTTTCCATATGAAAAAAGAAAAAAAAATGTCTCACCACATACTTCTATGTCAAATCTTTGAAAACGCAACACCTAGAACAGTTATCCTCCCATTACTAAATTGTGTACAGTCCTGGCAACACCCAGTAAAAATAAAACATACAAACATTTCGTACAGAGATCTCACACATTTCATTCCACGTTTTCAGTTATGCGAGAAACATGGTAAACAACTAATAGGAGTGTACGCAAAGGTGTGCGATGACATACAACCTGATGTTCAAGTCGACCCTCACAACAAAGTCACGGTGCACCGTCATGGGTCACTCGCAAAACCAACTACTGTTTGGATGAAAATGTACTGCTCTTATGGTTATTTTGATCAAAAATGAAATTCTAGCAGTAAGGGTATGATGAACAGAAGTCGTAATATGTGATATTAGACAAATTGTGAAACTAAAAAAATTCATGAACTTTTTCTGTCAATAAATTTAAATGAGGTGATTCAATTATGTGTTTGTTTCATTATACATCTACTTTTATACTGTCCTCTTCTAATACCACTGAATAAAATTTAAAAGAAAAAGCGAAAAAACTAAATAAGTTTATTCGCAAAAATATAAGCAATTAACTACTAATTACATTTGTTTATATGTATAAAACTTGAAAATCATAAATTGTAACAAAAATATTAAATTATAAAACACTCATTGTATTTTTTGAAACAATAAAAATCTATAACACAACTAAATAAAATAATTCTCATCGCTGACAACAGATGGCGCTGCATGAAAGGCTACACAGTTTAGTTGCGCGCGCTTCTACATACTTTCTAACTTCGACTTGTAGGCCAAGAATTCTTGTAACCGTCCGAATATAGCTATACTGTTGTACATCTTATCACTATGTCTTCGGAACTGTGCACTAGCATAGCTATATTGCCAATTACTGCGTTGTCTACATCTGTCCTTGAATTCTACGGGGAATAAGACTGCATACGCACTTGCGGCTAACCGCCTTTGCAATCAGCCGCGGGTAAACGGCAGAAGGGCAAAAGGCGGTGAACCGTTATAGTGCGCATTATCGACGGCGTAACATACAAATTATGTTCATGCGGCTAGCAGTGCGGTTGACCGCAAAGGCGGTTAGCCGCAAGTGGCTATGAACCCTTAGGCATAGAACTGTCAACTTGTGTGCGCTAAGGACCAATAATGTAAGGAAACTATCTTTGTAAAACGCTTATATTGATTGACATTAAATATTCACACAGACAGGTAGCTACAAACACCTTACTGCATACACAATACGTACTTGCCATTATACCACTTTTTCATTTACGAGTATTTAGTTTTTTCTTCACCCTTTTACACAAATGCACATACACATGCATACATACCTAAATACACATATATACATACACTTACCTAAGTCTAACGCGATTGTTCATTGTATAAATAAGCCCATGGGCTACAATAATTACCAATGTTGCATTGTACTATGTATACAATGCAAAATCGCGTAGAACCTGTAAAGATGTTGGGTCTCTCTGCGTTTTCTACCGCCTATCTGTATAATCGGTAATGTTCTGACGAGCTGTTCAATATGATGCGACTTCGGGTTTTTACCATCGCACCGCTCGTCATCGCCGTGCGGTTCATCTGCAGTTCCTTGACGTAGAGTCGATGTGTACAGTGCGGTCAAAAAGACACTTTATCCCGCGAACCCGAAAGTTGTCTAATGAACTGCCAGCTGAAGTATTTCTGTTACGCTGCGACATAGGGCTCTTCAAGAAAGCTGTGTACAGGATTCCACAAGGACGGCAGCGCACATGCACCCGTGTTGCAGGTGTCCACGGGTGGCGGTGACCACTTACCATCATCTGGCCCGCCCGCTCGTTTGCCATCTATTCTATAAAAAAAGTAACCTCCATTTTTGACAATAATCTTAATTTATATGTATAATAGGTTCCTGTTTTGCTGTGAATTTTATTTTATAGAAAGAAGGCAGCTGACGGGCGAACAGTCCACGTGATGGTAAGTAGATACTGTAACCCAGGGGTGCTCAAACGGTCGATCGCGATCGACTTGTCGTTCGCGAGTGCTTTTTGAGTCGATCTAGAGAAAAAATATCCGATATAGAACTATTCACAGATTTTGTTTTAGTAGGTAGGTAATTAAAACAAAATGTAATGAATAAACAACTAAAATTTATTCGATCCACAATTAGGCCAGAATAAACCCTTCATCACTTTCTTTTATCGTAATAACCCCCTACTAGCGGCAAAAGGCGGCTTTACCAAAGGAACGCGCGGTACTTGTCAAAGAGAAGCCGCGTTTTTTATTCCCGCCGATTTTTCTAGAAACTTCGGGCGGCGTGTTTGGCGGGAACATTCGAGACTTCGTTCGCGCCGATATAAATGTTGCGCCTGCAGGAATAGGAGTCAGTCTGAGTTGTAACTTGAAGGCGATTCGTCGATACCAAGTTTATTAATAAATAGTACAAAATGAGTGCGGCGAAGAAAAGTAAAACGTATCATTTTAATAACGATTGGGAGGAAGAATTTTTCTTTTATATGGTAAAGGATAAGTGCATTTGTCTCATTTGCCGTGCGTCAGTTGCAATACCTAAGCATGGGAACTTAAAGAGTGTTAACGTGGCTAGTCAAGTACGCACAGCAGCTGTGGAGTTACAGCGTGCACACTTCCCCTCCGGAGTATATACAAGAGAAACTTATAAAATTACAATTTCATACGATTTTACAGCTATAAAACAATATCAAATATTTATTCATTCGAAACTAATTTGTTATTATTTTACAATTTTAAATTTAATCGGCATTTAGTCGCGTTAATTACTTTTAATTTTTAAGCGTGAAATTAAACCATGCATTGTAGTCGATAAACGAATATATTTTATACTGACAGACGTCATCTTTACTTCTTTTTTATGACAACACAAAAACATAGAAGTCAACCTTCTTTAACTGGTTGATCATAATTATTCGGAATCAGCCCCTTGTGGCCGACTCCAAATTAAGCGCGATACGCGCATTACAATATTAATCAAAATCAGAAATCAAATTGCAATCAGTTTCAATGTATACGAACATATGTACACCTACCTGTGGCGTCTGTTGCGCAGAAATTGGCGAAGTCCGCAAAGACGTGGAGGTCCTCACCAGCTGGCACACTTTACATTCACTATATTTCGAAGCCGAGGGCACAACGAAAGTTTATTTCTACAAATTATTTTATAGGTTTAATGCGTCCGAAAGCCGACCGGCCGCCCAAGCGAGATCCGAAGCGCGAGTCTGTGTGTGTTGTGTTGCCACCGACAAAACGTCAACACTACTTTTTAAATTTTGACTACCAAAGAGGGCAATTCCGAACATAATAATTGTTATGTAAACTGACGATTTATTATCGCCGATATAAAATAAATATTTATTTAGTATTTATTATCATATATTTATTATCGCCGATATTTCGATCCAGTGGCCTATAATAAATCGTGACAATTATTATGTTCAACTATTTATGTATCTGTACTCTTTATATACGACTATGATTATTGATTACGAATAAAATACTTTAGGAATTACATCTTGTTGCAACTACTTTTTATATTGACGGGAGATAATCATTTTTGATGGACAGAAAATTGATTAACCAATACGGCGGTGTTAAGATTTATGCAAAGGTCAACTATTGGACGTACATTATCAACATATCATACAGTGAGCTTTGTTGATTCAAGAAATAATATGTGAGACGAATAAAACTACTGACCATTAAAAATTCGGTGTAAAATAAATCCTTTTGTTTTGTTTCAAATAAATTTTCATTTAAAATTTCATATGGTAATTTGTCTGGTACAAGAACTATCGTTTAGTTATAATTTAATGCAATTATTAATCAATAATACATTGGTCACAGGCACCAATTAAACTAAAATGATTTACGTGAGTATTTATGTATAAATTCCAATTATTAAGAGTATATAAGTATTGTCCCGATCCTTCCTTCCATACATCGACTCGTTCGCCAACATGCTCGCTGTACGCCTCGTGGTCGCCGTTGCTGCACTCTACGCTGCAGTTGAAGCAAAGATGTGTGGAAATGATCTACACGGTGAGTTTTGAAAACTATTATAAAATATGAACGTAAGATTTTTTCTCAAAATATTTCTTACATGTTATTTTAATATATTCTGTTTTTATCCAAAAATATTTTTATCCACGAAATCCAAAAATAAATTTATTTATTTATATACTGAATGTCACATTATAGTACAAAAGGCAAGCTTCATGCCTTAAGGCATTCTCTTCCAGACATAACCAATACAAAAACGTTAAAAACAAAATAATGGATGTGCTGTGTCAAGATTTTTTCCATAGAAAAAAGGCGGCAGAAGAGCATACAGTCCACCTGATGGTAAGTGGATACTGTCGTCCATAGACATTCGCGATACGTGTCAACATCAGTCCAGAATGACAAACGTTGGCACGCCTCCGGATGCGCTGCCTACCTATACTATACAGATATTCATCAAAAGCTATCAAAGTATTCTTATGGAAACTATTTTTTATATAAGTGATGGCAGGCTAGTGGGCGAATTACATGATGGTATGTGGTCACCGCCTCCAATAGACACCTGCAACACCACGGCATGCGTATGCGCTGCTGACCTTGCAGCATAACGGCATAGCGGGAAGACCCCTTCTAGCAGTTCGTTCCAATTGTTTCTTTACAGGACAAATAACGTTCAATGAAATTCGTTCCGCTACATACACGGCAAATCAGTGGTGAATGATATTATAATTCTAAATGTAAGTATATATAAACATATTTTTTCACGTACTTGTACGTCAAATTCTTCGCAATGCAAAGACCTGAACAAAAGTTGTGCTCATCATGAATTATTTACAATTCTGGAAGCAGCCAGACTTGAGGAATCATACCATAATATACCAACAGCCTTAAATCTGTCCACTGCTGGATTTAAGCCTCTCCCAAAGCTCACCACCACACACGATCTTCGACTCTTCTCATCAAACCACCATTGAAGAACTTCTTCAAGTCGTCGGTCGATGGCATCCGGCACTCCGCTTCCCGTGGCTTCCATTCGAGGACTCGTTCACTCCAACGGTTATTGGTCCGGTGTTTAATACGATCTGCCCAATCAGCATGCTGATTCTATAAACTATGTCGGTGACTACAGTTCCTTGGCGTGAAGACAGCAGTTTATTATTAAAAAAAAATCGTTGGAGAAAACATCCATACATTTCTCACATATTTCTTTCCATGTTTTCAGAAATGTAAAGAAGATGATAAAATACTGGTGGGAGTGTTTGTGGAAGCTTGTGATGACTCGCCACCTGACGTCCACATCGAGTCGCTCGAGAAAGCCATAGTATACCGTTCTGGTTTGATGACAGAACCAGCTCCTGTGTCGGTCATAGAGTATTGCATTGATAAATCTAACTCTGAACCTGCCGGGATTTTTAGAATGCATTCAAGAACTCCGAAAAAACCTGGCAAGTTGCCAGTTTGGTTAATTTACGGATAAACTTGTAAAAGTCTGATCATATCGACGATGTAAATCTCAATTGGCGCAAGTGACATTTTCAGAAAATCCGTTTTATATATATTTTTTTCCTCTATTTTAGCTTTTGAAATAAGTCACTTACCTCGAAGAAAACAGCTATTTATACAACAAATTCTAAATTAAGAGACAGTTATTTTACTCGTTGAATTGTTTTAGTGTCTAAAATCCTGCTTCGTCCCTTCCGCCAATTAACATTTACACCGTTCGATATGATGGTTAATTTAAACATTCTGAAATCAATAAATAAAGTTACATGACTAATGTAATGCCATTTGTTCTCTATTTCTCTTCATTTGCCGAAAAATTCTCTGTTGTTTCGTGTTTAAATATGTCAGTTTGTATTTTCCTTTATAACTGTAGTGTCTTCTAAATTTTCTTGTAACTTTCTGTTTTTTGAATAAATGTTTTATCTATCCACCTATCTACCATATCTCTATCCACGTTCCTACTTCATAGACAGCGATGCAGGTTACAGCTGTTGAATATACTTACAGTAATTCCTTGGAGTGAGTCAACAATACCCTGGATAATACCGTGCATGGAGAAACTGACCGCCTCACTAGTTGTAATCGTACTTTCAAATGGTGCTACATTGACTACAGAAAATTTTAGTACAATATTTTAAGCAAGTCAACGGGTGTAAATAGATAAGGGTTTTATACGACTGCAGCAGAGGATGCTAAAAATATCAATTTTAGATTTTCATTTATTAATAATAACTTACAATTTATAATATTACAACTCAAGTATTAATATGAAGAATGTGCGTCTTGACCGATGTTAGGTCTAAGTCAAAGTATCTGGAAATCCTACGAGCGTGTTGGCGGGAAAGACGCGACGTCATTGCAAGGCACGCAGCGCGATGAAGCTATTCGTACACGGTGCCGTTGTTATGCGACTATTGAGGGCGATGCCTATGCAGCGATCTACATATCTTGGGCATACGTAACAAACTCTTTATTGCACATCAAAACAAAACAACACAATAGCAGACATTGTAAACACAATATGCACAAAAGGAGGTCTTGTCGCTAAAAGCAATGTCTGCCAGACAACCTTTGAATCGAGAGGAAATAAATATTTTGATTAGAGATAGATCCTATTGAAGAGATAGAAACATGGTACTATTGTAAAACCGAGCAACACATAATTACATAATACTCGCATATACATAATTACATAATATATACTTACAATTACAATAAATGCTTCTGAATTCCCAAACATTCTAGAGAATACGAGTATCTACACAATATCTGTTTAAATTGTAGTTTATTGTAATTTGTTAGAGTTTTTGCACGCCTTGTTACAGCAGAATGTGTAGCATCTGATTAAAATTATCACCTGTTTTGTACACACATTTGCCTTGCCACATTTTGTACCTTGCCACAAGGTCCCATTATTTTAGAATAGAAATATGTAAATTCACTTAGAAGATAATAGACATGGATACAGCGAAGCGCAGGCTGTGCTGCTTTTACACGCCGTGTTACAGCAGAATGTGTAGCATCTGATTAAAATTATCACCTGTTTTGTACTCACATTTTGCAAATAAACTACTATTATTATTATTAAAATATTTTCCAAATAATAGATTACAATATGAAACTGAATCATATGTACATAGTTCTAAGGTATCTTTGGTACGGTCGATGAAATACCGAAGCTTCTAGTTGCTTAGAACTGCAATCTTATACAAGCAGTTCTCCCAAAATGATACTTAGGAAGGTATATATGTAATAGCTTTAAAAACTATATAATATAGTAGAATTACAGTGAAATAACGATATCATACCAAGTCTCATCACCGCCCTCTCTCAATAAAGGCAAGGCTCACCACCACATAAGATCTCCGGCTCTTCTAATACAGCCCCTATTGGCAAACTTCTACAAGTCGTCTGTCTTGACCAGAGGGTGTACCACGTTGCACTTCCCGGTATGTGGTCTCGATTCAAGACATCAAGACTCATCTACCCCCGAAATAAAATTACAGCACCTAAATCTGAAAGAAATAAAACATGACTAAAGAAGTTTTATTTGACGTGTCTATGACATTCTTATGACTAGTAAACAAATACTTCCTTGTAGTAGAAAACCATATAAGAAACTAATGTAGGCATATTGGGGGGTAGATTTTTAAGTGGCCTGTAATTTTGGGGGTTTTATTTATTATTTTCGATTAATTGCCGTAGCCGTACAATAATAAAGCTTCACGGACCTGAAAGCTGTCTGGTGCACCCGAAGTGTTCTGCCGGCGCCGGCCCTTGGTCTCCGGTGTTGGCACTTAAAGACACTAATGCACGCACAATAAGGAAATTGACGTAAAAATAGAAGATTGAGTAGGAAGTTCCGCTAGGAAGTTTTGAATATGTTGTCTAGCCGAGCGCTACTTCCTCGATGCACCGACATCGCGTTGCCGTTCACAAAGACATCTGTCTATTCTTTCCACTTCATTGAGACTTGCTAATAAATCAATGAAGCTGGTTCTTGACAAGCGGCGGCAATCAATCGCTCGTCCACATATATTTAACGAAGAATCAACAACATGGACCTCTCACTTAAATAATAACAAGTTTATAGAATATGGAATTATAGAATTTAATTATAGAAGTACCACCAGTTGGACACTCTTGATTCCGTCCAACGACGCGCTATCCGAATTGTCGACGATCCCACTCTCATAGGTGAATTAGAATCGCTCAGCGTCCGTGGAGATGTTGCGTGACTATCAGCGTTTTCTACCGCCTTTATAATGGGGAATGTTATGAAGAATTGTTAAATTTTAATCCTACTTTGGGTTTTTACCATTACACCGCTCGTCATTGTCGTACTTCCGCACGTCCTTGACATACAGTGTAGTCAAGAAGATACTTTATACAGCGATCCCGAAAGTTGTTAAATGAACTGCCAGCTGAGGTTTTTTTTTTTTTTTATGGACGAAGGTGGCAGACGAGCATACAGTCCACCTGATGGTAAGTGGATACTGTAGCCCATAAACATCCGTGATGCATGCCAACATTAGTCCAAAATGACAAACGTTGGCACGCCCCGGATGCGCTGCCTACCTTTGGATATAGGAATGGATTTGGAGAAATGGGGAATGGGATAGGGGAAATGGGGAGGGATAGGATGGAAATGGGCTCTGGCACATCTCACTCACTACCGAAACACGTACGTACATTAGGGTAATAAGATAAAGTGGGAAATGCCGTACATTTCAAGGTAGTCTTCTGTGAGGAGGTATTTCCGTCACGCTATGACATGGGACTCTTCAAGAGAGCTGTGAACAGGATAGGTAAATCTGCCAACTGTCTGCGAAATAGATCACGAGTGCCGTCGTTAAAAAGTGTATATGAAGTAAATTAATTTTTATGGACGAAGTAGGCAGACGAGCCTACAATCCACCTGATCGTAAATGGATACTGTCACTTATAGACATCCGCGATACATGCCAACATTAGTCCAAAATGACAGACGTTGGCACGCCCCCGGATGCGCTGCCTACCTTTGGAGATATAGGAATGGATTAGAGAAAGGGATTTAGGAGGGATAGGAATGGGCTCTGGTATATCTCACTGACTACCGAAACACGTACGTACATTAGAGAAATAAGATAAAGTGGGAAATGCAGTACATTTCAAGGTAGTCTTCTGTGAGAGAGGGGTAACGTGGCCAGTCGAGCGCGCCCTGCAGTTGTTGGATTGCAGCGTGCACTGGTTTCAAAACTTCAAAACAAAGCAAATTTGTTCGTAGAGAAAGTGCTAAATTCTAATCTCAATCTGGAGTCTAAAATCAAACCGCTTAGTGAAATAGTGAAGACCCAGACTCAGTAACCATTATGTTTGACGTGCCTAAAGTTGAATGTACGTGACAAATAGTAACAGAGGTTAGGAATCCATTGATCTTGTATAGTAATGGTTGCGCACGTACGTGCACATTGTTTTAGTGTGCGTAAACTTGAGAACCCTCAGTTGGGTTCTCAACGCCGCCACAGCTCACATTAAAACAATATACAGTTACGAGTACAACCACAACTAAGTATAACCCGCCTTCTTGATATAAAAGAACTATACTTGTTCTATAGGAGCCTATATCGTCGTATCTACGTTAATTAATATCCAATTTAGACTAATTACGCACAACGCTATCTAGCGATAACGTCAGCAATCCTACTTAGTACTTAAGCAACAAAATAACAGCTTGTAATCCGATCTCTGCAGAAGGCACTGAGGAAACTACTATCAAATGCTATATTAACACAATGAACACAAACTTTTTACATTGTAAGAAATATAATTAATTCGAATTAGTAATCAACAATGTTTAATTTTTATTCCAGCGAAAAAGTAATAAATCTGGGTATATTTATAGATCGAACCCTAGCTTGGGGACTTCAAATCGATGCAGTGAGCAGGAGGATGTTCGCTACGACATGCTCTTTGAAGCGTTTGAAGCTTTGGAATTCCTTCCGACAGACACTAAAATTGCGCTAGTTCAATCTCTACTTTTCCCTTTACTTGACTATGCTGATACCTGTTATCTCGACTTAACGGATGACCAACTCAACAAACTTGAGCGTCTCCAGAATCTTTGCATCCGGTTCATATTTGGACTGCGTAAATATGACAATGTTTCCGAGTTTCGTAATAAGCTCAAGTGGCTTCCAATGCAACTTCGCAGAAATACGCATATACTTTCACTTCTCTACTCTGTACTTTTTAATCCCTTGACCCCACAATATTTGAAGGAGCATTTTGAATTCTTCGCTTCAAAATCCACGTACTTACGTTCTTCTGAAAATTTATATCTTAAATTTCCTATCCATTCTTCAAATTTCTTTACCAACTCCTTCACAGTGCAGGCTGCTTTGGAAGGCTTTGGAACTCCTTATGATCTTATGCACAAATGATGTCTGCCAGAGATCGCTATTAGCGATAAGACCTCCATTAGCGCATTTCATGTGTTGCAATATCTGTTACTGTCTTGTTTTGTTTTGGTGTGCAGTAAAGTGTTTCATCTATTTATATATCTAATGTTTTCACGCTATTTAGTACAAATTTGAAAATGCAATGCGATGCAATTAGTATTTTCAGTATTCCAGTCTTTCACATTGTGCAGTTTTTGTAACACAAGGGTTTAGTACAAATTTGAAAATGCAATGCAATTAGTATTTTCAGTATTCCAGTCTTTCACATTGTGCAGTTTTTGTAACACAAGGGTTTAGTACAAATTTGAAAATGCAATGCAATTAGTATTTTCAGTATTCCAGTCTTTCACATTGTGCAGTTTTTGTAACACAAGGGTTTAGTACAAATTTGAAAATGCAATGCAATTAGTATTTTCAGTATTCCAGTCTTTCACATTGTGCAGTTTTTGTAAAGGGAAAATTTATTACACTTGATTGCATAGTGCAGTCGATTATCTATGGCCACAAAACGCCACGCTGACCAAATGGATTCTCTCTTTCTTTTACTTGGAGTGTGTACTTCGCCAGCGCTTGTGGTAGCGGCTCTGTTATCACTCACTGGTCTTTTACGTCACTCACGGGACGAGATGGAGTGGTACTACTCACCAGCCGACCGACACCACACGGCACAGGCAAAGATAACTTAACATGTAAAGTTACATTTAACAAATACCACAGAATAACTAATAGTACAAGTATAGTACAAGTACCAATACTGCCCTCCTTGTCGCTCATTTACACAAGGAAAATTTCTAGAAAAGAAGTTTCTATAAAAACTGTCAAAAGCATAAACAATTTCATTAGAGCATCATTAACATAACAAAATAAAGTATTTATAGGACTAAAACTTTGTAGCAAGCTTTTTGTATGGAATCATTTTCAACTGTTAGAAATTTCATTAGTTTGAAACGAAATTGAACGCATATATTTTTAGGTATAATTAGGGAGCCCAATGAATCGAATGACCAATAAATTGTTCGTATGCCATAAATTATATTTTTCTTTTATTTGAAACACTCGTTTTCTAATTTCTAATGTAACCCTAACAGTTAACAACCATCTGTGTGTTCAGAGCAACAACCGTTTAATTATAATTTAATGCTCAAGTTAATGCCGATTGGTCACAGGCTCCAATTAAAGAATAAATATTTACATACGTACTCCAACGTTTAGCAATATATAAGGAGCATCCCGCGCCTTCCTTCCATACATCGACTCGTTCGCCAACATGCTCGCTGTACGCCTCGTGGTCGCCGTTGCTGCACTGTACGCTGCAGTTGAAGCAAAGGATTGTGGAGATGATTTATACGGTGAGTTTAAACATTGTTTAAACATTAGAGTTTTTCCTAAGTATTCATAAGATATTATTATAATTATATTGTGTTTTTACTTTGTTTATTTCGTAACAATAAAAAAAGAAGTATACCTAATTGCTACTTATATACTTTAAGAATGTTATCATAGGTTATCAGCATAAAAAGTACCTTAAATGTTAACACGGCACACGAAATATAACAACGACAAGTTTCATTAAAATCCGTCCACTGGTTAATGTGTGACGCGCGTTCAAACAGACATATAAATTTAAAAAAAAATACGAGTTCGAGTATTTACTCGTATTATTGTGAGTCAAAAATTAATTACACTTTACGTTCTACAATTTATTTACACAAAAATAGGAGTTCAATATGTTAAATTGAATATGTACATCATATTATCTCCTCCCTAGTCCTTCTCCTTCACTTGGTCCAAGAAGGATTCGGTTAGTCGCGAAGCCACTTTTGCACCACTTCATTGTCTTGGCACCCATCGCACAGCTACTTTATGGAAGCTGAGCTCGTCGTGGATGATTGGATGGGCAGAACCATGACTGATGTTCAAAGAAGACGGGTTACTATCTCATCGATGGTAACTCGCCTATCCGCCAGCACCATCTCTCGAGCTTGTTAAATCTTGTCGTCCGTTGTGGAGATTGACGGGCATCCTGCTCCCTCTTCGTGCGTCACACTCGTCCGGCCACATTTACACTTCTCGATCCACGATAAACACTTTTACGTGACAAGGCACTGATCCCGTATTGTGATAAAAGTCTACCATGAATTTCAGCGCCTTTCACACCTTCCGACCAGATAAATCGGATTATTGGTAATTATTCCTCTTTATTGCAAACTGCTAGAGGAGCGGACATGTTTACACTGTAACCACCGGAAGGCAACTGACGTCAGTTGGGTCAGATGATCGGGGTCAGATGGCGCACACATGACTACAGTCGTACCAACTCTATTCATGCATGCGTGGAAGACAGTATGACACACTTAAAGGTGTGTTATGATGAAAGTGTAGGTAGATAATTTTTGACTCTTACTCGTTCTTTATATTCCAATCACTTTTTTTTTTAAATATTTAATGGACTTATGAAAACATTCGCCATCGGCTAATCCGGAAATACCCGAACGCGTCATCCATTTCTATGCAATAAAGTATCTCTTAATAAAGTATACAATAAGAGGTACGATAATTCATAAACGTCAATGACGCGATCGGATGTTTCCGGATTAGCCGATGGCCAATGCTTTCGTAATGTATCTTTACAGACTTTATTGTGTGTATTAGATACATTAAGTTCATTAACATATCAAACACATGCTCAGTTCTCTTGTACAAGTATACAGCGACTCATAAAAGCTACTAATATATTGTTTATCAATATATTGCAGGAGAAGTAACGTTCAATGAAGTGCGTTTGCCAGTCCAGTACATACATAGCGACTCGGAAAGGAATGAGATTATAATTCCAGATGTAAGTACACATTTTTTAATAAAAGGAACGTGAGAGACTAACAGACAGTCCACCCGGTTAATATTATTCATAGTGTCGCGCATGGACATCGACGACACTTATCACGAAAATGATGAAGGGTGATACGGCTCTATAAACGCCGTCTGTCTTTGGAGATTCAGGAAAAAAAATGGGAGAAGGATTGGGAAGGATGGGAAATAAAAAATAAAACAGTACCAAAAGTTTTCGTGATCCCAGTACACTCCTACTTCTTCCTTTGAGAGGATGGAATGGGCAGAAATTACTATAAGGATACAAAGAGTTTTCTTTAATACGTTATTTTTTCTACTCGATAGCGCAGAAAGAGTTATGATATAGAAAATACTATAATAGAATGAAAGACTCTCATGAAATGAAATGCATAGTGATGGAAAATGGGCCCCAGCATATTTCACAAAACACGGGTGGAATGGTATTTTACGGCTGTCTTCTGTAAGAGTGAAGCAAATTGGAGAGTTTCGAAATTGTTTCCATTCTTTTTAATATGGCAAATGCACATATGGCCTTCATTTTCGCATGGATACTATTACTAATTAAAAGTCTACTATTGTATAACTGAGGGCTCTGTAGGTCGCAACGAGTGTAAGAGCTGTTACTCTGAAATGTCGCAGTGAGTATGTCGTCTGGTGCGACCTACCACTGTCGCTTGCACAGCATCAGATAAATCGCGCCCAAAGACTTCCGAATATATTCAACTCGACTATAATGACAGCTTCACCACATACTTGTACGTCAAATCCTTAAGACTACAACTTAACGGACAACATATGCACATGCACATTGGATATTGGCCTCCTCATGCTCTCTTGTGAACGAGGGATCGATGGTCTTCAAACGCCACGCAGCGGGTTAGCGAGTCCACTCTTTTACATATGGTGTGGTTCCTCAGAGCTTGAAATACCCGCTTTGTTGGCCCTTATTCGCCTTTTACGATACCCACGAGAAGAGATGGAAAGGACAATTGTTTTCCTATTAATAATTGTCCACAATCATGGAACCAGTCAGAAATAATGTTGATGGATTTTTTTTTATACAGTTCTGTCGTATTTCTCTCCATTTTTTCAGAAATGCAAGGAAAATAATTCATTCCGTGTTTTCAGAAATGTAAGGCAGACGGCAAACTACTGCTAGGAGTGTACGTGAAGGCTTGCGATGATATAACCCCGGACGTCCACATCGAGTCGCTGAACAAAGTCATAGTGTACCGTCACGGTTTGCTCACAGAACCTGCTCCCGTGTGGGTCGTAGAGTACTGCGATGATACATCTAATTCAGCACGCAGATCTTCTGGTAGGTCTGGAGCCAGACCGCTATTAAAATCTCCATCACAACTTAAATCATTCATTTTTATCCACAATTTTTAAACGATTTACTAAAATATTAACAACGATCTGAACTTGTAAAATGTCTTTTTGCCAATAAAATAAAGTGTCGTCATTCAATTATGTATTTTTACATATTTTAATTTTTCTTTCCTGAACTAAATCGACAGCAGCGAATTAGAAACGGACAGGTGCAAAATAAATACAACTGCGCTAAATAAGTACTGAAATGCAGTGATGATAAGATATGACCGACTGATTGGCGCAGTTGGTAGTCACCCTGCTTGCTGTGCTAAAGGTCCCGGGTTCGAACCCCGATCGGATATACATTTGTTTAATTAAAAAATAAGTGACAAATGTATGCTCGGGTCTGGGTGTGCGTTTGTGTTTGTCTTTGTATGTGTCTCCGGACCCACGATACAGGGAATCCTAGAGTGGGCCATTGTGTGTGGCGTTATTTATTATTTATTACAATGAACCTATAGAACATCTATAGGTTGAGTGTGTATCTTTTTGATAAATACTATTGTACAAAGGGTTAGGTAGCATTTCAAAATGGACAGGTTGCCATAATGGTTTACTGAAGATATATCGCTAAGAGCAGGAGTTAGACGTGCTACCGTTGCACCGCGGAGTCCAAGAGCTGCCCTAGATACATACACGTGGAAAACGAAAATATTAATGAACTGTACAAAACGTAACGATAACGTGATGCGCGATCGTGAAAAGCGCCATCTGTTGTCACTCGAATAAAAATGACACATCAATAGATACATGGTCGACAAGGTATTATTTTTTTAAATATTGCGAAGTATAAAAGTTATCTACTCCTATTTTTATACCTATAGTATAGTATATACGGCCAACTGGTCCGGCAAATGCAACGTACATGAAAAATATTTAAAAATGTATCCCTTAAGCTGAATAAATAATTAAAATGAATGTGCACAAATTACTATTAATTTTACGTGAAAATAGGCGAAAAAGAGAAATATGTCAATTACCTTATACATGATATAGCGAAGCGCCTGGTCGATACCACCGGTGACCCCAGGGCCGGCAATTACCTAACTCAGTGTATGGCATAGCCATACAACGGGGTAATGCCGCCAACACGCTGGGTACCTTGCCACAAGGTCCCATTATTTTAGAATAGAAATATGTAAATTATCTTAGAAAATTATTTTAGAATGGATACAACGAAGCGCACGCTGTGCTGCTTTTGCATGCCATGTTACAGCAGGATGTGTAGCATCTGATTAAAATTATCACCTGTTTTGTACTCACATGTTCGCAAATAAACTATAATTATTATTATTAAAATATTTTCCATATAATACATTACAATATGAAACTGAATCATATGTATATGGTTCTCAGGGTTTGAACATTTGGTACCTACGGTTGATGAAATACCGAAGCTTCTAGATGCTTAGAACTGCAATCTTATACGAGTACAAGATTCCAATCTCTACAGTATCTCCCAAAATTATAATTATTCATGAAGATAAGATATTATAGATATGTAATAATGTAGCTTCAAATGAGACTATAGAACCATATCATACCGTTAACCTAATAAAGGCCAGGCTCACCACCACATACGATCTCTCGCTCTCCCAATCCAGCCACTACCGGCAAACTTCTACAAGTTCGGGGTGTAAGAGGCTCACCTACCATCGTCGGAACCTAAGCCAACCTCATCTGCTCGTGGTCCACCCTGCTGTTAACTAACGAGGCAATGGCTAACTGGTCCATGGCCCCTGGAGAAGGAGGAAGCCGACCTCCTGGACTATCTCTTTGCCACAAACTCCACTCTAGACGATAAAGTTGCCTCACCGCCGCCTATCGCGACTCCATGCCGGAAACCTGTTTCACCCAGCGTGATGTCGAGCGAGCTCTAGCATCTGTTGATATACAAAAGTCGAGTGGGCCAGTTGGTATTCCTGCAGTGATGCACAAATTATATACTCCTGGGTTGTCTTTTGCGGAGTAGGAGAGTCGTGTAAGCATCCGTGCTTACACGACTCTCATACTCCGCAAAAAGCTTCCCGTTATCATGAAATGTAGCTCATGTTCACCCTTTGCTTAAAAGGGGTGACCGCACCGATACGGCCAACTACAGGCCAATAGTGATCACGTCCCTCCTCTCTAAGGTGATGGAGCGTGTTATAAACACTCAGCTCCTTGGGTACCGTCAATATGGATTTCGCCATAATCGCTCGGCTGGCGATCTTTTAGCGTATTTAACACACCGCTGAGCTGACGCTATTGGAGAGTAGAGACGAGGCTCTAGCTGTTGGCTACCATCTTTCGGGATACCCGAAGGATTATGCGAATGGGTTGCAAGTTTCCTGACTGGACGGAGCATCAGAGTTGTTATCGATGGTAGCTGCTCCGACACCATGTCTATTAATGCTGACGTCTCGCAAGGCTCCGTGATATCCCCAAATCTATTCCGTCTGCATATCAACGACCTGTTGCAAATTGCTGACATACGTTGCTATCCAAGTGACAGCACTGAGGATGTGTTTTACAGGGGCCGCGCCAACATTCATCGGGTATTAGTGGATGAGAGTTGCGTCAGACTTGTGTCTGAAATCTAAGACAGTTTAGATCAAGTCTCGATTTGATGTTCTCTAAACCCTTCAACTCAACCCATTTCAAACATAATAAGGGTGGATTTCAACCCTAGGAAGACGCGAGTCTGTCCATTCACCGCTAGAAAAGCCTCTTTTGTCGTAGCACCTCGATTTCAGAGAACACCTCTTAAGATCTCGGAGAGTATCGGGATCCTTGGTGTCGACATTTCCAACAAAGTCGAATTTATGGTCATCTGGAAAATGAAGCCAAAATGGCTTCCAAAAAGCTGGGCGTGCTGGACAGAGCGAAGCGGTATTTCACCCCTGGGCAACTCCTAACGCTCTATAAAGCTCAGGTTAGGCTCACATCTCTGAGCCGGAGCACCAAAATATCAATTGGACCCATTTAACTCCACCCAACGACGTGCTGTTCGAATTGTCGACTCTCATGGGCGGTTTAGAATTCCGCAGCATTTGGAGAGACGTTGCGTCTCTCTATTTGTTCTACCGCCTGTACAATGGGGAATGCTCTGAACAATTGTTCAATATAATTCTCGGGTTTCTACAACCGCACCTCCCGTCACAGAAGTGCGGTCCATCCGCATTTCCTTGATACAGACTTGTCGCGTACTGTTCGGTCCAAAATTCATTTTATACCGTGAACCCGTAAGCTGTGGAACAAACTGCCTCAAGAGGTCTTTCCATTACGCTACTACGAGTATATAGGGTTCTTCAGGAAAACTGAATATGAGTTTGCAAGGTCGGCGGCGCACCCGCATACCCCCTGGTGTTGCAGATGTCCATGGGCGGCGGTAACACTTACCATAACGTGGGACCGCTTGCTCGTCGCCTACTTATCTATAAAAAAAAATCGTCGGTCTTGGCCGAGGGTCCAGAGGGTTCGAAAAGAAAGTGCTAATTTCTATTCTCAATCTGTAGTCTAAAATCGAACCGCTTAGCGAAATAGTGACGAATCAGACTCAGGAACCATTATGTTTGACTCACATTAAACAATGTAAATGTACAAGCACAACAACAACTACGCGTAACCCGCCTTCTTGAGATGAAATAACTATCAGGTCGCAGGCTTTCCCTAGCAAATCATCGATGGTGGATAAGCAAATTACCTACGTTAATTAATATTCAATTTAGACTAACGCTATCTAGCGATAACGTCAGCAATCCTATTTAGTACTTAAGCCACAAAATAGTAGCTTGTAATCCGATCTCTGCAGATGGTGCTGTGGAAACTACTAACATTTGAGAACACAAACTCTTTTTACATGGTACCAAATATAACTAATTCGAATTAGTAATCAACCGTGTTTAATTGGTGTTTTTTTACAATTATAATCATTAGTTAGTCGCATTATATAGTATATGCAATAAAACGCTCACAACGCGTGTGTTTGTTACTAAGCTCTGGATGAAGGGTAGCAACTATCGATCGTATTCGCAGATCATTACAGATAGACTTGAATGAATCGAATGACCATTATATGTGCGTATGCCATAAATTATATTTTTCTTTTATTTGAAACACGAGTTTTCTAATTTCTAATCTAACCCTAATGGTTTAATTATAATTTAATGCTCAAGTTAATGCCGATTGGTCACAGGCTCCAATTAAAGAATAAATATTTACATACGTACTCCAACGTTTAGCAATATATAAGGAGCATCCCGCGCCTTCCTTCCATACATCGACTCGTTCGCCAACATGCTCGCTGTTGTACGCCTCGTGGTCGCCGTTGCTGCACTGTACGCTGCAGTTGAAGCAAAGAGGTGTGGAGAGGATCTATACGGTAAGTTTCAACACTTTAATTATATTATAAACAGTTTATTATAATTATATTCTTCTTTTACTTTGCTCGTTTCATAATAATAAAAACAGGAATATACATACTTTATTGCTACATAAAGTACGTCAAGTATGTCAAATGTAAAGTATGGTAAGTATCACATTAGTGGTGCCCGCATCAACTGTATAAAAAGTACCTTAAATATTAACACGGCCCACGAGCTATAACAACGACAAGTTTCATTAAAATCTATTTACTGGTTAATGTACCCGCATATCCCCTGGTGTTGCAGGTGTCCATGGGCGGCGGTATCACTTAGCATCACGTGGGACCATTTGCTCGTCCGCCCTAAAGTCTAAAAAAAAAAATGTGAGACACTGGTACGGACAGACAGACAAAAATTCCAAAAATTAATGTTATGAACACTACATCATTTATCATGTACGAGGTTGAGTAAAAAATTATCTACACTACGTTCTATAATTTATTTAAACAAAAATAGGGTTCAATATGTTAAGTTCGATATGTACTTACATAATTTTTCAACATTGTCTCCTCTCTTGTTAATACACTTGGTCCAGCGGACCACAAGCTTTCGTACTCCATCCAAGAAGAAGGCTTTCGGTTGGTCGCGAAGCCACTTTTACACCACTTCATTGTCTGGGCACCCATCGCGCAGAGACTTTATGGAAGCCGAGCTCGTCGTGGATGATTTGATGGGCAGAACCATGCAGTCATGTTCAAAGAAGATGCTATCTCATCGATGGTAACTCGCCTATCCGCCAGCACCATCTCTCGAGCTTGCTGAATCTTGTCGTCCGTTGTGGAGATTGACGGGCATCCTGCTCCCTCTTCGTGCGTCACGCTCGTCCGGCCACATTTGCACTTCTCGATCCACGAAAAACATTTTTACGTGACAAGGCACTGTTCCCGTATTGTGATAAAAGTCTATGATTAATTTCAGCGCCTTTCACATATGCCGACCAGATTAATTGGATCACTGGTAGTTGTTCCTCTTTGGTGCAAACTGCTAGCGGAGCGGACATATTTTCACTATAACCGCCGGAAGGCAACTGACTCGATCGGGGTCAGATGGCGCACACATGACTACAGTCGTACCAACTCTATTGATGCATGCGTGGAGGGCAGTATGATAAAACCTTAAAGGTGTGTTATGGTGAAAGCGTAGGTAGATAATTTTTGACTCTCACTCGTACTTTATATTCCTATCACTTTTTTTTAATACGTATTTCATGTACTTACGAAAACATTGGACATCGGCTAATCCGGAAATACTTGAAGGCGTCATCCACGTCTATGCAATGCAGTAAAGATGTGTCTCGTAATAAAGTATGCAATCAGAAGTACGGTAATTCATAGACGTGGATTCATAGCATTCGGATGTTTCCGGATTAGACTAAGGCCAATGTTTTTGCAATTTATTTATTGTATATATTAGATACATTAAGTTCATTGACATCTTAAACACATACTCAGTTCTCTTGTACAAGTATACAGCGACTCATAAAAGCTACTAATATATTGTTTATTAATGTATTGCAGGAGAGGTAACGTTCAATGAAGTGCGTTTGCCAGTCCAGTACATACATAGCGACTCGGAAAGGAATGAGATTATAATTCCAGATGTGAGTACACATTTTTTAATAAAAGGAACGTGAGAGACTAACAGACAGTCCACCCGGTTAATATTATTCATACTGTCGCGCGTGGACATCAGCGACATCTATCAACATCAGTCGAAAATGATGAAGTATGGCACGGCTCTATAAACGCCGTCTGTCTTTGGAGATTCAGGAAAAAAATTGGGAAATGGATTGGGAATGATGGAAAATAGAGAATAAAACAGAACCAAAAGTTTTCCTGATCCCAGTACACTTCTAATTCTTTCTTTGAGGCGATGGAATGGGCAGAAATTACTATAATGGTACAAAGAGTTTTCTTTATTACATTATCCTTTCTACTTGAAAGCACAGGATGAGTTAGGAAATAGAAAATACTATAATAGATTGAAAGACTTTTTTTTTCCTTCTTACTCTCCTTACTTAATTTCATGAAATTAAATGTATTGTGATGGGAAATGGGCCCCAGCATATTTCATTACTCACACAACACATTTAAATGGCATTTTACGGCAGTCTTCTGTAGGAGTGAACCAAATTGGAGAGTTTCATTCTTTCGGTAGTTTTAAAAATGCCAACATTTTCGTATTTTCGTCTTACATTTCATTTCGTTTCGTTAAAATACATTTTCGCGTGGATACTATTCGAATTAAAAGTTTACTATTGTATAACTGAGGGCTCTGTAGATCGCAACGAGTGTAAGAGCTGTTACTCTGAAACGTCGCAGTGAGTATGTCGTCTGGTGCGACCTACCACTGTCGCATGCACAGCATCAGATAAATCGCGCCCAAAGACTTCCGAATATATTCAACGCGACTATAATGACAGCTTCACCACATACTTGTACGTCAAATCCTTAAGACTACAACGTAACGTACAACATATGCACATGCACATTGGACATGGGCCTCCTCATGCTCATAATTTGAGAACGAGGGATCAATGGTTTTGAAACGCCACGCAGCGGGTTGGCGTGTCCACTCTTTTACATATGATGTGGTTCTTCAGGGATTGAAGTAGCCGCTTTGTTAGCCGTTAGTCGCCTTTTACAATACCCACGGGAAGAGATGGAAAGGACAATTGTTTTCCTATTAGTAATTGTCTACAATCATGGAACCAGTCAGAAATAATGTTGATGGATTTTTTTTATACAGTTCCGTCGTATTTCTCTCCGTGTTTTCAGAAATGTAAGGCAGACGGCAAACTACTGCTAGGAGTGTACGTGAAGGCTTGCGATGATATAACCCCGGACGTCCACATCGAGTCGCTGAACAAAGCCATAGTGTACCGTTACGGTTTGCTCACAGACCCTACTCCCGTATCGGTCGTAGAGTACTGCGATGCTAATACTAATTCAGCACGCAGATCTTCCGCTATGGCTGGAGCCAGGCCGTTTTCAAAATCTCCATCAAAACCTAAAGATTTTTGTTTTATAGTGAATTGTTAAGCGATTTACTAAAATATTAACAACGGTCTGAACTTGAAAAATGTCTTTTTGCCAATAAAAATAAGTGTGGTCATTCAATTATGTATTTTTAATTTTAGATGTATATTTCAATTTTTCTTTTCTGAACTAAATCTACAGCAGCGAAGTAGAAACGGACTGGTGCAAAATAAATACAACTGCGCTAAACAAGTACTGGGACCTTACCACAATTCCTTATAGCAGTATTATTTTAACCTTATTTCTCAATTTCGTACCACGGCGTCCTTAATGTAAGCTTATATTAGTAATGTTTTACTAAGAAGTTTTGGTGACGTCACGTAGCTTACTGTAGTGCAAATTGGAACGTTGTATGAAAGAAATGGCGTTATACAGTTCATATAGCGTTATCTCGTTTTGTTTTTTAGCAGGGAATAGACAAATAATTAAAATCATTCGTTCTTTCGCAGCACTAAGCATTAATATTTTGGTGGAGGTCATGGTACGAATATGAGTAATGTTATTTTAGGCCTGAAATAAAACGTTCCTGCAACAATATTGTTTTGTAAAAGATGGTGGTAAGGCCCCTGAAATGCAGTGATGATAATATATACATTCAACCAATAGAACATCTATAGGTTGAGTTCATATCTTTTGATAAATATTATTGTACAAATTGGTTAGGTAGCATTTCAAAACGGACAGGTTGCCATAATCGTTTATTGAAGATAAATCGCTAAGAGCTGCCCTAGATACATACACGTAGAATACGAAAATATTAATGAATTGCACAAAACGTAACGATAAAGTGATGCGCGATCATGATAAGCGCCATCTGTTGTCGCTCGAATAAAAATAACACATCAATAGATATACAATAGATATCACATGGTCGACAAGGTATTATTTTTTAAAATATTGCGAAGCATAAAAGTTATCTTCTCTTATTTTTATACCTTAACGGCGTATATACGGCCAATTGATCCGGCAAATGTTACTGGCCCGAAAAATATACATGAAAATACTTTAAAATATATCCCTTAATGTGAATAAGCAATTAAAATGAATATGCACAAATTACTAATAATTTTATGTGAAAATAGGCGAAAAAGAGATATATGTCAATTTATCTTAGACATAGATATAGCGAAGCGCCGGTGACCCCAAGGCCGGCAATTACCTAGCTCAGCGCATAAACATAGCCATCCAACAGGGTAATGCCGCCAACCTTGCCACAAGGTCCCATTATCTTAGAATAGAAATATGTAAATTATCTTAAAACAGTATCTTGAAATAATTTAGAAGATAATAGACATACGAGTAAATACAGCGAAGCGCACGCTGTGCTGCTTTTGCACGCTGTGATACAGTGAATGTGTAGTATCTGATTAAAATTATCACCTGTTTTGTACTCACATTTTCGCAAATAAACTATTATTATTGTTAAAATAGTTTCCATATATACATTACAATATGAAATATAGTTTTAAGGGTTTGAATATTTGGTACCTACGGGTGATGAAATACCGAAGCTTAGAACTGCAATCTTATACAAGCAGTTCTCCCAAAATTATACTTATGAAGATAGATAGGTAGGTAATAATATAGCTTCAAATGAGACCATAGACCTATAGAATAGTATAGTATAGAATAGTATAGAACTATAGTGGTATTACAGTCAAATAACCATATAATACCATTAACCCAAGTCTCATCACCGCCTTCTCACAATAAAGGCAAGGCTCGCCACCACATACTATCTCCCGCTCTCCTAATGCAGCCACTACCGGCAAACTTCTATAAGTTTGGGGTGTAAGAAGCTCACCTACCATCTTCGGAGCCTTTTTCTTTAACTTGGGGAAATCCATCATGAGATACGCCTCCGCCTACACCTTGGCGGGAGAGCATGCCGGACTCTTACCGACTAAAATCCCACGACCACCATTTGTCCACCTAGTGCCGAGGTTACGGGAACGCTTCAGCACTCGTCCGTGAGCCCGCCAGTGCGGGCCCCGGACTGATGTTCGCCGGCCCATGGGGAAAGAAACGCCGTCCACCCAGGCAGTGCCTCTGTACCTGGGTAATCCTATTTTCACTGTGATGTCTCAGGCATCCCAGAATGATCCACCTAATTTTTCTCCACCGTGCCCTCTGCTCATACAGAGGAACACGCAGAGACGACTGACTGTTGCCCAGGGTGCACCGTTACTGATCTGTCGTTGAACCATCGTTCCCTGCGGACGTATCCAGAGGGACAAATGGGCCAGTAACAGACTGGGCACACGAGGAGGTTTCCCGGCCACGCCACCCCACCATCTTCGGAGCCTAAGCCAACCTCACTTGCCCGTGGTGCACCCTGCTGTTAACTAACGAGGCAATGGTTCACTGGCCCATGGTGCCAATAATGATGCCGACCTCCTGGGCTATCTCTTTGCTTCAAACTCGATTCTGGACGATAGAGTTGCCTCACCGCCGTCAATCTCGCGGTGTACAAGCTCCATGCCGGAAATCTGTTTCAACCAGCGTGAATTCTAGCGAGCTCTAGCATCTCTTGATATGCAAAAGTCGAATGGGCCAGATGGTATTCCTGCAGTGGTGCTCAAATTATGCGCTCCTGGGTTGTCTCTGATACTTACACAACTCTCATACTTCACAAAAAGCTTTCCGTTAGCATGGAAGGTAGTTCATTAACATTGCTTAAACCCTTTGCTTAAAAAGGGTGACCGCACCGACACGGCCAACTACAGGCCAATAGTGATCACCTCCCTCCTCTCTAAAGTGATGGACCGTGCTATAAACACTCAGCTCCTTGGGTACCGTCAATATGGATTTCGCCATAATGGCTCGGCTGGTGATCTTTTAGCGTATTTAACACACCGCTGAGCTGACGCTATTGGAGAGTAGGGACGTGGCTCTAGCTGTTGACTACCATCTTTCGGGATACCCGAAGGATCATGCGAATGGGTTGTCAGTTTCCTGACTGGACGCAGCATCAGAGTTGTTATCGATGGTAGCTGCTCCGACACCATGTCTATTAATGCTGACGTCTCGCAAGGCTCCGTGATATCCCCAAATCTATTCCTTCTGCATATCAACGACCTGTTGCAAATTGGTGACATACGTTGCTATCCAGATGACAGCACTGAGGATGTCTTTTACAGGGGCCGCGCCAACATCCCTCAGGTCGAAGTGGAAGAGAGTCGCGTCAGACGTGTGTGAAATATAAGACGCTTTAGATCAAGTCTCAATTTGGTGTTCTCTAAACTGTTCAACCCAACCCATTTCAACCCTAGTAAGCGTGGATTTTTACCCTAGTAAGACGCAAGTCTGTCCATTCACCGCTAGAAAAGCTTCTTTTGTCATAGCACCTCGATTTCAGAGTATACCTCTTAAGATCTCGAAGAGTATCAGAATCCTTGGTGACGACATTTCCAACAAAGTCGAATTTAGGGGTCATCTGGAAAATAAAGCCAAAGCCTCTAAAAAGCTGGGTGTGCTGAACAGAGTGAAGCGGTATTTCACCCCTGGGCAACTCGTAACGCTCTATAAAGCTCAGGTTAGGCTCCATATGGACTACTGCTCACATCTCTGGGCCGGAGCACCGAAATATCAATTGGACCCATTTAACTCCACCCAACGACGTGCTGTTCGAATTGTCGACTCTCACGGGCGGTTTAGAACCCCTCAGCATTCGGAGAGACGTTGCGTCTCTCTATTTGAGCTACCGCCTGTATAATGGGGAATGCTCTGAAGAATTGTTCAATATATTGTTGTTTCGGGTTTCTACAACCGCACCTCCCGTCACACTGTGCGGTCCATCCGCATTTCCTCGATACGGAGGTGTCGCGTCCAAAATTTATTTTATACCGTGAACCCGTAGGCTGTGGAACGAATCGCCTCAAGAGGTCTTTCCATTACGCTACTATATAGAATTCTTCAAGAAAGCTGTGAATAGGATTTTGCAAAGTCGGCGGCGCACCCGCATACCCCCTGGTGTTACAAGTGTTCATGGGCTGCGGTAACACTTACCATAACGTGGGACCGCTTGCTCGTCCGCCTACTTCCCTATAAAAAAATATATTTGAATTAATTATATTAATCCTTAATTGGTGTTTCTTTACAATTATAATCAACAGTTAGTCGCATTATATATGCAATGAATTGCTCACAACGCGTTGTTAGCAAGATCATTACAGACAGACTCGTCACCACTGCTCTGAATACATCCGAGATTGATGGGGGTTGCGAGTCTTGTATTTACAGCAGCGATATCAGCCTATTAGGTCCCACAGCAGGGAACAGGCATGTCCTAATAGATCACTACTATTATAGATAAGCAAATGAAATATTGCAGCTGAAAACTCTACTACGAAATATTGAAAACTTTTATAAATGCAATTATGAAAAATAAGTTAATTTGCTGTATATTTCGCTAGGTATAATTTTATGCACAAATAATGTCTGACGGAGATCTCTGTTAGTGATAAGACCGCTATTTGCGCATTTCACGTGTTACAATATCTAAATTGCATGTCTTGTTTTGTTTTGGTGTGCAATAAAGTGTTTCATCTATCTATATATTTAATGTCTTCACGCTATTCAGTTTAAATTTAAAAATGCAATGCAATGCAATCAGTCCTTTTAGTATTCCAGTCTTACACATTGTGCAGTTTTTGTAACACAACGGAAAATTTATTACACTTGATTACGGAGTGCAGTCAATTAAAGGATGTTCGATGTAGATAGTTGTCGCAAAACATTTAGGGCATCTTGGAAGTTAATGTAATCCTCAGTCAGCCCTTGACTGAGAAAGCGGTGAAACTATATAATGTGGTATACATGCCCTCAGATTGAGGGTTGACTGAGAAATGACAGGATTGTAAAGACAGGATAGTGAGCGTCCCACTAGGCATAGACATAGTCGAACAAACCGCCTGAAGCCCAAAAATAAAAAAAGTAGTTTAAAAAAAGTATCCACTGCTGGACATGGACTTCCTCGTGCACATTGTTTCGCGCGTGAGAGATGTATGGCCTTACAATGCCACGCTGACCAAATGGATTGGTAAGTCCATTCTTTTACTTCGAGAGTGTACTTCGCCAGCGCTTGTGGTAGCGGCTTTGTTATCCCCTGTCGTTTTTACAACACTCACAGTACGAAATTTGTACGGGACGAAATCACGGGCCACGTTACCTCTCTCTCTCACAGAAGACTACCTTGAAATGTATTGCATTTCCTACTTTATCGTATTTCTCCAATGTACGTACGTTAGTGAGTGAGATATGCCAGAGCCCACTCCTATCCCATCCTCTTCCTCCCTATTTCCCGATCCCCCTTAATCTGCAAAGGTGGGCAGCGCACCCGGGCGCATGCCAACGTTTGTCATTCTGGACTGATGTTGGCGTGTATCGCGGATGTCTCTGGACGACAGTATCCACTTATCATCAGGTGGACTGTATGCTCATCTGCCGCCATTTTTCTATATAAAAAAAAACTCACGGGAGGGGATGAGGTGGTGCTACTCTTCAGCCGACCGACACCACACGGCACACGCAAAGTTAACTTAACATGTAAAATTAGTTACATTTAACCAAAACCACAGAATAACTTATAGTACAAGTACCAATACTGCCCTTCTTGTAGCTCATATACACAAGGAGAATTTCTCGAACACAAGTTTCTAGAAAAACGGTCAAAAGCATCATTAACATAACAAAATAAAGTACTTATAGGAATAAAACTTTGTATTTTGTAACCTTTTTGTATTGAATCATTTTCAACTTATAGAAATTTCATTAGATTGAAACCAAATTGAACGCATATTTTCAAGCATAATTAGGGAGCCCAATGAATCGTATGACCATTAAATTGTTTGTATGCCATAAATTATATTTTTCTTTTATTATTATATTATTATTATTATTATAAATTATATTTAACAAGCTTTTATTTAACTTCACATATATGTTTAGGTCAAATCTTGCAAGCCAAATTTGAACCACTTCCTCTAAACTTACGACTTTGAAATTTTGTATGCTTCTTCATTTCTGATGTCAATACACTAAAATGATAGAAATAACCTGATGCTGCAGCCAGGATAGTCTCTCCGCGAGGGCACTCCTATATGTATATATATTATTTTATATTGAAGAACTGGATTGCACAAAATTAATCTGCAACAGACCTTGCAACAATGATGCGTTACTTGAAATAGATAGATTGAGAAATATTTCTAACTAATAAAATAATATAAAAAAAAAGTTTTTTAAAAACAAGCTTTTATGCAAAACATGTACTGAAACGAATAAAATAAGTTCATATTGAATTATTTGTTCTCAAAAAGCTTCAAAAATCGAATTCAATATAAACATATTTCATTCGTTCCAGTACATGGCTTGCATAAAAGCTTGTTTTTATAAAACGTTTTTCTTATATTATTTTATTTGAAACACGAGTTTTCTAATCTCTAATCTAACCCTAACCGTTTAATTATAATTTAATGCTCAAGTTAATGCCGATTGGTCACAGGCTCCAATTAAAGAATAAATATTTACATACGTACTCCAACGTTTAGCAATATATAAGGAGCATCCCGCGCCTTCCTTCCATACATCGACTCGTTCGCCAACATGCTCGCTGTACGCCTCGTGGTCGCCGTTGCTGCACTGTACGCTGCAGTTGAAGCAAAGAGGTGTGGAGAGGATCTATACGGTGAGTTTAAACATTATTTAAACATCAGAGTTTTTTCTAAGTATTCATAAGATATTATTATAATTATATTGTGTTTTTACCATGTTTATTTCGTAACAATAAAAACAGAAGTATACCTAATTGCTACTTATATACTTTAAGAATGTCAAGTACGTTTTATATCACATTAGTGGTGCCCGCAACAACTGTATAGGTTATCAGCATAAAAATTACCTTAAATGCTAACTCGGCACACGAAATAAAACAACGAGAAGTTTCATTAAAGTCTGTTTACTGGTTAATGTGTGACGCGCGTTCAGACAGACAGATAAAAATACCAAACAATAATGTTTTGGACACTATATCATTTATTATGTACGAGAATGAGTCAAAAATTATCTACCCTACGTTCTATAATTTATTTACACAAAAATTGGGGTTCAATAGGTTATGTTCATTATGTACATCATTTTTCAACTTGTCTCCTCCCTTGTTAATTAATACACTTGGTCCAAGAAGGATTCGGTTGGTCGCGAAGCCACTTTTGGAGCACTTTATTGTCTTGGCACCCATCGGGCAGAGACTTTATGGAAGCCGAGCTCGTCGTGGATTTTTTGATGGGCAGAACCATGACTGATGTAGAAATAAGACCTCATCGATGGTAACTCGCCTATCCGCTAGAACCATGTCTCTAGCTTGCTGAATATTGTCATCCGTGGTGGAGATTCCTCCGTGGCATCCTGCTCCCTCTTTGTACGTCACACTGATCCGGCCACTTTTAAACTTCTCGATTCATGAATAACTCTTTTACGTGACAAGGCACTGTTCCCGTATTGTGATAAAAGTCTACGATGAATGTTTACGATGCGCACACTAGGCGCGCACCTGCCTCGCGTTACGCGAAAGCAGCCCGAGGAATGTGCACTCGGGCCCAAATGTAAACTTACTCAATATATCCACCAAAATGGTGGGTAAGCAAATAATCAACAATTTACACAATTTAAAGGTCTCACTTACCCCAGGTGGTTTTGCCCACGCACAAATCTGGAAAGTGTACCTACGCTAGTCCCTACTAGACGTGACCTATCTTAGTGTGATTGAATAAATACATACATTCACAATAGATACTTGTGTAGTAATCCAAGTCTCGTTCCGTGGTGAGCCGGTGGCCTCTATCGTTCGGCAACTCACACCCGGCACCAAATCACCTCGAGAATCACTTCCAAACCACAAGCACAATCACAACCACCAAGTCCAACCAACACTCTCGCGTGGCTCCAGGAGATCCGCGTGCAAGTCCAGTTAATAGGCGCGAATCCCAAAATCAACTGCCCGAGGCCGCGATGTGAACTTAACTCCCAAAACACTCGCGTGGCACAGGATATCAGCGAACAAGACCTATTACTAGGCGCGAATAACAAATAACAACTGTCCGAGGCCGCGGTGTGAATTTATCTCAATTTAACTCTGCTCGCCGCCGAGCGCGTGTTACTACTCAAAAATATCAAACCGCCTTCAATATGGCGGGGACAAAAAAATGTTGCTTCAAAATATTCAATGTATGCGGGTATGCAAAGACGCTCGCGCCAATTTCAAACAATGAATTTCAACCCCTTTCACACCTTCCAACCAGATAAATCGGATCATTGGTAGTTATTCCTCTTTAGTGCAAACTGCTAGAGGAGCGGACATGTTTACACTGTAACCGTCGGAAGGCAACTGACGTCAGTTGGGTCAGATGATCGGGGTCAGATGGCGCACACATGACTACAGTCGTACCAACTCTATTCATGCATGCGTGGAAGACAGTATGACAAACTTAAAGGTGTGTTATGATGAAAGTGCAGGTAGATAATTTTTGACTCTTACTCGTTCTTTATATTCCAATCACTTTCTTTAAAATATTTAATGTACTTATGAAAACATTGGTCATCGGCTAATCCGGAAATACCCGAACGCGTCATCCATTTCTATGCAATAAAGTATCTCTTAATAAAGTATACAATAAGAGGTACGATAATTCATAAACGTCAATGACGCGTTCAGATGTTTCCGGATTAGCCGATGGCCAATGCTTTCGTAATGTATCTTTACAGACTTTATTGTGTGTATTAGATACATTAAGTTCATTAACATATCAAACACAGGCTCAGTTCTCTTGTACAAGTATACAGCGACTCATAAAATCTATCAAAGTATTCTTTATCAATGTCTTGCAGGAGAAGTAACGTTCAATGAAGTGCGTTTGCCAGTCCAGTATATACATAGCGACTCGGAAAGGAATGAGATTATAATTCCAGATGTAAGTACACATTTTTTAATAAAAGGCACGTGGGAGACTAACAGACAGTCCACCCGGTTAATATTGTCCATACTGTCACTAGTGAACATCAGTGACATGTATCAATATCAGTCAAAATGACGAAAGGTGTTACGGCTCTATAAACGCCGTCTATCTTTGGAGCTGAGGCAAATATTTGGGAAGGATGGGACATAGAGAGTAAAACAGAATGAAAAGTTTTTCTGATCCCAGTACGCTCCTAATTCTTCCTTTGAGAGGATAAAATGGGCAGAAAGGACTATAATGGTACAAAGAGTTTTCTTTATTACATTATCCTTTTTACTCGATAGCACAGGATGAGTTAAGAAATAGAAAATACTATAATAGAATGAAAGACTTTCTTTTTTCTTTTTACTCTCCTTCCCTACTCTCATGAAATGAAATGCATTGTGAGGAGAAATGAGCCCCAGCATATTTCATTACTCACAGAACACAAGTGGAATGTAAGAGTGAAGCAAATTGGCCAGTCTCGAAATTGCTTCCATTCTTTCAATCGTTTTAAAAATGCGAATTTTAAAAATTCTCGCAGCGAGTATGTTGTCTGGTGCAACCTGCTACTGCCGCGTGCACAGTATCAGATAAATCGCTCTCAAAGACTTCCAAATATAACACTGGGATGTCGTCGGCAACAGAACCTCGTTGGTCATCCGCTGCAAGCCTAAGAACCCCGAGCTTGAGAATTTATTCTGTAGCAAAATTCCTTCTTTTACGCTCACACGTATTATATTCAGCTCGGCTTTATATAATGACAGCCTCACCAAATACTTGTACGTCAAATCCTTAAGACTACAACGTAACGTACAACATATGCACATGCACATTGGACATGGGCCTCCTCATGCACATAGCTTGTGAAGGAGGGATACAAGTATATGGCCTTGAAACTCCACGACAGCGGGTTGGCGAGTAGACTCTTTTACGGGTGGTGTAGTTCCTTGGAGCTTATAGTAGCCGCTTTGTTAGCCGTTAGTCGCCTTTTACAATACCCACGGGAAGAGATGGAAAGAACAATTGTTTTCCTATTAGTAATTGTCTACAATCATGGAACCAGTCAGATATAATGTTGATGGATTTTTTTTATTCAGTTCTCTCATATTTCTCTCCATCTTTTCAGAAATATAAGGAAAATAATTCATTCCGTGTTTTCAGAAATGTAAGGCAGACGGCAAACTACTGCTAGGAGTGTACGTGAAGGCTTGCGATGATATAACCCCGGACGTCCACATCGAGTCGCTGAACAAAGCCATAGTGTACCGTCACGGTGTGCTCACAGAACCCGCTCCCGTGTGGGTCGTAGAGTACTGCGATGCCAATACTAATTCAGCACGCAGATCTTCCGCTATGGCTGGAGCCAGGTCGTTTTCAAAATCTCCATCAAAACCTAAAGATTTTTGTTTTATAGTGCATTGTTAAGCGATTTACTAAAATATTAACAACGGTCTGAATTTTAAAAATGTCTTTTTACCAATAAAATTAAGTGGGGACATTCAATTCAATTTTTAATTTTAGATGTACATTTCAATTTTTCTTTTCTGAACTAAATCGACAGCAGCGAAGTAGAAACGGACTGGTGCAAAATAAATACAACTGCGCTAAATAAGTACTGAAATGCGGTGATGATAATATATACATTCAACCAATAGAACATCTATAGGTTGAGTGCGTATCTTTTGATAAATACTATTGTACAAATTGCTTAGGTAGCATTTCAAAACGGACAGGTTGCCATAATCGTTTATTGAAGATAAATCGCTAAGAGCTGCCCTAGATACATACACGTAGAATACGAAAATAATAATGAATTGCACAAAACGTAACGATAACGTGATGCGCGATCATGAAAAGCGCCATCTGTTGTCGCTCGAATAAAAATAACACATCAATAGGTGTGTGATCTATTGATTTGATTGTGTGATTGTGATCTATCTATTGATGTGTTATTTTTATATTTATTTTATATTTTTATTATTTTTATAGTGTTATTTATGGTCGACAAGGTATTATTTTTTAAAATATTGCTAAGCATAAAAGCATCTATAGCATCTACTCTTATTTTTATACCTTACCCGCGTATATACGGCCAACTGGTCCGGCAAATGCAACGTAAATGAAAAATATTTGAAAATGTATCCCTTAAGCTGAATAAGTAATTAAAATGAATGTGCACAAATTACTATTAATTTTACGTGAAAATAGGCGAAAAAGAGAAATATGTCAATTATCTTATACATGAATATAGCGAAGCGCCTGGTCGATACCACCGGTGACCCCAGACCGACAATTACCTAGAGCAGCGCATAAGCATAGTCATCCAATGGGCAGGCCCGGATTATCCATATAGACAATGTAGGCCTATGGGTCCGGCGCCGCCTAGGAGCCCCGCGGCCGGTGAGAAAAATAAGTCAAAGTAGAACAAATAAATCATTGTTATAATTTTACTATAATCACCATTTGCATATTGCATAAATTGAATTACATTACATTCTCTATACATAGTTTTGTTTTAATAAATGACATACATTCAATTACGCAATTAGTCACTAGTAATTATTCAAATTACGCCGTGATCAGATGGAATAAGAAATTGCAGTGGTATTCTCTAGAACACAAATTCGACTTAGAAGCTCACCGCGTGATTCGCGGTCACTTCGACATTGATCTCACTTCATTCGCATTTGGTATTCTGTAAACATTTCGAGCCAGCGGCGAAGTGAAGTGAGTGTCGAAGGTCAGTGCGATGTTACTAGGGACGCTAGGGATTGACACATTATAACATTTCTCATCCCAATCGATATCGGTCCTTGATCGTTTTATTATTTCGATTTAAGTTTTTCATGCACGTTTAAATAATAAGAATATGATACTATGTAATAAAATTTAACTAATAAAGCTAAAACTTACCTACAATTAATATTTACAAAAAGAAATACTAAAATTTAATATTACGTTGCATTATAGGATTACTACCATTTTTTATAAGTGGTTACGAAGTATCCCAGCTTTCAATGTTTTTATGCGTTATTGAAGAAGTTTGATTGTTTTGTTTTATAATTAAATAGTACAATTGCTTTTTTTTTACCTATGAATTATTTTATTCTTTTTTTATATGTATTTGCGTATCAAATTACAAAATAACACGGTTTGTTTCATTTCTAGGCCAATCGAATGTACAACGTCTCGTCTTTCAATCACCCCACTTCAAGCATTATAGTAGTTTTGAAGATGCATACCGATCTATCTAACCCACGGACTATTTAGCTTTTCTATAAGCTAACTCGACTAACTACAGCGTGAAGCTTTCTTTCATTCTTTCTTTATTCGAAGAGGAACTCCATGAATTTTAATAGTAAAATTATTAATAGTAAATATTTTAATAGTAAACAGTTCTAATATATGGGGGAAGACGATTCTGTGTCCTAGTCGAGATTTCTCACTCACATAGAAGACCGTGTGAGTTTTCAAAATTTTTATGTTTTTCTTTTTTATGTCACAATCTAGCGTTAATAAGTTTCTATCCATGTTGTGCACGTCTTTAATTGGGATACATACCGGACTTCAGCATACTCAAACCATGTTTTGTATGTATAACGTTGCCGTGCCTAAATACCTATAGATAAATTAATAAAGAATGAATTAGTTTCATGAAATAAAGAATCATGTAACTTATATATAATATTATATTATCGACCAAATCATTTTCTTTATTTGAGGGCATCTTAAACACCTCCTCAGTTGCATCAAGACAGTTTTATTCAAATGGGATTGTGAGTACAGGGTAAATGTTATTTATTTGATATGTACCGTAACCAGACATTTTAGTAACCGCTGCTGAACAGGGCCTCCTCTAGACATTATTGTGTTCCTGGGGATAGTATGGCCTTTGAAAGCTTCGCTGGCCCCGCGGGTTTGCCGAGTCTACTGTTTTGTAGGCGGTGTAGTTCCTCGGCGCAATTACACCGCCTCCAAAAGAGTGCAATATTACACCCCAATGGGTAGTCGCTTTTTCATCGCCTTAGTCGCCTTTTGCGATACACAGGAAGAAATGTGGTGATGCTATTCAAGCTGGCCTACACCACACGGCATTTGATATGTACTTTTATTTTATAGGAAGAAGGCAGAAGGTCCGACTGGTGGTGAGTCGATACTGCCGCCCATAGACACCTACGATACATCCGGATGCGCTGCTTGCCTTAGAAGACCTAGGAATGGATTTAGATGAAAGGTTGGGGAAATGGGAAGGGATAAGATGGGATGTACATGTATTTTCAAAAAAGAAAGATAGATAAATATTTTATATCATTGGAATATATTAAATATATTCGACAGTATTTACATAGCCAAGCCGTATACTTTAGGAATAGTTTCAATGCTTTTTAACGCTCGTACATCCAATAACTATAGGACCTCCTTGAAGGTTTTATGGCAGCTCTTGAATTCCGTCTCGCCGTAATGGGAGACCTGGATGCTGAGTAAATATCACAGTACTCGATAATCCACACTAAAGGAGGTTCTGGGTGCCAGCTATTCCGTCGCACTATGACTTTGTCCAGCGCCTCGATGTAGACTTCAGGTGCGGAGTAATCACAAGCCTTCACATACACTCCCAACATTAATTTATCATTTTTCATACAATTCTGTAAACAATCAATGAAAGAACTATAAGCTCCTACAAAAATAGTGTAAAATATTTTAGTATTGAAATCAGTATGAGTAGGTATAGCAATGAGTAGGTATAGCAATCAGTATGGTTTGTTTTCCCACGGGAGGTTTATGGACTTTAAAACGCCGCCGTAGCACTGATAACCGAGTGGGTAGACGAGTCCTCCAACGGAGACCACGGACCAGGAAGCGCAGTGTGGGACAACCTCCGGCCAGGTACAACGATGACGTCACAGGTGATGATTGGATGAGAAGAGCCAAAGACAGCGTGTGGTGGTGAGCTTCAGGAGAGGCCTGTATTCAACAGTGACTAGACAAATGGCCGATGGCATGATACGATACAATAAATACTGTAAAGAATCTGTACAAACTTTATATATACTTACATTTGGAATAATTATCTCATTTGTTATATTATTGCTATGTATAATACTGGGCAAATGGATTTCATCAAACGTTACTTCCCCTACAAAAAGAATTTATTCATTTAATTTATATTTAACAGCGTTAGATTCTGTACTTACAACTTACAAGAAGTATTTAGTATTAAGTATTTAATAGCATAGTGGTAAAGTATTTAGGGACCACGTCTTTTTTTATGGACAAAGGCGGCAGGCGAGCATACAGTCCACCTGATGGTAAGTGGATACCGTCGGCGATAGATATCCGAGATACATGCCAACATTAGTACAAAATGGCTAACGTTGGCACGGCCCCGGAAGCGCTGCCTACTTTTGGAGATACCTATAGGAATGAATTTGGAGTAAGGGTTGCTAAATTGGGGAGGAATAGGATGGGAAAGGGCTCTGACACATCTCACTCCTTACCGGAACACGTACGTAGGTAGATTACGGAAACAAGATAAAGTGGGAAATGCTGTACATTTCAAGGTAGTCTTTTGTGAGAGAAGGGTAACGTGGTCAGTCGAGCGCGCCCAGCGTTTGTTGGATTGCAGTGTGCACTCTCTCCTTCAAAAATATGAAAAGTCTGTTATTGACTTTTTAAACGTTCACGTTTTGTACACATTTTATATTCTAAACCGGGTCTGAACGCAAATAACAATGGTTTGCCTTTCATTTCTACTTATTATATTCAGTTTATTAATAGTTTTTATCCTTCAGTCAACTTGTGACCACGGTTGACGTAACCCGTGACGAAACGTCGAGTAGAAATAAAAGCTAAACAAATATGTACCTTTGTTATACGGCTTCTGTTTAGTCCCCAAAACATGAAGCTTTAAAAGTAGTTCAGCAGTTTGTGAACAGATGGCGCTTTATCTTAGATTAAAACGCGCTATAGTTATGATTTCGTATTTACCTAGAGAATTGTAATTTTACCCAATAACCCTGTCTTCATCCTAAATACGGTTGTTTTACTATTCACCGCTGGGTACAAGGGCAGCTTCAAACCCTATTTATAATATAAAAAAATATAAAATATTTATTGATTTGTGTTATACATATAGGTACATATATTCGTTGTAAATTTTTTAAATTTACGAGCGAACCGTCCTCATTCTGACAGTCGTATATAAAAGGGGGAAGGCTCCTGGACTCGTGAGTCAGTCGTCGGTTGAGTCTAAAAACTCCCAGTTACGTCACAAGGCCTTGTCCGGGGGCCAAACAACCGCGTAATTCTAAGCACGTAACATTGACGCCACCGCTTCAACTCTGTCACTCCTAGTCCTGGCTGATCCCTGGGCATTGGATTGACATCACAGCTGTTGGATGACGCCGCGGGGCTTGGCTGGCATCGACTTTCTCCTGATTAATGCCGCCGCTCTGGGCTGACGTCATAGCTGCTGGTTGACGCCGCTACCCATGGTTGCCGTCACCGCCATATATCGCCGTTCTTACCGACGCGACTGCCCGCTACTCTGCTGCGCCGCTCTAGGCCGGCGCCTGCTGGGCCCCGCCTCTCCTGCCCATCATCCATGAGCTTCGTGAATTAAATCTTCTACTACGGACACTTTTCCGCCACTTACACATAATCACAAACACTTTAACATTGTAGTTCTGTCAATTCCCTATTAGGCTATTTTTTTATTTTTTTTTTGGGAATTATGTAAGCTATTGGAACAATAACTGACCTTTTTCCATCTTAGTAATAATTCTTTATTTTTGTAGGGCCACTAATACAAAAGATGATAGCCCAAGGTCAAACCTCATAAACAGCTTGATTATAGTAAATTATTTGTAGTCACTTCGTTTTCGAAGTAAATTATTTTTGATGTTTATGTAATCAGCAAAATAAATATAATTAGATAGATAAATAGAAAGATAAAACTCTTTAAACTGTTTATTGCACACCAAAACAAAATAAGACAATAACAGACATTGTAATACATGAAATGCACTACAGGCGGTGTTATCGCTAAAAGCGACCTCTGCCAGACAATCTGTGGCCAGAGAGGAAATACGAGTAAATATTTTAATCACATACAGATTATGTACATTGTACAAGTATACATAATTACATATAATACATACATAAATATATACAATATACGAGTATATATAAAGGTATAAGTAAATGAGATTAGTTAATGTGACGTTATCTGAAAAGAAATCTGAAGTTTTTAATCTCATAATAATTTATTGAAGCTCACCGTATAGATCATCTTCACATTCCTTTACTGCAACTGCAGCGTACAGTGCGGCGACGGCGAACACAACGCGTACAGCGAACATTGAACGTTGGCGAAAGAGTCTGTATGTGGAAGAAAGCCGGGGGACGCTCCTTATATAGCGTTAGTCGTTGGAAAATATATATTAGATACGCATAAAAATATTGTTTCCTTAGTTATTACCTGTGACCGATAATGATTAAACTAAATTCGAGCGTTAAATTATAATTTAACACATGTTGCTGTCCGCGTATGCGCCTTCAAGTATGTGGGAATAGATCTAATCAGGGAGAATAGATCTGCTGCCACAAGAATTTAGCCATTCCGAAAAAAAAAAGGAATTTAAGTTGGTTGCTCGCGCAGTCCAAGTAGCAACAATTTTCGAAATATCAAATTAATCAAAAGATATGAGGGTATTTAATAAAGTAAAGTACCTGTTCAAGTTACTGAGAATACATCCAATCGTATAGGGGTTATAATAGAATGAAAGAAATCCCTTAAATGAGGAACGTCTTACGTTACGTTCCCAACCACTCACCTCTCGCATCAAACAGAGGGTGTAATGGGATGAGGAAAACTGTTTATTACACCCAATATTTCTCATCCTTCCCAATCTAGTTTCTAAACTCTAGACTTTTAAATCTCCACAGATTCATATTTTGTTTATTATTTTTTGCATGTATTATGTTAAAGTAAATTATGTATGGTTAGTTTGATTCTTAATCTGGATATAAAGTACCCTCTATATTAACAGGGCACATAAGCTATAACTATGCCAAGTTTCATTGAAATCCATCTAGTGATTTTTGCATGATATGCTTTCAGACAAACGGACAGACAGACAGACAAAAATTCCAAAAAATGTTGAGTCAGGCCCTATATCATTCGTATTTTATATGACAAACACTGTCGTTCAAAAAATGTTCCATTTACAGACACGGCTTTGTTGTGATTGCAATTTGATTGGTATAATAGCCAAGAGCTAATTTCAGGAGAAGCAAAAACCAAAAAAAAATTCTATTTTGTTATATATTACTATTCTATAACCTTTTTATTTTATAGCTATTAATAATGCTTGTCTTTTTGTGAGCTATAACAATCTAAATTCCAAATTTCATTATAAAAAATGCATGCGTTCTTCGTATAATTTTTTTGTATATCTTGACGTTACATCCCACTAAGTAGCATTTAAGAAAGCATTGACTAACGCGACTATTTATTTTTCTCGAATTCTTTACAAATCTGTGGTGTGTACACCATAATAGCATTACAGCCATAATTTATGTACAAACTACCTGTTGCCCGGCATGGGCTGCAATGCTATATAAATTTATATCGGAAACCTTCACCAAAGTTTCATCGAAATGGGATGAACGGTTTAGAAACGCATAGAGGACGAACAAACAAACAAATTTTAATTTTTACATATTAGATTAAAAGATTTTGAACAAGGAATATTAAAATAAAAAATATATATTTATAGGAAATCATTAGTAACAGTTTTAGGGGTGGACAAGTTTTGAGTCATATTATTTGGTACAATTTACTTAGTTTATAGATTATTTTTGAATTTGAAACATTTCATCTACGAAAGATGAATGTAACAAAATTTATTAATAGAAGCTACTATTAAACGTTTTTTCAACACTTTTTTGTGTAAAACATCATCATTTCGTGGTCGTAAAAGCCATTTTATTTCTAGAACCATAATAAGGAAGGTGGCTTTTAAGATCATTCGAAATTTAAACAAATGCTTTTACATCCTAGGCGCCTCACAAAAAAAAGTGCGTAGTGAAACCCATTTTATTTCTAGAACCATAATAAGGAAGGTGGCTTTTAAGATCATTCGAAATTTAAACAAATGCTCTTACATCCTAGGCGCCTCACAAAAAAAAAGTGCGTAGTGAAACCCATTTTATTTCTAGAACCATAATAAGGAAGGTGGCTTTTAAGATCATTCGAAATTTAAACAAATGCTCTTACATCCTAGGCGCCTCACAAAAAAAAAGTGCGTAGTGAAACCTATTTTATTTCTAGAACCATAATAAGGAAGGTGGCTTTTAAGATCATTCGAAATTTAAACAAATGCTTTTACATCCTAGGAGCCTCACAAAAAAAAAGTGCGTAGTGAAAGCCATTTTTTACGAATATCGACATCTTCTATACATATAATAAAATTGTAAAACCAGCGTGTCTGTACACCGAATATATGTATTTACCGAAAACTGATTGAGGACAATGAAGGTACAAGTATCAGAATACAAATAAGGTTTGTCTGTTCGAATAAGCTAATCTCCAAAACTACTAAACGGATTTTCATATGGTTTCCACAGGTTAATTAAGCTTAGCTTGGCGCTTCGAATATGCTTTGTTTCGTCGAAATCGGCTGACGAGAAGAAAAGATGCTGTATACAAAACTTTATAAATCAAACTAAAATTCCACACTTACGAAGTCGCGAGCACAGCTAGTTTTAAATAATATAGATTGATAGAGCGTAAAAAACTCGATAAACCTGTATAATTAACTCATTTTCACCCAAATGGCTTATACGCCAATTGAATGGCAAGGTAGTCGATATGTATGTTATATACTAGCGGTGCCAGCGATTTCGTTCCCGGGAACTTCTAATTCCCGTGAGATCTCCATAATTTGTCGGGATAAAAGTATCCTGAATGTTAACACATTATTATATGTTCGGTAAAAGTTTATTATATGTGCATGCTTCATTCCCACGGCCGCTGGGCTGAGCTGGGCTGGCCACGTGGCCAGTCGAGTGCGCCCAGCGGCTGTGGGAATGCAACATGCACTCTCCCCCTACAATTACAATTACCCCTACTCTCCCCTATAATTAAAGGAGCAACTGAAAGTGGCAGCATATTCAAAGGTGGGTTAGGATATGGTTCTGCTGGTGATAATTAGGAAATAGTGAAAGTGATGGGACTCCAGTTATTTAGCTGCAGGTTTAAAGCCATTTAAAAAAAAACGGATTAGAAAAAAAATGTAGATAGAAAATTAAAAATATACTTATATACACTTCATTTTATTGGCAAAAAGACATTTTATAAGTTCAGGCCGTTGTTAATATTTTAGTGAACCGCTTAACAACTTTGAATAAAACAGAACGAGTCCTGTCTAGCCCCACCGGAAGATCTGCGCGGTGATTTAGTTGAAAAAGAAAAATTGAAATAATCTTCTAAAATTAAAAATACATAATTGAATGACTACACTTACTTTTATTGGCAAAAAGACATTTTACAAGTTCACCCTTGTTAATATTTTAGTAAATCGCGTCACAATTTTGTACTACAAAACAAGCTGATTGCCGTCTTGATGGAGATTCTGATAACGATCTGGCTCCAGCCATACCGGAAGATTTGCGTGCTGAATTAGTTTTATCATCGCAGTACTCTACGACCCACACGGGAGCTGGATTTATGAGCAAACCGTAACGGTACACTTATGACTTTGTCCAGCGACTCGACGTGGACGAGCTGGCCTTAAATCATAACGCATTCACGTACACTCCCCGCAGTACGTTATTATTTACCTTGCATCTCTAAAAACATGGAAATAGATTAATGAACTGTATGGGAAATATATTTCATTACCATTTCTACGTCTTCCTTTAAAGAAAATCTCTTGGTGGTCCCAGGTTTGTGGATCATTTGTTGATAGAAAACTTATTGCTCTTAATAATTGTTAGATAAACGGGTTTCTCGCGATTTATTTATTAAAGCCGATATTTCGGTCAAGTTTCTCCGCGACCACGGTTTCTATATACATAAATAATAAATATCGCTTATAATACATAAATAATAAATAGTGAATAACCCGTTTACATAACAGTTATTATGTTCGACCACGATAACAAAATATTTATATATTTGAACGTGTCTTAACGCGATTTTTTATCTTATTTATTTTACTCGATGTTTCGATTGGGTTGCACCAACCACGGTCACGAGCTGACTGAAGAGGCGGGTAGTCCACGTCTAGAATAGCTGGAAGTTTTATCAACTACCCAAATTTGGTCTCCATAGTCCGGAAAGGAGGACTGTCTGCTCATTTGCCACCTTCTTCCTTCAAAGGTATTAACTAGTGCGCATACTTACATCTGGAATTATAATCTCATTTCTCTCTAAATCGCTGTGTATATATTCGACGGGCAAATTCCCCTGCAAAGGAATAATAATACATTAAAAAATAAGTTACGAAAAAATTAACCTAAAAACTGATGGAATCGATTTCACTCTCGATACTTAAGAACCTATTGTCAGCTTTTGAGTTATTTCAGTGCCCCGTATATCAGTTGAATTTCACCGTATTGGTTACCTCCGGATTTCATTGCTTCAACTGCAGCGTACAGTGCAGCAACGGCGAACACAAGGCGTACAGCGAGCATGTTGGCGAAAGAGTCGATAAGTGGAAGAAAGGTGGGGGCCGCTCCTTATATAGCATTAGCCGTTGGAAAATATACATTAGATACGCATAAAAATATTGATTCTTTAGTTATTATCTGTGACCGATAATAACTAAATTAAATTCGAGCGTTAAAATATACTTTTTGCTTGTTGCTGTCCTCGGTATTAATGTCTATTGTCGTAGCTTCGACTTCAAGTATGTGGGTGAATTCTTTACAACCGTGTACAGTAGAATATCAAATAGTACACTGCTATGGGCCCACCATACATAATTTACTTTAACAATACTTACAGCGTCTTTGCACGTGGAGCGTACATGTTGTCGAACAAGCCAGCGCGCGGCGTGTGAAAGGAAGGCGCGGAATGCCCCGTATATATTGCTAAAGGTTGGAATACGTCTGTAAATATTTTTTCTTGTAAATATTATAGTTAATTGGAGCCTGTGACCAATCAGTATAAGTATTAAATTGTAATTAAACGGTTGTTTCTGTGCCAATATAATATGCCAAGGCAGCTGATTGCAGCCTATAGATATACTCGTATGGACAAAAAAAATCTTGATTACACTGAAAAATGCAACCATATACCCTAGAAAATAAAAAAAAAGGATTTTTTGGGTATAAAAAAATTGGGACATTATGTATCGAATTTCCGCAATTCATATTCACTACCCTATTCACTATTCATACTACCCTATTTACTTCATTTTTCGTGTTTTGGTCATGAGTGAGGTCATTGGTCAAGTGTGATGATTATTGTTTATTAATAATACGAGGTCCACACTGAAAGTGAAAGTATTCCGGAATGAATAAGAAAAAACACAATGAATGGCCAAAAATCAATTTATTGTTTCTCAAAATATTCTCCGTGAGCGTCAATACACTTTTTCATACGAATAAACCAATTTCCATAAGATTTATTCCACTCCTCAGTGGTGACCTCTGCAATATGTTTTACATAATCTTCGATAGCCTCTTCTGGCGATGAAAATCGTTGACCACGTAATTGGTTCTTAATTTATATAAGAAGTTACTCCATACGAGACTGTATGGAGGATGGCTCATGAGTTTCACGTTTTTCGTCTTCAAAAGTCGTTTGTCTGTTTGGCCGTGTGAGAGTTGGCAGTGTCATGGTGCAAGATTATGCGGCGTTTATGGTTGTTTTTACGGAGTTCGTCAACAACTTCCGGTAAGCAAATGGTCATGTCTGTACCAATCAGCATTCACGGTACGATAATTCTCCAAAGCAACAGTAGCCACGTATCCTGTTTTCTAAAAAAGAAGCGATCATCGGCTTCGCGGCTTTGCACACGTGCTACGTTTGTGGAGTTCGGCTCATCTTGAAATACCCAAATGGTCGATTGCTGCTTTGTTTCGGGGTCGTAGCTGTAAATCCATGTTTCGTCGCCTGTTACTATATTACACACCAAATTTGACATCCCTTCGTTGAATCTGGTAAGCATGGCGTTGCACCAAGTAACGCGGGGGGTGTGGGATCCAAATTGTGTGGGATCCACCGCGAGCAAAGCTTTCGCACAGCCAAATGTTTGTGTAAGATTGATTGTATCTGACTCAAGTCTATGCCTAAGGATGCCCGAATCTCATGGTAGGCCACATGCCTGTCTGTTTCGATCATATGGCGCACAGCATCGCTGTTTTTGTTGTTGACAGCGGTGGAGGGCGACCTTCACGAGATTCTTCACTGAGATTGACACGACCGCGCTTAAATTCTGCAATCCAGCTATAAATTGTCGTCTTGCTTGGTGCTTCATTGCCTAAAGCAGTTTGAAGCCGAGCGAGGCTCTGCTGAGCTGTCAAATTACACTTAAAATAAGAAAAAGCGAAAATATTCACGAGTTAAATCCATCGAAATGTAGACGCGCAATTTTTTAAATTACGCCATAATGGAAAAACAAATCACTGCTAGATGAAACAAACTTTATTCTACAGCCAAAGAGTTTCATTTTCAAATACTGAAATTACTTTATATATAATGTTTATGTAAGTGGCCAGTTCCGGAAATTTTCATTGTGACCTATGTATTATATTTGTCAAAATTGGTAAGCTGACTCAAATGACTTGGTCTTTAAAGAATACCAGAAATTGGAAATCTATTCCATTAGTCGATAACAATATGAGTACTACAAAGATCATCGATCAGCCGACTATCCTCGCGCGTTTCTAATTATTTCCTGAACCTATATTTGACACTTTACGTTGAAAATATACGTCCAACTCGGCTCAAATTTAATGAATTTTCTATTTCTCGAAATTGATAGTCTGCTTCGTAAAAAAAAATGCTACAAAATGTTATTTTATTTTATTATGTTAATGGTGCTGGAATGAACTATAATCGGTGGTGCAGTTCTTCAGGCCTGGTGGTAGCGGCTTTATTATCCTTTAGTGGCCTTTTGATGACATCCACGGGAATAAATGGTATGGTGATATTCTCAAACCTGCGGTGTTGATGTTCACCATCCGCAATTACAATTTGTGTTGTTACCCCCCTACTTACTACTTATAAGCCCGATCCATTAGTTTAAAGTCGCTCAACGAGCTATGGCGGGAGCTATCTATGTTTGAAGTTCGGAGTTTTTGCCAAAACGAAGAGATTCGCCAAAGTACTAAAGTGACCGACATAGCTAATAGAATCAGTATGCTGATGTGCCAGTGGGCAGGTGATCACCTATATTTGCCGCAGGACCGATAACCGTTGGGATAGACGAGTCCTTGAATGGAAGTCACGTACCGGGAAGCGCAGTGTGGGACGCCCATTGGACCGACCACTTAAAAAGCCTCGGTATAGTGACATGGGTAAGGTATGGTTGCTACCCTCCACCGAGAGCAAAGTCCACAAGCATCCGTCTAAAATATCCAATTGCGATAACAATGCGACTAATTACCGATAATAATTGTATTACACTTATATTGGCAAATTAGACACGAATCACATATGTTATTGTGTAGGTACCAGTTCTTTCTACCGGCGATATATAAGACACAAATACAGCTCACTCTTTATTAGCAGTGTTACAGTTGCCATCATGGTCGTTTTACCGTACTTGATATTTGCCGTTGCTTTATTGGCTCCCCAAGTTAAAGCTGAACAATGCAGAACTATCTCTGAGGGTAAGTAGCTCATAATTAGGCTTTTTTATCATAATTATTAGTCATATTATAATAATTATATATATTGTAATTATCATAATTAGGGTAAGTAGATCATCATGACATAATTAGGGCTGCCATCCTGTCGGTTTGATCCGGAGTCTTCGGGTTTGAAATATTGGTTTTTGTTTGGGTTTCTGTGCTTGAACTCCACGGCTTAACATTGTAAGTCTCCGGACTACGAGGCTGTGACGTCGACCATTCAAAAATATCAGAAAAATGACATATATGATTTTAAATATCAAGCTGGCCTGAGGAAACAGTAATACTAATATATACCCTTTTAAAGTATATTATAGGGATTCAAGTGCAAAGATATAATTTAAAGCGTTGCTGTGTACACGGTGTAAGTTTATTTCGTGTTAATAATTATTAATAATTTAAGATTATGTCGAGAGCATTAACACATTATTGGTTTAGATTATAACTTAAAAAACAGATTGTTGACGACCGGCGCACTAATAATGGCTCGGCGGGCCGACCGGTCGTATACGAGCGAAAGACGCGCTAGTGTTCGCGGCGGCGGGTGACGACAGACGAGGCATCCGAGTGCCCAACTTGAATGATTGTATGCCGCTCGCTCTTCATGTATGCGGGGTTCTCTTGAGGTCGGCTAGTCGGAGGGTTTTCTTGAGGTGCCGGGTGGTCGAAGTGATACTCGTAGGACTGCTGTTTGACGACTGTGTATTTTGGCCAGATTGGCCCCATTTATATTCTCAATACAAGCTGCTCAACAAGGGATGTTTGCAACCGAGGGTTTCCGCCCTTTTGTCCAATAGCACGCTACCTCGCGCAGTCCCCATTGTTAAGGCGAGCCGTTTCCGGAGTCGCCGTAACGGTACTCTCGTCTTGTCTTGCTCCCCCACGTGGGAAGCGCCCATGCGTACCTCTCGCTCTAGCGCGTTGGTTTCTACACGACCTAATTCCGAGAAAACGCCATGCGCCAGATGTTGTACTCGGCGTCGCTTCTCCCACTTGAGAAGCGCCCGCATGGGATTTGTTTTCTATCAATATTTAACTTTTTGCATTTATTTACTCAGTAACTATTTGTATAGGGTTTTAGGTCGTGTAGGCCTCTCATGTTAGTGTAGCGTGCTATCTCTAATCTCTCATGTACGTAGGCCCTCAGTTATAACACCTCCCTCGCATCTCTCTTTATTGAGCAACTTGTATCAAATTCTCTTTATTTACCACATCTTACGTTACTATATACACAATTATCTTATCCTACACATATTATATAACATTCTTATTCTATACACCGTACATACTCTTATCGCTATACACGTTATACAATATTTCTACTCTTCACAATTAGACAATTACTAAATGGCTACACATATCACATATGGTTTTCGCACTTGATTTCACTTATTGTGGGCTGTCCGCAACACAGATATTTCTTTAAATAAAAAAATTGTTACTAAATTTCCTAATTCATTTCTTGAATCTCTGGATTACGATTCTCCGAAAGTGGCAGCCTTAAATATGGTACAAATGTACAGTCAGCAACAGATCAAACTAAATACAACAGTACCTTAATACATTAGTTTTTAAGGGCTACAATCGCACTGTTTCTGGTATATAACAGTATTGCTGACTGTAAATATATAATAGGTGTGTTATGTAGTTGATGTAAAATTATTTTTTATTAAAGGGATAAATTTACAAAAACTGCTATTTGGCTGATGAAATTATAAAGAAATAAGAATAATACAATAAATTAATAGTGATGAATAATAATAAATAATATATCGTATTATTGAATAATCATAAAATAAAATAAAATACGATATATCAATTAACAATTTATAAAACTTTAGACGTAATAAAGTTATTTATTCTATATACATATATAAAAGAGGATGTTGGTATATGTGATGTTAATAGACTTCGACACCGTTTGTCTGATCACCATGAAAGTTGGCACATGTATGTGTCTTTTCATGGATCCCACAAACTTCGCATTAACAGAGCTCTTGTTGTTTGACGACCTATTTGTTTCTATTCGCAGGTGTAATGACATCAAACGCTTACCAGGAAACTTTCTATATACAAGCGGGAATGAGTACTGGAACTTTTAGCGTCGATGGTGTAAGTTTTAAGTTTTGTGATAACACCACGTCATCTCTTCTGGCAGATATCATAAAGGGCGACAATGGATAACATCCCACTACCACAAGGGCTGAGAAACTACACCACGTCTAGAATATTGGACTCACCAACCCGACAGCCATTTCACATCCACTGCTAAACATAGGCCTCCTCAAGGCTATCCTTAAAAGGACATGCTGACCAGGCAGATTAATAAGTCCACTTTTTTAGTGGTAGGGTAGTATCTCTGGGCTTGTGGTAGTGATTTTATTGTCCCTAAGTCGCATTTTACGACGCCTAGGGAAAGAGATGGGGTGATGCTATTCTAAAGCCGGCCATGTCGACCTAGTATAAACCTATGTGTGTGTTGGCAATTAAACAACTTTGAACGGTTTAAATCGCGTGTTACGTGTGTAACACGTTTAATCGTTTAACGTTTAATCGCGCATGTAACACGCGATTTAAACCGTTCAAAGTTGTTTAATTGCTATGTATAATAATCGCGAAAACCTAATAAAATACTATGTGTGTGTTATTCTAAAGCCGACCATGTCGACCGAATATAAACATATGTATGTATTATCCTAAAGCCGGCCATGTTGATCGACTATAAACCTGTGTGTGTGTTGTTTTAAAGCTGGCTATGTCGACCGAGTATATACCTGTGTGTGTTATTCTAAAGCCGACCATGTCGACCGAATATAAACATATGTATGTATTATCCTAAAGTCGGCCATGTCGATCGACTATAAACCTATGTGTGTGTTATTTTAAAGCTGGCCATGTCGACCGAGTATGTACCTGTGTGTGTTATTCTAAAGCCGACCATGTCGACCGAGTATATACCTATGTGTGTGTTATTCTAAAACCGGCCATGTTGACCGAGTATACACCTATGTGTGTGTTATTCTAAAGCCGGCCATGTCGACCACACATATATCACACATACACCTATGTGTGTGTTATTCTAAAGCCGGCCATGTCAACCGACTATAAACATAAATGTATGTGTTATTTGCCTCGCTGTGTGCTATCAAGACTTCTACATATAATATGATTTTCCAGACCCGCGATGGAACTACTCTGCAGGGAATGATGATCACCGTTTGTGATGACGCGGCACCTGGTTTAGGTTTTAAATCGTTCACGTCATTCGTTGTTAATCGCAATGGAAATTTATCACAAATAATAGCCGTCGCCGTCACTGAATATTATTAGCGACAGCATAACGCTGAAATAAACTGATGACTGTGTCAAATAATTCGTATACATTGGCAATTGGAGAAATTAATAAAATTCAACAATAAATTGTGTTAACTATGAATGTAAACGTTATCCGGTAAATTAAATTAAAATTTGGTCTTTTCGCTGTGTTATATTTTTTTGTTTCATTTATTGTGTATACCTTTTCTGGAACTGGTGTACTAGAAATTAGCGCTAAGTCAGCACTTGCCTTAAGAACTTTAATCATAACCGTTTTGGACTCAAAATTCTAACTTCAAAGGGCCATTGCATCAAAATTTTGAACCTAACACTCACGAATGTTTAACGCTCGAGTTAGCGGTCACTCGTGGCTCGAGATTAGAGCGGTCAACGCTTGTTTCTACAATACTTTAGAAAAGGCTACTTGCTCCTAAGTCATCAGATCAAGTCATCGTAGAACTTGTTACTAAAAACATAATGCTCGTAACAATCACAACATATTCTTAAAGCTAAAAGTAAGTTCACAAATACTATAATTAAGTAATAAGAACACTTGAGATTACCATTTTTCTAGTAAGTATTACCGCCACTCGTGAACACCTGCAACACCAGGGGGCATTACTACAATATCGATGACATATTTACAACTATTTACCAGATGTTTCAAGCGAGGGAAATTATTGATTAGCGATCGTATATTAACATGTAATTTGTTCATGTGCGTTTGGAGATTTTTTCTAAGAACATGTTTATGTCTATGCAATATAGTAGGATACGGGTGATGTCTGCAGTACAGGGCGACAAACGACTTCTGCAGATATTACTGTACCCGTAACCAGCTCTTTTATCGAGCGCTGCTGGACATGGACTTCCTCAAGAACGTTGTGTTAGCATGAGGACTTTACAGTCTTAAAACGGCACGTTTGCCAAGCGCTGTTAGAACCGTATGGTATGGTGTAACTTTACAATAGCGCGACCCCATTTCTTCCCGTGGATCGTGTCGTGGTCACTAAAGGATAACAAAGCCACTACCACAAGCCCTAAGGAACTACACCACCTCTGCAGTTACATTACCTCCTGGTAATACATTATGGAACTACAAAGCCAAAAGATTTAACTTCGTTTGTTACTACTAACGGCAGTTTATCTTTGGATGGTAATTCTTCATAGTGGTCCATAAATCCCTAACTTTTGATCACCACAAGCTCAGTAAAGAACATATTCTATTTTTTATGAGTTAAAGGTAAATCAACAGCGGTTGTCTGTATAACTGAATATAATATATAGCGGATACCCATTTGATGGAGCGATATGAAAATGTTGTAGCAACGAGGCTATTTGATACAAATTCATAAACCATTTGTTGGTAGCAGTTACAGGATTTATGTTGTTATTTCTTTATAGGGAAGTAGCCGGACGAGCAAGCGGTCTCACGTGATGATAAGTGTTACCGTCACCCATGGACACCTGGAACTCCAGAACTGCGGGTACGCCGCCGACTTTGCAAAATCCTATTCACAGTTTTCTTGAAAAATATAAGAAAACTGAATACAAAATGCTTCCAGGAGTGACAATCACTATTGCAACACACTTATTAATAATCTAGTGACTTTTCTTTTTGAATTCTCGTCATTCAAAGTTATTTTTAATCAGTTTAGATCATGGAGTTATGCACAATGATTGAGAAACCACCTTGGATCCACCGATCTGTTCTGCATATATGTTACGAGGTGTCGTATCTGAAATGTAGCACCATTTGATATTTGGTAAAAAAAATTCACGGTAAAAGGTTCACGGTTTAGCGAAGGTGACTTCCTAGTCTCCACCGGCGGGGATCAGTCTAATGTATTCTTCCACATTTCACACTGTTTAGCTTATTTCACGTAGCCAGTACCGATGTTGGGTGGAGGGTATCGGGATGATAGGCTATGGGTGTTATGCTAGAGCCTTTCCTAGCCTAGCATATTTACCTAAGGACCCACTACAGTGTCACCTTGATATCTTTACTGATCTGTTCTAGGTTTGAGATAGGGTTAGATAAAAAATATTTACATTTAACATTGAACTGCTATCAATAAAACTATTATAATAACTTTTATTTTACTACTTCTTTACCATACCATCAGCCTGTGTCTCTCTACTGCTGAATCCTGAAGATCGTCATCAAACACGGTCTTTTACTCATCCAACCACTGCCGGTGACTTTCTTCATGTCATCAGTCTACCTGGCCCGAGGGCGTCCTGCACTGTGCTTCCCGGTCTTGATCTCCATTCGAGACTTAGGCCGGGGCGCAGGTAGCCTCAGCGGCAAAATGTAGGATATTTATAATATAATGACAACTTACGCCGAGCGGTTCTTTTGTGTCGTATAATTTAATTGACCGCTTACGCCGAGCGGTTCTTTTGTGTCGTATAATTTAATTGACCGCTTACGCCGAGCGGTTCTTTTGTGTCGTATAATTTAATTGACCGCTTACGCCGAGCGGTTCTTTTGTGTCGTATAATTTAATTGACCGCTTACGCCGAGCGGTTCTTTTGTGTCGTATAATTTAATTGACCGCTTACGCCGAGCGGTTCTTTTGTGTCATATAATTTAATTGACCGTTAGCGTCGTCTGTAAGATTTCTCCAGCGAGTGACGGCCTCAAAGACAGTACTCCTCCTAGCGTCGCAATGTCGGTTTTGCGCATGCACCCGTGCAGAGGGTTCACGCTTACCATAAGACAATGCACCTTATAGTGCTGTAATTAGAGATCATGTTGGATGAAAACTAATTATACAACGTTACACGAGCCTGCGTCGTGTAGGGCGGACGGTATAGAGTATGTATTAATTATTACCTACTCTTGGTAATTTTAATTGTTATACATAATTTAATATCCAATTATTTCCTATAATCAATCTCAATTTAATCAATTTAAGACGTTACGCGTTACGCAACAGTGAAATACACAAACTTACAACTAATTTCACAGCGAAAACTTATAATGTAGTTAAGTCAATTAACAACTATTTCAATTATGTTGAAATCTCGTAAATGACGACTGCTTCTCATCTTTAACTATGTATTATATAATCTGTGACTATGTCATGCCCATGGTTTCGCTCACTATACCATCAGCCTACATCTCTCAACTGCTGAATAGAGGTCTCTCCCAAAGCTCACCTGATGATCCTCGGCTGTCGGGTCGGGTGGGCGGCGGGCAACCCACAGTGCGCTTCCCGATACGTGGCCTCCACTCGAGCACTCGTCTTATATGAAGTTATCGGTTATCGGCAAAAGTGACCACTTCAGTATTTAAATATGTGTATTTGTATTTTCCTTTGTAACTGCAGTGTCTGTAACTGTGTTCCATCTATCTATATACCCCAATTCGGAAAGTTAACTGTTATTACAAAAAGTGTGGTTTGCGTGCTTCGTACCTATTATTCATAGAAGCAACCGAAGCAATTATAAACTTCCGACAACAACGCTCGCCGGCTATTCGCCGCTAATTCCATTACAAACGCGCATTTACATTATGTAGTTAACTGCCAATCGCTTCCCATTTTTTCGACGTCGAATGTGGCACGGATAGATATAAAACCTTTTATGAAAGCCTAGAAAGCTTTTTCGGCGTCGTAAAGATTTAAACTTTTTATTTAATAACTTTTTACTAACTTTTAATAATTTTGTTATTTTTAAGTTGTTACCATACTTTGGAAATTAAAAATTGCAACGCAAATCTAACATGACAATTTAATAATATCTATTAACAAAATAAAAAATACTAATAGATGTTATTAGTATTTTTTTTAAGATTAAGATTTTAAATAAAATGCATTATTAATGTGCATTCATGTGCATTATGCAATCCAGAAATATTTTTTTTCTTTAAAAGTGTTGTATATTCTATCGACTGCACATATAGAAAAACGTAAAAAAGCCTTGTGTGATCATAAAATACTCTTTTAAGAAATCTTTGTAGTTTAGACACACTTTAAATGATACAGAAGCCAAAACAGCATTTTTTATTTTTATTTTTGTCTGTTAGTTTGAACGCGCATCGTGGCAAAACCACTGAACGGGTATTCGCGAAACGGGCACTTACAAATACGAAATGCTCGGTGTTCTGTCAACTGAACTATGAATTGTAAATACGCATCACATACCTACCCCGCCACGAGCTGCTCTCCCGCAGTTCCACGCTTGCGGTCCTCACAACGTACGAACCTACTTTTTTGTTCGCAATTTCATTTGTAAATTAGATTTTGGACCGCTTGTTTCCTTTATAAAGGAATATCTTAATTAATTGTTTAATTGCAAATATGTACAAATGTTGTACTAACTTTTTTTCGATGGCATGCTTTAATGACCAACTTCAGGGTACAGGTGTAAAGGGTTAAAAAATTTAAACACGTGATGTAGAACTATGAACTTGTGGTCCAGTTTAGTTAAGCCCATCGACCGGGTGAACAGACAGACAACTTGAACCAGTTCGCCGGTGGTCGCTGGTTGAGAAGTGCCGAAAACCGTATACTATGGCGAGCCTTAGGCGCCAACTACACGAGCGAATCTCTCGCGCCAATAATCTCCCCATGGGACTAATTTGAATAGTAACTATGTATATGGACTAATTATATGGCGATACGACCAGTGACAGTCAACGTACTCTTAATTTAGGTCAAGGTCAGTTATTTGATTATCTACATCACAATTTAATAGGGGAGAGTGCGTGCTGCATTCCCACAGCCACTGGGCGCTCTGGGCTGACCACGTTACCCCTCTCTCACAGAAGACTACCGTGAAATGTAGGTACTGCATTTCCCACTTTATCGTATTTCCCCAATGTACGTACGTGTTTCGGTAGTGAGTGAAATATGCCAGAGCCTATTCCCATCCCATCCTATCCCTCCCCATTTTCCCAATCCATTCCTTAGTCTGCAAAGGTAGGCAAAGCATTCCGGGGCGTGCCAACATTGTCATTCGGGACTGATGTTAGTGATGTCTATGAACGACAGTATGCCGCCCTTATACCATAAAAAAATTAGAATGTCCGGAGAGCACAAGAATACTACAAACGATTCGGTTACTTTAGGTTAGAACCTCAGTCTACGTGTTTTTTTTAAACAACCCGAAAGTCGTTCAAATCCGTCTGGTGTAAAAGAATTAAAACTTTCGGATCGCTGCGATATTAAGCATAGAGCGCGCCTAGCCTAAAAACACATGTTGGAATGTGACGTCAAAAACATTTGCGGGAATTATTTCAACCATCAAACGAAATATTAACGTATCTTTTTAAATTATATATTAAGTTTGACATCATTTGTCATACACTAATACATATGTCAGTTACAATGAATAAAAGTGCTTAATCCAAGCAAAAGATAAATAATAGACAGACACAGCTTGCACATAAATATAACAAATGAAATAAGTACTGTGCCCGGTAGAAGATTAAAAAAAAAAGAACAGAAAATTAAAACTATGTTAAAAACAAGAACTAGGAACTATTATTTTAAAACATAACAATGTGATATTCCAAAATTTAAGAGTCTCGATCTATACTCTTAAAGATATTTTTGAAGGTGTTTAAGGAACAGGACACAGGTCAAAATATCCGCATGGATATCAGAATTTAAAAAAATATTATGTTCTTTCTAGTCATGATACTTAAAAGAGCCCAGATTTGTTCTCTGTGTTTTACTATCGAATAGTTTAAAATTTATTATTCTGGAGTTTTGGCGAGGAACAGCAAACCTTATATCGGCAATTTGTAAAAAAAGTAAAGTTAACATAATTATTGCATGCAAACCTCGTGATCAGAACGTTTTTTTTACAGAAGTACTCTTCAACAGAAAATCGTAAGTAGATACCTATTTGTGGAGTAACACTAAACAACAAGAACACTTTTTGTTCATTTAATAACTATAACTAACACAATAAGAATAAGAATATAACTATAAGAACACTATAAATAACTGACTAAGGCCTACGTCAAATAGTTATAATAATTATTACTTGAATTAGCCTCTACTGATAAAATAAAAAGCATATTTTTTTATCTAAGCGATTCCAATATAACCTGAAATAAATTCATTTATCCAGTCCCTACATTGTAACTAACGCCATCTTTCGGAAATTTCACACGCGTTAACAGTCATTCAAAGATTACGTATCACATTTAAGTCATCCATCATTTATCGATATCGGCCATTATTTTTTTGTGTCCGACGTCACTAGGTGACCGTAGACAATGCAGACAAAAGTATCAAGATGGATGATGCCACAGCTTACCTCTAATATTCAACAAGAATTTTTGTTATACAAACGAAAAGTGATAATGTTTAAAATGTGACACGGAATATATACATAGAAGTAGATGGTTAACTGTTGAAGTATGAAAATACAAGTTTTCCCTACATTTAAAACTAAATGTAGACATATTTGAGTGTTTACGGTCTGTTTACATTTTAAACAAATTCGATTGAAATCCAGTTTAGTAGAATAATTAATATAATATAAATTATATTAAGTAGAATTAATAGAATAATTAATATAAAAGTACTTACATAGTATCGTACAAACGATACTCTTTCGACATTTTAAGCCTTCTCTAAATTCAGAATACGTGCTCCATTTTTGTATAAACAGGTACGAAAACTACATGAAAACGTGAAGTACAAACAAAACTTATCCCGTTCATAATAAGTTAATAAGTTACGAGACCCATAAACAAGCCATTACGATTAAACATTAAACACTGCAAATAGAAACAATAGTGGAACTTAAGATAAACCCGGGAACAATCACGTACGGACATAACTCCGAGCAAGTTTAAACTTGACTTTAATAAGTTCTATCTTGTTCTAACTCTTAGCCGGGATAAAACTGGATATGAGTTGTGAAGTTTCGAGATCTTTCGACCATAAACTTAAAATGACTAGACATGCAACCATTGCTCGGGAACGCTATTAAACTTTAATCATTGCTTGAAATTCTTCGTCACTGAAGTATTAAATGTGGCGGTTCAAGTTATAACCGTCCAAATTACTGAGGTATTCACATTTTTCTGAAGTTGAATAAAAAATTCACGTTTCTTGATTCGAATTCTACATTATCTTATTGATCTTATAGATATATACCTTCATGACACAAACATCTTGATATGATGTTTCTAACTCAATATTTTTTTATGTGATTTGTGATTAGTATTACTATATGGATCATTTATAATTGTGTCTGTAGTTTTTGTTTAATTTTATTATAACAGTTATGGATACTGGATACAGTTATGGCGGAATACATTCAATATATATACTACCTGGCAAAACTATGATTCTTTTAGTGTTCCATTTTATTGAAACTTTATTTGAAATTTAAATTCTGACTATTTCTTCATAATCTGTCGTTATCTCTAAGGCTTCGTCTGTCAGATATCTATTTCCGCTTTATTTACTCAGATATATATTCTAGTTTTCTCCTTATCACCCAAAGGTTGTCTGGAAGAGATCGCTTCGCCTATCGTACTTTTGCTATTATTCAGTTATCAGTTTGCAACATGTATTGGTGTACTAAGAACAATTATTCTATCTAGTTATCAAATCTGTCCATAGCTCCAATACCGCCTACGCCTGGATCCTCCTTGCTCAGACGCCCACATATTCGCAAGCTAATTACGTCGCACAAACGCTGTTCAATAACTAGTGTTCACAAACTAGGGATGTTCCGAATGTTCGTAAGAATACAAACATTGCCGAATGCTCGCCAAATTTCAAACATTCGTATTCATTATTTTCTAAACTGCTACTCAAAATCGAATAGTAGTCAAAAGAGGTTTTCTGTGAAATAAAAAACTTCAAAAATGAGTTTATTTGGCAACATACCTAACTTTAAATTGAACTAAATAATGACCTACTAATTGAACGTGCGTATTAAGTTGGATATTTGTATCCGCGAATAGTGTTTTTGCTATTCGCAACATGCCTCGTGTATACGTGACGATTACTTCTATCGTCATAACTATAGATAACGGTCTTGTGGAATATCTAAATGTATACCATTTGACGGTTAATTCTGACCTTTTCTTACTTATTGCGAACGTGTTATAGCTTTCTCTCTCACACCCTTTGTTAATCTTTGCATATAACGAACATTTCTAAAACTATGTTTTCGACTAAAGACAATAGGATGAAAAACGGAGGATAGTTGTAAGTTTAACGGGTAAACTGCCGCTTATTACCGGCGCCCCTTGTTCATGAGCTCCTTTGTAGGCACACGTGGTACAGCAACTTTCATACACATGCTTAGTTCATACTCATACAGGGAAGTGCATTATAGAGAAGGAAATTTCTAGACTAAACTTTATACTACTATGGTAAACAGGATAGAATTTAATTATGAACTATGCAGTGTTAAATAGAAAAATACCTTTCATTAAAACTGTGGTGTGTCGTATATAAAATACTTACCAAAGTAGAATCGCTCGGCGCTCATGGTTAAACCGCCACGCGTGCGCCTTCCGTCTCGATGCGCAGGAGTTCTGTGCATGCGCCGCGCTGCCGCGGCAGTCGAGGGTCTCCTACCTAACGGTTGTGCATATTTACGCTCTGAACATTATCTAAACTTCAATCTAACTTTTCTGAACTTTTCTGACTTTATTTCGCGCCGCTTTATTGTTTTGGCCACGTTTTGAAACGTTGCCTTTTAGCCCATGACAGATGACGACTGACGCTGTCACCGGGAGAAAATTCGCCTATCCATAACCACTGAGCTGCTTTGTACGTGCATATCGTTATTCAAAAAATAACAATCGGGTCACAAGTGGTTACAGAAGTGAGTGACCACGTCTTCACAGGCTGCTGGATATGCAGCACCTGGAATCTCGCGGGTAAGTTGACATTTTCTATAATTAATAACTTTCTTATTTTCCAGCAATCATTTATACCCACATTTAATCGTCTACTGAGCGACTCCTGACTTACTTCGACGAGACTGGACATTGATAGGATACGTTTTAGACTTTAGAAATTGTTTGTTACAATATGTGAAGAAAAAAAAATCTGTTCAAATTCAAATTCCAATTATTTATTTTCCAAAATGTGTGTATAGTATAGATGTTAAAATATAATATAACCTACACAGTTTGCCTTTACCGGCGTGCTAATATTTAAATAAACATGCAGTACAAATATGATACAATTACATAAAAAATACAACAATGAATAAAAATGGTTATGAATCTCATTGGACAGTATACGGTACAGCTAACCTAAACATATTATTTTACTACATGAAGGAGTGGACTATTTGATCTGTTAAAATAATTTGCTTAATCTTTAGTTGTTTGCTATAAACTGGTCTAATTCCCCCCGGCATTAGTTTGGATGAAATCGGATACAAATGCCCCTTACGCTAGGAATCTCGGACACTAATACATTAACATACTTTCACTAATATGTTAGCAGTGGGAAATTATAATTCAGTACACTATTTAAGAGCGGTAATAGTCTAGGGATGGGTATCACCTAGGGTGGTGGTACATTTGACTCAGATTCATGTGATCCTGGGTTCAAAACCTCGGCTTGTACCACTGAGTTTCTACTTAAGTAGGTACGGATCTTTTTTTAATGATCACTAGCTCAGCGGTGGAGGACAACATCGATGAATTATCGTGTAATTTTAAGCAAGATGTTATGGAATGACTTTGCAAAATGACTGTTCATAGCAAGAGTTACGAAATGACAGGAAAAGTGCATAGCCTACTGGATGTGTTCAACAACTAAGTTTTCCCACTCTCACAAAAGACTAAACTGGAATCTGTTAGCCCGCGGGTAAAAGACGCGAAAATTTTCGTGCGGCCGCTGTGCAGTCGCCGCGCTCTCATGTTCGTAAATCGCGGGCGTGAACTCTATTTGCTAGGCAACAACATTTAAATTCCTCGCATGCACCTAACCGCGTCCGCGCGGTCGCCGCGCGGCCGCCACGCGGTGACCGCGCGTGAAGCCATTGTCTCTTTGCTGATTTAATTTAAAATGTTGTTGCCAAATAAATAGAACCCATATTACTATAATAGCGCGATGCCTAGAGAGCCGCGCGCGACGATAGCCTTGCGTCGGCGCGAAGAAATTCATGTCAAATACCCATCTCGAAAGATAGGCAGTACATTTGTAAATGTGCTTCCATTCATTATTTTTGTCTGATGTGACTATGTAGAGTGACAAATAAAACAAATGAGGGAAACTTGAAAACTTCATAAATAAAAGATAATGTGGATTGTGTGATCCATCGATCCGCATTGGGCCCGCGTGGTGAATAACAGCCCGAAACCCCAAATGATTTACTAGATTAGGCCCGTGCCCTGCAATGGGACGTTATAGGCTGATACAAGTACACGGGGTGTTGTATGGATTACCTTGCGTCATTAGCCAGCATCCGTCATCACGTAACGAACATGATCATCACGCGTCATTACCTACCCGTTGTTACCCTTAAAGCGAGAGTCAAAGTCTGGGGGATTGGCTCATTTGAATACAAACTACTTATTACAAGTAAGTACTGACTGTACTTGGATAGTGTTACACTATAGTGTTTTCTAATGATTTTCTCAACACGATTTATACGCATACCTTATATCGTATATAAGGTAATATATGCGTATATATATTTATATATGAGTATGTTTGTATTTACTATATTATGTTTGCCATTATTTTTATATGCATATGTATGTATGTGAACCCGCCTTTATTTTTTATTTTCTGTTGGCTCTAGTAGTTCATTGGTAGAGAAAGCCGCAGGGCATTAAGTACATCTTTTGTACACGTCAAATAATTTGCTACACCTTTGCTATACCTTTGCTATACCTTTGCTATACCTTTGCTATACCTTTGCTATACCTTTGCTATACCTTTGCTATACCTTTGCTATACCTTTGCTATACCTTTGCTATACCTTTGCTATACCTTTGCTATACCTTTGCTATGCCTTTGCTATACCTTTGCTATACCTTTGCTATACCTTTGCTATACCTTAGTCGCTTTTCACGACACCCGCGGGAGGAGATGGGATGGTGCTGAATTTATAGCCAGCGAAACGTCACACGGCACGGAAGTTTAAATAATTACCTAAATAAATATAATAATCTATTTTCTAATATATTTTTATCATATAAATTACTACGTTAGACAACAACCGTTAATAATAAAAGTTAATTATGCAAATTAAAATCCAGTAACTTTATTTTGATTTAAGTCATCTCTAGAGCTAACTGTTTGACACATTTCACAACTTTCATCCACAAATCGTACAACAAAATAATCACACGTTAAAAAAACAATTGTTATACTTATAACATAACCAATTATGACATATTTCGTTTTACTAAAACATAGTAAACAATAGAACGTAGACGTTTTATACAAAGCCATTTGTACAAACAACAAAAAAACAATATTTCCCGGGCCGTCCATCAAGGCACCCACACATGGAACAATAAACGTAATAACAACAAATAGGGCAACGGAACTATACGTTGGAGTCGCGACGTTTTCACTCGATCTGAGAGGAGATGACAAATGTCGAGACAATGCGTATTTACTAACGCTACACCTTACAAATCAATTTGAGAATACGTACTAGATATATTATACAAGCACTCTAGGGATGGCACGCGTTGAAGTTTAATAGTGTTCTATGTTATTATTTTATATCACGAACCCGTAGGCTGTGGAACGAACTGCCTCAAGAGGTCTTCCCATTAAACTACGACATGGGGTTCTTCAAGAAAGCTGTGAATAGGATTTTGCAAGGTCGGCGGCGCGCCCGCATACCCCCTGGTGTTGCAGGTGTCCATGAGCGGCGGTAACACTTACCATCACGTGAGACCGCTTGCTCGTCCGCCCTCTTCTCTATAAAAAAAAAAAAATGTTCAGTTTCTCGCATTATTTCATTCATATTTGTTTTGAAAATGGAACATTCTCGAACTACTTAACTTTCAAATTTGACTTTTTAACGAACCCCCCTTCATCTACTTCACCCCGCACCCTGGAAATTGTCAACCAGGTTTCTTTGATAAGAACGTATGATATGTCATCTAGTCTATTCTCATATCGATGCACTTACCCAATTAATTCCTACATCTCAATAGGAAGGAAGCGCATCCGAGGGCGTGCCAACGATTGTCATTCTGATGTTGGCAAGTATCGCGGATGTCTACTCGTATGTACGACAGTATCCACTTACCATGTGGTGGACCACTTATCATCAATTTTTTTACAATAAATAAGGCAAAATTTAATATTGTATATAGTATTTGATGTATGTATTTTTAATTTTTTGACTTAGAATTGCTGTGTCCTTGCAGGGTGTTGTACGTTATTAGATATGGTAATTTTTAGGGATATAATATAAATGTAAGGATGTAATAGGATGGGATGGGAATGGGCTCTGGCATATCTCACTTACTACCGCAATACGTACGTACATTGGGGAATAGAATATATTGTGTGAAAGGTACAATACTGTCGATGTCGATTTTGAGAGTGTTTTCTATGTAACCATTATTCTGTGTTTGAGCTGTTTTTTTCATGTAAAATAAAATAAAAATAAAACAAGAAACGTTACATAAGAAAGTATATTTCGTAATTGCGCATCCAAGGTCGACGGGGGCGAAGGGCGATGCCATCCATTTCCGGTGTTATTCGCCGGAAATCGGCCCGCCCTGACGGATGGACGGGGGACTTTCGCGATCGTTTGTCAAATGTTTCGTTAGCCCGCGCCCGACCGCACCGCTCCGTGCCTGAAGGAATAACTCGTATAGAAAGCAGATTAGCAAAGCTTGTAACATTAGCAAAAAAGGTCTTAACTGGTGGTCTTAAACTATCCTATTCAGACGAAACGTCTAGCACGTTTCATCTGAGTTACACCAATCAGCTCGTGACATTTAGTCCAAACATTGAAATACTCTAACGTTTTTAATTCAAAGTTCTACGGACGATCCTAGATGCTCTTTGGTATATGCTAATTAATACACTTCTGCATAAGGATCTACCAACTCCTACAGTGAAAGAACCTACAAGTACAAAATCTACTGATCCATTCAAATTCATGCGCCAAGCATCTTGTAATACAACCGGCATAGAAAATTCCTCAAGATTTATTACAAAAAATATATAATGGAACTGAAGATGAAGCTGACTAGTGTAACAGCCTCATGCATGCCTCGAACTCTCTTATAAACTGCTAAAGTTTGGACATAAAACAACGAATACAGGACAGATTGCTTCAAGACAAGATTTAACAAACCCTATAGAAATCAGAAACAATTTCACCACTTCATCACTGTAGTGAGCTACGTTATCCTGTACAATGACTTCAAAATGCAGCTAAAATTATATTTGCTCCTGTCCTCGTTATAACAAGGGAATGCCTTTTGTACTTCTGTTTATTCCTCTTTTCAAACCAACAATGGAGCATTGTAACGCGCCGGACGCAATCAACCGCCCGGCGTGACTGCGCACCACAAAACTAAACAACTGTTTTTTGACAAATTCAGGTTATACAACGATGCCTGTTTATCTAACGTGTTAGGTACCATAGAACAAAGACAGCGATGTACAACTAAACATTAAAAAAGTGCTTTTCATTTCTGAAAGTGCGAGAATGCACTGATTGTTTCTGACGCGCTACAAATTAAGTTTTGTTTCACGAAGAGTTTATTTGTACTTTTTATTTATTTATAGCTTGAAAACGTTCTTAAAACGAGTATTGTTGAAATATGGAGGTGTAACTTCAATAGTTCTTATTTTAATGTCTTTTGAAATTTTGATTGTCGTGTTTATTTGACTTTTTTTTACAATTTACATAAGGACCAGTATCAGATATTCATAGAGGCTCGAGAAATACGCGTGACGCTAACACGAGTTCGAACTTATGCCTGTAACTGAAGCTTGAGGACCTTCCAGGTGATACATCATCGTATAATGGCGATTAAATGAACATACAAGTGGATAAGTATATATACAAACAAAAAGCTACAAACAGATAAAGAGATCGTATATCAACAATTTCAAATTCCAAATTGATTTATTTATAGCATATTGTATCTATCGTCCCCCACGTCCGGATATCACCCGGTTTCAATTGAAAATCAGCGTTGTGTGTCTCACAAGTCACAGGTAGGTGAAAGACACCTAAATAAAACTGAGATGGACACCCATTTGACGCAATTGCGACACACACGCAGCAGTAATCGATACATACATACCATTCCGATTTTGCATTTTGTAATTGCAGCTCAATAAGGGCTTTTTGCTTTTCTTTCTAACTGGTTTCAAACCATTATTATTTTGTTTTGAAAATTCAAAATACTTTTTTCTCCAAAATTAATCCTGGTTACAGTGATATTCTATTTATAAGTATTTGTCTGTTTTAAATATTACCCCGTATTTATATCCTTATCTATGAAATTGCCGTTTTATATGGAAAAACGTATTATTTTGTATGAATATTATATACATACTTAATTAACAGAAGTATTGTCCATTATTATCAATGCACTTTTGCCATTTTAATAAAAGTTGATTGATACCGCAGCTATAGAACTCCTGGCGACGGGAATCGATGAATTCTTTGAAGGCGTTTTTCACTGTCTCATCGGAGTTGAATTTTTTGCCCTATAAAAAGTTATTCAAATCCAAAAAAATGGAAATCAGCAGGAGCAAGGTCTGGCGAGTACGGTGGTGACGGAGAGTTTCCAGTCGAAGCTCCTGTAACTTTGAGACTGTCTGTCGTGCAGTGTGTGGGCGAGCGTTATCATGGAGAGGCAGTGGAGAGCGATTGACCAGACTCGCTTGTTTGACAGCGAGCCTGTCCATAATTCTTTACAGTTCTTCACAGTACCCATTTGCATTCATTGTTGTACCAAATCTCAATTAGCTGTAGTGGATAATACAGGCACAGGAGCACAATACAGTCGCAATGAGCTTCATTTGACTCAGTTTACGTTTGGGACATTGTTTGGCTGTCTCCTGGGTTGAACTAGTGTGACGAACGTTTACGATTATCATACAGAATCCATTTTACATCACAAGTGCCAATACTATTCAGAATTCCTTAATTTTTAAGCCGCTTCAGCAAATCAAAACAAGTCGGACGCGTGTTTGTAGCTGACAGTCATTAAAATCATACGGTACCCACTTTCCGAGTTTCTTCACTTTCCTGATTTCATGCAAACTCATCAATATCGTTTTGTCACTTACGCCGAAGGTTGCTGCTACCTCAGACCTTTGGTTTGAGATTTACACGCTTCCACTGTTTCTTTCAATTCGTCATTATTCACTTTAGTCTCCGGTCGTCCACGGGGCCTGTTCTCGAGGTCTAAATTTCCAAAACGGACGCGATCAAATCAAAAACGCACCGTGCGTTCGTTTGCGGCGTTTGGTGCGTACACATCGTTGATATTGCGTGTCGTCACTGTATTTTTATTTTTTCCATGGTCGCAATAATAACGATATCGAAGCAAAAAGTCATTTGACGGAAAAGCAAATGTACAACTGATTTTGAAAAAGAATGTCATTGCTTTAAATTGAGATTAATTTTATTTTGGAATTCTAAACCAATCGCAAGATAACTAAGTTGAACTATGGCAGTTCCATGGGTACCATGGCATTCCAGGCCCTAGTTATAAATCGAAGACGAATGTGTTTATTGAAAACCTTACCAAAATAGCTGCAATTTCTAATTTAACTTAAAAGACAATACTTATAGCTAGTGTTCCAAAATATCACTCTAGGCTCTAGGATCGATTCACTGTGTAATGAGATCGATGTAAAAAATCCATTTTAAGCCAAAATAATTGATTCTCCGATTAATCGAACTCAAATTGCCATCCCTTGTTTCACTGGCTTCACTGTGTACAGACTTTATTTGGTATTTTCCATAAACTTCGGGTACAAATAATAAATTCATGGTATCCTAAACAAGAAATATTACAAGCAGCGATGTTTCTTTCGTTATCACGAATTATTCAAATTCAAAGTTTCGTCTGGGAAATGGAAAAAGTTTGCGAACAAACGGCCATTCGTTGTCTCGTCACACGTACAGACGGGAAACGTTTGGATATATTCAAGTTGTGAATTAGTCGTACCTTTTTGCACCTAGAGATACGGTAAAATCCACAAAAAAGATGGCAGCGCCAGTCCGAAAGAAAAATAAGTTATAGAGCTTTACTAGCCCTATCCAACGATATTGGTAATACCGAATTAACAGCTAACGTCCTGAACCCCCCCCCCCCCCACCCGACCTCTCCCACACACACCCCAACCCACTTCTCTAGCGTTAAGCTCTCAAACTTATCGACACTTATCGACGATGCTTCAACTTGTTGCAACTGTTGGCGCCGACATCATATTGCGGGGCCTCGCGCCCGCCCCACTTATTACATGTGAAGTCTGTTTTTAATATGTAGTTTGACTAGCACTAAGTTTTACAAGTATTTGATAAAACTTCAGATGATGTCGGGAGGAATCCGGAGATAGATACGTATGCGGGCGCGCCGCCGACCTTGCACAATACTATTCACAGCTCTCTTGAAGAACCCCATATCGTAGCTCATATCGTATTAAATAAGGAATATCCATAATTATGTTCTGTATTTTCAATTATAATAAATATATTCCAGAAATGTTACATTGAATACATGCCCTAGTTATACTGAAGCATAATATTATTATTATTACGCATTAATTATCATGCTATTATTAAATGTTGCATTAAACAAATATTCATGATGATAAAACGAACTTATCAGAAGGGAAGTTCATAAGCACTCCGAGGAGTCGTGAATATTCATGATGATTAAGCGAACTGACCAGAAGGGAAGTTTTATCATAAGCACTCCGAGGAGTCGTGAATACCCACGTATTCACGACTCCTAGGACTGTTTCGGTTCACTTAATCCGGCTTCGCTCGCGGATCCGACTCCTCTTAACTCATAAAAGAGCCTGAGAGCGCTCATTCGCTTTGCATCATGTTCGTTTATGTAGCTCAGCAATACAAAAATGAAAGGAATACATAACTCCTCGGAATCTATAACAGTTAGTCGGAACCGTTAAGAGTTTCGGCTCCGTCCGCGGTTTCGAATCTTTTGATTCATTGAATCCGAAGTTACCCATCGCTAATAATTATACGAAAAGCCCCGTTTAAAAGGATTACCATACCATTCCATCACTCATCAGCCGATGTGTCTCCGGATATAGGCCTGTCCCAAGGCGCGCCACCATCATGATCTTCAGCTCTTCCAGCCACCACTGGTGAACTTCTTCAAGTAGTCAATCCACTTGGCCGAAGCGAGTCCCGCACTACGCTTCCTGATACAGGCGCTCCATTCGAGGACTTGACTTAAATACGAGTATTTGTAAACTGAAACATTAAATTATGTACTCGTATATGTACTTATACATAAACACTGTCTTAGGTATTGTCTGTGCTAGCTTCTTTCTTCCCACTATTTTTCCTATCAATTGATTTAGATCTTGTAATGTCTCGGCTTTTTAAGGCATGCTTGTCATCATGCATTAAGACTATACTTTATAAAAAAAAAACTTGATTTGGTTATGACGATTGTGATTAACAAAAACGGGTTCAGAATTAAAAGTACATACAAAATCATAATTAAGTTTATTACCAAAAAAAATATCTTAATTAAATTAGTAACAATTTTAGTTAACTACTTGAAGAGAAATAACTTATTGTAAAATAATGTAAAATTTGTATACATTACATGTTTATATAATGTATATAATGCTTCACATAATGGTTTCATCGCATGAAACAGTGTATCGATTGTCGCGGAGAATACTTCGAAAGGCAATAAAACAACTTCCATCTTTAGGTATATCTGACTTCACTTTGGAGATTCTAAAAACCTTCAGTGTCACTCACTTATGTATTAAATTGGTTATTATAATGAATTTTAAATGAAATATAACAGTTTAGAAACGAATTTTATGAAAAATCGTCAAAATCAGCTATTGAAAACGAAAATGTTGCTTTATCGTCAATAAAATAAAATGTAAACCACAGCGTGGGTATGGACGTAGGTCACGGTGGTGCGGGGTGGGGCACTTGCCCCCCTCTGGTATAGGAAAGAATACGTAATAGACATTCTGCATTACACAATCTCTTTTTAAAATTATGAGAAAATTGTGCCCCTCCCCAATAAAATGATGACTACGCCCTTAACTGTATCAGATTGATGGGTATTTCTTCAAAATTGTCCATATATCCAAGACTTTTGATCACCATAAACTCAGTAAGGAACACTCTTAATTTTTTACGAGCTAAAGGTAAATTAGTTACGGTGGCCCATGTATCTGAATTAAATATGTGAAGCTACCTCGATGCACTAACAAAATATTGACGAGAGAATGCTGTACTAATGATAATTTTTCATATAAATTCATAAAAAAACTTGTCATTACCAGCTTTTTTTATATAGAATAAGACGGCGGACGAGCATACAGTCCACCTGATGGTAAGTGGATACTGTCGTACGTAGACATCCGCGGTAGGTACATGCCAACATCAGTCCACAATGACAAACGTTGACACGCCTCCGAAGGCGCTGCTTACCTTTGCAGATTACGAAATGGATTGGGAAAATGAGGAGGGATAGGACGGGGTGGGAATGGACTCCGGCATATCTCACGCACTACCAAAACACGTTCGTACGTTGAGGAATAAGATACAGTGTGATATACAGTACATTTCAAGGTAGACTTCTGTAAGATAGGGGTAACGAGGCCAGGCGAGCGCCTAGCGGCTGTTGGATTGCAGCGTGCACCCTCTCCCTCCTAAAGTTCGATAAAGACCTAAAGGTCTCTTTTCTGAGATAATAATGTTTATATTAGGTAATAATTCCTAAAAACTGTTTTTTTTTAATAATTTGTGATTTATCTTAAAATTAATAGTTACCCAGTTATTTGGAAATAGAGGAATACATTTTTTTTTAATTGCATCAGACAGACTGGCTGCTCGTTATAATTTTAATTTTACCTTATATATTAATACAATTAATGCTTAATAATGAAGCGGACACGGTTCCAAATCCATTGAAATTTTAGCGTGTAAGTTTTCATTCAATGTAGATTTTAAAATGGCGTCACGTCAAAGTGCCAATTCCCGAAGATCTTCAAACAACTATATTTAACTTATACATCCCAAGTTTCGTGAAAACCTTCATACATTTAATTGCAATAGATGGATATGTAAACGTTTACACTGCCGCGCAGTTCACCACCTCGTCTCACCAAGACACGCCACGGATCTGCAGTAATTACCGAGAGAGAGTCATCGCTGCTGCAGGCGACTATTGATATACCGATCAAGTTGCCAGGAGAACAGGAGTTCTGGAATATGCAAAAAGTTTTATAAGTTCAGGAGTAAATAAGTAAGTACTCTTTACTGTAAACCACAGATAAAGTCACAACATAATACAGTAATCAACTTACTAAATTAGTTATGTCCTTTACTTACAACCGTCAATCTTATCATTATCGTATTGCTTATGTATACTGTATGAATGTATAGTAATAGGTCGGCGGCGCACCTGCATACCCCCTGGTGTTGCAGGTGCCCATGGGCGGCGGTAACACTTACCATCACGTGGGACCACTTGTTCGTCCCCCCACTAGTCTATAAAAAAAAGTGTGCATATTGATACGTACAAATATATATGTATTATTTGTAACTATGCATACTGTAACATCATCTACCTGCGATTAAAATATTTATTTCCTACTGTATAAATATTTATTTATACCTACATAAATAACTATATAATTTGTATACTAATAAATATTAACTGGCCGATAAAACGGCCGATGAAGGTTGAAGGGAAGTGAAATAAAAAAATATCGTTTATGATTAAGACTGAAGTTCTAGAGTCTCTTTGCGGGACCGATGACACAGAGAAAATAGCCGGTGGTAGTTATGAGAAGAGCCAAGGATCGTGTGTGGTGGCGAGCCTCGGGAGAGCCCTATATCCAACGGTGGAGAGACATATGCCGACAGTACAGTATGGTAAGACTGAAGAAGAATACTTACAGTAGGAATGCTGAGACGCACTTCACGCTGTGAAGGAGGCATTATCGTCACTGGCAATGGTACTTCCATCCCACTGGTAGATCCTGCACGTAAACATAATTTTGTTGTATAACACAAATCTTCTCCCGTGACTTTTTTCGCATGAGCATTGTTTTTTTAATTAAAATTTGATTGTTTCAATATTCAGTTTATGGCATGACCCAATATTTAATTAATTTTAAATATAATGATCATTAGTAATCTTCGGAGTTATGGATCTATATTTACTGCTCTACTTTTCACTCCTTTTCTGTTCTCTTTTATATCATTTATCTATTAAAATATTATGTATGCCAATGTGTGTATTATTTGTACAATATATTACTTAAATAAAATTGCACCCGCGTTCCTAGACTGGTAAAAAATGTCATATGGCATTACGTTCGCCATTTGTACAATCACTAATGCAATGACTTTTAAATAAATAAAGCTTGTTTTTTTTAAATAACCGCTGAGCACTCGAGTCTCGAATACTGAGTGAACACATATGAACCTTTAATACTCGTGAGTATTATAATTAAGTTTTTAACAATTGATACTCTCGAAACCTTGGGCTCGAATCGATTAATTTCTTAAGAGACATTAGCGCTTACTTAGCCGTCGAGCGCTCAGGGATTATTTTTTAAACACTAGAGCCTGTGAGGACCCATGGCTTAGTTTTCCAGATGAAACCCAGTGATGTATAATACGAACGTGAGGGAGAATAAATTGTATCAGCCTATTACGTCCCTCTGCATTTCACGGGCCTCCCCTAGTAAATTACTGGAGGGTTTTGGGGCATAATCTACCGCGCCGATCTAGTGCGTATTGGTGGATACGCACACTATAGATTTTTGTTTATTAGCATGCGGATTTCCTCGGGATGTTTGCCATTACCGCCGTACTAGTGAGAATTTTTTTTTTTTCAATATTAAGTACATCTTTCATTTTGTGTAACGATGGACTGCATTTGTGGCTGTGCATGAACTTCACTACTAGCTACTATCAGCGCTGAGGATTATCACTCACTTAGAGATATCTTTATTGAATGTTTTACTCTTATGTATGAAATTGTAGTGTTTTGACAATACATACATGCATGTATGTAGGAATAGATAAGAAACATTAAAATTATATTTACCATGACTAGAAGACGAACAGCTATCCGCACTGATTTCCACAGCCATCAGAGAAATCACACATGAAAATAAAACAAAACGTAATGCAAACATATTGACAGTTGACGAAAACACACCGTATCTTCTTAAGACCTACCTATAACTTGTTATACAACTTCTCCGGCACTGCTTTATATGCAAATGCAGTGCCTTACGCAAATAACCCCTACTTCTGTTTTAACAACTGTCCATAATTGCAACAAATGTGAAACTGTAAAAAATAATTCTAAGAAAAACTGAAATGATAACACAATACCATCTGCTCTTTGTGTTATGTTCTTGTGTTCGTTGTGCGTCACAAATATAATGTCTAAACTGCGCACACAGAAATGGAAATAAGTCAGTTTAAAATGAAACTAATGGCCGGATAATTAAGTTCGAGTTAAATGCATTGTTCGCGCAAATTCTCACCTACAGAGTGGCGGTGAAACGACGAATTCGATAATGAATTAAAGTCAATTTTAACTTCTCGCTTTACAGTTGAAAATCGGCCTCTGTATACATGCACGACGCTATGCTGCTCAATGTAATTTCAATCGTATGATATAAATATATTAAAATTCAGTTTGAAGTGTTCAGTTTCAGTTTACGTTAGGTTAGTGACCCCCTTGGAACTCCTTTCGGGCATTTTATCTTTTTTTCTTTTGTATATTGTCTGCATTACTATTGTATACCATGTGTCCGAAACCTTAAATCAACTATTTTGAAATTTACATATTGCTATATATCTACAAATATTCACGGGATTTCAAAATGAAATACAATTTTAAAAACATTGCGATCACGACCACCGTCATACGATGTAGGCTGATCATTGTAGTATTACTATTTTTGTTGTGGCTGAGCAATTCATCAACTTTAGACAAACGTGACAAGTTAGTCTTCGCCTGCGCGGTCACAGGGGTGCGGGTTTATTATAGGTTGATATTGATTGATTCCGAAATGAAAGTTTCGGATGTTATCATAATACAAATAATTTTATACGGTGCCCTTATAGATGGAGTTTAAATAAGTCAAATTTTGACAAGCTCTTGCCTTTTTCGAAATACATTAATGTAGCAATCTAAATCGGTGTGATAATTACTTTTAAAATTGCATTTTCGTATAAAAATATAGTGAGACTGTTTTAAAGTGTCCGTATTTTTGGGTTTGTGTAAAATGCGATCTACATCAAGTTTTATTTGGACATACTTCAATGGTGTAAATAATGAAATCGCAAAATGTAAACAGTATGATAAAAACTTTTCAGGTAACGGCAGCGGTACCACTTCCCTCAAACTTGATCAGCTCGATGGTCGGCACACCCGGGTGATGTCCTAACAAATAAATTAAAAATGACTATGCCAGACGGGGACTTAAATGCAGAATCTGTTTACTGTGTTTTACATAATCTGTTTTATATTTTACATAATGGAACAAATATGATAAAAGCTCTGAATGTGGCCAATTTTAATGATGCACACTGTACGATTCACCAAATACAATTGTGTTCGACCGTATTTAGAAACGCAAGAGTTTCTCTCAACAATGATTGTGGACACTGATGATGATGATGGTAAGTGGACACTGTCGCCCATAGACATCTGCGATACATGCCAACATTAGTCCAGAATAACAAACGTTGGCACGCTCCCGGATGCGCTGGCTACCTTTGGAAATATAGGAATGGATTTGGAGGAAGACCTGGGAAAATGGGGAGGGATACGATGGGAATGGGCTCCGGCACATCTCACTCACTACCGAAACACGTACGTACATTAGGGAAATATAGTAAAGTGGGAAATGCAGTGCATTTCAAGGTAGTCTTCTGTGAAAGAGGGGTAACGTGGCCAGTCGAGCGCGCCCAGCGGCTGTTGGATTGCAGCATGCACTCTCTCCCTCCCTAAATGCTGTGCTAAATGATATGCTCTCTCTTGACCTAAGAGACCACGGGTTTAAATTGAAACGCCCGCAACAAGCACCGGAAACTCATCAGAGATTCGATCGAGTCTCGCTCAAATTTTGAGCGTAAGTAACCAGGACCGCTTCATGAAAATCCGTTGTTATGCTAGAAAATGAACCTTAAATATCATACCTTTGGTAGTGTCATAAGACAATATCTTTCTCCGCCTGCAGCGCCGAGTGAGCAGCTGTTTAGTGGTGCTGGATTAATTTACAATCCTCTAAGAAACCGTCTCAGTAGTGAAAAGGCAACGAAATTACTTTTTAAAAAGTATAATTTACCTTTAGTAAAATTTGATTATTAATTTATTTTTTTTATAGTGAAGTAGGCGGACGAGCAAGCGGTCCCACGTGATGGTAAGTGTTACCGTCGCCCATGGACAACTGCCACACCAGCGGCTATGCAAATGCGCTGCTGAAAATAATATTTTAGGCACATGTTTTTAGACGAAAATTTATTGTGTGTGTTGTTTGTTAATTTTGTTATAATGTTATAAATTCAATGTTTTATAATGAATTATTATAAATTTAAACTAAATCACATCTAAAAGATTGGAAACGCCAACCCATACATCCATCATGTACCGAGACAATGTGTAGATTATGTCTCAAAGCGTTTAGCTCGCCTTTTGTACCATTATGTGCAATCAAGTTTTTTTAAATATATTATTTATTTTATGTACGAGGGCGGCAGACGAGCCTACAGTCCACCTGATGGTAAGTGGATACTGTAGCCTATGGACATCCGCGGTTGAAAACACCCCCGGATGCGCTGCCTGCCTTTTGAGGTGTAGGAATTGAGAAAGGCTTGGGAAAAATTGGGAGGGATGGGATGGGAATGGGCTCTGGCATATCTCACTAACAACCAAAACACTTACGTACATTGGGGATATAGGATAAAGTGGGAAATGCAGAGTACACTTCAAGGTCTTGAGACAGGGATAACGTGGCCAGTCGAGCGCGCCAAGCGGTTGTTGGATTGCAGAGTGCACTCTCCCCCTTCAAAAATGTATTCAAAAATATGAGAATACTTTTTTGGAGAAAATATTAAGATTATAAAAAATCCATAGAACGATTTATAATCGCCGTAGAATTACAAGATATTATTAATTGAATCTTCCGGGCTACTTGGCCGAGATCTTCTGGAATCTCTTCTGTTTCTTCCAAACGTTTCGTCAACAACTGCGTTTGACTTCGAATATGGACACCGGCCGAGAAAGCCTACACTCCACTATATTACAAGATATTACTTATATATTTACAATAACATAGTGTTAACCCAGGTGATTTCAGAAATTGTTTACGCGTTTAATAATTAATTAGGAATTACAAAATTTCATTTTTTTAATCACACGATAGTCACGCTTCATAATTTTCGCCAATACTTCATACGCCACAAAAAACTGTTGTTTCCACGGTAGCGTTGCCTCGAATTACGTCTCCACGATAGACGTAAGCTTCTCGGAAACTCGACAGCCCCACGAAAATATAGTCATCGTTGCTGCAAGCCTCTACTGTGTAGCCGACTATACTGGCTGGATGGCAGGTATTCTGTATACAAACACACCATGTAAATATCAAGGCATGGAAGCTGATTTATCTATTAAACGGGTCTTAATGGAAGAGGAGCCAGTATATTATCAGGACCTCGTCAACTCGGCGGTAAACTTCAGGCTGCTAAGAGAGTTCGCACATCCTTGGCACAAAAACAGAAGCGGGTGGCAGTGAGGAGCTGCTCGGCATCGGAGGTGTATATGTGTCCTCTAGCTTCAAAAGTCTATCTGCTTGTCTGAATGCGCATTACGCAACTACCACTATTATAATGATCAGACAGACAGGCTGACAGATTATAATGAAACTTGGTACAGTTAAACTTATGTGCCATGTTGAAATTTAGGGTACTTTTTATCCAGATCAATTATAAAGTACACATAGAAATCAAGCTAACCACAGATACTCTGACGTCTAATGCGCAAGGAGTCGGGGGCACTCTGGTTACTAATAAAACGATCTCAAGAAGAGAAATACTTACGGCTGGAATCACAAAGTTCAATTCACGTTGCGTCGGCGGCATTATTCTGTCTGACAAATTCTTTTCAAACGAACTTGAGTATCCTGGGAACATTTAACAACAATAAATCGGTCTGCCGTATGGTGTCGGTCAGCTTATATACACCCCATCTCTTCTTGTGGGTGTCGTAAAGAGTCAATAACGGATACCAAAGCAGCTACCACAAATTCTCAAGAACTACACCACCTCTAACAGAATAGACTCGCCAATCCGCTTGGGCAGCGTGGCGTTTTAAGACCATTCATGTCTCATGTACAAGACAACGTTCGTAAAGCCCATGTATAAGGGTTTCTGTACAAACAGATTTATGTATTATTATCGTAATAACCTTAAATGGATGGATGATATTTTAATCTGGGATTACGAAAGTGCTTTCGTCAAGACTCCCCACACTACTGGACACTGTACCCTTCACTCGATGCAACTTAAGGTATTTTTAATCTGACCCGGAAACACGCAAATTTTAATGTAATGATTTTAACTTTCATTTGAAATTAGAAAATTAATTATGTTTTCACAGTGACCGACCGTGTCTGCTGGTAAAAGTGCACGTTTTTGAAATCAATTGGAAAGTAGAAATGCCCAAAAATTAAACTAGAAAAAGTAGGAGGGTCAAAGGATTCCTTTTGCGCTCTGAAAACAAGTTATTCAAATGACTTTAAAAGTATGTATTCCTTGCTCTAACTGAAAAAAAGGAAACTGCTCCACAACGTTATTTCCTCGATTGTCTTCCCTTTTGAAAATAACAATCGGCTACAATTGAATTGATAATTTTTTAGATTTTAGGTTGAATTTAAAATATTTACCATAACTAGATGATGAACAGATCAGTGCTGTGAGTTCTGTAGCGAACAGAGTAATAAGGAAGAAAATACACAGGAGACGACTCCCTGACATACTGACAATGTACTAACGATACTGACAACTCTATGATCGAAATATACTCCCACAAATGCTGATTACTTTCTTAAGTTCTACTTCCTTTTATATAGGTAATTGGTTTCATAAAAAACAAAACATATTTTAACAGCTGTCAATAGTCTATAAAAATAGTATTCAAAGAGTACAGCTATGAAACAAAATTAAATAAGAAATGTAAATTTTACACCACCACATGTTATTTGTTTACTTTAATAGATTAAACCAAGTATTCAACGGATGATAATTATATTATAGGTTACCATCGATTCGGCGACTTGAAAAGAGGCCGTAGTTGATGGATGGTAAGAGCTGAAGATCGTGATCGTGACTACCATTTTCTATTATTGTATATTTTAGTAAAAAGGCGGCGGACGAACATACAGTCCACCCGATGGTAAGTGGATACTGTCGTCCATGGACATCCGTGATACATGCCAACGTCAGTCCAGCATAACAAACGTTGGCACGCCCCCGGATGCGCTGCCCACCTTTGCAGATTAATGAATGGATTAGGAAAATGAGGAGGGATAGGATGGGATGGAAATGGACTCTGGCATATCTCACTCACCACCGAAACGCGTTCGTACTTTGGGAAATACGATAAAGTGGGAAATGCAGTACATTTCAAGGTAGTCTTCTGTGAGAGAGGGATAACGGGTCAGGTCAGGGTGCGGTCACTAAAAATACTAATTAATGTTGCAATGCAATAATAATAATAATAGATATGGAATGGTGTTCGTTTGAATACTACCCTTATTTAAATTTAACCAAATAACTGAAAAGATTCAATTAATAATTATTTTAAGGTATTGATTATTATAAGTAGGTAGGTACCTAACATCCGACACACGGTTTAGTATTATACAGGCTGTAACCGAATTCGAAACTCGAAACAGTGACATCTGCACATGATTCTGAGTTTTAGTATGTACTTTCTGTTAAAATATTGATTTTTGGTCTTTGTACCTACTTAAGAGTATGAACAATTCAGTAAAAACTCAATTGTAAGCTGATTCGTAGATATTCATGTCAATGAATTTGGAATCATGAAAGGTTTCATTTGGTTGGTTTCATCCTGTATAACACATAATTATGTACTGGCAGTGTTTTAAACAATAATTCTGAAATATCTACGTTGAATACATGCCTTTGTTACACTAATGCATGCATATTATTACGTCGCAATTGTTATGTTAATATTAGGTACACGTTGCTTGCATTAAACAAATAAGTCTAACAATAAAAAGGAATTGTTTTTTAAAAACATTGTTTATTTTATATATGAATATAATAGGATATAACTTTAATAGCTGGATAAAATTATCATCAGGTGGACTGTATGCTCGTCGCCGCCTTCGTACATAAAAAAAAAGTCTAGACTGATTAGAAAAAAATATTAATACAATTGAAATATGTATTTGTCAAATTGAATGGAATTTAATATAATGCGTCTATTTGTGCATAAACAAAAGGTATGTTGGTGGATATGTTACTAAAAACGCTTCTTTATATCCCTCCTCGTAGGCATACAAATGTACACAAACAAAACATACACATACATACAAGCAAAGGAAATAACATAAAAGTAAATTTAAATAAATTTTATTTCGTAAAATATTTTTTGTATTCCTACTGAGTAATGAGAATAAGGTCGAATATCTCTTTCAAAAGAAAGTGTATGTGTGTATTTTAATGTTGTTATGAATATGTTTGTCTTATATGTGTAGTACTTACAATAGTGTACAATAGTGTACTTACAGTAGTGTATTAATTGTGTGTACGTATTTACATATATAGGTTTTGTGTTAGGATAAGCAAGGACTTTGTTTTGCACCACGCTCATGCTTTTCTGTTTAACGAAAGGTTGACTTGGGTATTAAGTCCGCCTTCTGTACAATTTTCGTGCGGCAAATTATAAATAAAAAACAAATAAATATTAGAATATTACATATGAAATTTTGTTATTAATGTTATTAAAGTTATTGTTAATGTTATTGTTATTAAAGGGCTTCACTCGGGGACTCGTCTACCTCGTCTGTAAACGGTCCTGCGGCAAATATGACCTGCAAATTGCCACTTCAGCATGACGATTCTACGAGCTATATCGGTAAGTTTAGTTCTTTGGCGAGTCTCTTCGTTTGGGATCTTATCCCGCAAAGAACCTCCGAGCATATCTCTCTCCATAGCTCGCTGAACGACTATATAGTACCCATCTATATAGTTACAACTTCAATGCTAATTTGTTACAACTCAAACCAAACTGGTCGCTCGTCTAAACTCGTTTCCTTACTGAACAAATTTAATAGTACCGACCAAAGGCCTACTATATTTGTCATTACAATTAGTGAGCTCGGGGTTATTTGATCACCAACATGTTACGAAGCTCGCCGGATCGCCGACTAATTACTGATTACACATTACTAACACAGTACAAATATTTAACAGTAAGTGATCTGTTTTAAAAATGGTGATAGAGTAATGGGATCTGTTATTCTTTCATTTGCTTATTTTTACAAGCTTTTATTTAACTTCACCTGTTAAATGTCGTTAGTATGTTTGGGACAAACCTTGCAAGCCAAATTTGAACCACTTCCTCTAAACTTACGACTTTGAAATTTTGCATGCTTGTTGAGTTCTGATGACAATACACTAAAATGATAGAAATAACCTGATGTTGCAGCTGGGTGCAGGGGTTGTCTCCCCTAGGACAATCCCAATCCTGGGAGAATCCTGACAGACAATCCTGGGATTGTCTCCTCACGAGGGCACTCCTCAACGGTTAGTAGCACGGACACGAAACTTTGCATATACGTTTAATTTTGATAGCTAACATGATCTTCACCATGAACTGATGCTGCAGCCAGGATTGTCTCCTCATGAGGGCATTCCGCAACGGTTAATAGCATGTACATGAAACTTTGCAAAACAAAACATGACTTTCTACCGTAATGATGCGTTATTTGAAATGGATAGATTGAGAAATATTTCTAACTGAAAAGGTGTAAATAACACAATATAAAAAAAACGTTTTTTTTAAAGACAAGCTTTTATGGCTTGTATAAAAGTTTGTTTTTAAAAAACTTTTTTTTATATCACTTTTTTTACTTATAATTTCAGTACACACATTAGGTAGGTATATTTATTCTTAATATAATATGGTCTATACATGTCTATTAATATAATTTTGTCCGTGCAGCTCCAATGACTCCACTGAAAATCAGGATCAAACTGATTCCAGTATTAATTGACACACACATTTATTAATTGACAATACAATATTTTTTATTTGTTAATATAAATACTAATTGTCCATTCATTCTTGTTTGTTTCATTCTTCTATTCTTTTGTTTTCATTTATTGTTTACTCTGTTGATATAACATTTAAGATTTTCGCATTTTTCAAACATATTTATTTTTTCAATCTGATAGGGTTATCAGATGCCAGTTGTCTATAAGATAGACTGCAGCTGCGGTAGTTCCTACATTGGCCAAACAAAGCGCACCGTAGCAGAAAGGATCAAAGAATATATCACAGCTGTGATGAATCGCCAGACGAATAAATCGGCGATAGCGGACCATGTACCCAATGCCGGAATCAATCATTGGATAGAACTCCATAGTCCAAAAATCCTCTCCACTGGCATCCACTATTTGTCCAGGATTGTGCAAGAAGTAATTGAAATAAAAAAACATAGAAATTTCAAGTTGTCCTCGACGTGAAATCCAGTCACTAATAAATTTAATAAAATTAAATCTCGTGATTTTTTGTCCGATATTGTGTTGTGTACCGCAACTTTCCAGAATATGAAAGCCAAATGCGGGTAGTTGATGAAACTCTCAACGTGGACTACCCGCCTCTTCAGTAAGCTCATGACCATAGTTGATGCAACCCAAGCGTAGTAACGTGGAGTAAAATAAAATAAGATTAACATTCCCGTTAAGACACGTTTAAATAGATAAATATAGTTCGATTTTGTTATTTTTAGATGCATATGTCGTGTATGTTTGTATATGTCAGAATAAAGTTATGTCTATTGTCTATGCTCAAATCTCATTCTTGAGTTCAAATTCTCGGCTCGTAGTTGAGTTTCTACTTGAGTACAGATTTAAAAATAAAAATTCACTAGCTCGGCGGTTCGGAAAACATCGTGAGTAAAACCGCGTGTTTGAAAATTAAAAAATCTCAAACTATCTACTTTCCTAGCGACCGAAGTCTGGCCGATTTAATTTCGTCGATTATATTCGGCTCGGACACCAGTTCCTCCAATTCTTTGTTTACACTATCTTCTCTCCTGGTCATTCCCAAAAGTTATCTCCAGATTTTTCTTTCCATTACTAAAATATGCCTTCCTTCTTGCCGAATAAATTTAAAACATTTAGCACTCTTTTTATTTGTACCTTGGATTACAAATTATAATAATTCATTTATCCATTCATTCATTCACGAATGGGAGCCAAAAATATGTAGCCCTCGTCTACCCACATGTAAAAGAGTCGAAATACTCTACTGGGTACTACATATACTTGTTCCTAATTACCAATTACTCAGGACAGTTTCTGGTAATGCAGTTATATCGTCTGATCTGCAGGATAACAAGGCGTGGGTCGTTCCACTGACTTTATTTTAATTATTAACTAAGCCTTCATCAATCATAATTAGCAGTCTCGCACGACGCATATGTTGTTCGCTCGAGTTAATTACATTTATGACTAGTTTTCGCCTACTGTTTTATCTTGTGGAAATTACCATTCTGCTAGTAACCATTTTTTATTTTTTTATTTATTTATTTATGTAATCAACAGCCTTTTATGTAACTTGTTTAACAATTATGTTGCCAATGCTAATGGCCAATACAGATTACACTGACATTAAATACAGTATTTAATAGATTGTGGGCAAGTAAAGGATCCACCACTAATATCCACCTAGCATCCACCACCATAAGCCTACGTCTCTTCACTACTGGATATAGGCCTCTCCAAAGGACCTGGTGGACCTTTCCAAAGGACCACTATTTAGAGGAGGTCACTATTTTGTCAGGGGGCGAGTGCACGCTGCAATCCAACAGCCGCTGGGCGTGCTCGACTGGCCACGTTACCCCTCTCTCACAGAAGACTACCTTGAAATGTACTGCATTTCCCACTTTATGTTATTTCCCTAATGTACGTACGTGTTTCAGTAGGGAGTTCCCATTCCCATCCTATCCCTCCTAAATCCCTTTCTCCAAATCCATTCCTATATCTCCAAAGGTAGGCAGAGCATCCGGGGGCGAGACAGCTTTTGTCATTTTGGACTAATGTTGGCATGCATCGCGGATGTATAGACATCCGCGATACATGCCAATATTTGTCATTATGGATAGATGTTGGCTTGTATCGCGGATATATACGGACGACAGTATCCACTTACCATCAGATGGACTGTATGATCGTATGCCAACTTCGTACATAAAAAACCATAGGATATTCTGCTCTTGTCGCCCAGCCACTACCGATATCTTCAGAACATTGCAAGAGGCTCTAATTCACTACCACGCGAATGATACCCGTAGGCTATGATCATTTTTACAGGAAGGAACGATAATAAATTCATTTGTCACCGCATACAAGGCCATAAACAGACAGACCATTTATATATCCATCTACCTACACAAGCTCTTAACATCCGATACCGCGAATGGCTCAAACTCGTGAAGTTTAATGTACACACTTATACGACTTATCTTGCAAACTTCCGAGAACTCAACTAGAAGTGAACTCAGAACATTAATTCCGACATAACCATTGGTAAATAAATTGCTTTTCCCCTCGCGCGTTTCCCGGATAACTAAGGAACGCATTAGAGATAACATGTTCTCTGAGAGGCTACTGACTAAGAATGTGTAGAGTAAAGCAGCTGCAGATAAAACGCCCGAGGAAACTGCAAAAAAAAAAAAACAAATATAAAATACATGTGAACATCTGTTACCATATACCATACCTGTTTTAATGGCGTTTCCTCGGAACTGTTTTACTGTATTTCGCTGATAATATGGCGTGAGATAATAATTGTTTTGTGAGAGGCGACGCGACATTACAATGACCTTTTTGACATCCTTATTAGACTGAGATTACATATTGATTCTTTTTGACATTTTTATTATCTTTATTGATTATTATTTATTATTAGGTTTTTTAAAGATGACATGAATTGTATTTTTGAAGATGACACGAATTGTATTTTTAAAGATGACACGAATTGTATTTTTAAAGACGACATGAATTTTATTTCTTTTTAATTGTATTTATAACTTATTGCTTTATCGCTTATATGGCGGCCTATATTATTGACGACTATTTTTGTACCCGTATTCGGCAAATAAATGATTTGAATTTTAGTCAAATCATTGAATTTGAAAAAACAGTCAATGTATTTCCACTGCTGGATATAGGCCTCTCCTAACCCTCGCCATCACACACGGTCTTCGGAAGACGTCGGGCCACGTGGCCAGAGCGCAACCCACACTGCGCTGCCTTGTACCTGGTCACTTTAGCATGCTGTCACTTTAGCATGCTGTCACTTTAGCATGCTGTCACTTTAGCATGCTGTCACTTTAGCATGCTGTCACTTTAGCATGCTGTCACTTTAGCATGCTGTCATTTTAGCATGCTGTCACTTTAGCATGCTGTCACTTTAGCATGCTGTCATTTTAGCATGCTGTCACTTTAGCATGCTGTCACTTTAGCATGCTGTCATTTTAGCATGCTGTCACTTTAGCATGCTGTCACTTTAGCATGCTGTCACTTTAGCATGCTGTCACTTTAGCATGCTGTCATTTTAGCATGCTGATTCTATGAGCTATATCGATAAATTTAGTTCTTTGGCGTATCTATTTATTTTATTCACTTACATAATTCACAGATACAATTTACAGATACAGATACTCTTCATTTCTTATTTATTTCGTTATTAATCTTAATTTATGGATGAGGCCTACTAGAGTCATAACTCACTGGACGCACTAATTGAAGATTCTCGTCCTCAAGCATTGTGGTATAGGCGACGAGAAGAATCGACGCATTTTCCAACGAGGCCTGTGCCCTGTGGGACGGGAGGCTTACATCGATCGATCCAACAAGTTACCGGCCAGCAACGTCCGCGTCATTCAAATGAAGCTGGCCTACATTACTCTTAATACAATGCAACACTTCGCGCATCTACCTATACGACATGTTATTTTAGATAAGAGTATCCTAATGACACTTTTTATAGTTCCTAAAATCTTGACTGTGTTCATAGCACAGATATAGAGGGATATATAAAGTAATCCGTGTCGCTAGCAAGTAGCTGTTACAAAACCCCAAAACGTCTAATGGTAAGGGTTACCGCCGCCCATGGACACCTGCAACACTAGGGGGTATGCGGGCGCGCCGCAACTCGCAAATTAAAATTTACTCGTGACGTCACACGTTTGGTTCAAATACCATTTCACGAACTTGGTTGTCTATTTATCTTTCTATCTATGGTTCACGGACTGTTTTGTAGGATCATCAACCGTATCGCTTTATTTTGTAGGATCATCAACAGTATCGCCTATGTTTTGTAGGATCATGAATCGTATCGCCTATGTTTTGTAATATCATCAATCATATCGTCTGTTTTGTAGGATCATCAACCGTATCTTTTTTTTTTATATAGAGAAGAGGGCGGACGAGCAAGCGGTCTCACGTGATGATAAGTGTTACCGCCGCCCATGGATACCTGCAACACCAGGGGGTATGCGGGCGCGCTGCCGACCTTGCAAAATCCTGTTCACAGCTTTCTTGAAGAACCCCATGTCGTAGTTTAATGGGAAGACCTCTTGAGGCAGTTCGTTCCACAGCCTACAGGTTCGCGATATAAAATAATTTTTGGACCGAACAGTACGCGACACCTCCGTATCTAGGAAATGCGGATGGACCGCACTTCTGTGACGGGAGGTGCGGTTGTAGAAACCCGAGGTGGGATGTATCGCCTGTGTTTTGTAGGATCATCAATCGTATCGTCTGTTTTGTGGGATCATCAATCGTATCGTCCGTTTTGTAGGATCATCAACCGTAGCGCATATTTTTTTAAAGTGGAAATGTACGGTTAATATAAACGTTACCCCATGTTCCCAACCCATTCTCCAAATCCATTCCTACAAGTATATCTCCAAAGGTAGACAGCACATTCGGAGGCGTGCCAACATTTGTCATTCCGGGCTGATGTTAGTTAGCATGTATTGCGAATGTCTATGGACGACAGTATCCACTTGCCATCAGGTGGACTGTATGCTCGTCTGCCACTTTCTTTTTCATAAAGAAAAAAACATTTCCCGGAGTAATTAGTTAGATACTTCTTGACGGAATCCAGAATGCTGTTTGAATTTTTAAATATACTTAAAAATATTATATTAAACGTCAAGCACATCCGGTATATTCGTCCCTGTAAGTATGTTACCCAAGTGCCTTGACGCATCCACCACAGTAGATAAAGTAAACAGAAGTATAGGTATAGACTGCCGCATAATATGATTTTCTCACACAATCTGACAATTTTAAGCACAGGACAATACTCCATTCTATTACTCCCTGCCCTTCAACCTTCCTTGTATCTGCGTGGGACTGCGTTTTTCTTGTGCTTCCATGGCGTCCTCTTCAGGCCTCAGTAAACCTACTGTCGTTTTACTGGGGGATCTCCTGACTTACTTCGACTGGACTGGACGTTGACAGGATACGTTTTAGACTTTGAAATTGTTTACTACGAAGAAAACTTGACACTGGCAGAATGTGCTAATTGCACCATTGCCATATATGGAGAAAAAAAAAGACGAATCGAATAAGTAAATACAATAGGAATAGAAACTAGCTACTGAATAAATAATGGTGGTCCCTATCGGTTATCGGCCCTACGGCATATATTACCTACCCACTGCCATTTCAGCTACCCATACACTACCCATACTGCATACACTACCCAAGCATTTCAGCTTGAGCAATATCGGTAACTTTAGTGCTTCGTCGCATTTCTTCGTTGGGGATTTTGTCCGGTTTAGAGACTTCTAGCATAGCCCTTTCCATCGCTAATCGACTTTGAAATTGTATATCTACGGTCAAAAATCTTTCTTACACTGTTGCTTTCTTACTTTATACTGTGACGAGGGTAATCTCGCGAAATTGTTCTGTCGACGACGAATGAAACGGCGGCGAAAATATGAAACGTCGCGATAAATACAGATAACAAATGGTCGAGGCGTCGCACGCGGCGACACATGTCGCTCGATTACTACACATTCTGTAAACACATCTTCTGTAAGTGGCGACGTTGCTGCTAAATAGAAGTGGAGATCTCGCATCGGAGTACAATCATTTTGTTCTGATTCCGAAATACGGTGTCAAATAGGCAGACATCTGACATTAACTATATTTGTATAGACGTCAGTAGTAGAGTTGCAATTTGTGAAATCATAAATTCTGGACTGTCTCTCCATTGTTTTCCCAAGGCTCATCATCACAAGCGCCTGCTAGCGCATAGGTACACACTCACGGACATATATAGGCACACAAGGATAATCACCGTCAGCTTCAGAGCATGTATTATCTGGTGCAAAGACTTCTTACTAGTATTAAGAAGTCTTGATCTGGGGCGTCACGAACATTCTAGCCGAGCACATAGTTGTTGCTAGGCTTTATTCTTTGTTAATTTGTTATTTGTGTGAACAATATTTTCTTTTGTTCCTCTTTCTTTGTACATTTTTATTTTTATTTTAGTTTAGTTAATTTTAGCTTAAAAGGAAATATACAATCGTTTCACAACTAAAAGAGAGGAAATGCCAATATGTTCCCGACATAAAATAAGTTTTCTTTTTTTTATAGAATAGATGGCAGATGAGCGGGCGGGCCACGTGATGGTAAGTGGTCACTGCCGCCCATGGACACCTACAACACCACGGGGCATGCAGGTACGTTGCCGACCGCACACAATCTTGTTCACAGCTCTTTTGAAGATCCGTTGTCGTAGCCTCAGGAGATATTAAAACTGTGAATTTGTTTCATTTATGTGTTGAAATAAATAAATTATCGTAGAAATTGGAATTTTATTTCTGTACCCACTCCATCCACTGAGCAGTTCATATTAAGAGGTGAAGAATAAAAAATCTCCAGTTTATTCACGAGCGTCTCCACATTGTGCTGAATGAAATGGATACTATTGTGTAGTCAAGAGTTTGCGATAGGGTTGGGACACAAACATTTGTCACAAGTATATTATTGTGGAAGTAATGAAGTTCTTGCAGAGCTCCTCATGAGTCATAACTCAAATGTGGCTAACAACTTAAAATACGATTACAAAGCGTCTGGTGCGTGAGGTCGCCTGGTGTCGTTACTGGTCGCTTGGGAGCTCGACTAAGAAAAATATAACACAACCGACCAGAAAACTTCTTTCTATAAAACGAAGGCGGCAGAAGACTTTTTGGCGGGAACTCGAAAAATTAAGTTGAGTTTTTGCTTCATCAATTGTAAATTTTTTATGCCTCAACTTCAATTAACTTCAAAGTGTTTTTTGTGCGTAATGTTTCTGATGATCAAATAAAAGCATGGGACTACGTTTTTCGTGTGTGGTCCAAGGAGTCCACTTCTGTCCTTAATAAACCTTCTATCACTTTACTGAGCAACTTGTGACTCACTTCAACAGGACTGGACATTGACAGGATACGTTTTAGACTTTGACGCCCCAGGATGTCCTGCATACCATGGGAAACGAATTTAGTTTTCGTACACGATGTTGAAGCACTGTGTGTAGGTACATAATTGGCAAATACGGTCGCGATTAGCCTTGCCAACGTGCGCTATTCTTGACTGATGTTGGCATGTATCGCGAATGTCTGTCCGTCATCCGCTTACCACCTGAAATATCTGCTCGTCCATCTCCTCCATTTTATATAAGAAACTAAATCGCATACCCGATGGTCGTTTTTATTGGTAACAATCTAGGCAGAGCGCTACCACATGACAAAACTTGCCTCTCATTTCTAATCCAGTGTCTATGTACAGCACCAATGCGAGTACCTCATTTATTTTAAACCCTCCAGACACTCAGTGGGTGCAGCACTAGTATGGTACAGACACTTTTGTTGTGGCGAAGTCGGCGCCAACATTCAATTTTTCAATTACATTGCACTCTCGCGGAGCTCGGACTTCAATGGAGAAATATAGTTATGTAGGCTTCGTGGGATTTGTTTGGAAATAAAGTTGAGAATGATATTGTGCAAGCTGTATTGTCAATTTGCCATAGAATTCATTGAATAATCATATAAGAATATTTTTCTTTGGAAATAGTTAGTAACTATTATTACTTGGGCGATCTAAGTTGCGAATGTTATATACGATGTATTGTTAATCTATCATTGAACTGTTTGGAGTTGCATTAAGCTGTCCCTATACCTAGAATAAAATTGTACAATTATTTCATAGCACAATATTATTGAATGATACTTGTAAGTAGTGTAACTACAAGGTTTAGATACAGCACCACTACATTTCTTCCCGTGGACTCTTTTTTATAGAAAAAGGCTGCAGACGAGCATACATTCCACCTAACGGTAAGTGGATAGTGTAGTCCATAGACATCCGTGATACATGCCAACATTACTCCAAAATGACAAACGTTGGCACGCCCCCGGATGCGCTGCCTACCTTTGGAGATATAGGAATGGATATAGAGACAGGGATTTAGGAAGGATCGGATAGGAATGTGCTCTGGCACATCTCACTCGCTACCGAAACACGTACGTACATCAGGGATATAAGATAAAGTGGGAAATGCAGTACATTTCAAGGTAGTCTTCTGTGAGAGAGGGGTAACGTGGCCAGTCGAGTGCGCCCAGCGGCTGTGGGAATGCATGGTGCGTGGATGTCGTGCATAAGACCCTTCGCGCGTTGTCTAGTGCCCATATCCAGGAGTGGTCGATAAAAGAGCTGGTTAGTCACTGCATTAATACTAAATAAGTACGTTATCACAGTTTCTTTTGAAATGTCAAGGCAATTAAATCCAGGCGAGCTAAGCCGCGGGCAACAGCTAGTAGCGAAAAAAGTAATTGACGTCCCATCAGTAAAAGATAATTGCCGAGGGTCTGTGTAAATTATCGGTGTCAGTAATTGGTAGGATCTCCATCAATCTGGGAGGACATTTTAATTAAATGTTAAACAGGCGTCTTAAACAATCACTTCGTAACAATCACGAATGTTAACGTTCGTGATAAATTAAAATTCAATTGTGCTTAATTAATAAGTAACGTATTAATAATTACGGTGATAATTAAATTTATTTTAACAACTTTTTTATCTATTTAGTTTTTTCTTCACTCTCAGACATCAATGCACGCACACACACACACACACATAAATACATACGCATATATATGTACATACACTCAAATGATCCGTAGGTATAGTAAACTCATCACCTACAATAAATTACCTATTTTGCATTGTATACAGGCATTACATAGTTACAGGTCCACGCAGTATCGCCGGCCGGCTTTAGAACAAAACCACTCCATCTCTTCTCGTGAGGGTCGCAACTGGATAACAAAGCCGCTACCACAAGCGCTGAGGAAGTACACCATGAGGAGGAGGGTGCACGCTGCAATCCAACAGCCGCTGGGCGCACTCGACTGGCCACGTTACCCCTCTCTCACAGAAGGCTACCTTGAAATGTACTGCATTTAACACTTAATCTTATTTCCCTAATGTACCTACGTGTTTCGGTAGTGAGGGAGATGTGTCAGAGACCATTCCCATCCTATCCCTCCCCATTTCCCCAACCCTTTCTCCAAATCCAGTCCTATATCCAAAGGTAGGCAGCGCATCCGGGGGCGTGCCAACGTTTGTCATTTTGGACTAATGTTGGCATGTATCACGAATGTCTATGGGCTACAGTATCCACTTACCTTCAGGTGGACTGTATGCTCGTCTGCCACCTTCGTCCATAAAAAAAAAACACCTCTAAGAGTGGAGTCGGCAACACGCTTGAACAGCGTGGTTAACGTCATACGCTCCTCGTGTATAAGACAATATACATGAAGAGTCTCATATCCAGCAGTGGATGCTGAAAAGGTTTGTTGCAGTTTGCGGCAGTATCGTCGATTCCTCTCACCCCCCGTACCACAATGTTTGAAGACCAAAATCTATCAGTGCCTCCTGTTAGTTATAACATAGAGTGCCAAAACTTTGCCTCTGTAAAATGTATGTCATGGGATAAATCTTGTAAAGCTATACAATTTTTGTCTAAGTCGATTTTATTTTAATGTATAAGACATAGTGAAATGTTCCTTTCCGACTAGCGCCAGCCATCGGCATATTTCCAGTTCAAAGTGAATATTGGTAGCCAATTCGGTAGCAAGTGAGATATACCAGAGCCCATTCCATCCTATATTATCCCTCCCCATTTTCCCAACTGGTCCTCTAAATGCATTTCTACATCTTCAAAGGCAGACAATGTATGTCATTGTGTGAGATTTCAGTCGCGAGGATTCAAGTTGGCACGTCCATGGGACCCTGTGATTGAACTTTGCAAACCCAGAAAAGTAGATGAGTTTCAAACTGGCGTGTGTGTGATGCAAGGAGTGCAAGGAAGGTTCATAGTGTGCAAGGAACTTAATCAATAAAAACAATTTGAGTGTGGGTAGGTGAGTTAAAAACGAACACGACGGAGGGTAGAAAGATTTGTCGTTCAATAGCAACACACCTACAGCCGCCATCGCAGTCTCGCCGCGACCACGGTTCATGTAACTGAACCGAAATATCGGCCATATTAAACAAATAATAAATCGTAAGTAACCCGTTTACATAACAATTAGTATGTCATTGTGGACTGAAGTTGGCATGTACCGTGGATGTCCATGCGCGACAGTATCCACTTACCACCAACTATATGTTCGTCTGTCGCCTTCTTCCTATAAAAAAAAACATAAAATTGCACAAATAACGGGTCATTTCCATAAAAAAATCTATTTTAAACCATTTAACCGGGCATACCTATAAAGCTATGCGTTCACCGCGCGGCTTCAATAACAATGCTATTAGACGCGGAATGACGGTGGAAAATCACTATTACCCAGTCTGCGGCCGCTTACAATAAACTTTTATAGACGACCACTCGCTCTTTTAATACACACGACTTGCAAAATCGTTTACGTATCGTCCGCTGATAAAAAGACATAAATATATAAAAGAACATTATCCTCATTATTATTTTATATATCCTATGTTTATAACTTATCTAATTATATACAATATTGTACACTATAACAGCATTTTATTTATTTTTATTGTACACTAGCTGTTGCCCGCGACTTTGTTCGCGTGGTCTTCAAGTAGGTACTAATTCAGAAACGTTCGCGGGCGCGTGCGCACAACAACTCACCAAAGTTTCATCGCAATCGGATGAATGGTATAGGAACGGATACGGGACATTTTTATATATATAGATACTCAATTTTATCATCGTCCGTGCATCTTCAATGGCTCCACTGAAAACCAGTGCTGTGGTTTGTCCGCGGCATATATTGAGTTGGAGACCGTTTCCGACGTCTCAATACACATCTTAATCTTATATTATCTTGTTTTATTTGTTTCTTTATTTCGTAGCCATTATTTTTTTTTCTTCTTATGTGTAATCTGTTTGTTTCTTACCTTTTATTATGTATTGTGGTGTAGAAATAAATAATAATTATGTCTATGTCTAATTACAAAGGTAAATGTTACGCGCGAATCGGAAATATAGAAGTTGTAGAGCTTTACGACCCCTACACAAAATTTTAATCTGCCAAAAATTTTAATCCGTGAAATGCTACCTGGCATTTATTTAAAAAAAATATATATACCGAATATAGAACGTGTTACCGAACAAACACAAAACATGTCAACCAGTTTAAAACGTTCTACGGAAAAAGAAAATTATTTTAATTAATAAATTAATTTTAATCTAAAACTTTCTTAGCTCTCGTTACTCATGACCGGGCGCCGGCCGGCCACCGAGGCGGTGCAACACGCTGCATGGATGAAATACATATAATATATATATGAGGGGGGGGGGGGTAGCACGCTGCATTCCCACAGCCGCTGGGCGCACTCGACTGGCCACGTTACCCCTCTCTCACAGAAGACTACCTTGAAATATTAAGTAGGTACTGCATTTTTCACTTCATCAAACTCCCCAATGTACGTAGGCACGTGTTTCGGTGGTGAGTGAGATATGCCAGAGCTCATTGCCATCCCATCCTATCCTATCCCTCCCCATTTCGAAATCCATTCTCCAAATCCAATCCTATATCTGCAAAGCAGCGCATTCGGGGGCATGCCAACATTTGTCATTTTGAACTGATATTGGCAGTATTGCAGATGTCCATGGACGACAGTATCCACTTACCATCAGTTAGTAGAGATGTATAGATGGAGAGAATGTATCGATGATCTCTGCAATAGGCATTGGAGGAACGTAACCGTATTTAAATGTTTCCTCTTACTGCAGTTGCGGGCGGTGCGCGGTGCGGTCAGGGTCCAATAAAATAATCGCTACAACCAAATACACTGTGACTCACTTACCTCATGAAGACATGATCCATATCCACCTCAGCATGCGAGCTCGGACGATAAGCTAGCGACGGAGACTGTCCTGAATTTAATTTTGGCTTAAATTTTATAGCCTTATGAATAACTGACAGGACCAAATTTTTGAAATCTTTTTATGTTACTATAGTAATGTATTGTTTTCTTAATTTGATGTTGCTAGCTTATTGATATATAAGACAGTGTTGCCTTATATCGTGAGCGCATTCTCCACGCAGGAAACGCTGGATTACGAAGCATTAAGAAAGCGAGCACAGAGTATGTGGTTTGCAGCGTGTATTATTATTTTATAACAGAGAGCGTACGCGTAACCAGGTATTCTATAAAATCGCCCTAAAAAGCCGAAAAAACCGTCTCCTAGATAGCTGAACAGAAATCTATTTTCAAAAGAAGTCGTCTCCCATCGTATAGTGTAAATGAAAAAACGGATCCCACCTTACTTTCTTATATCCAGTGCACTAGTCTGCGGGCACTGATTGAACTTAATAGGCTGCCCATTCAATACGTTCTTCTTGCTTCATTTAGTGCTGAAAAGTGGAAATATAGCTACATCTTTAAAAGCAGATCTTCATTAAAGGTATATAAAAGATGGATTTCAACGCCACCTCCACCCATGGTCCTACCAACCTTTTGGTTATACGGACCAAATCGTCGGGAGGTACGCGCCGTTCGCCTGCTAGGGCTATGTTGCGGCGCGTATCTGCTCTGCCTCCCTACAAGTATTCTCTTTTGCCTGTGTCCCATAAGCACTCTCCCCTTTCTGGGGCTGTTCTACTCCACTAGACGATGTACTTCAGTGCCCAACAGCTCTTTCGGGCTCCTTTTCCTGTGCCATCGGTGTGCAAACTCTCTGAGCCCGCGGAAATTCGCTTTTAACGCCAGCCGAAACAAAAAGAGAAAGAAAATTATTTTGTTAACAACAACATATCAATTGAGGAGGAGAGAGGTGCACGCTGCGATCCAACAGCCGCTGGGCGCCGCTGGCCTCGTTACCCCTCACTCACAGAAGACTACCTCGAAATGTACTGTAAAATGTATTTCCCACTTTATCTTAATTCCCCAATGTACGTGCGTGTTTCGGTAGTAAGTGAGATATGCCAGAGCCCAGTCCCATCCTATCCTATCCCTCCCCATTTTCGCAACCCTTCCTCTAAATCATTATTATTTTATATAGCAAACCCATAGGCTGTGGAACGAACTGCTTCAAAAGGCAGGCAGCGCATCCGAGGGGGGCCAACGTTTGTCATTGTGGACTTACTCTGACATATACCGTGGATGTTCATGTGCGACAGCATCTACTTACCACCAGGTGGACTGTATGCTCGTCTACAGCCTTCCTCCTATAAAGAAAATAAACGGCCGTAAAGAATATTGATTGTTGTGTCAATCGGCGCCAACTCAGCATATGACGCAGCGTAAACTGCGACGCTGATTTTCAGTTAGAGCCACACCGGTGACCACGGGCTGTCCACAGTAGAAACCGTGCCATTTTTACACCAAACCTTACCATGTAATAAGGAAAGATTTAACATAAAAATCTACACAAAAATATAAATAAAATATTCATGAAAAGAGGAAAATTCTCCATTTTTTGTACAATACCATACCATCAGCCTATGTCTCTCCACCGCAGGATATAGGCCTCTCCCAAAGCTCGCCACCACACGCGATCTTCGGCCCTTCTCATCCAAACCAGCGAACTTCTTCAAATTGTCGGTCACAGTACTCACAGTGCACTTTCCGTTACGTGACTTCCATTCGAGGATTCGTCTACTCTGTCAGTCCTGCGGTAAACACGACTGCCCCAAATTTTTTTTTAGGAATTTTTGTTTGTGAACAACACAATTTCGAAACTACTAAACCGATTTGGCTCACCTTTGAACTTTACAAATGCGCTTTATAAATCTACCAATTTAGACTGGGCTCGATTTGTAACCAGATGGATATGGGTCAAAATTATTTTCAATCTAATTACCTTACCAGAGTCAAATTTATAAATACTTATAGCCAAACGAGCTTTCGCGAGCCAAATTTATTTTTAGCGAAATGAACATCTATGAGCCAAATTAATTTTTAGCCAAATGAGCATATATGAGCCAAATTAATTTTTAGCCAAATGAACTTCTATGAGCCAAATTAATTGTTAGCCAAATGAGCATATATGAGCCAAATTAATTTTTAGCCAAATGAGCATATATGAGCCAAATTTATTTTTATCAAATGAGCATACATTGTGTCAAATTTACTTTTAGTCAAATGACAATAAAACAAGTTAAATAGTATGAAAGTGCCGCGGGGCTTAAAGTGCCGATTTTGAGAAATCGCTCAAATTAACTATTAAATAGTTTTTAAATATATATTTATATTTTGCAAGGTTCTAATAGTTTATAGCTGAGAGTCAAATTAGTAGAACGAGTCTACGAGGCACAATTGACCCCGCCGTGGGGCGTATTGTGCTGATGCTGAGATTGGTTGTGCCGTTCAGAAAGTGAGACATTTTAAATGAAAATAAATGGTGTTTGGGTAAAAAATAACAAGCGATATACCGAGGGAAGCCTGTGCTATGCAGTGGAACGTTTAAAGGTCTGAGAAAAAGAATTCTGCCCACGATTTCAATGTGAGTCGAGACAATGCAAGCGGGTACAGCTGCAAATCATTGCTACAATTTTCTGCAGCGATGCTGACTTGTGGCCCGTTAGGCACCCGCCCCGATGTATTGCCACCCCTCAATACACACCTTTCTGTTAAATAGGCATATGTTTTATTATTAATAGCGTGTAGTGTTAGCCGGTAATAATAGATTTCTTTCTCTCTGTCGAGACTAAGATGGGTTATGCCAGGTCTTGTGAAGTTTATGACTCTCATAAACCATAAGCACTTATCACTTCGTAATTACGCAAATGGTTAATCATTAATGACTTAATCGCTCAAGACTTTTGGTAAATATTATAAGTAATAATGGAAGTAGAATAATTTATTAGAAAGCGGGGCATTTGGGAGGCGCACTTCCTGCCTTGCCCTATTATTGTTGGGGCATTCGCCGTAATTTATGCGGTAATAAAAATTTTAATGCACGTTCTGTACCACCCGCCTCGTTTCAGAATGCCCCACCCCTTATCTATTTAAACTGGGAAAGATGTGGCAAATGTAATAGACCATTTCCCTATAAACAAAATTGAGTATCCTTTAGGTATTCTTTATATTAATAAATAGCTTGGCGATGAAAAGACACTTTATGCATGTTGCCTGTGAAAAATTGCTCTAGAAATGAGACAGCCGGTTGTACTTCTAATTAATTGTACTTTGTGTTTCTCTGTATGGTTTGGTGTACAATAAACTGTATATATTCATGCATATGTGGTGAAATTAAGAAAGTACTACATCATGTACCTTCTTACAGTAAATATAGAACATGAATAAAAGATAGTTTGGTGTAGTTATTTTTTTAACAATTATGCGAATGATCGGACAAAAAGGTCTATAACTCAGCATAAAATATGCTGCAGCACTAATAGCGCTGATTTTCAGCTACTTAATTAAATGCTCAAATAAACACTAAAGACCTATGAGGTAGCGCCAGTAAGAAGGGAAATTTCGTTTTAGAACTTTACTAGACCTATCAAACGACATATAGTTTGAAAATATCTCTTTGAAAAAAATTGTTTATTTATTTATTACTAGCTTGTGCCCGCGGCTTTACTCGCGTAGACTAAGCAGCTGAGAAATATTTTTAACACCTGTAAAAGTACCGACATGATGGATTTCAGAGATGAAAATCCATCCAATAGTTTTCTATCAATGAGTAATTCTATCAAAAGTTATTTTTTTATTTTCCTCCATAATTCAACTGCCTTGTGTCATATGACGATGACACATACATCAGTTTTTCTTCTAGATACTTAGCTATACATTAGTGGAAACCGGATCAAAATCCGTTTAGTAGTTTTAATGGGATGCTCAAACAAATAGACATACAGACAAAAAAAATTAAAAACAGTCCCCAATTTTTTTTTTAATTAAGGCAATATATGTACATTGCCTTAATTAAAAAAAAACTCAACCCTTTTAATGTTTTATTATATATATAGACTACTAGCGACCCGCCCTCGCTTCGCTTCGGTTTTTAAGTTTTTTTTTTTCAATATATTTTTTTCAAAATTTCAAAATAAAATATAGCCTATATTAGACAAGGATAATATAACTTCCTATTTGTGAAAGAATTTTTGAAATCGGTTCAGTAGTTCCAGAGATTACCCCCAACATACCTACAAACACACAATTTTACCTCTTTATTATATTAGTATAGATAAACTCACACAACATTTCTTATAAATCATTTGAGATTCATAAACTAGCACTGTTTTTGGAACGAAGTTCCTTTACGCAGTTTGCGGTAGGTGTGATTCGAGAGAAAATTTAACGTCACGTAAGATTTTTACCCCCTCCATACGCCTTTCTCTTTCTCTCTTCGTGTGTGCGTGCGAGCATCGAGAGCGAGACTCAAGTAGAATAACAGACGTGCAGACTAGTGCGTGGCCGGTTGTATAACCTAAATTTTTTATTTTTTATTTGATTCCTAATTTTAAATTATTTGCATTGAAAATATGATACAAAATAAGAAAAAAATACATGAACTATACAGATTTTATTTCGAATTACATTCGAAGATTAAAAAAAAATGCGTGAGGATCTTCGTTCCTGACGGGGGTCCCCTGACCGCACATTTAATTTTTTTCTCTCACTAGGCCGCTTCTTTAATACAATTTTTAACTTAATGATTCTTTTAGATAATTTCAGACTAACGGCGAAACAAAGAAACTAATTAGTTTAACACCTACTAAAACTACAATCACTGCTGCTCTGAAACAAAGCCCCATTTCACGTGACATTGCAAAATTTAGCCGTACGTGTGATTAAAGCTATTAAACTCCGTTCTGTCGCAGTTACTCACGGTACAGGGAATCAGCTTCAAGCATACTCAATCTGGCTTATATCCAGCGACATGGTTTAAGATCTTTCTTTTTCTTTAAAAACAAAAACAAAAAACTGCAGTACAGTTTGTCAGCAGTAAATATAGTATGCTATAATTGAGGGTAATTTATATATATTGTGTATTGATTGCTGCCAGTCTTCTCACCAGTATATCTGGTGGGAAGACCATCGACAATCTACATCCTATCTAGTCTATCAAAAATATCTTTTTTTTTATTATAAAACAGCATAGAGCAATGTGGAAATCGCAACACATTTGGAAAATAATTCAAAATTCTGTGCACCAGTTACTTTCTTGTTGTACAGAAGTGGCCGTATGCAGGTATCTATTAGCCATATACCTATATACGAGGGGAGGTCCAAAAGATTACGGCCTGACAAAGAAAAAGGACACTCAAATTCATGAAACTATTTTTATTTTTCAATATAGTCTCCGTCTATGCGAACACACTTTTCGGATCGTTGAATTAGCATTTCTATCCCAGTTTAAAAACAGTCAGAAATTTCGTTTTCCAAATGAGCGACAACCGCAGCGGTCATTTCATCATCAGTGGATAAGTCCGGCTTGAGTTTTGAGAACAATTAATGATCACTGGGAGACATACTGGTTCTTATGATGCGTGGCGAATTTCCATGAAACCACAGTTTTCGCAACTGCGGCGATGTGGACGGGTACATTGTCGTGGAGAAGCCTCAAGCCTCACAACTTTCCTAAGTTTTCTGTTTGATTTCATCTCGTAATTTCTCTATAAGGTTAGCGCAATAGCTCCCAGTCACCGCAGTATTGCGGTTTTTTTATGTCTATAAGCATTATTCCTTAATACACCCAGAATATCGAAGCTATACACTTTTTGGTGGACTGAGTCATCTTTGCCTTTCTAGGCGGTATTTCACCAGAACGACGCCACTCCATCGACCCTCTTTTGGAAGGGGGATCATAGTAAAGAACCATAATTTAATCCTAGTAACAATTGACTCCAAAAAATTATTTCCGTTTCTCTATAAGGCCTCTGTAAGGCCTCGCTACACACGTGAAAGAAGTTTTGGCACCCACCTCGCACTAACTTGATTCATTTGAAGATGTTCATGAAGAATCCTAAGGACTCCTAGTTTTTAAAAGTCCAGTCCTTGCTGCTATTTCTTTCGTCTTTAGCCATCGGTCGCTCAGAACTTCTTCTTCCACTAATTTGATGTTGTTTGGAGTGAGTGCCTCAATAGGTCGACCGGAGCGAGGTTCGTTATCGATGGCTCTCGTCCATGGGAATGGGAAGGGTGGAAAATGATGGAGAAGAATCCCCATTATCCAACATTTATTTGATATCCGTCGGGCTAACACCTTCCTTTGTAAGGAACTTAATCATGGTACGATATTCCACTTCAAACATTTTAAGGATGTTGCGTTGCGATGTCCTGTTGTTCCTGTACACATAGAAAGGGCAATTACAATAACGTATAATTTGTTTTTTAGACGTCTAGAAATATGACAGGCCAGAAACTTTTGGACTTCACTGGTAAAAATTCTCTTTAATCGATTTTTTGGTAATCGCCCGTGACTTCGCCAGCGCTAACGTAGGTTTAGTGCAAATATGTAATCAGTATAATAAATAAACAGTTAAATGAAATACTCTGCTTATTTGCTTATATCAGATGTTCGCCCCTGCCTATGTCATAGGTACCAAGGTATGACATAGGCAGGGGCGAACCTCAGTGTGTTTCTTTCCACTGCTGAGTCACCATACCCACTCATCTCATCCAGTCACTGTAGGGCATTTTTTAAACTTTGGATATATTCAATCTATAGGTTGGCCGCCTATAGATTGAATAGGTGTAGAGGATGCACGCTGCAACTGCTGTTGTGGCTTCCAACTAGCTAAATTAAACTTCTCTCACAGAAAACTAAGGTAAAATACGCGATAAATTACTCTTTTATGAGGTATTGATCCAAATTTACCCAAAATCTTTATTATTATATTAGATTTATTAATAATTTAAGAATATTTTTAGTTTAAAACAGAACAATGGTCTTGTAAATTAAAATTATGATTTTCATTAAACTTAAATTGTAAATTAAACTTCAAAGAAATGATTGTATTCAATAATCTCCAAAATTTTTCTTTCTTAAGCTACACCCTCTAATGTACTCACGTGTCTCGCTAATGATTTATACCAAAGCCCATCCCATCCCATCCTATTTTATCCCCTCCTAAGTCACCAGGTGGACTATCCGTCTACCGCCTACTTTCTATAAAAAGGCCCTACTAAATCTGTCCCATCTGTCCCACTATCCACCCCACTATGCGTGTATGCACGCATCACCAATCCGATTAACTAATACATCATGACAGAATATATAATGCACGCTATTGTTCGGTAGTAAACGTTTATCCTCTTGTATTTATGCTACGTATAATTCTGACCTTAAAACCTGGTCACTGCCCCCAATTAGTCTGTTACTTCCCACTGCATTCATGAGGACATAGGCTTCACAGAGACTTCACAACTGCTGCACCTGCCGCTCACACTCCGTGCAAGCCTCCAATCGCACGAACAAGGGCTCACTTATCTTGTTTATCTATATTCAGTTCATATTTGAGGGGGAGAGTGCACGCTGCAATCCAACAGCTGCTGAGCGTGCTCGACTGGCCACGTTATCCCTCTCTCATAGATGACTACCTTGAAATGTACTGCATTTCCCATTTTATCTTATTTCCCTAATGTACGTACGTGTTTCGGTAGCGAGTGAGATATACCAGAGCCCATTCCTATCCCTCCTAAATCCCTTTCTCTAAATCCATCCCTATATCTCCAAAAGTAGGCAGCGACAGATAGCGTCAGACAAATAGCGTCTGTTGTCTCCCCTGCTAATAGTGTACAAATATAGCAGGGTGTGGTCCGAGCAAGTTTAGTCCGTGAGTAAACAGGACAAACAAACTGATGTTCGTATTTACAGTGCCAGCAGAGTCCACCTCCACTTATACATTTGATTATTCTTCCTTTTAAATACGCGCCTGTTTTAACAATCTAGATACACGTGTGTCTGTATAAGCAAACATGTAATACTTCATTCTATTCTCGTGTAAAGAATAAATAACAAAATATGGTCTGTCTTTAATCGTGGTCAATACAACAACTATTTCTGAATGCAATACAATGCAACCATGCGACCAGTTGGACATGTCCTCGTGGACATTGCATCGTGCATGAGGGATGGAAGGCCTTAAAACACCACGCTGGCCAAGCGGGTTGGTCAGTCCAATCTTTTAGAGTTAGTATATTTCCTCGGGGCTGGTGGTAGCTTTGTTATCCATTAGCCGCAGTTTACGACACCCACAGAAGGAGATGAGGTGATGATATTCAATAGCCAGGCGACACCACATGGCTTTTTATTTTTGAATAGCTGATGTTATTCAATCGACATGAACATGAACAACAGTAGGTATCCACTTACCACCAGGTTAATATCTTAAAGCGATAATTAATTAAAAGTACCGCTACTGGTATTTCAATAGTTGCTCCCAACGCTTCAAAGGCAGCCATATATCAGTGCGGAAACCTTATGAAATTCCATCGCACTAACTCAGATGAACTCTGATACATAGTAAAGACATAACAGTTATTTATTTATATCTCGTTGACATAATTCTGTAGCTGACAGGTGAGGAAATAATGCGTCCATTTTTTTTTTATTTCAGTTAATGATACCAAAAAATACATAAAAGGATAAATAGACGTAGACTGTTATGTAAGGCGTATGGCATCAATGTTCATTGAAATTCTATGTAATTGTGCTTACAGAACACAGCATACAAACAAGGACATCACGCCTCATGCCTTTAATGAAGATAGCCTACTGTTATGTTTTTGCCACGTCCAAGGTATTCACAATTTTTGCTTTCTTTTTATTTTTTTATAAACTAGTGGGCGGACAAGCAAGCGGTCCCACGCGATGATAAGTGTTTCTGTCTCCCAAATGGGATATTTCATATTTCAGTATGTGCATCGGAGTCTTATCTATGCTAATATTACAAAGAGAGACTGAATTTTTTATATAAAATGTAAACTCAAAACTATTGAAACCATTTTGAAAATTATTTCTCTTTTGGGAAGTTAAGGAGCTTAGGATGTGTTAATTTTGATAAATTTTCATTCTTACTACTTATTTTGTTTCTTACTTCAGATATACATTTTATTCTCGAGGATACCTCGTAATGTGTTCCTTCACATTACTGATAAACAAATTAGTATGCAGAAACTCAATTCTAAAGGCTGGAATTCGGATTTACCACCTCACTCACGAACGTGAGTCAAAAATAATTATACCCTCGAATTATCATCGCTCAATTAATCCATTATAGACATTATTGTAGTATTCACAAACTTACACAAAACAATATTGAATCGAAAATAGTGTGACTTTCATTAATGCCCAGAAAGATTATGGAAATGAAAGAACTTATTGTACAAACATACAAAAAATTGTTTTTAAAAGTAGTCACAAGACACAAACGTTCCTAGTACCATTTTTAACGACTACAACAAACGAGCGGAAACTTGGTTCTCTCTTTAGCTACGTTTGAATAAGTGTGTTTACGTAAGTTACGACAAGAGTGCGGGGAGGACTGTGCAAGTCTGTAAAATAACATTTTATGTCGAACACCGTAAAACTACCCGCCTTTACAGTCAACTCGTGACCACGGCTGGGTTAAAACCTTTAATTTTACGTGTTCAAACCCGATTTTCAATATAAAATGTGTACTAAACACGAAAGTTTAAGAGTAGGTAATATAGAAAAATAACATTTACGAGATGCAATATAACACATTTTATATCGTAAATATTATTAAAATCATACTCGAGCAGGCTAGACACAACATATATCTCATATATACATACATATATACTACATACATATATACTACTGGACACTGGTCACCTCACGCACATTGTCTTATGTACGAAGGTTACCATACCATCAGCTTATATCTCTCCAATACTGGATATAGGCCTCACCCAACGCTCGTCACCACACACGATCCTCGACTCTTCTCATTCAACGACCGCCGGTGAATTTGTATATGTTGTCGGTCCACCTGACACACTGCTCATACCGGTACGTGATCTCCATTCAAGGATTCGCTATCGGTTATCTGTCCCGCGGCAGATATGGCCTGCCCACTGCCACTTCAACATGCCAATTCTACGAGCTAAGTTAGTTTAGTAGGTACTTTAGTACGTGACTTTAGTACCGGGGATATATGACCTTAAAATGGCAGGCTTGCCAAGTTTACCCTTTTAGAGGTGGTGTCATTGCTCAGCACGTGTGCGCGAGTAATACTTACTGTTGAGGTCAGGTTCTCATGAGTTATGAGTGAGTCCTCACTATAAAATGTCCATGCCAACACTACCAGCGCTCATTGGTCTCAAAGTTACACGTCACTGCATAACGACTTCATACGACTCAGAAGCCATAGATTTAGAACTATCTTTACTACCTTGCAATTAAACAACTTTTAACGGTTTAAATCGCGTATATTTGACATGATTTATATCCCGACGTTTCGAACACTTTGCAGTGGACGTGGTCACGGGGTGACTAATTGATTTTATTTGTCACTTGAGTTATTAAGAAATTATTACTACCGTCTGAAATTTTTTGAACTACCGTCTGAAATTTTTTAATCATAACATTCCCTATGCACGCAGTATTCGCTCACGGTGTCCAGAGGTCTTGCAGTATGGCGTTGGCCTTGTGATTTAATTAATTTAATGACTGGATCCCAAGCTGGTAGTACTTGCCAACCATCTTCTCTATTGAAATTTGGGTGTTTCTTAATTTCAATAGCCTCGCGTAACATTCTTGGCATGTACCGGGTCTCTCTAGCGAGGATTTGTGGATTATCAAATCGAATGTAATGGTTGGGTTTGTCCAGAGCATGTTCACAAACTGCAGACTTGGTCGAGCGTCTGTTCTTCATGTCAGCTATGTGTTCTTTTATCCGGATACCGATGCTCCTCTTTGTTTGCCCAATGTATGATAACCCGCATTCACAATCAAGCTTGTAAACACCTGCATCTTGTAGGGGGATATTGCTCTTGACCGGTCTTAAAAATTGGCTAATCTTCTTGTGCGGCTTGAAGTAAGTTTTAATTGAAGCTCGTCTTAAGATATTGCCAATTTTGTCAGTGATGCCCTTGATGTATGGTAAGATGGCAGGTTGTCGCTCAACTGTAGGAGGCTTGGGGCGGCTTCTGTGACGCATTCGTGGGAGTTTGTGATTGTTGCTTCGCAGTACTTGTTTCACATGCAGAAGCTCTTCCTCGAGGTAGTCAGTGTCACAGATGCCGTGTGCTCTCTGTAACAAAGATTTGCCTACGGTAGTCAACTGACATGGATGGTGATGGGAGTTACCATTGAGATATTTATCTGTATGGGTGGGTTTCCTATACACAGTATGACCAAGAGAGTTGTCAGGATTTCTGATGACTGAAATGTCAAGGAAAGCCAAGGATTTATTGACCTCAGACTCCATAGTAAATTGGATTTTATCATGTAACGAGTTTAAATGATTTAGGAATGCAGAAACATTATTTTTGGGGAGGACGGCAAAAGTATCGTCTACGTACCGTTTGTAGATCTTCGGCATAGCCACAGCTCTGGTGAAAGCCTTCTCCTCGAAGTCTTCCATGAAAATATCGGCGACAACGGGGGAGACTGGAGAGCCCATTGCTACACCATCGATCTGTATGTAGAATTTATTATCCCAGAATAGGTAGCCAGATGTTAGGCAGTGTTCTAGTAGTTCTGCATATTCTATGGGTAGGTCGTGCTCAGTTAGTTTTCTCTTGACAATTTCAATGCAATCATGTACAGGTAAGCATGTAAATAATGATTGTACATCAAAGCTGACCATTATTTCATCATCAGTCAATTGTAGATGTTTGATTTGGCTGACAAAATGGTAAGAATCCTTGACATGCGCACTCGTTTGACCACGAAGTGGAGACAGTATTTTAGCAAGATGTTGAGCTAGTTTGTATGTCGGCGAGTCAATTTGGCTTACAATTGGGCGCAAAGGGACGTCATTTTTGTGTATTTTCGGTAATCCATACAGTTTTGGTGGTTTCACACACGAAGGTACCAGTGCCGTGACGTCTAAACCAAGTGTGTCGGAGTGTTTACTAATTATTTCTTTAGTTTTAGTTACAATTTTGGCCGTGGGATCGCTTTTTACTGGTTTGTAGGTGCTTTCGTCCGACAATAGTTCTTGTATTTTTAGGTTATAATCTGACGTATCCATGATCACAGTGGAATTACCTTTATCTGCTCGAAGTATGGTTATGTCTGGATTTTTGCGTAGGTTGGTGAGTGCAAGATATTGTTCACGAGGTAGATTCGGTGTGGGCACTTTACTTCGACGCAAGACAGCAGAGATATCTTGGCGTAACGCCTCCAAATCTTCCTTCTTTACATTGTTTTTTGTGAGACAATGTTCCACGGAGCAAATTATCTGTTCAAAAGGCACTGATCTCGGGGAAACCGCGAAGTTTAATCCATTTTCGAGGGCCTGAAGGGCGACCGGATTTAATACTGTTTGTTTCGATAAATTTGTGACACTATCAGCTGTTTTTGACGGTCGCGAGGTTGCGTTTCGTTCCGAATGTAGCAATTGCTTTGCCGCGAGTTTTTTATATATGCATGTGAAACAAGTACTGCGAAGCAACAATCACAAACTCCCACGAATGCGTCACAGAAGCCGCCCCAAGCCTCCTACAGTTGAGCGACAACCTGCCATCTTACCATACATCAAGGGCATCACTGACAAAATTGGCAATATCTTAAGACGAGCTTCAATTAAAACTTACTTCAAGCCGCACAAGAAGATTAGCCAATTTTTAAGACCGGTCAAGAGCAATATCCCCCTACAAGATGCAGGTGTTTACAAGCTTGATTGTGAATGCGGGTTATCATACATTGGGCAAACAAAGAGGAGCATCGGTATCCGGATAAAAGAACACATAGCTGACATGAAGAACAGACGCTCGACCAAGTCTGCAGTTTGTGAACATGCTCTGGACAAACCCAACCATTACATTCGATTTGATAATCCACAAATCCTCGCTAGAGAGACCCGGTACATGCCAAGAATGTTACGCGAGGCTATTGAAATTAAGAAACACCCAAATTTCAATAGAGAAGATGGTTGGCAAGTACCACCAGCTTGGGATCCAGTCATTAAATTAATTAAATCACAAGGCCAACGCCATACTGCAAGACCTCTGGACACCGTGAGCGAATACTGCGTGCATAGGGAATGTTATGATTAAAAAATTTCAGACGGTAGTTCAAAAAATTTCAGACGGTAGTAATAATTTCTTAATAACTCAAGTGACAAATAAAATCAATTAGTCACCCCGTGACCACGTCCACTGCAAAGTGTTCGAAACGTCGGGATATAAATCATGTCAAATATACGCGATTTAAACCGTTAAAAGTTGTTTAATTGCAATGTATAGTAATCGCGAAAACCTAAGAAAATATTATCTTTACTACCCCCAAGGACCAATAAAGCGTGGGAGCAACAATTCGAATCATATTATGTTAGCCGTAAGCGAAAAAGAGTTGAGGAATTGCCAAATGTCCCACGAGAGCCGGGACGTCCCATTTCTGAAACCATGGATGAGGCGTCCCACATAAGGCGTCCCACATAAAGTTATGTTGTTAGTTGAGTAAATATCACTCTTTCTGACGTGTTGTATAAGTATATGTACAATAGTGTGCACATGCAAGCTGTAGTGTAAGTACACCAGAGCTCAATATAACGCCTTGAGAGTCCAATACGATAATGTTTTGTGTATTTTGTTTCATCTTCCAAGATTTTTGCAGCGCCTTACAAAACTTTACAGAGCGTCTACTACCAGATTTTGCAGCTAATGCGACAAAGGGCAGCAAATATAAGCGAGAGATTTTACAAATTGGAGTTAGAAATGCTTGGACCTATTCTACGGAGGTGGATTGACATTCGTAAGTTGACTATATAATATTAATATTGTATAATATAATGTTTTTCTATATTGTATATACATACTATACATTATTTTTGGAATAATCCATATTTGTTTATTTATTACGCATTATTTAAAACAAATTATTCACACTTAAAGCGTAATTTAAAGAATGTACGTTAAAAAGATATTTTGGTCAATTACGTTAAAATTTAACTTTAGTAGTCTTAACGTTCGCAGTTTATGGCAGTAACAGACGCGGTGCCATGCTTCTATGTGTCAAACGGCTCTTTATAAGTTTCTTTGCCTCTAATATTCCTCTTGAACATAAAATGTTACACCATCAGCGAAACTTGAAATTAAGTTGAAAAATGTTGTTCGTGTCGTAGATTTTTTAGACTGGGTTTAACGGAATTCTTTCCCAAGAGAAACTTCGCTATTCATCAAAAATCACATATTATTTTTTTGGTAAAACATTAGATGTGAGCAGATAGTCGAGTCCATGAAGGTTTTTTCTTCTTAATCTTCAAGAACATAACTTATTTTGATGATGTTTTTTTTAAATGTATGTTATTATCAATTATTTGAAATCAGAAACATTATTGTAAAATTTAAGCAGGATGAGTAGTGGCCAAGCTGTACAAGGTGGCCAAGCTTTAAACTGTCGATAGGTCACCCCGTGACCTATCGGACGACCACAATTTGATATCGAGACGCACGGGTTTCGAGGTATTGGCCCTTTTGATGTTTTTTTTTTAAATTGGTACCCGTGCTCTGCGTACTGTAGCTACAACTAAAGGAAAATTGACATTCTGTTTTATGTGTATTATTCTCGAAGAGTCCGTTAAGTATAACGTTTGTCTCAAGTTAGGGTACAACCTTCGTCTACTAATTTAAAATTGACCTTGATCAAAAAAACAAATGTAGGTTTGCTAAATTTTTTTTGCTCCACACATTCCATTAAGTTGCACCAATGGAACAACACGTCGCAACTCGAACCATTATCACAAGCTGAGTCAGCTCGTGACTGTGGTTGGTGAAACCCAACTGAAACGTGAACGCACGCATTGAGACCCGTTTAAATAGATAAATATGTGTGGATAGCGCGAAAATCTCAAATGTTATAATACAATATATCTTTATCTTGTCCGTCAGCTGCCAGCAAAAACCTCGTAAAAGCTTTAACAAAAACTTAGTGGCGGAGCAAATTGATAGCTTTTTGTCGGTAAAGGGATTACGTCCCGTTAACAAGCGGGGGCTGGGCAGTGATAAAGTTTATTTTGGACCCCACTTTTCACTCTTGTCAAAGGTCACAAAAAGCGAACATATTTTTTGGAACCAAAGATGCTCCTGACGAAGGAAAAAGTTCTATTTCTATTAGGAAAAGTGTTAATAAGAGGAGAGTGCACGCCGCATTCCCACATTCGCTGGGTGTATTCAACTGGTCACGTTACCCCTCCCTCAGAGAAGACTACTCTATAATGTTCTGCATTTCCTACTTTATCGCATTTCCCCAATGTACGGTACGGTACGGTACGTGTTTCGGCAATGAGTGAGATATGCCAGAGCCCATTACAGTCTATCCAACCCCTCCACATTTTCCCAACCATTTCTTCCAATCCATTCTTTAATCTGCAAAGGTAGACAGCCTATCCGGGGGCTTATCAACGTTTGTCATTCTGGTACTGATGATGGCATGTATCGCGCATGTCGCAGTACGTCAGTGTCCACTCACCATCAGGTGGACTGCATGCTCGCCTGTCACCTTTTTTTATCAATCGCCTGAGCAAACGGAAGCTCGGGAGAATATAACTCCATTTTTCACATGATTTCGATTATCTTTTATATCTAAGATTAAAACGCACCGCTTAGAGCTCTGAATAGGCATATTCTGGAATATTACCTCGTAGAGGCGACATACCATAAATGTTTATGTGAAAGTATACATAAATATTATGTAAATGTGACGTCATCTGAGCAAAAGGACCTGATTGTTGGGTATGGATTATTGACTTTAGTTCAGATTTTCTATCTTAAAATTTTGTCACTTTAAGATTCTGTTAAAATAGAGACATGCTCTAACATGTTATTTTTAAAGAAAAACAAAAATAAACAATAAAATAAGTGATTTTTTCCCTCCGTTCACAATGGATCTATAATTAGGCTCCACCGGTGGATCCGCGGATAAGTTATTCCTCCTCTTCGATCCACCAATTTAGAAATTCAAATACTTTACTTTGATCGGCGCTACAACCCGTTGTGGGTACTGGCCTCCACCACAATCCTTCTCCATTTGTTTCAATCTCTGGCCTCTCCTGTCAAGGATGTTATTCGCCTCATACTCCTCTGATCCTCCTCTACACGCTCGATCCATCTCTTCCGTGGTCTCTTTTGTTGAGGGATCCTGTAATGATTTTGCCGCTCCTTCCCGCAAAATACACTCTATATGTCCAGAACTTGATTAGCGTTTCCTTATGAATCAGTGTATCGATTACATGATTTATTCTTGCACGATTGGTTCCATTTTGGAATTGAATCCCGGAATTGAAATACAATAACAATTTTTTATGCCACTACGATTCACCAATTTCGGGATCCAAGTATAATTGTATATTTCTATGCCACTTCAATTCACACATTTGTTGAGGCGCTGAAAGTAACGATTAGATGTGGATACATATCAATAACTACACTTTATTTAAAACTATAGAGCTGTAATTAATTACGATCAACCCGTGGATCGAAGGAGACGAAAAATTATCCATGGATCCACGGGTGTAGCCTGATTGTGGATCCATGTGAAGGGAGGTACACCAGTCCAATGGATTTGGAGAATTGGTTGGGAAAATGGAGGGGTATAGGATGGAATGGGAATGGGCTATAGCATATCACATTCACCACCGAAACACGTACGTTCATATTGGGAAAATAGTATAAACAGGGAAATACAGTACATTTCAAGGTAGTTTTCTATGAGAGAGGGATAACGTGATCAGTCGAGAGGGCTGTGGGAATGCAGCGCACTCTCCCCCTCCAATTAACACTAAATAAATATCTATTTATTACATCCGAAGGTGACGCAATAGATAACAACAGACAACTGATTAGCGCAGTTGGTAGTGACCCTACCTGCCAGGTTCCCGGGTTTGATTCGCGGTCGGACATTCATTTGTTTAAAGACAAATGTTCATTCGGCTCTGGACATATTGTTTGTCATTGTCATTGTGTGTCTCTAGACCCACGAAATTTATAAAACTGGATAGATGGAAGTTTTATGGATATAAAACGGCAGATGAGCCACATGATGGGAAGTGAATACTGTCACTCGTGGACATTCGTGGTACATGCCAACATCCGTTCAGAATGACAAATGTTGCCAAGCCCTCGGATGCGCTGCCTACCTTTGGAGATCAATGTTAACTTAATTTGTTTTAAAACCTAAATAAAAATACGAGTAACCGTTATGGTTAAAAAGTAGTTCCTAGCCTTTAATCTTTATCACTTCAAAGTTAGTTGGAATAGATACTACTTAGGATTTAGTCGTTTGTAGGAATATTGTATAATTTCCACAAAAGATTTTATAAATACATACATAAAAATAAGTAATAATGCTACGATTCTTTCAAAAAAAATACAGTTTCAATATTCCGCTTATAATAAGCACATTTACCGAAAGACTCAGGGTAATCACTCAATTCTATTGGACGCGAAATCAAACATCGCGAGCGCAGCCACTTGACGGCGCTAGTATGTATGCGCTTCGCTCGGCCCAGTGCAACGCAAACATGATGGACAAACAAACGGATCTATATTGTAAATACGGGGCGTAACAATATGGTAAACAACTTAAGATGATTAACAATATCAGTCAGATACCTACTATGGATTCGTAAGACAACTATCTACACATTGTTTTAAAGACATACTCATATTTTAAAGATATAGAGTTTTTTTTATGTAAAATCTATACACAAAAACAAATGGACCACTTTTAATATGTTCTTTGACTTTTTTGATGCTAAATTAATGCAGATGGACTGTATTTGGATTCTCTAGAAAATCATTGTGATGGCACAATGATTTTCGCATTTCTTGTACATTTTAAATAAAAACATTCAAACAAATATTAAAGGGCTTCAACATTAACATAGCGATTATATACGGAGTCTCTTTTCAAGGCGAGTCAGTTGGAAACTATCAGAAATAGAGAAAATTGTTTTAAGGAACCATGGCGTCGATTTTTCTCAGTTAAGAAAAAAATGCCTTTAAAGCTTTTCAAAAAACTCATACACAATGGAGAATCGAACCCATTTGTTTACTTCGAAAAAAAAACGTAAACTATTTTATCGCTTTAATTGATAGGTGTGGGTTGTAAGGAATTGATCTTGTTGCAACTTCGTGTCTGGAATAAAAAAGATAATGCATTTCAAATAATGTATAATAGGTAAAAAAAGACAACAACAAAATTGCAATTCCGTATGTAGAACCCCAAGCAACAGACACTAAACTTCCGGATTTTTCATTCAAGGTTCCTTAGCAAGATATATTCTTTACAACTTACATTGTCAATTAGCGCAATGAAATAGTTTTTTCAACGAATATGAACGGATACGATTCTAGATTGCGTATGAGTTCTTTGAAAACCTTTGAATACAGTTTTTCATAACTCTGAAAGCGACGCCATGATTCCCTAGAACAAATATTTCTAGCTCTGATAGTTTCAGACTTTTTTATACTGACCCGTCTCAAGAAAATATACTATATATACAGGATTAAATAAAAAGTAGCTGCAACCTCATAACACTGAATTTCTATTATTACAACCAACAACTTTTCTTCTTCAACTTTTTTCAGAACGTAAAATACGTTCTGAAAAATTCTGTAAAATACGTAATTTCCCAATGAAAAAAATTTTTAAATGCAGTCTCTGACTTTATTACTCTGAGTTTGTACTACTCACTGTACGCTGCTACACACAACAACGCCGTGCCATTTATTCCTAATATTTTCATTCGGCCACTACCTACTTTCTTCAAGTCGTCACTTGAAGGCCAAAGGGCGTCCTACGCTACATTCCCGGTGCGTGATCTCCATTCAAGGATTCATTATCGTTACCGGTCCTGCGGCAGATATGGCCTGCCCACTGCCACTTCAGCTCGCTGATCCTTTGAGCTATGTCAGTCACTTTAGTTCTTCGTTGAACTTCTTTGTTACGGCATTTTGTCCAGCAAAGAAAAACTCCAAGTTCCAAAACTCTTTCCATCGCGGAGCACCCTTGAACTTGTACATTAGGCCTACCGTCAGAGACCACGTTTTGGCATCATACGCCATAATGGAGACGCACTAAATCAGTACTTTTACGTTTGTCTTCCAACATTATGATAATATAAAAAAAAAAAACAAAAAATATATCCTCAGTCAAACATTTACACATACTAAAATAAACACAACCTTCCCAAATCTTACATTTTCTTTTAACAGTGTAAAACATGAGTATATAAGAAATATATGTTCACAAAGTAGTCTCGGATACTATCGGAGTATTAAAGGTTTTTACAAACATTACGGTACCCTAAAAAGTGGCCATTTCTCCTCCTCAGTGCTATTTAATCAAAGTCGATTTACAAAGCGTTCGCCTACTGTCATAATGACGATCGGTTTTATAAGCGGAGCGGTTTTGACCAATATGTTTTTCGTGTGGAATAAGGTGCGTCCTGTAGATGTGGATTCAGAAGTACCATATAATGATACAGCACCAAATTATTTTATTGAATTAAAAGACGCATTTACTAGGTGAGGAAGGGAACCTGTCTTTAATTACAATGCACCGTTTCGAAGTCGATTCAAAGAAATCCTTACTTTCTTACTATTCTTATAAATGAGAATCTTGATTGATTTGTTTGTTTGTTACCTATTAATTCTACAACAAATCAATAAGTCGTTGCCAAGGCATACGTACAGTTCGTGGGTTAAATTAATACATATGTTATCATAATCTTATAAAGTCATCTGAGGTTCTTTAAGACAGCTTTACAACCTCCGCAATGAACTGGAGTCCCCTGTAACACCGTTAGTATCCACCGACGATCAACAGTGGTAGCCACTTACCACTTTCCATTATTGTGACATTCTTCCAGTTTATTCCATTTCTGCTTTCTTATCAACTAAATTAATAACGTTTTTTGTGAACATTGAGAGATAGATTTGAAGTATCGTTTAAACCCATCGCATACTCGAAAAATAATGAATGGAACATTTTTTATAGCAAAGAAAGCAGGACATGATCCACATACTAACTAGTAAGTGACTACTACCATCAGTACCTGTAGTTAAACAATAAATATTTTAGATTTTTATTGTTTTGTTGAGTTTAGTTCGGTTAACCTTAAGTTTACACGTTAGACGCTACCTGCAGACTTTTTGGCGGAAACTCGAGAAGTGAAGTGAGTTTTCGTTTGATTATTGTCAAAAAAATGGGAGTGCGTTTTTCGTGTGCTTCCAATGAGTTCTCTACCTACTATCGCTTTACTGAGCGACTCCTGACTTCGACGGTACTGGACATTGACAGGATACATACATTTTAGCCTTTTAAATTATTTATTACGAAGAAAACTTGACACTGGCAGAATGTGCTAATTGCACCATTGCCATATATGAAAATAAAAACGCTACTTGCTAATCGAACGCTCCTATGTGCACACCCGATTGCCAAGAACAACACTAGCAAATGTTCCCTCCCGCCGCCTCTCGTGCGAGCCCACTTTATCACCATCACGGCTTCGGGAACAAATCTCGAACCAATAGATAAGGGACGTTTTGAATAAGAGAGGCTTGTCTGTTACGCGCTTCTTACTGACTAACTTTTGCTGATGCAATGGATGATGATAACATTGATAACCTTGTGCGTTTATTTTCTTCGTATTTACTTTAATTATACGTAATCAATTAATTAATTATAATAATATTAGGGTCTTACCTATGAAATTGTCGTTTATTCATAGAGGCCACTTTGAACTTAGTTATCTTGCCTGTGGCTTGGTATTTCAAATTCAAATTAATTATAATTTTAAAGCTATATCAGTTAAATCAGTTATTCATTTGTTATTCCGTCAAACGATTTTTTGCGATATCGTTGTGTTTCCAACCATAGAAAAGTTAAAATTTCACGTTATTTTCGAGTATGAATTCCGTCGTGGCAACAACGCAACACAGATGGCACGCAATATTAACGATGTGTATGGAGCGAACACCACAAGCGAACGCGCGGTGAGTTTTTGTTTTGATCGTTCCGAAGAATGCTTCGGGTTCCGTGGACAGCATCTCACACAAACGCATCAATTCTAATGAAACTTATGGTAACTAATAGGCTATCCACCACCTGCCTCCAGAGAATTCTTGAGTACTTCAGTCACATTGCCAGAAAGCTAGATAACGATTTGGAGAGACCCGTAGTAAGTGGCACTGGCAATGTGGAAGAAAAGAGACCTCGAGGACGTAGTCTGATGCGTTGGTCTGTCCAGATCCGCACCACTCTTAACACCAACATCCATGATGCATTACCGCAAGTACCGCCAAGGACAATAACAGGTGGCGCAATATCGTTCGTCAAACGGTGTTCCGTGGTCGTGGTCACGACCCCCCAGTAATAACGAGAACGCCTGCAAGGAGGAGGAAGTAATCTGGGAGTTAGCCGTAACCAAATAAACATTACACTGCACAAAATCCTTTGCATATTAAAATTTTAATTAAATCATACTGAAAGCGAATCCAGGAGCGTTACGGCGCATTGCTATAAATCTGTCTCCGCACGAGGCATATTTAAAAGAGATGGCTTACAATGGGGACCGTGGGCGCCTTATTCTGGTCCATATCTTACGAAACTATCACGATTACAAATCTTTTGTTGTTACCGTCACCGGCCATTTTGTTTTTCACTGCTAGACAACTTGTCTCCCTCGCGCATTGTCCTGTGTATGGCATTAAAACGCTGCACTAGCCAAGTGGGTTTGTCGAGTAAACTCTCTTAGATGTGGTATGGTTTCTTAGGCATTGTGGTAGCAACTTTGTTATCGCTTAGTCGCCTTTTACGACACCTACGACAAGATATGGGGTGGTGCTGTTCTAAATCCGACCGCCACCACACGACCAGCCTCACAGAACACTACTCAGCATCTACTCAGCCACCAGGGTGTACGTCTTTCACCAAAAAATCACCATAACTGTTCAATATCATGAATCGTCTGGATATTTGTTTCCCGCAATGGGACTCAATAGCTAGCAGTATACAGAGGAACATCTTTACACCAAATCAAATCAAATAAAACATCGCATAGTTTTGACATTCATACGAAAATGTAGTTGTCAGAATAGGGCGTCGACACACAGCGGCGCATGCCGGGCGTTTTATCCCGGCTGCCGACAATTTATACGTGAAAAAATTGGATTTTCGAGAGCGTTCCGCACGTGAGTGCCGTCTTTACATCCTTTACATATTGAACCCTTTCAGTAGACGTGAAGACGGCCGAAGGTATTCCGGCAGATTCCACCTTTTAAATTCAACTTGAAATGAGGAATTACGTAATAAAATTACTCACGGTCTGGAACAAAATTCCATAAAGCGATAAGACCGCCTGTTCTCTTTTTGTTTTGTAATTTTGTCCAAATGCAATAATTATAAATATAGTGAACAGTTTTATTAACCTATCGGTGGCGAGCCTTGGGAGAAGTCCATATCCAGTAGTAGGGAAACGTAGGCTGATGGTATAGTATCCATGAACATCTATCTAAATATTCTGTGGGTGTTACTGGAAAGGTCATGAAATTTAAAAATTGAATCTCAATCTATACATGTTTGCATTATAATTACTGCATTTACTCGCTGCATTATAATACTAAATTTATAAAAAAAAGCACACATTCAGGGATTTACCAATGTTTGTCATTTTTGACCGATGTTGGCATTTATCGTCGATATCCATGAACGACATTAGCCACTTACCACCAAGTGGACTGTCTGCTCGACCATCGCCTTTTTTCTATAAAACAAAACCTACTTTGAACTCCACGAACGAGGTCGCGGGCACAGCTAGTACCTCAATAAACATAAGAAAAAACGCAGCGGTTTTAAAAATTAATTCTTTTTACGGAATCCTAAAAACACCGTCGAAAACGAACGCTTTGACAATGCGGGAATTTATAAAACTTTCTCCCGGACCTGCACAGTGCAACGAAAAAGTGCCAACTGAATAATTGTCGGACCAGTTTGTCGTTTTGTCGCCGACAGAGGCAACACAAACACAGAGTTTTTGGTCCCATTGAAATTGTAGATGGGAACTGGACATTTAGTTTGAGTGAATATATGAATACATAACAGCGATGATAGTCTACAGATGATAATCTAGACTCACTTTTATAATGTCTTGAGTTTGAACTCTAATCCATACCACTGAGATCAATTATCAATAGCTCGTCGGTGAAGGAGAACATAGCGAATGAACCCATGTGCTTTAATATTAAATAATACAAAAGTCTGCAGCGGATGTATTTGTGTAATATCCGCGAATTGGATTCGAAGGTGGATTATGGCCCGAAACCCTGTAGTAATTTATTAGCGGAGCCCCGTGCCTTAATAATATGAATTTTAATAAAGTAACTTTACATTTTTAAATTTTATCCTTTTTTAACAATTTTGAATGTTATTTGATTCTCATTTTTTTATTAGAAGTTCAGTTATTCATCTAATTTCGGTACAGCAAATAGTGGCTTTTCTTTGCATGGTTTTCGTCGTGCCGCTACCATCCGCAACAGTTGGTGACGATGGCACAATGTCAGACTCTCGTGTACAATATCAATACCATACACACAATATATTGATACACAATATCAATGAAAATTCCTTAATGAAAAAAATCCTTTATATTAATAATAGAGCTCTTAATTCTTAAATTTAATAATAAGCTCTTAATAGAGCTTTCATCGTCGATATACTCGTAAGTGTATTCGATGACTTTTATAAAGTGCTGAATCGTGAATTCTCAAATATTTGTACTTCAGTGATATCGTAATTTTTTTCATTAAGATTCCGCCCTAGGGGCAAATGAATTTTAATATATTTATTTTTTCGTTTTAAATTATAAATAGAATATATCAGCATGTTTATAAATAAAATCTTAAAACAACGAAATATTTTAATTAGAAAGTCTTAAGGAAAATCAATAAGACAATAAGATCCCTTTGCGCAGACGAAACGACGTCACACAATATTATTTTGTTAACTTTTGAAATGCGCAACTACGAGTACATTTATGTTTAAAGCATTCATGGTTTTATTGTCATAAGTGGATCTGTGTCGCGAATTTATCGAGTGATTATTTAAATTGCAAGGGTTTATGAACAGTTCGCAATCTATCGGTGCATAATGGTGCAACCGCGGGAATCGAATGCATAAATAATCGATATGCACATCACTTGCACAGGGTTGGCATACCTCTTTACTTATTTAACAGCTTTAAGCGCGGTTTTTAATCCCGCACACAAAAGGATCACTCCGTTACAAGTTGGACGCGTTTGTGTGTCTATTTGTCTGTGCCTCGTATCTCTTTAACGGAGGGTCGGATTTTAGTGCAAGTTCTTTTATTGAAATTAGTATTTTTCTGTAAATGATTTTGTATATAAAACGCTGATTTATAATTGTAGGGTTCTGAGTAGTAGAAGTACAACTATTGGTGTTACTGAAGTAATAATCGTATAAAAGTATTTATATAGGTACTACTTTTCATAATAACGTACTGCAGTAATCTTTGGTGTTGGATTTTTAGTTACATTCTATTATTTATAGTTATATTGGATTATATATAGTTATATTGGATTATATATAGTTATATTGGATTATATATAGTTATATTGGATTATATATAGTTATATTGGATTATATATAGTTATAGTGGATTATATATAGCTATATTGGATTATATATAGCTATATTGGATTATATATAGTTATATTGGATTATATATAGTTATATTGGATTATATATAGTTATATTGGATTATATATAGTTATATTGGATTATATATAGTTATATTGGATTATATATAGTTATAGTGGATTATATATAGTTATATTGGATTATATATAGTTATATTGGATTAACGTCCAATTTAACGTCCAATGCTGGACACGGGCATACCGCCGCGCGCCGTGTGCATGTTCGGGATGTAGGACCTTAAAACGCTATACTTTTTTTTATATAGTGGAGTAGGCGGACGAGCAAGCGGTTCGCGTGATGGTAAGTGTTACCGTCGCCCATGCACACCTGCAACACCAGAGGGTATGCGAGTGCGCCGCCGACCTTTCAAAATCCTATTCACAGCTTTCTTGAAGAACCCCAAAATATCCCTTACTTACTGTTTATTGAGTTGATAACCCTAAATGTTAGAGTACGTAAACGATTTCGGTGCGCCACGACACTCGACCACGACGCATGCTTCGACGCCTGTGTTGGTATTGTGCCGCCATTCAGCTAACATACCCTGCACCACGTCTGCTAACTCTACCTCCAAATATTCACAATAACTTTGAGGACTACTGATCAACCGATATTCATGCAAAGCGCCAACACATAGATATGCTTCACCGTCATGTCTCTCAAATCAGGGCCGTCTTTACCAGGGGGTGCAAGGGGTGCGGTGCACCCCGGGCGCCCACCTTTTAAAGGTAATGAAAAAATATAACGCTATAGTAAACAATTACACAATAGGATATTTGACTGTCATAGGATACACAATAGGATATTTGACTGTCATAGCATACACAATAGGATATTTGACTGTCATAGGATACACAATAGGATGTTTGACTGTCTTAGGATACACTCCCGCACCCCGGCGCAAAATAGACTTAAGACGGCCCTGCTCAAATACATCTTTGTTTTATAAATGGATTGATATGAAAAGAAATTAACATCGATTCATCATATTTTGTGAAACGAATATGTCGACGGCATAGACCATGAATAATCCTAGTTTGGTTAGCCAAGCTGTTTGGTGAATCCCCTCTTTTACAGGTGGTGCAGTTCCTCGGGGCTGGTGGTAGCAGCATTGTTACCCCTTTCTCGTCTTTATGACTTTTACAGGAAGTGAATATGTGGTGCTAGAATTAAAAAAAAAATACTGAATCGTATTCTCTGTATTCTAGAGTCCCCACTGGGCCCGCGTGTCCAAAATTATAGGCCAAAACTCCCTAATCATTAACTAGGGGAGACATGTGCCCTGTAGTAGAACGTTATAAGCTGCCATTTATATTTCACTTAAATTTCACATCGAAAGTTAAAATAGAATAATTTTACTCTCACCGCGTCTCTCTAACTATCGATGTAATCTTGCTTGAACCCGTCTGCCACGGAACTACGCTCCACGCCTTAAGGCGACGGTTTCTAGAGTAAAATATCCACTTGACCTTATCTGCTGCTTCACACGAGAGAGATTCATAAAGAACTATTCATACGTACAGTACCCGGCGACAAGGAATATATGACACATAATGGATGAGAAATCGTATACTGCGTTAAACATGTTACACTAAATCAAAAATATCGCTCGCTCATCTAATTCTCTTTTATGATATGATAAATGAATCGCCGGGTACCAGGGATAGGAACAGACGATGCAAGTTATATATTTTACAAATATATAATAATAACAACAACCAAAAGGCCAGAATTCTCCACCAAGAGCTGACCCTGAAACACGGTCTCTTAGAACAGAAATTGCCTTACTGTACACACCATAGCCGGTGCTCGAAAACAACCGCGCAAAACTCTACTCGGACCGGCCTGTTATCATCAAATACAGGAATATTCTCGCGAATAAGCCTGATACCATGTTAACGGATCGGTCACAGTCTCAGGTGTTTTAGTGGACATCACCGTCCCTCATGACGAGGGCCTCGTGAAAGCCAAAACCGAGAAATGAAGAAAGTATCGTGATCTGGCGCACGGGATCACAGAAATGTGGGACGCGGCGTCGACTGAAATCATCCCAGTCGTCTTGTTCGCTAAACAGGTTAATCCCCACCATTAACTTGTTCTTTATTATTTTTATTATTATTTCTTTATTACAATCCCTATCCTTCTTAGAGAGAGATACATTTCATGGCAACGTTCTACAAGACTTCGCAAGCTCTGCAAGACTGCAAGAGAAATTAAGACTTTTCTGCAAGAAAAGTTTTAAATAAAATATCTTTCGTTGTCACCAGTCCCTTAACCTTATATCTTACAAGACGTCTACATAGCACTATTATACACACGTCACAGATAAACTACTCGTCTCAGCTCAAGTGCTCCACAATAACAGTGCTTCGGGATTCAGAGCGGAATGGGGTTGCTCTGTGACAAGGACGGATGCCGATGTCAATGACAGCAATTGACATGAAGATAAGAACATAATTCTAGATGTCTCACAAGTCTTTACACTTATATGTCTTATTGCTCGAATGGTAAGGTCACAATGTAGTGATTTTCTGTATGAAATGGAAGTAAAAATCTGTTAGGAAGTTAATACTTATGGGAAATTGATACAAAATTATCAGAAAACTTAGGAAGACTTAGAGTTCAGAGGTACAGATTAGAACTTTCTTATTATGTCATCATATCTTATAGTGTCGGGCGGTTTTGGTAGATAGGTATTTTTTTTTATTATACACCAATACATGTTCCAAAAAGACAATTTAAGTATCCCAAAAATACAACAGGAGGCCTTATCCCCAAAGCGATCTCGGCAACAAACTCGGCAAATCTCGGGTGGTGAGAAGAAAACAATTAACAATATCAAAAATAGGTAGATGGTGCAATTATACATAATATCAAATAAACATAATAAAACTTAATAATAACAGTATTGTTATTATGTTATGTTATTATGTTTATGTGTATGTATGCAACTATGTATTTACGTATGTAAATACATAGTTGCATACATACACATAAACATACATACATTCATTATATGGGAAATAGAGTACAAGACAAAGTAAAGAACATTGCCGTGTGGTATCGGCTTTAGAATAGCACTGTCGGCGTCGTGGCTATCATAAAAACCATCTTACAAGTCCTGAGGAACTGCACCACCTCTAGAAGACGTAGACTCGGCACTAGCTGGACTCGGCAACCCGCTTGGCAATTGTGGCGTTTTAAAGTTTCTTTGACGAATTTTACAATTGATTAGAGCGCAATTAGATATTTTTGTGTTCTGTAATAACTAGGAGCAATGCGAGAAGTAGGAGCTTAGCCCCAACTTCAGCACACGCAGCAAGACAGCTTGCGTTATCTATGCCTCTATATCTGTGGAATAATCCCTGGTAAATCTAAACAATAGACAGTGGGCAATAGGTAAATCTAACAACAATTTACCGCAGTGACATTTCACCGCAGTGCCACAGTATAAAACGAGTTGCTTTCAATTAAGTTTGGCACTAGCTACGCGCCATAGAAAGAGCACGTATGCGGCCCAACCGCATAGACTTACCTGTTGATTTTTTTCCATTTTCATACCGCTTCGTATTTCGCACATGAAAAAGGTGGGTTGTTCTCAATTAGGCCATTTCTCAATTAACCTGATAAAAAAAACATTTTTTTTTTCTAATATTTATATAATTCCTATTTTTCCTGTAAAAGTCACATTTCTGTTATTTTCGGTTATTTAATTAAAATAGAAAAAACCTACACCTTAACATGCAGAACTAAATAAACAAATAATTATTATTATCTACTAGCCGTACCCGGCCACGCGTTGCTGTGGCTGCCCAACAGATGGCGCATACCCAGTTTTCGGATAGTAAGCATGTTTATAAGTTGTGATAGATATATAAAAACACGCGCGTATTCAAATGCAACGTTGTTGCAAAATTTCAAAGCAATCGGTGTAGAACTTTCGGAGATTTAAGATTTTGAACAAACGAACGTTTACATTTTTATTTATATAGATGTGTTTATTTACTTATTTTATAGAACAGCCAATTAACAACTATGCGATTAACTAACTGTTGCCTTACTCACAAACTGTCATCGTAAAGAGAATGTGGTATGTTAACATTGTTGGGAATAAGTTTTTAATATTTGAATACAAAAAGTAGACTATAGGTCAAAATGATGATACGAATGACTTTGAAATTTCTGAAATTTGATTAGCTTAAAATTTAACAAGGATGTTGCAAAGCCGGCGGCGCACTCGCATGCCCCTTGGTGTTGCAGGTGTCCATGGGCTGCGGTAACACTTACCATCACGTGGGACCGTTTGCTCGTCCGCCCACTTCTCTATAAAAGAAAAACTACACCACTGAGCACAGCGCTGAGCAACTACACCACCTCTAAAAGAGTGGACTCGCCTGGATAGCGTGGCTTTTTAAAGCCATACATCATACACAAGACAATATGCATGAGAAGGCGTGGGCCCTTGGACATGGGTCCGACAGTGGATACTAAAAAAACTGGTTGCATTACATTGCATATATTCATATATTATACATACACATTAATATCTATATATGATTTGATTTAATTAAATCATTGAGAAAAACAGATCAAACGAGAACAAACCAGAACACCGAATCCGGACTCCAGATTCAAATGAAGGTTGATATTCGAAAACACTGATATTAGAATTCGCAGCATGATAAACCAATCCAAATATGGACGGAAACGCCCCGGGTAGTGGGGTTGTGGAGGGGGGGTTCAACGCATTCAATTCTGCAATTTGAAGCAGCTAAAGTGCAGCCGGTGCCTCGTTATACAACCTTAAGCCTTATTTATGAATTCATTGTGATAATTACAGGTTAACAGATATTGCTTATTCCTTTGTAATTGTACCACATGTGCCGTACAATGACTTCTTCATTACAATTTTATACACACAGCTACACTAGCAAAATTACAAAGTCTCTAATTTATATAATTATGCCCAATAGCAAAATGTATAATATACACTAAGTATATATGACGAAAACTGATGTTAAAGATATACTGAAAGTATCCGCTGTGATAACTTGTTGTTCGTTGCAGCGACACACAATACAATTTTTTTTTATGGACGAAGGCGGCAGACGTGCATACAGACCACCTGATGGTAACTGATTACTGTCGCCCATAGACATCCGCGATACATGCCAACATTAGTCCAGAATAACAAACGTTGACACGACCCCGGATCGCTGCCTACCTTTGGAGATATAGGGATAGGATGGGAATGGGCTCTGGCACATCTCACTCACAACCGAAACACGTACGTACATTAGGGAAATATGATAAAGTGGGAAATTCAGTACATTTCAAGGTAGTCTTCTGTGAGAGAGGGGTAACGAGGTCAGTCGAGCGCGCCCAAAGACTGTTGGATTGCAGCGTGTACTCTCCCCCTCCAAAAAATGAAATTGTCACAATATGTGGAACTACAATAACGCCATCATTATACTATTCGTATCCGTATCCAACTCATGCATTTGTACATCCCACACTGGATACCCATAAAACGCCACGGGTTAGCGAATACATTCTTATACGAGTAGCGTTCACAGCGAGGCTACAGCGTAGGTTTCGAAGTCGCCTTTTAATCTTAATATTTATTTATTTAAATGTTTATTCACAGGGTTTAACAAACTCCAGTTCAGGAAGTTCTCGGCACTCAATTAAAAGGTACAAAAGGGCTCCTTTGATGTCTGTAATTAATTCCTACAAAAACACTCGTTAAAAAGATCCCGCAATTATATGTTAATGGGCGAGTGTGACTGCATTTAGAGTTATGTCTGGTTGGAATGCTAAAACCGTGTGAGATTTTAATTATATAAAGGCTAGCAACTCACTAGGTAGTCTGGCTGCGGCGGCCCGATCACGGCAGCCAAGATTTTAAGCAGCCAATTGTAGCAGCCACTTTCGCCAGCCGTGTTGGTTACATTACGATACGCGACAAAACTTCAAACCTGGTCTAACTAAAGGCAGCCACATACATTCCTCTAGTACTGTTCTGTCTCGCTGTGGCTGTGCCCAGCGTGCGATCGTGCACATTCTAGAGGCTACTGCAGCCTGAGATTCTTGGCTGCCTAGTTCGAGGTCTCCAATGAGCACTCATACGTCGAATTACTTGCCGCATTCAGGTTGCCTAGTGCGTTGGGGAACAAAATGTCTACTTACTCCGAATAGTGCATTTTCATAGTTAAATTTAAAAACGTATTAGGTACGCTTTTAATTTAACACTTTACTTGTGGAATGAATAAATCTTAAGTTGCATTTTCAACACTCAATTGGCCATGTGGTGTCTAGCTTTCCCGAATTATAACCCGAAACCCTCTAGCGGTTTCGGGGAGAATAAGAATGTAAAAAATTTAAAGAAACCTTTAAAAACATGGCTCTGATTAAAATCAATATATACCAAAAGTATATGCCTATATATATACTATAAACATATATAATATATATACTATAAACGGTATGTTGTGGGATAAGGCTCAAGAAGTCCTTCAATTTATGTTTTTTAATGTACCATAAATACCGCAACATTACCTTAGCATTCATAGCGTACCACTAGAGTAAACTTCCTCGACTTCCTTATTTATTTTCTATTTATAGAAATAATTATATTAGAAGAAAAGAAAACAATTGAGGAAATTAACTATAATTAATTAAGGAAGGACCATTCCATCCTTCAGCCTGTTAGTCATTATTAAAAGTAATGTACCTACGACAGTGTCGTAAAAAGAATAACAAAAATAATAATAAGTTCGTTTATTATTCACACAAAGACCATACCTTGTTAGTAAATACAACCATAAAAAGAACCCTTAAAAAAAGTAAGCTCAATACCACAAATTTGTGAGGGGGAGAGTGCACGCTGCAATCCAACAGCCGCTGGGCGCACTCGACTGGCTACGTTACCCCTCTCTCACAGAAGACTACCTTGAAATGTACTACATTTCCCACTTTATCTTATTTCCCTAATGTACGTACTTGTTTCGGTAGTGAGTGAAATGTGCCAGAGCCCATTCCCATCCTATCCCTCCCCATTTCCCCAACCCTTTCTCCAAATCCATTCCTATATCCAAAAGTAGGCAGCGCATCCGGGGGTGTGCCAACGTTGTCATTTTGGACTAATGTTGGCATGTATCACGGATGTCTATGGGCTACAGTATCCACTTACCATCAGGTGGACTGTATGCTCATCTGCCACCTTCGTCCATAAAAAAAAAAAATAAAAAAAAAACCACAACCCGCTTGGGCGGTAACGTGCCGTTTTAAGGCCATACATTTCTCATGCCCAAGACAATGTGTATGAGGACATCCATACCCAGCAGGGGATACTAAAAAGGCTGTTTAAAGTTATCAGTCGTTTCACAAGAACTGACGTGAACAAGCTGTTTATAACGAATTACAATTTCCTATGGTTTGGCCGGATACTAATTATGATCACTGACAATAATAAATATGCTGCATATGGATACATCAAACGGTTACATCAAATAACAAAAGTACAAGCTCTTACGAAATTTAGATATATTTGTTTATGTTTTTCAGTTTGGAAGTTATTGTCTTCCAATTGCTGATTGATGCATGCGAAGCCGGTGAGGAATTCTAGTGTGACTAGTATATGAAAATACAGACAAAACGTGGTGTGTTCAATAAATCACTATGATGGTATCTTGTCAGAACACGGTAGCTGTCTCGTCGTGTAACGATGGGTAGCGTGACCCTGATTTTATATGTTTTGTGGACATATCGATTCATTCATCAAATAACTCTGAATATAATTCAACCAAATATAATTTACTCTACGAGTAAATACACGCAGTTCTTATAGTTTACATGTTTTTATGGATAAAATGCGACAGACGAGCAGGTAATCCACCCAGTGATAAGTAGTTGCCATGTATATCCGTGATACATGCCAACATCAGTGCAGAATGACAAACGTTGGCACGCCCCCGTATGCGCTGCCTAACATTGAAGATTTATTTGTATATTTTTCATACATCACGAAGACAGCAAAAATGTCATTTGTGAGCTTGACTTTTATATGTGACGGTTAAGAGTTAAATAAGAGTCTGTTAATACATTTATTTGCTAGGTTTAATTAATAACACTAATCATGAAAGGAATAAAACTAATTTGTTTAGGAATAAAACGAAGACTGTTTGTTTAGTGTACTCGCGTTGCTAGAATAACGTGCAATGAATTTTCAGACAGAACTGCACGTACATTACTTGTAGATCTATAATCGTAAAGTTAACTAACAATTTGGGAATTTCTAGAATAATAATTTCCAGTATCATTGACAAACCCTTTTTTTATAAATAAAAAAGTGGATAAACCCACTGTTATACTTTACGTATTAAAATCTATGTAGAGCAAACCGACACTGAACTATTACTCGACTCTTCCATTATTCATGTTAAAATAGACTACAAAAGACTGTATCCGTTAACCGAACCATGGTCACCCTACACCTGTCGTGCAGTAACGAAGTGTCGTTCGAGATTTATGATGTCCTGGTGATTAGACTGGTTCATACATGTCCACCAATGTACCCATATACTATACACCACTCTTATTGCGCAGCAATACGATTCAAATTTATTGATCTCGAGCGCAAACTCAACGTCCTATAAAGAGAACACTGGCAACGAACGGTTATTGGGTCTCGAACAGTCTCCGGTGTCTCGAGATTTATAAAGTCACTCGCTCTGAAACGGCGACATATTTTTAAACACCCTGTAATGTACAGTTCAGAAAGTGTCAGAGATAATAATTTTTCTCGGCTTAGAAACTGGTCTCGATAGACTAACGGTTACTTATTTATAGGTACTTATTCATTTTTCCCCTTTTCGGCTCTGTTTCTGTATTAATTTGTATTGGATAATAACCGTAACCTGCATTCTTTTCATTCTTCGCTGGACATGAGGGGTCATGCACATTGTCTTGTGTGTGAGGAATGTATAGCCTTTAAACACCACGCTGGCTCAGCGGGTTAGCGAAACCAATCTTTTATAAGTGATATAGTTCCTCAGGGCTTGTGACAGAAGTGTTGTTATCCCATAGTCGCTTTTCACAAAGGAGGAGATCCACGGGAGAAGATACGGTGGTGCTATTCTGTTAACACCGCAAGGTCAATTTTGACTCTCTACTCCCTATCTGAAAACAATATTCCAAAGAAGAATGGGGCGTGTAATGGGATGGAAATAACACGCCCTTGACATGCCGTTACGTATTAACGTATCAGCTATAATTATGATCTTTGAACTTCTATTACATTTTATTAGTATCTATTGAATCAAGTCAAACTGATCAAGAAGGTCAAGAACTGGTCAACTGGTCAAGGCTATTCTGACTTCAAACACCACGTAAAGGAATTACAATCCTTCTAATAAAATTACCATCTTGCATTTGAAAAGTATAGGTATGTGCTTAATTCAAATAAGAGGGTGACCATAATTTTCGAGCGCCAACCTCTTCTTTCAACGTCGAGACATTATCGGCGCGGATACCCCATTAAACTCTTTAATGGACGGCGCTCATCGACCGTGAAATTGATTTTTTATGCCTTGAAGACCTATATGTATTACTAACTCCGTATATACTCGTAAATACATATAGAATGTGGGAATCGGTTACCGCTAAATTAAAGGAATGTTATACACTTAATCACAGACGACTACCTTAAAATGTACGCAATTTCTCACTTTATCCTACTTCCCCAGCCTATTTCCATTTCCATCCTATCCTATCCTTCCTCATTTTGCCAACTGCTTCTCTAATTACATTCAAAAATCTCCAAAAGTAAGCAGCACGGGGGCGTTTGTCATTTTATACTGATGTTGGCATTTATCACGGTTGGCCTGAAACCCCCTAGTGATTTACTAGGGGAGGCTTGTACTCTGCAATGGGACGTTATAGGCTGATATCGATACTTAAATATAAGTGAAATAGTTAAATCGACGGTATAAACAGGTCACAAGTTATCGATGGCATGAATAGCTATTTCCTAAGCCTATTACTATTCCAACAGTAATATTACAGTAACTAAACTACCCACTAAAGTAAATCTGCTAGGGCTGTCACTTCCTCAATTTACTGTTATTTGATTACCATAGTTCGCTTGTTATAACCACATCTTGGAACTCTCAAACAATTCAAAGGCTCTTTTAAAGGCTTTACCCATCGAGAACTTAGGGTTGGCAATTAAAAGTAATTTAGTGGGTCGCAAATCCAGTAGATGGCCCACTGAGTACGGCCCGGGACATTTCAGATAGGAAGTAACAGTTACTATAAGCGATATTGTTATTAAAGACCTCGTAAATATTTAGATATTGTCAAAATAGTCGGGTTTTACGGCGCTGATACCTAGACTTTAAACTTTCGTCGTCTTAGTAATAAATGTTAGGAAAATACAATACCATACCATTAGCCTATGTCTCTCCAATGCTGGATATGGGCCTCTCCTAAGGTTCATAATCATACACGATCTTAGCCTTCTCATTCAGCTACCACTGGCCACTGACGGAAGGTCTGATCCATGTCGGTGCGCTGTCGTCCCAGCAGAATCCTATTCACAGCCTTCTAGAAAAAAACAACTTATAAGTACTTACTACTATTTAATACCTACTAATTAATACTTACTATTTAATACTTACTAATTAATACTTACTATTTAGTACTTACTGTTTAATAAATGCAATATATGTACAGAATTCGGAATATACCACATTCGTTTTCTGCATTCGAATGTATCACATTTCGTTTGCAAGACGACGTTTTCTGCTTGTGTTGATTAATTTCAAAATAGGTACTTTCAAATATTTCGGAAAGAATTCACTTCATTTAAACAGGTGTGTACAAAACACCAATCAGTTTCAAGGTATAATGGAATATACGGGACGTATATATATACATATAATTTATAGATTATATTTTTTATAGATACGAATTCTATATAAGTCCTGGACTTATTGGCGGGAACTGGAGGAGTGATGGTAGATGTTTTTTTTGTTTGATTAATGTAAAAATATGTATCTATTGTGGATTTTGTGATTTAAAAGTGATATTTTATTGAACTTCAAAGTTCTTTTTAATTGTATTTAAAACGTATTATTTTTGTTTATTGTTCAATTACTATCTTTATTCTTTGTGCATATTTTATCTATACATAAACATAAATTACATCTCACTCGATAGGACTCGTTGAGCTCTAAAACTTATATTTAAACATTTTTTTCTAAAACAGAAAATAATCTATCTATTTTTAAAACGCTTGGATGCGCGTAGCACGGCTACGCTCAGTGACGTCAGCCACGACCGCTGCGTGTGCTACGAGAGTGCTACGAAAGAATAGAGGGCCACAGCCGCGCTAATAGTGCGGCCGATATTGCTTCACAGTTCGCTTTCTTGGGTCAAACACCGCGCCCGATGTACGCCTCTGTGTCTCTCTTAGAAAATAGACTTAGAATTTATACTTGTGCATATTGTTTGACTTCGCTCTGATCCCCCTTTAACACCACATTTCCAACTAGGTACTACCATCAGCGCTTTTTTTGTGAAAACTAGAACTAATGCAACTGTTATACCTCAAACTGAACGTATCAACCGTGCAACGTGACCTTCTTCTCCTTTAATTAAATGTAATATTTTAGACTATAAGCTTTTTAGGTAAGCTGCTTACCACTAGGTATTACGACTTACGACCGTCTCTGAGTCGCCGGGTCCATTAACACTCCCTGTAGTGTGCATAATTATAGAGTAACATAGCAAGGAATGGACATTTATTTAAACTACCAACTACAGGTAGCTGTGGAGGGGAGAGATTAACTCATTCCGGTAATGGTGAGGTGCGACGGTCTGATTTACAACCGGCAACGAGTGGACGAGCTTGATACAGTCAGTAAAGAAAACACTTTATTTTTAACACCACACTCAATAGCTGAATTCCTTGAATTTCCTGTTGATGAAAAAACGCACATAAAGAATAACACAAACTATCTATATATAATAGCAAATAAATGTATGTAAACGAAATATGTTTAAACAAAGATTTGCTTTTAAAAGTCTGTTCTTCGTGATTTAATTCACTAAAATAAATGTTAAACGGTGCTGTAACAAATTATCAGCTAATCAAAGTACACGCTTCTTATAACATTATTTAAATAAATGTCAATGAAATAGTTAAATTATTTAAAAAAATGTTAATATAAAATGATTGCAGCAAATTGAATATACTCGTATATACTGAATAAGCAGCAAATCGGTGACAGCAAATTGAATATACTGAATGAGCAGCAAATCGGTGACAGCAAATTGAATATACTGAATGAGCAGCAAATCGGTGACAGCAAATTGAATATACTGAATGAGCAGCAAATCGGTGACAGCAAATTGAATATATTGAATGAGCAGCAAATCGGTGACAGCAAATTGAATATACCGAATGAGCAGCAAATCGGTTACAGCAAATTGAATGTACTGAATGAGCAGCAAATCGGTGACAGAAAATTGAATGTACTGAATGGGCAGCAAATCGCTGACAGCAAATATAAAGCTAAGTTAACAAAAATAAGAAAAAGGAGTCCCGCGAAGCGTAACTCCGTCGATTTGGATTCAAAATTATTTACTTCACTCATTCAAAAAATAGATTTTTTTTGTTGATTTGTATCTTTAGCTGCTCGTTTAAATACAATCCGTTTTAAAACATATCTCTTGTGACATAGGGACAGATGGATACGTGGTTGAGTGTATCTCTGTAGTGTGCACTTAGCGGCCAGGAGTCGAGAGTGTTTATTTTTCTAATACACGCTGTAAAAACTTAACTTGTGCTTTAGCCGTAAACTGCTACATTTTATCCAAAGAAAATCACAGTATAAGTCCACAGCATATGTTGAGTTTGGAGACCATTTCCGGCATCGCACCAACACACATGCATGAAATAGCAACGTGTCATTTTTTCTTTTTTTAATTAGTTATTTCTTGTATTCATTTTTTTTCAATGTTTGTGTTCTTTTGTTTTTCTTATTGTCTACATTGTTTTTTTTCTTTTGATTTTTGTATGTGTGTTAGTATATGTTGAAATAGTGTTGTCTATAATTACAAATAATGTTATATGATTATTTATTGAGTTTTATACAAAAAAGAACAGGGGGGCTCAGCCTAGGGGTTGATGCACCTCTGCCATGCTTACTTGCCTTTTAATTAGGTATGTTCTCCTAGGTTTTCTGTTTGTCACGTAAATGGTGTCATGTAATTCTCATATATATTGTCATTAATATTGCACGCTGTGACAATCTATAATTAGAGGAACATCTAGAATATCATTTAAAATGTCAACTTTTATATAATTGTATGTGTTATTGCTTCTGTTGCAGGGAAGTTCGATCAGAAGTGAATTGTCGTAAATCAATAAAATGATAACGATTGAAAAATATTTTGTAGCGGTTGTTCATATGACTGCGTTCATTTATAATTTTGAGTATGTGTGGTTAATTCATTCTACTCGTACCCAATCTTATTCTAACTCCCAGTATTTTGAAGAAACTTAAAAGAAACTTTCAGTGCACTATTATAAACAATTTCTTATTGTGTATCCAACCTACTTGTTAATAATGTGTTTTAAGCAATTATTGGCAACTTAGGCAATGTATGAATTAATTATACCTACTTTTGTTTTTTAATATGAATGTAAAACTTTTTTTACAGTTTTCGGGATGAGATCTGAAAGTAGAAGTGACTCTGAAAAAATCTGATTAGACAAAGAAATAAAGTTTAACATACTCATAGCTCAAAGAATAAGTATGTTGAAGTGACAGGATGTATAACCGATGAGGGAGACGAGTCCTTGAATAGAGGCTACATACTGGGAAGCTGCTACATACGTACTCCGAAGTGGATCGATGACTTGAAGAAGTTCGTCCGTGGTGACTGGATGAGAAGTGCCAAAAATTATACGTGGTAACGAGCCTTGGGAGAGGTCTACATCCAGCAGTGTAGATACATAAGCTGATAGAATTGTATGGTATGTAAAGAAAAAGAAAAAATGCTACAACGAAATTTTCTAAACATGCCACAAATGAATGTATGTACATAAGAATTCCACAACGAAATATCGTGTTTGTCCCGTGTATCTAATCTAGTGTAAAATGAGAACGTATCTGAGTCCGCATCAGCAATATTCCGTCCCCCGGGTGCGAAATGCTTGAACCTCTTTCTTGAGTATATTATAGCAGCAAAGACACGTAAGGATCGATCTATCTGTCTGTCTGTTGAAATACTGCCCAGTTGCTTGGGACTTAGCGACAGGAAACACCGTTCTATAATATGCTCATAATCTGTATAATAAATTTTAAAATTAAGATTAAGATATTCATTTCCACTTGTAACGAATGGCTACATTATTACTATACCATATTATCAGCCTCCACGCTGCAGGATATAAACCTCTCCTAATAACGCCCTCCGGCTGGCTATGTGAACTGAGGACATGAAGTAAGTCATCGATATTTATTGGATGAGAACAGCTGAAGACCGTCTGTAGTGGCGGTCTTTGGAAGAGGTCTTTGGTTATTACTATGTTGCTACTCAACTGTTGAAGAGTATGCAGCATGTCAAGGGATCGATTACCGATATATTAAGGGAGTGTTACACACTTATTTACCTATATCGACAAAAACACTTTCCTAACTATTCCTACCTCAGTCCCCGTAGAGTAGCAGCCATATTATTTTTTTATTCAACCGAATAAAAATGTATATCTATTAATAAACATAAAATATTTCTGAATACATGCGTCATGGAAATCTGAAAGCTGGCAGTTTCGAAATTAAAAGGACGAACCATTGATTTATTACACAATTTACTCCAAAATATTGACATACGCAACAAAAGATAACAATCATGAAATGTAATACAAAAATTACAAATATATATATATTTTTTAATTTACTGTTTAAACCAGACCCTTAACTAATATTCTTTATACTAGATTGATAGCTTTTGTTTTCGTGTTAATAATGAAGTGACCCATCGACTAAGACAAATAGGCGTCACCTTTTTTGACCTATTAGTCAAAAACACTATAGTATTCCGTGAAATATCAGCCCACTTGCTTCGTCCTGTTTACTTCCCAAAATACTGTTGCGGCAACGTCGATTCGAGTGAGTGTTTACATTGCCGCTTGCATACTTCTTCCACGTTCAACCTGTGGCAAATGGAGGACGTAGAAATTGTTGCAGCGTCAGCGCTAAAAAATGTGTAAATAAAATAGCAAATAGATATTATCGCAGAAATCGATGATGGATGATGGTAATTAATCGCAATAGAACGTTGTAAGTACTTATATGCGAAGGGCAAAACTGCCGCCTCAAAGAAAAAGGGCACAACTAGTAGAAAACACATTTCGCTTTAATATTTGTTACTTTAATATCGCTTTAGAAAACTCTTTAAAATATTGTAACCATTAACAAAAAAAAAGTATTTTCTAACAAGTGACATATATATGTATATATATATATATATATATATATATAATAGCAAAAATACATCAATGTAATTATTGTGAATAAATAAATAAAATGAGTTTTATTATTTGATTGTAGCAAAAAAGATATTTCACAAATATTAATCCTATGTTAAAAAGGCATAATTAGCCAAATGTGAATTCATCTTAGAATTATATTTTTTTTTTAGCTAATAATTATTTTTACAATCTACCTACTAAGGTGAAAAGTCAAAATTATGTAAATAAATAAATACCATTATTTGAAAATAAGTAATATTTACCAGTTTCAAGTTTGTGTTTTGTGTTTCAAGCCTTTTCAACTAAGTGACTGCATACTTTCAAATAAAATTATAAGGCACAATTGTGTAATTGCAAGCATTTAACTTGGCAAAAACCAAATATGCCTTTTCATGTTAGAAGCTAGAAGTGAACGAAAAAAGTATTCCGAGTACATTCTGTAGTGAACACTTCTAGCCGCTCGCGCTGCACCAGTCCGCGCATAAAACCGCCAACGCAGGTAGCGCACGGCAGCGTCAGTGGCATTAGCAGTGTCAGCGCGAGCGACATGTTTACACAGTCACGCTGCCCACTACCGTGCTCACTACCGTGCTCACTACCGTGGATGTTCACTGAATGTAAACGAGGGGATACGTCTGTTTCAAAGTAACATGCACATCTCACTCGATACTCCGTGCGGTTCGCACATATCTTTTGTTTCACAAGGTAACAAACAAGTTGTGTTTATTCTTAAAAACAAATGTGAATCACTAATATAGTCTGTTGATTTTTTCCTGAAACGTCCGAAACTTTCGAGTGGCGCTCGCCAGGTGTCTTTTGTCATTGTGTTCACTTGACAAATCTGATATTTTCAACTACATGAGAATGAAGAAATACATATTGTACGAAATATCGCTATCAAGAAAGAGCAAAGCCGGAGAGCAACGCTTGTGTTCTTTACAAAAATGCGACTTATTTCATCCGTGGCTATCTCTCCGATACATTTGTTCCTCGTATTGTATTTTGTGAACGCTCTCAGCTTTATTTGTTCACTACAATGGCAACGTACACCCCTACAACACACAAACTGATGCACCCCTAAAAGTATCCAAGCTAGAATAAACATTAATACGCCTTAATAAAGTTCAAAATAAAATCCGTGCATATACTGCCAATGATACGTTTATATGGGTGTACTGTACATATATTTGTGTTATCACGCGCTGTTTATCAAATACACAGTAATATCTAAAATCATTTTATTATTTTTCTGTTTGATAGAATATATTTGTTCTGAATTTATTGACTGTAAGTTTACGATAAATTATTTATTTTTCCTGTTTATAGAAATATTTTTTTTTAAATAATTCCATTCCATCACACACGGTCTTCTTGTTTCATCCTTCTCTCAGTTTCAATCGTCTTTCGTGGTTGAATTTCAGGTAATCATAAAAGGAAGCTGCTATGTAAATTTCATATTTCTACCTTTAATGGTTTCGACTCAGAATTGATTGGTCAGTCAATCGGCCATTGTTTACAGTCATTACAGGCCATACAGACAGTCATTGTTTTTTTTTGTCCACTATTCCAATCGTAAATTCATGCAATAAATCCCAGTTCTGTAAGTATTTACATATTTCATATTCATAACAAGTCCTAAAGTGCGCTGGATGGCTACGAACTATCTACGACAGTGATTTGGCGGGCTACGTCAAGTGCTACGCGCTACTCAGCCGCAGCTAAGGTAGTACGTACATAACGGTACTTATAGAAGCTACGTCCACCGAAATAGGCGCTAGTAAACACCTTAGTCGCACAATTTTAAGTATATTATATAAAAAATGTCTAAAACTAGACTATGTTCTCTTCTCTACTTGTATAAATACTAAATGTTTTCTCCAATTTAATTTAATGTTAAAATAACTCCAAATTTATACTTTTTATAAGCACTCGTAAAGTGTACCGCATCATCGTATTATTCTTTTTTGCTACTTGAAACCAAATGTTAGTTGTCTGAGTCGTTTTATAATAAATAAATCTTTCATTCATGCTTTATTTAATTAATATGACTAGTTTGGTTTGCCGAATAAAAACTAAAAATCGCTAACAATGGGAATTTGTGGAATAAACCATATGTTCATTTCATACAAACTATGCAGAAATACTCCTAGATGTTGCACACTCAGTCGATGGTGAGCTCGCTCAATTAGCCACTCACAGCAAAATGTAGCCTGTGAAACGGCTGAAAATTTCCTTTTTTTTATTTTTTTATAGAGTAGAGGGCGGACGAGCAAGCGGTCTCACGTGATGATCAGTGTTACCGCCGCCCATGGACACCTGCAACATCAGGGGGTATGCGGGCGCGCCGCCGACCTTGCAAAATACGACCTTACTTACTTGTTCACAATAAGTCCACTATTTTTACCTTACTTGTTCACAATAAGTCACTATTTTTTGAGGCTGCAATCCCACAGCGGCTGGGTGTACTCGACTGGCCACGTTACCCTTACTACTGCGTAAATCTACTGCGAAACTCTGCGAACTCTAAATCTACTCTTTTGCTGCTGCGACCTCGTCTCCTCCGAAGCGAACTTCCGCGGGCTCAGAGAGTTTGCACACCGATGGCACAGGAAAAGGAGCCCGAAAGAGCTGCTCGGCACTGAAGTACATCGTCTAGTGGAGTAGAACAGCCCCAGAAAGGGGAGAGTGCTGATGGGACACAGGCAAAAGAGAATACTTGTAGGGAGGCAGAGCAGATACGCGCCGCAACATAGCTCTAGGAGGCGAACGGCGCGTACCTCCCGACGATTTGTTCCGTATAACCAAAAGGTTGGTAGGACCATGGGTGGAGGTGGGTCATAGCCACGTTACCCTTTTCTCACAGAAGACTAACTTGAATTATACCACATTTTCCACTTTGTCCTAATGTGTGTGTACGCTCGGCAAAGAAACTGGCTTACCACCCTACGGTTGATAGTCTAAGGTTTAACTTTTATTTCTACTCGATTTCTTCCGAATGTGAAGATCAAATTTGGATCAAATTACTCGCAGCTCTCATCTTGGACCACCCGCCTCTTTAGTCAACTCGTGACCACGGCTGGTGTAATTGCTCGCAGCTCTCATCTTGGATCACCCGCCTCTTCAGTCAACTCGTGACCACGGCTGGTGTCGACGTTTCGGTACGCTGAAACTTCAAGTAGAAATAAAAAGTAAACAAAGGTCTTTAATTTTAAGTATTTAGATCCGATTTACAATATAAAATACAATTAAATAAATTTCTGAAGCGAGGGGTGGCTGCTATTCATTTTTGAAGAACTCCAACGTTAGTGCAATTCCCTATCAATTGAGCTAACGTTGAAGTATGTTTACATACAGCCTTAAACAATTGTAGCATACATAAGAGACCACATAACAATTAGAACTGTGTGTTGTCTGTGAAAACAAATCTTAACTTAGCGCCACGATAAACAACTTACGTTGTGTTTACAGTTTGTAGTTAGTGTAAGCGGAATCTGACACCGTTTGTTTGTTTGTCCGGGTGTTTGTGTGTATTTCGCATTATTCCAGTCGCAGCTGCTCCACTAGCGGCTTGTTCACTTGTGCTGCCTTTGTAAGCGCGGGTTTCCACTTACACACGACATAACGTTAGCGACATGGTTGAATATCATACAATAATAAATAGTCATCGACTCGATCATGAACCATGTCGGGTGAGTCGGGTCCTTACGTGCCAACTACATATATAATGAGGTAAAGTTAGAATTTAGTATTTCTTTCCACGACCTTCGTGAGCATGTTTTAAACATACCATAAAAAGTTTACCACCAGAAAGCGTACGCTTCCTTTTTTTATTCAACAAAAAACCTTGTGAAATATCTGTTCTGGCAAATAACTCTTCAAATTATGCCATTCGAAACTAAGCGCAATTTTACATAAAAAAATGTTAATATAAAATTTCTTGTACAAACAGAACTGTAGACGGCTTATTTTTTTCTTTAACGTATGAAAATATGGTTCCGTGGCAAGGGTATATGGCAGTATATAAATGAAACCATGTTTCTCCGACTCACAATGTCTATATTTTATGTTTCATTACGAATTACGTGTCCATGGGCGGCGGTAACACTTACCATCACGTGGGACCGCATGCTCGTCCGCCCACTCGTATATATAAAAAAAATATTATTATTAATAATATTCCGTCAAAGATGTGCAAACGTAGAACTCATAGATGGGGAGAATGTCAAGGCAATGTCAGCCGACAAGTCATTGGAGTTCGTCAACTAGTGGAAACGCACTTTAATAAGTAACGCTTGCATATGGCTAAACTAAGTTTTATAACAAATTAGGTAGAAGCTTTGATCTGTATCATTGCAGTGCTTTGCAATATAAAAAAAGTTTATTTTTTATTTATTTACATATTCAGAAATCTACAGCTTCTATGTATCTAAAGTATACATTTGAATTAGGTAATAACAACAGCGGTATAGTGGCACAGTAATAATATAGTGTAGAAAATATCGAAACATAAAAATGAGTAAATGCATATGCTTGCTTTCGTGTTTTGCTGCGTGAGGGAGTGTGTCTGTGTGTGTGTCCGGTAAGCTCTACACGTCATGCAGCCTCAGGAAGAAGAAGGCCTTGGCGTCGGATGAGTTTTTAAAATGTTTGCATTAATGCAGAATTAGAATTACAATACATATTACGCAGACCTTGATATATTTTTATTAAGTAAGAAAAAATTAAAAACGGAAATCATAAAAAAGCATCGAAATCATTATAATACCTCCTGAAACCCATTTCCTCACAAATATTTTAAAGTTCATCTTAATCAAATACACACACACACTACACACCCTCACACTGGGTACAAACTCACACACAACACACACAAACGGACACACCAACGCAAACATTATTAATAATAAAGAATCATCCTTTACTTGCCCACAGTCTACTAAATACTGTACTTAATGTCAGTGTAATCTGTATTGGCCATTAGCATTGGCAACATAATTGTTAAACAACATAAGTTACATAAAAGGCTGTAGATTACATAAATAAATAAATAAATAAATAAATAAATAAATTAAAATAGTGCATCTATTAACAGAGATTGTTAGAATATTATTATGTAAACATTACCCAAACGGAAAATGTGGGTTTGATTATTTAAAAGTCGGTTAACTGTCCATATTTTTTACGTACAAAGAAACTAACAGAAGAGAAAACAGCCTGACTTTTAACCGATTACAAATCATTATCATCACCGTCTTTCACAGATAGATTTCATTCAAGTATAAATCTCCTGTTATCGCTTACAACTTCTATTGAAAAACAAAACGGCAGCCTGAAATACAGTTTACCTGATGGTAAGTGAAAACTGGAAAACTTTAGTCCATAGACATACGCGGTGTATAATACGTTAGCACGGCGCCGGATGCGCTGGCCTATCTTTTGAGATATACGAATGGATTTGTGGAAAGGGTTGGGCAAACGGTCAACGATAAAATAAAATGGGTTAGGAATGGGCTCTGGCATATCTCACTCACTACCGAAACACGTACATTAGGGAAATTGGATAAAGTGGAAAACGCAGTATATTTGAAGGTAGTCTTCTGTGAGAGAGGGGTAAGGTGATCAGTCAAGCGCGTCCAACGGCTGCGCGAATGCAGCGTGCATTCTCCCCCTCACAAAACTAAAAACTATATTTTCCTTTATCGCCGAGCTGGTATCATACCATCAGACTATCTCTCTCCACTACTAGACATAGGACTCTCCATAAGTCTTGAGGCAAATATAGGCTGCCCACCACCATTTCTGCTTGCTAACAGTAACATAAATTTCTATAAAATTCCTTGGCACTGCACGGGATATGTGTGGATAGACTTTATCTATACCATCAGACTATGTCTCTCCATAACTGGATATTGGCCTCTCCCGGGATCGTCACCACACACGATCTTCGGCTCTTCTCATTCAACTACCACCTGTGTACTTCTTCAAGTCATCGCTCCGTCAGGCTCTATTTGAAGGCTCGTCCACCTCAATGGTTATCGGTCCTGCCTCTTTCGCTTCTTTGGCGAATCTCTTCGGTTCAGATCATTAATAGCTCACAATTCTTAAGATACACCTTAATAGCTCACAATCAAAACCTAATGAAAACCATTTACCAAGTCTACATCTCAGGACAATCGATTATAACTTCTACAAAATTAATATTAGCTACAAGAATTGCTTGAACTCGTGCTTCACCCGACCGGAAGGAGGTTTTAATCGACTCCTTCTGATTGAACACTAATTGTCTCGCCCGGCGCCGCCTGCCTCCGAGGAAATTGCAATTACTGGGGTGCACTCGCCTCTTATACAACTTTCATACCTATTGTTCCCCTCTAGAAGCTACAGAATGTCTGACAGTCAGATAATAAAGCCCGAAAGTGGTCTAGATTTTTATTGAGAAGATGCTTGTAGACGAGCAACTGTCTCACCTGGTGGTATGTGGATACTGTCGCCCATAGACATCTGCAATACCTACATGCCGACATTAGTCCAGAATGACAAACGTTGGCATGTCACCGGATGCGCCACTTACCTTTGGAGATTTAGGAGTGAATTATAAAATAGGTTTGAGAAAATGGAGAATAGAAGTTCGGGACGAGATGAGAAGCCAGGATTATGGAGTGTCTTTTATTCCATTACACACTCCATTCAATCAAATAATTTAAGATGAAAAATGGCCTCTGGCGTATCTCACTCACTACAGAAACACACATCTACCTACATTGGAGGGAACAGGATAGGAATGGGAAATTGTAGAGTAGTCTATGGGATTGCAGCGTGCACCCTCCTCCTCACCTAGCAAATGTTGAATCTCATCTATCTTCCCACAATTAAGCTCAGCAATACAAGATTTCTATCAGCAATTTTTTACCATATTCGCTTTTATAAATCAGTAAATTTGTGTGTAAACTCTTAACGTGCGCAAAACATTTTCGCAACTATCCACAGTACATAGCAATGCGACGCAGATGGAATAAATTAGCGCCTGCCGCATATTTCAAGGGGGAAATAAAAAGTTTTCACATCAACGTTTACAACGTTTAGTGGACGCGATAAATCCCCGGCGCGCGGATAGCCGCGAACTCTAGTCGCCATTTTGTAAATCATTTTTATGTATTTCATGGTTTTCGACAATATAAAATAAAATGATGGGCGCAGATAACATATCCAGAATTTGGTTTGTGGGAAAATTTGGTTTTTCGGAAAGTTAATTTATGAAAGTAATGCCGCCAGCATGCTGAGTACCTTATCACAGGGACCAAATTTGTAGAACATGCTCAATATTTAGACATATTGAGCACGATATAATAGTTTGTTTTGAAGTTTTCAAATATAAAGAATCATCCTTTACTTGCCCACAAGCTATTAAATACTGTATTTAATGTCAGTGTAATCTGTATTGGCCATTAGCATTGGCAACATAATTGTTAAACAAGTTACATAAAAGGCTGTAGATTACATAAATATATAACAATATTTGTAAACTCAACATTCTTGAGGTTTCTTGCAACATTTCTTGTATTAGATTTAAGTACGAGTATTTTCTTTTCATTGTAAACTATGAATTTATTTTCCTGTCAATAAAAAAATAATATAAATTTGATTATGTAATAATAACATTTATTTAGATTTTATTATAATTTATTTGGACGCAGTATATTTTTATTTGGACACAGTATAATTTATTTGGACACTGTATAATTTTATTTGAACACAGACAGTATAATTGTACATATTAATACATACAATTATAATAAATTCACATACCAGTTAAGCTACCACAAATTATATATTACACAAACATCAAGAAGTAGGATTCAAATGAAAGGTTACATTATGATTTTGACTTCATTGCGACTTCTGGTTTTTATTTACTCTTTTCTGCTTTCCAATGAAAATATCGTGTACGTTCGAAGATTTCCGAAGGAGGGGAGAGTGGCGAATATCCTGGACTCTCCCATAAATACGTAGGTACTATTTAGGAGCTATTAAGGAACTAGAGTATTATTAAACATCTAGTCGGTGCTATCTTAACTAACTCTATTTCTTCATTGATTCCTTTTATTAACATGAGTAATTGAAAGAATGAATTTGATTTGATTCTTGGATTACTGTTTCACTAAAATATATACATCAATAAATCAAGATTATGTTCAAGAAAGCCTCTTTATGCATATAACGCTAATATATGTATGTAAATGAATCCTTCAATCAGGTCGAATAGCTTTCAAATGAAATAGTTAAAAAATTGATACTCAAACAATAATAATACCTACACATACTCAATTACTACATAATTATATAACGAGTTAATTATTTTTTAAATAATGAAATTAAAATTATATCGATATATACAGATGTAATATTTAAAGTTAATATCCAATATAAACAATACCGATCAATTTGTACAAAGCCCGCGTGGTATATTGCGGCCCGAAACGTTCTAGTGATTTACTAGGAGAGGCCTATGGCCTGCAATGGGATGTTAAAAAGACTGGAAAAAAGAAAAACCTCATACAATTATGGTCCGGTTATTATAGGAAGAGCTGACATAAATATTTTAAAACATAAATCTTAAATATGTAATGAAAAAAATTTACTACTCGATAGTTCTTTAAGAATATTTGTTTTTTTATTTTATTGTGTTATGTATGACTTAAGAAAGAAACGGTATTTACATAATACAGCGCTCTTCCCATGATAACCAGACCATAGTCACGTTGTTTTTCTTCTCCAAATCCACTGGGCTAAAAAATACAGTAATGGGGACCGTCTGTTAATTTTATGTCGATGGAAGATTTTTATGTATTTCACGGTCGACCGCCGCAACGGCCGTCCTCTAATAAAATATTTTTCCATCCTGACATTATTCGCCTATTGTCGTTTCGGGACTTATTCTTCTTTAGCACCTCCCCAAAATTGTTGCTTGAGGAATTTTTATAATTATGGGCGCCATTTTATAAGTGTTCTTTTTTATTTCTGGTAAAGGTAGATGAGTGATTCTAATTTTGGAATTAATACTTAAATTACTTCTTCTTCTTTTGATGCTATGGTACTTTTGGTAATTACTTCTTTTGGTCGGAGGTTGGCGATCAGCATGGCTATCCTCACGCGAGAGACTGCTGCCCGGAACAAAGACTTGGTGCCCATCCCGAACCATTTATCAGCCAAGATGTCCACCCTCTGCCAGATTAACGGCGACAGTGCATCTTACCCTGCATTATTAATTGTAAAATATGATATATATCATTACGCATGACGTGAACAAAGTATGATAATTTTCTTAACTGTTTCGATGACCTTCAAACCCTTATCCATTCTTTGAAAAACCGTCTCGTTTCTCACGCGATCCACCCACGATATTCGTAACATCCTTTTGTACACCCACATTTCCAATGCCCGTAGCCGGGGTGAGGGTCCAGGATGAAGAAGACGTGAACAGGCCCTTAGGCGATGCATCCTTCATGCACAAGAGCATCCATCAGGAGAGCAGGGTCCAGCAGTGTAAGGTAATAATAATAATTTTATTTATTTAAGACTTTTCTATGCGGTAATTATTCCCTATAATGTAATTTACAAAAACATCAAATTTACAATAAGTACAATGTGTGCTAACATCTGTACGAGAAGAATCTGTTTTACAGCTGTCAGCGCCATCCCTCAGATCTATTCTTAGTACTAAGTCACAGTTAACGAAGCAGGTTATTCGTTTATTCAGGTGCTATTTATTGTGTATAATATGTACATTGTGTGTGTTCTATATAAATATGTGAGTGAATGGGAGTATGGTATTGGATATTCGATTTTAGAAATTTTTTGCATACAGTCAATAATGTAAGTAATCGAGTGTGAGTTGGTACATGGATGGGTGTGTGAATAAAAGTTACAGATGCTAAAAATGTTAAATACAGATTGTTAATAATAATTTAGCGCATTAGTATAAGTAAGGATTCGGTGTCATTATAATCATGGTTTAATGGCCAGTACTTGATTTTTTTTTTTTAGTTTGATATCTAGTCAGGTGGTGAATCCGCGACTGTCAATTAATTTTATTGTATAAGAAGGGTACTCTGGGTACAAGGAAACATCGCTGTCGCCGGATAAAAGATGCGTTCTATGTCTTTATGTTGCACAGAATATCGGTTCTTCATTTGTTACACTGCACTTTAGTATCAAAAGGAAGAGTACTGTGGAGATCAAGAAAAGAATTCAGTATGTATAGTTGACGTACAGTAAGTAAGTAAGTAAGTTTGCATTCCGATTATAGTGTCCTAGTCGGAAATCTAAATTTTCTGAAAGTTATCACCTTAAAAATGGACATTAGAACCCTATCTAAATGTATGGGGTGAGTTTTCGATACGAATTGTTTGTAGAAGTTTTGGATTAACGACATTACGGAGCTTCTTAAATAGCCATGTCAATTTTCTAACTCGAGATGTTAGAAAATTTATATGCTGTTTCCAAGATAATTGGTCGTCAAGGAGAATAACTAAGTATGGTAGGAATAGATTCTAGGTTAGGGCATGCACAGTTTGTCATCAAAGAGGTATCTATCCTAGGTAGAGGTAATGGGATTTTGGAACGCTTTTTTTGAAATTTAGAACTACAAGGAGCTAGTTACGGTTTACGGTAATGAATATACACCTTGAATTAACCTTTAGCTAGTCGCGTTGAAATAATTACACTATTAGTCGCGTGGGGTCCACGGAGACCCCATATTTGATTGGCAAAAATGAAACAGATATAATAAAGACAAATGTTTATAATTATTAGGAGCTTAAAGTACAGCATCTTAACTTAACAAAAACATAAAACTTCTAGAAAATAACTGAACATAAACTTCTAAATCAGTGTCTCAAAAATACTTAGTAATTAACAAGCACATAAATTGCAGACTTTGGTATGGTGCTCATTGCACATAAATTTGTTGCATTTACTGTACTTGCTTTTGGTTTTCCTGTCCTTAGATCTCGGACATAGGTGACAACGGCCTTTGGAAGCACTTGGTTTAGTTTCAGACGTCGAAGGCTCGGGGTTATCTATGAGTCGTCGTTGCAGAGAACGTAGCAATGTGGGAAATTCAGCTCTCTTGGTTTTGTAACTTTCTACGAGTTCCGTTGTTCTACGAGTTCAAGAAAGTTCAAATGTGAAGATCTAAGGACACCGGACATCATTAGTAAATCAAAAAATGCTTGTAATTCTTCAACGGTCAATTCTTTTGCGTCCCGCTCTCTATGGTAACGTGCGCGTATATTTTGAATATATTGGTTTGTATATCTTAGAATCAAATCTATTATATTCTTATCAAAAAGTAATTGAAAACAATCAGTCTTACTCTTAGCACTTCTAGCTTCTCCTTTTGGCCCAGGTAAATGTAAAACAATATTGTGAGCTCTTTGTCTTATTCTTCGGCTTGAGGCATTTTTGGACCATTTTGTTTTCTTGTCCTTACCTAAATAATATTCTGAAGCCAGTGGCACTGATTCATCTTCTGATTCTTCTCCACTCTGCTGAGTATCAGAATCATGATCTTCTTGATCAATACACACTTCTTCCACGCCCAACTCGTCGTCACTTTCTTCGAAAGGATCCACTTCATCTTCGTTGAGAATAGAAATTATTTCCTCTTGAGTCAAGTGATGATGGCTACCCATTGTGATGTTTTACCTGTAAAGATCAATAAAATTAAAATCAAAACGAAAATAATAAAGTAATTACGAAAACAAAAAATTATGCTCACCAATAATTTACTACACTATTAGTCGCGCGGGGTTTGTTGGACCCCAAGCACCTCCGCGTGACGCATATGATTGAAGCCGCGACTAGAGGAGCACTGAGGAGGAAGGAGCGGGTGAGATAGGAAGCTACTGAAAGGTACAGTCGCTTACGCCGAGTATTTGCCAAATTATGACAAAAACAAAGTTGCTTGGGGTCCAATAGACCCCACGCGACTAGTTAAAGGTTAAAAATAACTTCTCTGAGCAGCAGATATTTATCTAAATTTATCAAAAAAATTGTGAACAAAAATAAACATTGATGAATTCAAAGTACCTACCTACTGAGAAAAATGTTGACAGCTTCTCTTCCTTTGCGTATAAAATCGATGGTACAAAATAACTTCTTAACAAGATTTTTATTTTGTAAGAATTCAGACTAAATCTAACTTCAAAGCCTTCTTTGGATTGTAAAAAAATTCCACGCACTTCGACTCGAAAAAGTTATTGATAATTATTATTCTGAAAATATCTCTACTTATACAGCGTGGGACGAAATTAAAATTATTATTTTTATCATAAAAAAGGTCTTAAATAGCCCTTTTCTATTAAGCTAGGCCGGCGGCGCGCGGTCGGTTCTACGCGGTCCCAATACGCGGTCTACCAACCGTGATTTGCATTACACATAGAGCGCTTATAATAATTCAAGGGCTCATATGAATCGTAGTGCTAGTTATAAGTGGCATTAGTATTTTTTTATGGACGAAGGCGGCAGATGTGCATACAGTCCACCGTTTGGTGAGTGGATACTGTAGCCCGTGGACATCCATGGTACTCATACATGCCAACATTAGTCCAAACAAACAAACATACGCCTTCTGACGCGCTATCTACCTTGAGGGAATGGATTTAGAGAGTTGGGAAAATTGAGAGTGGGCTTTGGCATATCTCACTCACTACCGAAACCCGTACGTACACGTCCATTGGGGAAATAGAATAAAGTGGGAAATTGAAGTACATTTCAAGGCAGTCTTCTGTGAGAGACCCAGCGGCTGTTGGATTGCATAGTGGACTCTGCGCCTCTTCTCTTTAAAGCTCTTCAAAAGAATCAAGTATGTTCAAACACGAAAGCCAAACGCGTTCTAACTACAGAGAGTCAATTATGAGACTCTCATTGCTTTGTTGTCATTCATTTTACTTTGTTGTTTTTTTTTTTCATTTTAAAAAGTCAATCATGATGTCATCGCATATTGAGATGTCAGTTACATTGAATAGTTATTTAGAAATAATAAAATTGGTTATTATGCTTTATGATATTAAATCAATAAATCCGGACATTCTTGTGTAACCAATCGCGACCAATAGTTCGAAATACATTATTTTTGGTCGCTTGAAAGTGTTCACACGGCATCGCACAGTTTTAGAATGGCTTCCATTTCTGGAAAATTCCACTAAAAAAAATCCCACTAAACTTGTTAGAGTATCACATTACCTAGGGAATCAACGGAATTTAATTTAAGGCAAAATAAGTTTTAGGGGATTTTTATTTAAATTGGGGGAATAATAATTAGAGGAATTTTACGTTAAGCGACAGAAATTTATGAGATTTTTTTAAAGCAACTTTTAAAGTTACTGGAATTTCAATGAAAAAAGAAAACACAAAATTTTTAGGAGTCCGCTATTGACTAATTAGTTTTAGGAGAATTTGGGGGAATCCAGCACGGCCATGAATTCCGTGCATATCAGAACTGAATATATCAGTTTTATATTCACGTTTTTTAATCGTTTTCGTACGTAGCAGAATCAATTGTTATATGGTTACCATTGATACCGCTAGTAACCGGCGGCGCTAATGTTCATTATCTTCAATTATTTTTTATTCTATTAATGACCCAGTTGGACAAACGTACTTGATTAGTCAAATTACTAATAAATTTATTAAAAAAGTAATTTGCTTTTTCTGAAAACATAGTACCTATGCTCAAAAGAACTCTTAATGTAATTACATTAAGAAAGTAAATAAATTCGATAAATAAAGAAGATTGCATTAAGATTTCACGGACTTTATTCAGTTTACACGGGCGGATACTTCGTGGAGCATCTTGAACAGGTTCTATTAAATTATCTTTTTAGTTTCAACTACCTCTGCCCACGAATTTGTTCAGGGAGGTACACAGATTTAATGCGATTAAAGGAAAATATGAATTTAGTTATAATAACAGTAGGAAATGTGTTGAAATTTGTATAAATATTTTTCATGATTCTTAAGTAGGTATAGACGATAGACAACGCAAGTTCGTAAAACTGCTTGGAAAGCGTGTCACTTCAGTGAGTAAATTTAAGTGATGGAAATCCACTCATCGATGAAACGAAACTTCATCTAACTCCAAATTCTAACGCTCAGTGACGGACAGCTAGCGTTACCTATTCCTCTACCTACATCTGTTGTCTTAAGTATTTCGTGTTTTTCACATATATTCACATATATCTATTAAACGAGTCTTAATTACGCAACTGCAAATAATCCCAAACAAATATATCGACAATAGCAGACCCAAAACTGGAATCCACCAACCACTAATCGTCCCCATAACCCCAAGCTGTACAGCTTACACTGCACAGCAATGGATAGTACTCTCCGTACTCCAAGAATCGTCTCCACTAATCGTCACCATAACTCCAAGCTGTGCGTGAAGCAACTGAAATTAACGAACGGAAGATGCCACTGATATAGTAACATAGGTGGTGCAAATATTAACACAGAAATTATACATTAATAGTACAATATAAACGTATTATAAATACATACATATTATACATCATATAATTATAAATACGCACATATAGGGTTTCCAACTGTATCGATTCATGACCTCCAAATTCCTCATTTCGCTGAGGTTACTAGGGGACACAACTTGTCCCAATTCTTTACTTCCACTAATTTTTGTACATTACTGCTATGAAAATAACTTAGTACCTACCTACATTAAATTAATTAGTCTCATTTTTTGACTTTCACTAATATCATAACAGAATCCGAATTGATTTATAAAAGGATCTCCAACATAAGATACATCAAATTTATATATTTGTTTATACTAAAAAGGCGGCAGACGAGCATTCGGTTCACCTGATAGTAAGTGGATACTGTCGTCCATAGACATCCGCGATACGTGCTAACATCAGTCCAGAATGACAAATGTTGGCAAGCCCCCGGATGCGCTGCCTACCTTTGCATATTAAGGAATGGACTGGGAAACTGGGGAGGGATATGATAGGATGGGAAAGGGTTCTGGCACATCTCACTCACTACCGAAACACGTACGTACATTGGGGAAATACGATAAAGTGGAAAGAGTAGTACCTTTCAAGGTAGTCTTTTGTGAGAGAGGGGTAACGTGGGCAGTCGAGTGAGCCCAGTGGCTGTGGGAATACAGCATGCACTCCCCCCTTGCAATAAATCAATAAAGACATTCGATAAATTTCTTCTGCACTCGTTTTAATTGTTCACATTTAACCAAACGGTCGACTGGCAGAGATTGCCTTAATGCATTGAAGTCCTCCTCTGTACACTACAATGGAAAAAGAATAATAAGTAAATATACAAGCGAATTTATAAAATCAATTAAATAAATACTGCAAGTTAATTTTATGAAATCTTCTACCTAATTAAATATATATTTAATCAAATTTATCAGAGTCCTCTACCAATAATTATCAGCGTCCTGGACCAATAATTATCAGCGTCCTGAACCAATAATTATCAACGTCCTGGACCAATAATTTATTAGCTTCCTAGACCAATAATTTATCAACGTGCTGGACTAATAATCATCAACGTCCTGGACGAATAATTATCAGCGTCCTAGACCAATAATTATCAGCGTCCTGGATCAATAATTTATTAGCTTCCTGGACCAATAATTTATCAAAGTCCTGGACTAATAATCATCAGCGTCCTGGACCAATAATTAAAATAAATAGATTTCTAAATATACCAAAATAATTTATTAATTCGATTACACTAGACTCTAATAGTATTGTAAATTCTCCAATTCGGTTGTTATTTATTGTTTTAGCGCTTTCCAATCTAGGTTACAGGCTTCAGAACAACAAAGCTCACGACGGGCTTTGTTCTTTTGCTGATAAAGTGCTTGGAAACACGAAACCGTGCAATTTATAATTAGCCCTATAATTTGATTACCATTCAGTGTATTGTCCAACTCTAACATTTTGAACACGAAAGCAGTCAAATTCCAGCACTAGCTCAGCACCAAACCAAAAAAAGATTGTTCGATCTGAGGTACCTAGCCTCATTTTTTTTAAATATTGTACAGATAGTCAAACGGTCAACCTGGTGTTAAGTGGTAACCATCGCCTATAAACGCCTGCATCACCTGGAGGATTACAGGCACGCTCCTACGCTGCAAATAGTTACAGCTCTCTTGAAGAACAACATATCGAGCAAAGCAAATCATAGCAAAGAGAAAAGCAGGTCATTTCACAATCCTCTTTATTTAATAATCAATAGTATCTAAATAAAGATAAAATAGTGATGATTAAAAAATATAACCAACAAAAGATTTCCTTAACTATACAAAGAAAGCACATACGCTTGCATGCGTGTGTGCGTATTTATATGTGTGTGCGTGTTTGCGCGTGCTCGCGCGTGTGTGTTTTGTGTTGTGCGTTTATGCGTGTGTAATTTACTTTAACTCTAACGGGAATGGACATTGACATCATATATCATATATTAAATTGATTTGATTTTAAAATTCGACACTGACGATATGTGGTAACTGCGCTATTATTTCCATATAAGAGAAAAAAGCCTAAAAATCTAGGGATGCATTTGTAAAACAATAGATCACACGAGACCCTTTAGCGCATCTGACGTTACGAGAACTCGTCATAAACCAATCACATGTGCAACAGTGGCCATGTGGGGCGGCGTCCAATTACAACCGTCGCTCGAACGATTTGCGACGCGACGTCTTGTCGCTGGGGGAGATCCAATCAGCGGACTGTGAGATCGGTGAAGGAGAACGAAGAGTTGGAGCAGGTTTGTTAATATTAAAATAATTTATTTGTAATCATAGGTGTAAATAGGTTAAATAATAGAATACGGTAAATAGATATATTTAAAATAATTTACTGGCAAACAGATTATATACTACTACATACTAATCTAGTCCCTATACTACATTGTACTCGAATAGTAGTGGTATGAAAAGATTTGTACCTACTTTCACATACAATGGTTAATTAAGTTAGATTTTATACATGGTTATTTAAACTCTATACATGGTACAATGATAAATACATAAATAGAAGTTCTTAAATGTGTTAAAATCAGTTCGGCTGTGATTAACCCACCTGGTGTGCAAGTCTTTAGTCTTTGCACTTTATATCGTATTTTACACGAATAGAGTGCTTTATTTTTTAACTAAATTATAGAATTAATAATATATATTTTATTTATATTGTTTTTAAATAATGAACCAAACGTAGCTTTAACAAGATTTATTGTGCATTTTTTTTTATAAAAGAGGCGGTAGACCGTCGAGCAATCCACGAGATGGTAAGTGGTCACCGCCGCCCATGAACACCTACCACACCAGGGGAATGCCGGTGCGCTGCTGATCTTGTAGAATCCTATTCATAGTGCCAACGGTCGTTCTCCACTATTGGTATGGATCGCAGATGTCCAAGGGGCAGTATCCACTTACCACCGGATGGACTGTTAGCTAGTCTGCCACCTTCTCTCTATAAAAAGACATGCCTTATCCACTAATCTGTCTTGCCTTCCCACATCCTCGAGACCCACTTTCCAGTAGGCTTTCTTATTTCCTAGCAATAGAGCGGGCCGTTGTTATGATTCCCCATCGCCGGTCATTACATGTTCAACCTCCCCTAGCAAGAGGATCCTATTTCCTGACGCTCCTCTCTACGGCACTAATAATACAATAGACGAATGCCTTTTAAGAATGATATACAATATCTTGTATACTATTCTTAAAAAATATAGTGAATGGTAATTTTAAGAATGGTATAACGTAACCAGACCTTTTACCGTCCAATAGACGTGGACTTGTGCACATTGTCGATGAGGGATAATGTACGTCGGCGAGTCTATTCTTGTAGAGGTATTGTAATTCCTCAGTAGGTACTTGTGATAGCGAATTAGTTATCTCTTAGTCGCCTTGTACAACTGACTATAAACTTTTGTTTGTTTTGTTTTACAATAAACAAATAAAAACATAAGAATGCGTTGCTCGTATGTTTTCAAGGAGTCCTCTTCTGTCGTCAGTAAACCTACTACATATCACTATACTTACTGAGCGACACCTAACTTACTTCGTTGGATCTGGACATTGACGAGTCTTTTACAAATAAAACTTGACATTGTAACATTTGAGATTTTCACACATATTTATCTATTTAAACTCAGCATGTGACCACGGTTGGTGCAACCCAATCGAAACGTCGAGGTAAATAAATACGGCAAACGTTCACGTTAAGACTCGTTAATCTATTTAAGATTAAAACTTAACATTGGCACAATGCGCTATTTGTGCTATTGCCATTTAAGAAAAGAAGTAGAAGTGATTCCACTGTCGCCCTACGATACACGCCGACATCAATCAAAAATAACGAACGGAAACACTAAAAGGCGTCAGGAATAAACATTCATACAAAAAAATATGGTAATATAATCTATACGCGGTTGTACACTTACAGCCGTATTTTAACTGCTTACCCCAAGGACATAAATTCGTAAAAAATTCAGCTTTACTGCCTCCACGGTTTTTATATTGCTCCGAATAATTTGAGGGATTCAAGAATGGCGAATTCGATGTGTTTTTCCTGTCCTTTAAGACAATTATGACAATAATTTCAGTCTATTTATTCAACTGTATATTGTCTATTCCAACGTCCCAAGGGCCAACTTTTAATATATTTACTATAACAACTGTACAGGACAGGTCCACTGGCGGTAATTACGTTGCCGTTGTTCTCGAGTTAAGACTTAATGCAAACAAATTACCGGGGATTTTATTAAAAACTTGATAATTTTACCGCTTCGTCTCCCTCCGTAGTTGCATTTGCGTATTTTTATAATCAAATTTTAGATTTCACTTTCTAACTTGACTAGTGCATTTTTGAAAGATGGTCAATGTATCTCCATATTTAACCCAAAGGTTAACTTGTAGAGAATGCCTTAAAACATTAAGCTCGCTTTTTGTACCATAATATGTAATGGGGGACGCTGCAATCCAACAGCCGTTTGGCGCAGTCAACTGGCCACGTTACCCCCCTCTCACAGAAGACTACCTTGAAATGTACTGCATTTCCCATTTAATCTTATTTCCCTAATGTACGTACGTGTTTCGGTAATGAGTGAGATCTTCCAGAGCCCATTCCCATCCTATCCCTTCACATTTCCCCAACCCTTTCTCCAAATCCATTCCTTATTATGCAAAGGGAGGAAGCGCATCCGGGGTCGTGCCAACGTTTGTCATTTTGGACTAATGTTGGCATGTATTACGTATGTCTATGGGCTACAGTATCCACTTACCATCAGGTGGACTGTATGCTCGTCTGCCATCTACGTAACATAAAAAAATGTAATAAAGTTTTAATTAATAAATATGTAATTAGTTTTCACCACAAAATTAGATCAACAAACTCTTTGCTGGTCCGAACTCCTTGAACCGTTTGATGAGGAACACCACATAGTATACCATTTTCAAAGAACATTCGTCCGTTTTTTCTACGAGGCAAAGTAAAAACGTCAAATGTGTGTACGTAGGTACCGCACAACAAAAAAATACGTTCATTATAAAAACTAAAAAATGTACGTGTCGTGATTCTTACAAGAAATTCTAACACGAGACATTAAAAGACCTATGGATATCAGACGATATTGAAGAATTATTCACTCCAACTTACATAGATCATACCATAACATCAGCATGTGTCTCTTCACTGCTGGATATAGGCCTCTCCCAAGCTCGCCACCACACACGATCCTCGGCTCTTCTTGTGCGACCACCACCGCCGAAACTTCTTCAAGTCGTCGTTCCACCTGGCCAGTGAGAGTCCAGCACTGCGCTACTCTTTGGCTGTTTAGTTTTTTAGCTAATCTCTTCGATTCGGATCTTATCCCGCAAAGAAATTCCGAGCATAACTCTCTCCGTAGCTCGTTGAGCGACTGTGAACTTACTTAAATTACATTTCCCTTTCTCTAACACAAAAAGAAAATCTTCGTGAAAATTTAAATAACTTTATCATAACTGGACTTATTCTTTAAAAAAACTAAAAAAATATTCAAAATCTGTTCGAAATATTCGCATCATCTGGTAAACCCATTACTCATAGCAGGCGATCTCTCCGATCTACTACGGACAAAGCTGCTCATTGTGATTACGGAAAGCCTTCAAAAGCTTGGAGTGACACTTGGGGGATCATAGTAATCTCCATTATGGCGGTAAGCTCTGAAATATCGTCAACTTTGGCAAAAACTTCATTGAGGCTCGGAAATAAACTGGTAAATATTTTTTTATAGTTATTTTTAATGTTAAGTCCGAACATGATTATGTTAGTAATTACTTATCTTCTTCATGACAAAGCTAGATACCATTTTAGCGGTTTCTTAATAAAATGTAGACATTCGTCTTACGAATATAATTGCACTCCGGATAATGACTATTAGATCATCTCTTATAGTCATTAATATTAAGTAAGTAGTATTATAAATTACACGATAAAAACATGTTTAGTCAAAAGCCCCATCCCCTATGTTGCCTTACATAAAGTCGTACAAAAATAGTGTGAAATATTTTTAATATGTCAAACTATTACATTTTACTAAAAGTGAAAATTAATATTTTTCACTTTATTCTTTACTAGCTGTACGCGGCCACGCGTTGCTGTGGGTGCCCAACAGATGGCGTTTACCCTGTTTTTGGGTAAAAAGCATGTTTTTACCCTGTGATGGGTGTATGAAAATAAGCGCGTATTCGAATGCAACGTTGTGTTAAAATTTCAAAGCAATCCGTGAAGAATTTTCGGAGATTTAAGATTTTGAACAAACGAACGTTTACATTCTTTTATTTATCAAACAATTATACAATTGTTTATATCAAGATCGTGTGATGTCAAGTAAATGTAGTTTTTTAAAACGTAGCAGATCCCCAGAAGGTCATTGAAAATTAATAATTTTCCCATAAGATCGCACCGATAGCGTTTATTAAAAATATATAAGAAAAACAAACCACCAATCGAACTTTCAATTAAAATATAAAACTGAATATACGAGTAGGAATGAGGAATAATAAACGTTATTTTCCACACTGAAATGAATTCGCTGCGTTCCGATTCAATTATTATTATCTATCTATAAGAATTTTGGAATGTTTGTCAGTGATTTTCAAATATAAGTACTTGGGCTATATTATATTCCATTTATTCATTGGTTATATAAAATTTAAATTGTTTATAATACTTAATAATATAGATATTTAAAACGTTTGTTATTTCAGTAGTATGTATTCTTAGCAATTAAACAACTTTGAACGGTTTAAATCGCGTATATTTAACATTATTTATATCCCGACGTTTCGAACACTTTGCAGTGGACGTGGTCACGGGGTGACTGATAGTCACGGGGTAGTGAGTGGACGTGGTCACGGGGTGACCCCGTCACTACCCCGTGACTATCAGTCACCCCGTGACCACGTCCACTCACTACCCCGTGACTCACGGGGTGACCCCGTCACTACCCCGTGACTATCAGTCCACTGCAAAGTGTTCGAAACGTCGGGATATAAATAATGTTAAATATACGCGATTTAAACCGTTCAAAGTTGTTTAATTGCTATGTATAGTAATCGCGAAAACCTAAGAAAATAGTATGTATTCTTATCGCGGATGTCCGTAAGCGACAGTAACCACTTCCCACCAAGTGGAATGTCTGCGACATTTAGCATATTCTTTGAAAAAAAGAAATTAAAATTAATACGTATTAGGCACAAAAAAAAAGTCTTTAACGTCGTAATTTATGTGAAACTCTTGCTTGGACCCACTAAAAAGTGCCGTAGTAAAAGCTATTTTTTTGCGAATATTGTCATTTTAAATTTACACATCGTTGGAGCGTAAAAAACTGATCAAAACTGTCAATATAACTAATTTAGATCAAATTGGCTTTTACGCCAATTGAATCACAAGATGTCGATATTATCAAGAGAGCTGTAAGCAGGATTCTGTAAGATCGACAACGCACCCGCAAGCCCCGTGGTGTTGCAGGTGTCCACGGGCGGCGGTGACCACTTACCATTATGTGGGCCGCCTGCTCGTCTGCCATCTATAGATAGGTACTATAATTTGTTTTTTATCAAAACTATACTTACGTACATATATTATACGAACAGATAGATAATTACAATACGCCATGTTCTAATGCTAATAAAAACTACCCAATATTTCAATTTATTTGATATTTAATAAAATATAAAATGGAGCTGTAAATACTTCGCATGTTAATATTATTTTAAATGAATCATATATAAATTTAATAATGCTTTTATTTATGCTTTTATATATTTAAATGTAAACTTTGCATGCCAGCTATGGTAACATTTGTGGATATATTTATTTGGAAAACAACATCGATATCCTGTACAAAAAAAATATCCTAATAAAGATTATTATGATCTCCAAATGACTTGGTGTTATTTTTGCATCTTATAAAACATAATAAATTTTATGGGTACGAAATTGCCGGCAAACACTAGTTTTATTTATTTTTGTATATCGCCACGGCAGAACGGATGCGTTCGCAAATTTATGCAATTTAAAAATGTCCATCAACGTTTCCACTATTCGAGTTTCGTATTTGTATAATAAATCAATTTTCTTTACGTCCCAATGCACACGTTTTACACGTAAATTGAATGACTAGGGAAAACTGTCAAAAAATATCTATTTAACTCTTCCTTTTTTTTCTTGTCACATAATAATATGGCAACGGTGCAATTAGCACATTCTGCCAGTATCAAGTTTTCTTCTTAATTAACAATTTCAAAATCTAAAACGTATCCTGTCAATGTCCCGTCCCGTCGAAGTAAGTTAGGAGTCGTAAACTAAAGTGATAATGCGCTTACTGAGGACAGAAGAGGACTCCTTAGAAGCAGTGTAAAACGTAGTCATATATTTTTAGTTAATCACAAAAATTACACACAAACTTAGGCACTTTGATGTTTAATAAACTATCACTATTAAACCACAAAACCCACAATATACAATATTATTTTTTATATTAATCAAATAAAAAATCAACTTCACTCCTCGAATTCCCGCCCAAAGTCCTTGTGGTCATTGTCCATGCATAGATTTATAATGTTATCTATATCCAGAGAGTAAGTCGCGAAATGCGAAATCTGAATGCAACATAAACACTAAATAGAACGCTTAACTACCGGTAACTAAGGGTTTATGTTGGTAACATTCTGAAAGCAGGGGTGGAAGAAAAAGTTTTAAATCTTAGAGTCCGATGTTGACGAAGAGAAGATATAATTTAAGAAATGTGAATTAGTGATGCTAGAATTCAAAACCTCGGCAAGTTATATTCCTTACTAAAAAGTTTTATTTTATTTATGTAGGTACATAGTTCACGGCAACAATTTAAAGACTAGTACATTGCTAATATTAACTAAACAATAAACCAATTACATTCTAAAATCATTTATTATTATTACTAAGTTACTGTAGGCACTAATGTATACTAATGTATTACTAAGATTATAAATACTTAGTAGGTATATGTATATTACTATGTTAGATACTAATGTATAATATTATTTTACATATGAGATGCTGTGGACTGTGACAAGGGGTCGCAAAGGAAAAAGGAGAAGGTCACATAAATGCATAACGCCCGTATAGTGAAGGTTTGAATCAAATCAGTTTTATCATAAACTAGCTGTGCCCGGCATGCGTTGCATGCCCGGCATTTTTTTTGCACATAATATATATACATAATATATAGCCTATGTCCATCTGGAATAATGTACCTTTCAAATTGTGAAAGAATTTTTCCCATAGATGCAGTGGTTCCGGAGATTACCCTCCACATACACACAAACTCACAAAATTCGCACTCTCTTTATTATATTTGTATAGATAATATATGTATACATAGGTATGTCGATATGTTCTATAGTGTTATAATATTACTTCACCTTTCAATTATTAGCTTGAATATAAGCTAACATAACTATATTTGTGAAGTAAAAGTTTGTGTGTTACCTATTTATGACATTCGTCACAGAGCGCTACAGTTACAATTGTTTAGAATACAATTGCATCGATTTGCAGTCGTTGTTGTTGCGTTCATTCTCATAAAAATATAGCCAAGGCTATGCGGAGCTAGCAAAGGGGTCGCGAATGCGTGAAGAATTGCGAGTCTCTCCGCTTTCTTCCACGTTCAAAAGCGACGCAAACGAAATATTACATTATTCCTAACAATTCCCAATGAAAAGTAAAAGTCTTTTCAATAAAAACGAAAATTTTATTTTCCCGTTCTTTATACAGTTTCCTTTTTCAATTAACTTATATATCTTTACAGTGGGGACGAATTATGTTCTCTTCCAATATTTTTCATATCAAAAGTCGTTTTTCAAGCGTTCCGTCCTTCGAAAGGCATTAGAGAGGGCACAATAAAATACCTCGTGAAAAGCGCGCGTAAACGCGCAATGGCGGTGCGCGGGAAAATTGAGAACTGTCAATATGTATTTGCAGTTGAGTTAAAGCAATATAAACGTTCCTTTTAAGGGAACGAAGGTTTTTAGAGTGCACGACGAATTGTAGAGACGCGTGCGACATTTGGCAAGGGGATTGTAGGAAGTATTCGGGATCCTCTTTCCCTCGGATGTGTTAACGGCACACCGTGTCTCCGCTCCACCGAATATAGGGTAAGATACGACCTTTATTTTTGCGAACATTGAAAAATCTGCGTCCTCTATACGTTCCCGGGAGTTATGTCGGCGACTTATGATAATAGCTGCTGGGTTTTATTTAGGTCACTGCCGGAGTCAATGCTTTTAAAACGTAGCATAAGTTAAGTACAACGGAAAAACATTATAGAAAGTTACAAATAAATAAAAGAAAAAATTCAAATACAAATAAATTATCTACAATACTAGACTGTGAAAGATGGATTGAATTGTTCAAAGGTTCAAATTTAATTTATATAAGACATTATTTCTATACTCGATATTAAACTAATCAGATTTATGTGGTATAGAGTAGTTAGTACATAGGGATGTGACAAACGTGATTTGTTTCTTTTAAATAAATCCATTATAATAAACATCGATTCTTTTTCCACATGCCTAGTAGTAGATGCCAATCAATATCGACTGATTCCATTTACGCATTGATCGAAGCTGTCGATCGACTTAGATTGAATTGGTAGCGTAAAACTATGAATAAACTTTGATAATATATCTGCCGTAATTCACGAAAATTAACAGGTTAAATGAATATTGACTTGTATATTGTATAATCCCGCAAGTAAACAAAGAACTACACTTATTCTTAAACTGTGATTTCTTTAAGAATCTCAAGATGGCATTGTCATACTATCCTCCTGTCTTCAAATCGATTAAATCACACGCCAGCTTACGAACTAATCAACCCAGTCTAGCTACTTCATCTCGAGTTAAGGTTGAACGGTTTAAGGGAATGTAGATGTCATTAAGGATTACCTAAATGCACCATACAGAGTACATGACAAGGTGATCGAGGCGAATCAAACATTTGAGGAAATATAAAACCGAGAGAGGGAACTTTAGATAGCCTTTTACAGATTGATAATAAAAAGAAATATAACTTCTGGATTTTCGCAATTTTGTTGGCCTGCTGTAACCTTCGAACATCCATTGACAGAAGTGCTGCTTTTTTCCGAAATAAAAAAAAAATCCATGATTCATCTCCTGTTACGATTGTTACGCATTTGAACGCCCATAGTTGAACTTCCGCAACATTTCCTTAAATCAACACGAGCCCGTTCCTCTTCTGATGTGACTTCATGAGGAATCCAGCGGCAACAATGCTGCCTTACTTTTAAATTTTCGTGCAAAATCTTTTGTATTTGGCTCATACCGATTCCCAAATGTCCTCAAATTTCGTCACATGTTTTCTCCCATGATTCGCCAGTTTTCTTCAATGAGTCGCCTGACGGCTGCCCCATTATCCACAGTGACCGCAGATGAAGGACGACCTTCACGAATCTCGTCACTAAGAGAAACGCGACCGTTATTAAATTCAGCGTACCAACACCTCACGGTGCACAAATGTGGTGATTCATGTCCAAAAGCATTTTGAAGTCGAGACCTCCACTCGTGCGGAAAAAGCGAACTTTAGAAGTCGTAAAAATTATGGCATTAAAATCTTTCATGTTCAGTGGGTTTCGATATAATGTTTCGTGTATGTTGGCTCTGGCTGTAGGCCTAGACATTGCGAAAGCTTTTGACCGGGTATGGCACAAATCGCTGCTTTCCAAGCTACCATCTTTCGGGATACCCGAGGGATTATGCGAATGGGTTGCCAGTTTCCTGACTGGACGGAGCATCAGAGTCGTTATCGATGGTAGCTGCTCCGACACCATGTCTATTGACGCTGGCGTCCCGCAAGGCTCCGTGTTGTCCCCAACTCTGTTCCTTCTGCATATCAACGACCTGTTACAAATTGGTGACATACGTTGCTATGCGGATGACAGTACTGGAGACACCTTGTACAGGGGCCGCGCCAACATCCCTCGGGTCGAAGTGGAAGAGAGTCGCGCCAGGCTTGTGTCTGAAATCGAAGACTCTTTAGATCTAGTTTCGATTTGGGGTTCTATGAACCTAGTGGATTTCAACCCCAGTAAGACGCAAGTCTCTGCATTCACCGCTAAGAAAACCCCTTTTATTGTAGCACCTCGCTTTCAGAGCATACCTCTTAAGATCTTGGAGAGTATCGGGATCCTTGGTATCGACATCTCCAGCAAAGTCGAATTTAGGGGTCATCTGGACAATAAGGCCAAAATGGCCTCCAAAAAGCTCGGTGTGCTGAACAGAGCGAAGCGGTACTTCAAACCTGGGCAACTCCTTATGCTTTACAAAGCTCAGGTGAGGCCCCATATGGAGTACTGCTCTCATCTCTGGGCCGGCGCACCGAAATACCAATTGGACCCATTTGACTCTATCCAACGACGTGCTGTTCGTATTGTCGACGATCCCACTCTCACGGGCGGTTTAGAATCCCTCAGCGTTCGGAGAGACGTTGCGTCTCTCTGTGTGTTCTACCGCCTGTACAATGGGGAATGCTCTGAAGAATTGTTTAATATAATTCCCACCTCGGGTTTCTACAACCGTCACAGAAGTGCGGTCCATCCGCATTTCCTCGATACGGAGGTGTCGCGCACTATGCGGTCCAAAAACTATTTTATACCGCGAACCCGTAGGCTGTGGAACGAACTGCCTCAAGAGGTCTTTCCATTGAACTACGATATGGGGTTCTTCAAGAGAGCTGTGAATAGGATTTTGCAAGGTCGGCGGCGCGCCCGCATACCCCCTGGTGTTGCAGGTGCCCATGGGCGGCGGTAACACTTACCATCACGTGGGACCGCTTGCTCGTCCGCCCCCTAGTCTATAAAAAAAAAAAAAAAAAAAAAAAAATAGGCAAACGTTTTCCCACCAAAAACAATTGCATTCTATAACTGAAATTCTATATTTTTTTAAAAACAACATTCGAACTTAACATATGGTAGGTACTTATGAATGGGCAGGTGAGCAAAATTTTCAGAGTGCCCTATGTTTAATGCTAACGGGAGATGGTCATTTCTCAGGCGTTTTATTTGGATGTACATTTCTAGCAGTGCGGTCTGCCAAGACGTAGCTAGCAAGTAGCCATGCTCCTGGGAAATCACCCGGTGTTCCTAGCCCCTGGGCACTGAATAAATTGCCCGCAGTTTTAATGTTGTTAAGCAAATCGAAGCGTGCTTGTGTTACCAGTTACTTAGTGGAAAGGGTTACTGAATGTTGTTCTAATCAATAAAACGGTTTGATGGGAATGGGTAACACATATAGCAATCTGGCAAACGATACACATCATTACAACTCACAAGTGTTGTGACGTTGGTTGTGGATTAAAAAGGAATTTCTCAAATAAGCTCAAACGAGGTGTCAGAGTTTGTATGGAAAGAAATATTTTATCCTATTATCTTGAAACTTGGTTTAAATAAGTTGAACACACGTTTTAAGATTTTTATGCTGTGTGGGAAATTAAAATACGGGATGTCAAATGTTGAACGGAAACACTTAAATATCCTAAGATTCCTAAGGAATAATGAAATAATTAAAATTCAGTAAATACTATATGAATAAATAAACACATTTCTTACCGTTATTTAATTAAATTTTGTAAAGATAATTAAATCTACAGTAGCGAAGCCGCGGGCAACAGCGAGCCTGTGACAGAAATAGTCACTACTATTTCCGTCACACAACAAAATATATAAACGAGTCGAGCATATAAAAAGCTGTTTACACAGAATAAGCTTGTGACATTTTCAATCCAAAAATACACAAGCCTCGGACACAAAGCTCCACTGACTCCCAAACAACAACAGGAAACTCTATGAGAAACAGTCCACACGAATTTTTACTTAATGAAAAAAGCTCAAACGTCTTCATTCGGGGCGCAAACAGACACCGACATTCCGCAACCCCCCGGCCCGGGGGAAATCAACCCCTGCAAGTCCACTGCTAATATCGTCGAATGTAATTATCTGACCGTACAAGACTGAATGACACTTTTCCTTTGCCTAATACTTCTAATTAAAAATATTTGCTCCGAAAAGTTAATTATTTTTAGGAACGCCACATTGATTGCTTTAAGAGTGGTATTCCTGCGGCATACTATTGGCATACAAAACAAAACATATTATTGGCCTTTCAGGCCTGGTATTAAGGGTATTAAGGTTTCGTTACTAGAGGATAACAAAACCGCTACCTACCATAAGCCTTGAGAAACTACACCATCTCCAAAAATGTGGATTCGTTACCCTGCTAGGCCAGCGCGGCAGCGTAATGTTTTAAAGTCGACTGCGACACAAACAATAAAATGATTCAAATGGTAAAACGGTGTCAATAGGCGGGCATTTCAAGATGCCGTCCTTAATACCCTTGTCACGTTCATTAGAATTTTTATCGCACTGTATCCATTAGTTTGGATTGCTTATCTTAACACGCAGAATTACGAGTATATAACATAATCTAGTCAAAAAATCCCAAGTCCCAGTTAATCCCAGTCTGCCTGACGCAGACCACACAGGGCTGCCACAAAAACACGAAAAGAGATAAAAAATTAACGGTCATGCGGATGTAATGCACCGCGTCCGCTCGTTCGTTAGCGGGCCCTGATTGCGGACGGGCTCTCTACAGGTAATGGAATTAATAATTTGCAAGATCATATGCGAAATGGTGGCAAGCGCGAAACGCGGAATTTGCGGCCGAAGAGGGAAAAAGTGACGTGATTTTTTTTTAATTTTCAAAGTGGAATTATGGTGAAGTACGAGTAGATGAGGGCAGTGAAAAAAATGTTTGAAAAACATGACTTTAGTAAAGGTAATATGTATTTTAAAGGTGGTATGAACAATGGTATGAAATCTTCAATAAAAAATCTAATGAAATAATAATCTAATGAAAAGCATCACTTCAAGATCTGATAGGGCCTTTCTTAGGGCTCGGTTTGAAGAATTCGTCAACAGAACGAATTCTTCTGACTAACCTGTTGACGTTCTGACTAACCTGACTGTTGACGACTAATTCATCATACTATATGCCGCTCGAATATCAAGTTCAAATTGGTATATTTCGATGATGTCAGCCTCTTGACGTAGCACTGCAGACTAAGGTTTGCCCTAATAGATCAGTTGGGGGTTTCGAGCCATAATCCTCCACGTCTGCACGGGCCATTATCATCCGATAAGCAAAATAAGATTGATAAGCAGTAATATGAAATCAAAACTAAAAGAATAAGACACCCTTTAAAAACATACATTTTTACAGACATAAAATACTTTAAAAAACATTTCAACAACAAAAAACAGTTCGGTGAATGGTTTCAAATGGTGTTCCAAACGGCTGCGCGGTAATGGCGGTTGGGCGCCGAAAATTTACCCGCCAAAATAAAAACAAAATGAGGCAACTCGTTACTCGGCGCACGGTAATCCAATCTGGCTGATTCGCGTTGACCCAACACCTAGTAGGTGTTGCGTAGGGCCTCTCCTCTGACGTCAGCGCTCCGGCCTTCTTTAGTAGTAGGTGTTGGTTGACCCCTTTACTAGCAGAGACCTCGACGTATTTATTTTTCAAGAGATATAAGGGCGCATGTGTGTGTGAGTTTAAGTAATGTGCCTAATTTTACTGGCAAGTTTGAAACAAATGTATTCCATTTTTTGAAGTTAAGTTTTTAAATGTGATTTATTTAATATTAAAAAGCATACATTTCTACCTACACTATACTTATAGTACTTATAGTATAGTAACTTTCACATTATACCGGGATATGGCTGAACGCATTTTACTCAACGTATGTTATTTAAGTTTTTTTTTTTAAAATAAAGTAGGTGTCAGACGAGCATTTAGTCCGCCTGGTGGTAAGTGGATACTCTCGCCCATGGACATCAGCGATACATACCAACAACAGTCCACATTATCAAACTTTGGTACGTCTCCGGATGCGCAGCCTACTATTGGAGATTTAAATATTAAAGTATCCGTTGATATATTAACTTGCTTTTCTTTGCAACGACTTTGTTATAAAACAATTATTGGACTAAATCGTAGTTTGAGCTGCAATAACTCGAGTATGTTGAAATAAAACTGCAGCTAATCTTATCTATATAAAAGAGTTGGTATAAGTTTTATAGCACCAATTCGTACTGAATTTCACCCTGTGGAAAATCCACTAGCGGTTTTGCTTCTGATCCCATTCTTAGCCTTGAGCCTACTCTGAGACTGGATCAACATTTACCGTAGAATCGGTTCTTCCAATTTCCTAAAATATGATATCAATTCCTCGATTTCACGGTGATTTCGCTCTATCTCAATCTCTATCGCAATCTACTGTGGTTGCTACTGTATTATTGTATTGATAGATGATAATCTTAGGGTATCTCCGACTCCTGTTTATGAGGATGTGAGCTGATGCAAGGCCTATACCCCTGCATCACTTTATTTATTTATTTCTTATTCTTTATTGCACAAAGTGACAAAAGACGGACTAAATGCTTTGAACCTGTTGGCTATGAAGAAATGACGCGATATTTGAAATAACTGTTAAAATTGTGCAAACTATAATGAATATGGTAGTGACGTCATTTTCTCCTTTAATTATGGATTTTTCAATTACATATTAAAAAAGAGATGAATATAGAAAATTTAAATATCAATTATATACACATTCTTCTAATAAATCTTCTTAGATTATATAAATCAATCCTATCACGAATGAAATTCAAAACAATTTCTATACTTAAAAGCAAAGTATGACACGAGGCTCGATAATTTTGAGGGGGAGAGTGCACGCTGCAATCCAACAGCCGCTGGGCGGGCTCGACTGGCCACGTTACCCCTTTCTCACAGAAGATGACCCTGAAATGTACTTACTGCATTTCCCATTTTATACTATTTCTCTAATGTACGTACAACACAGCAAAATACACCCTTAATGCTGGTACCATCTCTGCCATGGACTGGGAAGTTCTCTCTCACGCGGCTTGTTCACCAGACATAGCCCCTTCGGATTAGTATTTATTCTACTCTCTTCAAAATTTCTTGACTGATTCCCACTTCAAAACGTATGAGGAGGCGAAAAAAATCATCCATGATTTTATTGACCAAAATCCACAATTTTTTTTCCGAGATGGGATTCGCAAATTACCTGATAAATGAAGCAAAGGTGTAGAAAGTGATAGGGATTATTTGGAAGTTTCAATTACATTTTGTAATTTTTATAATACATCTTTTACACTTGTAAAAATGGCCGCGAATTAATTTGTACACCTATGTTCATGTTATTTTGTTATAGGTGTAATGTATCAATTAGCGAACCTTTACAGTTAGACGTAGGTACCTTTTGAAAGGCCTTGTAATTTGTTTAGTAAAACCCGTTACCATCCTAATCTACCTAAATCCCTGTTAACTTTTGCAAGTATAACTGTCATCCGTTAGTTAATACCTCGGTAATCAATCAATTAACATCAATCTCTTTGACAGTTGTCTATAGATTTGTGGCATAATTTACTGTTTTGAAACCTTAACTACATAGATAGGGATTTTATAATGAATTATGATTTAAATTTACTTTGATACTTCGAAGAGTTAGTATCTAATTTGAATTTAGCAGTTGGCTGTTCAGACTATGAGTGAGTAGACAGAGATAAAACAATATTTTTATGTAAAACCTGTACCAAAGTAATGTTGTACAAATAAGTCTGAGACAGCCGTTTCAACATTATACCAGGTACTGAAACTCAAAACATCATATGTACAGTATGAAGATCTTAACATAAGGTAAGTACAGTGAGCCGCATATGATACAGGCGCGGCGCGGCCCACTATGGAAAATACGAGTATGTGTGGTCAGCCTCTGATCAAAAATCTATATTTTTTTTGTAGATATATCTTTACAATTTTGCATAAACATAGTACAATATATAAGGGATGAAACTAGTATATACTCATTCTTGTTCTGTAATCTAGTGTTCGAGAAATATAACAATATATATATAAGTGAATAAACTGTTTAAACATCTGTTTCCTATTCATCTCTTTATGTGACACACAATTCAACGAAAATGCAAAAAATACAACATATATATATATATATATATCTATTGTATATATATATATATATATAATATATATTGTTGAATATATTCGTTGAATTGTGTGTCACATAAAGAGATGATTAGGAAACAGATGTTTAAACAGTTTATTCACTTATATTACTTGAACGTGGGTTTATATTAGGACAGTTAGAGAAATTATTATGATGATGATTATTATGAATTATATAATTATTATATTAGTATTAAATGATGGCATTTAATACCAATTGTAATTATTGATGTAGGTAGATCCTTGCAGTTTGAAAAGCATATTGGCCAAACTTTTGAGAATCAATCATAATACCCGATGATAAAGCCGAAGAATTATATAAAGCCGTTTAGTTAACCTTTCATCTACTACAGTTACTACAGTATTTTCACGCCCCTTGATTCTGCCAAGTCTTCGTAAGACGTGCAAGGCATTCCTTATTCTCCAGTAGACATTGATGGCCTGGAATCGGTTGAGTCGTCTTCCGGGTCTTGGATTGACCAATCACTATTGTTTCTAAGAAAATTACTTTCATTGCATGAGACCTGGATCCAGCGTTGGTTGCACTTTGGAGATAATTTCTGCTGAATATCACAAATGATTAATGGTATTTTGTCTTCGCAACATGATAAATTCACGTAACATTAGTTAAACTCGAAACGCTATTTTGCCTTCAATATCAACGAGTATCATTCACGTTCTGAACATTCAAAAGTAGGTATTTATTTTCAAATAAATTATGAGTAGGTACATACGTTGTTATGTTCTGTTCAATAAACACGGATATGCGCTTTATATTTATATTAGTTAATTGAGGAAACAATCAATGTGCATATAGTATTGTATATGGTTTGATAAACGAAATGAATGGAAGCATTTGTCAAAATTAATTGCACATGGACAAGTTGCTGATAAATTTCAATAACAGAGACTGCTAAATGATAATTTTAACTATTCATATCAAATCGTAATCGCATTGCGCTTGTCTTATCATATTTATGTTCTCAGCATGGGACCCACAAGAGATAGTAGCTAATTTTCAAGAGATAGTAGATAGTAGTTATTAATATATACATAAACTATGAAACGACCTAGAGTTTAGAACGGATGCAAGCGGAGGTAACTGCTAAAACTTTAGACGAAGTTAAAGAAACCCAAAAATGCACCTTATTAAATTACGCAACGTTTAATATGTATATAATATCACTAAAGAAACTGACAATAAGTTAGTTGTTTTCAAATCTACAATAAATGTAGTTTCTGGGATTATAAACTAATAAGTACTTCTATGGTCAAAAATTTAAGCAAAGACGCTGTGAATGTTGCAGAGTTAGAAGTTCAAAAATGAAACAAGTAAGATAGGTTGCGATAATATATTTTTTTTTATTTTTTGTTGACATGTATCTCATGAAATGCGTCCTAAAAATTAAAATGTAACATTTTAACTATTCAATAAAAACGTTGGAGTTTCTCAATGAACATTTTTGTAAGAGGCATTTATGATCTGAGTTAGTTCTACCCTTTTTCATAGTGCGGCGGTGCACGATAATTGAGGAGAATACTCGTAAACCGAGGTTTAACTAACTAAAAGTCTATTAGCTTTCTTCTGTAAATATATTTTTTATGAATGTTTTATTTTTTTCTCTTTTTAGGTAGGTGGGTTATTATATATTTTTATGAACATTGCGAATGGCTCTGAACTTCGCAGTTTTAATTTATACTTTAATGTTACCACTAAATTTCTACTTGAGTACGATTTTTTAAAAGTTGTCACTTGCTCGACGGTGAAGGAAAACATCGTAAGGAAACCCGCATGGTCCAGAAATTAAAAAAAATCTGGACTATATGGTCCACCAATCCACACCGGGCTCGCATGGTGGATTATAGCCCAAAAACTCTCAATCATTCACTAGGGGAGGTCTGTGCCCTGCAGTGGGACGTTATAGTTTGATAGAAGATACAAGTTATTAACTTGTTTTTATATCGGCACGTATGAAAATAATTGTCACATCGCTTCTCACTATTCGCCATCGCGCGCTGCCCTCCCAAAGCACCGCCCTAACCCGAGGTTCATTCCGGTTAACGTCGCGGCGTGGGAATCATTTAGGCTCTTTACTTTTTATGGCTAAGAACCTTCTGCGCTCATCATAAACTAAACATGTCTGGCGACTCTTGAAAGGACCGCAAGAATTTTTCAATCCGAAAAAAAATAGCCAACAGCGTGACCACATGACCAGTCGCTGCGACCATTGTCAAAAGTTATATTTTTGATACTCTATGTATGTTCCTTTTTATTCCATAGGATTGATATTTCAAAGGAAAAGTTAAAAACAACTTTCCGAACAGATAGCTTCCGAGTTTATTGTAGTGAAAATTCTTTAAATTAAAAACAAATTTAAAATAACAACTAGAATTTCAACAAACTAAATAAAAATATTCATTTAGTTTCCTGGAGGCAGCTGCAATAAACAAACGTTATCTGCAATGTTAATGGCAGAGCACTGGCAAAGAAATAGCGACGGAGATGTCCTTTTGAACTCGAGCCAAAGAATAGCGTTATTTGTGAAAATTTTCACTCTATTTTAAGCCCATTGATAATTGACAGAATTTATGGATGGTATGATAGAATAACCTTAAAAGATGTAGCGTAACATGGGACGGGAGTTATCAGTGTCACTGCTTTATTATCGACTAGCGAACCAGCTACGCTTCGTGTCAATTTCATAAGTAGGTATAATCTACTTATTTGTCTATATAAAAATACGATTAGCGGCATGGAGGCAATAGTAAATATGGAACGAGCAGAATTCTTTGTCGTATTATTTATATAGAAAAAAACAGAATCAACTGTTGGCTGCTTTTGTAACAATTACTACACACGTGTGGTCGTATAGCATCGACCGGCTTTAAAATAGCACCACCCTATTCTTCGTGTGCGTGTCGTAAAAGGCAACTAACGGATAACAAAGCGCTACCACAGCCCGGAACTACACCACCTCTAAGAAGTGGACTCGCCAACCAGCTAGGGCCGGCGTGACGTCATAAGGTTATACATCTCTCGTGCACAAGACAATGTGCACGAAGAGGCCCATGTCCAGCAGTGGACGTAACAGAGCTGGTTACAGTTACTCTACACATGTAAGTAACAACACATTGTAAAGATACAGTGTTGACATAGTACACATAGAATGCACACGGTTTTTTGCAAAGAGCGTCACTGTCCGCACCACTACCCGTATCCAGGTGCCTCTCCGTGTACCCGATACTGTACTGTATATCTTCTAATTATCATCTTCGACAAAACCGTTAAAACAAGAATGCTATTATGGAACCGCGTGAAGATATTGCGCTTCAAAGCGCCTCGCAGACATTACATTTCATCGACAATCTTTAAACGCATTTTTCGAAAACAAAACGCAAAGCCCAGCTGATATGACAGTCAATTGACATGACAACAAATGATGAATCGAAAACCTTTATGACAGTTTTTGTGTTCACTGTTGTAAAAAACGGCGTCTACAAATAACGATACGTTGTAATTATCAAAGAAATGGCACTAAGTTTTTTTACGAGTGAAGCGCCACGAGATTTTCGCGTTTCGAGTACAGAAAGCGAGGAACACTATGCTAAATGCCTACTATGCTATCAACCAAAGAAAAATTACTATTGCCCCGATTGCATTAGATGCGGGAATTTTGTGCATTCGTCGATGCCGTACTCGGACAGGTATGTTTTTCCCTTATTTAACATAGTTTTTATCAAACAAAGAGGCTTCATTGCATAACTGCAACGACCTATATTGTTGCAAGATTTCTTCATATGTGAAAGTTGTATATATTTGCGTCTCAACATATGCTTCATACGTCATAAGAGTGTATTTTAATAACGCGTTTTGATTACTTTTAAACAAATTTTTGAGTCTTAAGGCCAGCTACTAATAAAAATAAAAAACATGCATAAAAACAAAGGAAAAACGTTACATATAGGAAACGCATTTGCATCAGTCTGTCGTAATGCAGAGATAATTGCATTAAATATTTTCATAACTGTCTATTCATTTTTCACCTTATTGGATATCAATAGAGAATTGAAAGTAGTTCCTTAGTACTTGTAGCAGCGATTGACTCACTTCTTATGACACCTGTGAGAAGAAATTTATTTGTAAAACGGAATTATAGGTTTAAATTTTTTTTACATAAGTGTTTGTAAATAAAAGTGTTATTTTAAGCATATTACCTAATTAATATATATGCATAAAATGAAATGTTGAAAGTGTTGATGCAATGCAATGCAATTATGCACTATAATGCACTATGATGCAATTTATTTATATCTGCGATTGAAAGGACTATTTGACTTAAATGCAACAACACAATGCTGTTTCTTAACAGTAACAATATCATACAACATTTTAATCATCTTAGAAAGACTATTAAAATTGTGTAACATAAAGCTGTCTAATTCTTGCAAGTGCAACATTTTCCAATTCGAAAAAGCACCTGTTTAAATTCATTCAGAATTATTTGCGACTAGATTTTGTTGTTATTCACTGCAGTTATATAAAAATGTAACATCCTGGTATTGCAGATTCACTGTTGCGTATTTATTAATACATTATTGTTGTGAAAATGCTATAATTGTTCAACAACCATGTGTTGGATATTAAGGGAATATTCTTATATTTACTGGTGTATTAACTCCATTTACTTTTAGCATAACGATGTGCAGGGCAAGTGTTAGGAAACAACTGACACTGTGGTAACATGTTAATTTATGGCTAGATAGTTTGTATTTGTCTATGTATTGTCTCTGGACCCATGATACAGAGACTAATCCTAGTTAAGGACATTGAATGTCATGTTATTCATTTTTAGTTACTTCTTTTTTCAACAAACATTTTACAGATTTGCTGACAAACAATTAAAACTATTAAGACTGAAGACAAACAGAAAGCATGTTTTGGACAGATGTGAGAAACTCATAGCATACAAAATCAAAAAGGACTCTCTATTAACAGAAGCTAAACCGTCCAAAGACAAACTAGACTGGCTGAAACTGGCCATAGATCAACGGAAGCAGAATATTGAAGAGAAAAATAAGTTACTGGCTAATTTAGCACATCATAATAATGAGTTAAGGGCTATATTGCCACGGTATCAGAAGAAGGTATTGTAATGAGGAATTGTATATATAGTCAAAGCTTCTTATTCGTGGGGATATGTACCATGAATAAGAAATATAGGGGATATCTTCCATGGTTGCAAAATAATAAAAAAATATCATAATAAAAGTAATCTATTGAGATTAATTTCAACAATACATACTATGTATTAATTATTATTAGCAAGTTTAGGCAATGGTTTAAAGAACTTAGTGATTTTTTCTTGTTTTGCAGCTAATAAAAGGCCTTTTAATTCGGTTTGATATTCAGCTGTGGCATTATCAATTTGCTTCTTAAAAACAAGACTTCTTTCCATAGAGGGATAATTTTTTATGAAGATGATCAAAGTTATTGCGAGGAATGTAAAATTGAAGCAATGAAACAAAAGATTCGACACCAATCGTGGCGTAGGCGGCATTTATCAAAAGCCATAGTGACACGTGTGAGCAGGGTCAGTGGCTGCTTTTGTCAAAGGACTTTCGCCATCAGACACTAAGTTTTGTTTGTTTATAAATATTTTGATACCTACTTGTTTATTTTGACAAATAAATACACATTACATATGTATGTACATATTCTAAAAATACAATATGTATCATTAGTTATGGATCTGCGAATACAGAATTTTTCACTCGTGATTACGGGAAGTGGTCACAATCTTTTGGTGTGTGAATACGGGAACTGTGAATACGAAGTTTTGACTGTATAACATTAAATTATTGATATAATTTTTTTATTTAATGATTTGCATGATAGGTAGAATATCAATATACTGTTTTTATTTTCAATAATCATCTTTATATAAAATACCCATATTCCCGATTTGATTTTGATTTTAAGGTAGCACAGTTAGGCAAACATGCTCAGGATCAAAGGATAGAGTTGCAGGTTAAGATCAGTGTTTATAATGACAAAGCGCAATCACTGGGCGCTCTACGCAGGTCTCGAATACGTCAGCTCACCAAATATATTTTTCCTGTGTACATGAGCTATGATACAAGGTAATTTTGGCAATTATTTCCCTTTTCTGTTTATAACCAATATTAAGCTTATAATGTACATCCTATAATTTTGGTGGGGGATAGTCCATACTGCATTCCTGCAGCTGCTGGGCCATGGGCACGCTCACTAGTTACCCCTAGTTACCCCTCACAGAAGACTACTGTTAGATTTACTGCATTTCCCACTTTATCCTATTTCCCCAATGTACACACATTTTTGGGTGGTGAGTGAGACATGTCAGATCCCCATTTTCCCAATCCTTTCTCCAAATCCATTTCTACATCCACTATCCACTTACCACCAAGTGAACTGTATGCTCGTCTGTCGCCTTTTTTCCATAAAAAACATATAACATTACACTAACATTTCCTCACAAACAAAATGATTGGTCAATAGAACAGACTATCTATCTGTCAATGGTCATTGGTAGCGGCACCCGGAAAGATAGATTAGCTATTTCTGTACGTTTACAGGATGTCCACATTCTGGAAAATCAGGGAAGCTCAAAGTAGTCAGAGATGATCACTACCTAACCTGGAAAGTCAAGGAAGTTTGATTGCTATAAAAAATTTAAAACATCAAAATCATTGCCATATTAATTGCCAAGTAGCTACTCTTATACCATATTAATTAATTAATATCTTTAGCTCACCCCAACTCTGTTTCTTCTGTATATCAATGAAAGATTTTTATATAAAGGAGAGTAAAGAAGGGATGGGACAATTTCAGACATTTCCAAGATTTTCAGACTTTCATAACTTCATTAGCACGCCAAAAATTAGTGAATATTGCTACATTTGTAAAGATCTTTTCTATGACACCCCACTGCATGAAGTAATAATAGTCAATAATTCTATAATCCGATGAGGGAAAATATAATTTATGGTCAGGGCATTTAACCTATCCTTGACCCTATCCTACGTCATATAATTTGTATGTATGAACTTATATAATCTTTTTTTGATGATGTTTTGAAATCCCAAGAATTTTTCGATCATACGCCATCATAATCATGGAACTACTGAACCGATTTTGTTCATCATATTATATAGAACCAAACAATTTTTATACACTACCTATATAAAACACATACATACATATATATACATTTTATGTATTATAAATACACATACCTATATATACATGGAAAATAAACTTACTGTACTGCTTATTAAATATTATAATCTGAAAGTGTATTTATATGTTTGTCTCCCTTTTTTACTGTTACGTCTTACAACTGAACTACTCAACCGAATTCAATAAAATTTGGATAAGATGTAGCCTGAAATCTGGAGAAGGACATAGGATATTTTATATCCCACAACTTAACCATTTTTTTCTCGGAAAGTAATCAGTTTTCCAGAGTGAACCAATTTTAAAGCAAAATCCACACAACAAAAACATGCACAAAGTAATATTGACTTTCCAAACTTTCTGTCTAATGTCCGTGCAACATTTATGCAAAGAAACAACAAATATACATTTTAAATACGGTTGTATCGCAGTGACAGTATAGAAGATCTGGAATTTTTGGGTGAAGAACCAGAAGAAGAGCATCCTAAAAGGCTTCACATTGTATCACCATGGATTGACACCGATGGAGACTTCGCTCATATCCAGAACTGGGGTAAGTCCGATACTAGGTTAAATAAAATATCCATCCTGTTAATTATCCTCTGCATCCTCTTCATGCTGAATTTCTTTCGTGAAAACTAACACTGTTCTAGTTATCTTACTGCTTCTACTAAATATAACTACTTTATGTATATTGTATAAAGACTTATGATGTGTATGTATATCATATACATATTATCTATTACGTAATTATGTATACTGTACATCACCTACCTGTCATCAGAAGATTTATTTTCTCTCTATCCAAAGGTTGTCCGGCAGAGATCGCTTTTAGCGATAAGACCGCCGCCATTTTGTGTCTACAATGTCTGTTATTATTTTGTATTTGGTGTGCAATAAACAGTTTTATAAATCTATCTATTTGCCTTGTTTTCTAAAAAAAAAAAAATTCAAGACTTTTTTTCTCACATAAACCACTCACTCACTTGCGCTGCGTACGTGCACGCACCGATTTACATTAACGGCGGTTTATGAATGGAGTGTGCGGCATTGGCGCTAGTAGGAGCGTATAGTGAGTAATACAGAGTAACAAAGTCAGAAACTTCATTTAAGAAATGAACATACACTTGATGGTAAAGGCACATTTTGGGGCTTTTCAAGAGAGCTGTTAATAGGATTCTGCAAGGTCAGCAGTGCACCCGCAAACCCCCCTATGTTGCAGGTGTCCATGGGCGGCGGTGACCACTTAACATCATGTGACCCGCCGGCTCGTCTGCAATCTATGCTTTAAAACAAAATAACGAGAGTTTCTGAAACATTTCGGGCAAGTATATTGTATGTATACAATTCTCGTATGCGACCAAGCTACATACAATTCTCGCCTATAACTGCTCATATTAAAACTCGCTATTATCACAAATAGCAGTGATCAGATGACAACAGTTGTTGTTAGTTGTTAATACCAGCTTATGACGATGTTCAAGAAACTCTCCTTCTATAAATGAGCCTTAAGTGTAGTGATTGACATATTAATATATTTTACACCATTTTGTAGGATCTTAAATTATCTCAAGAATTATTTAATTCAAAAAGAGTCAAACATTTGCATTTACCATCTTCCAGCAAGCGAATTCTTATTACTTAACTGAAAAACAATATTTATACATTACCAATAATTTTCCGGTTACTCTCTAAACAAGAATTTCTTTAGGTATAAGTTAGCTGATCGGTAAACTTTAGAGACTAATAACTTCCAATGTCTTCTTAAACACTAAACTTTATTACATCTTGCCAAGTAGTACTGTAATTGGAGGGTGTCGAACGGAGGGGTCGCGTAGAGTAGAAGAGTATTTAATTATGTTACATTATGTTGTACCTACTATAAACTTTCCAAATAAATGAAAATGAAATAGATAGTCAAATATTTGCATTTCCCATCTTCCAGCAAGTGAAAACAAACAAGCCACGCTCACAGCTGAGCCCGCTGATAATCCAGCGCACCGCATAAGTGCTGCTTTAGGCTTAGCCACTCAACTCGTATCTCTCCTTGCTTGGACACTCGATACTCGATTACCTCACGCTATAAAACTAGCCGAGTTTTACAACTGGCGGGTGTGGGACGGAGGGGTCGCGTGGAAAGCAAAAAGGCTATGTGCCTGCGCCTGTGCATTAGCTGTGAGGGCGTCTTTGAAGCCTCCGCCGCCGCCGACGGCGCGAGCTCTTGCAGCGCTACATGCTCTGGCTGTGTCTGCTGCTAGCGATGAGCCGATGTTGGGAAGGTAAGATTTTTTCTCCTAATTATTCTTTGAGACGAGTGACAAATATAATATACAGAATGTATGTAAATAATTCAGGAGGATTTTTGCAATGTTATGCGTTGCGATGCGGCCCGCCGTAGTATGCGCGAGCCTTAACCATACACTTTTACTGTGACACAAGTAAAATGAGCTACTTTTTGCTCGTGGCTGAGCGCCTTCTGCGCTCGCCCTAAACCATACATGTCTGGTGACTCTTGAAAGGCCATAAGAAGAATTTAGCCATTACGAAAAGGAAAAAAAAAAATGAAACAAACTAAAATGAACAAAAATTGATATTATATGTTACAGCTTTGTTATTTTTGAGGGGGAGAGTGCACGCTGCAATCCAACAACTGCTGAGCGCGCTCGACTGGCCACGTTACCCCTCTCGCACAGAAGGCTACCTTGAAATGTACTGCATTTCCCACTTTATCTTATTTCCCTAATGCACGTACGTGTTTCTATAGTAATTGAGATGTGCCAGAGCCCATTCCCATCCTATCCCTCCTCATTTTCCCAACCCTTTCTCCAAATTCATTCCTATATCTCCAAAAGTAGGCAGCGCATCCGGGGGCATGCCAACGTTTGTCATTTTGGACTAATGTTGGCATGTATCGCGGATGTCTATGGGCGACAGTATCCACTTACCATCAGGTGGACTGTATGCTCGTCTGCAGCCTTCGTACATAAAAAAAAAGAAAAAAACTTTTGTAAAACCTAAGATATACGAATAATCGGTACTCTATGAAAATAATTGGAATGAATCGATTATTTTACATTTTGATTGAAGTAGTTTCAGACCCTTAATGATGTGACTAAAGAAACGTCACGACGTTTCTTCATAAGCTTCGCTCGCCGGTCTATCTATTTCATATTGTTTCTAGAGTTGAAGGATGGATGAGCATTTCTCTGACGGGTGCGAGCGAAGCGTGGACGGAGACATGTGGCGCTCCCGGCGCCGAGGCTGACGATTGCGAACCACCTGAACACCTCATCTGGCCGGAGGCCATACAGGTATACTACATACCACACAAACATGCCATACAACATCAGCATATTTTTGAGGGAGAGGGTGCACCCTGCAATCCAACAGCCGTTGGTCGCACTCGACTGGCCTCGTTACGAGCGGTAACGTCACAGAAAACTACCTCGGACTTGTAGTCACATGATTGAACTTGACTTAAATAATAACTCGATATTCTTGTGTTAAGTGTTATAAAATTAAGCGCTCGACGCTCAAGCTTAAACCTTTATAACTCGAGCGTTATCATCATCATAGTATTTATCATTTGATGATTTAAATTCTTGAGGTAGAATACTCGAGTCTAAAAGTGTTAAATTTCAGAGTTTTTAGTGTTCCCTTTCATAACACTGAGGGGCCTTTCTCACCAACTCCTGACAAATTAACTGTTAACAGTCTGATGGATAAATTATCTGCCAATTAAATCTAGGTGATACCTAGATAGGGTAGTGAGAAAGGCCCTAAGTGTTAACGACAAAGCTATTTGAGCTAGACTTTGACTTCCACTTCTCCTCGCAAATCTAGTTACAATAATATATGAATTATATGGTATCGGTCCCAGTTGGAGGAGATGAGCTGCACTCCTCCACCACAGCCGCCGCCCTCACTGGTAAACTCAGCCGTGGCCTCACTAGCGGCCGTCTTCCGCGGCTGGACCAAGTGACGTCATAATACACTACACACAACGATACAACATACGTGTTTTTACAATAGAGTTTCTTTTTAATAACTTATTATAAATTTTTGGTGTTTTGTTCTACGCGCGTCACCTGCACTAAGTAATAAGCGCTACGAACGTTTTAAAACAGAACAAAATGTTACATTGTTATAACTTTTGATTTATTCCCTAAAGTACACACCACAAGCAGGAAGAATTACGGTCATTGACATGAGGTCTATTGAGGTTCAATAATATAAGGGGTCTAGTAAAGTGGTCGATGATCGACGATTTCATACAAATCTCTTTATCTTCCAGTCTTGGCTGACCTCTTGTCAATGAACGAAATTCCTCCTGCTCGTGGCGCGCGCTTTAGTATAGACGTGTATCAGGTTATGCGTTATTCTTGTATATTACAAACATTGATAAAAGAACAGTAATATTTATCTATTAAACGGATCTTATTTATTTCACTCGGCTGTCACGGGTACTTGGCGAGTTTTGATTTGTTCATAATAGGCTCAGTAAAGTAAATAAGGTAAACGTGAAAATGAAAAAACTCGAAAATCTCAAATAAAACCGGTAAATTTGCAGCTCCTTTTACTTTTGTAACAAAGAACTGTAATGAAACAATGGAAGCACGGTAGCAAACTAAAACTTTTTATTACACAGACACTGACATACAGAGGTCTCCTTATATTATAGATGGCGCCAGTAGTGACCAATCATATGCGTTTTGTTACAATCCTTCAACACTCCCACTTAACAAAAAAAATAGTGAAATTATATCTATGTGAGACCCAACATCTTTGAAAACTTATAATGTTTGTCTGCCGATAAACCTTTCGTGAGTAAATCTGCAGGCATTTCAGCAGACGACAAATATTGCACTTTTACAATATTATCAGCAATATTTTCTCGGCAAAAATGGTATCTAACATCTATGTGTTTCGATCTCTTATGGTACATGGGGTTAGCTGACAACTTCTGGGCAGACTGATTGTCATTAAATATAACAATAGTGTATGAATCACCTGTTATTTCATACTGCAAATTTTTAAGATAAATGGCCTCCTTACAGCAGTCTGACAAACCCATGTACTCCGCTTCTGTACTTGACAGTGCAACAGTGCTTTGCTTTCTGGTCTCCCATGAAATAGCACAGCCTGATAACTGGAAGAAATAGCCTGTATATGACTTCCTATCAATGGGATTGCTAGCCCAGTCAGCATCTACATAGGCTTGAATTGCATCATTACCATCTTTAAAATATTTTAAACAGAAAGATTTAGTCTTCTTCAAATACTTAAGAACCCTCAATGCATAAGCCCAGTGTTCCTGAGTATAACAATTATTGAATTGACTCAGGTAATTAACAGAAAAAACTATATCTGGTCTTGTAAGTACAGCTAAATACATCATACTACCTATCAATTGCTGATAAGGCAGCTTATTATCACATACATCGGCCTTACTTATGTTTAATTTTGTCTCAATAGGTGTCCTAGCTGTTTTACTATCAATTATATTGAACTTCTGAATTAACTCATCGATATAATCTTTTTGATCAATAGCAATTACACCTTTCTTTCTATCAAAGTTAACATTCATGCCTAAACATCGTTTAATACACCCTAAATCTTTTATTTTGAATTTTGATGACAGTTCTTGCTTCAATTTTCTAGTTTCGTTTACACAATTAGAGAAGATAAAGAAATCATCAACATATAATAGGATTATAGTTTTATAGCTACCACTCATTTTTGTAAACAAACAGGGTTCTAACTGAGATTTCTTATAACCAAGTATATTAAGTAGGTCATTAACCTTTTGATACCAGGCTCTAGATGACTGTTTCAAACCATAGATTGCTTTTCTTAATTTAAGAATTTTGTTGTCATCATTGCAATTAAAACCAGCAGGTTTTTGCATATAAATGGTTTCAGACAGAAAACCGTTCAGAAAAGCTGTGTTAACATCTAAGTGACAAATGTCTAAGTTTAACTTAACTGCTAATGCGAACATTAACCTTAATGTTGAATGTCGTAACACTGGGGAAAACACTTCCTCAAAGTCAATGCCAGGCCTCTGGGTGAAGCCCTTAGCGACCAACCTGGCCCTGTAACGCACACTATTGTCTGGATTTAACTTCTTTTTAAACACCCATTTACATGGAACGACAGTACCTTGATCTGGAAGATGTACTAGCTCCCAGGCATCATTGTCTTCAAAGGATTTAAGCTCCTCTGCCATAGCTCGCTTCCACTGCAAACTCTCAGGTCCACTTAACACTTGTTCCACAGTTAGATCAACATCGCTATCTTTGATGCTGTTGACACATATACCACTGATTCCATACCAGTTAGGTTGCTTGCGAATTCTCTTCGTCTTTGACATAGTAGTATTCACTTGTGCCTTCTCTTCTGCATCTATATAATCATCTCCATCGGGATTACTATATGGCTGTTGTTGTTGTTCTTCCTTATTAATTTCTGTTTCAGGCATAACATTTTTCTGTTCCACATGATGATCTCTGTGTCTCCCACTTTTTCTGTGTTTACTTCATCTTTGATTTCTTTCTTTTTTATGGAATCTGCTGAATTTTCATTTATTTCTATATTAATGGATTCATTCTTAATCCCTTCTTCAATTACCACAATATCCCTACTAGTAAATATCTGGTTATTCACTGGATTGTAAATCCTGTAACCTTTCACATTGTCTGGATAGCCGAGGAGAATACATTCTATTGATTTTTTATCAAATTTTAATCTTTTTTCCTTCGGTATGTGTACCATTACTTTACTGCCGAAAATGCGCAAATGGCTAATATCTGGCTTACTTCCAGTCCACACTTCTAATGGTGTCTTGTCATTAAGCCCTGATGCAACTGATATGTTCCTCAGATATACTGCTGTGTTGACAGCCTCTGCCCAAAACTTCTTGGGTAGATTTGCATCATATAACATGCACTTAGCTTTCTCTATTACTGTTCTGTTAAGCCTTTCGCATAAGCCATTTTGTTCTGGCGTATATGGATTTGTTTTTTGATGAATTATACCTGCATTCTGTAAGAATTTTTCATACTCATTACTGCAAAATTCCAACCCATTGTCAGTTCTTAATACTTTTATCCTCTTGTTAGTTTGGTTCTCTACTAATGACTTATATGTTTTAAACTTTTCAAATACTTCTGCTTTTGATTTTATGAAGTAAACATAAGCCATTCTACTGTAGTCGTCTACGAAGAGGACAAAATATCTTGAGCCACCTATGGTCTTTGTCTCCATTGGCCCACAAACATCAGCATGCACGAGACCTAGCAATTCTGCACGTCTGTTACCATCACTTGGGAATGGTAACCGTGACTGCTTCCCTTCACAGCATACTTTGCAATTTGACTTACTTATCTGGGACTTATCTGTGTATGACATTCCTTGAACAACTCCATTTTTCATTTTTTGTAGGTCACTGCTGTTCAAATGTCCTAGGCGTCTATGCCACACAGTCTCAGTAACTGACGTTAACATACAATGAACATTTTTGACATTCAACTTGTATACGCCTTCTATAAGATCAGCTGTTGCTACCAATTCTGCTTCCTGATTATGAATATGGCATACATTATTTAAAAAAGTTACCTTGTTTCCTTTTTTTATTAATTGACTGACTGACAATAAATTCGTGGCAAGACTTGGCACTAGTTTGGAGGAATGCTCTCCAATTATTTGTGCGTGTGTTTACTGAGCTACCTTGAGTAGAAACTAGGATCTTCGGAATGTGAATATTTATTTAACCAACGTACAGTACAACGTTTGTAGCGTTGGGAAAAAGCTTGATAAAATTACATACATTAAAATTAAAACATTGTAAATTAATATGTTAGGAACTTCCTTTTAGCCTGGTGACATGAGTATATAAAAGAAAAATTGTTGACAAGCTACATCAAAATAAACAAAAGCAAAGTTTATAAAAAGAACACATTTAAAAGTATTAAATAAATCAAATTAGGAGCTCGACCAAAGAGGTCGGCTCTCGACGCCACATCACCCCCCTACGCAGAAGGAAAACCCCTCGAAGGACTAAGGATATACGTTAAAAAATTTTACTATAAATCCAAAATGTCCCTAATCGTACCTTTCTACCGGATTTAGTTACTGAAGGAGCGGGCAAGGGCGAAGGCGAAAGCGATGGCGGCAATTCAGCCATCAGAACATGAAAACGGCGGACGACGAACGGTGTCGTCCCTCAACCATACATGCGATGCCGTCGCTAAGTAATTGACGGACGCGTATGACGCGAAGCAGAAACTGGACACAATGCATCCAAATGGCTTCTTGAATCGGTAACAAAATCTACTACATAACTAGGGTTCCTCAAAATATCTGGAGCTGAAATTCTCCGGGTAAACGAAGTGATTCGTCATATAGAACCTCGGCAGAAAAAGAAAGCTTTAATGTCACCTTACTACACAAGATCGCGAGCGTTTATGACAAGCAGCATTAACGATAGGCCACATAAACCTCTCAGTCACCAAACGAACGGAAGCTCGCGCGCCAGGGTGGCTGAGATTATGACATTGTTAAAAACGCAGCTCGACGAAAAAAGGACGAACTCGACTAGTTGGTGTATCACCATAGTCACATTCGTGCCAGGAATAAAACATCCTCTAACTTCAATGAAGAATTAACTCGAGCATGCGCCAACTCCTCTTCAAGGAAAATTGCCTCTACACGAGAAAGGAACCTGCAACAACATTGTCAACAACTTTAATATGAACTATGTCCCTAGTAAATTGACTAATGAATGAAAGTTGATTTGATTGAGCCGGACTTGCTTGGTAGTATGCTTCAGCTCCTGAATTGCAAATGAGGGCGCGTAATGGTGGAAAAATTCTGTAGCGACGCAGCGTACTGTGAAACTGGAAAAGCTACAACCTTAACGCTAGGTTGGGTAGCAGGCTGGAGTTCCGCGAGGGATGACAGACCTGTCTTCCCGTCACGAAGTCTCCCTATCAGCTTAAACGCCGCTCGACGAAAAAGAGCTGTAAGAAAAGGACGAACTCGACCAGTTGGTATATCACCATGGTCACATTCGTGCCAATAATATGTACTAGACTCAATGTCGGCTACAACGAAATTCCACTTAAAATCGCGTTTCAAACCCAGATTCAAATTTAATGCAACTAAATCAAAAATTTTAATTTTTGAAACATTAGCTGCTACTAAATCGTTAAGATAATGAGTGATGGAGTTCGGCGGTTCGCCATTGCCCTGCCGCCTGGCACTTCTGCGAATTCAGCCTAGCTTTCGCTCATAATTACGCGTGGTGGTGTGGCACCGTAAAAACATCTAATAAAAAAAAAATCTTAATTAATGTCTTGTAAAAAAAAAACAAAAGTTTTATGTAAAAAAGTAAATGACAAAACACAATCACACACCAAAAGAAAGAAAAAGTATATTGTTATTAATTATGAATCCATGTGAAAATGCGGCTAAATCTTCATCCGGATGATTCTTGCAATAATTTGCAGTCACGAAATGTATTTAAATTCGATACCTTGGTAGAGCGCTAGAGAATAAAAAAGAATTCCCAAATATTCCGTAGTAGTGATCCTTCCAATTCCTCAAAACTGCTCACATCCTTCACGAGTCACCAATTTGGAGGAAGCTCTCCAGTTAGAGGAAGCTCTCCTGTCGGAGGAAGCTCTCAATTAGGAGGAAGCTCTCCTGCTGCTCATCATCACGTCGGGGTCACCAATTTGGAGGAATGCTCTCCAATTATTTGTGCGTGTGTTTACTGAGCTACCTTGAGTAGAAACTAGGATCTTCGGAATGTGAATATTTATTTAACCAACGTACAGTACAACGTTTGTAGCGTTGGGAAAAAGCTTGATAAAATTACATACATTAAAATTAAAACATTGTAAATTAATATGTTAGAAACTTCCTTTTAGCCTGGTGACATGAGTATATAAAAGAAAAATTGTTGACAAGCTACATCAAAATAAACAAAAGCAAAGTTTATAAAAAGAACACATTTAAAAGTATTAAATAAATCAAATTAGGAGCTCGACCAAAGAGGTCGGCTCTCGACGCCACACTAGCAAAACTCCGCTAACATTAATGTCGTGTTCTTTATTGAGAACGATTGTTGTTAATTGCACGTCGCCTCTGCCTTTAACATTTATGTTTGACTTATCAGCAATTGTAATTTCCTTAATTTCGTCTACATTCGAGAGATTTTTTAACCAGTCTTCATTTGCCGACATATGCATGCTAGCCCCCGAGTCTATATACCAATCAGAACGGCTAAAGTGTCCACTGAGAAATACTGCGCTGAAAGCAGTTGTTGATTTTGAAGATTTGTTTTTATTTATCTTTTCACGTTGATTCATAAAGTGTCCATATTGCTGACATTTATAACATTTTAGGTGCGATTTGTCTTTTGAAGTATTTGACGTTGACATTCTGTTTGACGTTTGCAGGTTGGTGGCTTTGTGTTTTCTGTGCTGCCAACCTTTTGACACAAATGCACGCTGTGAATCTGTGACTTCACTTCCGTCCTCCATGTCTATTAATTTGGTCTTAATGGCGTCTGCAGTAATTTCTATGCCAGAATGCTCGATCGCCATGATCATCGGAGCAAACTTTTCAGGCAATCCTGCCAATAATAATGAGCCGACCCACTCGTCGTTAATTTTAAAACCTGTATTGTTCAATCTCTGACTGGTTTCTACCATCATGGTTACATACTGAGACATAGAATCGCAGTTTTCACGACGAATCGAAATGAGGTTACGTAATAATCCAATACGTCTTGTAAACCCTGTATCGTCAAATAATCTCTTCAACTTCAACCACAATGCACTTGCACTCGTTTCAGTCTTAATATGTACATATAAACTAGGATCAATGGTCAAAATAATCTTCGCTTTTGCTTTTGCGTCGTTAGCATTCCCTGGTTGTGAAATGCATTCATCCATTCCTTCCAAGATGAGAAAATTTTCCACCGCGAACGCCCAATCTTCATAATTTTCTCGCCCCTTTAGCTTCGGTATAGTCGAAATTATACTTGTAGCCATTTTTATAGTCTTAACTTTCACAAAATGCACAATTCACTAATTTAATAAAACCTGGGCCCATAACCTGTAATGAAACAATGGAAGCACGGTAGCAAACTAAAACTTTTTATTACACAGACACTGACATACAGAGGTCTCCTTATATTATAGATGGCGCCAGTAGTGACCAATCATATGCGTTTTGTTACAATCCTTCAACAAGAACGATAGAAAAAAATGTGTGTTTAGTGATTAGTGATGAAAAAAATTAGTGAGAATGTATTACCATATGTTCAAGACTCCTCAAGTTAATTTGGTACCACCATTCCACGGTAGATGTCGCTCTACCTTGCGGAAACATGCTATCGTTGTTTAGCGTCGGAATGTATGAGCAAGTTGGGCAATTTTTACTTAAACTGCTCAGTTTAAGTAAAAATTGCCCAATTGTCATAGTGTTTTGATTTACATCCAAATATACTATAGAGGACGCCCTAGTTGAAGTTCGGGCAAGAACACCGCAATCGTTACAGGCTATTGTAACTGATAAAGGTTTTTTTTTACGAAAAAATAATACAAACCCGATTTATATGATGTTTCTCACACAGTTTTGACATTAACTACTTTAACATTAAAAGATCTATGAAATAAAAGCTTTCCTTTGAGATATATCTCAAGTGTATTGATACATGTTGATTTTCCCAGACATTTTTCTCCACCGTCATTTGAAATCTTATTTTGATTTCAATCTAAGTTTATTTCTACATATAACTCTGTAAAATTATACAAAATTTGAGTTGAACAAAATAAAAATCCACAATATCCTGTGTGTTGAAAATTTGTAGAATTGTACATTTCGAAAGTAAAATTTCGATGACCTGATTTTTACTTCAGAACTTTTCGACGCTATATTTAAAACATAAAATTAAGGCTTCACACAAAAATTCAGTCTTATGGCAATTTTTATTTTAGTTGACTCTAATTTTATTGCACTGCTAACATTTTTGAAATTTCAAAATGGCAAAATGAGGAGCCCATAGGCAAATCATGGGTACAATCACCAGTTTAATGTATCACAGTTTAATAAAATGTCACTTTATTGACCTATAAATTTACTTACATACAAGAGGTAGCTTAAGACGAAAAGGACCACGAGGCTTGGACTCTAAACTCGAAAAGTGAAGGTTGACTTTTTATTTGATTCATGTAAAAATAGTGTTTATGGGGTTTGTGGTTTTAATAGTGATAGTTTATTAAACTTCAAGGTGCATAATGTTCGTGATAATCAAATAAAGCATAGGACTGCATTTTTCATGTGCTTCCAAGGAGTCCGTCTCTGTCATCAGTAAACCTACTACTTATCACTTTACTGAGCGACTTGTGACTTGCTTCCGCGGGACTGGGACATTGACAAAATGTGTTTTAAATTCTTTTGACTGTAATTATAAAGAGAACATCACACTGGCATAATGTGCTAATTACACCATCGCCATATATGAAAAGAAAATAACCACGGCGCTTTCACATCACAGCTTGAAGACTAACCCAATTTTTTTCTTCGCGGGCAATATTTGACAGTTATAATATACCATGCCCTTCAAAAAATCGCAGTGTCGACTGATTCAAATTAAATATATTTACGTAACATGGTGTACGAGATGTTGGTCAAATAACAAACGCTCAGCAGAAAATCCCAGCGGGCCAACATTTAACTAATGCGGTGCGTACGATATCTCGGGATGTCCTACAACGTCCCGCGATGCACATCTGTCCCCTAGTAAATACGAGGCTGAATAGTTTTCCCCAGTAAAGTGGGAAAGATGAAAGATTAAATAAAAACAATAGATTTCATTGTAGACATAATTCTGTTCAGGCTTTTTAATGTAGAATATATTTTTAGATTTAATTTCAACATAATTCCGCCATTTTGTTTTAGACGACGCGAACGGAATTTGTTGATGAGATTTTATCACCTTTACCATACACGTACCGTACATATGAATGTACTTTCAAGCAAAAAGGGTTCATCTTTGAAGTAAAATGTATTTATGACATAATTTATGAAACTAGCAATGCCTCTGTCCATTGCGATCTCCTGATCGCCTGGGCGATTCATTTGATTTTTTTTACACACGCATCCCTTGACTGAGACTGACATGGATATGGATCCCCTGACGATATTCCTGTTTGTGTAATAAATATAAACTGTCAAAGGCCAGGAAATTAAACAATGCAATAAGGATACATTGATTAATGAAACTAACGAACACTTCATGAAAATAGTAAGATAAGTTAATTAAGAGAGCAAAAAAATCTCCTAGTTTAAGAAAGGCTTACTAAAATAATCGTAATATACTTCTGCCTCTTGCCCAGGGAATCGCTGTGAAGAAAAAAATCCAAATCAATCCCCCAGGGGATCCATGTGACTATTGGATCTGATCTATTGGGTCAAGTGACTATCATATTGGACGGAGGCCTAGAAAGCTAGAAATGTTTCAACAACGGTTTCTGGAAAATATCCCGTTATTGTTACCGCGTGTTATATATACAGTGATTCGAAATAAAATGAAAATAGAATGAAACGATATCAACCATCATAAACCTATAAAATTAATGTAAAAATAAACTGTGTGATAAAAACCAACATCGGGAAACTTAGTGACAAATGCTATAGAGAGGGGGATTATTTATAGAGGGGGAGAGTGCACGCTGCAATCCAACAGCCCCTGAGCGCACTCGACTTAGCCACGTTACCCCTCTCTCACAGAAGACTACCTTGAAATGTACTACATTTCCCACTTTTATCTTATTTCCTCAATGTAAGTACGTGTTTCGGTAGTGAGTGAGAGGTGCTAGAGCCCATTCCCATCCTATCCCTCCCCATTTTCCCAACCCTTTTCCAAATCCATACCCATATCTCCTAAGGTAGGCAGCGCATCCGAGGGCGTGCCAACGTTTCGTCATTTTGGACTAATGTTGGCATGTATCGCGGATGTCTATGGGCGACAGTATCCATTTACCATCAGGTGGACTGTATGCTCGACTGCCGCCTTCGTCCACAAAAAAAAAACTATGATATCTGACCATAGATTTATGTAACAAAATTAAAAAAAAATAATTAAATCTCAGAATAAACATGATCCCCGTTTGCTTGGAATCCCATAACTAATAATAATAATAATAAAAATAATTTTAGACAAGTCAAAACTAAATAGTGCAAATGTTTTCAATTACCTAAGTATTATGCGGGTTTTGTAGTTGCCTAATGTCATACTCAATGATTGAAAATGCATGATATGCATTTTTTATATTTACATTGTGATTTATTTTTATTTTTTAAATGAATAAAGTGTCTTTTATATGATCTACTTACACTTTGTTTTATTTCAACATTTTATACTAAAGAAAACTAAATATATTAATTTATACATAAATATTATGCATATAATGCATATTATGTGACTTTTTTATAGAAAGAATGTGTCCGACGATTTATTGGCGGTAGATCCATTTAGCGTTTGATCCAAAAAGTACTTCGTCCAGGGGCAGTTGTTCTATATTCGCAGTAAGCTCAATTTGTCATTTTTTAATGAACAGTTCAGATGAAAATTAAAAAATAAAACCTTTGGACATTTAGGAATGAATTTGTTTAGGATATGGATAGAAAATTAGAAAATAGCGTAAAATATACTCCTAATAAAAATACGAGCAGGTGGAAGCAAACCTTAAGGTTTGCTTAAGTTGATTAAATAAAAACACCTTTCAACAAAACAAAATTATATTTAAAATATTAATAAATTAATGCAATAAATTACACTACAAATAAGACTAGTAAACAATACTGTTGTTATTAATATAAATGCAATATGAAATCAAGTTTGTGTGAATGTTCATACCTCACAAATCTACTAAAAAGTATGGTTGCTGCAGCGAAAGTTGAGGCAACAACACGCGTCAATAGTGTTGCCCAATCAAGCGTTCGAACAATATACAAACTGTTCCGTAATTATCGATAATTTGACCATAAGCTGACCGACACTTGTCGATAATATCACCAAACCTATTGTGTCGATTAAATTCGAATCTATTAACTATTAATGTTGGATAATATCGATACTATTGCTACTGCTGACATTCTTCATCAAGAAACTATCGATGGTGTCGAACAACCGTCGACTATCGATAATCTTCATGGCCACCAATAGTACAGCTCATTTTGCGTTATCAATACCATCAGTTTAATCGACACATATTGATACTATCGAGTGTGACTAGGTTCCGAGGTCACAATACTAAAGGCGACTAGGTGGCGCCAAAGTTATAGAACAAACCTGTTCATTCAGTTAGAGTAAGAGCAGTGCTCCGCAACCGATGTGCAGTGACACGATGCTAGGTGTGCCGCGGTGTAACCTGAGTCACCCAGCAGGCAAGTGTAACTAACGTGACAAACCAACGATTTTACACATTCTCTTCGCGGTTTTTTCACTTATTCAGTGATTTTTTTTCCTTTATAGTAATAAAACTAGCTGTACCCGACCACGCGTTGCCGTGGCTGCTCAACAGATGGCGCTTACCATGTTTTTACCTGTGTTTAGGTAAAAAGCATGTTTTTACCTGTGTTTAGGTAAAAAGCATGTTTATACCTGTGTTTAGGTAAAAAGCATGTTTTTACCATGTGATAGGTATATAAAAACACGCGCGTATTCGAATACGTTGTGTCAAAATTTCAAAGCAATCGGTGAAGAACTTTCGGAGATCTAAGATTTTGAACAAACGACATTTTGACAACATTTTGATTTATTTGTATAGATGTCATTGATTTAATTAGAGTTAAAATAATTATTGTTCCTACAAATTATGTGAAAATTCGTGAACACACCCTCAACGTGCAACGGTTGCGCTCAACACAACCACAAATGTCGCCCTAATTCAAATATAAATTTGTAATTATTATTTTTTCAATTTTGAATAAAAACAAAGAATGCACGTATTTTTTAATTACTTTTTAATCCTTATACTTTTAATGACCTATATTTTTAGTTCAGGTGTGCCGTCAAATTTTGAAAACAAAATAAATGTGCCACAAGTGACAAAAGGATACCTACGGAGCACTGAGTTAGTTATAAAAAAAATTAAATACCTACCCAAGAATTTAGGTACTTGTTATAAAAAAGTTGCAATAAATGTGTCTTTGTGAGTATTGTATTCACCTCGACTCAAGCTACAGTACCTATAATTCAAGAGTACGGTATATTATCAATACTAGAATTACCTAAATTCAATTAATATCTTCATTAGCTTCACAGTAACGTCACATTACTTGCTTTATATTTTAATCAAAGCATTTACTAATTACATCTTAATTGGTGTTAGATCCAAATATCCAAGAATAATTAATTACAATTGTCTACTGAGGTTATGCTCGGTTCTAGTTAAGTAAAATGTGACGTCATCACTATCAGTCACGTGATTTCACCCATTGTCCAATTACGAGCGTTCCTCGATTGACCAATTTAACGTTGCGAGCGACATTGAATTTAACGACTTAATTAACACTTTCTAAAATATCTAAATCCCAACCAAAATATTTCTGTAAAAATGTTATTAATCCTTGCGACTGTTTGGCCGATAAAAGCAGTGAGATCTAAAAGTCGCCAAGACGTGTTTAAATGTAAATTTACTTCTTGTAGCTTTTTTCTCCAACTTTTTTGCACTTTTCTCCAAAATGCACTTGTGCCCTTTTTTCTAACGACGACAGTATGTATGTGTGTGTGTGTCACCCCCGGTCCGCGCTGTATGTCCGCGACGGTCGGAAACGTGACCACCGCGCGCGACCAGATACCATCGCCTCGTGGAGTCTCTCCACGTGCTCCAGGACATCTTCCGAAGGTGACACATCCCTCTGAAAGATGACAATTGTTTTTAGCTTGTATGTATGGTAAACGATTAGCAAAAGAAAGACGAGCAGCAAGTTATGATCAAATAACAAATTATTTTTGAATAACTGAAATAAACAATAAAATTGACACTCTTTGTTGAGCCATTTTTCATTATGAATATAGAATAAGCGTTTTCGTATACAACACCTATTTTCTATACCTCCTCAAACATTATGTACCTATCTTTTAAGGGTGTAGATCGTGAAAATCACCGAAAAGAGTGTTACGATTTTTCATATTTAACCTATTTACATATGATTGATATCAATGATAATTTGTATATATTACAATCAAAGACCAATAAGTATGTTCATGCTTATATTAAACTCTTAAACCTAATAGTTGTTATATAATAAACGTCAACAAACGCACAAAATTGAGTAAAAATGCAAAAACATGACTTCGTATTTTTCAGATTTAACCCCATAAATCAACACAAATTGATAAAAAGAAACACTTTTTGAACACTGAAGAAACCAATAAGTATAGCTGTATACTTCTTTTTATACCTTTACAAACAAAGACTTCCTCTTTTAAAGCCCTAAAATCTAGATATATTTTAAGGTAAATTTTTCATACACAAATGTATGGGATAAAACGTTCGTTTCATTCGTGCAATCTCGGTGGTCTGCAGCGGCAGTTCCTTTCTGTAAGTGAACGCGACACCACGCTTGTCGGCTGCAGACAGCAGAATTACGTATTGTGAATTTGTGTTTTTTGTAAAAAACTGTAAGTATAACATTTTTATAATTAATTTATTTTCAGTTAGTAGAAAGTATCGATATAATGAATGTCTGAAAGAAAACCATGATGGAACTAGATATAAATCGTAAAAAATACAATATCTACACTAATAGGTATTATAAAGAGGAAAGATTTGGATTTTTGTATGTAACGAATAAACTCAAAAAGTACTGGACTGATTTTAATAATTCTTTTATCATTCGAAAGCTACATTATCACTGAGTAACATAGGCTATTTTTTTCGCAGGACTGATTGAATTTGAGTGGCATGCCAGGGAAAAGAAAGTTTTGTACGCATTATAAAAATATGAAAGCCAAAAGATCTCGGAATAAAATGTAAGTTCCTCCCTACTTATTTATTATCGCATTTGAACAGGGTACATTACAAAGCTAATACAATATGTCATATGATTTAGATCGCCCGATTCAGACATATACCTACAATAACATGTAAATATTGGTTTGTATTATCTATATCTATACTGATAAATAAAATTGAAGTATCTGTATGTAATATCAAAATAATAGGATTTTTAAAAAAAAAAAAGGCGATACGGAGTTCGCCGGGTCGGCTAGTATTGTCTAAATATCAAATTGTGGAAGTAGGTAGGCGACAGCGCAACTTTGTCGACATACCTATACCGCCAAACAGACGCGAGGCGCCTAGCGTCTGGCTTAGGGTTGTACAAAATAAATAAAAAGTGGATAATATTGATGAATAATATTTCCAGTATTGAAAATAAAGAAAACCTTGGGGCCGAGACTCTGAGCAACAATGCTACGCGCTGTATAGAGGTAAGTTGTTATACGTAATTCTTGTAGACTTGTTACATAAATAAACAAACTACTTAGTTAGTGATGGGCGAAGACAAAATCTCAATACCTACCTATAGATTTTTCTTGCAATATTTATTATTTTCATCGAGAGACAAACACCTTAGTACCGAAATACTTCTCAATTACTTTCTCAAAAGAAAATTTACGTTCAAATAGGTGACGTCATAAAAAAACAATACCTAATGCGTAAAGAAATTATAATTTCTATTCATCAGGAACCTAATATTGTATTAATTCTTTTGCATTTTTTTAAATTTTTAATTATTTTTTATAAAAAAAATCAAGCCATTATCTTTCTTTACAGGAACTAGTTATTGAAAACGACCAAGTTGTATCAAATTGTATCTGGTATCATATCATCTGGTGGGAGCTACTATCAGTTAAAAACATTAACTGCCGCAGTAGCCCTACCAATCATGTCACCTTCATTATACAATGAAATTAATAATACGGTTTGCGATTGGTGGGAAAAGACAGCAGCACATTCCATGGCAGAAGCTGTCAAGGAAGAAGCGGAGTACGCAGTGTCTATAGGTAGTGTTGATAAAAATGGTACACCATTAATATCTGTTGCTGTTGACGGTTGTTGGAGCAAGAGATCTTATGGTAAGAATTTTTCCGCCTTGTCCGGCGCAGCTGCGATAATTGGCATTAAAACTAATAAAGTATTGTTTTTTGGAGTTAAAAATAAATACTGCGTAGTTTGTGCACGAGCCGCAAAGAACGACAGTCAGCCCTCGGAACACCGTTGTTTCAAGAATTATTCGGGATCATCTACCGGTATGGAATCGACCATAATAGTTGAGGGGTTTAAACGTTCCATTGTTGATCACGGTGTAATTTATAATAAATTTGTAGCAGACGGCGATTCCAGTACTTATAAAAAAATATTAGATTCGCGACCGTACGGTAATTTAACAGTAGAGAAAATTGAATGCAAAAATCATCTTTTACGAAACTACTGCAATAGCTTGGAGAAACTGTCGAAAGACACTAAGTATCCTTGCGAATTGCGGAAATTCCTAAAAGAAAGGTATTTGCGTTTAAGAACGGGTGTAAAATGCGCTATTAAATATTGGGGCGATCAAAATCAGTCACTCGAAGAAAAAATAAAAAATCTTAGTGAAGATATCCTAAATGGTCCACAACACGTATTTGGTAATCACCAATATTGCAAGGAGTATTTCTGTAGACCTGATACTCGTCGAATAGAACCTGTTGGGTTGCTTCCAGCAATTGTTGGATGCGGATTAATGGACGCGGTACACATTTTAAGTAAAAGACTGTCATATCATTCTAGAAGTTTAATTCATAATTGTACAAGTAATATAGTTGAAAGTTTTAACGCAGTGATTGCCAAATTAGTAGGGGGTAAGCGTGTAAATTATTCTTCCCGTGGTTCTTATGCGGGCCGATGCGCAGCTGCTGTTGTGTCTTTTAATACAGGATCGATTCATAGTAAAACTCATGAAGTAATATTTAAATCTAGTCCTAATCCTTTGATCGCGAAAGTGGAAAATTGTAATCGTAGAATCCGTTTAATTGCTAAACCTAAATTAAGATTGAAAAAGAGCCACAGCGCTGTATCGAAAGACGCTCACTATGGACCAAACTGCGAAAAACCTGATCTGAGTCCAGAATTATATGAGAAAGCCAAGTCATCTTTTTTAGCCGATTTAAAGTTGTCTTGTGCTGAAAGAGAGGAGCTTGAAAGGTCGACCCATTTGCAAAGAAGTAGTTCTGAGTGGATGAGTACAAGGAGAAAATTACTAACCTCATCATCGTTCGGGGAAGTTTGTAAAAAACGAGAGAGCACAAGTTGTGCTGTTCTTGTTCGTAAAATCGTTTATGGTAGTAATATCTCCAGTTTGCCTGCTGTACGGTACGGTATCGAAAACGAAGAAACCGCAATTAAACAGTTAGAAATTCAAGAGAATATTAGTATACAAGGTTGCGGTTTGTTCGTCGACGATCAATATGAATTTCTTGGTACTACACCAGATGGCATTTATGCAAACGGTTTAATTGAAATTAAGTGCCCACATTCTTTAGCTGGCATGACTCTTGATGAAGCAATGGCCAAACATACCTTTTGGGTTAAGGACAAGGCTTCCAAGGGTTATGTCATAAATAAAAATCATAACTGGTATTTCCAAATTCAGGGACAGGTACATATTACTAAAAGAAACGTTTGCATGCTTGGCATCTGGTTTGGTGCTACTGTACCTATGAAAGTTTATATTATAGAAAAGGACGACAAATTTTGGGAGGAGAAAATGGAGATGAAATTAGTTAGGTTTTATTACGATTGCCTACTTCCAGAATTAGTTGATCCTCGGCAGTCACGAAGCATGCCCATTCGTGACGCGCCCAGTATCATAGAGGCTATGAAAGAGAGGAAAGAAAGAGCTTTACGTGTTATGAAAGAGAAGAACGCCTAATGATTTTGAAAGATACAGGTAACTTAACTACCCAGCCAGTCGATTCACGTAAACACGCCAGTCCAAAAGTCGTTTTAACTTAGGAACTTAGAAATCGCCTTTTGGTTTTCTGTTTTAAACGCACTTACTTATCTAGTCTTGGATTGTCATAAATCTTCCAATAGCTCAATTACTATACAATTTCTGAGTTACCTGGTGTAAAGAATCATAAAAATTGGTTCAAAAATACAGCGAATTGGGAATTCTCCTTTTTTTAAGTCGGTTAAAAGGGCTAAATTTGCAAAAAACGAAGTGACGTCACTGCGCTACGGTTTTTATTACTTACGTGAATCGGGCAGCTGGTAACGTTTTCATTCTGATAGGTTTTGTGATAGCCATTGATTTTATCATCAAATTAGCAGAAATCAGAACTTGATCCGTAATCGAATGAAAAACCATTAGAATTTTGAACTCATATTTCGTTATTGTTTAATTACATACTTTTAATTAGTATATTAATAATTTACAAACTTCTGTTAAAATTAGTAAATAAATGAATTATTTACTAATTTTTGTACAACCCTAGCACGCTTTTGAGATAGCGAGTAATGGCGACTCATATTTGTTATTGTGTAGTAAATAAATCATTTTTATACTTGTGTTTCATTTATTGACATTTTTTTTAAAACCCTAGGATTTTTTTTAGATATCGACGAGGTGATCGTAAACAAAAAGTAAGTATTTGAGTTTACGCAATAGGCACATTTCCTTGCGTAGAGATAAACACACTTCCTACTGAATTTGCAATTATTTTATTGAATGAATATTTTACGAATTAGAATAAATTTTGGTAGTGAAATTACAAATAAATAAATAGTTGGAATTTTAGGTAAGTAGAATACAAAAATGTCAGATGTCAAATGATAGAAAAACATAAAAATTGTGTCTCAACTACTCTTATTAATCTATTAAAAAGAATCAACAGCTAGTTTCCAAAAATTCAACGTTATTGTTATGCTGTAAATATTCAAGTTCAATAACAATTTCTCAACGTGGAACGTTTGTTGCAAAACATTTTGAAAATCGCGCTCTCTAGGTCATTCATCCGCCCCGTCGGATGTTACATTAAACTTTGGCGCTGCGGTCGCTCGAAATCGAGATCTCAGGCCAACAATCTACACCCTTAAGGACCGTATCGTATGTGGCGCAGGTATAATGTATATACCGATGTAGACATCTTGATTTTATTTATTTTTTATAGGAAAAAATGCGGCAGATGAGCATATTAATCCACCTGATGGTAAGCTACAACCGCACCTCCCGTAACAGAAGTGCGGTCCATCCGCATTACCTCGATATGGTGGTGTCGCGCACTGTTCAGTCCAAAAATCATTTTATCCCGCGAACCCGTAGGCTGTGGAATCTGCCTCAAGCTGTCTTTCCATTACGCTACGCTAAGGGGTCTTCAAGAAAGCTGTAAATAGGATTTTACAAGGTCGGCGGCGCACCCGCATACCCCGTGGTATTGCAGGTGTACATGGGCGGCGGTAACACTTACCATCACCTAGGACCGCTTGCTCGTCCGCCTACTTCCCTATAAAAAAAGATTTCAGACTATATATGTATATATAATCAATAATAATGGACTACATACAACTTGTCAGTTAAATAACGCGAAAGTTGAAAATAGGTCATACAATACCGAGAGTTCTACCAGTTTTTATAATAGTAGCTACTTCTATTTTTTCGTATATTTTTTTTTTTATTCTACGTGTAGTTACGCAAAACAAAAACAGTCATTGCAACTAGCGGGCGTGGTGGGTCGCACTGCCGGCGCCCGCCCACTACCATATCTAAGTTACGAGCTCTACGAACTTTAGATAGAACAACAAAACCTTACATGTTTGTATCTTTTGATTTGATCCCTAAAATAATATTATTTTTCAGTGGAACGGTTTTCTAAATTTTAAATTAGTTTTTTTTTATATAGAAACAAAGGCGGCAGATGAGCATACAGTCCACCTAATGGTAAGTGGATACTGTCGTCCGTAGACATCCGCAATACATGCCAACAACAGTCCAGAATGACAAACGTTGGCACGCCGCCGGATGTGCTTACTACCTTTACAGATTAAGGAATGGATTGGGAAAATGGGGAGGGATCATATGAAATGGGAATGAGTTGACGCTTTCAGGTTTTGTATTTTTTCAGTGACACGTTGTATATCCGTGGTACGTATTGTATATTTACCGGGATCCTGTGTATGTGTAACCGCCGTACATCGTGTTGCTGACAGTAACTGGTGCTCGGGGAGAGTGGGTTCGTTCCCGACTCGGTCCTCAAAGGCTCCTGAGCGCTCGCATCCCGCGACTTCACCCACACACACCGCTGGAAAACCACACAATCAGCCTATGTCTCTTCACTGCTGGATAAAGGCCTCTCCCAGGGCTCGCCACCACACACGATCCTCAGCTATTCTCATCCAACCACTAGACTTCGAATGGCGTTTGCAGACAAGTGCCCTTTCTAAGGCAACTGTGTATCGTTAGTACAATTAATTTAAGCGTGGTCAACTAAGTTTTACTGACGAAGAAAGAAGCGGTCGCCCTTTAACAGCTGTTACGGTAGAAAACGTGGTCACAGTGAAGAATATAATTTGTGAAAACATACAAGGAGTTTCAGGGGAGATTGCAGATTGGATCGGTGAGGGTGTATGAAAAACAAGGTCTTGTCGAACGGTGTCCTGATATAACTAAATTTGAAGCCATCCAACAACAACCAACCATCCAAACACAGGTCTCCTCGGACTGCTGCTGCATCACGACGACCCGCCCACTCACTCAGCGCTTAAAACAAGGAACTTTTTGGACAGTACCCGGGTTAATACTTTAGGCCATCCTCCCTATAGTCCCGTCCCAACGTGGCACCGTGTCACTTTTTATTTGCCAAAATTAAATCCCAACTAAAAGGGAAGCAGTTTTCGTCACCGGAAAACGCGCTGGCTACATTCGAATAGGCTGTGAAAGAGGTACCTGAAGAATAGTGGAAAAAATGTTTTTAAAAATTGGTTCCTTTCCTTTTCCCAAACCTTTCCGAGTTCCCCGCGTATATAATATACATACATATAAATAAACCTAATTATAAACTTGTATACCTAATATTATAATACACAAAAACTTAAATGAAGTGATTAAAATTAGGGCAGAAAATATAGTTGTTGATCTCTGAATCTTATGACACTATACAAATGATATTTATACTGACCTTATCTCCACAAATCGGCAGTTTTTTTCTCAACAGCCTCCTGGGCGGCGCCGGTGCTGTCGAACAGCTGGCTATCTCGCTCCCACTCAGTCGCTCCCGTACTGTAATCTCGATAGAAGGGCATTTGGCACGACTACCCGTCTCACTCAGACGGACCGAGCTTCGTCTCTGTTTAGGAATAGATTTGGAGCAACTCGGAGCGTTCTCGCTCGTAATCGACTGTTCCTCTATTGGACTTTTATCTAGTCTTCGTTTTAATTCGCGGATTATAAACTCTTGTTCGTTAATTTTTTCTTCTTGTTCCCTGTCAATTGCCGTATGTTTTATTAGTAACTTGGGTACCAACAAATTTTCTTTCTGGGTATCGTTATTTCTATCAGACATTATCACTATCAAACAATCGTGAGCAAGGCGATTTAGAATTTTGGAAAAAGGTAATTTTGAAATATGCTCCATAAAGGGTAAGTACAATTTAGGAATCAGGGAATACAGACCGGAAGTCATATTTATACGTAGTACACCACACCTACTCATATATGGTGTGAGGAAAATATCGAAATCGATCTTTCAGGCTGACGCTTTTTTTTCATATATGGCAATGGTGCATTTAGCACGTTCTGCCGGTGTTAAAGTTTCTTCGTAATTAAAGTCAAAATAATTTAAAACACATTTTGTCAATATCCAGTCACGTCGAGGCGAGTCGGGAGTCGCCTCTGAGTAAGAGCGCTACGAACGTTCTAGACAGGAGAACAAAACTTTACGTTTGTAACTTTTAATTTTATTCTTCAAAATAATTTTATATTTGCTACTCGTATTACCGTTTTACATATTTTAAATTGGTTTACGTATCCTGTGTTCCGTTATTTGAGTGACACTTTGTATATCAGTGATCTTGGAGTAGCGGTATGGGAGCATAAAGCTTAAGGCTTTGGCCATAGTGCAGGCCTAGCGCGATTGCGACGACGGGCGCGCAATATTGAACCTATGCAACCGCCGCTTGCGGCCATACTGAAATGACTAAGGCGGACGCCTAGCGCGGTTGGCCTGAGCGAGATAGCACGCGTTATTTTCAAACGTTCCTATCCGCGCGCTACGGCCGCACTGCGGGCCTAGTCTACGAGCGATCCAATGCGCGGGCGGCGGGTGTATCAAACCAGTTCGGTCTTGTCGCTCGGCTTCAGCACGTGTTTCTATAATGGCGATTAACACTGAAATTTTTATAAGTGTGATTCAATCTAAACCAGCTATATGGCAAAGTAAACATCCACACAATTCTAATCGCACAGTAACAAGAAAATTATGGAATAAAATAAAAGAACAATTTCCTGGATACGAAGGTAAGTTTATCTCTTGCGTTCAACACCTCCCATCTGATCGGACTGTCTAGTAAAAATATTAAATCTTCATCCATGGTTTGCTACACCTGACACATGTCTTAACACTCGAGTAGCTCGCGACGCACTATGGCCATCCGCCCGCCTCGTAAGACGCGCCCGCCGCAGCCCCTAGTCACCGCTCATTCAGTATGGACGCACAATTATACAGATTAAAGTTGAAAGCCTTCCACCTTCCACAACGGAACCGATTCGCCACCGTGTTACGGATGCACATAAACACTCAGATGTAAGAAGGACTTTAAAAATCCTCGTTGATCTTAAAGCTCGAAGAACCATGTTCGGATTCGTTATTGAGGGCGACAGGGGGGAAGGACCGCGGCGTGGGAAACAACGGTTATGACAAGCTAACCGACCGCCGTCGGACTGAAGAAAAATCTATCGTACAAGCCACTCGTTAGCCATCTACCATAACCTAATGTATTGTATAAAGACTTCTTAATACTAGTTGTACACGCAATTATCAATAAAAAAAACATTCATTGTTCGAGTTCTATCCTCTATCCTTCAATGTATCCTATATATGGATTGTTGTGGGGTGCGAAGAAAACACCTTATCCGAAGGATGACTTTCATAATAAAATGAATTATATAATGTGGAGCGCGCGGGATGTCTGTGATGGCGAACTAATTAATATATGTTTAAAATTAGGGTTGATAGGGATCCGGATACGTCTATATTGTATACTCTTTTAACGGTTACAGATTCGGATATGAATTTATTTCGGATATGGTTTCGGTTAAGGATATGTTTTTAATTGACTTTTTAAGAAATAAAACCAAAAAACTTCTTTGCTCTCAGTTTTATTGAGCCAAATTAAAAATAAAACCAAATTAAAAAGTTAAAGTAAAGACAGTAAAGTTGCAATTATTCCCTAATAATTGCAGCTTTACCGTCGGACTTTTTGGCGGGAACTTGAGAAGTGAAGTTTGATTATATTAAAACATTGTGGTATAATGGTGATAAAATTGTGTATTAAACTTCAAAATGTTTTTCGTGCGTAGTGGTTGTGATAATCAAATAAAAGCGTGGGACTGCGTTTTTGTGTGATTTTTTTTTATGGACGAAAGCAACAAACGAGCATAGAGTCCACCTGATGGTAAGTGGATACTGTCGCCCATAGACATCCGCGATACATGCCAACATTAGTCCAGAATAACAAATGTTGGCACGACCCCAGATGCGCTGCCTATCTTTGGATATATAGGAATGGATTTGGAGAAAGGGTTGGGAAAATGGAAAGGGATAGGATGGAAATGGGCTCTGACACATCTCACTCACACTCACAACACGTACGTACATTATGGAAATATGGTAAAGTGGGAAATGCAGTACATTTCAAGGTAGTCTTCTGTGAGAGAGGGGTAACGTGGCCAGTTGACTGCGCCCAGCGGCTGTTGGATTGCAGCGTGCCCTCTCCCCCTCCCAACTTCCAAGGAGTCCTCTTCTGTCGGCAGTAAACCTACTATCACTTGACTGGGTGACTCCCGACTTACTTGGAAGGGACTCAATATTGACAGGATACAATTTAGACACACTACAGGATTACAGGCGCCATTGTCATATATGAAGCAAAAAACTTTACTCTTTAGCAGCCAGAACTTGTCAAAACTGGTGTCGTTTCAATTCCGCCCTTAGCGAATATAAATGGCAATGAATAAAATTATTTGTAAAAACATTCGAATCATTTATTTCGGATTCGGTTACCAACATTTTTTTAATTCGGATATCCGATTGATTCATAACATCCATATTTAATATGATGATTGTGGCTTAACAGTGATGATATATGTGCTTGCCCGTACGTACATGGGGATTGTCGTTATGATAGTTACCTGTGCTGCTCCCGCATGCGCCGCACCCACTGCCGCACGGCGCATAGCGCGCGCCGCGAGTCAGTGCATAACGCTGCGCTGCGCTCTTGCGCTGCTGTCAGCTCTTTTTGCAACTCCGCGGCTGAACGCTCTTTCTCCCTGCACACGAACAATAAAAATAACATTTATCAATTTACAATTTTTTTTGACAGAAAACAAGCTGAATTTAGATGTCAATACGATTTATATGTGACCCCGGCACCTGCACTAGGCTTTTTATATTGTACCCACATATGATATGTTACGTTTAAGCAAGGCGATAATATAAAATTAGCTTCACATTCGGAAAGACTGCGACCCACTATACTAACAATGTCCGTGAACATCGACGGTAAATCGAAAGGTTCAAATTTGTTAATTACTCGATTCCACGTCGACGACACTTTATATCCCATCTTCCCGATCGAAATACCCGCCTCTTCGTTCAACTCGTGACCATGGCTGGTGTAACCATGGCAACACACGGCTTTATCGAAATGAAGTGTAAAATGAATGAAATTTGGAGTGCATCGTATTTGCTCTGCCAAGTGAACAATTTGGAACACGTCGAGTCGCTCCGCGTCTCACAAAATCTCAATGTGTGTGCGTGCGTATATGCGGAACTATGTCTCTCCTCTGTGCGTGAGTGCTCTCAAAGAGGGTGAGTGGGTAAGCGTGTATATGAAAGGGTATGTATGTGTGAGGGTGTGTTTGTTGTGTATGTATGTGTTTGAGTTCAAATATTTTTTGAGAGGGAAGGTGTATAATGTAGCAATCCCCACAGCCAGTGGCCTCCGCTCATCTGGCCGAGATATCGTCCAATCACAGCACGATGCCGTAAAATATACCATGTACTTACTTGTTTCCAGATATACCAGAGCCCGTACATTGATAGGACAGTAATTTGTTTGTTTGTACTTATCGCATCAATTAAAATATACATTATTGAAATGTTTGTTTGGTCGCAAATTCGAAATGTGCCACGAAATTAAAACGGATCATGGGAAATCGATTAATTTTGACACTAACGCCCTCGATTTTTCGATTATTTTTTGGTGTTGCCGGTTAATCGACATTCGAATAAACAAACTGTCATCGATTAATTTAATTATTATTTTATGGTTTAATTAAATTAAACGGGCAGCAAAAAATACTAAATTAAGGAAATTTAGATCAACGAAGATAATTATTTTCGAATAAGTGCAATAAACAAATTTTAATTACCTACTAAAAATGTCAACACCTAACCCACCTTTAAATATGCTACCACTTTCAGTATTTCTGCTGCTTACTCACCTGTAGCAGATGTCCAGCTGTCGGCAGTGGTCTCTGGATCGCTCGAGAGCGGCCTCGAGCGCCCGTGAACGCATAGAGTTCTCCTCCAGCTGCTGCCGCCACGTCGACACCTGCTGCGTTAGGTGCGACACCTCGCCGCGCACCTTGCAATTCTGAACACCGACAATATATTCTCATTTATTTTATTTCAACCACAACTTCCGTACTCCTCAATTTTAAAGACAAGCACACGTCAACAGACAGACAGGGTGCAGTGTAAACTAGTCTTATTTCTCTTAGTATAAGTCTAATTAGTTTAGTCTGGTCTACTTCTCTTAAGTAAATTACTCTTACTATTTACTCTTGAATTTCCACTCTTTCAGCTGTGAAGTAGTTAAAACCCCGTGTGGTATCAACCGGCTTTAGAATAACATCACCCCATCTCTGCCCGTGGGTCGTGTCGTAGTGACTAAGGAATGACAAAGCGGCTACCACAATCCCTGAGGAACTACACCACCTCTAAAAGGTTGGACTCGCCAACCCACCGCCCGGCTATATCGTGCCGGTTTAAAGTAGGTAGGTATAACCATACCATCAGCTTATGTCTCTCCATTGCTGGATACAGGCCTCCCTCAAGGCTCCCCACTACACACAATCTTCCGTTCATCCCATCTAATCACTACCGTTAAACTTCTTCAAGTGTAAAGTCCACTTGGGCGGAGCGCGTTAGCACTGCGCTTCCCGGTACGTGACCTCCAATCGGGGACTCTTCTCCCCCTTCGGTTATCGATCTCTCCACTGCTGGATATAGGCCTCTCCCGCAGCTCGCCACCACATACGATCTTCGGCTCTTCTCATCCAACCACCGCTAATAATAAATAATTACTTGTGACCAATATATGTAGGTATTATTAATTGAATCTTCCGGGCTACTTGGCCGAGGTCTTCTGAAATCTCTTCTCTTTCTTCCAAGAGATTCATTCTTCTTCTGGACGAAAGAGAAGAGATTCCAGAAGACCTCGGCCAAGTAGCCCGGAAGATTCAATTATAATGGACACTGGCCGAGAAAGCCTACACTCCACTATAATATGTAGGTATTACTTATAGCAACAACAAAATTACTGTATTACCTCACTAATGATATGATTGGCCTTATTCAACTCCTCTTTTAGATCCTTAATCGTCAGTTCGTGAGTCTGACATTTCTCCTGTATTCGTTCCAGTTCCTCGCTCTTGTCTGTTAGCATGACTGAAAATGTGAAAACAAAACCATTTGACATGAAAAAGTGCACAAGTGACCGGAGCGAACGATTCTGTATCCCTCGCGCCATTATCCTGGCAGAATACTGCCTATACATAATCTATACATATAATAAAACCGTAGCAAAGCCGTGTGTACATTTTTTAAGAAAGTAACTGCAGTGTAGATCAGTGATACAGAGCCCAAAACAACAAATTTTGAAATTTTTATCTGCCTGTTAATTTTGTCTGTTGGCGCATCACGCCTAAACCACTGGATGGGTTTTAATGAAACTAGGCATAGTTGTAGCTTATGTGCCGGGTTAACATTTAGTGTAGGTAGGTATTATTTATCCAGACAGAGTACTTTAGAATAATTAGAGTACTTACCTACTATTAGTAGTTGAGAGTAATTTAGAGTACTATTTATAGAGTTCCGACAAGTTCACACGAACGAAGTCACTGGCATCGGCGATTTTTTTTTATGGACGTTGACCCCGGACGAGCATACAGTCCACTCGATGGTAAGTGGATACTGTCGCCCATAGACATCCGCGATACATGCCAACATTTGAAGGATTTGAAGAAAGTGTTGGGAAAATGGGGAGGGATAGGATAGGAATGGGCTCTGACACATCTCACTCACTACCGAAACACGTACGTACATCAGGGAAATAAGATAAAGTGGGAAATGCAGTACATTTCAAGGTAGTCTTCTGGGAGAGAGGGATAACGAGCGCGCCCAGCGGCTGTTGGATTGCAGCGTGCATTCTCCCCCTGCAATAAATTAAGTTATGCAATAAATGAGTTTAAGTATGAGTGCTGTGAATAGGATTTTGCAAGGTCAGCGGCGCGCCCGCTCACCCCCTGGTGTTGCAGGTGTCCATGGGCGGCGGTAACACTTAACATCACGTGGGACCGCTTGCTCGTCCGCCCACTAGTCCATATAAAAAAAAAAAAGTATGAGTATCATCTTATCTGCCTTCTCTCCTGTAAAAAGAGATGTACACACGTACCTTGATGTCCGTGTAACTGCTCTATGAGTGCTTCGCACGTCTCGCACTGTCCCTTCGATCGAGTGTCCAAAGCGTCCAGTTCTTGCCGAATGTCACTCAGCTGAAACAAACACAATATACAGAAATATTTCTGCGATCCTCTCAATCAATCGGTGTGCCGCGGCACACTAGTGTGCAGTCAGACGATACCAAGTGTGCTGCAGATGCAGGTGTAACCTGAATCGTTCAGCAGGAAGCCTTTAAATTCACAATGTCCACTTCCCAAAATGACCACGTTTAGCTTTTGTAGTGAAACATGTCGTTTTCCCACAATTACTTACCTTATGATACCACGATTCCTTATGATATCAACTAGTGCTATCAAAATAGTGTCCGTTAGAATGCGTGATCAATTGAATCGCCACATACTCACATTGTGCAAATAATGAATTTGTATTTGCCTCCGAGGGATGGATTTCGCTTACAAATGTTCTTTTGCGATTATAAACACTCTACCGACTCTACCGTACTGAAAACCAAAACAAATGAATCCAATAGACCGATCTTCATACCTCTTTGTCTTTCAATTTGATCTGTTCCTCGTATCGCTGTTTCATGTTCAGAGTCTCCGATAGTGTTGCCTCCAAGTCGCATACCTTCTGCCGAAGTTCACCGATTTCATTCTAAAAAATAAAGAAAGACATTAATTTATCACTACACTCTGTTATCTTATATTTTGTATATTATTATCTTGCTTACTTGTGCCGAATATTGCCTAGATATTGAGTCTAGATTATTAAGTACTAGCTTCTACCCGCGGCTTTTTTAACTAAGCAGTTGTTTTAACACCTGTAAAAACACCGACATGATATATTTCACGGATGAAAATCCATCCAGTAGTTTTACACTAATTCTATCAAAGGTCAGTTTTTATTTTCCTCTATAACTGAACTTCCTTGTGCCATATGAAGATAAGACATATACATGTTTACCTTCTGGATACTTAGCTACACATTAGTAAAAACCCAATCAAAACGCGTACAGTAGTTTCATCTCAAACAAACAGACAAACATATAGACAACAATAATATTTACTTAGATTTTCGCGATTACTATACATAGCAATTAAACAACTTTGAACGGTTTAAATCGCGTATATTTGACATTATTTATATCCCGACGTTTCGAACACTTTGCAGTCAGTCACCCCGTGACCACGTCCACTGCACCCTGATTCAAAGAAAATCTCTCTCTCTATGACATATCTATCTATAGGTACGTATAATAAAACGATAAATGTTGAGTTGACATGACATTGTTGAGTACATTGGTTTAATTTAACTAAAAAATTAATCAACCCAAAACAGTAGTTTTTAAAATTGTTGTCTATATAGCAATTAAACAACTTTGAACGGTTGGGGTGTAAGAGGCTCACCTACCATCTTTGGAGCCTAAGCCAACCTCACCTGCTTGTGGTGCATCCTGCTGTTAACTGATGAGGCAATGGCGTTCCCTTTTTGCGGTGGGAGGGTTACTCCGTCGGCATTGCTACCACCCTTCCGTCGGAGTCCGCCGCCATAATGATGCCTTATAAGCCGCGAGGCCCGCATCGTGTTCCGGCGGTGAGCGGAAGAAGCCGTCCCGAGAGAGGGATTGTTGCGTGTGGAAATGAGGACCGGCGGTTGCGGGGAATTACAGACGCGCATGGGCGTGACATGGTGGCGCGGGGATCAGGGAGACCCGGTGAAACGGTTGTCCGCTGACCGCCCGCGGGTTGTTGGGGGCCCGAACCCGGGGATCTTACTTTAATCTCCACCCCAGGAGGCTGCCCCGCCGTACGTGAAAAATCCCTTGGGGTAGCAGTTGTGCCGGAGGAGACCGGAGTGGAACCCGACTGCTGCCCCCGGGGGGGGGACCGGGGGCCCTTCCGTACCCCGCGCCAGCAAGTCACACAACCTTTGTGACCTGATTTTTTCTCCGCCCCGTGCTTTGTCCTTTGATCCACATGCGACCATTTCTCTCTCCGTCCCCCCTCTTCTTATTTTTCCTATTCACACTCACAATGGCCAGGAACAAGAAAATGTATAATGTGCACTCAGCGGCCCATCCTGTAAGTTCCACATTTAAAGTGGACTTTTGCAACATTAGAGGGATGCATAGTAACATCGACGCCGTCCACTACCACCTTGAGACGGCAAAGCCGGCCTTACTTTTCTTGACGGAGACACAGATTTCCTGCCCGGCCGATACATCATATCTTCATTACCCCGGTTACAAACTGGAGCACTGTTTTGTGCGACGTGCCGGGGTATGCATGTACGTCCGGGAGGATGTTTGTTGCCGCCGCCTCAGCCATTTTGAAGACGGGGACCTGTCGATTCTCTGGGCGCGTATTGACTACGGACGTTCCACTAAAGTCTACGCTTGCCTTTACAGGTCCCACAGCGGTGATACGGAGACGACTCGTTTTTTTGAGCGTCTACAAGAAACGACTGACAGAGTGCTCGAGCAGTTCCCTTGCGCGGAAGTGGTGATCCTTGGTGATTTCAACGCTCACCACGAAGAGTGGTTGGGATCCCGAACTACCGACCGCGCAGGGAGAGCAGCCTATAACTTTGCACTGGCCTATGGTTTCTCGCAGTTGGTGTCCTCACCTACGAGGATACCTGATATCGAGAGCCATACTCCCTCCTTACTGGACCTCCTGCTGACTACGCGGCCGAATGACTACAATGTTGTTGTTGATGCCCCGTTAGGATCATCCGACCATTGTATCATTCGAACTGCTGTGCCAGCCAAGCAATCCGTGCGGACCCATTCACAGGGAACGCGCAAAGTCTGGCACTACAAGTCAGCAGATTGGGATGGGTTGCGCGAATTTTACGCCTCTTATCCCTGGAGGCAGCTTTGTTTCTCGTCGGGAGATCCGGATACCTGTGCAGACTCCGTTACCGACGTGGTGTTGCGGGGCATGGAATGTTATATTCCTTGCACCGCGATACCGGTAGGCGGACGGAGCCGACCATGGTTCAATCAGTCCTGCAGAGAGGCCCGTCGTAATAAACGGGCCGCATACAGGGCCTGGGCCAGAGCACAGGTGTCCGAAGATCCGAATACCTCCGACTTGAGGAAGAAATTTAACGCTACCTTGAGGTGCAGTAAGAAGATCATTGTCAGAGCAAAGAATGAGCACATCCGCAGAATTGGCGACCGACTAGCTAGCTATCCTTCTGGAAGCCGGGCTTTCTGGTCGCTCGCTAAGGCTACTGAAGGTAACTTCTGTCAGTCGTCACTCCCTCCACTGCGGAAACTCGATGAGTCACTGGCCCATGGGGCGAAGGAGAAAGCCGATCTCTTGGGCTATCTCTTTGCCTCAAACTCGACACTGGACGATAGAGGTGCCTCACCACAGTCTATCTCAAGGTGCACAAGCTCCATGCCGGAAATCTGTTTCACACAGCGTGAAGTCCGGCGAGCTCTAGCATCTCTTGATGTCCGAAAATCGAGTGGGCCTGATGGTATTCCTGCAGTGGTGCTTAAATTTTGCGCTCCCGAGTTGTCCCCGGTGCTTACGCGACTCTTTAGGCTCTCATACTCTACAAAAAGCTTCCCGTCAACATGGAAGGTAGCTCATGTTCACCCTTTACCGAAAAAGGGTGACCGCACAGACCCGGCCAACTACAGGCCAATAGCGATCACCTCCCTCCTCTTCAAGGTGATGGAGCGTGTCATAAACACACAGCTCCTTCGGTACCTAGAGGATCACCAGCTGATTAGCGACCGTCAATATGGATTTCGCCATAATCGCTCCGCTGGTGATCTTTTAGCGTATTTAACACACCGCTGGGCTGACGCCATTGAGAGTAGAGGCGAGGCTCTGGCTGTAGGCCTAGACATTGCGAAAGCTTTTGACCGGGTATGGCACAAATCGCTGCTTTCCAAGTTACCATCTTTCGGGATACCCGAGGGATTATGCGAATGGGTTGCCAGTTTCCTGACTGGACGGAGCATCAGAGTCGTTATCGATGGTAGCTGCTCCGACACCATGTCTATTAACGCTGGCGTCCCGCAAGGCTCCGTGCTGTCTCCAACTCTGTTCCTTCTGCATATCAACGACCTGTTGCAAATTGGTGACATACGTTGCTATGCAGATGACAGTACTGGAGACGCCTTGTACAAGGGCCGCGCCAACATCCCTCGGGCCGAAGTGGAAGAGAGTCGCGCCAGGCTTATGTCTGAAATCGAAGACTCTTTAGATCTAGTCTCGATTTGGGGTTCTCTAAACCTAGTGGATTTCAACCCCAGTAAGACGCAAGTCTGTGCATTCACCGCTAAAAAAACCCCTTTTGTTGTAGCACCTCGCTTTCAGAGCATACCTCTTAAGATCTTGGAGAGTATCGGGATCCTTGGTATCGACATCTCCAGCAAAGTCGAATTCAGGGGTCATCTGGAAAATAAGGCCAAAATGGCCTCCAAAAAGCTCGGTGTGCTGAACAGAGCGAAGCGGTGCTTCAAACCTGGGCAACTCCTTATGCTTTACAAAGCTCAGGTGAGGCCCCATATGGAGTACTGCTCTCATCTCTGGGCCGGCGCACCGAAATACCAATTGGACCCATTTGACTCCATCCAACGACGTGCTGTTCGTATTGTCGACGATCCCACTCTCACGGGCGGTTTAGAATCCCTCAGCATTCGGAGAGACGTTGCGTCTCTCTGTGTGTTCTACCGCCTGTACAATGGGGAATGCTCTGAAGAATTGTTTAATATAATTCCCACCTCGGGTTTCTACAACCGCACCTCCCGTCACAGAAGTGCGGTCCATCCGCATTTCCTCGATACGGAGGTGTCGCGCACCGTTCGGTCCAAAAATTATTTTATACCGCGAACCCGTAGGTTGTGGAACGAACTGCCTCAAGAGGTCTTTCCATTGAGCTACGATATGGGGTTCTTCAAGAGAGCTGTGAATAGGATTTTGCAAGGTCGGCGGCGCACCCGCATACCCCCTGGTGTTGCAGGTGCTCATGGGCGGCGGTAACACTTATCACCACGTGGGACCGCTTGCTCGTCCGCCCACTGGTCTATAAAAAAAAAAAAAAAAAAACTTTCATAGGAATTTTATATACCCTAATGTTTAATTTACCTGTATTCTATTTGTCTTCAGCACAATTTAAAATAAAAATAAAAGTGCATTTACAAATTATCAGTTTAAATGCGATTCAGCAACGCACCATTTAACTACTATTAAATGGGAATAAACTATTTGACCTGTGAATTATTATTTGCTAAGTGTTATAAATCAGCTTAATAAATATTTAACTGACTTAATAATATTCCACCAGTATTGAAATTATTCTATTAACAAAATTTTATTACCACTTTATCACGATTTAATCGATTTGACTGACATTGGAACAACTAAATAAACTGCCTTGATTATTTGAATATCTAATATAATTATAATTTAATTATTGTACCGAACAAATAATTGATTGATCGGACGCATTTTTATTTGATTCGTCATAAAAACAATTCGACTATGTTAATAATTTCCAAAAAAATACTTGTTTTTTTCCATGGTATTTTGAAAATACCAACAAAATTTAGTTGACATGGGCAGGGCTCAGGCCGCGAACAATCAATCTGAACAATGCGAACAACAAACAAACAGTCATTGTGATTTGCGTGCATCATTTTCATATGATTTCCGTAAACATAATTGCATTTTTTTTTTTCATTTTTCTATTCACCTTTGATTTATTTGGCGCTACCAACTTTGTCTCAATGCCAGGGTACAAGCTCAAGTGAATGTACAGTTTTCGTATTTTCAATCCGATAGCGACATAAACCAAAATACAGCAAATAAAAGGAATACTTAACAAGGTTTTCAGACATTTTTCGGTTAAATATTTAATCATAAAAACACCGATCAAAAGTATAAATATGTTAGAGAATGATTGATCAGTGATCAGGTATTATGTGCAGTTCAAGGTATATCTATCAAAAGTAGGTATTTTAAGCCCTAATAATGTATTTTTTGTTAATCGTTTTACTTTAGAGCAATTCATAATAAAAATAAGATCTGAAATCGCTTATCAATTATTCATTTTCGCTTATCAATCTAGGTCGAAATTCAAAATACTGATCATTTTTCACCCTTATTAAATTGGCTACTTATTGTAATGTATGAGTAATTTTCGGATAATTTTCCTTTGAAAATAAATCGATAAATTTGGTAATTATTTCACAGTTTTTTTATCAAAACTTCTATGCAAATCCCTAAATTTTCATTCACTAATCGCTGGTGACGAGCATAAATGTTTGCTATTTACAAATGTTTGTGTGAAGTATACTCACTTTCATGGCTTCGTTTTCTGTTTTCAACTTTCCAGTTTTCTCTTCAAGGCCGCAGAGACAACAGTCGCCCTGCAAACAAACGCTATCATTTTTTAATCATTGATAGTATCTATATATAATAAAAATAAAAATGTAACTGATCGCTGTCTGTACATGAAAGATATATGAGAAAAACTATTATTGGGGACCTTTATCAACGCAATAGAACCCAAAACAATGATTGTTAGAATTTTTGTCTGTTTATCTGTGCGTTTGTGCGCGCCAATCTTAGAAACGGCTTAACCGATTATGGTTCGGTTTTCACTAATGTAGGTACCATAGGTACTGTGGTAAGCTTCACTTAAAATTTAGTGTTTGTTTTATTTCAATCAGTTCATAAATAAAAGAGTTATATCAATTTAAAGACGGTGTTTATAAACTAAAGTCCACGCGGACGAAGTCGCGGGCAACAGCTAGTAGTATATTATTTTTGTTCACGCACACTTGTTGTTATGTTATTACGAAGTGTTTCCTGTATTTTATGTGTCGTGTTGTGCTTAACATTTTTTTTTTCTTTAATCACACAGCCCACCTAATAGCAGGTATAGACAACAAAATAATCTCCAATAAGTTCTAATATCCAATAAATATTTTATCCATTTATTTGCAAGTTACCACCTTTATCAAAACTCTCAGCAACTGTTGCAACTTTGTCAAACTCGGACATTACAGGCGCATATTCACCGAGACAAAACGAGACAAAGATGTCCGTATCGGAAAACCTTTAACGGCACATCCATCCATGTTAGCTTATAACGTCCTGCTGCAGGACACAGACCTCGTCTGATAAATCACTAAGGGATTTCGGGCCATAATTCACTACGCGAGCTCAGTGCACATTGGTCCAGATTTTTTTTAATTCTCGAGTAATTTAAGTTTCTGCACAATGTTATTCTTCACCGCCGAGTTATGGTTAGAATCGTTACACGATTAAATCGCATCATACAAACGAACCCTTCACAGTGGCGTGTATAAGTTATATAATGAAACGAGCAGGTTCCACTAGATGTGGGTTTAATGTCACTTGGTTAAAGGAATAGAGGACACAAAACGAACCCAGAAAACTATGTGGACGGCGCGCGCAAGGGGCGGCGCGCATGCTCTAGCGTTGACAGACGGTTTTCAACTAGATGGTTCGAAGAATTTACTGGAGAAGCCGCCGCGGAGGGCGCCGCGTACGCTGCGGGCGGGGGGCGGTAGGAACCGTTGAAGTGAGGGGCACTACACGTGCAGGTGTACTGGTTTAGAAAGTAACTCTACAGTAGTGGTGGGTAATCAAGACTATTCGGAGTAGTTTAACTCACCTAATCCTACTCCGCCTGCGGATCCAACTCCTCTTAGTAACTCCTTAACTCTTTTACGTAATCACTATCGATGCTAGTGCTGGGTAATCAAACACAAGGAAAAAAAGAAGCTCTATGGAACAATTAATCAATTTAACTCTTGATACACCTATCCTAAAAAAAAAGGTCGCGCCATCGAGGAGTAATCTCCGACGATCGGAGTAGTAAGGAGTAAATGGAACAATTATGGGATTTCACTCTTGATACACCTATCCCAAAAAAAAAACAGGTCGCGCCATCGAGGAGTAATCTCCGACGATCGGAGTAGTAAGGAGTAAATGAAACAATTAAGGGATTTCATTCTTGATACACCTATCCTAAAAAAAAAAAGGTCGCGCCACAATCCAACCAAAAACAAAACGTCAAAAGAATAAGTAAGTCCTCGGAGTTAAATAACTCCTCGGACTTAGTAACAGTTCGGTGGAGTAACTAAAGGTTTCTAGTCCGCTCGCGGATTCAACTCTTTTAATTCATTAACTCCGGAGTTACCCATCGCTACTATACAGCAGTGACAGTACGCAAGCCAAGAGGAATAACAACAGTAATAATTGCTTAGAGGCTTAGAGGTCCACTGCTGGATACAAGCCTCTTCCAAGGCTCGGGACCACACGCAATCATACGCTCTGTACGTGATCTCCAGTCGAGAACTCGTCTATTACATCGACTGACGGCGGGGTCGTGTTAATGCTTGACGGGCTGTAGCCCAAGGCCCCGCAGTCTGACGTTTGGAGGTGTTGAAAAAGTTTCCCCCCTTAAAAGGGCCTCGAGGGCAACCATAGCCAAGGCCTTATTCGCCCTTAATCCGCCTCTGACTATCGGTCCTGTACAAAACCTACTTTGAGCAACTGCATGAGCTGCATCAGCTGCTGCATGATGTCCTGCAGATCATCGCCCAGCCCCACGGACACAGTCTCTTCCCACATACCCTGCCGAAATCACAACAACATCACATATTTATTAATATTTAATATATGTATTAACATGCATACAACATATCCGTATAAACTTGATAGTTATTCATAATAGCAATGAAAATATTTCTATGAAGAGTTTCCATAGTTTAATAGTTGTGATATTATCTGAGATGAAAGACCTTATTGTCGGTTTTAGTTTCTCGAATATTAGCGAAACTTTAAAAACTAGCGAATCTTATAAACAATTTTTCCCCACTGGGACACGCAAAAGAGAAATTATTTTATGACGATTATCTTATTTATTTATTAGTACTCATTTATTTATTAGTTACTCAATTATTAGTAGAGTAAAACAAACAAACCGGTTAGTGCACGCAGTAAATATGCAAACATTTTCATTTTTGAATATGCAATAATTCATAGCATACGCAAGTGAACTTGAGTTAACTGTTAATAGTTAGGTAACTACGAAAACCAATAGTTACAAAAAAATTATGAGCTACAATTGTTTTTTTTTTTTGTATTTTAGTGTATTTCAATATTTTAAGTATCGAGTTGTACACAGTCGGGATATTTGTTTACTGAATTGATATATCTTAAAAATTTGATTCTAACATCTAACGCATATTTATTTATCAATATAATAATCTTTTCTTTTTTATTCTCAGTTTCTTAGTTACTATTTACAATGTTGATATATATATTTTTTTATAGAAATTAGGCGGCAGACGAGCATACAGTCCACTTGATGGTAAGTGGATATTGTCGTCTATAGACATCCACGAAACATGCCAACATTAGTCCAGAATGACAAAAGTTGGCACGCCCCCGGATGCGCTGCCTACATTTGCAGATTAAGGAATGCATTGGGAAAATGGGGAGGGATAGGATGGGATTGGAATGGGCTCTATTGGGGATATACGATAAGGTAGGAAATGCAGTACATTTCCAGGTAGTCTTCTGTGAGAGAGGGGTAACGTTGCCAGTCGAGTGCGCCCAGCAGCTGTGGGAATGCAGCGTACATTCTTCCCCTACCAAATATTAATGTCCTGATAATATTTAATGTACGCAAAATTAACATTATGGTTTTTTATTATAACTATAACTTGAAACAACAATTAAAAATCGAAAATATTAACCAAAGTCAATAAGTAGGTATAAGGTCTCAGGTAACATCACAAGATATTAACTTGAGTTAGTTTTAGTTTTGCAAAACTTTCATTTATGTCCTTACGTAAAACCAGCATGCAGATATAAAACATTTATCTTCTTACGTAAAACCAGCATGCAGATATAAAACATTTATCTTCTTACGTAAAACCAGCATGCAGATATAAAACATTTATCTTCTTACGTAAAACCAGCATGCAGATATAAAACATTTATCCTCTTACGTAAAACCAGCATGCAGATATAAAACATTTATCTTCTTACGTAAAACCAGCATGGAGATATAAAACATTTATCTTCTTACGTAAAACCAGCATGCAGATATAAAACATTTATCTTCTTACGTAAAACCAGCATGCAGATATAAAACATTTATCTTCTTACGTAAAACCAGCATGCAGATATAAAACATTTATCTTCTTACGTAAAACCAGCATGCAAATATAAAACATTTATCTTCTTACGTAAAACCAGCATTCAGATATAAAACATTTATCTTCTTACGTAAAACCAGCATTCAGATATAAAACATAAGTTGCCTATAATTAGTATGAACACACCACACTATTCAGTTTGTTAGTTGCAATTGTAATACCGAGTCGTTGTTTGAGTTGTTCAAAAAATTCGATATTTCCATCTTCAGGTTCTCCACGTCTATTGCGATATCCTGAAATAATATTTCCTATTAACAATAACATAACATAACCTAATAACAATGTGAATATTTAAATTGATAGATTGTGAATATTAAAATATTTAGAAATATTTTCTATTTAGTTATATTCTACATAAAACAATTCTGCGTTACTAAAAAGAAAAGACAGTATGGTCCGGTTATCACAGGAAGAGCGCGGACAGTAGTGCTGGCTTTACCTATGGTGCAGGGTGTACGGCGCACACGGGCGCAGGGTCTTAGGGGCGCTCTCAAAGACCCTGCGCCCGTGTTCGCGCGCCTACTAGAGGGCGCCAGGGTATTGATTGCACCCGGGCGCTATATTTAATTCATTTTATGTAAATACTGTTTCTTTCTTAAGTCCTAAAGTTATAACAACACACAATAAAATAGAAAAAATGATTCATAAGGGACTGTCGAGTTGTAAAATTATTTTACCATTGTTATAGATTTATTTTAAGATTTATATCAGCTGTCGGAGCTGTTCCTATAGTAACCGGTCCATAGTAACATTCTCATTGAAAGTATAAGACGTAACATTACAAATTAAAAATAAACAATCATTATTCTATTTTGTTTCATCCAATAGTTCTAGCTCCCAGCTTGATTTTAAATCAATGAAAATGTTACCAAATTTTGTTGCATTTTTCTCGAATGATTTCAAAATGCACTTGTGCCTTTCTTTGTAAGCAGGCCGGAATTATTATCAAATACAATATATTCTAAGGGACAATTTTAACTTAAAGAGTGATGGCGAAGCGACCAATTCGATGACAATTTGAACTCAACCCTGCTTGACTCAGCTCGGCGCGCATATACTAGACCATCTTTTCTCAACCTTTTTAGTGTCGCGAACCCCTAAAAGGGCAAAAAATAAAGTTAGTAACCTCACGATCCCTTTACTAATAATAATAATAAAAATCCCAGTTATGTAGTTTACAGTTCGACATTTATTAGTAATCATTAATTTATTAATAAAAGATATTTTCGTACAACCAACTGCAACCTACCGTAGGTGTGATCGCGGCCCCAGATTGAGAAACTATGTACTAGACATTTGGAACCGTATATTCTTCTTCTTCTTCTTCTTCTCAGCCCTTGGACGTCCACTGCTGGACATAGGCCTCCCCCATTGTCCGCCATTTAGACCGTATATTAAGAATATTAAATTATCATCAAATTGGTCGCCATCACTTTGTAGATAGAAACTGACTCACCACTAAACGCTACCTACATCTGAATACGAATCTGAATGCACAATGGATTATCTATAAAACCCTACAGATTACAGTAATATTCACTACGAGCAAAATAATAAAATAACAATAAATATGTGTTCGTCACTGAGATAACCTGACATTGTTCCAGTGACCACTTCTGCGTGTTGATCACGTTTTGCAGTCTCCCCACGTGGTCAGTTCTCTCTTTGTCCGTCAATCTTACGTCCAAATATGATTTGCGGAGCATTTCAACCAATTCCTCTTGCTGTGCGGTCTACAAACATAAAGTATGTATTATTAAGTATAAAATTATTCAATAAGTATAATTTAAATCAACTTCAACTTCATTGCAAATTAATTAATATCTATATTGTGCAACGGTTTGGTGTTCCAAAATAAGATATAATTTCGTCATAGAAAATTTATAAAAACCGACTGTATTGTATGTTGTTACTGTTATTATATATTTACCTAATTAAATTTAAAACTTCAATTAAAAAAGGATATTTTTATAGACTTGCGTATGTGTGCGTGCCGTATCCGCACGCACAACTACGACGAATTGACGAATCGGAGCGTCTATGAAACCCCGTGGGATTCTCGTATCGGAGCGACTATGGAACTCAACATTTTATGTAATTGACGAATCGGAGGGCCTATGGAACCCAGTGACATTCTATGTAATTGACGAATCGGAGGGCCTATGGAACCCAGTGACATTTTATGTAATTGACGAATCGAATCGGAGCGCCTATGGAACCCAGTGATATTCTATGCAATTGACGAATCGGAGGGTCTATTGAACCCAGTGACATTCTATGTAATTGACGAATCGGAGCGCCTATGGAACCCAGTGACATTCTATGTAATTGAAGAATCGGAGCGCCTATGGAACCCAGTGACATTCTATGTAATTGACGAATCGGAGCGCCTATGTAACCCAGTGACATTCTATGTAATTGACGAATCGGAGGGCCTATGGAACCCAGTGACATTCTATGTAATTGACGAATCGGAGGGCCTATGGAACCCAGTGACATTCTATGTAATTGACGAATCGGAGGGCCTATGGAACCCAGTGACATTCTATGTAATTGACGAATCGGAGGGCCTATGGAACCCAGTGACATTCTATGTAATTGACGAATCGGAGGGCCTATGGAACCCAGTGACATTCTATGTAATTGACGAATCGGAGCGCCTATGGAACCCAGTGACATTCTATGTAGTTGACGAATCGGAGCGTCTATGAAACCCCGTGGGATTCTCGAATCGGAGCGACTATGGAACTCAACATTCTATGTATCTGATGAATCGGAGCGCCTATGGAACCCAGTGACATTCTATGTAATTGGCGAATCGGAGCGACTATGAAATCCAGTGAATCTATGCAGTTATGCATATGGATACAACATGTTTGTGTGCGAGCCGTGACTGTTATCCCATATAAAATAACCGGATCTTTTAATATAATTATAGCTTAAAACAAACTTTGAAAAAAAAAAAAATACTAGTTTAACAAGTCAAACTAATTAGACGCTCGTTCAATATTAGATACATATTTGATTTTTTTTAATAAGGATATTTTTTTGAAGAGATTCAAACGAAATTCGGGATTAAAATATATGCTAGTATTTCCTATAAGATAATGATAATAATGTATTTATAATTATAAAATTTGACAGTTATTAGGTATCTAAAATGTCTAAATGTCATCAGACAGTATGTTGTGATATGAAAATATCCTTTAAAATGGAACAAATAAGGTAATTTATCCAATGTACTTACCTCATAGAAGCATTCCCTATACAGTTCTTCTATAACAGACAAATTACTCTGCAGTGTACCCACGATGATCTTCAAGTTTTCCACTTCCTACAATTATATTTTTAATGGCCATAACAAATAATTAGATTAACTGTAACACAATTAAGCATCAGAACGCAAGACTGTTTGAGTTTTCATCCAAAGCATATCATAAATAATTATACCTATGTAGCTTATAGTATTGCATTACAAGGTCGAAACAAAATAAATCCCAGCATTTGCTATGAAAATCACCAGATGACCATACGGTGGCTTCAATTCCAGTAATGTAATTATCCCGCAGCGCAATATTTTAGACGGATACCTGTGAATTTTATTATAAAATTCGCAGTACGGAGATTTTCGTGTTAAAATAATAATTAATAAAACCACGTAAATCTATAATTCAAGCCACGATGTTTAGCGACTTTTGTTTAATTACGAAAAACCGGTAATTCTAAATCTGTCAGTCAGTTCAAAAATGTGTACTTTTATAGCTTCGATGATATTAGGGTCTTACCTATGAAATTGCCGTTTGTTCATAGTGGCCACTTTGATATTAGTTATCTTGCGTTTGTCTTGGAATTACAAATACAAATTAATTCTTCATCAAGAAAGCTGTGAATAGGATTTTGCAAGATCGGCGGCGCGCTCGCATACCCCCTGGTGTAGCAGGTGTCCATGGGCGGCGGTAACACTTACCATCACGTGGGACCGCTTGCTCGTTCGCCCACTTTTTATATAAAAAAAATCACATTAAAGTTATGACATTCTTTTTCAAAATCAGTTATCCATTTGTTTGCCGCCAGACGACTTTCGCTTAGACATCGTTGTTTGTGACCATGGAAAAGATAAAAAAATAATATCTGTATTTTTCCATATAAAATGGCAATTTCATAGGTAAGGACCTAATATTAAGAAATAAATACAGAGTACATACTTGAGTGCTCGTCATAACGGAGACATCCGTCTTCTCAAATCGACGACCGTCTACAATTTTCCGTAGAGACTGCAACTGGAAATAAGAAATTGAATTGTTGGCGGAGTTAAGGAATAACTTCAGAAAAGTGGCAGCTTTACGGGCGCAAGATCAACGCGGCTATACCTACTATGTTTAGCCACTTCAACGATACTTCTTCGTATCACAATCTCCTTATGTTGTAAAAATATAGTATATCGAAGTTTAGTATCATTTTTGACCGACCGATTGGCGCAGTTGGTAGTGACCCTGGTTGCTGCGCAAAAAGGTCCCCCCGGGTTCGTTTCCCGGTCGGACATATATTTGATTAAAAAGAAGACAAATATATGTTCGGGTCTGGGTGGTGTGTTCGTGTTTGTCTTTGTATGTGTATCTGGACCCACGACACATGGAATCCTAGTGTGGGCCATTGAGTGTGGCGTTATTTATTTATTTAACTTGGAACAAAGTATGATAAATGTCGTACTTGACACGATTCATAAACTGAAGCTCGCAAGGGTCAGTTGAATCTCTTTCTACCAAGAAACTATCAAATTGCGTTTATTTTTACTGTATGTATTCAAACGTGTCTTTTTACTCTTTACCTCTTGTATATACCTCTCAATGAGGCACTTCTACCTCTTGAGCCTTCTAGATGATTCTTTGCCACCTAGAAACTCTACCTCTGTAGCAGTGTCCCATCGTGTCATCAAGTCGCTTGATGTACCTAATTGTTTTTGTTAATATTCTGCGGATGAGTTGCCTCGTTAATTCAAAGCGTTCTCTCTTTTGTGTTTCATGATATAATATAATAAGTATGACGTGATATGTTGTTGTTTAATGTCAATGTTATATACAGTAATACCCCGAACATACGCGATAGATGGGACTGAGCGATAACCGCGTAAGTCGAATTCGCGGAAGTCGGGGTATAATTTCGCATACATATAAATATGTACATAATACAAAATAAATTGTAGCTATGCGTTGATTCCGCGCGACAAGTCCGAACATGTACATCAGGGGTGCTCAAACTTGAACTGCTGGCGATCTACCTCAATATTGTTAGACTACGATCGATCGACTCTGAGAGGCTGCAAGTATGTGTGATGCAGGATTGTCGTCTAGGTAGGGTGTATCGTGGCATAGATATTAGTTTTCCGCACAATATGCATTTTTTTAGTCTAGATAAGTCGGTCGATCGCGATCGACCGTTTGAGCACCCCTGATGTACATTAACTGAGCAATAGTGTGGGGACAGTAAGTCTATAATCGATAATCGAGAGTTGTGTGACGCTCAAACAAAAGACGAATCGACGAGATTTGAAAATCGCGAAACTCCGGGTTCGCGTAAGTCGTGGTAGCGTAAGTCGAGGTATTACTGTACTTACCTAAGATGTTATATACGTCTTTCGGCCGCTCTAGCACCTGCCCCAACACCTTGTATTGTGTTGTGTGGATTACGTGACTGGGTATAATGTATGTTGGTCGATCCCGGTCGTATAAAGTTATATTTAAAAAAAATCGAAACATCTGTTCAATGTCTGAGTAGCTTGTTTCACTTTGTGACCCATAATGACCTTATAATGCAGTCCATTACCTTAAATAAATAATAAATACCTCGAGTGCCTTCCGGTCTAACTCCTGCCGCATCTTGGCGGCGCGTAAGGTGAGCGATGCGATGCGCTGCTCCGCCACTTCTAAACTTTCACACTGCACGCGTACTGTCTCCTCTTTGTTTTGAAGCTGGAAACGGGAATTCTTCAGAGGTGGTAGACGATTAAGTAAGTAGTGTTTTTTCCTATCTCAAAACTTAGTCTTTTTATTTATAATAAAATGGACGAATAATATCAACGTCACAATGCAAGAACTAGTAGGGATACTAACCTTCCATTCTAATCACGAGCGCGAATTCGATTCATAATCTACTACAGTGGCGTTTGATGGAAATTACCCATGCCTCAGATTTTTTATATTCTCAGACATGTCTGTTCCTTCACAATGTTTTCTTTAACCATCGGGCTAAGTGATAATAGAAAAAAATGTTCTGAGGTCGAGTTCTGAGGCCGGTTCGAACTCACAATCTCAAGAATGTGAATTGAGAATAGATACTCCTAGGCTAAAACCGCTCTTAATGAACGGATGAATAACAGCCAAGTGATTCACTAAAAAATAGAGTAAACTATTTATCAATATGGGTGACAATTTAGTCGATAAACATGAAGCAGACCAGCAGACGGCTTACCAATCTGTCTTGACTAGATGGAAAATTTTCAGAAACTTCTATTTATTAAATAAGTTAGATTAATTTTTATATTAAAGAATATACATAAGAAAAAACGCTATGAAATTAATTACAACGAATGACATTATATGAGAATTTATGAAAGCTATTCCTATAATGTCTACTTCAAGAAAAACTAAGATGTATTCATAACAGAATGACTCACAATTTCCAACGTGGCCATCAATTTGTTGTGATAATACTGCGCACGCGCCGCTGGATCGCTCGGCCCGCTGTCTGACGTGGCGAAACTCTCCTCAGGAAAATTAAAAAAAACGGTTAATAGTTTATCCACATAAAATGAATAATAACGTTAAGGGACTTTCTCACCACTTTCTGATTAAGTAATTGTTAACAATCTGTTAAACAAATTATCTGCCAATTAAATCTAGCTTATACTCACTATCTGACTTTCTGATACCTTCTGATAAAGTATCAGGAGGTGGTGAGATCCTAAGTGCCTACATAATTATAATTTATAAGTGTAATTTATACCTGTGAATATTTTCAAGCTTAAACCGTCCGTAACATATTAAAAACAAAACAAATACAATTTTGAAATACCGTTTTCATTTTTTTTAATTCCAAGTAAACATCGGTCTTAAAATCTAATCTTTTTAGTGGCATTTCACTCTATAGAAATTTTAGGGAGAAAATAAAGTTAAAAAAAATGAGAAAAATATGTCGCCGACAGATTTTTTTTAATTTTTTTTTTATTTGCGAAGGCGGCATACGAGCATACAGTGCACCTAATGGTAAGTGGATACTGTCGCCCATAGATATCCGCGATACATGCCAACATTAGTCCAAAATGACAAACGTTGGCACGCCCCCGGATGCGCTGCCTACCTTTGGAGATTTAGGAATGGATTTGGAGGAAGGGTTGAGAAAATGGGGAGGAATAGGATGAAAATGGGCTCTGGCACATCTCACTCACTACCGAAACACGTACGTACGAGTACATAAGGGTACATTGTGAGTTAACGCCTTTACAGCTATCTTTTTGTGTTAGCATTAGCTATTGCAAAGATTACCCGACTATTTTCACATTAGGCTAATACTTTGACGGCGGTAGGTACGTCATACCACAAATTAATTTCAAAATATTTATTTCATACAATCTATGTAAACAATTTCTTTAGACGCCTCAGACGATAGCAAGCGCGTACTCATTGAGTTTGTAAAGAATGTCACGGTGCATCAGTCAGTGCCCATGGATTACCTTTGCCGTGGGCAGTTCGTGGTCACTAATGTAGTTTCAACTGAAAATCAGCATTGCAGTTGTGGCTATGACTTGTTAAGCTGATTGATACCGATCGACACATGAATGTTTCTACTTTTATAGTATTTGTAGTTGCCAATAAAATGTTGTTGTTGTCAACCGCTCACTAACAGAACGTATCGATAAAATATGTGAATCGGCTCATATAGTTTTCTTGCTCATATTAGGTCGTTAATTCTTATCCAATATGTAAATATAACCTTAATACTTTCACCATAATTATTTAACCCGAATACGTCTAAATAATTCCGTTCAAAAATAAGAAATTTCTATAAACATTGCTGTAATTAAGTGTTCTTGCCCGAACTTCAACTTAGGCGCCCTCTATACTTAATGTGGGTGTAAATCAAACAACTATGACTGATTCAATTTGTAATCAAAAGTACCCTGAGGCCGTCTCTCGCACCCCCTTATAGGGAGGCGGAGGAAACAATTCCGGGATTTCTCCCTTAATGTGGTTTCGCCTCTGTCCGTTAATACGGACAGGTCCTTGGGGTGACCCTATTGGGTCTTTGGTAGTTTATCCTTGATAAGGATTATTTGAGGCTTCGTTGCTAGCTCCCGCCCCTTTTTTTGGGCGGCGGTGTCTTAAGAAGCCCCGACGTTTGACTCGTCCGCAGGCGTGATCAGGTCGCGTGGGAAGGCCTTGCCATCGGGCGGCCGCGCGTGCAGCGGCGCCAGCCCTCTGATGTGAGCGAGGCGCGATGCATCAGCGCGGGCGAACATAGTTGTGGCAAGGCGGCCGATGAATTCAGTCAGGCTCTCCATGTGTAGGTCCCTCTGGATCGTGGCGTTCCTCACGCAGTCTGGGGCACCGACGATGGTATGCAGGGCAAGGGATTGCTGCGCTTGCAGGGCTTGTCTGTTGGTTTTCTGCACCAGGGCGTACCATGCCGGTGCAGCATAAGTGAGGCGGGGTCTCAGGTATGTTTTGTAGACCCCGAGCTTTACATGTAGAGGGAGTCGTGAGGAGAGCACTGGGCGGAGATGGTACCGCGCGACTCTTTGCGAGGCGATCGTCTTCTGTACGTGGGGCTTCATAGTGAGGGAGCGGTCGATGGTCACGCCCAGGTATTTCACTGTGGGCGACCAGCCGACGTCCTCTCCGTGGAGGCGTAGCAGTGGCGGAAGACGCGATTTACCGGTGATGATGGCCTGCGTTTTCCCAATGTTCATGGAGAGACGCCATTTGGCTAACCATGGCGGGAGGGTATCGAGCGCGCGCTGCATTTTTCGTGCGGCGTGGGCGGCTTTAAAAGAACTGGTATAGTACGCCGCGTCATCGGCGTACAGGGCTAGTGACACCCCCTCCACCATGGGGATGTCGTCTGTGAACCAGGAATAGCAGGCTGGCGAGAGGCAGCTGCCCTGGGGAACACCGGCCTCCAGAGAATCAAAAGTAAAAATTGCCCAACTTGCTCATACATTCCGACGCTAACCAACGACAGCATGTTCCCGCAAGGTACAGCGACATCTACCGTGGAATGGTAGTACTAAATTAACTTAATGCGCCTCGAACAGAGAGACATACACTGAATTAATAGTATGAGACTGATTGATGATATTGTATGGTAAAACTAAGCTAAGAGGCCAACCATAAATTACGTCACACGAATTTCATGATTTTTGAACTTACGTCACCCCATCCTTGTCACGGGTGGTCACATTTGTGTGACCTCCCCCCCGTCCTTGTCACGGGTGGTCACATTTGTGTGACCTCCCCCCGTCCTTGTCACGGGTGGTCACATTTGTGTGAGCTCCCCCCCCCGCCCCTGGTGTGACGTCACATATTTTGCAATTTTAAATTTAGAAATTATTAAATTAAAACAGCACTTCCAAAATTATAAGCTCGTCCCCCCCCCCCCCCTTGTCACACGATGTCACACTTGGTTGACCCCCTCCCTCCCCCTTAACGTGTGACGTTATTTATGGATGACCCCTAACTGTAGTGTTGAGTATAAGTAGATGCCTAAACGTATTATTTAATAAATAAATGGTATGTCATCATCACCGTCCGTCGTCACCGTCACTAATCCTTTTTACGTCCACGCTTTAATCTGTGTATGGCCTTAAAACGCCACGCTGACCAAGCGGGTTAACGAGTTTCAAATGTGTCTTTATGGTGCACAAATCGCTTATTTGAACACAAACATTATTACCAAATAGTAAAACTTACTTTAGTAAAATCACTATTATCCGAATCGACACACATCACCAATCCATTGAACATCATCTTCGCGCAAACAGTCACTATAATCACTAGATAAATTATAAACTAACCCGTTACACACAAAACTTAAAAATAACAACACCCGTTTGAAAAATCACAGTTATTTCACTCTAAATCTAAACGAATTCAGAAACAAGAATTCAACGCATGTACATTCTGTTTACAAGTGAGGTAATGTATTATAGCAACAGAGCGTCCCGAAGGATCATTCAAAGTGCGTTGAATGCGCGCGCGCAGTGGTGCATCGGCGGGGAGCTAAATTTGGATTACGTAAATAGTCATTTTCGAAGTATGGCGGAAGTACCGGCGGTGCCCCACTTGTGTTTTATTCTTATACGTCCCTAAAACATATGTATAGGGAGTGTTCTAATTTTTACGAGACCTTTGTTTCCAGATAAGCAGGAGTTGTATGCAAAAAGATGACAGTGTTCTTGCTACAGTAATAATAAACTGAGGAATCCTGGCCTTGTACTTTGGCCAAGCAGGTTGCCGAATTAACTTTTTTAGAGGTGGTGAGTTTTTAGAGAGGTTTTTTAGCTTGTGGTAACAGCTTTGTTATTCCTTCACATTTCTCGACACCCACGAGAAGAGATGCGGTGATTATATCCTAAATCCACGCCACAGCGCATTCACCTTTTTTTGCTTTATCTTAAAAAAAAACAGATATTACAGCATGCGTTCTACAGCCGACTGAACGCGCAACTGACTGACAGAAGACTGCCAGAAGATTGCCATGAAACGTACCAACGTGTTTCGGGAGAATGAGAGTCCACTTGTTATACCATTCCATTGCCCAGGAAGTATGAAGTATGACGAGATAAGCGAATTTTTCTCATCCCATTATTATTGTAAATTAATAAATAAATAAATTGTATTCCTTATTCCTCATCCATCCCAACCTAACCCATCCGTCTAAAAACCCACAGAGTAGTACCTAAATGTAATGGAATAAGAGAATTTTCTCTTTAACTCCAACACTTATTTTCTTATTCTACTCCCACACTCATTGGATGACAATCCCGTCTCACCAAAACCATCACTATACTGTCTCCTCCACGTCCTATAACATCATCTGAACTTTCTGTACACAATAAGTATTTGATCGTAGACAGTGTTCCGATTATATAGTGTGAGCCTTCCAAATTACTCCGTATTTGTATGATTAATTTGGAAGCTATTTTGTCAAATTAATAACATCCTATATTTCTAGTTCATTAGTTACAAAGTTATGTTACGGTGGTTTCCGACGCGTCGTCCGCCGTATTTCGACACAACTCGTTATAGTACGGTATACGGCACAAGAAATAGCGATTGTGCGTAGATTAGATTTATATATTTACTGAGAAGTCAAAACGCGCTACGGTCAGAATGTTGCTGCCCTTTGATATGTAAAAATGTTTGATATGGAACTGTCAAGAGCGTGTTGGATGTCCTTGTATTCATACGCGTATTACTATCAAAAAAAAACAACTAAGCTTCTTGTATAGATAAAAATAATCTTGTAGTTTCCGGAATTTCACTACTCCAAAAAGAAGGACAGCAAAGTGCAACTTCCTGTGATCATGCATTCTGCGAATGTTAGTTGCGTTTATGAAGGGCGTGACATGAGAACACGGCGGTACGTTGAAACAAAAACATGGGCAGGCATTTTGTACTCTCTGAATGAGTTTAGCTTTACACTCTATCCGCGTAATCGAGCTTCGAAAGAGCAAGCAAGTCGCAAAGTACGTTTCTTATTTCAATACTAAGGAACTCCCTTACTCTGTACAAATTTGTAAGCCTGTAGAAGCGAGCTCGCACTAATTGCGAGCTGATGTGACGGTTAAACTCGAAAATATTAAGTCAGATATTTTTATTTTGTATTTGCCAGGTACGTCTAGAAAGTGTCGATAGATATTTTCTGCGTTAAAACGCTTTAGATTTTTCCAAAGTAAATAAGAATGCTGGGACATGTGGGAGTTTATGTAGTAGTTATAGTAAGACCGTATTTCATTAAATAATGCTGTAGTCACCGCATATTTGAGGTCTTTTTTAGTATTTTTGTGTATATCTGATCGTGACTTAAGATATTTTTGGTGTGCATCATCGCGCAATCTCATCATTTGTTTAATATTGTAAGTAATCCACGGATATCCATGACCCTTAATTGTCCTTATATTGTCTTGCAGGGTGCATGAATATTAATCAAATCTAATACTTAGACTTTAGTTATTAAATAAGACTCATCATATCATTTACATCGTCTAATAATAAAATGTGCTCCCAGTTTATGGCCTCTATGTCACCATTAAAAAGCTCTAAATTTGTGGAGCGACGTCACGGACGGGGTTAAAGTGAACGCGTACTTGAGCTCTGACGTCACCGCGGCCGCTGCTATGCGTCAGCGACGGGCGACACTACATTCCGACGCGCCAGTGCGCCACAAGCAGTCCGCGGCGAAGCCTGCGTCACACCTCTCATTAACTGTACCTCAACTACTGTTAATAAAATATCATCTCCGTAATCAGTCTATTCATCATAGCGACCCCCACAATTAATATCTTTCAATGGTCAGTTTGTTATGTAGCTAGAAATCGATTTTTAAAATATCAAGATCGCAAGTTATAAATGCATGACTACTAAGATCTGGAATGTGGTATGTAACAATAACGGAATGTAACAAAACGGGTTAAATATTAATTTTGTATGAAACAAAACTTTCCTACGGCCTAAAAATTTAAATCCAACACTTTTCTTTTCGATTTGACACTTGTGTGTAGATGTCAGTAGACGGCGGGATCTAATGAGCCGACTTTATTGCGGTTTTCAGTATTGTGTAACATATTTATCTTAAAATGTTATAGTTTACTTTTTATCAAATAAAAAATAACTGAAAAAATAATGTACATATCTAAACACGCTGACAAAGTGATTTAGAATTAGGGTTCTAAGAGGGCAAAGCCGTTGGCAAATGCTAGTTGGTTTATTATACTCATGCTTTCAGTTTCTCCTCTGTAATTGTGTATATGGAATTTCTATCGCTTTCCGCTTATGAATTACGCGTGTAGGTGTTAAATATATTTGTTGACTCCTCGCAAGGTGTATCGACTACGACTCTCGTGAATTCTAGACAAATTGGTTACAACATCAAACATGGCATACAATTAAAGATCAAAATACAATATTATTCTTAAACAGCGGTTTAATTTTAAAAATAATCGCATATTTAGCTTTAAAATTAGCATTTGGCCGTGAGGTGTCGGTCCTTTTTAGGATCGTACCAACCAGGCTCTTTCGGTGAGTGCCGTAGAAGGCGACTACAGGATCACAAAGCCTCTACCATAAGCCCTGATAAACTACACCAACTGTAGAGTGACCTCACCAACCCGCTTGGCCAGCGTGCCGTTTTAAGGCCATCCCTCGTGCACGTGCGTGTAGAGGACCGTCTCCAGGAATGGCAAAGCAAAAAGGCTAAGGAATAAAATAAATTGTTTAATAACTTAAACTTACTGAAAATTGTATGCCTTCCTCGATCGCACTCTCTTCCCTGAAATCAGGACTTCAGATAACCATTCTACGAAATCAAAAGAATTTAACAATAATAAACTAATGATACTCGTAAACTATTTAATTACCTTAAATAATATGTCTTTTCGTAATAGACAGAGAGTAAAGGGTCGTTTAGACAAGAAGGTTTCTCGAATGGTTCGGGCGAGAATATTGTATACGATTCTACTTCGTATTCAAACTAGTTACATATAATTCTCGTCTACAACTGCTGACATGATGATCAAAACTCGATGACAGGGATGACAGTGATCAGATGATGATAACAGTTGTTTATACTATATGGTAGCTTTTGACCAATGTTCAAGAAACTCTCCTTGTGTAAATGATCCATAATTATTATTACCTATTACTCAAAATAAAAACAGATATTGTACTCATGAAATCAAAGATTGTATAAAGTAATATGTACCATCCAGAAGAAACGTCGCTCCTCTTCACCTTTGAATTATAATACAACTCCTGCAGCCCTGGTTTAGTCTCCGAAGATTTCACAATTAAGTCCGTGACTCTTGGTGATCCTGAATGAACCGCACTCTCAAACCCTTTTGAAGGTCCCATAGAAATATCCTCGGCAGATAGAAATACGCCGCCAACACCCTTAGACCCCAAAGTTTGATTGTTACTGTCCCTTGAAGATCCGGTTCTGACTTTTAAACATTGGTGTTTGACATTAAGTGGCTCTTCACAGGGGCATTTACCATCAATATTTCTCGTTTTAAAAGTTCGTATCTGCGTTTTATCAGCTTCTGAGGATTCGTAGTCTCTTTCATTTGAGATTTTTGAGGGTCCTTGCAAAGGGATCTCATCAGCGCTACTATACTCGACATTATTGTGTTTCCTTCCCACAGTTTTCATATGAGTCTTATCAGCATCTTTCGGGGGTTCGGTGCTTCCCGTGAATCTAACTTTTGCCAATTGTCGAGGAGTTGACTCTTTAGTAGAACGACCTTCAATATCAATACTTTTCAGGCCTGCAGTTTGTGCGTGTTGGCTATTTGTAGCTTTTGAGGACCCGGAACATCCAGAGTTTGTGACTTCGTAGGATTCGTGACGAGGTGACTTATCTAAAGATCGGCAATCGTCACTCGCATTTTTTTTTCTTAAAATTTTCACGTGAGTTTTATCGTTAGCTGTTGGAAGTTCAGAGTTTCCCTCATTTGAGGTATTTGTGGGTTCTCGGAAAAATATTTCCTCGGCACAAGGACACTCGACACCAATAGTTTCTAAATTAATATCTTTAAAAGGTTCAGCATTCCTGATATTTGGGACTATCGGGGGTGTCTGAAGAGGAGAATCCTCAGTAGATTCAGATTCAGATTTGTTACTCGTTTCTCTTGTGTCTAATGTTTTTATGTGTGTGCTGTGTAGAATCCTTGAAGGTCCAACACCAATAGAACACGATTCCATATCTGATCGTTCATTGGGAAACGGTACTAATGGCGCTGATACAGACTGGGAAGAAAATAAAAAGCAAAATAAAAAGTGTATTTTGAGGCAGCATTAGGCGAATTTTAGTGCTCTCTCACATTTGCCATTAAATAATCCTTAATAAAACTCTGGCATTAATAAAATGCTTTGCCTTTGTAAATACTTTTGTCAATATAATATAATGATGAAGAGATAGGAGACGGTCAGGAGAACTCCAAGAATCTCCGATACTCAATGAACTTTTATTATTGTATGTACCTTCTTGTCTCATGTTATGTGGTATTAGGACTAACCATCGCTATCCACTCGGACTCCCGATGAGTGTCACTCATCCATCCACTCATCGGAATTATTCGTGTGGTACGATTATTCGGCCTGTGTCTCTTTAATATTGGAGATATCTCTCAAGGTTGCGTGATCCGCCACCAAACATGATCTTTCGCTCTTGTTATGTAGACATATATTTATACCTGGTGAAATTTCTGACTTTCACATGAGAATTTATAAAGATCGTATCGGTGTGGTGACGGTAGATTTATATGTAAGACCAAAGAAGCATTGAGTACTTACATGATCGACGTATGAAACGTCGGGGTCAATGGCTATATCTGTCTTTATTGCGCTTGTGTTAGGGGTTGATGTAGGCACTTGATGTGTCTGTATAATAGAAAATCACTTATATACAAAAACAAATTGATTTGATTTGATTGCACTACAATCCTTTGACACAAACAACGCAAGTTCGTGAAATTATTTGGTGACCAAGCGTATCACGTCACGAGTAAATTTTAGTGATGGAAAACTACTCAGCAATGAAACGAAACATCTTTGATTCGGTTCATCATTTTTGACAAATGTTTACAACTGATTTTGCGCAACTAGGCATTTTTGTGTTTTGTAATGACTCGCTAGCGTTACGGGTCGGAGCAGCCTGAATAAGTAGCCCGAGAAATACGAGCTTAGCGCCAACTTCGGCCACGCAGCGACAGATAACTTGCGTTGTCTATCCCTATGTATCTGTGCCACAATCTAATTAATTGGGTGAACTACACCCCAGTGAGGTCCCTTTGTCCTAAGTCCAGAGAAACAAAAAAGCGAATATACATTACACATAACACACACCGTCGTACAAAGTGTATACTTATACAAACACATTTATACTTTTCCAGAAATCGCACCCGAGTCGCGGCTCACCTAGTAGGTACCACATAATAGATCGATAAATCGATTACTGCGCAGGTTGACCGTTAGCGCTCTTTTTTCGTGGAACGAAGTATACTGCAGGTAAAGTTCAGGTCATTCGGTCTGTAAAGTTGGAGTATAATACTCATGGAGACAGAAGAATCCTCTGATAATGCTCGCGTGCACAGAGAACTCGAGGAGTAGGTGTGCTGTTAGTTCAAAAACCGACAATTCGACTAATAGCTAAGAGTTGCAGTATGTAGATACACACTACTAAAACAAATGAGTATTTTTAAATTGTAGCCGTTCCTTGGATTAGTACAAATTAAATGCGATTTGTGTATGTAAAGAAACTATATTTCTTTGATTTGAATTTTGCCGCGCTTCGCTCTGTCGGTAGGGGTATCATAGTGTAGATAAAGCAGTGTAGGTTATGAGAATATGGCGTCAAGTTAAAAGAACCGTGGTTTACTGTCAAATTGTATCGAAATATAAATGATAGATTTTAAAAAGAAATTGATATATTAAAGAATAAACTTTAGATGTCGTTTCTTTATTTGCAAAGCAACGCAATTGTTTATTTGAAATATAAAATTCCTAATAAGTTTAGAGATGGCTCAGTTAACTTAAATAACGTTAACGCCACGTTAAATATGGCTCAGTTGCCTTGCGCCAGAAGTGCTGAGTCTGCGCAATTACCATTTTTTTAATTTCATTTTATTATACGATCATTAATTTCCAAAACTTCTGATTTTGTATATAATATGAAAAACTTATTAATGTGTACCTGCTTAAAAAAAACAAAGATCATAATAGTCACTTATTTTTTTCTTAATGCAATCTAAAATACGCAATCTTGTGTCACCGTACCAAGATGTTGCACATGGTTCGGTGACAGTAACCACTTACAGTATCCATCAGCTCGACTGCCACCTTCTTTCAAATAAAAAAAAAAACATTAAATAGCATTAAAAACTGATAACAATCGTATGAACATAAATACGAACTAACATTGGTCCAAACACATTTAGAAATAATTATAGTAATTATCGTTATTTACCTTCATATCTTGGATCTTGGTTTCTTTTAACTGTTGCCATTTAAACTTTTATTAATTATAGGATAATTAGTTTTCCCGTCAGCATCAGCCCACTGTGAGGCTGAGCACCACTGATGGAAACTTGTACATTTGAACATAGAGGACAGGTTGGAGTCGAAAGCAGAGCATGTTACTTCGGTGCTACAAAAATATCTATAATTTTGCAATCTACAGAACACTGCCGTAATGCACTGTGAACTAAAATGTACCGGTATACATACATATACTAGTATACTAGTATACAGGAATTGAAACATCAATATTAGGGATGTTATGGAGCTCCGGAACCGTAACCGAAATTATCGGATATCCGAATTAAAAACTATTCGAAACCCAAACTGAATCCGAAATATAACATTGGGGTGTTCTTACAAATAATGTTATACATCAAGGAATTTGAACCCACCGGATTTTAGTTTAGTTAGTAAACTAAAGTAAAGATAGTAATTGATAGTAGGTAAAGTTGTTTTTAAAAATTTCTAAATAAAATATAGCCTATATTAGACACGAATAATGTAGCTTCCTATTTGTGAAAGATTTTTTGAAATCGGTTCAGTAGTTCCAGAGATTACCTCCAACATGCCTACAAACACCCAATTTTACCTCTGTATTATATTAGTATAGATTTGTTTTATTTTTCTTTGCGTTCTTAAAATGTTTATTAAAAAACGTAGGTATCCATAACCGAATCCGTATCCGAAGCCATATTCGAAATAATTTCATATCCGTACCTGTAACCGAAACCGGTAAAAGAGTATACAATATATCCGTATCCAGATCAGAAATATCACATCCCTAACAACCTACAAATGAGCTGTAAACTACGAGCTGAGGTTTTCCGCTACGACCTGAGGTTCTACAAGAAAGCTGTGAACAGGAGTGGTCGGTAGGACCGCATATCCCCTGGTGTTGCATGTGCCCATGGGCGGCGGTGAGCACTTACCATCACGTCATCACGTGGAACGCCCACTCGTCTGTCATCTTTACAATAACAAAAACTTGCATGTTTCGGAATTGAATGAGATATGATAGAGTCCATTTGCAATCCCATCGAGTAAGAAGCAGATATAATGATATAAGAGAAGTCTTCAATACCATTATATTCCCAGTAGGGAATATAATGGTATGAAAGACTTCTCTTATATATTAATCTATCCCATCCCATTCAATCTTGTCCCATTAAGCAAAAAGTATAAATAATAGGATAAAGGAGTCTACTTATCTCATTGCACTCTTTACTCTCCCAAAGGAGAAATGGGTACTGGAATAGAGTAAGAAAAATTGCTCATTATATTTCATATTCCCCACACTTCCCAACTCTTTTCCTAAACCCATTCTCAAAAACACGCCCCGGCAACGTTTGTCATTCTGAACTAATGTTGGCATGTATCTCGGATATATATGGGCGACAGTATCCACTTACCACCAGGTGAACTGACTGCTCGCCTGCAGCCTTCTTTCTACAAAAAAAAACGTTATAATAAATTGTACAATTGAGTACAGTTGTAACAGTATACATACTGTCTCAAAACTATAAATTAAATAGCTACAAATAAAACCTAGATAGACTTTTGAGTTAGATCATCAGCAGAGCAATGGCCCCTCGAACTCCTGCATTCAAAATCCGTGTCCAGTTCGACATTTCCACTTTTCCCACCATCGATTGCTGGTGGGACGTCGCGTCTCCTCGCACGAGGTTGTCTTACGCAAGCAATGGTCACTGAATCGTAAGCGATTGGCGAATTTCTTCCGAACTCGTGGTCGGCGCTTACTAAGTCTTTTTGACTGTTGTTTTCTAATGACAACTGTCGTTTTCTCAGCTGAAAAATCAATTAATTTAATTAATTTCTATGTAATATTTATTGAGTAGTATTTATACATAGTTTACTTGAAAAACTCGATGTGGTAGCTCCGTGAAAAACCTTCTTTCTATAAAATAATCCTTGCAACTCTTCTAACCTTACCTTGTCTTTCGACTGTCTGAGCTGCCTCCTTAACTCTTTAATCAGCTCATCCTTGAACTGCGACTGTGTAGTCAACTGCTTGCACTTGTCACCGAGCGCCACGCACATGTGACGAAGTGCATGCATTTCCTCTGTGAGACCTACGTTCATTTTGCGCAGGGCGCGGATGCTGTCGCCACTGACCTAGAGTGGAAAAGTCCGTTTATGCATTTATGGTGGTGGTGATCATGCATTTATATCTCAGCAAATGTGGTAAGAGATTCATAAACACATGGTGGTAAGTGGTCACCGCCATCCATAGACATCTGCAACACCAAGGGGCTGCCGACCGTTTATTTATATTTAGTTTACGAACAATTAACACACAAACATTAACTAAACACTTGAGACAGGATAACAACGGGTATTTATTTACTGCAATGAGCAAATTACTGCAAATGAGGGGGAGAGTGCACGCTGAAATCCAACAGCCGCTGGGCGCACTCGACTGGCCACGTTACCCCTCTCTCACAGAAGACTACCTTGAAATGTACTGCATTTCCCACTTAACCTTATTTCCCTAATGTACGTACGTGTTTCGGTAGTGAGTGACAAAGCCCATTCCCATCCAATGGGGAGGCCCATTTCCCCAACCCTTTCTCCAAATCCAGTCCTATATCCAAAGGTAGGCAGCGCATCCGGGGGCGTGCCAACGTTTGTCATTTTGGACTAATGTTGGCATGTATCACGAATGTTTATGGGTTACAGTATCCACTTACCATCAGGTGGACTGTATGCTCGTCTGACACCATCGCCCATAAAAAAAAACTTGCTATTGTTTTACTTGAACTGACAAAGGTTGGACTTCATCGATCTAAACTCTATGCTACCGCATATCAATAGTGCAGATTTTCACAAGTCAGCCACTAACATTCAATCTGTCCATTTGCTCACATGGAAATTCTTTTAAACTGCAAGAATACAAGAGCTCATTTTTAACTTCATCTACTCCACCACTCCATAAAGATACCTAATGTGAAATGATCATCGTGTTTCGAGAACGAGTGGGGTTGCTCCAGCTCGTCTTTCCTCCCATCCACAATCTCATCCGTTTTCCTTTCCTCATTATATTTAATCCTTATTGTCCATCTTTCCCGATCCTTCCTGCTGATCGTTAAATTCAACGATCATCTTTGACTGATGTTGGCACGTACTCGTATTGCAAACATCAATGAGCTGCAGTCACAGCTTACCATCAGGTAATCTGTTAGCTTGTCTGCCGCCTTCCATATATAAAAGAATTGTAAAGGAGTAAACGAAGGTATTAAGAATAGCAACGAATTGTAGTGACCTTGAGATTCACCTCCATGTTGTCTATGCGCTCCTGATGCTTGACGTTCTCCTGCAGAAGCAACTCGCTGTAATCCTTCATCAGTTCCAAGTCAACGTACTACAAACGAGACTGGTCATAGCCTAGTGGTTACACCTCGACACAATCCCGGTCTCGTAACACTGAGTATCATTATCTCGAGAAAGGAAAGATTGTGAGATAACAAGCATGTAAGTTAATTGGATGAACATAATTATAGGTGCAGCTCACCAATACACATCGAGCTAGTAGAAACCTTCTAGTTATTATAAGCTCTGCAGTGGACCATTATTAGTAGAACATAAGGAACTAAGAGACTGAATATTCTGGTTTTAAAATGGCCTACCATATAAGACTGAATTGCTCAGATAAATCACAGTTTTAATATATTGTTTCTATATACAAAGAGGGTGGCAAATAGTAGAGAGTTCACCTCGTGGTAAGTATACCTTACAGTTCACCAGATAATACCGTCGCCCACAGAAATGTACGGTAGCAAAATCAATTAAGGTGACGAACGTGGGACATCTGACAGTTGTGTTGCCTACGTTTGCAGATTTAGAAGTAATTTGGTAAACGGATTGAAGGGTCAAATTGGAAGTACAAGAGAATGAACAATTTTCCCCATACCATTAAATAAAATACAGAGTAGAGTGTAATGGGATGAAGTTTTCTTTATCCCTTCATATTCTCTATCCATGTGATGGATTGAGATGGAATTGAGTGGAATGGGAAATGGGTTCAGGTAGCTCTCACTCACTCCCGATACACGCCGGTAACTTGCATACAGCAGTCTTCTGTGAGAGTGGGTGGGGTAACTGGGCCGGCTACACGCGTCATCTGGGTTACATCAACACGCTCCCTATTAAGACGCTTTATACTGTATTACAGTGAAATTAATTTGAAGGTGGTTACAGACTTAGTTAGGGATTTAAAAAATATGACACTAGTTCGGCGGTAGAGGAAAACATCGTGAGGAAACCCGAATGCTTGAGATAAAAAAAATTACAGCATCCACCGATCCGCACTGGGCAGGCGTGGTGGATTATGGCCCGAAACCCCCTAGTCATCTATTAGGGGAGGCCTGTGCCCTGCAATGGGACGTTATAGGCTGATACAACTGCATTTGCGAATGATTGCGAATCTTTGTATTCCGACTATATTTTTCGACTGTAATTAGACCTTTTCAACGAAAGTCATATTTTGCAAAAATGTGTACAAAATAAACATTTTATAGTCAAGATCATCACAACACTTAAATTATAAGCAAATGTTTTCGAATGTATTACTTATTCATTTTTATTTCATTTTTTATTCACTTAAATATTGATTAGAGTGTATGTACTCGTATTATAGGCAGGGCCGTCTTTACCAGGGGGTGCAAGGGGTGCGGTGCACCCCGGGCGCTCACCTTTTAAAGGTAATGAAAAAATATAACGCTATAGTAAACAATTACACAATAAGATATTTGACTGTCATAGGATACACAATAGGATATTTGACTGTCATAGGATACACAATAGGATGTTTGACTGTCTTAGGATACACTCCCGCACCCCGGCGCAGAATAGACTTAAGACGGCCCTGATTATAGGTAGGCAGTTTGAGTCTCGTTTGAGTCATAAATATTTTTTTAACTTAGCGTTTGAAATTCTGAAGCAATTGCCTACTGGACAACCCAAAAGCAAACACGAGAAATGATTTTATTTTCATTTGATTAATACCGCATCATTGATTTATCTTATATGGTAAAGAGAACAAGTTCTAACATTTGTGTGTTTGGACCAATATGTGAATACAATAATTTTATGAGAACCTCATTTCTGCCGTTAGATGTCGCATGCAAAACTTCTACGTCCTGTTTTGATCCCTCTCTGAAAATTTAAAAGCAATAAATATCATACCAATATAACATTAAATCGAAAAGTTCACTTTTGGCGGGAACTCTTGAATTTCTTATTTTTTTTCATATATGGCAATGGTGCAATTATGACTATGCCAGTGTCAAGTTGTCATTGTAATCAAATGATAGTAGGTCTACTAAGGACCGACTAGATATGTACTCCTTGGCAGCACACGAAAAATGCAGTCTCATACTTTTATTTGATTATCATAAACATTATGCACAAACAAACACTAGGCACTGTGAAGTTTAATAAACTATCAATATTAAACCACAAAAAGCCTCAAAGCCGGAATTCGAGAAGTGAAATAGTTTTTTACGTATTTTTTTTTTATATGCTATGATTAATTCCACTGTTCCATAACTTTAACATCAATCCAATACAAGTTATAAACTTTTTCCAAACAAATTTCAATATGTTTACAAAATCTAATCAAAATTTACTACAACTAGCACTGTCGGACATACAGACAGTTCGACCAAACATATGGCCAATATTCAAATGAATTGAACTAATTTTGCGAAAAAATAGATAAACCTTCTCTAAGTGCCACTGTAAAAGGCGTCGCCGTAGGAAGCAGATGTCCCCCTCAAGAGATTTGACAAAAATTGTATTTGTACTTACAATTCATATTTTTCCCATCCTCTCTCATCTTGCCCCCCTCTGGACCATTGGCTGGCGATGGCTGGCGACGCCCTTATTTCTACCATTCCTAAGGCTTAATAGAAACAATATTTCTAACATTTCCAAATCTGATGAAATCCGACTAATATGAAAGCACTTACGGAGTACGATATTTCAGGTCGGACATCTCATTGCGCAGGCTTAGTACAGTTTGCTCGTACTGTTGTACATCTCTGTTTAGCCTTCTTATTTCTCTGAAACGTTTATTACAAAACGAAAGTTTGTCACCAGTTTTTTCTCCATTTACGCAACGAAATTTATAGACAAAGTGCCATGGCCTTTCTTAACGGATTGAAATGAAATTTGGCAGAAAAGTAGTTTGGGTCTATAGCGATTCGGTAGTTTGAAATTTACAGAAGTATGCCTGAGCTTTAACTAATTTTTTTTTTTTATGGCAGAAGGTGGCAGACGAGCATACATTCCACCTGATGGTAAGTGGATACTGTAACCCAAAGACATTCGTGATACATGCCAACATTAGACCAAAATGACAAACGTTGGCACGCCCCCGGATGCGCTGCCTACCTTTGGATATAGGACTGGATTTGGAGAAAGGGTTGGGGAAATGGGGAGGGATAGGATGGGAATGGGCTCTGACACATCTCACTCACTACCGAAACACGTATGTACATAAATGCTATTAATTTTTAAATTGTCAAAAAATAATTCAACGTTTATACGTAGGTACACTTCCCAGCCGAAAATTGTATTAACACATCGACCTTTAGAAAGAGACTATCGGCTATCTTTGGTTATGTAGAGTGTCGTCTCTGTCGTGTGCCGTTACGACAGAGACGACGCTCTTACTACTTATACGAATATAAACGATATGTCATTGGATGGGCCAACGATTTGAGAATACATGCTAGATATTTATACAGACACTCTAGTTCTATGCTCAGTAGCTCCCGAATTGTTTAGTTCATGTGTCTTGAAAATGGAACATACCTACTTATTACTTACTTACATACTTACTTATAAGTTTCAAATTTGACTTTTTAATGAACTCCTTATCTGCTTCGAACCCCCTTAGAAGTTGCCAACGTTTCTTTGATAAGAACGTATGATGTAAAACGTACATAAACTAGCGAAGTCTCTATACAAATTCCCTGTTGGCGTTTGGCACCGGCATAATTTGTATGCACAGACTTCAAGTCGCTCCGACTCTATGTACACTCTATGTCGTTACACGTACAAAAACAACATGAAAACGAGTAACGCGTCGATGCGACTAACAACTCGAAAGGAGTTGTATGGAATTCCTCAAAAGTGTTCTGTGTGAACACATTTGTGTCGCACAACTTGGCGGCTGATCACGCGACCGAACGACTAGCCGTGCGATCGGGCGTCCCGCGGCCTCAAATTGTCTTCGATCACACGGAAGTATTGTTTAAATGTCGTCGTATGACTCACAGTAAAACTGATTCCTCGATAGTATTATCGATTGATTATGGTAGATCATGTAGTTGCGTGTCTTAGTGAGCAGCAGTTACCTGTCTGTCCATACTAAGTCACTGTTATTTCACGCGTCTTTAGATGGAGAGATCCCATCTATCATCAGACTCTGTCATGTCTACCGTAGTAACTTTTACTTGTAGTACCTGTCTTTTGTCAAATTCTCTTTCTGCAACGAGTCGTTCAATATCTTCAATTCGTTCAACCTGTCGCATCTGTCCTTGTTCTTGTTGTCTCGCTAAAAGAAATTAACATTTTTCTAACATAAATAGAACATAAATCGAGTTACAGATTAATTAGAATCAGCTCGTGACCATGCATTTAACCCAGTTGAAACATTGAGTAAAGTAGAATAAGTTAAATATAATAATGTATGGAAGAAAGTGGCAGACGAGTATACAGTACACCTGATGGTAAGTGGATATAGTCGTCCATGGACATCCGCGATAAATGCCAACGTCAGTCCAGAATGACAAACGTTGACACGTCCCCGGATACGCTGCCTACCTTGGAAGATATTGGAATGTATTGGCAGAAAGGGATGGGAAAATGGGGAGGGATACAATAGGATGGGATGAGAATGGGCTCTGGCATATCTTACTCACTACCGAAATACGTACGTACATTGGGGAAATAGGATAAAGTCGGAAATGCAGTCTTCAAGGTAATAACCTAAAATAATTATAATAAGTAAAATACGCTTTTATTATAATTATTGATATATATATATATATATATATATATATATATATATATTTAATTTAATTTGGTGTTTCAGCAACTAAATATGTTAGTACCTATCTACAGTACGCGACAATGACAGAGCGGTTTCAAGAATCTTATAGGGATGTGAAAAGAAACGTTTGGTTGATAGATACTTATCGATAATTTTAATTTACGTTATTGTAAATTAATATATTTGTATATAAAATAATTTAATTATAACAAGCTAAACAACAAAATTAAAGTTATTAAATTCATACCTCAACCGCTCTCCCGCGCGAGTACCTACTGTACATGCGCAGCGGAATAAACTTATTTCATGCAATTGTGAAAATCTAACTCCTATAAAATATTTGCGTAAATATTTTGTTAAGAATACGATTAATATTAACGATGAATCTCGACGAGAGGAAGAAAAGACATTTAGCAAAAACTCTGTGAATATATTTCGAAAAACGATAATAAAAATTTACAAAAATATATGTATATTTAAATAAATTTGTTGTAACGCCGTCCGCCTTTGAATATGTGGTTCTGCCTCGAGCTGTTCCGTTTACTGTCGCCCTGCTCTAGCTTCTTCTGACGCCTGTATTAAAAAAAATATATTTTAACATTAGATTGAAAAAAGCCCTACAAGTGAAATAGAAGAAAATATTACTAAACATTATTCCACATCCACTCCCCAAATTTCAAAATATAGCCGCGAGCAAACCGACGTTTGTCATTCTTAGCCGATGTTGGCATGTATTATGCAAAATATAGTCGCGAGCAAACCGACGTTCGTCATTCTTAACCGATGTTGGCATGTATTGTGCATGTCAATGGGCGACAGTATTCACTATTTTTAGCACATAACTCGGCTTTTCTGAATGATTATATCTAGAAGCAATAACAGTAAAAAGTTAAGGAAAATTACTTAAGCGTAACGTACAAAAAAAGCAAAAAAAACGTCAATTTTTTTGTAACGCGAATTTCGTAATATTTCAACCCTAACTCGCCATAACTCAACCAATTAATTATTAACATAAATAGTTGACTTCCCTAGGGAACGCCGCACATCTACAAGACTGAACGATGTGAGATCGTTAAAGTAATTAAGGTTGAGTGGTTAAATTTGAGTGTTTTTTTTTTTTAGTGACAGAAGGCGACAGACGTGCATACAGTCCACAGAAAGTGGATATTGTCGCCAATAGACATTCGCGATACTTACTAACACCAGTCTAGACAGACAGAGGTTGGCACGCCCCGGATGCGCCGCCTACCTTGAGATTTATTAATGGATTTGGAGAAAGAGTTGGGTAAATAGGATAAGACGGAATGGGATGAGATGGGAATGGGCTCTGGTATATCTCTGTGAATTTATTTAAAGGACAAAGCATTATTCATAAATCAATCGGCTCTTTAGTTGCCGGATATTAGCATTTACGGCGGGTAACTGGCGCATGCGCATTACGAGTCGCCTGCCCAATGTTTTAATAAAAATCAAAATTATTTGTGCAGTCAGTGTACTGCACCTACAATTAATATTCACAAAGAATATCAATAATTTTGGCAGCAATTTAACAATAATCTTACTTACGTTACCTGAGATGTTTTAGGACTGATATAATTTATGTTCAAGAACTGTACGGCTATTGTAAGAACTTACTTTGTCAACAGATCAGCAGTCTATGGTAATGTGTTAAATAGCTGGAGTAATTGTCTTCAACGAAAAATAATCACAAGTCTTTCTAAAATACTCACCACTTAACAGATCCGAATATATCCGACTCGGTGACTTCAAAAAAGTTTATGCCTTCAAGCGTACAGTTGTCAAACTCGCGGAGTCGCCGCAGTACTTCTATAAGCCCTGTAAGGTCGGAGTCCTTGCGGGTAAGCCGCCTCCTTAGGGCTGCCACTTCTGCCTGCAGCTCACACAGCATCTGATGCGGTGAGTAACATCAGGTACGCACTTATGTATAGCTGAACACTGGGACGTTGAAATGTCTTGGAGTCACAACAACGCGAAAGGATAAAATTGGCGCGAATTAGGAAAGTCGACTGTCATTAAAATTGGTGTTTGATATGTTATTAAAGTTGGTATATTACCAGTCATAAGTTTAAAAATAAATAAGGGCAAAGCCCATATGAAATATAAAAAAATAATTTATTGTGAAAATGACAAAGTAATTTTTTTTTTATAGACTAGTAATTTATTTTCTATTTTGATCCATCGACAAATTCGTTAACCATTAATAAATTAATTATAAAATTTAGAAAATGGTTTTAATATGCCTATAATACCTAGTTTAATTCATCCACTCCGAATTTAAATATATCCTAAAACTTTACACTCTAATAAAGTCAAAAAAGCTATCAAATTCAGAATCAAATAGTCAATTCAGAATAAAAATCTCTCAAATTCATTAAAAAGGATTTAACATTTAAAAAGAATAAACTATCAGATATTTTATTACGAGTATATTGCAGTCCTTGTGATTTCTAAGCCCTATTTTATCAAAATATTTGATTTTTTTCGGATTTATTTTTAGTAATTTTATACTGTATTGACCGTGAAATAATTTATAAATGCTGTATATGTTTGAAAGCAAGCATATAAAAAGCATGCATTAGTTTTGTAACTTGAGCATCTATATGAAGATTGTTTTTAATCGATTAGAAAATATGAGTAGCGCTAACAACACTAGAGATCGCTTGTAACTTCGCCCGCATCTACGCTAGGTTTAGTTTTAGAATTGAGGTGACTCTCTTACCTCGGAGTGCCGTCTCCGCTCCGCTATAAGCCTGATAGCTTCCTGCTCCAACTCCTCGACGACTTGGGCCAGCAACGAATTCTGCGCTACCAGGTCGTTCACCCACGATCTCAGGGTCTCCACTTGCATCTGTTACATTCAATTAAAAGTTGTAATTATATTAATCTGAATAAATGATGCTTTTCGTCCCACGCTGTGCTGTTCGATACGTGGCCTGCATTCGAACACTCTTCTCTCCAATCAGTTATCGTGCCTGCGGCAAATATAACCTGACCATTGGCACTGAAGCATGCTGATTCTGCGAGCTATGACGGTGACTGTGTTAAGCAGTATATTTCAAGGTCGTCTGTGAAAAATAATTTTTAAATAGAACTATAATAAATTGTTATTTTTTTAAGATTTTACGCAAACCGCAATATCTGAAAACTAGAAAGAGAGCACGTTCTAAAATAAACCTTATAAAGAACTAGAATAGAATAAGATGTCCCTTTTCTGTTTACGACCCAACTGTAGGTAGGTACTTGTGGCGTCGAGAGCCGACCTCTTTGGTCGAGCTCTAATTTGATTTATTTAATTGTTTTTAAGAGTGTTCTTTTTATAAGTTTTACTTTTGTTATTTTTGATATGTCCTGTCAACAATTTAGTAGTACATACACATTGTCACTAGACTAGAAGAAAGTTCCTAACATATTAATTTACAATGTTTTAATTTTAATGTATGTAATTTTATCAAGCTTTTTCCCAACGCTACAAACGTTGTACTGTACGTTGGTTAAATAAATATTCACATTCCGAAGATCCTAGTTTCTTCTCAAGGTAGCTCAGTAAACACACGCACAAATAATTGGAGAGCATTCCTCCAAATTGGTGACCCCGACGTGATGATGAGCAGCAGGAGAGCTTCCTCCTAATTGAGAGCTTCCTCCGACAGGAGAGCTTCCTCTAACTGGAGAGCTTCCTCCAATTTGGTGACCCCGACGTGATAATGAGCAGCAGGAGAGCTTCCTCCTAATTGAGAGCTTCCTCCGACAGGAGAGCTTCCTCTAACTGGAGAGCTTCCTCCAAATTGGTGACCCCGACGTGATGATGAGCAGCAGGAGAGCTTCCTCCTAATTGAGAGCTTCCTCCGACAGGAGAGCTTCCTCTAACTGGAGAGCTTCCTCCAAATTGGTGACTCGTGAAGGATGTGAGCAGTTGAGAGGAATTGGAAGGATCACTACTACGGAATATTTGGGAATTCTTTTTTATTCTCTAGCGCTCTACCAAGGTATCGAATTTAAATACATTTCGTGACTGCAAATTATTGCAAGAATCATCTGGATGAAGATTTAGCCGCATTTTCACATGGATTCATAATTAATAACAATATACTTTTTCTTTCTTTTGGTGTGTGATTGTGTTTTGTCATTTACTTTTTTACATAAAACTTTTGTTTTTTTTTTTACAAGACATTAATTAAGATTTTTTTTTTTTATTAGATGTTTTTACGGTGCCACACCACCACGCGTAATTATGAGCGAAAGCTAGGCTGAATTCGCAGAAGTGCCAGGCGGCAGGGCAAGATGTGGCGTCGAGAGCCGACCTCTTTGGTCGAGCTCTAATTTGATTTATTTAATTGTTTTTAAGAGTGTTCTTTTTATAAGTTTTACTTTTGTTATTTTTGATATGTCCTGTCAACAATTTTTCTTTTACATACACATTGTCACTAGACTAGAAGAAAGTTCCTACAATATTCATTTACAATGTTTTAATTTTAATGTATGTAATTTTATCAAGCTTTTTCCCAACGCTACAAACGTTGTACTGTACGTTGGTTAAATAAATATTCACATTCCGAAGATCCTAGTTTCTTCTCAAGGTAGCTCAGTAAACACACGCACAAATAATTGGAGAGCATTCCTCCAAATTGGTGACCCCGACGTGATGATGAGCAGCAGGAGAGCTTCCTCCTAATTGAGAGCTTCCTCCGACAGGAGAGCTTCCTCTAACAGGAGAGCTTCCTCCAAATTGGTGACCCCGACGTGATGATGAGCAGCAGGAGAGCTTCCTCCTAATTGAGAGCTTCCTCCGACAGGAGAGCTTCCTCTAACTGGAGAGCTTCCTCCAAATTGGTGACCCCGACGTGATGATGAGCAGCAGGAGAGCTTCCTCCTAATTGAGAGCTTCCTCCGACAGGAGAGCTTCCTCTAACTGGAGAGCTTCCTCCAAATTGGTGACTCGTGAAGGATGTGAGCAGTTGAGAGGAATTGGAAGGATCACTACTACGGAATATCTGGGAATTCTTTTTTATTCTCTAGCGCTCTACCAAGGTATCGAATTTAAATACATTTCGTGACTGCAAATTATTGCAAGAATCATCCGGATGAAGATTTAGCCGCATTTTCACATGGATTCATAATTAATAACAATATACTTTTTCTTTCTTTTGGTGTGTGATTGTGTTTTGTCATTTACTTTTTTACATAAAACTTTTGTTTTTTTTTTACAAGACATTAATTAAGATTTTTTTTTTATTAGATGTTTTTACGGTGCCACACCACCACGCGTAATTATGAGCGAAAGCTAGGCTGAATTCGCAGAAGTGCCAGGCGGCAGGGCAATGGCGAACCGCCGAACTCCATCACTCATTATCTTAACGATTTAGTAGCAGCTAATGTTTCAAAAATTAAAATTTTTGATTTAGTTGCATTAAATTTGAATCTGGGTTTGAAACGCGATTTTAAGTGGAATTTCGTTGTAGCCGACATTGAGTCTAGTACATATTATTGGCACGAATGTGACCATGGTGATATACCAACTGGTCGAGTTCGTCCTTTTCTTACAGCTCTTTTTCGTCGACCAAATACTTATCTCACCTGTAACTTATTAGGGCCTCCTCTACTTTCAATAATCTCCATCTTGTTTTCAAAGGCTCTTTGATGCTCCTTCAGTATTTGCAAAGAAGGTCCGTTGGCTTGATCTCTCTCGGCTAGATCCATTGTGGGTTGTAATTATAAATTTTACTTAAAAGTGTAAACTCATCACCTCATTTCACTAAAATTAGTAAAAATATAGTAATATGTAAATGACTCGGGAGAGAAATAAAAATCCGTTGTTCTTTTTCAACTGCTTACTGTCAATATCTGTCAGTAATTGATAGAAAATGTTTTTTTTTCTGTTTCGCTACCAAGTACCAATGTTATAAAGATTGTACGTATGTAACCTTTTTATTCATTTAATAAGGTACTGATGTCGCCAATATTTGTTTTACTATAGGTACTCGACCGACCGTTACTAATAAGCATTCGATAAGGTAAAACAAAAAACTAGGTAAGATATATAGGTGCAATCAATATCATGATTCTGATATTTTAATGTTGTCAAATATTTCCTTCATATATTTGCTTTATACAAGACAGTTTTTTTTTAATACCTACATAAAACTCGATCATTAACAGAATTCATTGCTTCAGTCTTCAGGAATGTATCGGTTACACCCTATATGAAACGAAATTGTTACGTAGCTCACCGCCTAATATAAGTATATAAATAAAAAAAACAGTAAACGTTAATTTGTTCAAAATCTTAAATCTCCGAAAGTTCTTCACCGATTGCTTTGAAATTTTGACACAACGTTGCATTTGAAGGAGCGCGTGTTTTTATATACCTATCACGGGGTGAAAACATGCTTTTTACCCAAAAACAGGGTGAGCGCCATCTGTTGGGCAGCCACAGCAACGCGTGGGCGAGCACGGCTAGTAGATAATAGATTTTGAATTTGTTGCCGTATTTTTATTATTAAAGGAAACTCCTTATTCCAGAGAAACTATCAACCTGTCCTATCAACTAACCATAGCATCAAAAGAAAGAAGAGAATTTAATGGGATAAGATCTCATCGATGTGACAAGATATATCAGAGGGTTCCCGTGGCCGGATGGATGGATATAGATCTGCTCTGATACGATATCAGATATATCTAAACAGATAGCAAGATAGATCTACTTTAAAACTGCAAATTCAGGGTCACGAATATTTATTTAAATAAAACAAGTGTTAGACAACGGTGTATATCATTTATTGATTTAAAATAATTTGGCTAATCTTTGTACCTACATTCACAACGTGTAATATATCGTGTTTAGAACACAATTTAATACAATCATTTACAATAACAACGTACATATACGTAGCTGCTACTGTTGTTAAAAAGCATAAAGCCGAACGTCCACTGGCACAATCTATTTATTAATTAATATCGTACAATACAAACTACTGCAATTACATACTAACTGATTGACAGATAGTATTCCACACTAATATTTTGAAGCTCTGACTCCCGAACTAAGGTAGACTTCAGGAGCCAGTAGCTTCCCAATACAATGTTCTATATTTATATAGTCTAACAACATTTGTAGTCTAACTACCATCAAATTACACGTACAGTTGACATACATAGAGAAAAATACTTTTTTTAATTTATACAATTCATTGTAATATTATCGTGCATAAGTCGAACTTAATGACTTAGGTCATTCTCTAGGAGCCAACCTGTGAGAGATAGGTTAAATTGGGAGGTGCGAGAAAGACTCAAATGAGATGGCATGATACTCGGAAAATAAATATAAAATACATAAAAATGCAAAAAATAAAGTAAAAAATATTTACAGATTCGAGGCTCGCTAAATCATTGACAATATTACAGATTAATTCAAGGGCAATTCAAAGCAGCCCACGTGATTGTAAGTAGTTAGTACCTATCGCTTATAGACATATACATGCCGACATTAGTCTGCAATAACTGCTTGTCTCTTCGGCATTTATGAATCAGAATTTGCAAGAGGAATTGGGAATGATGAAGAATATAGAATATAATAGAATGAGGAGTTTCCTTCATCCCATTATACTGGTCAGAATCTGGAAACTCAACTAGAATGCAATATTTGAAACTCAACTTGCATCTAATAACTCATTTATAAACATGAAACTAAACTTGAAACGTTAAACTCAACCAGAAACTTAAAACTCAAATAGAAACTTGAAACTCTGTTGAGTTTCTAGTTGAAAACTTTAAACTCAAGTAGAAACCTGAAACTTAAATAGAAACTTGGTTGAGTTTCTAGTTAGAAACTTTAAACTGAAGTAGAAAGTTGAAACTATAAACTCAAGTAGAAACTTGAAACTCAACTAGGAACTATAAACTCAACCAGAAACTTGATACTGAAATAGATAGTTCAAATTTGTTTGAGTTTTTAGTTAGAAACTAGAAACTTAAAAATAATTAGAATCTTCAAACTAAACTTGAAACATGAAACTCAATAAGAAACGTAAAATTAGAAACTTGCATTGAATTCATTAAAACTTTTGGAATACCGTTAGCCATGGAGGCTGCATATCGAGTGGCTCATGCATTGTATGTGCCTTTATATGAACATTATTTTGTTTTTCTCGGGTCGAGAAGCCTAGCCAGTAAACGTTCAGCAGGCACCGAGACCGTCAAGTGGAAAACATTACATGTTTATGAGTTTTGTCATAGATTTGGAAGTCGACGCGACAAAATTTTGTATCAATACACAAGTGAATGAGCATTTTATTGAGCAAAAAATTAAAACTAACTACCCAAAAACTATTAGTAAATAAAATCACAATAGTCAACAATAAACATAAAAAAATGTTTGGTTTGAACTTTACAAGTTCGAAATAAATAGGGTTATAAAAGTCAAATTTGACATTGACAGTCTCGTGGCCCTTTTTAAACACAGAAATACACTCCCGGACATCTGAATCGAGCTACCCTGGATTTTTACGTATAAAGGCCTTTAATTAACATAAAAATAACGTTAGATCAACATCTATTGGTGTGCTATTGTTAAAAAATTTGAACTCACGAATTTGAAGCACAGAAGAAAATCCAAGTCAATTCATTGTTTTGAAAAAATAAGGTAGCAGAAAGTTTGAATTGGAGCAGTTTTTTTGATTTAATGGTGTTGTTTTTTAATAAAAGTTTCGTTAAAATATTTTTCCTGGGATTTGAAGCGTTTTTGATGTTAAAATAATGGATATTGCGCCTGAAGTAACCGCGCAAGCTGTGGCACTTCTTCAGTCTGGGCTTAGTCAGCGAAATGTGAGTGCACAACTTCATTCAAGTCGTTCTGCTGTTCAAAGAGTGTACCATCGATACCTAGAAACTGGCGGCTTCGTTCGCCGTCCTGGAGGACCACGATTCGGAGTGACGACGGATAGACAAGATCGGTTTATCTTCACGACCAGCTTACGAAATCGTCACCTGACCTCAATACAGATCCAAGAACAGCTTCGAGACTTTCATGGAATGGCTGTTAGCGCTCGGACTGTTAGACGGAGACTCGAAGAACGTGCTATAAAACCACATAAGCCAGCCAATGGGCCCAAACGGACACGAGCTCACCGAATGGAGCGCCTTCAGTTTGCGTGTGATTATTTGCATTGGACTAAATGTCAATGGAGCCAGGTTCTGTTCACTGATGAATCAAAGATTATGCTGTATGGTAATGGTGGAAGTAGAAAAGTGTGTCGAAGACAGGGAGAGCGTTTAGTGCAGTGCTGTATTGAAGAGAAAGTGAGTTATGGCGAGGGGATCATGTACAGTCTGGGGAGGAATTTCTGCCGAAGGCAAAACTGGATTTCAGGTTGTGACGAGATCACGGCTGCCACAACTAAATGGTGACCGTTACATTCGTCAATGCAAATTTGGAACAATGGCATATTAAAATGATGGTTAGTATGGCAGCTTCAAAACTGCATAAAAACTTTTTAATAGATCAAAGATTTTTTTTAAGCGTCAGGCCATCTAAACTGAATATACAGGGTGGCTCAATTCAGATGGCCGGAAGTGAATAAGCCCTTAAACAATAAAAAAGCGGGCGCGGATGTATCCTTTCAAAATTTATTACTGTATCGCCTTCAGTACACATTTCACTTTTATTTGGGATGGTTTTCGATCACGGAGTGCTTCTATAAAAAACCAGGAAAAGCTTTTAATAATTGTTATATTTTTGTAATTTTCTTTCCTTCAGAATCACTTTAAACTATTGTTTATCAACCTGGGGGTCGGAACCTCTCTTTTGGTTACGCTGCAGGTCAGGAAAAATTAAGCACTTCTGAACGAAAAACCTTTCTTCATTCATTAATGATTTATAATCGAAGTAAAACTACAACTGCTATTAAAACTAAATACTAAAGTCTGTATTGGAATCCTTAACTCTCACATCCGCTCTTGTGTGTTTAAGGCCTAAGTTTATAACGATTCTAAATTCTAAATTATAAGCAATAACAGGTAAGAGTTTTAATCTCCATAAACTAGTTCTAAAGCCTTTAAACACTAGCAAAAAGTATTTGTAAAAAAAATAACATAAAAATGCAGAAAATTAACAGTATATTTGAGACTTTACATTAATTGAATATACATCTAAAAAGCTGTGGAATTTATAATACTTATTCTATATATTGAGATATTACTATCGGAGTTTCAGACAAAATACTGTAAGTAGCTAATTGTAGTACCATGATTTGTTTAAATTTCAGTTTTATTAATATCCTACTTAATAAAAATCCAACACTGACTGACAGACAGACAACGCACAGCCTAAACCGGTGGATCTAGAAGCATGAAGTTTTGCACAGGAGCTCCTTATACAACGTAGGTGAGCGGTAAGAGAGGGTTATTGAAAATTCATCCCCTAAGGGTGTAAAATAAGAGACGAAAGTTTATATGGGAGAAAAGTCGAATGGTTCCCGAGATGTTGCCGATGGGAAATCTCATCGGGCACACGGCTTTGTTTAAAATAACATTATTATTTGATATTTACATTCATTATTACTTGTTCTAATCGGATTAAACCGGTGTAGTTTTCCGCACCTACCAAAATTAGTAGGTGTTTATTACCTATACGATAGATAGATAATAGGGGAAGCAGGGGAGGGCAGTTGCGCCCCCCCCCCCCCCCCATCTAGAGATTCGAAAAAAATTGTATCTGTACCTACAATTCATATTTCTCCCATCTTCTCTCTTATCTCGACCCCCCTCCCGCCCACCCCTGTCCCATTGGCTGGCGACGGCCTTGTACCTACCCTAGGTATCCACCTAATTAGATAGTATCCTAATACACCCTAGGTACTGCCTAGTTAGCGGTAGCATCTACTTCTAAATGTAGGCTATAGAGAGTAGATACTACCTATTAGTAACTAGGTAGTACCTTAGAGTACAGATAATAGATATTGCCCATACCGGGTACCTGAAGGGATATGTGACCCTAGCAATGAAAATGTGGAGCAATTTCGCGTTCGATTCGTTTATAAGTACAGACAGTGATAGATATTTAAGCGAATATCGCTCTGTTTCAGAAATGTCAAGTTGAAATTAAACAACTTTGAACGGTTTAAATCGCGTATATTTGACATTATTTATATCCCGACGTTTCGAACACTTTGCAGTGGACGTGGTCACGGGGTGACTAATAATGTTATAAATAATGTTAAATATACGCGATTTAAACCGTTCAAAGTTGTTTAATTGCTATGTATAGAATCGCGAAAACCTAAGAAAATATTATGTCAAGTTGAAATTCAACTTTATCATTGGCCGACATAATGAAATGCACATTACATTAGATCCAAATCTTGACAAATACTCAAAGTATGTTATTAAATCACATTTTTTTTAAGATATAATTATTTCGTTATAAAAACTTTTTAAGGTACCACTTCGGGTACTATCTGGTTAAGATACTACCTAATTAGGGTAATGTGGTTAGGGTTAGAAAAGTTCAAAACTGTGTGGGACACATGAGAAATATAAGGGGGAGAGTGCACGCTGCAATCCAACAGCCGCTAGGAGGACTCGACTGGCCTCGTTACCCCTCTCTCACAGAATACGAGTACTACTACCTTGAAATGTACTGCATTTCCCACTTTATCATATTCCCCAATGTATGTACGTGTTTCGGTAGTGAGTGAGATATGCCAGAGCCCATTCCCATCCCATCCCTTCCCACGTGCCCAACCCTTTCTCCGAATCTATTCTTTCATCAACAAAGGTAGGCAGCGCATCCGGGGGTGTGCCAACGTTCGTCATTTTGGACTAATGTTGGCATGTATCGCGGATGCCTATGGGCGACAGTATCCACTTACCACCAGGTGGACGGTATGCCCGTTTGCCACCTTCTTTCTATAAAAAAAACCTAGTTTTGTTTCTTGCGAAATATTTCGCGATAAACGTTTAGCAACTTTCTTAACCTCCGAGCCTCTTAACCTCTGTATAATACGTTCCTTACAGTATTTTGTCTCAGAGTGATGTTTCGACACGTATGAAATGCACCATTTGACACAGTTAACGTATTCTGTCTCTTTCAGAAAAAAGGCATCGCAATAATTTGCCAAATAGGGAAATTCGGGCGGTTTGCAACACAGCCATAAACTGATATATTCAAACAGAAGAACTATTTTTGAGATTACACAATAAAAAAAATTGTCTACTTACTCGCTAATGTTATCGTAGTCAGTTTTATAGTTGGACATAGTTCTATAAAATAAGGTCTAAGCCACACACCTATTCAATATTGTGTTACGCCATTCGAGTCGACTGTATTTTCTTGAAAATGGGACAATATCGATATATAATAATCTATACATATGATAAAATCGTAAGAAACCCGTGTCTGTACATGAAATATTTTTTGAAAAAAGTCGTACTAATAATGCAGAGCCCCAAAACAACATTTTTTGGAAATTTTTATCCGTCTAGCTGAAGCGCGCATCACACAAAAACCACTGGATGAATTGAAATTTTGCATAGTTACAACTCATAAGGCGGGTTAACATTTAGGATACTTTTCATCCAGATCCATTACACATTTCCCACGGGATTCAAGCTAACCAAACATAACGTCTCTATGCGTACGAAGTCGCAGGCACCACTAGCTTATCATTAAAAACACAATATTACACAGTGTATAAAAATCAGTGTAAATGACGGAAAATCTACCATTATTTTTCTATTTGGAGGTATTAAAAAACCATAATAGTTTAGGAACAATTTCTTTAGAGGCATTATCCTAACGTGGCTCTAATCTCAAGTGATATGTCTTGAAAGTATACTCGAAGAAAGAATCATTTATCATGTATGTATGTATCATGTATATATAAAATAAAGTCGGGTTAGTTACACCATTTATAACTCGAGAACGGCTGGACCGATTTTAATGATCTCTGATTTGTTGGATCCGTCTCCACCCCGAATAGCAGAATAACTATTAAAATATCTGAAAAAATCACGGAAAAAAAAAAAGAAAATTAATCTAGAAATATATTGAAATAAATAGAGAATACTCGAATCGAAATTTAAACAAAAATGCTATTTACCCAAAAACAGGTAAAAACTGGGTAAGCGCCATCTGTTGGGCAGCCGCAGCAAAGCGTGGCCGAGCACAGCTAGTTTGCCATAAAAGCCGTTGCAGTTATAATACGAAATACATATCAGACTCGTGTTTTCGAGAGGTAGCCTCGACGTATTCTCGACAATAATTGATAAAGTGAATAATTAATAAACTAATGAGAAAAAATATTCTGTGGTTCCAAGCTCAGTTCTTAGCATCTTTTTATCAATGTTTGTAATCCCCCTAAGCTTCATCCGGTATAAAAGTCATATAGCGATGTTTGCGATTGATAAAGTTAATAAATATCAAGGTTAATAATAAATAAAGTGAGGAGAAATTAAAACTAAAGTCAAAATAATAAAGTCAAAAATCGCTTGAACATAAACTGAAATTGGTCCCCTTCATATCTTTAACCGTGATAGTTTACTATTTTTTTTTAATCTACCCTATATTTATGCTAATAAAAAATTAACCCCCTAAAAAATACCCCATATAAAAATGAAAATTATTGCAATCTGTAAGAAACCAAATATTTGACACAGATGTAAATATTCTTTCTTCGACTGTACATCTTAATATCTAGATTACACTTTTACATCTAGAGCACATTCAGATAGATTTATAAGTGCATTTATTTACATAGCAACACCTGGACTATACAGGAAAATATTTCAAAAAAAATATGAAGGCATCATTTTAGAATCAATTCCCACCTACTTTAAAGCTATTATTTTAAGGGCAATTTAAACTCTAATCCGTTTAAGATACGGTTGAAAATGGCATAACAAAGATGATTTGATAGACTTCCATCGAGCGTTGCATTGAGCGTCATTCTATGTCTATTTCGAGAGAAAAACCACTGAATGGTTAGAGAATACCCTTTAAATAACGGTTTAGTCAATAATCGAATATATTTCACGAGCTTTGTTTGAAATTCGCAACGAAATACATTTTCTATGAAATAATTGTTTTTTGTTCTTTCAACGATTCTGAACCCTTTAGGAGCATATTCTCATACTTTTTGAAGACTGAAACATAGTATTTTCGATTTTCGTAATCCCAGATTCTTGGGAAACTTCGAATTGTTCGGTTCAACAGGTTTGATATTAGAAGAAATACCAACAAGGGCAAGACCATTATAACATTTAAAAACCTTGTATTTTTATAATACAAAATAATTCAAAAAAAGTTGAATTTAAACAATACACAATATTAAAAAACAATATGAATTTAAATAATAAACAATATTTAAAAAAAATGTATTGTATGTACTTTGATAAAGGGTACAAAATATTGTATGTCGATATTACAACGTTTGTACAATGTAGTATTCACAATACACAGCATTCACAAAATGTTGTATTTAAGTTATACAACATTTACAAAATGTTTTAATAGAAGTATCTATAAAATAATAAAATCCGATACATTCCCGGATTATATTATACTTACCCGAAGACTTAATCAAATGTTTGACTTAGCGAAGGAACTTCTAGTTTAAATAAATGCCCAATTACAATGCCACGTTATAAAAAGGTTTTTAAAACCATGAAAGCTCATCGAACATCATTTCAGAGTAATTTACTACTTAAAATACAAGCTTATAGGATACAACTATTCATTGGTTATTCCTAAATATTTTATAAATACGTTTATATCTCCAGAAATTTACCTAGAAAAAAAAAATAAGATATATATGACAATTGCAATGTTATCTTCAATTCGGATAGAATTAATATGATTTAGAAAGTAACAGAAAAAGTGGTATACTTAAAATCAGGTGGTACGTAGCAACATTTAATGGTAAATAATTTACCATCATATAGTACGTTGAAACATTTGATGGTAAGTAATTTACTATCAAGTGGTACCTTGGGACATTTAGTGGTAAATAATTTACCATTAGATGGTATGTTGGAACATGTAGGAGTATTTGGTGGTACACCGAAGCATTTAATAAAAAGTAATTTAGTAACAGGTGGTACATAAGAACATTTAACACGAGATGGTACATTGGGATATTTAGTGGTACGTCAGATTTCTCTCTCATGTCTGTTTCTTATGTCATCACAACTAAACCACTGAACCGGTTTCGATGAAATTTAGCAGAGATATATCTTAAAATACTTTATATCTTCGACAATTTAACGCAACGAAGCTGCCGGCAAAAGCTATATTTAATCATTGACTGAATAAATAGTTGAATAATAATTATAATATTAATTAATAACTTACGTTATAACAAAGCGTAATAAACACAGCTCATTGACTAGTGACGCGTATTTCCAATGTCTAATAGAATTGCTTGAGTTGTTCGTACGTGATGAAGAATATGATGTTCCACGGTCCCATCCGCAACCAGGTTGGTATGAAACCCTTGTACAGGGCTAGGAAGCCTTCACTGCGGATTGTCTGCAAACATACACACACGTTACAAAAGGATAATAGTTATTTAAGCGGTTTATTAAGCAGCCCAGCGGGTTACACTGGGCAGTTAATAGTTATTATTATTAACTGCATAAAAATATAGCATAATAAAAAACTTAATAATATATAGATAAATATTTACCCGCATAAAACAGTCGACAGTGCCTCTGTATATCATTTCATGTGGTTTCGCTATGTGACCTTTTACTTTTCTTTGATTCATAAGACGCGTCTGAAGAGAATTAATTAACAGTTAGCGGTGATAGCCCAGGGGTATGTATACTCGAGCCACATTTGGTTGATTTGGTGAGTTGAAAACCTCGGCCCGTACCACCGAGTTCGTAATTAAGTACAGATTTAAAATAATATTGTCACTGGCTCGGCGGCGAGGGAAAACATTGTGAGGAAACCCGCATGCTACAGAAAAAAAAGGGTGGAGTATGTGATCCACCAATCTGCACTGGGCCCGCGTGGGGGGATTACGGTCCGAAACCCCCAGAGATTTACTAGGGGAGGCATGTGCTCTGCAGTGGGATGTTATAGCTTATTACAGTTATAGCATGTTATCAATTAAAGCCTCCTGGTGTTGCAGGTGTCCATGGTGACCACTTACCATCACGTGGCCCGTCCGCTCGTCTGCCATCTATTCTATATTAAAAAAAATGCGAAATACCATATCCCTAACAACCATACAAAAAAAAATTGGTTAATTCAATTGTTGTCTCGTACAAATCAGAGTAATTTCAAATGTCAAATGAACTTCATTCGGGCCGATATATCATAGTGAACGTTTTCGTGGTAGGAATCTACCAAAATATCAGCCAAAACATCGTTCCTCGTGTTGTCGGAATAGATAGATCCTTAAGTTACGGTACGATAGTATCAAATCTTACCCTAATGACATCTAACGGTGTACTGGCCACAGCGCTGCCAAGACTCGCCAGCAAACTGGACGCCAAATGATTCAAAGGCGTGTCTCCCAAGGTAGGAATCAATTTCTTCTTACACGCGTCATACACTGGTAATTCCACCGCAGCTATAACCGCGGCTCTCTGTGAGGTCGGCCCGACCCCACGCCAGAGGCCGCGGCCGCCTTCGACGCGGTAAATGTCTATGAAACATCGAACTAAACCGCGTTTTTCATCGCCTACCTGAAATGTTTGACATATTGCAAATCGTTTGTTTGTTAGTGTATTTAAATTATAAGTATCACTTTTCATATAGTTAAAGTACTTCAAATCAAATTGATTTTGCTTAGTTATAAAAATATGGAAGAGTACCTATCTATTTAGCTTTTATCTATTATCTATCTTTGTGGTTTTATAATTGCAAGATTGATGTAATTGTCTATAAGTGAGGTGACATTTAACATACATCCTTCTATGAATTATAATTTTTACTAGTGTTTACTAGTGTGACCAATTGAAATAAATAAATAACTTATATTTTTATACACATGTTCTTTAAAAAAAAACTCCAGTACTGATTATATAATGAGAAATAACAAATATGAGCTCCTCCAACTCATTATACAAGGCAAGATCAAGGCCATGAAGTCGGGAAGGCGAAGATAATGCTGGCTGAAGCACTTACGCCAGTGGTACGTCAAGTAGCACTCTACGGGAGTAGAAATAAACATGACGATTTCCGGCCATCGTTAGAACATGGCACTCTTTCCATTAAGCTACGATATGGGGTTCTTCAAGAGAGCTGTGAATAGGATTTTGCAAGGTCGGCGGCGCGCCCGCATACCCCCTGGTGTTGCAGGTGTCCATGGGCGGCGGTAACACTTACCATCACGTGGGACCGCTTGCTCGTCCGCCAACTAATCTATAAAAAAAAATATATTGAGTTTGACTGACGAAATATCTTCCATCAACAAGCCAAGATACTGATCTCGGCTTTGCCATGAAAAAATGGTTTGACCATGAAAGTTTCATACAAAACGCCAGTGGGAGGTTGACCAACCAAACAATATTTAACCCAATGAGGACAATGAAAATAATAAGAATAATAATAATAAAAATACAAAAGAAAATAATAAGAGAAAAAGACCATAGAGCTTGATGAGATATTCACATTAAATAGGGTACTAACTTGGAGTTCATATTTTTTTATGAAAGATATTTTAGCCGCTAAGACAAACTTAAGTTTTACTTAAGCTTAAGCTGTTACTTGTCCATCCCATCCGAATCCTACGTCCTACCTCTCCGTCCATGGATCTGTCCATCTGAGGTCTGTCCCACTATCAGGTTCGGTGATGCTTCGGTGGGGGCTGTCTCATCGGCCAAAATTCTGGGGGTGGTGATATCGTTCGTGGTGATAAGGCCTATCACTCGTGGAGCATGAGAAATACATAGGTGAAAGCAGCAGTAAATCGTTCGGGAAGATGTCCCGGGTGTCGGCCTCATCGTGGGGAAGTCGATTCCGGGGCCTCAGGATCTTGTACCGTGGTACGTATGTGGCGACACTCACCTATGCCGCGGCGTGCTGGTTTGAGCGGGCGTCCTTGCATGTAGTTCGGAGCGTCCTTCTGCGCACTCAGCGGCCTTCGTTGATCCTATTGACGAAGGCATATAGATCGGTCAGCACGCTCGCCCTACCGGTACTGGCGGGCGTGCTTCCAGCGGACCTTGAGGTGATCAGCGCTGGCAGAATGGATCTGGCGCGTTTACTTACGACCAGGGAGGAGGTGCGTGCTGGGAAACAGGCCATTTGGAACGAGACAGTGGCTAGCTGGCAGGAAAGGTGGGTTGGCGAGAGCAAGGGCAGAGAGCTGTTCAAGTTCTTCCCGGACGTGGCGGTTCGACTCAAGTCGCGTTGGGTCGAACCGGACTATGAAACTTCCCAGATACTCACTGGGCATGGCTGCTTTCGAAAGCGACTGCATGATATGAAGCTGTGTGCGAGTAGTCAGTGTGAGTGTGGCATGGCAGAGGAGGACTTGCACCATGTTCTATGGTCCTGTTCTCTATACGAGGAAGATCGACGGAGCATGCTAGAGGGGATTGTACGGCGGGAGGAGGGACCGGCTTACTATTGCGACCTCGTCTCCTCCGAAGCGAACTTCCGCGGGCTCAGAGAGTTTGCACACCGATGGCACAGGAAAAGGAGCCCGAAAGAGCTGCTCGGCACTGAAGTACATCGTCTAGTGGAGTAGAACAGCCCCAGAAAGGGGAGAATGCTGATGGGACACAGGCAAAAGAGAATACTTGTAGGGAGGCAGAGCAGATACGCGCCGCAACTAGCAGGCGAACGGCGCGTACCTCCCGACGATTTGGTCCATATAACCAAAAGGTTGGTAGGACCATGGGTGGAGGTGGATCTGTCCATCTTTCAAACTGTAAAAAAAAGATTAATTTACTCACCTGCATCCGCACTTTAAGTACGTCAGTGGGGTTGGCTATGGCACTGGACAAGCCTCCAGCAAACGCGGCGCAGAAGGTATTCGTCGGTACATGCTCTATAGCACCTCCATCCGCTCTTCTCTTCGCCAGCGCTTTCTTCAGAGAATAATACGTGCCAAATTTGATTGTGCCATATGTCGCTTGGCGGAGAACCGCTGGCCATATTCTGAAATACGGTAAATAAATCCTAAATACAGTATTCACAGTAGATATTCTAAATACAGTACTATTTGTTTTTATAGGTTTTACATTAATAATATGTATAATTTGAACTCCAAATTGGAACAAAATCTGGCCGTTTTTATGTCGGTCAGCTTTTGAATAGCATCACTCCATCTCTTTTCGTGGGTGTCGCAAAATGTAACTAAGAGATAACAAAATCGCTCAAGCTCTGAGGAACTACACCGACCTCTAGAAAAGTAAGACGAGTATATATAGATACTAGGGTGTAGGACAGAGATGGCGAGACTTTATTGATCTACGTGCCATTTTTTTCTAAAATGTTTAATGAGGCTATGACGTGCCGTCAAACAATCTCAACTTGGTGATTAATGGCGAAAAAAAATAAAACTAAATACTATCAACTTAAAACTCTTTATTTGTAATTTGTATACATATACATATGTACAGAAATAGTTTATGTACAGTTTTATGTTTATTTTTATGTTTTAGTGCGGTCCATCCGCATTTCCTCGATACGGAGGTGTCGCGCACTGTTCGGTCCAAAAATTATTTTATACCGCGAACCCGTAGGCTGTGGAACGAACTGCCTCAAGAGGTCTTTCCATTGAGCTACGATATGGGGTTCTTCAAGAGAGCTGTGAATAGGATTTTGCAAGGTCGGCGGCGCGCCCGCATACCCCCTGGTGTTGCAGGTGCCCATGGGCGGCGGTAACACTTACCATCACGTGGGACCGCTTGCTCGTCCGCCCACTAATCTATAAAAAAAAAAAAAAAAAATTTAAATGGTAGGAAAAATTAGTGCGACTTGTGGTGTTGCCGTTCCGGCACCGGTAGCCCCCGTTCACAATGAACTTTGTTACTATGACCTCAAATGTAGACGAAAAAATAAATTGTTTCGATTAGGTGCCTAAATTCCTAAATTAATGCCATGCCCAAATTATTTTGTCACGCGTGCCATTGGTTCGCCATCGCTGGTCTAGGGTATTACGTATATTATATTAAGTATATTTTTAAGTAAATGAAATGAATGATTTTAGGATGAAAAATTAAGTAAAACCTAAAAAACATTTTGCCGAAAAAGTACTGTGAATTATTCATATTGTTTACTCTTTCATTCGCACAATTTCTAATTTAAAAACTTTTTCGAGATAGTAACACGGTTTTTCCATTTATCATAAAATTCTGAGTTGGTGAATTAACTATGTCATATCGCGTAAATTTAATTAACTACGCGGCGGCTAACACTTATCGGTTACCTAATTGGTGACTGGATAAAAATTTCATACAACAAACAAAATAATTGTAAGTATAATTAGAATATCTTGTATGAGAAATTAATATTTATATATTTCAACCATAACTTACGGACCATTTACACCTCAGTTTTAAAGACGAGCACACGTCAACAGACAGAAAGGGTGCATGAACCATAGCTCTCCAAATAGGCAAAGAGCCCGTGCTAGGATACGCTGTAAATTTTCGACATATAGAATTAATGTACATTCATTAATTCATTAATCATGAATCAATAATGCCGCCCTACCCCTCGATTATTTAATCGACGTCCCATCTGGATGAAGGGGCACTCCCCTTTATCATAGAGGGATGAAAAGAACACTCCTCATACCGCTATATTACCAATGGTGTGAAGAATACCTCAAACTTACCAATTCTTTTTTCCAAATCCGTTGCCAAACCTTCAAAGGGCGGAGCGGGCGCGTGTCAACGTTAGTAAATCTTCAGTGGTATTGAGATGTATCGCGGATGTATTCACTTACCACCAGGTGGAAAGTCTGTTCATACGACATTTTTTCTTTAAAAAAAATCTAACAGTCGCTGAGCGCACTCGACTGGCCTCGTTACCCCCCCCCCCCCTCTCTCTCGCCACTTTTATTCCACTTTTTCCCATTGGAATTGTAGGCCAGTTTAAAACCTTGTCACAATAATAGTAACAAGGGTTTTCTATGGGTATCGGGCAAAATTGGTTACATTTGTTGCTATGAAAACGTTCTAGACAGGCCTACATTTTCCAGGCTAGTTCTAAACTGGTGGACCGTATGCTCGTCCGCCGCCTTCCTCCATTAAAAAAAATCAATACTCATTATTATATTATAATCTATATAAAAATGGATGTTGGTATATCTGAGATTAATAGACGTCGACACCGTTTGACCGATCACCATGAAAGTTGGCACATATATGTATTATTTCATGGAGAAGATTTTTATGCTATCCACTTTATCCACGTAACTGGCCACTAGATGGCGCTGCAGCACATCAACTTCTATACCGTTCAATCGATCGCAAAAATCATATCGACGGTAAATCAGAATAATATGTGATTTTATATACAGAGGTAAATAAATATACACAGGCAGGACAACGTCTGCCGCGTTTTGCTAGTATAATATAATATAGGTAGTCAAAACGCGGGAGCGGGATTAGGTCTTTTTAAAAAGACAAAAATATTAAAATAATAGACGAACGATTCGTTACGTGGTCGATATGAGACTAATTTAATTCTTATTTCTTATAACTATGCCCGAGGGCCTTATCTGCTAAACATGTTAACTAAGCGGTTTGGGATGCAGCTGCATTTATGCTGACTATGCGTTCTGGTCGCATAACTAGGTACCTACATATAAATATTATCTAAAAGACAATCATAATACGCGTCAACAGTTATAAAATGGTTTTCACCATTAAGATGATGTAACGGTCAATTGGTAAATATAGAAACATGCATCACGTTTAATCCCCTATTTTGTATACAATCAAATATCATCGCCAAAATGAAATTAATAAATAATTTATTCACATTTACTTATGTCTGGCAGCTCGTTCAATGGACAGATACAAACACAATACCGATTAAGAAAAAAACACCGGATACTGGAAGGAAAGTTGTAGAAATTTACGAATAGCCTATTTTTGTATAGCCAATACTAGAAACAATATAGCAAAAGAGAGCAATATATCGCATCTTCCATTATTATATTCGTTATTGCATAATGAACTTTCACAGCTCTTAGGTCTCTTACTGACTCTTAGGTCCGATTACCATCAACAGCATTTCACAGCATGGGCAGCGACGTTAATCTTGTTTATTTTAATAGTGAATTTTATCTTCAACGTAATATGATTTAAATTTGTATGACGCTGCGAGCACACCTAGCAGTAGCGTGTTGAGACGAAAACTACGGCGCAGTACGTCACCGCCGACGGCCGCTGGCGTATCGTACAAATTTAAACCATGAACGTTGGAGTTAAACTTCATTAATTAAGATAACTAACTCACTTGAAATGTACTGGATTTTTCATTTTATCGTATTTCCCCAATGTACGTACGCATGTGTTTCAGTAGTGAGCGAGATATGCCAGATATGCCCATTCCCATCCCATCCTATCCCTTCCCAGTTTCCCAAAACTTTCTCCCAATACATTCCTTAATTTGCAAAAGGTAGGCAGCGCATCCGGTGACGTGACAACGTTCGTCATTCTGGAGTGATGTTGGCATGTATCGCGGATGTCCATGAACGACCGTATCCACGTACCATCAGATGGACTGTATGCTCGTCTGCGGCCTTTTTTCATTAATAATTGCTTTATATTTACATTCCTATTTATATTTGTATGTTTAACGCGTAAACATAGAGGATTTTTACAAATAATTTGAACTGGACGCAACGCATCGCTGCCGTGACGTACGGTTGGTGGGAATCGGGCCTTAAGGTGAATCAACGAGAGAATGCCAACAAAAATTTGAAAGCACGCCAAACGCGCAAATCACATGCAATTTCGTTCATATGCGCGTTCATATACGTTGAAAATTATCCAAGAAAATATTTTTATAGTTTTATTGTTGCTATGACGTAAGTAGGTTCTTTAATAACATGTAATTGTTGCTAACTGATGAATCTGATGATAGATAACACCTGTGTCTACAGCATACACTTTATTTATAATATCTGTGATTTTTCTGATAGCATATCTTTATAATCACTGTCGAAAAATCTAGAGATGATATTATAATATCATTGTGTAAATAAACATCATTCTAATGCTGACAGCTTTAGTTTCATTTATAAAATGAACAAAATAAATGAACAACAAAAGGTCCAAAAGTTTCCGGCCTGACAAAGAAAAAGGACACTTAAGTCTATAAAACTTAAGTCCATTTTTATTTTTCAATAAAGTCTCCGTCTATTTGAACACACTTTTCGGATCGTTTAATTAGCATTTCCATCCCAGTATAAAAATAGTCAGAAGTTTTGTCTTCAAAATGGGCGAAAACCGCAGCGGTTACTTCATCATCAGTGGAAAATCTTCTACCCCTTAAGTTGGCCTTGAGTTTTGAGAACAAATAGTAATGACTGGTGGCATTTTTCCGCTTAGTTTTCCAAGAAGTTTCTGCTTGATTGCTTCTCGTAATTGCTCTATAAGGATAGGATTATAGCTTCCAGTCACCATAGTAATGCGTTATTTTGTCTGTAAACAATATTCCTTGATAATCTTAGAATATCGAAGCTATAATCTTTTTGGTGGACTATGTCACCTTTGCCTTTCTTGACCAGAGCGATGCCACTCCATTGACTCCCTTGTGGAAAGGGGATCATAGTAAAGAAACATAGTTTCAACCCCATTAATAATCGACTCTAAAAAATCGTTTCCCTTTGTCTGAAAGGCCTGCAAAAGTTTCTTAGAGCATGCTACTCGTTCACTTGCTGCACATTTGCAAGAAGTTTTGGCACCCGCCTGGCACCAACTTTATTCATATGAAAATCCTAAGGACGGTAGTTTTTGAAAGCCCTGTCCTTGCTGCTATTTCTTTCGTCTTTAGCCATAGGTCACTCAGCTTCTTCCACTAATTTGATGTTGTTTGGAGTGAGTGTCTCAACATGTCGACAGGAGCGAGGTTCGTTGTCGATGGACTTTCGTTCTAAACGAAATTGCTTGCACCAGTCGGCGGCGCATCCGCATACCCCCTGGTGTTACAGGTGTCCATGGGTGGCGGTAACACTTACCATCACATGGGACCCCTTGATCATTGACCTACTTCACTATAAATAAAAACCAGGCCAGTGACAATGTTCTGTGACCAGCGGCTGTGAGATTGCAACGTGAACTCTCACCCTCTGGTGCCAGTTATAAAGAAGATTTCTTGCTTTTCATATATTAAACAATATATTAAAGTATTAAAACAAAAGTTGTAATTTTAGGAACCCTCTCATCCAACAATATTTAAGTTCAAATAAGCTATAAACTTAAATTAAGTTTATATGTTTATACAATATTTAGTTGAAGAGTTAGGCCACTAAAGGAGTTAGGCTAAAAATTAGGCCACAAGGAAGTTAATGTTCATGCCACTCAATGACAGTAACTCAGATATCAACCTATAACGAAATTGCAAGGAACTATGATAAACTAAAGGTATTCCTTATAGTTTTGGGCTATAATACAAATAGATACTCATCCAGTGCAAGATAGTACTTGCAACTTTATAACAGACTAGTTTTATAATCACAACTTCACTATATTATCCCTTATGTTCACTATGTTATATACATATGTTAATCTGAATCAAAAACTACCTATCTGCTATGTTTCAATGAAATGGGTTCTGCCATTTCTATTTGACTGAGTAACAAACATCCAAACTTTTACACTTATAGTATTAGTGGGATGTAGTAACAACTTACCCACAGTATAATGCCTTGATACCCTCCTGCTGGGATGTCTTTACAAAACAGTCCACCATGCCCGTGTATCGCAGCTCTACATGGCGAGGGTCTATTTTCTGGCCCTGGATCTGAAGACGGGTCTTTGTTGTGTCAATCGGGAATGTTCCTGTGAAAAACTGTGATTTAATGTAGCTACATATTCATTGGCTACACATGTAGGTATGTAATATTATAAAAAGCTTATTCATCTGAGATTTATTCATCTCACTACACTTCGCATTTATGTGGGATAGAGTAGGGAATAGTGAATGCATAGTCAACTCTATAAACAGTGAATGCTGAGAATCACCTCTATAAGAGCTCTCTTATAGCTTTTTACTTCTCACTCGAGGGGACGGAATGGGAGCTGGGCTCTTGCATATCTCAGTCAAATGGCCAGTGTGCAGCTTCAAGGCCATATCTCCCTCATGTACAAGATAATGTGCATAAAGGCACGGGCCATCCAGCAGCTGTTGTAAGTTGTATAGGTAAGTAGGTAAGTTGTTGTAGGTAAGCTGTTAAGCCATTTTGCCTTTCAACCATCAATGTATATGTATATGTTCTGGCAGTCCTATGTGCTATGTGTTGTGATTTATTGGACAGTTTGGGAAGAAAACAAGTAAATATCAAAAAGAATTGTGTAGATATTGGGTAGATATTATGAACTTGAGTATACCTCAGGAGCAATCACAAATTTTGTGAGCCATGTGTATGTAGTGGTATTACTAACATAATGACATCATTAACATGTAGCTTCTAAACCCACAGTATAATGCCATTTTTTTTGCCATTCAGTCATTTTTTGAGATAACTGGTTTTTAATTTCACAGACCGATTTCTAATGTTCTAAATGATTAAAATCCTTATCTAAAAAGAATAATCCCTTGTAAGTCCTAATGTAGAATACACTGGTGTTATCTCTTTGAGGATACAAATACCTAAACACCACACTCAATGGACCACACTAGGATTCCTTGTCATGGGTCAAGAGACACACAAAAAGACAAACACACATCCAGACAGGAACAAACATTTGATTTTAATCAAAGGAATGTCCACCTGGGAATTGAAAAAGGAATGTCCAGCTGGGAATTGAACCTGGGACCTTTCGCACAGCAGCAAGGTCATTACCAACTGCGCCAACGGATTTATATACATAGTTATATGTGTATATTACCTTAACGCTCTCAGTGAAGATACAAAAAAATAAATCGAAAAATCAATAACTCCGGGCAAATAGCGAATAAATTTGGTTAGGGAGTTGACAAGTCAATAAAATAAATGCATTAACTGTTACCAAATTCTGCAACGATCGACGCCAAGCCGCCGTAAATAAACGGTCTCCAATCCCTGTCTCCCATTACAGGCAATTATTAAAAGAATATATACAAATTGTTTACTTTTCCACTTAGTAATGTGAAATTTCACTTCAGCTTAGAATCGCGTACATGGAATCGGAGGTATTAAGTTTACGGCGGTCTAAGGCCAATAGTCATACAACATTACAATATTTTTCTTATTTTTAGCGTGAAAACGTAAAAGATTTCCACAGTGTGGTGCACGTTTTTTTATCTTTTCTATCTGACATAACATTGACTTCAAATAATTTTATGACAGTTTGCTACAGCAATGTTTTGCCAGAGTTGCTATCGATTGTTTTGATCGTTGAACGAATATTTCAAACCCAAAATTTGAATGTATTGTCAATAAAAGCCAAACAACATACAAATATCGTGATTAAAATGCTAGGCTGTCTGTTTTAGAGACTATATCTGATTTTTTTTATAGAAGTGATGGCACACGAGCGGACGGGCCACATGAACACCTACAACCCTGAGGTATGCAGATGCGTTTCCTTTTCCTTTCCGCCCGACGCTACTACGACAGAGTCTCTCATTATCCCAACCCTCTAGTAGTTGTTAGCCTAATGCAATATGTCACTGTCAGGAATGCCCCTTCCCATTACCGTAGTTGTCGTTCTCCTCGGCACTTCCTAGACGACCCCGTGCTGCTAATGCGGTTCTTACACTACACTCACAGACTACACATATGCGCCGTCCCCGCCGCCGGAAATAAGGCCGTTCCCCTGAACCGTGAACACACACCGACTTTCAGGCAATATATTTACCAAGTATCGACATGCGATGAGGCGGTACCCTCCTAAAGCAATGCCCTAAGCCGAGGTCTGTTCCTTCCGCCAGTTTACCAGCGGAGATCTCATTAGGTTCGTTGCTGCATAAACTTTTTCCTCTCGGCTGAGCGCCGTTTGCTCTCGCCCTGTACTATAGATGTCTGGTGACTCTTGTAAGGCCATTAGGGCCACAAAAATTTAACCCGTCCAAAACAAAGGTACTTTCTCTATGCAATAGAAAACAATTCCTGACATTGTCAATTACTTGTAATTATCGTTTAATTACAAGTAATTTTAGTTTCCTTTTCTACGTTTAAATATCAATTTTAATTGTAGTTTAGGTATTTCATAAGCAAGTGAATTTTAAGTACAAAATTATTGGTAATAGTAATATATTGTGTTAGGAAACCAACTATGTTCCTTTTTTCCCGCCTCGTCCTATTCCGCCAAACTTGGCAACACTGACAGTTCGATGTCCATCTGCGAGTGCGGTTGTTACCCTTAGACTCAAAAATTAACTAACATCAAAAATAGTGGTGTCTGTGTGGAGAGAATATTACCGAACCAGGTCATAACCCACAACGAGGTGCCCCGGGGCTGGAGACCAAGTATTCATCGTCCTGTGAGTACTTACCCCTTCCCTTTAGCATAGTCGGGAATTGGTTGGGGTAGTTTCAAAACCTAGTTTACGCAACATATTGTAAAAATATCGTTTACAGTAAAATGTTGTAATGGGAAATACTATTTTATTGGCAACAACATTAGGTATATCTGTAATATGTTGAGTTTGATATGTTAATAAGATCAGAGAATAATGTAAAAAGGAATGTGACGACCTGTTGTATGTATTTTAGTTACCGTCCATTATTACATGTATCACTTACATTGCAAATAAATGATTTGATTTGAAATTAAAATGACATTATTGTTTTTAATATTTATTTTGTTTTATTCGCACATCACATGGCGCCACTCTATAAAAATACCTATCTATTTTTTTTTTAAATCCCAATTAACCCCATTTGTTTTTAACAGGTAACTATTAATCATAGCATAACGTACTATCAGCCTCTGTCTCTGCACTACTGCTTATGAGTCTCTATCAAAATGTAATATCTCATTTTAAGAGGTGGATGTTTTGCTAATAAAATAGGCATTGTGATGGGGACGTGAAATTAATGTGAACAACTAACGAAGGCAATAAATTTTGTACGATTGTCGATTTAGTTCATTCCATTATTTGAATTATATGAAATAATCGATTATATATAGTCTTAAGCGTTCATTCATTCGCATTCGCTCGCCCCTATTTGACAATGACACGACCATGGTGTGTTCAAAAACGTACAGAATTCGTTAGTTTATTCAGCTATTATTGTCATAAATGATGGATGATACATAATGCTTTTCTTGTTTAACTAGTTAGAAAGATAGAAAGGGATACACTGTAACAATTAGATTGTAAAGTAACAAATTGTTAACGTTCTGAAACACAGTTCGATAATCTTTTCATGAGAAATGAAATTTTAAAACTAAAATAGTTTTAGTTCGATTATTTCACAACCAACAGTCAAAAAATCCTATTTATAAATATTTTAATTCTATTTATAAATACGGAAAACCTATTTCTTTCATTTCTGCGAATAATGAACTTGATAAATGAACAATTTTGCAAAATCATAACATAGTGTAAGTATAAAAAATAAAAACCATCCGACAATTATCAAAAATCATGTTTCGGAACATTGCCTTGTAGATTTCTCTCTCTTGAATGGTATATGACAAATGTCAACAGTCAAATCATGAAACGATAAATATTTTGTGAAAAATACACGTTGATTTTGAGAACTTTCTTATCGTGAAATAAAAGGAAAACTCATAAAATAACTTGGTGAACGGTTAGGGGAGACATATAGGCGTGTCTATCAGTACTTACGCACAGTTAGTTACAAAATCTGGATAGAATTTTGCAGAATAAAATTTGAGTGAGTTGTCTTAGTTCTTACCTGTCCCAGTTCCATTTATTTACTCATCAACACAGTTTAATTGGCTTTAATTAAATTAGTTTTAATTGAGTGTGCCTGTTTGTCTGTTCCTTATAAGTGCTAATCATTTTCAAAATATTTTTTATAATATTGTCACCCGTTTGGTTTTGTTGAAATTGAAACTTTACCTCCGGTATGTGATGTGATGACTCCCTTATCTGCCGTGCCCTTATCTTATTATACTTAACACGGGTTGAGAATGCGCCACTTGAGTTTTTGTTTATGTTGGATATTCTCAATATAAACACTGGCCATACACTAAACTTGAGATTGTTTTGAGAGTTAAACAAATAATAAGTGTTTTAGGTCATAATTTATTAGTACATCGTGTTTTATTTATATTCCACAAGCATTTGTTTACAATTCATAATCAATCTTTGACTAAGTGTAATATAGTAAAGTAATATATTAGGCATTGTCATTATATTTTTCTTAATACTTTGAATTTTATTAATTATCCCTGGCATATGAATGTATGAGCTAGTCACTAATATCAAAATACTATATTTCTAATTAGAAAAATGTTTTCCAATACAAGTTTAAAATTCTAACAGGATTCGCAAATTATCATTTCTCAATTGTTGCACCCTAACTGTAACTTGTAACTCTCAGCAATAATTACTCAGTCTAAGATGTTGGTTATTGGTTTTATTTATAGAAAATAATTTTCTTTTTACATAAAAACTGAAAAATATGCACATTTGATAAAGTTAAATTGTTTTAAAGCTCAATGACATTGAGCAAGTTTACTAGCTACTATCTAGAAAATTCACTATCTGCTAGTAAACTCACCCAGTGTAATCATATTCACTAGCTAACTAGCAGATTGTAAACAATCTAGGAGAAAAGTTGAGTCTTCCAATGCAATGCATTTTTTAAAGTTTACAATTGTAAATGGTTCACCTGGCCGGAGTACTTGACCACACTGCGCTTCCAGATATGTGGCGTCCATTCGAGGTCCCGTGGCAAACGACCCGCCCTTTGCTACTAAGTTAAGGTCAGAAGAAGGTCAGAATTAGCATAACATAGCTTTGCATTACATTTTAGTTAATATTTCAGGTCATACTCCAGATATAATGTTTGACAACTACTATCCTCAACAGAGCCCTCCACCAACTCCACCTGAGAAAAAGTTATATTTTGACAAGAAGTATTTGACGACTGTACCTGGGATAGTTAAAATTGTTGAACTGGTAAGATTTTTGTGCTGTAAAGTTCTGAGTTACACAGTAAAACCCTTTTATGACCGACTACAATAGGCTTTTGCCCCAATTTGGGGCTTCATAGAGTCTATGACATAGACTAATATAAATATAGGGCTTGTGGTAATGGCTACCTTGTGGTAGTTACTCAGGAACTACACCACCTCTAAAAAAGTGGACTTGCAATTCCCCTTGGTGCCATTTTAAGCTATGCAACACTATTTTTAAGGCTATACATCCGTCATGTATAGGACAAATGCAGGAGGATGTCCCCCTGCAGTAAATAATAAAATAAAATAACTGGTAACAGTGACAGACAGATATAGATAGATAAACCTTAAGATAAGTTCATACCAGATTGCACAGATGCAATAAGTTGATAACTCAAGATATATACAATTTTAAATAATAAATTCTAACACATTGTATCATTTTGGATTGACAATAATCTAAATCTTTCGATACTCAATACCTTGAGTGAAATTGATTTCGTTAAAATGACATCTCAATATTAATAAATACTGTTAAAAGGGGATCAGAGCGAAATCAAAAAATATCCACGAGTATAAATTACAAGTCTATTTTGTAAGAGAAACAAAACACGTCCAGCGGCGCGGTGACACACCCAAAAGTGCAAAGCATTAAGCAATATAGGTCCACTACTAACACGGCGGTGTCCCACTTTCCTTCAATTCCTTCGTAGCATATGTAGCGGTCGTAGCTGACGTCACTGAGCGTAGCAGTGCTTTTATACACGATGCCTATATCCTAATACAGTTGATTTTATCCTAACACCTTATATCTATATCGTGGTGGTCTTTCCTGAGTTACCTCCCTCTCTCACTGAAGAGTGTTGTAAAATGTACTATGTACTGACCATACTGGTGTTGGCCCACTTTGATATAGAACCACCCCATCTCTTCCCGTTGGTGTCTTAAAAGGCGACTACAGGATAACAAAGCCGTTGTCGCGATATCGGAGATATCAACGCGACGGCATTTTATACTAGGACCAAATGCTGCGACTATATTGCAGTGATATCGCAATCACATAGCTCGCTCATCGCCTATGCTCGAAAATCTCTTATGTAATATGACTCTAAACAGGTGTTCTTTGGATATGTAGACTTCCTGCAGCCCGTGCTTCACTAGTTTCTCTGGGCCACAATGTGCCTGCATCTTTATTTCAATGTCTCCCTTGTTTTCTTATTGTGCACTACAGCATAAATTATATTATCCCGTAAATTGTCATTTCCAGGTGTGCAACATAGTAGGATTCATTTGTATAAAAGTGTCATGGGCGTGGGTGTCGGCCATATTCTTCAACATTCTGTACTGGGTGGGCAACATCATCACAGGCTTTCTGTTCATCATGTACCTGTTCCACTTCGTTGAGAAATATGAGAGAGTGCCGTGGCTAAAGTTTGAATTCTTTTACTGCGCTGCCATGACACTTACGTATATTTGCACGTCGATATTTGCCGCGACTGTCGGAGAGAATGGCTATGCTGTTGGGGTAAGTTTCTTATTTATTCCTTAAATCTTTGTAAAACAACATACATACAATTTATTTCTATATCTTAAAAATCAGATGTTGAGAGCTTGTTTCTATTTGAACAGAACCTTGATACAACAAAATTTTAAATTAGAAAATTCTAAACAATTAAACTCTTAACCTTGATCTGGTGATTGACTGGTACAGAATACCTTAAGGTCTAAGTCCACCATTTGTAGTACACTGTCAAATATTTGTGCAATGAACTCTAAATAAATAAATAAAAGTTAAGATTTTCCGACTTATTTAGTCTATACCGACAAATGGACTAGTCTAGTCGAGCCTGGAAAAATTAATGTCGGAGCAAGATTAATGCATACACCAGCATAAGAGATAGGCACATCAGCGCCTATTCTTAGGTAAAACATTAACGACACATCTACACTATATAATATAATAAAGAGATAAAGTTTGTAAGTTTGGATGTAGGAGGTAATCTGCGAAACTACTAATCCGATTTCAAAAATTCTTTCACCATTTGAAAGGTACATTATTCCAGATGGACATGGGCTATATATTATGTGCAAAAAATTGATGGGCATGCAACTACGCGAAGCGAGGGCGACTCGCTAGTAATAAATAATTCGACTAACGATTGACCAAGGAGGGTTTTAAAGGTTTGACTGTCCGATTTGCTTACACATGTTTCATGATTATGTGATTAATGATTAATTGATTATATTTATATGCGATTTCCTTAGCTTACTTATCATGTTGGTTGGGGTGCCCTTACATGTCCTCATTGACATTTATGATTGCATAATTTTATTTTTTATTGACGACTATTTGAGATTGACTTTGTATTATTTTTTGTAAAACTCGTGTGCCCGTAGAGCGGGATTTTGGTCCACTAATGAATAAATGAGTAGGAGTAAAAAAAATACGGACAGATTTTAATGAAACCTGGCACAGTTATAACTTCATTAATTAATCCAGATTAATTATGAAGTTCTCTGTGGATACACAGATAAACGATTTAACTCTCACCAAATTCACCGACGACTCGTATATACGTGTATAATATATGCACATATGTGCTTCTCTGAATCCACAACTCTGAATCCTAGTCTGGCACAATAATCAGCCTTATTTATTTATTATTATGAAAATATTGTTTTCAATTGCAGTTTTTCGGACTCTGCGCCATCATCGCGTACGGATTTGACTCATTCTTAAAATACAGGCAGTGGAAAAGAGGGTTACCAGCACAATAGGTGCCTCATTATTTTGATATTCTGTGTCTCACCGATCACACGTCTTTAGGGTAAGGAAAAGTAGACTTTTTAACACTTAAGAACAGAGCTTACAATGTTAAAAACATCAGTGTTGTTTAAGAAAAAAGTATTTTTAGTACTTCTATAGACTTATAAAATATGTCATAAGTGTCTTATACCTGACTTTAAAGCGACATGTTAAAGAAAAAATAAAATATTACTTTAAAGGTAAGATTCCCATTGTGCACATTAACTACCTACACATTAATAAATGTTATTTTTTTTTAAATAATTCCCTTAAATATTATGTTTGAACTGCCTTTAAAGTATATTTGTTTCGGTATTTAAATGTAAACAAAACATAAAAAAACATATTTTTATACTGTTCATTATTTTCAATATCGTTGTCATTACGCTAAAAATATTCAATTCATCGGAAGTTCAAAATTTAAGACGAAACTCATCACAAATATTATGCGATTAATATAAAGTGTCAATAAATCTACTACATCGTTCATAATATTCAATTTTACCGGTTTTTAGACGCCATGTTTGAAATGTTTAGTACACCTGAATCTGTAAAATTTGACAGCTAAAGTTTGTATATGATTGTATAGTTAAATACATAAACAAATGAGGCTGTAGAAATGTTTGTGGAAAACTGATATGCTTTCTTTTGTTTATAAATGTTATTTACATTAATTGCTAGGGACACGGAAAAAGTATGGATACTTTTCGGTATTGAGTACTTTTTTGTTCGATACTGATACTTTTCTAATCGATACTTTTACTCATAAAATGATACTTTAGGGTAGTTATTGTTCTCAGACTTACACCACAAATCATCGCCGCAAGGTCACGTACTTTTTTTAAATTAATCTCTTGTAATTTCTGGGGGTCATCTTTAATTTCACATAAAAATGTCAAAACATCATTAATAACACGACAAGTTTGTTGATGTACTTCACCCCCAATACTTGTAATGTTATTTTTTAAAAACACGTTCAAGCTGAATGCAATTGCAAACTCAAATGACATGAGTAAAGTAAGTAAACAATAAATGCGCTTATAACTCATTTGCACGCTTCGTATTTATTTATCGATAAGATGGGTAGTTTGACGCTTGGTATTTATTTATCGATAAGATGGGTAGTTGCGCGCGCGCAATCCTAATGACTCACGTGGATGACGCGTTTTGTGATCTCGCGTGCCATGAACGATCGTACAGGGTATATAGTGCAGAGAATAGAGACATTGCAGAGTAGAATAAATAGGGGAAAGCTGAATTTTTGCATCAACCTTCCTTTTGTGGTTCTAAACAACGTCCCAAAAGTCCCCACCGATACATGTGCCGCTAAAAATGCTGCTCGGGGTCAAAGGTCACAAAAAATGGGTTTTCGCGAAAATCTCGTTAACGGTCACTTTTATCGAAAAAAATAGTGGTTATCAAATTTGTAGCTTATAAAATTGCCTACAAAAAACATAATATTACTTTTTTCGTAAGACTTAACGGTTTTCGAGAAAAATGGATTCAAAAAGTAACGTACAGTATGCACTCCTTAACGGTATCTATGTGTCGAATATTTGTAATTAAACGTTGAATTCGGCTTAAAATATTGGAAAATTAATTTACTGAAAGTTTCAAAGTCCATAACAATACAAACTAACACATACATACTACACAATAGTGTCGACCTTACTTCATAATGGGCTAGACGAAGAAGGATGTACTACGAAACGTTCTCTTTTGTCATACGACCTTGAGGGACATCTGCTCGCCTCTTTTAGTAAAAGATACTTTGATGAGCACCATACTTTTTTTTGCGATACTACCACTAATATCGATACTTTTCATTCGATACCGTGTCCCTATTTATTGCACAATATCCAAACCGTATTGGATACCCGTGTTGGATTTTGGTCCGAAACCCAACGAAATTTGAAAGGGAGGTACTTCAGTGGAGCGTTGTAGACTGTCTATAGTATTACTTACATGGTGTCCTTATGATTTAATTAATAGTTCATAAATTTAGCAATATAAACTTGTGTATTTGTACCTTAACATATTGTCTTTATATAGTAATATTTTAGGGCAAAACATTTATAGCCTACGTCGTATTTTATGTATAACATATTGAAATTGTTACAAAAGCTATTGACAACATTTATATTAAAGAAAACACGATTTTTTACCTTAAAATGCAATCTCATTTTTCTTATTTCTCTAACGTTGGGTCTTCTGCGCATTTTATGTAACGTTTGTGTACATAAACATATTTTTAACAACTGGGACGCGGCTTGTTTGCTACACATTTCGTGTTGAGGCGACTGAAAACACCTACCCCAAGAAAATAGAGGGGAGAATCAGACTTTATATACTTGAAAATATAAATCTGTAGATCGTAAGTAGAATCTCCTCCGAAAACTACAAATCTGTCTTCTACTCGATAACTAATAATCGCTAAAATGGAGTATGTTTTCTTCCTTTGAACTCAATTTGGTAAATAATGTTATTTTTAGAACACCGAACAATAAAACATGAGAACAAAAGTGTATGTATGCAGAAAAATGTGTTCTGTAGATTTTTGTATGATATATAGTAGTATATAAAACAACACGCGTAGGAAGCTCGTCTTAAGCCGTTTGATAAAATGTGTATTCTCTCATATCGATGTTAAAAGCTTAAAAATTAAAAGATGCGTTAAACCCGGCGGTAATATCACAACGCGGTAATGCGATAATTAAATTATCACATTACCGCGTTGCGATATTGTCTTAGTACATTATATGGTATCGCATGAAATTTTACACAGCGACGATTATCGCACTGCGGTAAAAGTAGAGTCGCAATACCAATTGCCGCAATATCGTGTTGCCTTAATACCGACCGGTATAACGAGTCTGTTAGGGAGAGCCTTATTTTTTTTACGAATTATTATGTTAGTACACAAATAGTTACCGAACTCGGATCTGCCATTAGTAATATCGCACCCTCAGTGGAATAAAACTGTAAGCCGAAAATGATAACTTTTCAGGAAAAAAAAACTGAAATTACTACTTTTCTTAAGAGTTTATTAAAATATATATCGTTAAAATAATAAATCCTAACTCACTTATTAACAAAATTTTAAGCTCCAAATGTCTCATGAACTCCACTATGATTTTTTAAATCATTTTCGTGCGCTGAATCCAAAATCATACTCGTTTTGTCCATAGACGTCGGGATTTTAAACTACCAAGCAACTGATTTTTTTACTTATTAAAAATCATAGTGGCATTCATGAAACATTTTGTGCTTAGTTAATCAATTATTACTTTCTGTAAAGTGATATTTTTACGCTTATTATTTTTACGGACTTCTTATTAAAACAAATTAAAATGACAAACGAATTTTAGGCTATAATTTGCCAAAATTTAACGATAAAATTATGAAAAAATTGGGTATGTGCAGTGTTCTTTTAAATAATTGTAAAATCTAAAATAATGTAAAAAACATTATGGCTTTGTTAAACTGATGATGCGATATATTTAGAAATATGTATAACGAAAATTATAATTTTGGGTCCAAATAAGCTCATCAATTAGATTAAACACATTTTTTTCGTTGGTTCGATGACTTCATAATTTAAGTTTATTTTTGGTTATCATTATAATTTAACTTTGACTTTCCAAACGTTTTTTTAAAGTAACTTTCAATGTACCTTAACTATTTATATTAAGTGGCCATAACATTATAAGTTAGAACTTTAATTACGCATAAGATATGTATGTTTGAGATAACATTTAAAAAAAAAATCAATGACTTAAATTGGTGGTAGGGGTATTTTTAAAGATCATAGTGCCTATAGTATTCATAAAGATTTTAGTACCTATAGTATTCGTAAAAATCATAGTATATATAGTATTTGTAAAGATCAGAGTACCTATAATATTTATAAAGATTATATTGTCTTTGGTATTTATAAATATATTAAAATTTTTGATATTATATTTCAATATACTATACAATACTATATACTATGATATGAAAAACAGACTATACAATTTGTGGAATTTACTCATATTTATTAAATAATCTAAATATTGTTGTATTTTTTTAATATATTTATATTTTATAACATTTGTATTTAAATGTTTGCGACTAATTTATATTATATAGGTATTGCAGAAATCATAGACAGTGTATTTTGTACATAATTATACATTTTAAAACGTTTAGTATGTATGGTACTGTCACAGAGATATATATTTTAAACACTACAGGGCAAATTATATTTTTAACAATAGGACTTAGTCAAGTTTTCTTCTTAATAAACAATTCTAAAGCCTGAAACGTATTCTGTCAAGTGAAGTGACCTCGAGTTTTAGTTTGATTATTGTACAAATTGTGTACTAGACGTTTTGTGGTTTAATAGTGAGAGTTTATTAAACTTCTACTTTTTTTATTTTTTTCGGAATGACTAAATTTAGAGCGAACGCAGACGTTCAGCCAGGCGCAAAAAGTTGCTTTGGGAGGGTACCGCGTTATCGCGAGCGATGAGAAGCGCCCAGGTACGTGCCGATACCTGCTAAGTGTTGGCTGAAGACCGGTGTGTTCACGGTGTAGCGAGAGGAACGTATCGTCTCCGCCGGTGGGGACGGTGTACTTGTTTAGAGTATAATGTAGGAAACCGCATTGGCAGCGGTAATTAGGTCGTCGAGGTCGTCTAGGACGCGCCGAGAGGTAAGGTAGCGGGGAGGGGCATTCCTGTCGGGGAGTGTTTTTCGTTTTTCGTGGACATTGACAGGATACGATTTAGACTTTGAAATTGTTTATTGCGAGGAAGGCTGGACACTGGCAGAATGTGCTAATTGCCCCATGCTAATTGAAGAAAAAAAAGTGCCTATGTTTTTCTTTGGACGGAGTTTGAGAGGTGGGGTTGAGTTTTTGTTAAGATTATTATAAAAATTATGTATCGTGAACTTTGTGGTTTTAATAGTGATAGTGTTCAGTGTCATGTTTGTGATAATCAAATAAAAGCATAAGTTTTCCGTGTCCTTCCAATGAGTCCACTGTCCCCGGTAAACATACTATCGCTTTACTGAATTAATTTACATGTGACATTAGCAAATAGATACTGCCACCAAACCAAAGAAGTGCCTGTATTGTTGCGTCTATTATTACTGCTAAATTGTTATAAAATCTAAGTATACATGATTATTTATACTTAGATTTACGTGAGATTTAAGTGTTTACGTAAGTTTAAGTATTTTACAAATGTTTAGTAATAACTATTGAACTTTCGCGTTTTGTACACATTTTATATTTTAAATGGGTAAGAACGTCAATATTATCACAGGATAATACATGAAGCCATTGAAATTAAAAAATATAAAAATTTCAATCGGAAAGATGGATTTAAACTGTCGTCGATATGGAATCCAGTGATTAACAAATTTAAACCTTGCGATTTACCGTCGAATACGTCCGCGGACATTGTTAGTGAAGTGTGTCGCAGCGTTTCCGAATGTGAAGATCAAATGTGGGTAGTTGATAAAACTGCTCGCAACTCCCATCCTGGACTACCCGCCTCTTCAGTCAACTCGTGACCACGGCTGGTGTAACCCGTGAAACGTAAATTCAGAATAAAAAGTAAACAATTACCTTTATTATAAGCGTTCGGACCAGATTTAGTTTAATATTTGCAATACTTAAACTTACGTAAACACTTCGCAAAGCCCCTAATTCTTAAAATAAGAGTACCGACGTCTCAAACACAAAATATCTTATAGATTTATCATATGAATGGAAAATCAAACCGTGTTAGAATTAATGTTACCCACATTTTCTGTTCAACTTTCAACTGTTAACACAAATAAAACAATCGAAACAATTAAAGTCTTTTATTTGTATAACATCAAAACATTGAAGTACATAAATAACAATTACATTTGGGTTTAGTTTAGCCACACGTCAACGTTTAAAGAATGTTCCCGGGTGTATAGAGGCGAGACTACTCGTATATGTGTCTCACAATATCAATAGTGTGTATCGGCCAAACACCACAAACGATCACACCGCGCGTCGATGATTTGAACGCTTCCGTTTTGGAGATTTCGATCTTTAGATAAGCCCCATGGACGACCTACGACCAAGGTTAATAACGATGAATTAAAGGCTATAGTGGAACCAGATCAGCAGGGTTTGATGTTAGTGATAAAACAATATTGGTTCATCTACGTCAAATCGGCAAACTAAAGAAGCTCGAAAAGTGGGTACCGCATGAACTGAACGAACGTCAGCGACAACAATGCGTCTAAGTGTGCACTGTGTTATTGAACCGTCACAAAAACAAACGAATCGCATCGTAACTTGTGATGAGAAATGGATCCTGTGCGATAACCGCAAACGTTCGTATCAACGGCTGGATCCAGGAGTTGCAGCCCAACAATATCCAAAAGGTAAGATAACTGAGAAAAGAAAAATCAGTAGATTTTTTGTTATCAGTTTGGTGGTCCTGTGTTATTGTCCACTACGGTTTCTTGCGAGCCGGGCGAACGATTAATACAGATGTGTACTGTAAGGAGCTGCAAACGATGATGAAAAAGCTGGCCAGAAAGCAACCAAGTTTGGTCAATCGCTCATCTCCACTTCTTCTTCATGACAATGACCGTCCTCACACTTCTCATACTACAGTTTTATAACTTCCAGAGGTGGACCTGAAGATTCTCCCCTGACCACCATACTCACCTAACCTTGCCCTGAGAGATATCCATTTCTCTCGAATTTACGACAACTTTTTGCAAGGAAAAATTTGATTCTGAAGTAGCTATGATTAGGGCTTTTGAAGAATTCATCGATATCCGTCCACGAGGCTTACAGGAGTGGCATCAATCAACTGCCCGTGAGGTGGCGAATACAGCCACCTGAATACAGAAGCCAGCGAATACAGAATAATATTTTTTTTATACAAATAAAATGTTTCAGTTTCTCATACAAATTGGTCACTTCATATCGGTGACTTAATAATTTTGAAAGAGATCTTACTTACACAGTAACTCTTACGAACGCAAAAAGACTATAATCGTGTGAACGGTCTATCAGACATGGATTTCACATAAAATAATATTACTACATACTATTTACATTTGGCCTTTTCAACAGTCGTGATTTATTGTGAGCGTTTTTATTTGATAAAACATTTATAAGCGTGTTGAGCATATTTTTTTTGACTTCCTAGCCGCCTTTGACGTCACATGGCATACATTTAGATTTTCAGAAGCTTCAATTAGGTCAGCAACCTTTCATTCAGATATAAGCGTTATTTGCTGCCGCCTGCGGTAACGACACCGCGATAATTCATTCGTTCAGACCTTGGCGATATTCGCTAACCGCTTCGGGTAGCGATATACCGCGTATAGCGGCCTAGGCCCAGTGTTGACAGTGTCGCTTACTCAAGCGGTACAACGCGTGCCGCTGGCGATATTCGCTCCCCCTGGCGAATTCGTGCGACTTAGCGATTACTCATACAAAATACCTGGCGGGATATCGCCTAGACATTACCATTAGTGCAGGCGGCAACGAATAATGCTCATGTGTGAATAGGGCCTTACAGTACTCGACGATATACCATGTGTCACCGAAGTAAAGCAAAACCTAAAGCAAGTCCATTAATTTAATATATGTATGAAACCATTTTAGCGAAAATAAAAATAATTCATCGGTTACAAACATGTAAAATCATGTTCTATCTCGAACATTCGTAGCGCTCTAAGTACAAGGTCACGCCGCGCCCGCTAACTAAGCGGGTAGCGCGACATTGTTTTGGATAAATGCGCGTAGAATAAAAGATATATGGACTAGGCGTATCGCTATAGTACAACTGATGTGGAAGTGTCTAGGCATGATCCTACGTTGAAAGAGAAGCGTGAGACGGAATACATTTTTTTTTTAGAAGTTTGATAAGGTTCGTAATATGAAAAAAGCCTAAGTATTTTTTTTTGTAACAGTAACAAGTTTTATCAAACTGTAATTTGTCAAAATTTTTACTACCGCCTTGACTTTTGCCATATCTCAAAGTTCACATTTTTGACTAAACGGTTAACTATTATTTAATGGACAGAATAGCCGATCGTCTCTTTTATCATTAACGATACGCCATTTATACCGCGGGATACTGTACGAGTAACAGTTTAGAATCATTAAGTTGATAATTTTATAAAAATAATAGACTGTGAATTCAAAAATTATGTGGGCTCTGGTTGCCGACCATTACATTACAATATAAAGAGTATAAAATACATTCAGTGTTGCCAGTGCTATGCTTAATAAATAGGTGAGCGTTTTACATCAACAGCTGGTAGTAATGTATATACCATACGTAGAAATATTTGACACAAACGTGAGCAAAATAATGGACGGAGAAATATTAATAGATATTTTGACTGTTTGAAAATTAAGTAAACATGGTACAGGTTAAGGATCATCCGAATATTTTCAAGTACTATTTATAGTAAGTACTATTCATAGTAGTACTATTCAAGTAAGTATTTACAAACGAATACTCTAATACTAATTGAATAGTAAAGCCCAACGTAAGAAGTAGTAGTAGAACGTAAGAACAGAAGATTTGAAAATCAGTTACGTAGCTGATTTTAATCTGAAGTTGGGTAGATACCTAGGAAAACTAGGGAATACAGTATGTAACATTCTCGAATGCTGAAACTACAGAACTGCTCAATAAATTATATGAAATGTGTATTTAGCATACAAAAGGAAAGAATGTGAGAACTTTTTTTGCCCCAAAATGCATAACAATTTTTAGTCAATTAATTCAGCCTTCAGTCATGTTACATTGTGTACATTTGATATCAAAACAATTATAAGATTAAATCTACACATAAATAGTGTTATTTACAAATATACACATAAAACATTAATAATACGCTTACATTATTATCACAAAAAATGCCGTTTCTACACTTAATAATAATTAATTTAATAACGTGACATATCATAAAATAATCCCGTTAAAAATCCAAACGACAATATAAGTACACATCAAGGTACAAAGTTATTCAAAGTGGCTTATAAATTATTAATAAATATATAATAAAAATAGTGATTACTACATATTTCGCCACAATGAAAATCAATCACATACACAACAAACAGAAAGCTAAAATCAAAATACGGATAAATCGACGTTTATTTATTTTCAAAAGTAAAATAATTATTTGAGGCAGCGGTTTACTTTGATAATGGTTATTTTTGATCTTAGAAATATAAAAATGTCTGTGGCGAGATGACAAATTAAGAGTTATAATTGTTTTTGTGGTAAATTTTCAGTGTGGTGAAAATGCAATAAAATAGGTGGGTATTAATTTAAGTGTGCTAAGGCGCACCTCTATTCCAAAATACTCAACTTTGTTCAATCACCTCTATTCTCCAAATTTGTTCAATCATTTAACTTGTTGGATGAACTTTTTACAGATACATATTTTAATTATTCAAGACTAGTTGAACAGTTGGGAATAAAAAAGATTGTGTTGTTAAATTATTACGACTTTAACTAAAAGTTAACATTAAACGGACTTTTAATTTTGACTTGTGAAAAAAAACCACTGCGTTCAGCAAATGAACGAAACTAGTCTTATAAATAATTGAAAAGTTGATATATCTGGAAAAAAATAATCCAAAATGTTCAATTAATTGAAAAAAAAAGTTGAACAGGAATGGAGGGCTTATACAAGAGTCGTTATGACGGAAAAATTCGTGACGACCGATTAATATGACTAGCGTCATATTCGTCTTTGCACAAATGCAGAATACTTATAAAAATATTAACAAATATTATATTAATTAATGCACACTACATTATATTGTGCACTTTTATAATTTACGGTGACCATGGTGGTCACCGAACTAACGTAATAGTAAAAACATAAAAGTACGTTATTGTGACGTATTTAAAAGTTGACTATCGGTTGTGATATTGGTATGGAAAGCTTTATATTGTGATGGATTGTGTGTGAAAGTACACAAAGCCAGAATTTCAATGCTACAGGGCAAATGTGTGCATTCTGTTTGTCCTTATGTTTATTAAATTACAATTGCAAATTACATTACAATTATAGAATTGCAGTAATTATAACGAATGTAGATATGCAATATGATAATAAAGTTCTTGAAAATTCTGCGTTTATTATTTACTCATCGTGTTGCCAACAAACATCATAGTTATCTTTAGCGTGTCCGTATGTAGTGAGCCCTCGTCAGTGGTCGAGCGTCGAGTCGGCGATAAACTTTTAAAACCCAAGCAAACGCTCGTCAGTGTTATAGTCCAAATTTGTGAGCCTTAAACGCTTGAGCATCAAAGCAATCGAGTCTAAAACGCTCACAACCGTTTAACACTTGACTTTTAGAGTTCATTAACTCAGCACTTAAGAGTCGAGCGCTCAGCTTTCATTTTTACAACACTATCCGTATGCGCAACTACATAGAAGCTCACTGAACATTGATAACGCATGGCTACCGCAATTGACGTTGCAATGCCCTTCCCTATCAATCGAGAGTAAGTATTTGTCTCAACGAACGGAGCCGGAGTTAAACTACTGTTATGTTTTTAACTATTCTCGTGTTGTTCATTATTTGGTATAGCTTTACACAAATGTAGACCATTTATTAAAATACTACCAAATATTATAAGGTAGTGCACACTGAGAACTTTATACGGTTTGTATACATATGGACATATTCTCAAAAAGAGATAATTTTGTGCAAGTCAGAGTTAATTTTAGTGCTGGGATTGAATTCCTCGGGGTTAAGCACATTGTTAGTTTATAATGTTTTGTGCATTAAAATAACGTAACCTAAATCTAACCTCAAGTATGTTTTTGTTTACGATTCTATTTACTTGTACTTTTGTATTTTTATAGTGAAGTAGGCGGACGAGCAAGCGGTCCCACGTGATGGTAAGTGTCATCGCCGCCCATGGACACATGCAACACTAGGGTGTATAGGCGGGTGCGCCGCCGACCTAGCAAAATTTGTATTTCTTTGTATATTTTTGGTGTACAATAAAGTTTATCTATCTATGTGTTCCATCCTTTTGAGAAACTGTTGAGAAACTTATGCAAATACTATATAGCGACAGTCTAGCAAAACCTTTGTTCTTGGTTATTTGGTATTTCCGAAGCCCCCCCCCCCCCCCCACACACACACACCCACCCCTCGACGCTCCAGAAAGTAATCCCAATAAATATTCATAATTAAATGAGTCGTGAAGGTATATATTTTGTATCATGGGACGTTTTGGGCCAGTTTTGGTTGCACAGTTGAACCAAGTTGACGATAGTCATGAACTAAACTGACAGTCAACTCAAAGTACAGGCGTTTAAGATCCTTAAGTATAATTCAAAAGTGTGTAAAACGCGCGAAAATATTAAAGTTATAATAAAAAGTTTTGCTGCCTTTTCAATAGCTACTCTAATGTTCCAAAATCATCATAAAAGTGCATATCAGCAAATATTATATTAAGTAAATATATGTATGTATGTAGTTCTGGCTTAATTTTCACATATGTAATTTTAAATATAACGACTGTTTTCGTTTGTTCCCCGATCCCAATTAAATTTCAGCTCATCAATTAACAATTAGAAACTGTAATTGAATAAAGAAAATACTTTATCCCATTTTACTTTACATTTGGATCCCCCCCCCCCCTCCTCCTACCAAAGAATAAAAAAAATGCTACACATATTTACTTATAATAAAAGTATGTGTAGTATTTGGTAACAATTATTATTTTATATTTTATAATTTCTAAAGCTATGAATCATTTGGAGAGGATGGTACCTGGAAAAAGAAATAAAAATGCAACAGCCAGGTATGTCAATGACAGAGTTACAAGAGAGTTTCACAAGACAGAGCAAATGGCGTGAAAGGGAGAAGGCTTATTGCTCGGTTCAACTTCAAACAGAGTTTTATAGTAATTAGTGTGAAATGCAGCAATAAACATGGCTAAAAAACTAATAACAACCATCTTGAAATGTCAAAATTGAATCGAATTGAAATTCTAATGACAGATTTACAAGTGTGTGTTGCCATGTAATAAAATCTAAATGTCTTTGCTTATGTACTCAAAATAGCTATTCACATTTCTACAATATACAAGTCGATTGGCAAACAAATTGCCAACAAAAAAGATCCCAAATTCGTCAATTTTCTACTATGTACTAAAAATGGGCGAGCTTGAGAGAGACCTATATCCGGCAGTGGAGAGCCATAGGCTGATGACATGGTACTAAAATATGTCGAGCTGCCAGTTGGCCTGTATTTCCACTAGTTTCAACGACACACTCCTCCATTTAATTATTCGTAAAATTAATATAACTTTTAACAATTTCGCGTTTTGCACACATATTTATATATTAAACAAGAATGCTTACCTATTTTATTTTAGTCGTAGTTTCGGCTGGATTATAAAAATCAAATGCGGGTAGTTGAAAAAACTGCTTGCAGCTCGCGAAGTAGTCCTACCCGCAAATCAAATCGTGACTATGTTTGGTGTAAACCAGTAGAAACGTCGAGTGAAATAAAACAGATAGCCATATGTTGAATAGACAGCTTCTTATAAAAATACATAAAATGTATGTATACAAACACCACCAAGAGGTTATAGTTAATCTCAAAACAATTTATTTCCCATAGCAGAATCTTATTATTGAACTGGTAACAATTAATGTCACACCCACCCTTACTTTCATTATACTTCATAGTTCTATACCCATTTGCTTTGTTAATTCTAACATTACAATACAGCATCTCACCACATCTCTTCACCATATGGTTGCTATGGCAACGCCGGTGGTGTCACCACATGTGTTTGTTTGCTCATCACTCTATGTCCCTGTGGCAATTCCCCCGCTTTCAATGCTATGGCTTTTAGATATGCGTCTACTCCATATACCACCATTGCTAGGTAGCCAAAGAACTGGAAATGGAGAAATTAAGGAGTTAAATGAGATTTACCTAGATTACACCTAGACCAAGTTTATTAATAAAAATATATCCCAGTTACCATGTCTTAGTTCAATGTTCCTTATTCCTATATAGTCCTATATTCCTGGCCGTATAATGCCAGCCGGCTATAGAATAGTACAACCCCATTTCTTCACGTGGGTGTCGTAAAAGGCGAGTGAGGGACAATACAGCCACTACCACAAGCCCCAAAGAGCTACACCACCTCTAAAACAGTGGACTCGCCAACCTGCTTTGCCAAAGTGCCGTTTTAAGGAAACACATCCCTTATTATCCATGTATGGTAGTCCAAAAAACATTTGATAACTAACACAGAACCTAAATAAGTTTTATTACTCACAGTTTATTTTAAGCACGTAGTCATTGTCTATTATGACGAATGGTTGCCATATGCCCTTGTGAATCATAAATTAACTATTTATTATTGTTGTATTATTTTTGTCTTCTTGTAACTATTAAGAACCGACTATACTTTGACCGACTTATTGGCGCAGTTGGTAGTGGCAGTTGGGTTCGATTCCCAGTTGATACATTTGATTAAAAAAAAGACAAATGAATGTTCGTGTCTGGGTGTGGGTTTGGCTTTGTATGTGTCTCTGGACTCACGACACAGAAAATCCTAGTGTGGGACATTGAGTGTGGCGTTATTTATTTATTTAGGTTAGTGTATAGTGGTATAAAAGTACAGTAAATACAGTTGTAGTTTTAAAGAGACAGGCTAATGGTATGGTTTTGACACTAATATGTTGCATGTGAGTTCCCGCCTATATTTATATGTTCATCATGCATTCTATATATTATTGAACAAAATATTACCATGCAATCCCTGTACTTTAAGGACACTACAAATAGATGTAAAGGTTTATAAGACTTTATTTCAGAGTACTTAAACTTTTAGTCACAGACTAAGCTCTGCTGTGAATGTGTTTCAGACCCATTTCTACTGCACATCAACAACTTTGGTCGCTCTGTTATTTGCAGTGTTAATAGTATAACAATTAAGTTGTCAAATACCTTAATTTGACTGATGCAAGTTATAAAGTGATGCAAGTTATAAAGTAATGCAATCATAAAAAAATCAAACTGTTATATTATGTCCCATGCTATGTTTCCCATTTTTTTATTTACTTATGTAAAGAAAAAAATGAATAAATACTCACCCCTCCTGCAGAGTATCCCGCATTTCCAAATGCAACAGCTATAGTTGCTGAGATGAGATTTAAAAACACCAGCACAATGCAACCAATCATTTCGATCTTCAGCCATTTTATATTGTGAAACTTCTCCACTAAATGGAACAGATAACACAGTAGGAGAATAAGGGAGAAGAAAAGTCCAAGATGAGCTACAATGTTGAAATAAATTCCTCTGCCGTTAGACCAGAATGCCGATGATTGGACACAGATGAAGCCAAGTAAATTTAAAATCTGTAAAAAGGAATATAATATTTCTTATTTCCAAGCTAAGTTAACACTATAATATAACATTAAATAAACAGATGATTTTCAATCATAGACTGTTTTAAATAGAGAATAGTTTTAAATAGTTTGAACTGGTTAAATCATAGAGAAATTTATGTAGACTGTACATTAGCAGAAGTGTAACTAAGTAGTTTAATCAATAAGTAGTAGTAGTAGTTTAAGCGTTCAAGTAGTTTATATTGACAATGTGTCAACTAAGTAGTTTAATTTCAATAGACTAAGAAAAAAAATGTTTATGAAGCATTCATTTTTATCTGTGCTTAAGATGATACTTTAGACTGTATGGTAACCATTTGGGCAATGAGATAAAAAAAAAATGCTTTTTAAAACAATTTTTAAGAACTGCCTAATTCGGTCGAGCACCTGTTAGACCAGGTTTAATATTATTTTAAAAGGGTGTTTGTTTCTGTAATAAAATGGTTGATATTTAAGTTGAGCTTACTCTCTCCTCTCCCTCTCTCTCCTTTTCCCATTTCTCCCATTATTTCCCCAATGTACATATGTGTTTCGGTAGTGAGTGAGATATGGCAGAGCCCATTCCCATCCCATCCTCTCCCTCCCCATTTTCCCAATCCATTCCTTAATCTGCAAAGGTAGGCAGCGCATCCGGGGCATGACAACATTTGTCATTCTGGACTAATGTTGGCATGTATCACGGATGTCTGTGGACGACAGCATCCACTTACCATCAGGTGGGCTGTATGCTCGTCTGAGGCCTTTTTATCTATAAAAAGAGAAAAAAATATATTTCTACTCCAAATTTTATAGGAAAATACCAAAATATATAAATAAATAAATATATTTATACCAAAAAAGGAAAATGTCTTACAATAACAGCAACTTTCATTATCCCAGGCACTGCCTTCAGGTATGATGGATCAAATCGAGTCTCTGTTATAAAGACTGTGTTGGTGGAGCCCATGGCTTCTCGAGGTGGGGGTGAAGGTGGATCTGGGTATGTCATCTTTACTTAAGTATACTTATCTGAAACCATCACATAATTTTCATAGTTGTCTATTGTATTATTCATATTTAGCTATATGTTTGTTATAAGTACTTGTGTAAAATAGATGGCATTCTGATGGCATTTGAGAACAATGCAAATAAATGTGGTAAAATTTTCGTAAATTTGAAATAAAACCAAAACAATAAGCATTGTTTATTATGTGTGTTTCTTTTTAATTTTGGAATATTATGTTGCTTATGCTTCCATTAAAAATGTTACTGTCTTATGGCATTAAGCTTGCCTTATGTATGATTAAATGCAAAAAAAAACTTTTAAATAAATAATTAATTAACATTTAATTTTCAGGACAGATTGGCCCATTTGTAGTGCTCCTATCTGCTGTGCAGAGGGGTCTCAGGTTCAATTCCCTTGTTAAAAACAAATGTTTGTTCAGGTCTGATGTGTCTCTAAAGTAACAGTATGGGAAATCGTAGTGTGAGGCATTCAGTTTAGAGTTATTTATTTATTTTCAGAAATCTAATTTCATATCATGTGTGTTTCATTCAGCCTGAAATTCACCCTGACAATATTTCATAAGAAATATTTTTAGTATTACACGGACATTAATTTGGCATTGTTATTAATTAAATAGAGTAATTAAATATTTATTAATTATTAATTAGTTAATAATTATATAATAGTTATTAATATTTTTTTTTGTATCAAAACAGTTAATACTTACAAAGTAAATAACACTATGATCAAATTGATCAAAGATAATAAAAATAGCGTTGATTTTTCCGGACTACATAGAGATAAGTGCTGTAGATCACCAAAACCTTGACACTATGCTGTGATGTGATTACACGACTCACGCGATTCTAACACGTTAATATGTACATCGGTGACTCATACATGTAATCACTTTACGAATAGCACAATATTTGTGTAGTAGTTACATATTTCTTCCATGAGATAATAAGACGAAATCAAACTAATTTTAACTTCAAAGACGCATAAAAATTAAAAACAAACACTATCTGTAGTGTGGGTACATTTAAGACTTGACTTAATTTTCTATACAAAATTCACTGGTTTTATCTTCACCTTCGCTTAGTAAATAAATCTAGTATATTTAGAAAATAAAATACAAAATCTGCTATAAACCAAAAGTATAGTTCCATAACGGTATCATAAAATGATGTGATGACTTTAGGACTTTATTGAGTGGAGTTAAGACAAACAAATCAATGTCTTGTTCCAAAACGTACGAAATTCGCTGTATGACAATTTAATAACCGTACATCTTTTTCTACCACTATGATATCGAACGAGACGCATCATGAAATAAGCTCTAAAAGCAAATTTCATACGTATAAGAACGGCTGCATTGTGGCTGCCCAATGTCCAAGTCAAAAGAATGTCAATGTCAATAAAGACAGCATTCCAAAACATGCCAGAAACTTTTTTAAAAATCCAAATGTTAACTAAATAATAATAATTAAAAATTTTTAATCTCTGTATATCTTCACGAAAGTTTTTAAGAATTTTGTATGTATTTATTTTGTTTTTAGAGGTTAAGGCATATTGTCGCTAAGGCCGTGTTACACATGCCAATAATAAAACATGTCAGGCGAAAATACAACGTATGTTTTTTTTTTTTTTTATAGATTAGTGGGCGGACGAGCAAGCGGTCCCACGTGATGGTAAGTGTTACCGCCGCCCATGGACACCTGCAACACCAGGGGGTATGCGGGCGCCCCGCCGACCTTGCAAAATCCTATTCACAGCTCTCTTGAAGAACCCCATATCGTAGCTCAATGGAAAGACCTCTGGAGGCAGTTCGTTCCACAGCCTACGGGTTCGCGGTATAAAATAATTTTTGGACCGAACAGTGCGCGACACCTCCGTATCGAGGAAATGCGGATGGACCGCACTTCTAATGACTACACACCTAATATAATGATTCAGTTTTGGGTGATGTAGTTCAATCACAACTATATTCTGTTTTATTATTTACTGAATGTGGACCAATAGCTATATTCGTGTCCAAATTAATTACATTAAAAAATAGGATGGTAGTGACGTGAGGGCGAGGTGTCATTTTTAATTTGACATTTTACTTTTAGATTTTTCACACACTGGCTACTCTTTAGACTTTGTAAAACTTTAATTAAACTATTGTTTTCCAACTTCAATAAACATCGTGTATAGTTCTAAGGGAAATCATATTATTAATTCTAATTGTTTACATCACGGTGAGTAATTTATATACCATGGTAATTAAAAAGTTATGTTGTGTTTATTTCAGTGAGTCTCTTGCTCAAGAATTGCTATTTTAGGTGGTGACGGGCGGCGTCTTTACGCCTACTAGTTATTAATTTTTTCCTCTGTATTTACTATTACTACATTCATGTTTCTTACTAGTATATCGATGAAAATATGCAATAAATTGATAGTAGCGTTGTTTCCACAAGTTTCATATCAATCGACCATTTCGCGTATTTGTAACCGGAAAAAATGTGCGTAAAATCTTTTATCCCTTTGGGAACTGACTAATATGGTCTAATTGACTAATACGTCCTCTTAATAAAATTATGTTGTTAACACATTTGTCTGTCCCCTTTCATCCAATTAATTGGTTTTATGTTCCATTTCCATTGACATTTGTTTTCCTAGTTACATTTAAAAAAAAAAACATCAAATGTTTGATTGGAATAATAAATAATTTATTGTACATATAATTTACCATTACTTCACTGTAATACAATATTTCAATTGATTTTATATATACTATATAATGAACCTGTGCCCTTCTACATTATTCATACTTAGTCACATTTCCGCCCACAAAAATAGGCTTTTTGTTATAGAGAAGAGGGTGGACGAGCAAGCGGTCCCACTCGATGGTAAGTGTTACTTGATGGCAAGGTATGCGGGCGCGCTGCTGACCTTGCAAAATCTTATTCACCACTTTCTTATTCTTGGCTACCATAAACTTGTCAAATTGGTATTATTAAAAGTATTATATTTAGTGAAATTGCTGATAATTTCATAATATACCTAACTGATGTTACATTATAAGTAAAGGTGCAAAATTTTCGCAAATAAAAACCAGAAATTTAGCAAAAAAAAATTGAAATATCGCTAAAAAGATCAGTTCCAGCAAAGACCTCCTCCACCTTCTTCCAACTTAGTCCTGCTCCAATCTAGTCCAGATCCTTATATATTTTACACCATAATGAGCCCTTTTAGTATCCACTGCTCATACACAAGGACACAGGCCTCCTTGTGTACATTGGCTTGTGTATGAGGGATGTGTAATAGCCTAAAAACACCACACTGGCCAAAAGGGGTTGGCGAGTCACTCATCTAGAGGTGGTGTAGGTCCTCGGGGCTTGTGGTAGGCACTAGTTATCCCTTAGTCACCTTTTAACTTAATTATATTAATTCATAGTTATTTTAATTTCATGACATGATTAATAATGCTTTATATCTTTTGTGAGTACAAAGACATAAAAATTACCCACACATGAATAATCATTAAATGAATAGTCTTTAAGCAATTGAATGTCTGTCTGCAAATTGTACCTAGAACTTATTGCACAGACAGAGGCATAGTGCCGTCTCAGCAGTTGTCAATAAATAAATATCTGGTTTTTCAGTTTAATTTCGTATCCTATAAGGATAATGCAATAATGTTGTTTTTATGAAAATAATAAACTACAAAAACTTGTAATTAACTTGAAATTTTAGAAATAATCAGCTATTATCAGGTGTGATAAGCCCACACTTGTACATAATGACTAAACATTTGGCATGTTATCAATTTAACCAAATAGCATTTTTAAAATTTGCTGGGTATTAAAAATATTATCTAAATATATAATAATCCATGCTTATATACAATTGCTTAAAGTGCAATTATTCACTTTTGTGTTTTGCAATAATGACTTGCTAGGAACACTGGTCAGAAAAACCTGAATGAGCAGGGTGATAAGTTAAGAGCTTAGCGCCAACTTCAGCCACATAGAGGCTGACAACTTGCATTATCTATCTGTATATTGACTATTTATAATTACAATACAAAATATTCATAATATTGACTATGTTTATTAGGTTTCTCATATTTTCTCAAGATCTCACCCAATTTCACCGAAATTCATCAACTTTAGTCTTTATTAGCAGCTTAGTAAGGCACACATTGAATTAAGCGGGTCTGTTACCAACCATGCATATTTCTCAAAGAAATTAAACATCATTAACACAATAGTGCTAAGATCACAAAAAAGGTTAAAGATAGAAAGGTCAAACTGGTCACGTCTTGTTAACAGTGTAATCAAGATGGCGGAAGTTGGCTTCCCGGGGCAGCACACAACAACCACCACAGTGACATCAAGCACCACAGTGCAGACAAACATACGGTTCGACCCCACATATCTGAGGACTGTTCCTGGTATACTGAAAATTGTTCAGGTGGTAAGTATATTATTAGACCATGGTTTTATTATAGAGATTTTGTACAAATCTAGTCTACTTCACTATTTATCGTTTACATCATAAGTGACAAACAGTCAGAATTAAGTGTTAAATGACACATGCTTTCAATTAATCAGAGAGTCCTGGAGTCTCAACAGAGATTTGAGGTCAAATCACAATCACTTTTTTGAGCAGCATTTAGTTGAAATCACAGAATAATAAAAAAAAATAAACTTAATTTATATCTGTTTATTTCCATTGTAACACATTTTGTAGTTTTCAATTGCAATACTTGTTGTAATTGTTGTCAGGGTGTCCACATTCTGGAAAATAAGGAAAGTGTAATATGGTCAGGGAAAGTCAGGAATTTCATTATATAAACTGGAAAGTTATGTAAAAGTGATCGCCATAAAAACTATAGAGATGTATTCCCGTCAAGAACTAAGAAAATCAATTTTGATAATGATGTGCAATTTCTTTTTACCTACACCGTCGCGCGAGGTATCATAGGTGCAGAAATACTTACATGTGAGACTGTCGCCTCAGTAAGCGTTATAAATTCACTTGAGGTTTTTAATAAGACTTTGTAAACATTAGGCTTGCCCCGGAGTGAACGGCTTTGCTGTGGCTCAGTACACACAGTTTTCTAGAAGCCAATTTGGCTTTGTACTCCAGATGAATTCTAAATTCGACTTGGCTAGAATTGTTGACTCCAAGTATCCCTAAAAACGTGAATTCAGTGTTTAGAATCAATTACTAGGGTTGAATTTAATCAGATCTATTGTACCCCAGACTGAGGCTTGGTGAAAAGCATTTTCGATTTTGGCCATGGGTTACTTTGACCAGAGGGATATTGGTGTGACCCCTATCTATTCATGACATTCCCAGTACTGTCATCTACATGGCAACGAATGTCACCAATTACCTGTTTTTGATATGCAAAAGGAACATAGTTGCGAGTAGCATGGAGTCTTTCAGAACACCAGCATTAATAGACATGGTATCGGAGCAGCATACGTCGAGTACGACTGTGATGCTCCATCCAGTCAAGAAGCTGGCAACCTATTCGTATAATCCTTCAGATAACCCAAAAGATTTATCTGAACTGAAGCTTACCTGAACTCGAAGCTTGTAAAATAGTTCCTTACCGTACTAAGTCAAAAGCCCATAGATGCTGATCACGAATGTCTAAGCTAGAACCTAGATATTCCAGCTAGGGATTCATCTCTACTCTCAACAGAGTCAGTCTATTAAACTTATCATGTTTTACATGAAGTGTACAATAATATTGTATTACTTATAAGTAGATGTATATTTTTTTTATCTGTTTTAATGGAGTCAACGCGAATGTTCACCTTATTTAATTTACTCGTCGTTTCGGTTGGAAATAAGGTAAACATTAGCGTTAAGACCCGTTTAAATAGATAAATATGTGTGAACAATGCGATAATCTCAAATGTTATTTGTTCTAGTGTTTATGTTTAAAATATTTACTAATTATCCTTTAAGTTGTATATTTTGTGACGTGCCTCTGTTCGATCCAAAGGTTGCCCTAGTAGAGTTCCCTAGCATCTCTAGGCATTAAGCTCTCATTTTGTAAGTGCAATAAAGTTTTTTTTTAATAAATTAATTAAATAAAGTTTAGTGTTTTTTTTAGATTGTTTTGAAGCAATAAATTAATTAACAAAGGGGAATTATACTAAAACTGATTTTTCAGGCTTTTAGCACTGGTACTGGTACTGGTACGGTACTGGGCCGTAAACACTAAATGGCATGTTAGGAAGTCTTGTTGCATGTGGAAAGACCTATTCAAAAATACACCACTTGATGAGGTAAAAATTATCAATAATTCCATAATCAGATCAGGGAAAAGGTCAGGAATAGTCGGGAATTTTTAATTATAAATTGTGAACACCCTTGTTGTAACACTTGTAGGCTGTTGAGGGGATACTGCAAATCTGAAAAAAAGAACAGTTTAATTTTTTACTTCTACAAAATAGTCCGTCAGTCGTTTTGTAGCACATTTTAGACAAAAGAAAACAATAAAAGGTCAAAGGTTGGTGGGCCAATTTTTCTAACACCCCGATTTTTGTGTATTTTTACATAGACCAATATAGATTGAACCACAAAGCGACAGTGTTAGAGAGATGATAATCGCAGAGTTATAGTATTGTAGTATCAATTTTAGACAAATTAGTGGAATTTGCTCGTACAAATGGAGTAGCAACATTAATTGTACAATTTCGAATTCAATATTGTCGTAAATAACCAGAAATTCAAGCTCAGAAAGAAAGAAAATAAACCGCAGTCAGTTCACAAGGAAGAGATTATTGCCACAAATAGAGCTTATGTTTTTGTTTGTTTAGCTCGATGACAATTGACAGTTAAGTTGATTTTGATCTGTGGTGATTTTACATTTTTTTTTATACAATAATAAGATCCATTATAGCAATAAGAGTAGCAATCCATACTGCCGTAACTGTGAGGTAATCGCATAATCACAGCCCAACCTATGTCCCCGATAGGAATGACTGTTGCCGTTGTCGTCGTCGTCCTCGGCACGTCTTAGACGACCCCGACGACCCAATTACTACTGCCAATGCGATTCTTACACTACACTCACAGGCTACCGATATACACCGTCTTCGCCGGCGGAAACGAGGACGTCACCCTAGCTACACCGTAAACACACACCGGCCTTCAGCCAACACTTTTACCAGGTATCGGCACGTGCCTGGGCGCTTCTCACCGACTCGCAATACTGCGGTAACCTCCCAAAGCAACGCCCTAAACCGAGGTCCGTTCCTTCGGCCGTCCTAAACTATACATGTCCGGTGACCCTTGAAAGGCCATTAGGACCACAAGTATTTAGCCATACCGAAAAAAAAAGTCATCGCCTATATTTCACATTTTTCGCGATAATTTCCTGGTACTTTTGACAAAAAAAAAACTAAAACACGTACGAGATTTTGTACGTGTCCCAATTCTTTAGAAAAAATAAATAAATCATTTAAAAAATTTGTCCCATCGCCATTATCAGAGTAGATTATGTCTGGGTGGATAAGATTATGGTCATTCTATCAAAGATACGTTATTATTATATCACATGCATTAATCGGTCATCAATAAAATTACTCGTATTGTTATTATGTAGATATTTAAATTATTATTAGGTTTTCGTTTTTCACCAACATGTATTAATATTTAAATAATAGAATAGAAACTTTGTATTGAATAATATTTCTATCATAATCATGATCTATGACACTGCCATCTATCGGGGAATGTAAATATTCAGTTTTATAAAATACCTGGCGTTTTGAAGAGAAAAGGTGTATAATGGTAATTTTGACATGGTTCACATCTCTAAGGCTCTTTTTTTTTTAGAAAATGTTCTAGTGACCTAAATAAATGGTAGTGTGCGAGTACAATGTCTGGTGAGAAGGAAGTTTGTGGTACTTCCAACCAAGCTCGATAAGATGCGTCATTTTGGCCGGTATATTCAATAAAAACTACACGACTACCGAATGAACGCTTTTAACATTAGCTTCAATTTTCATTATGACAACAGGGCCCCTAAGTGGGTACTATCAAATTATTTCAAAAATGTATAAGGAAGAGACAATATAACCACCAGCGGAAGCACAGTCGACTGAGGTAACAGGGCTTTAGACCGAAACCTTGCGTTGGGAGAGACATGGTTGAGCAGACTTTTCTATCCAGGATGTCTAATTTGGTCTGCGACCATTTGAGCATGCCAAACGTGCATATGCATGAGAGCGGACATGCCTGGTTTTTACCAATAGGTTTTTACCAATAGGTTACCGAGCACCATTTTTATAGATACCCCATTAATCTGGGAAACAAAATATTTATTTATAGTAACTATAGGTTATAGTCGATAAGTTTACAAACATTACGATTGTATTGGTGGTTAGGCCAGGTTTCATACAAAAGTGGCCATCATTCTTTATTTCGGCCACTGGAATATGTTTGATCATGATAGGGAGACTAAAGTACAATTTTTTTCTATTAATTAGTTGTTATTTTAATTACCGACCAAAAAAAAAAACGATAAATACTGTCTAGGACTCATAATATTTAATTATGCACTCGAAACAAAAATAAAATGGAGAAACCTAGTTAAATGCAGATAAAAACGTAGGTACTGTATGTTTTTAATTCCGTATTCCAAAACATTGAATAGCATTGGCCAACCGAGCATTATGAATGCTTTACAATCTGTTTTTGCATTTATAAATGACTTACATCGATCATTTTAAAGTATATATTCGTTTAGTCTAACTGAATTAATAAATAGATTTGTTCTGCAACGTTATTTTTGCGGTTCATGTTATCTCACAGCCTATTGAATGAATATGCCATTATTTAAATATGAATTTATGAATATGCCATTACTTTTAAATTTTCAGGTTATCCATTAGTACTAACATTATATAAATTGACTCAGTTGTACCATGGGGAACACATTAAAATGAGTTTTAGTTGGTCTTTAGAATTCCCACGGTACAGCTAGCTAGGTACAGTAGTTGTATATAGCAGTTGTACCTCGGGGAACGGGTCATTTGTGTTTGTGCTAACGCTCGATACGCCGATACATGAAATTTGATCACAGACCTTTGATAGTGTAACAGCTGACTGTACTACGAAAAATGTTACAGGGATACGAAATAATCTTATCAATTATTCTCAATAAAACTGTTTATTTCAATTTATATTTATAGACATAACTCATAGATAGATCCCTCCCACAAAGCAAATAGATTATTAAAATAGCTTGTAGATCGAGGCGACTGAGATCCCTTTATGAGAATTTAATGTCGAAATGTTGGTATAACTTGTGGTATACATAATTAAAAATTGCATACTATACCACCAGCCTGTCTCCATTTTTGGATATAGGCCTCTCCCAAGGCTCGACGCCACAAATAAGCTTCGGCTATAGTTAATTTACAACATAATATTTGTTTCGATCTATATCTCGGATTAGTTTGCAGATAGGTGAATTCTGTTCAGTAGTTCACAAATTGAATCAGAATATTTTTTTTTTGTAAACTGTAACAATTAAATTAAATAGGTATGCAGTTGTTACCCATACCAGGCGTACAATATACATAGTATATTGTACTTATAGTATGTTATTTTATACCGCGAACCCGTAGGCTGTGGAACGAACTGCATCAAGAGATCTTTCCAGTAAGCTACGATATGGGGTTCTTCAAGAAAGCTGTGAATAGGATTTTGCAAGGTCGGCGGCGCGCTCGCATACCCCCTGGTGTTGCAGGTGTCCATGGGCGACGGTAACACTTACCATCGCGTGGGACCGCTCAGTCGTCCGCCCACTTATCTATAAAAAAAAAATATTAATGTCATGACAGCAAATTAAATTTTACAATAATCTTATTTAATATATTAATTAATTTTATTTTTGCATCAGGTACCTACGTGAATAATGTCACTATACCCAATCTGTAGTCGTTATTTTTTATAAAAAAATACATTTAAAAAAAAAAACTTTTATTAGTACTTTTTTAATAGTACCTACGTTTTATTAGCCATTTCTATTTAAATTATAAAATTAATTTTATTTTAAATTTGTTTCAATTTGTATTTAATTTTTTGTGGACGCGTATAGCTGAAACTTGTGTGCTCTTATTAATAATCATTAATAATAGCTATTAGCTAATATTAATTTATTTTTATGTCTTGTATTCATGCCGTGTTTATCATGAGTTCCTATAAACGGCGTAAACTTTTAAAAAAAAATCATTTTCAAGACGAAAATCCTTTCCGAATTCCGCTGCTATTGACTTTTTTTCGTATTATAAAGGTCTATTAAATCCTTATCGTTTCTTAGGGCACTTAGCATGTTACGGTTCTATTTTTCACCTAAGTCCAGTACAAGGACATTGCCGGCTCGGTTAGTAATCAATAACACTTTTTACACCAATAGCAACAACCTTGAAAACGGCAATGTAATATTATCACGTTATATATCGTAGCTAGCTTTTGCTCGCGGCTTTACCTCGCGGCGTCCTCACAATCTCACGGGAACCTTAGTTATGTAGTCTATGTCCTTTTCGTAACCAGCCCTTTTTTCATCCACTGTTTCGTTCTCCATCTGTCCCCGCCGCTGCCACAGCCCTGAGGAACTACACCCATCACCTCTAAAACGGTGAACCCGCCAATTCGCTTGGCCAGCAGCGTGGCGTTTTACAGTCGCACATCCCTCATGCAGAAGCACGATGTATATAAGGAGACTCAGGTCCAGCAATGGATGAAACAAACAGTTTCATTTTTATATACTAGTTAGGACTATCGTTATCCGTAACATAACTGTTGTAGAGTTATTTTTTTTTAAGTCATTACTAAAGGTGTAACTTACAACTTGGCTATAGTTAGGTACAGTGAATAGTTGAGTGAATAGATATGAAGTGTCAATCGGCCCGGTACTAAGGTGTTACTCACGATTTCATGGAATCTATTAATGTTGGCCATGTTAATGACGTAATTTGTGTAGAACGCGATAATACATGCTAAAAAGAAATCTGAATTTGACGTATTGGCGAGATACAGAATGAGCCCTTTGAGATATGTAGTGATGGGTAATTTTTGTTAGTTTCTCTAAACGTACAAATATTCAATAGGGATATCTCATATCACTTATCTACGCCGTAAGACTAAGGTTTCTACAACTGACCGATTATTTGAAGTATAAAATATCGTCTATAGATTGCTGGAGTATAAGGAACGCAAAAGATTGCGAAGGTCCACGGTGTTAGAATTGTATGCAAGACAACTCCAAAAAGACAGCAGTATAGAACTGTTGACTCTACTAAAAAGGTGACAATGCTAGGCGTTAAAAATCCCATCCTATCCCTCACCCTTCCTCCAAATCCATTCCTACATCTTCAAAGGCACGCAGCGCATTCTGGGGCTTGCCAACGTTTGTCCCTGTGGACTGAAACTGTCATGTACGGTGGATGTCCATGGGCCACAGTATGCTCGTCTGCCGTCTCCTTCCTATATAAAAAAAACTATATTTTTTTATTTTCATGAAAGTGAATTCAAAGACTGCTGAACTGATTTTGATATTTATTTCACTTTTAGTAAAATAAACTATTGCAAATGGACATACGCTGTTAGGGTTTTAGAAATAGCAATCAATAGTAATCGCAATATGTTGTAAAAAAAAAAAATAACTGTGACGCAAGCCTATCTGGACGAAACTATGGCGGGGTGCCTAGTAAAAGATAAACAGTTCTTCCTTACTGGTCAAATAGGTTTACATGCGCGAATTGGGCACAAACCTATGATTAATTCGATCCCGAACAGCGCCGGCTCTAGCCCATGTAGCGCCCGGGTGCAATCAATACCCTGGCGCCCTCTAGTAGGCGCGCGAACACGGGCGCAGGGTCTTTGAGAGCGCCCCCTAAAACCCTGCGCCCGTGTGCGCCGCATACCCTGCACCATAGGTAAAGCCGGCTCTGATCCCGAAGGAAAACGAGGAATGTCGTTCTGGGTCGGTGTGATGAATTTTCATCGAAAGCTGACTTAATAAAACACACTTGACACAGTATGGCATATGTGTTTAACATTTGTCTTGTGTACATGTACTAAACTAAATATATCAAAAATAACTATTTAGTAATATTTTCTTAGGTTTTCGCGATTACTATACATTGCAATTAAACAACTTTTAACGGTTTAAATCGCGTATATTTGACATGATTTATATCCCGACGTTTCGAACACTTTGCAAGGTAATTAATAATAATAATTAATAATAAATCATGTCAAATATACGCGATTTAAACCGTTAAAAGTTGTTTAATTGCAACTATTTAGTATTTAAACCTAGTAGGGTAACTAGTATACTTGTTAAAACACGTAACTAGCCAGTAACAATTTCAAAATATATTCTCGCCAAAAATAAATGTCCAAATGTGATAAAGATATTATGCATCTTTTTACAAATGAGAATCAGTGTTACAATCAGTAGATACCGATGACATACCGAGTAGATGACCTTAGCCATTCACCATCAGATACCACATTATACTATTAATATAGAATATAACACCTACATTTTACGGAGCGGGCTAGCTTTGCACTGAATTCAAATTCGTGGAGAATCAGACGCTTTCTAAAACTCTATAAAAACAACTTACCATCACAAAACTGTGGTCATAGACGCAGCCTGGGCTAGGATGTCGGTCATCTTTACATTGCCCGATTGAGACGACACCCAAGCAGCGACGGTGCCGGCGACCAGGCCTGCTGCGAAGCCCATTTTCACCACAAACCAAATACCACTTGCCGCATATTTCAAAATGTATACCACAATAATTACAAAACCCATCTTGACCTAGTACTTTTAGGACTAGGTACTTAAGGGACGAGTTACATTCTTATATTAAAATGAGAATATTCCGGGATCGGCACTTTATTAATAAGTTCTTGTAGGTGAAAAGATAAGGGTAATTTTTATGGCTATCTTGGTTATCGATTGATAATGTCTAGGTACTTTTTTAGGATAAAAAAGTTCTTTGGTCTATGTCGGGTATTTTTCATATCCATAGATACTAGTCGATGGCATGATACCAGAACTATGGGTAAATTGTCCGAAGAACAATCGACAAGTAATCACCAAGACCCTCGATGTATACAGCTTTTATTTTATAGATCTTTTAACCATGATATAAACCGCTTTTCTATTCCTATCTTATAGGTCTCTGTGAAATCCCTATGCATACGACGCTGACTTAACGATTATGTACAACGAAATACTTAATCTAAAACCTTCATTTCAGGCCACCAGTCTTCTTGGCTTCATCTGCATCCAGGTGTCTCGAATCAGCAATGCGAAGAGCTCATACTTCAGTTGGATCTCCATGATAGCATTCTGGTTTACTGGTATTCTGCTCGGTCTCTACTTATTCCACCTGGTGGAGAAGTTCTACAAAATCCCCTGGCTGAAGATGGAGTTTCTCTTCTGCGGCATCTGGACTTTCCTGTACCTCTTGGCGGCCATTTTGGCTGTTGTGGTATATGATAATCCGCACTCAGCGGCTGCGGTGAGTATTTTTTCTGTTTTATACAACAAATGTATTATTTGGGTAAATTTTACGTTTACATCTCATTACGGGAAACTCCTGTTATATACTGCCTGTTCCTAACGCGTTTTCTAATTTCCAAATCCATTTCTAAATCTCCCAATTAGGCATTGCATTTGGCACTTGCCAACTTTTGTCATGTCGGCAAGTATCACGGATGTCGCAGGGCGACAGTATCTTTTTTTTTTATAGTGAGAAAATGGCAAACGAGCAGTTACTCCACTTGGTACTGTGGTAAGTAGACACTGCCGATACATGCCAACATCAATCCAGAATAACAAGTGGACCGTGGTCAAGTGGACTCATCCTTGTACGTGGCCCCCATTTGAGGACTAGTCTACACCATCTGTTGTCAGTCCTGCAGCAGATATTAGCATGCTAGTTATGGAATCAGCATGCTAGCATGTCTAGCTCCATAGGAGCTCTCGGTGACTATTTCTTCGGCGAATCTCTTCGTTTCGGGTCTTATCCCGATTAATAAATAAATATAGGTATCATTCAGTAAAAACAGCTAATACAGCTACAGCTATAGTATATCTAAAGAATCATCGTTCAGTCGGATTTAGCCGCAAAAATGACAGCGTCAAGATAGTAGGAATTAACCGCACTCCCGTAATGTATTTTAATTTGCGATAAAATCTACCTGGATTTTGTAGACAAGGATAAGATAACCCATTTGGACCGGATATACTCGTGATAGTGTGGAGGAAGTGACTCATTCCTATTGATATTGTTTCTTACTATTCTGCTTATCCGGACTGAATATTTTTTTATAGAAAGAACGCGGCAGACGAACAGACATTTCACCTGATGGATACTGTTCCACATGGACAGCGATATAGTTTAGTCAATAGGTAAAAATTTATTTCCCTTTTTCAGTTCTTCGGATTCGTAGCGACACTCGCGTACGCAATAGACGCGTTTTTAAAATGGCGCGGCGCACGCGCGGGCGGACTCGCACAGGGCACGCGCGTGGTCTCAAAGCAGACCACGAGCGCTGTCAATACGCCGCCGCCCAGGGAGGGATACTAGACATCCACTTTACAGACTGTGACATACGATACTTTCATAGACGTGACATTCACTCGTGTATTCATTATTGTATTTCACTGTAGCCGAGTCTTATTACTTTGGCTTGTTAGATGGACACTTGTCTATTGTGTTATACATAAATTACTGGCCGAGTATATATCGGCGTATTCATTACTGCATTTCGGTCTAGTTGTTTGGTTCTTGTTGCTACAGTGAAACGAAGTCAATTGACTTGTTACATAAACTCTTGTCCATTGTGTTATACTTAATTGCAAGCTAGATAACATAGTATTCATTGGTGTAACACTTACTCTAATATTCCTTACCTTACTGTATTTACTCTCTAGTTGTTTGGGTCTTGTCGTTACGGTGAAATTAAGTCACTTTTAAAGAGACACCTGCCGATTGTGTTATCGTTAATTACAGTTATTTATTTGAGTATTCATAACTGTTTTTCACTCTAGGTGGCTGGGTTTCGTCGCTACAGTGAAACTAAGTCAATTGGCTTATTTGTTAAATAGACGCTTGTCTATTAGTATAAGCATAACATAGATATTGCACATTATTGAATTTTGTTATTAATTGTATGTTTACATGTAGATAACGTAATTAGGAATTAAGTTGAACAAATGTTTTGTACTTATATTTTTTGTTACGTGTTTAAATTAATTTAGTTGTACTTCAATTGTGACATTTCATTACCTAAACAATAATATTTTGTTTCAAATACAATAACTTTCAATGCTGACCAGCCTGCCCTTACATTGACTAAATTGACTCTTACCCAACAATTACATGAGGTAATGGACTCTTAACACAACTATGACATGAACTAAAGTGAACGCCAAAACTATTACAAGGACTAATGGACTCTAAACCAACTATTACATGGTACTAGACGGACTCCAAATCAACAATGACATGGACTAATTTAACTTCATTACATGGACTAAATGGACCCTACAACAATTATTACGTAGAAAAAAATGGACCCCAGTGAACTGCAATTATTACATGGACAAATGGACCCTACAACAATTATTACGTAGAAAAAAATGGACCCAGTGCACTGCAATTATTACAGGGACTAAATGGACCCTACAACAATTATTACGTAGAAAAAAATGGACCCCAGTGAACTGCAATTATTACAGGGACTAAATGGACCCTACAACAACTATTACGTGGAAAAAAATGTACCCCAGTGAACTGCAATTATTGCAGGGACTAAATGGACCCTACAACAACTATTACGTAGAAAAAAATGGACCCCAGTGAACTGCAATTATTACAGAGACTAAATGGACACTAAAGAAACTATTACATATACAAACAACAGTTGCTGCTGTTGCAACTATAATACTTGTAACAAAAATAACTATTGTAGTTCTGAAGTAAATTGTATATTTCATATATTTTGTCATTGTTTTGAAAGAAGATATTAAACATCAGTTTTTTTGGTTGAGGGTACTTTTATTGTAATGAAATGTCATACAATTTGTATTAAAAGAGTATTTAATGTATGTGTAACCAAAGAATCTAGTAACAGGGTGTGTACGCTCCATATCACATGACAATCATATCACAATTTTGATACTTTTTAGCTCAAATTTTGCTCAGTGTTACCACGTTCAAAAACACGCTAGTGCATAAAAGTGTGGTGAATTTTAAATGACATTATTTTTCTACAAATGGTAGGCCATGTTTCTAATCTGTAAGAAATAGCATGTAGTTTGTGTTTGTAAAAACAAGTAGGTTCAAACATAGGTTCATGGGTTTAAACGAGTTCAAACTGAACTGTTAAAAATGACAATTATTCCAATTGTGTTTTCATTGATTTAAAATGATTGAATATTGAATTAAACTTCATTGATTAAAATGATTGAATATTGAATTAAAATTCATTGATTAAAATGATTATATGTATGTTTTTAATCTATTTATTTAAAAAAAAAACTTAATTTTACAACAAGCGACCTTAATGTCTGGAGACATTCTCTACTAGTTTGGGTTGAACAGATAGGCACGATAGGAGGTGCGAAGAAATATAAATTAATAATTTTTAGTTGTCGATTCAATTTCAACTAAAGTTAATTTTTATTTAGTCAAAGTTACATTTAATTTCTTGTAAGTTTAAACATGGCGTATGTCGCACCGAAGAAATAAAAATTAGATGTAGTAATGAAAATAACAACGATTTTCTAAAGTACCTGCAGTAATAGGATGCTTTTTAATGTTTTATTGTTAATAGAGTTTGCTATATTTTAAGGAATAAGTTACGTAATAAGACATCGTTTCACAAATTTGACACAATAACACATATAGGACAAACCCTTAGCTGTTAGACATACGGGAAAACTATGCTGTTTTTGACGTTAGGTGTGTCTTGACCCACGGAGCGAAGACTGTAAGGATAATTACTAGTCTGTTATTTCATTTAGAATCCATGGTTTTGTCCCTTCAGTTTTTACATTTTTAGACTTTAAATTTTGGACTTATTCATATAAAAAAAAAAACAGCATAAGCCCCAAAGATTTTGTAGCAACTTTAAAGGGAACTATTTTTGTTACATAAAATTATAATAACAGGAATTTTGAAACGTGTCTTTGTGTAATTATAATAAGTTTATTATAATCCACCTGTATCTGTATTACTAATTAGGAGTTAATTATACAGGGTTAGATAAAAAAAAACCTGCATCCTCTTAACACAGAACCTTTATCATTACAACTAACAACTTTTGTTTTACGACTTTTTATTATCCCAAAAAAAAAATATTTTAAATGAACTCTCTGACTTTGTTACTCTGAACTACTACTTCACTACACGCTACTATGAACGTCCAACGTTGCACACTCCATGCACAAACAGCTGCTAATCGAACCGCTACTATTAGATACCTTACATGTATGCAAGCGAGTGAATGAAAGTCGTACAACTACAGTTTTAAGTTTTCACAAAAGAAATCCACTGTTAATAGGTTGCAGTTGGTTATTTAACCCCCTGTATATATTCGTAACACACTGACATTCTGTTTCTTATATTTCGTATGTAAACCATTGAACGTGTTCTTTTAGAGTTTAAATAAGATATAATATGTATTTTTATATTTTATTTATCTGTATTTTACTATACTTTTTATACATATTTGAAACTTTTTACCTCTTCTAACATTGCAGACTACATTTTAAACTTTTGCTATCGTGGTTGAACATATTACTATTCACAATTTAATAATGAATCCAAGGGGAGGCGGGGGAGGGCAGTTGCCCAAATTTAGATTAGAAAAATAATGTATTTATACTTACAATTCTTATTTCTCCTCATCTTGAACCCCCAATGGCCCATTGGCTGGCGACGCCCTTGAATGAATCTATATCAGAGGGCAGATTAGTTTTGTATCCAATTGTTTCCAACTATTTTATAAAACGAGTGCCGTACGACTTATATAATTATAAATACGCTGGAAATATGTGTAAATATGCTGGAATGTATTTTATATAAATAATATTTCATGTATAGATGGTATATTGCATAATATATTTCACAAGGTCGTTTTCAGTCTAGCTTCGATTAATTCTTGAGAGCAAGTCTGAACAGACAACTAAAGACAAAACAATTTTCAAAGATACTTTTCATTAAACTTTCAGTTCTTTTTTTGTATATATCAAGGAACGAAGATTTCCCACAGATATCAAAATACATTTTATAAGTCTGTATTATATTGTGAGCTTACCATTTATCGACTACCCACGAGCATCTTAATAAAGTTGAATGTATAGTCGATAACGTGGTAATATATCGATAAATATATCTCTTTAATATTACCAATGCATCGTGGTGCTCGAAGGTATAATTGACCTGTTCCTGATACATGCTGACTAGCTTTTTGAATAAAGAGTTCTAGACTGTAAACGGTCTTAAATCAACCGCGACCAGCAGCTATGTTCACTGCATTTTATTATATACTGTATTTACACAACTTTTACTGAAATAAGTATAGAAATAAACTGTTGATTTATGATTTATCAAAAATGTGTTTTATTTACAAATAAAGCTTTGTAAACACTTGGGTAACTTGATCCCATCCTGTGCCAGTGTTTATAAGGCTATTTTACAAGACTGTCACCAGATGGTAAGTGGTTACCGCCACCCATGGATACCTGCAACACCAGGGCGGATGTGCAAACCTATTCACAGCTTCCTTGAAGTCTTGTACGATGTTTAAATTCTAAATCCGGCTCGAAGGACCAAAAAGTAGGCGGAGTGAATAAAAATTATAACGGTGAGGTGCCCAATGCCAATAAATGAAGTGAGTTAGCAAACAGAAGCGTTTATTTGGAACTTTATTTTCCTTAAGCGGTCCGTTAGTAAGCGTATGCCAAGCTAGTCGTGCCCACTCACTGTTATTAATCTTCCACATTGTCCAAGGTGTCGGTCCGGTAAGTACCAAATAATTGATGCAAACGTACATTGGACGATAAGCTAGCCGTGAAGGTGTCCACGAGCGCGAATCAGAACAACCTAACGGAATAGATGTAGCCTGTATGCAAAGGTAGGTAGGTACCTATCATAGGTGCTAGGTAACTAACTCACATCATTGTCTATTCATTGACCCGCATCAAACAAAGTCTATATCATCTTATAAATGAACGATAGGTACCGCGTTTTACGTAAATGGATAACGCCATCTGTTAACAATCGAAAGAAGTAACGTTTTATATAAACTTCGTGTTACAAAATAAGTTTTATTATTATTACATAATTTTCCATGTAAGTAATTATCTCTTATGATGTAGCTCGTAAAACATACGATTTACAAGGACAAGAGTGCTGACATCTGTATTAGAATGTCTTACTTAGTGTTTATATGTTTTTTGGGGGTATGTACCTGTTGGATTGCACACTGCAATCCAACACCGCCAACCGCAACCGGGGTCGTGGCAACGTTTGTCATTTTGGACTAATGTTGGCATGTATCGCGGATGTCTACGGGTGACACTACCCACTTACCATCAGGTGGACTGTATGCTCGTCTGCCGTCTTCGTACATAAAAAAAAACATTTATTTTAATAATTAGATATAATTCTTTACTTTTAATACTATATTACATACAATAAATTAATTGGAAAGCATTTTCCAAATCATATTCAGAAAATTTTCTAGAATAATAATTACATCGACAAATTCTCAGAGATTAATAATATTAATTTTAACTAAAATTTAGTTAAATAAAAATCTAATTTTAATATAAATAACAATGATAACTTTCAGAGTTTCAATCGTTTGATATCCTCCATTTTGAAATCGGTCCTGAAATTAAAATTAATTTGTTAGTAAAAATGGGGGTCGTTACTTCTATAAAATAAGCACACGATGAGTGTGTTTATCGACCCGTTGCGTGTGGTAATGTATGTATACGCTTATTGCAGCACATGGTTTATTTTTTGAAGCAACGAAAGGGAATAAATTTTGTTAAGTTTTAAAAAGTTTTTTTTTCACCGATATTCGTTAATTATTTCTTTTGTTTAAAATTTTTGTACAATACAAAATTTCGACACAAAGATTCCTTTTCGTCACCTAGTTTGCAAAAAGTTTCCTTTTCTCCACTTATCAGAAAATTTCGAATTAAATTCTCTTTAAACTCTTAAAGTTAAAACTTAAAACTATTAAAACTTAAATTCCAAAGATTTGAATAAAGAATGTAAAAACTTTCTTTATTCAAATCTTTGGAATTTAAAGAGTCCTTGAAGAAATCATAAACAAGTCTATAGTTTAGGTAATGTAACACACTATGTATTGCCGCTATCGACCGTAAAAGTTCTCGATCGTTTGAACAGTCACGCTAGGAAGTATCTCTTGGCGAGAGTGTAAACAGGATTCTATCCAGGGAGGGGCAAAGCAAACAATTTTCTTATTTTATTAATTGAATCTTCCGGGCTACTTGGCCGAGGTCTTCTGGAATCTCTTCTCTTTCTTCCAAACGTTTCGTCAACAACTGCGGTTGACATCTTCAGTGGCGACTGCATTCACTTTCGGAGAGATGTTATCTCTTCGGCTTCTCTAGCGCAACTGACTCGACGACTGTGGCGCACCGGTATTTATAATGGGCGAGGGTAGCTGTGATTGTGTGTGTACCGACGCATCGATATTTATAGTGGGCGAGGGTAGTTGTGATTGTGTGTGTACCGAGTCTGTCTATTTTACCGAAACTGAAAGTTCTCAACTGTACATAAAATGTATTTATATCGACATCAACAATACGTTACCTCCTGGTGAGTATCTCCCTGGCGTCATTGGGCGCGAGGCGCGCGTGCGCTCGGAGCGCTTCTGACGCGTGTGTAACTCGTTCCAACGCGAGCAGCGCGGCGGCCTGCGTCAGCCGCGCGCACTTCTCGCGCGACGCGGCCGCGTTACTGCCCGCCCATGACGCGAGGCGGCGCGCGCGGCGTTCCACTAGTAGGCCACCCTCCTGGATTATGCGAAATTAGACCAGTTATTGTGAGGATCGTGTGGCCTTAGAATAGCACCGGGTGGTGCTATACTTTTTTTTACATGATTAGCAAACATTTTCAAGTTATATGGAGATATATGTTACATTTCACAGTACATTGTAAAATTATATTGACCCCGTTGTAATAATGGTACCCAATAAGAATTATAAAATCACACTCAATGTTAAATACAGTAATCCCCCCTATAACACGGTAGATTGGTTCCGCGTTATAGGAAAACGTGTTGTAGGAGTATTCCCGTATAACGCGTTTTTACGACCCCGTATAACGCGTTACGTATAAATTATTCACGTTTAACTTTTCTCGCTAAAAGGGGTTTAAATCGGATATTAAGAAAAAACTATATTATGAACGAAATATGTACGTTTTATTAAAATCAAACTAAACTAAGAACATTTTAAATAAAAAACTTATGCATATGAACTAAAAAAACAGTTAATTTCAAATAAATTAACAGTTTTATTACATTATGAACTGTACAAATCATTATAAATTTCACATTACAGAAATATAATGTGGGAAATCCCCGCGTTATATGGGGGAATGCCCGTGTTATACGGGGGATTGAAATCGCGTAATATGAAAATGCGTTATAAGAGTACCGTGTTATAGGGGGGATTACTGTATACGCGATTTAAACCGTTCAAAGTTGTTTAATTGCTATGTATAGTAATCGCGAAAACCTAAGAAAATATCACACTCAATGGCTCACATTAGGATTCCCTGAGTCGTCCCTGAGAACACAATACTTGCAACATCCAGACCCGAACAAACATCCGTCTTTAAACAAATGATTATCCGACCGGCAATCGAACCCATTATTGGCACACTTCTTAAAGTCACCGGACAACCTGGAAGAGCTGAGCTTTATGCTGGTATCCCTGTAATCATACTCACTCTATTGTAATGGTGGTGCAGTATCCTAGTCTCGGCCCTTGTGGCGATGTCGCTAATAAGGGCCACTAGTAGCGCGTCCACGGAGCGCGGTTCAAGGTGACCACGAGCGAAGTCCACGAACACGTCCAGAGCTGACGGTAGTGCGTCCGCATCGTCATCTACTTCTTCTGTGAAAGTAAAAATAAATTTGTTGAAGTCGAAGCTAAAGATCGCGGATTTGAAAAAACTGCAGTTTAGCAACTATCCGTACAGTTGTTAATCGATGCGTATTGCTAGACACATATGCGCGAGATGTTTTAAAAGCCTTTTATTTTAGGCAAAAATTCTTTCTTTCTTTATTTCAAATGTGGATTTCTAAAAATGCGGCTTCGTAACTATGCAGAGTAGATACATGTGCGCCAGATTTTTAAAAGGCTTGTATTTAAAACGGCAGCTAATAATGATCAGCGAAACTAACTATTTGTGATTAACTGAAATAAACAATTTTCTAAGAATGTCAACACAAAGTCGACGGACTTCTATATCTTTGTTGTCATCAGAGAACTTAACCCACCTTTAAATTTGCTGCCCATTTTCAGTATTTCTGCTGGCTACTTAATTATTTCCCTCTTTAAAAGGATATTTATTACTTTGGAGCGAAATGCACAGAGATCTGTGAATGCGTTTTCGGTACTACGTGAGCTTTCGGCGGATTAATATACACACGAATCTCGGATTCTCTTATGCATACATATGCCCCAGATTTTCTTGTGAACTATGGGTCATCAGTCATCAACTCATCACAGATTAAGTGGACCGAATGCGGATCTATGAATACGCGGTTTCCAGTCCATGTAGGCCCAATATGGATTGGTGGATACATATTATATTCCAGATTTTCGTAAGGGCATTAATACGGATTATTCCTCTTGTCCACCGCAAGTTAGTCCCCCTGGGGTGGACAACAGGAATGCGAAAATAAAACCGTTCCTTTATTAATACTAACCATTATCGATCCCTGGATCAGCAATCGCCTCAGCCCAAGCCACAACTCTCGGCTTCAAGGCAGCCATGATACCAGCTAACGCCACATCGTGAGCAGTTCTAAAGGCTGTGGCAGCTGCAGACAGGCCACTGGCACAGGATTGTACCTTGTCCCGGTCGGAAGGGGAGCGGAAAAGAGGCTCCGCTTCAGCGCACGCCTCCGCCGCGAGCCGCTCCGACCATTCCGCTCCGATTTCTGCTTCGGTTAGGTGGTTCTGTCGATGAAAATAGTATTTTATATGTCAAATACAGTAATCCCCCCTATAACACGGTACTCTTATAACGCATTTTCATATTACGCGATTCCAATCCCCCGTATAAGACGGGCATTCCCCCATATAACGCGGGGATTTCCCACATTATATTTCTGTACTGTGAAATTTATAATGATTTGTACAGTTCATAATGTAATAAAACTGTTAATTTATTTGAAATTAACTGTTTTTTTAGTTCATATGCATAAGTTTTTTATTTAAAATGTTCTTAGTTTAGTTTGATTTTAATAAAACGTACATATTTCGTTCATAATATAGTTTTTTCTTAATATTCGATTTAAACCCCCTTTAGCGAGAAAAGTTAAACGTGAATAATTTATACGTAACGCGTTATACGGGGTCGTAAAAACGCGTTATACGGGAATACTCCTACAACACGTTTTCCTATAACGCGGAAACAATCTACCGTGTTATAGGGGGGATTACTGTATATTGAGAGAAGAATTTAAAAGGACTTTTTGGCGGAAACTCGAGGGAAGTGAAGTTTTTGTTGTGATTATTATAATAATTGTGTGTTTCGTGGTTTAATAGTGATAGTTCATTGAACGTCAAAGTGTTTTTTGTACGTAATGTTTGTGATAGTTAAATAAAAGAATAGGACTGCGTGTTTCGTGCGCTTCCAAGGAGTCCAGCTTACTTGGACGGGACTGGACATTGACAGGATACGTTTTAGACACAGGTTTCATAGTTTGAAATTGTTTATTATTAAGAAAACTTGACACTGGCAGAATGTGCTGATTACACCGTTAGAAGAGAAAAAGAAAGGGAGAGGATGATGTTGCTTCCCACAGTTGACTGGGCGTGTTCGACTGGCAGAGTTGCTTCCCACAGTTGACTGGGCGTGTTCGACTGGCCGAATTACCATTCTTACTGAATAGATACGAAGAACAGTGTATGATAGAGAAGTTGGATGTGATTTAGATTATGTGCTATTAAGTTAGGGGGAGGGATTCCCGAAGCAGATGAGGACTTAATTAAAAAGTCAAATATAAAACTTAAGTACTATGTAATAAGGATGATCCATTTGTAAAACACATATGAATTAAAGAAGAATTCAAGAGCTGATGAACATAGAACACTATTAGACGTAACCACGTAACGTGGCCGCTTCTAGAGCTTGTATAACATATCTAGTATGTATTCTCAAATCGATGTTATGCCCCCTTACCGGTTACAGTTATTCATAATGTATGCACAAGTGACGTCATTGCGACCATCGAGTACAGACACATTGGCGTTACCATAGGCTACACACAGTGAAGTAACATTTCTATTACAATGAGGCCATGAGACAAGTTTGAATGTTCTAAACATTGAATTCCTTATTATAACTTCCTTCATTCCTCCATAGGAGAGAAGGAAGCGAGGTATCCTTTAATACAGGCTGAAGGTTTAGTTCTAAGTTGAGTTCAGTTTTCTTAAATTACCCACAAATTTCGCTGTATTGTTTACAACAAAGCGCTATTGAGATTTCTTACATGTGCTAAGGTATTTATTAAAGTAAAACTAGTAATGGTGAACGGTCTTTTATTGGAGACAACATCGGCAATTTGCACCCTCGGGAGCTTGTGAGTTAAGCAGAATGTAAAATAAGATAAACCTGTTCCAGTGTGTTAATCAAACTGCGGTTGACAGTAACGAACCTCCCTTTTATTTCTGCTACACTCATAGACACACACACACCACATGATAGATGGCACTAGTTACATATGATTTTGTTACCATAATAAAATAACACAGTGCAGAAGAAAGTGCAGTGTGTATTCCTGGGAACCCTTATGCTCTTATCAGGTGATCTATCTTAATTAAGAGTCGAGCCCATAACGTTAAAATTTCAATTAATTAAGTCAACAAGAGGTTTTAGATATTAGTTAAAAAAAACAGTAGTCGGATTAAGGGGGAGGTCGATATTAGTTTTGGAGCTTGATCGCCATAAGCGCGGCCCTACCGATGGTCTGCGGGACGCGGGAGGGGAACGACCAATCAACCAGTCCGTTGACAGACAATAGACGTTTGACGTAAGATCTCGCGATAGCTGATTAATCGGACTCGTTCCCCTCCCACGTGCCGCAGACCATCGGGAGGCCCGCGTTTATGGCGGTCAAGCTGTTGGTGTGCAAATAAAAGTTGTACTTAATAGTACAATTCAAATTTATTCCACAGTCAAAAGCGTATTGAACAAAAATAATTATCGTTGTTTTACATACACTTTCTACACCATTTTTAAGTTATTCAGTAAAATTGATGTTAAAACTGTAAACACCGCCATCTATCGGAAAAGGAATGAACGTGATCTAATGATACGGTCATATCATCATATGCGCCAAGATAGTCTGTCGAGTGACAATTGATTGATATCTGTCAGTTTTTTAACAAGTCAGTGACAAGATTTTTATTTTTTTAAATTATTATGTTTTTTTTAGTATCCATATAGGCATCACAGAAAACTTTAAGATTTAAATGTGATGTTGAATCGCTCTAATGTTACTTCATTACTCTAATTACTACATAATATTTATGATTATACTATTACTATTAATTATACTACTACTATGAATGCATGTATCAAGTATCAAGTACACATAACAAAAAAAAGTATACCTAACAGTAGCTTTGCGTTACGTCTCCAAGTGAAAAATCTACTCACCAAGAACAGTGCTCGCTGTGCATCCACATCTCTATTCAGCCTTTGAGTCAATAACCCCGCAGCGTCCAGGGGCGAGGGGGTGGTTCTAGGGGGTGGCAGTGGCAGTGGGTCCGGTGGTGCGGAGCGCAGGAAGCGACGTAGAGTGTTAGCCACTTCGCACTCTAATTGCGTGGATACTTCGTTTAACATTGCGCATGCTGCGTCTACGCTGCCGCTTGATAAACTGCGTCTGTATTGCAAATAATATATAATTTTAGTTTATATATAAAATTTTATTGGTCATTGATTATACTATGCCAATAATACTAAGCCGAATAGTACTATGCCAATACTATTCGGCTAACATACAATTGTTAATTATTATTATTGTTACTTTTCAATAATATAGTTTAAGATTTACTTATAGTCCAAGAGCTAGCGACACTTGTCGGGCTAATTTCATCCCGGCTGGAAAAATTACACAAAATAGCCCTGTCGGTGTACAATATGAAATCGCGTGCCTGCCTGCTCGGATTAGTTGCGTTTGTGTATAAAAAAAAAATTTAAAGTTGTACTTTCAAAAACGATTTCTATGCTCATCGCGATCTAGATGAAATTTCACATACAGGTGCTAAAAACATCACTGAAAATGAATTTGAGTGCTTGCCACTCGAAATCGTAACATGGGTACATGGTGTGTAATAAATAATTGCTATTGGTCACGCGTCATTAATACAAGATACCACATACCTGATGACTTTTCGCGCTACAAAGAACACATCATCAACGAGACTGGAAGAAGTAGCTCCTGCAGCGGGGTTCGACAGACGTATCGCTTTTGACACACTGTTTTCTAGGAAATATCTGGAATAAAGGTTGTTATTGTAATATTCTAGGTAAATAAGGTTCCACACAGATATCATAAACTAAAGCTTATAAAATTCGAGATATGACATATAAATGTGAAAGTTTGGACGTTTGTTGCAGTGTGCTAGTAAGGGGATTTAGAGAAAGGGTTGGTAAAATGTGGAGGGATAGAATACGATGTGATGGGAATGGGCTTTGGCATATCTACTTGCCACCGAAACGGGTACGTACATTAGGGGAATACGATAGGGTAGTGGTCTGTGGGGTAGTTTAAAAATTGTTACTAGCTCGGCGGTGACAGGAAAACATCGTGAGCATGCCTCAGAAATATAAAAAAAAATCACGAGTGTGTATCTACTAATCAGGACCGGGGCCCGCGTGGTGTATTATGGCCCGAAATCCTAAGAAACGAAGTGATTTACTAGGGGAGTGATGTGCCATGCAGTGGGACATTAAAGGCAAAACTATAATTTTTAAACAATTCAAATTTAAAAAAAAAAAAAAAAAAATATTTTACATATAAATTTTTATTTTCAAGCTTATCCCCAAAAATATTAAATTAATTCTAAGCAAACAAATAAATATTTATTTTTCTCTTAATTCAATAAGAGTTGTTTTTTCTTTGTTGATTGATTGAATATCTTTAGTTTTTATGATGTTTGTAACATTAATTTCTTCTGTTGTTATTTATTATAGAAAGAGATATATAAGTTCTGAAATAAATTCAAGCCAAGTTTTGTTTTTGATACAAGTACATACTATATAGTAACAGAGTTCTGTGAATGGGGAGTACCGTGGCCAGTCGAGTGCACTCCACGGCTATGGGATTGCAGATTCCACTCACACACTCCCTAATGGGATATCTCCCGCAGGACCGATAAGAGTTCTCGAATAGAGACCACGTACCGGGAAGCGCAGTGTGCGAAGCAAGGTGAGACACGTGAGACTTTTTGGCGGGAACTCAAACAGTATAAGGATGGTATGGTAGTCTACTTAATGGCATCGGAATGGTTGGAATGGGAAGTGAGATGATCGTGACTTTATTCAGTAATATACCTTTCAAAATAGAGATAATGATCAATGATGTCTTGCGCAGTCCGCGTGAGATCACACCCCTTTATGATCTTTTCAATGGCGTCAGAGCACTCTTTACGCCCTGCGTCATTTATTGTTGAAGCATCTGTCTGGAGAAATATTAAAAAAAATATAAAGCTATCGACAATAATTAAAAACAAAGTACAAAGTACAGCAAAAATACAATTTGCAAATTTTTATTAAGTTAAATTAAAATTTAGATAAAAATATACGGTTGTGTTCATATAGTAATATAACCACAAAATTTCATAAATTTTGGAAAGAGCAGGTTCGGAAAATTCCCTTTATATAAAAATAATGTCAATTTAAACTGTTTAATGGCAGCTAATTACGCGACATTACAGTACAACTATAAAATCCGTACATTACAAATAGAACTTTGAAGGGTTTCCGGGGATCCAGGCTTTGTCCTTATCCCCATAAATACATCTCAAACTGACGCTTACCTTAATTTTCTTCTGGAGGAAAGTGTAGTGATAATAATAATATTGAGCATTTATTTCAGGCAATAGATATATAAAATATAACATATAGATAGGTTAGAATTAAAACTGAGTGCATAAGAAATGCTTAAATGTACACTAGTCTGACTTAACAAATTTTGCTGTTCTCAGTCCTATACAGAGACAATCAATGTCTGGCAAAGGGATTTGTGAAATCATCGGCGATTACCTTTAATATCCCATACTGCGTAATCGATCCCAAAAGGATGCCATCCTTGTTCTTAGGATGGAGCAAAAGTCAGGCACCCTCGCATCCACGAACATGCCCATAGCACTGCAATACCGCGGTTTTTTCATAAGGATACGAAACGCATCATTGTACTGGACTCTCAACACATTAAGTGACATGCCAACTATGGATAAAGTGTAGACTTTATCCACAGTTGGCATGTATATAAAACATTGACAAAATGCTTTCGAGTATATTGACTTTTACTTCCTCAGTACAACGAGCAAATCTCCGCGATCTAGTGGAGTAGTACTTGTGAATATGTCAGTGCCACTTCAGTTGGTATCCGAGTGTTCTATCTAGAACAGTGGTTCTCAAACTTTTTAAATGACGGAACCCTTTTGGGAAGCAAAATACTTGATGGAACCCTACAATAAAACAATTATTTTTATAAGTGTATTCTATATTAATCAGCATAATAAAAGTACAATGTATCAGTTACTAATTATTATTTACTTCACCACTTGGTAAGGACAATAATAGAAAACATTAAAAAAGAAAAAATCTAACTAGTGGGAGGTATGAAACTGTTTTTTATTTTTCATCAATTGCTTGATATCAGGTTTGATGGAAGAAAGTTGGAGTCTCATATCAGCTTCGGCGTCCAGTCTATTGCGATATTTTGTTTTCGTGGCTGCGTAGGTAGAGAATCCTGTTTCGCACAAATATGTAGTTGGGAACGGGAGAAGAATATCCAGAGCCATTTGGCCAAGCATTGCATATTCATCTTGGATTCTGCACCAAAAATCATTAAGAGGCGTCGTTTTGAACAATGACTCCATACTTGTGTCTGATGACATTTCTAAAAGAGATTCATATATCTCATTTGACATGTTTTCAGGCTTTTCCAAGTTGGGTAAAAAAGGATTATGAATCCAGGAGTTCACTTTAATTTTTGTATTGTGTTCTTCGGGAAAATACTTTTCAAAAGATGCGCGCATCGAACTGAGATATTGGACCAATTCTTCAAACACATTATCTTCAAACATTTCTGAGTCGTTTTCGCTAACAAACTCACTGAGTAACGTAAAACTTTCTATTTCTTTCTTACCAATGCAAATGATCCAAAAATCTAATTTTCTTTTAAAAGCAGTTATTTTATTATAGGCCTGAAACACTGTTGTCTGTTTACCTTGCAACGATAAATTTAATTCGTTAAGTTTTTGAAAGATATCCGCCATAAAAGACAATCGGAACAACCAAGTTTTATCATACAAACGGTCCTTCAAATTAAAAGAAGTATCTGCTGAAAGAAACATTTGTAACTCGGCTCTAAGTTCAAATAGCCTTGTTAAAGTTTTTCCCCGAGACAGCCATCGCACTTCTGTATGGAGCAGCAGTGTTTTATGTTTGCTGCCATAATCTTCACACAATAATGAGAACAATCGGGATTGTAGTGGTCGTGATTTGATAAAATTAATTATTTTTACCGCTTCATCCATAACTAATTTTAGATTAGACGGCATTTGCTTCATCGCAAGTGCTTGTCTATGCAGAATACAATGACTGGAACTACAATTAGGCGCTTTATTTTTCATTCGTGACACTGCTCCTGCTGTTTTACCTGTCATCGCCTTGGCCCCATCTGTACAAATGTCAATGCAATTGTTCCAACTGAGATTATGTTCTTCAAAAAATATATTTATTTTATTAAAAATTTCTTCCCCGGTAGTGTTTGTAAGCAGCGATGAACACATAAGCATGTCTTCTTCAAAAGAACTTTTATATGGATATCTCACAATAACCAGCAGGATAGCCAAACCAGCGACATCAGTCGACTCGTCCATTTGCAAAGCGAATCGTGTATTTTGTAGACGTGTAACTAGTTCTTGTTTGACGTAGCTTGCCAGATCATGGATTCGTCGTGAAACAGTATCGTTTGATAGCGGAACAGTAGAAAGATGCTTTGCAGATTTTTCATCAAGCATACATTTTGTTATGTCTAATACACATGGTTTTATTAATTTCTCAGCGATAGTGTGCGCTTCACCTGCTTGTGCAATGCGATAGCTAACTAAGTATGATGCCTCCGTGGCCTTTTCGTTGGTAGTTTGTGTTACATGCATCATATTTTTTTGACTTTCTAATAACTGATCTTTTTTGCGAACAAAAAATTCTTTATTCTTGTCTTTAGTCTCGGGGTGTACGGTTTCTAAATGTCGACGCAATTTGGCAGGTGCCATGGAACTATTAGGAAGCAGTTTACTACAGAGCATGCAGAGAGGTGAGCCGTTGGAATCAACAAATCCGAAACTGATATAAGATTCATCATACTTCCTTTTTTTCGTCTTTGAAACCGTCGAGCTTGACGTCGTGGCACTCGTGGCATCATCTTCTGGATCGGTGATTGCTAAATTCTCCGCGCGCATTGCTTTTGAACATTCAGCGTCATTAGAAGATGTTGTTGGAACACGTTTAACACCTTTAAGCCAACGTTCCATTCTTCTTTATTTATAATGTTACAAGTCAGGATAGTGGGGTTTAAATAATGCACAATCGTTACTGCGTATAAGAGACTAAATTTAGAACCTACAGGGAAGAAATGTATAAAACTGAGACAACAGAATACAGCAGGCAGTAAAACAATGAACACTAGTTTCTCGCTAGCGAGCTTGTAAGTAGGTAGTAACTTATCGCTCCGAACGCTAATCATCAACTGACGACGCCAACGCGCGATCGCCGCTTTTATACTTAGTCCTAGACTCGATCTCAAATATTCTCGAAAATACTCGAATCGGCACCTTTGATAAACAAAAAGCAAAAATAAAAACAGAAATTTAAAAATAGCGTTGTAAACAATATCGACTTTATCCTTTGAAGTTAGAGACGAAAGTCGCTAGTTGACAACTATAGCGTCTAATTCAGAGGCGGCTTTTATCAAAGAGACTGAGCGCTTACAAGTATACTACCCGCTCGTTTTAAGTTTGCCGCTGGCGATAGGTATGAGTGTATGACGTTCGAAATTTTTTATTTAATTGTAACAATAAAAATTGTGTACGTTAGATATTTGGGTAAAACTATGACACATTATAAGTTTTGTTGTCACGTGGGGGAGGGTACGCGCATTCCACAGACCGGCAAACTTAGAGCGAACGCGTTGTACAAGTATAAAATTGTTGAGACCAAACTTATGAGATATTGTACCAGCTAATGTAACACAAGCTTATACAAATACAAATAAATAAATAAATAACATTCATAGCGTTTTGTCTCCGCGCGGCCGCGGAGTCCGCACAGCCGCGGAGCGACCAGAGAGAGGTGTTTTGATTTTTTTATTTCTAAATTCTTGCGGAACCCCGACAGAGGTATCACGGAACCCTAGGGTTCCGCGGAACACACTTAGAGTATAGCTGATCTAGAATAAAGTCGGGGGAGTTTCAGACTCCCCGTAAATATATATAATCGGATCTCCGTGAATTCCCTCCCTCAAAATACAATCTTTACTCCCATGACCACCCTAGTACATACCTCTTCCCCTACACTCATCCCCATGGGACCCACCTCGGCTTTCCTCCTTAGGAACGTACAGTAGAGCTGTAGCCGGGAGTGCGCGAGCGCCAGCTCGGCGAGTATCGGCTCGACCTCCAGCACAGAGGCGAGCGCGCGCTGCTGGTGCGTGTCCAGTCTACGCGCTGTACGCATCTCGTTGTATAGTCGACGTGCGCCCGCGCATACCTGGTTGACGGCATTAAATGAAAATTATCACATTCATAACATTATGAATGTTTAATAGACATGCTGACATTTTAATGATTTTAGAGTCGCGACTCCTTTAATATTGAGTATTAGTAGTTTCCAGATCAAAATAATGAAGGATATGAACATGAATATATGTACAATTGTTTATATAGAAATCTCAGTAATAACTTTGAATTTTCTCTAACAACACAAAAGTATATTGTACTCACAATAGGTTGTATAATTGCAATGGCTCTTGGCAAAAGTCCCGGAGCGGCTGTGGACGCCATATTGCGCGCCCGTTCAATACTAGCGCCGGCGGCTTCGAGGACGCGGGTAAACGCGTCCGCGTAAACCGCGGCGGTTGGCGTCACGTCATTCACTATGGATGCGCGACGAATTGATGATTCAGTCTGAAAATATATTAAAATGTATGTATGCACATTAAAAGATTGTTAATAATTCAGCCTGAAAATACATGAAATACTAATTGAAGTGAGTCTTTGCGCGATACTCTACACTAGATGATGCTACATCACTATGGTCCCGCGGCAAAATGACTATTCAGCCTGATAATGTTTAAAAATACAATAGTAATTATCGGTGGGCTTCACGTCCGTTAGAATGGAGGTGTGTTTATTTTATAATGTTATCCGCAACGAATATAGTTTAAATTTGTATGACGAAGCCTGTGTATGTTTATCTAATTAAAGAGGTCTAACACATATGTTTAACTTATTTATTTCTGGTGGCGCTATCAGCTTACCTGCATGGCTAAATATTTAGCAAGCAAATCGATTCCCTCATCAGCTCTGCCAATTTGAGGGAACAACTTGAAAAGGCGTTCGACCGCCGCTTCATCTTCCTTTCTAGCGGCTTCTTCAAACCTGAAAGTCATGAACAATAGGATATTTGTCTTCTTTAGTATTTCAAATTTTCCGTATCATGGTTAGTATTCGAGCTTTCAAGAATCTTCGCTTGTTAATATGCACACTGCAGAGAGAATTACATCTAACACACCCATAGTCATTGTTTTTTTTTAAATGAGCGTTAGTGCTCTATTGTGCGACGTGTGATAAAACATTCAAGTGCAAGTTCGGTCTCGCCAGTCACATTCGAGGATACGGCGTCGAGAGAATGGGTCGTCATTGTCGGAAATGATGTGGAGGACACCATCATCATTTGAGATATAGCATTTAGGGCTCGTTTACTAAATTACTTGATTAAAGTGACCATTTTGTGTGAGAGCATGTTCTCTAGCATGCCCTCTTTTCAAGTAATTCTTCGAGTAATCTTCATGGCTTTTGCTGCATACTTTGAGTAACAACTTGAAAGTAGAACAAAGCCTTAGATCCTTGTGGGAGTATACGTACTTGCGCACAAGGCTCTCTCGGAGTGTGTGAGCGGCGCGTCTCATGGAGTCCCGCGGGTCGGGCGTCCCGCGCGCCCTCGCTGCAGCCACCGACCCAGGGTCCATACTCAGAAACCGAGCTACATGTGCCGCTCCTGGCAGTGGACAATAATAGCAATCTAGAGCAGTAGTCGTAGTAACTCCAAAAACCCTTTTACTCTTTCTGGATGAATCCAGAAAAAGTAAAAGTAGTCAGGTAAAAAATAGTCTGAGTGGACTTCAGTGCGGTCTCGTTACTCTTACCGACTTATTATGTGAAAAAACCTAGAAATGCAAGACGTTTTAGGATATAACCTTTGATGAAAGCACATTTAAAATATAACATACAATAAACTGACTAGTAACTGATTAGCTTAGTTGGCAATGCATCTGTCTGCTGTGTAAAATTTTTCAATTTCAATTAATTGCTCTCTCCGAATTAAGGCAAAGAATGGCACAAGTGCAGTTTTGATGACATTCAAGAAAAATACAGAAAAGAAATCATTAAATTAAAATCAATCTAAAGACTTGGAGGTTTGAACAAAACAAAGAGAATAAGCATTGATTACTCCCATTCATTATTTTTGATTCTGATATAATGTTACTTATGCTTTCCTTAAAAATGTTACTACATACCTTTTCTTCATAGAAGGGCAGTGTTGGTAGAACAAACAGTGTATAATGATTGTGGTGTTGTAAATGGGTAGTCAGTGGTAATGTGAGTATGCTTGTCTCTGTGGATCCACAACGCTGAGGATTCTAATGTGGACTATTAATTTACTAACCAGTCTCATAGTCATGTGCCTTTATAGCCGCCTCCACACCTTCACTACAGAGCTGCAGGTCAATTAGATCATGCACACGATGCTGGCACTCTGCCACTCGAGACTGGAATAGAAATGGGGGTGACATTTATATATGTATTTTTTTTTAGTTAGTTTGTGACTATGGTTGGTGCAACCCAACCAAAATGTTGAGTAAAATAAATAAGGTAAACATTTGTGTTAAGACCTCTTTAAATAGATAAACTCTCTTAAGAGAGAATTCTTCAGTGATCAATTTATTTATCTACAATAATTTGCTTTGTTTGAAAAATTAATATGTTTTACCTTTTTTGAAAAATAATATACTTAGTACCCTCTACACCAGGGGTGCTCAAACTTGAACTGCTGGCGATCTACCTCAATATTGTTAGACTACGATCGATCGACTCTGAGAGGCTGCAAGTATGTGTGATGCAGGATTGTCGTCTAGGTAGGGTGTATCGTGGCATAGATATTAGTTTTCAGCACAATATGCATTTTTTTAGTCAAGGTAAGTGTAGGTCTGCTCTAAAATGTCAATGAAAAAACTCATAATTATTCAAAATTGCGAGTTTATTGGTTCTTACAAAACAAACGAGTTCTAGTGTCTAAACTTAACTAAAGAGTGACTTTGGATGATGAAGCGTGGCACTGCATGTCCTCAGTAGAGATGATAAATATAACCATCAACCATTAAAATTAACTAATATTAAAAATCAACCATTCTGTTTAATAAACAAAATTAACGTTATTGAATAAAAATATCAACTTCAATCTGGGTTGATGACCTCACCTCACGCTTTGTCTGCCTCTGCATTTAAATTTCAACTTTAAAGTTTTATAGTTATGGAACATTTTTGTACGCTGACATATTTTACTTCCGTCCTTTTCCGACATGATAGTAGGTACAGGTGACCGGACTGAAGTTAGCCGTTGTGAAGAATATTTAAAAAGTTAAGTGCATTCAATTGCATGGCCTATCGCCCTTAAAATAAAGCACATTTTTTATTTATTCACTGATTTACTGTTGTCGATATTTTTATTCTAAACAAAGTGATGTGATATTTTTATCAAATACGTAGGTAATGTTATTGGTTATTGGTTGGTTAGTTGCGCGTCGTTGTTATTTTTATTTATTCATTGATTTACTGTTGTCGATATTTTTATTCTAAACAAAGTGATGTGATATTTTTATCAAATACGTAGGTAATGTTATTGGTTATTGGTTGGTTAGTTGCGCGTCGTTGTTATTTTTATTAGTTGGTCAGTGTTATTAAGTAAAAACAAAGTCGAGTCGTTGTTGTTTTTATTGGTTGGTTAGTTGTAATAAGTATCTTGAAAACAAAGTAGCGTCGTCGTTGTTGTGTTTCTCCTGAATGTGAAGTTTGTTTTACAAAATGCCGAGACGGAATAATGAGACTTGGAACCATTTTGATAAGTGTGTGGGAGTAGAAAAAGTCGCAACTTGCAAGTATTGTAAAAAAGACTTATCTTCTTAAAGGTTCTTAAATGAACCTTGTTCTTAAAGGAGACAGTTATTAACAGAAAACTTTGTCCCTTGACATGGTGGCGGACACACAAATGTATATATCCTGTACTATACAAAATTTTCAAAACCAAATGTAATATAATGGTATCATCGGTGCCCCGTGAGCGGGCATTTTCAAAGGCGGGATATATCGTAAATGATAGAAGAACCCGCCTCACCACATCACAAGAGTGGCCCAAATTATGTTATTAAATGTAAATAAAATCAAATGATCAACAAAAAAAAATTAAACTAAAAAAAACTAAAAAATGAACAACACAAAAAAAATGTACAAAATCCATAAAAAAAATAAAAGTGTAGGTAAATACTAAAACAATGTACATAAAATCAATGAACTTTAAATACGCCTAGCTGTTCTTACGTGTTAAAATGTTTAAATATCTAACTAAGATAATGCTAGACAGTCCTAAGCCTGTTCAAGTATGAAGGAAAGTTCATTGAATTTAACATGCATAAGTAGAATATTCGACTTTATCATCATTAACATCAACATGTTTTAGGGGTACTTGAATAAGAATATTAACTAATATTTTCAACCAATAAAATTATCGATATTTTTTTTTATCAATTAACTATTAACTAATAACCAATTTCAACCATTATTGCCATCTCTAGTCCTCAGCATACTTTTCATAAGACGGTACGTAATTACCGAGTGCTAATCGCAAGCATGATGACATATGTTCGTCAGTTAGTCGATTGCGATATTTTGAGTTAATTATCTTCATTTCAGAAAATGCAGACTCACACAAGTAAGTTGACCCAAACATTGCCGTCAGCTGAAGGGTGATTTGCCTTAGATTCGGATATTTATCTTCAGATATAAAACACCAGAATTTTGTATCAGATGTTGTGGCTTTGATATGTATATCTGATATAATCTGCACTAACTCATTTTCAACAGAACATGAGTCTATGTTAAACTGACTTGCTATTTCAGTATGTTTTTAATGCTATTCCTCAATGTTTTTACATGAAAAAGGATAACTCATAAATGATGCGATATTTGCCAATTTACTGAAATCATAAAAACGTATTTCGAATTGGCCCAAAATATTTCATAATTCTGCCTCATAAATATCATAATTCAATCGAGGAATCCTCGCTTTCAAAGACGGAAAATGTTTCAGATCCTTTCTTTTCAGTTGATGTATCATAAGTTGCAATTTACTTTTGAATGCGTTTATTGCGCTAATCATCTCAATAATAGTTTTTCCTTTACCTTGAAGCTCCAAGTTAATGGTGTTTAAATGCATTGTGATGTCTGTCAAAAATGCCAAATCAGTCAGCCATTTTCCGTTTTTCAGCATCTGAGTGTCATCACCTCTTTCGTCCAGAAAAGCTATTATTTCGGGCAATAATTCTTGAAACCTTTATAGGAATTTTCCGCGAGTCAACCACCTGACGTCCGTGTGAAGAACTAAATCAGTGTGTTCAGTTGACTCACTATCTTCCAACTGCAATTTAAAAAGCCGTCATTGCAAGCTACGTGCATGGATGGAATTCACAATTTTTATTGCTAGCCCATAATCTCCTCCTTGTTTAGAACTTTTGAACACAAAACTTGTTGATGTATAATGCAATGGAAGGAGAAAAATGAAGGGAAATCGTCATTAGCTCGACACAATGCCACAAAACCGTTTTTGTTTCCAGTCATTGCTGGTGCTCCATCAGTTGTAATGCACACTAGTTTATATATTGGTAGCTTGTAGTTTGTTACAAAATTGAAGAAAACGTCATATATATCTTCGCCACGGGTCTTTCCTTTCAGAGGAATCATTGTCAAAAACTCTTCCTTAGCCGACATGTCATTGAATACCATTCGAATAAAAATACACAGCTGGGTAGTGTCTGTCATATCGGTGGATTCATCGAACTGTAAAGAAAAGTATGTACATTACATGATATCATGTTTTAGTTTATCTGCCATGTCCTGACTCATGACTTCAACACGTCTTGTGACAGTCGGACGAGATAACTTGAAGTTCTCTAATAGCAGACATAATCTCTGTTTTATTTTTAAAATCTTCAAATAAAGTCTCACCCGCTTCAACAAATGCTTCCTTCACAACCGATCCATCTTCAAATGGTTTCTTGTGTTTCGCCAATATATGAGATATTTTAAATGACGCGATTGTTGCAGCTTTTGATTGTTTGGCTGGTCTTGTGAACATGGTTTGTTCTTTTTTCAAACAAGTTATCAAATCACATACTTTTCGTTTTCTTAATTCACTCTGTGACGGAAAATCCTTTTCATAGTTTTTATGAACCGTTTTATGATGCCTCTCTAAGTTCCCACGCTTAGGTATTACAACTGACGCACGGCAAATGAGACAAATGCACTTATCCTTTACCATACAAAAGAAAAATTCTTCCTCCCAATCGTTATTAAAATGATATTTATTAATAAACTTTGTATCGACGAATCGCCTTCAAGTTACAACTCAGACTGACTTCCTGCAGGCACAACATTTATATCGGCGCGAACGAAGTCTCGAATGTTTCCGCCAAACACGCCACCCGAAGTTTCTAGAAAAATCGGAGGGAATCAAAAACGCGGCTTCTCTTTGACAAGTACCGCGCGTTCCTTTGGTAAAGCCGCCTTTTGCCGTTAGGTAAAGCCGCCCCCGTTAGTAGGGGGTTATTAAGATAAAAGAAAGTGATGAAGGGGTTATTCTGGCCTAATTGTGGATGGAATAAATTTTAGTTGTTTATTCATTACATTTTGTTTTAATTTCCTACCTACTAAAACAAAATCTGTGAATAGTTCTATATCGGATATTTTTTCTCTAGAACGACTCAAAAAGCACTCGCGATCGACCGTTTGAGCACCCCTGCTCTACACTCTGTTATTAAATGATTAAATGGAAAAATGCAATGATGATTGTGCACCAGAAGTCTCTATGGCGCCTTTGGTTCACTTCAATGATCTGTGGGAGACAGAATCCCAACTGATCTATGTAGCATTTTTTTTTGTTGACTGCTGTACCATTGTACAGGCCTAATCCACATTGTCCTGTACAGCAGGGACATATGGTCTTAAAACAATACACTGGCCAAGTGGATTAGTAAGTTCAATTTATTTAGTGTAGTTCCTCAGAGCTTATGGTATCCCTTAGTCACCTTTTACAACACCCATGGAAAGACATGGGGTGGTGATATTTTAAAACTGATCAACACTACACCTCCACACAATAAATTATCATTACAGAGAAGAGAAATATATAAACATTTTTTACTTACCCTCGCCAAGTCAAGTTGCCTAACTTTAGCGCTAACATCTTTAGCCAGTTCTGCCGTTTTGCTGACCATATCTGACACAGACTGTCCATCAGCTTTCAGTTCCCCGAGCTTGGTATAAGCCTGGCTAGTTGTTCGAAGCTCGCCTTCGAGCGTACATGATCGGGACAGGATGCCGGCAAGGGCCTCGTCTACTTCAGCCTGCAGGTTATTATTAAACACATGAATAAATTTATTTTACTTATTTTGTTTATTTTACCATACCATCACATTCTTTTTTTTATAGAATGAATGGCAACCGCACGGTCAGGCCACATGATGGTAAATGGTCACCCCAGCCCATGGACACCTGTAATACCAGGGGGCTTGAAGGTGCACTGGCGACCTTGCAGAATCCTGTTTACAGCTCTTTTGAAGAGCCCCATATTGTAGTGTAAAGGAAATACCTCAGCTGGCACTTCATTCCACAATTTTGGGTTAGCGGTATAAAGGGTCTTTTTGACCACACAGTACGCATCGACTGTCGATCGTCCATCTGCTAGATGGACAGACGACCTCATAAAGGTTGCGGGCACCCGCTGGATGCAGGTCGCTGCCGATAGGTCTAAATGGCGGACAATGGGGGAGGCCTATGTCCAGCAGTGGACGTCCAAGGGCTGAGATGATGATGATAATGACGCATTGACTCTATGTCAAGGTAGTGCGATGAACCGCCCTTGTATTATGTAGGATGGGGAATGTCAAGGAAGTGCAAATAAAATGTTAATAAACGATGATAATGAGCAGTGTGATTGTAAAAACTCATAGTTGGCATTAAATTGAACAGCACTCCAGAACATTCTCCATTATAAAGACAATGCAATGGTAGAAAATGCAGAGAGATGCAATATCTCTAAGGATGCTGAGCAAATCTAAACCCTCTGTGAGAGTGGGATCGTCAACAATTTGAATAGCACGTCGTTGGACGGAATCAAGAGGGTCTAGCTAGTACTTTGGTGCACCGGTCCAGAGGTGTGAGCAGTACTCTATATCCGAATCTTTCTCGCACCTCTCAATTGAACCTCTCTAACCAACTCATAGGTTGGCTGGTAGGGAAAGCTTTATGATATTTTTTTTAAGATAATGTGCAATGAAGTGTATAAATAAAATAGAATTGTTGACTGTGACATTGTTTTCATGTTTACATGTTGTTCACGTTTTTACTGAGTTCCACGGATAAGTACCTACCTCCTCTTTTGCTATTTCATTAAAGGCTTTTTGCAAGCCTTCTTCAGTGGAAACGTCGTACTTTTCTAATAGTAAACTTAATGACATTTTAAACAATTCTGTTATTCTGAAAGTAAAAGAATTTATTTTATAAAAAACTAGTGTAATTAATTTGGGAAGTTTTGACTGTTCACTGGTTGGCATTTGACAGATAATTATTTTGACAGTTAATAATTTTTTTCTTTATATCCGGCAATGGTGCAATTTACACATTCTGTCTGTGTCACGTTTTCATCTTAATAAACAATTTCAAAGCCTAAAAGATTTTTACAATAATCAAACAAAAAGTTAATTTCACTTCTTGAGTTCCCGTCAAAAAGCCTACAATTAACAAACGACGATTTTTTTAGGATTGTGCGTTTAGTGAATTAAAGTGAAGTGAAGTGAATTAAAGAAGAAAATTAATCCTGTAGTAATACCCACATAATTTGTAAATATATTTTTTGATACATAAGAAATCAAATGGAAAACATAATATCTGTTTTATAGCAATCTTGTGGTCCTCAGTCCTGATTAACTAATTTTAAAATTGCAATACATTATTTGACATTTGTCCTAGAAACGTTCAAAATCTTGATTTAGTTTTAACACCAATCGTAATTTATTTCGTAATAAATTTATTTTCATGACTTTTTATTATCCAATGATGCATTTTTAAGCTATTGTTTGACCGTTTCACTGTTTAATGTTACAGCTCCGTATGAACAATCTTATTTTTATAGTGTACATAATAAAAAATATCATAAAACTACACATAGTGGTATAATTATCGTATATTTTGATCGGACTTCTAACAAATTGACTAGTGGACACAAATAATTAGTGATATGCTTGTGTAGTAATAAATTAGTAAACATAAAAACAACTCAAATTGAGAAATCGATGTGTAGTTTAATTGTCCCTTGAATACCCTCTGGCTGTGTAATTGTCTCTCCTCGGAGGTACTTTTCTGTGCAGTTGAACGGTAATCGTCAAAGGTAAGGGCGAGGACAGACTAGCTGACGTTTACCTAAAGTGATAATTTATCAGAATTTTAGAATGTAAAGTGTATTTCATCACATTTAAAGCCTTGATATTATGGAAATGTTTTGTGACTATTGCAGATTGACTCCGTGTGGGGTTGGGCTTCGCCCCCGCTGCGCTTGCAGCTGGGAAACGCGCGCGGACACAAGAGGTGAGTGAACTATGTTAAATTTTTGGACGTAGATTTAAATTAAAACTTGACATTTAGACATTTATTTCACGATTTAATAGATTCACGAATGATATCAGAACCACTTAACATAATTCAATTGGAATTGGAACAGCTGATAGCTGACAAAAAACTTATAAATAAGCATCTATTGATAATTGTTATTCAATTAAAATGAATATAATTTTAAACACGTGTTAAGTACTTCAATTGGAATATTTTAATTCTTATCTTCCTCATTATATAATAGCATTCATTAAGAAATGTTATTATAAACTGATCTTAACTATTAGGTCAATGTTACAATTAAAAGAAATGTGCAGTTACTTATTTCTTTTCCTAATTCCTTATTAGGTAAGGACCTATTGATTATGAAACAGTACATACTGTTTATAACGTAACTAACTTTCAAGTGGATGTGTGTTTTGTAATCATATCAGTGTTGTGTATGTAGGAACTTAAATACATAAACATCTTTCTGTAGTTATGGAAAGTCAATTGTGTTTCCAATGCTATGACTATTTCAGTTATTATAAAGTTACCAGTTCTTTAATTATTTCCTTTTTTGATTCAACATAGATGCATAGCTTCGGGTTATGATGTTGGATCCAATGATAGATATATATTAATATTTATTTTTTACATTAGTAGATCTTATGGAGCGATTCTCTTAAATGTATGAAAGGTAATTTGTTACAAATAAATCATTATTGCACAATTTTTTTAAAATTACTATTTGGTTTTCTTCCAATTATATGTATTTCTTCATATTTTGTACTAAAAAATAACAAAGAAATTGTGAAATTAGTTGGGAGAGGACTATAACCAGCAGTGGAGAGACATAGGCTGAAGGTATGGTATTTATGATATGAAGGGAAAATTAAAAGTTGTCCACAAGGTGGTCACTGTGTTATTGATATTTGATAAAAAATATTTAATGGCCCTATTACATTCAGGGTTTGTAAAAATCGGATATTTATAATAAATATCAAAATATCCGATATTTGATATATATCATGTATATAAAAATGTATATATAAAGATGTGAAAAATGTAGTTTTAATGTGTTAAAATTGTTATATGAAACTTTGGGTATGATTAATAGACTTATTTATTATAAAACACAACAAAAAATAAGAGTAAAATTAGAGTAACAAAGAGTACATATACTTACATATATCATTTCACTTTAAATGCGCAAATATCCGAGTACAATTTTTTTTAAATAGTTTACTCTCAGAGACAAAGTGGAAATAGGCATAGATTGTTGCGTGTCGCATCTGCGCAAACGTTTGGTTAATCACTGCATTAAACTCTTCCCTCCCGTTCCCCGCACATCAGCCGGTACAACCCTGTGACAAAGTTTTTCTTTAGAATTGCTTGTCTAGCAGAATACATAGAAGACATTGTTAAAGGTATGGAAATTTTATCTCTGTTTGTTGTCTGCCAGTTTCAATGATGTGATTATGTTATGTTGTCAGGATGGGCGAAGGCGGGTCGCCGGGCGGGGCCGCCGGGGGTGGCGGCGGCGCGCGCCTCCCGCACACCTCAGAGAAACACCCGCGCGCGATCCTTGGAGAACTCTCTGCACTTCGCCGACACAGAGAATTGTGCGATGTTGTGCTCAATGTTGCTAATAGGAAGCTGTTTGCACATAGGTTGGGATCATTTTGCCCTCTTACACACACACACACACACGCAAGCACACACGCACAGACACACACACATACACACACACAAACGCGCACGCACACACACGTACACGCACGCACACACACACACACGTACACGCACGCACACACACGTACACGCACGCACACACACGTACACGCACACTGTTTGTCTTGTTTATATTTCTGGACACAGGGAATTTTAGTATGAAACATCAAGTGTGATGTTATAATTTTTATTTCCTTTAGTCATCACTTGTTTTTTTGGTTGACTGGCAGAAAAGCCACAAAGTCCTATTTTTCTACAATACTTCTGTGAATTAAAGCTGAAGTAAATAAATGTATACCTAAATAACGAAACTCCCCCTCCGAAACGAGCCATAATAGATAAATATATGTATTTGGAATTACAGGTTCCAAGAAACCATGGGCAAATACTAGTATATGTATAAAAATATAGAAATAATGAACTAATCTGATTGGACAGGGTGATCCTATCAGCCTGCAGCCCATACTTTCGTGCGATGTTCACCGGTGAGTTGGCGGAATCCCGTGCCACCGAGGTGACCATCCGGGATGTCGATGAGCAGGCCATGGAGCAACTCGTGGAGTTCTGCTACACTGCTCACATCACTGTTGAGGAGAGCAATGTTCAAGTATGTGGTTAATATTTATTCCATTCTTCCTCTTTTTTTTTATAGACTAGCGGGCGGACGAGCAAACGGTCCCACGTGATGGTAAGTGTTACCGCCGCCCATGGACACCTTCAACACCAGGGGGTATGTGGGTGCGCCGCCAACCTTGCAAAATCCTATTCACAGTTTTCCTGAAAAACCTCTTGATGGAAAGTCCTCTTGAGGCAGGAATTATCTCTAATCCTCCTCCTACTCCTATCTACCCCTCCAAGGAATTATCTTTAATCCCCATCTTTTACAATTTGTATATTATATTTCTATCCTTGAGTATATAATGAGCTATTTATTCTAAACTATATCGAGCTATGCTCTGAGTTCCTCTGCGGAATAGGATTCGAAACAAAGAACTAAGGTCACCAATATAACTCATAGAATCAGCATGGTGAACTGGCAATGAGTAGGTTATATTTGCTCCAGGACTGATAACAGATAGGGCAGACGAGTCCTCGAATGGAGGACACGTACCGGGAAGCGCAGTGTGGGACGCGCTCTCATCACCGACGATTTGAATAAATTCGCTGGTGGTAGTTACATGAGAAGAATCCAAAATCGCTTTTGGTGGCGAGCAGTGTAGAGACAGGCTTATAGTACCATACCATCCCTTAACCCTGTTGTGTCTCCACTGCTGGATATAGGCCTCTTCTAAGGAACGCCACCACATATGGTCTTCCGTTCTTCTCATCCAGGCACCACCGGCGACTTTCTTCAAGTCGTCAGTCCAACTGGGTGGAGGGCGTCCCACGCTACTCTTAGGCTATAGTATGGTAAAGTAATTCTATCCTTCTCAATCTTTTTCTCCTAATAAATTCCCTAAATCTCCAATGGTAGGCAGATTATAAAAAATCTTTTACTGTTTGGACGTTAAACTATTGCAGATATACTAGGGAAACGTTATACCACCTGAATGAAGCCAGGACGGAGTCCTAATTAATACGTTACATATATTGCTTCCTAGTTACGTAAAATTGAGAAACCAAGTCGGTGAATATTATTTTTAAATCTTCACCTTGCATAACGTTATGACTTGTGGCACTAGTGCACTTGTAAAACTTCAATAATTGAAATACAGCGTTTGTTTCGAACTTATTTTATACAATGTATGTTGAAACTTATGTACGAGTATATGTGGCAAATGAATGAATCAGTGAGAGTTTCTCGTCCAGCCTGAATGTATTTCTTTGAGGAACTATTTAGTTTTTTAGACTGTTGAGGTCACCCATTGTTGAGTTTGTTCTCTACATGCCTTGTGTATTGTTACTAATGCGAGACCTACAAAGGGTTCTGGGCCATCATGATCCTAAACTAGTATATGACCAGTATATTAGCAAACCAGTATATGACCTTAACAAAATGTGTCTTGTGAATACATTTGACCAGAATCACGTGCAATGTCGCGACTTTCCGAAAACAATGCCGAATATTCAAATTAATGTCACACTTTTGTAAGGACCTTGTGTCCGTTACAAGTTTAATTTGTCTTTTCGTGTCAAAAATACTTCTGGGGTTATGTATTAATCTTTTCTTTTCAAGTTTCTTCTAAGGAACATTATACACATTTACTGTTATAATTTAGCCTGAAATTCTAAGAAACGCGTGCCATTTGGTGCTGGTGTTCATTTTTAAATTCATGTAAGTTGACTTTATTTTACAATCGACTCAGCGAGAACGACATCTGACATCTGAAATCGACTCAGCGAGTGTTGATAGACTTGTACAACTAAATCTCTATTTACATATAGATTTTTCAATTATCTTCAGCTTGGCGGTGAATTTAAAGGGACTAAGAAAAATTTAGGAACCAAGCAATACAGACTGGAAGAAAATTAATATGTAATTAATATGGTATTCGCAAATCCGTACTGCGTTTGTAGTACAGGTGGAAGCTGGACCGGTTTACTGTGTTGATTTGGTGGCATCAGAGGCGAACTTCACACGGTTGCTAGAATTCACGCACTGCTGGCATCGAAAAAGATGACTGTTAGATCTGCAACAAACGGGTGTTGTGTCGTACACGCCCCTAAAAGAGGAGAATCGCAACAATTCCTACGACGCCCATCATTATTTACGTGGAAACGCTTTTTTTATCACAAAGATATTTTAGTAATTCAGTTTTTTTTAATCTTTTTTCCATCACCTGTATAATATCATAATAATAATGTTCTGAAGAACTGTTCGGTTTGATGCCAACTTCGAATTTTACTATCGCATCTCACGTTATCGTTGTGTGGTTCATCCGAACTTCCTTGACTTGTCCTTCCTCCTTGATAGTCGTTGCGTACAGTGCGGTCATCACGACATTTTATACCGCGAACCCGTTAGATATGGAACGAACTTCTAGCCGAGGTTTTTCCACTATGCTACGACATGGGGCTCTTCAAGATAGCTATGAACAGGATTCTGCAAGGTCAGCATCGCACCCGCAAGCCCCTGATGTTGCAGGTGTCCATGGGCGTCGGTGACTATTTACCATCCTGTTACCCGCCCGCTCGTCTGCCGTCTCTTCTATAAAAAGAAAACAAAATCTTAGGGTTAATTATCTCTGGTCTGTGATTATTCAAGAAGAGTTCGTATTCCAGGCACTGCTCCCCGCCGCCTGCCTCCTACAACTGCAAGAGATACAGGATGTTTGTTGCGAGTTTCTCAAGCGGCAGCTAGACTGCTCGAACTGCCTCGGCATCCGGGCGTTCGCCGACACACACTCTTGCCGCGAACTGCTGCGTATTGCCGATAAGTTCACGCAACAGAACTTTCCAGAGGTGAGTATTACGAGTCTCTATTCCAGGCAATGCTCCCCGCTGCGCCTGCCTTCGCCAACTACAAGAGATACAGGATGTTTTCTGCGAGTTCCTCAAGCGGCAGCTAGACTGCCCGAACTGCCTCGGCATCCGCGCGTTCGCCAACACGCACTCCTGCCGCGAACTGTTGCGTGTTGCCGATAAGTTCACTCAACAGAACTTTCCAGATGTAAGTACTAAGATTCAGTTATTTGGGGTCTGAGAAATATGGACAAAACTTTGTTTGATCTAAGGCCTCATTTGATTTAACCCGTCTTAGTATAATCTAATGTAATCAGTCTGAAATCAATCTAATTGAAACGGTTTAAGTCCAATCTAATCTAACCAGTTTATGTTTAATTTAAATAAACCGGTTTAAGACTATAATCAGTTTAAGTTTAATTTAAACAAACCGGTTTATGTCTAATCTATTTTATCCAGTTTTAATTTAAATAAACTGGTTTCAGTCTAATCTAATTGAACTGAACTTATTCCAACCAGTGTAAACCGGTCAAATTGATTGTAACCTGGTCTAATTTAAACGAACCGTTATAATTTTAATCTAACGTAACCTGTCTTAAGTCTAATCTAACTATAAATTTTCAGATAATAAATAACGTGTCCTTTTCCACAGGTAATGGAAAGTGAAGAGTTCCTCCTACTGCCAGCAGCTCAGCTGATCGACATCGTGTCATCGGATGAGCTGAACGTCCGCTCCGAGGAGCAGACGTTCCAGGCCGTTATGTCCTGGGTGAAGTACAACGTGGCCGAGCGCCGTCAGCACCTGGCGCAGGTTAGTGTGTGGTGTGGTGAGGCGATGTGAGGTTTTAACAGCAACGATGATTTGAGGTTTTACTAGTGTTGTAAAATGAACGTTGAGTGAGCGTTAATGAAGATTTTTGACTCGTTACGGTCGAAGTTTTTAACGCTTTATTGTTAAATCCTTTTTATTTGAAAGCTCGAGTCTAAAACAGTTAAAGTTCATTAGCGATGATTGTGCGTTCGAATATTCAAAAACTCATTTTGACAATACTAGATGAAATGAGTTGATGTAAAGTGAGGTAAGATGAGATGACTGATAAGAATGGCACGAATGTGGTAAACTCCTAGTAGTTGCCAGCCTAACCTACGTCCCCGATAGAAATTATCGTCTTCGTCGTCGTCCTCGGCACCTCCCAGACGACCCCGATGATCCAATTATTGCTACCAATGCAATTTTTACACTACACTCACAGGCTACACATATACACCGTCCCCACCAGCGGAGACGAGGACGTCACCCTGGCTACACCGTGAACACATACCGGTTCATATCGTGCCTGGGCGCTTCACATCGACCCGCGGTACCCTCCCAAAGCAACGCCCTAAGCCGAGGTCCGTTCCTTCCGCCGGTCTATCGGCTGGGGAACCCTTAGGCTCGTTGCTGCACACACATTTTGCTCGTGGCTGAACGTCTTCTGCGCTCGCCTTAAACCATACATGTCCGGTGACTCTTCAAAGGCCATTAGGGCCACAAGAAATCAGCCATTCCGAAAAAAAAGGAATATTCTAATCTACCGCTAATCGAAATTTATAATTTCCAATGCAAATTATAAATTTATGTTTTCTTATTTATTTATAATTGTAGAAAAAAAATTGAACACCGTGTGCACAGAATGTCAAACGTAAAGCATCACATACGGCTTGTGCTCGCTACTTGTCTACCTAACATATATCTAATGCTAATGTCAGTGTTGTAAGAAAGAGAGATAGGAAGACAGAGAGAAAGAGTTTGTTGTACCTTATTTTTCTTTTCATATATGGCAATGGTGCAATTTACATATTTTGCCAGTGTCAAGTCTAAAACGTATCCTGTCAATGTCCAGTTCCGTCGAAGTGAGTCTCCTAAGCCTTACTGCCTAAGTAAATAAGACTCCTTGGAAGCACACGAAAAACGCAGTCCTATGATTTTATTTGATCATCACAAACATTACGCACAAAGAACACTTCGAAGCACAAAAAAAACTATCACTATTAAACCACTAAACGTGCAATACACGTTTTTTATAATAATCAAACTAAAAGCTCAACTTCACTTCTCGTCAAAAAGAGTCGTACCTTAGACAATAAAGTCGTGTGTTGTCCGCTACTGGTCTTTGATTCCTTCGGACACCCTTGCCATCTACTTATTACAATTGGATTATAGGTCCTCCAACACGTCCGCTTACCACTACTCAGTCCAAAGTTCCTCGTGGGCACCGTGTCCTCGGAGCTGCTGATCCGGTCAGACGATGCATGCCGGGACTTGCTGGACGAGGCCAAGAACTACCTGCTGCTGCCGCAGGAGAGGCCTCTCATGCAGGGCCCGAGGACAAGGCCCAGGAAACCCACCAGGAGAGGTATACCCACACTACTTTACTACAATTGGACTATATTACAACACACGTGTCGCAACACGACGGTCTGCCATTACTCATGGGGTCTATTCCGAAATCACAAAAATCTGCCTACCACGAAAACATTCACATTGTCTCATGCATGTGGAATGTAAGGCCTTAAAACGTCACGCTGACCAGGCGGGTTGGCGAGTCCACTCTTTTAGTGGTGGTGTACTTCCTCAGGGCTTGTAGTAGATAGTAGGCGAGGATTATGGATATGTAAACAATTACTTATCACTTCACTATTTAATTTAAGGCTTTCTGAGTTACTTCAGGCCGTCACGTTTGTTTACATTTTGGAGAAATTGGATTGGAACAGAATATGAATATTATCAAGATCTCTTCACTTTTATCTCACTGTCATTGTAAAATAGATAGGTGTGTATGTATAATATTATTTATTTTTAGTGTATAGTAACTTTTAATTGTGTTTTTTTATTTTTTTGTAATTATTTTTTGTTTCCACCCAAACTTTGATGCCGTTCCACATAATTTCCTAATAATTTTTGCAGGTGAAGTCCTGTTCGCCGTCGGTGGCTGGTGCTCAGGTGATGCCATCGCTTCAGTGGAACGATTTGACCCGCAGACCTCCGAATGGAAAATGGTCGCTCCCATGTCCAAGAGAAGATGTGGTGTGGGAGTTGCTGTATTACATGACCTGTTGTATGCTGTGGGAGGACACGATGGACAGAGCTACCTTAATAGTATAGAGAGATATGACCCGCAGACCAATCAGGTAAGTGACTATTGACAGGTAGAGCCGTGATTTGTACTAGCCCAGAGGAAATTTGGGATTTATCTTGTTTTTAAAGAATGTGAAACTATTCTTTATTTTCTTATTATCACTATCTTCTTATTTCTTATTATTCTTATTACATGTCACTGAAATAACGCTTAACCTGGAAAAGATTTAAACAACTCTTGTTGATACGACTTAAGTTTAAACGTTTTTGAATAAATTCATGAATTTATTCAGGGGAATTATAGTAGATGCAACATTTGAATAATGGCTGAGGCTGTCTTTGCTCTATAGGTTGAATGAAAAAATTCTTTTAATGACGTTATTAACTAATAATTGCAATTCGTGAATATATTGTTGGTATTGACTGGACCTGTGATTTGTATTGTATTGTATTATATTTGTATTGATTTGTATGACTTATATATTAAATTAGATTAATATTGACAGGTATAATTGAATAATAATTATATTTTGCACGCCTTTTAAGGCAGGACATAATGGGAAGTACTTGTATTGTATCTAATGTTGTTACCTATGTTCTTGCAAAATAAAAGATTTTATTTGATTTGAAACACGTCAAATAATTTAAAATATAAAACTCTTCTACCGATATATAAAAATATTTTAGTTATAATCATGTAAAGTTCTCTTGTTCTATCTGAAACGTTCGTAGCGCTCATTACTTAGTACAGGCACAGTATATAGACCTTACCTATCAGCAGTTTGACGCCTTTGATCTGAAACGCATGCATAGGTATCGGCGCCGAAATTCGCTCAAAGGTAAGATTATAAACAAAATTAACAATAAATATTTTAATCAATTTTACAAAGGTTATTTATAAATGTTTAATGGCAAAATATTTACGACACATTTTTGTTTTCTTTTTTAATCGAACGACACCTCATTTGTGAAAATTTGATGAGTGGTTTAGGAGCTGTGAGGGAACAAATGAACACATGCTAACATAGACTGCTGAAATCATAACCCTCCGTTGGCTTTGCCGTAGTCGGATAATTAAGTGTGTGGTTAAGCGATCGAATTAAGGGGTAATAAAGAATTAAGTGATTAGTTGAGTGTGGGTCGAAGCCGTTGGGTAACGTTCGGGCTGCCTTCAGATTATTTTATAATTTGAATTCATTTGCAGTGGTGTGGCGCGGTAGCACCGACGTCATCATGTCGCACGTCAGTAGGCGTCGCGGTGTTAGAGGGCGCTTTGTATGCGGTGGGAGGACAAGACGGTGTCCAGTGCCTCAACCACGTGGAACGATACGACCCTAAAGAGAACCGGTGGACCAAGGTATGTTGTTGTTTGACCATATTTCTGTTGACTATGATTTAAAGGGGCATTTAATACAGTAATACCCCGAACTTACGCGATAGGTGGGACTGAGCGATAACCGCGTAAGTCGATTTCGCGTAAGTCGGGGTATAATTTCGCATACATATAAATATGTATGGTACATATGTATAAATTATTTTTAATTGGGACCGGAAGCTAAAGAAAATAATAATTTAAACAAAAAATGTTTATTAATAATAAAATTTTATTAATAAAATCTTAGATTATACAAATATAAAATCGCCAACCGAAGTTATTTTGATGTAGAAGGCTTCATAAAATCTAACAAAGTAGTTTGACGACTCAAAGATTTTTTTTTCTCCCGCAAAATTTCCTCGTAGCATGCTAATATTTTTTTTTTGTTCAATGTACATTAACTGAGCAATAGTGTGGGGACAGTAAGTCTATAATCGATAATCGGGAGTTGTGTGACGCTCAAACAAAAGACGAATCGACGAGATTTGAAAATCGCGTAACTCCGGATTCGCGTAAGTCGGGGTAGCGTAAGTCGAGGTATTACTGTATATGTATGCGAAAGTCGGGGTAGCGTAAGTACTGTATATGTATTACATTTTCGGCCAGTATGAAAAAACGAATTATGTGTTTAATAACATATTGGGCGGTAACGGGGAGAAACATATATCTTGAAATGAGTATCTCAATACATATTTGAAGGCGTAAAAATACGATTCGGTAGTAAAATTAATAAATTGGCAGTAGCGCGCGAGCAGACACTAAATAGAAAACAAGAAAATGTAAAATCGCACACCAACAATTAAAGGAAAAACGGACTTGATTATGCGTCTCTGTAGTTCTAAATGGATTAGTACGTGACCAGTAATGGTTATTTCTCCTGTTGTACATACCGTTGTTAGAGAAATTGCATTCATCCGTCCAAATGATCTGATTTGGAAAATAACAACTTCTAACAGTCCGTGCTACAAACCAATGACAAAATGATAACCTGCGATCTTTATCGCCAGGAAGTAATGCTTGCACAAGTCGACCTTCTTTGTAACATTTGTACTTGTATGTCTTTAGTATTTTTCGTAGAGTGGATTTATGCACACCGATATTTTCAGCCGCTTCCCGCAATGAAGCTTTTGGATAAGCTTCAAAGAATCCTAATACGGCGATGGTAATAAATTCATTTACGACTGTTGTTGGCCTCTCACGTTTGGGTTTAAAACGACCTTCTTGTCTTAAATTTTTAATTAATCTATCAAATATCTTGCGATTAGGTAGCTCGCGGTCAGGATAGTGTTCCGTATACCACTTTAATGCATTATCTGGGCTTCGATAATTAAGAAAATACGCTTCAATTAAATCAACTTTATGCGTATTAGATAACGCTATGATGAATCACAAGCATCAACCGATAATAACAAATGAGGGTGGCAGTTAGAACAATGGTGATTCTAAATTTGAATTTGTTTTGAATTTAGTTCAAAAAGTTCGTAATAGCATGGAGTTCGTAAATCTGTGAAAAAATATTTGAGTGCCATAAAAGCGTTCCATATTTCAGTTTCGTGTAGCACGTATCGACATGAAATTTAATTATGGAACACTTTTTAAATGATTTGTGCACAAGTAAATACTTCGACTATGATTTAGTACATTGTATTCTCCTATTGCATGAAAAAACATTTCATTAAATTTGACCAACTTCTGCTGTTCCGATTTTTTTCTTCCAATACAATGAAATGATCCTTATATGAAAATGAGTCGATCAACATTAAAAAAAAATTAGTCAATTTTATTCGTTTTTATGGACAACTCACGCTTGACCAAAAAAATTACTACGCCAAAATTGTTTTCACAAAAAAAGACTTAATGGTTCCTAAGACAGTTTCCCTGTATCTCTTATGGTTTCAGATTTCCCCATACTGTCCCAGTTAAAAAAAACACCCTATATATATATATATAACCTATATCAAAATGTATATATATAAATGGATGTTGGTATATTTGATGTAAATAGACTTCGACACTGTTTGACAGATCTCCATGAAAGTTGGCCCATATATGTATTTTTTCACGTAGAAAGTTTTTATGCTATCGACTTTGTTGTAACTCGCCACTAGATGCCGCTGCAGCACATCAATTTTTTTGGCAGGACAACGTCTGCCGGGCTTTTCTAGTGGAATATACAAATGAATAGCTGTAGATTCCCTGCGCTCTACGACGAATCTTTTTTGTAAAAGAAAACCATTTCATCATTTTGTAATAACTTCCATTTACCTCTGAAGCATAGAAAGTCAGAGTTTCGCGAAAAACATTACAGTTGTATCTAAATAAATATATCAAATGTAAAATTACATTGTCGGCGAACATTATTTCTCTATCCACATCATGACAACTACGTGCAGATAGGTATTTTTTTATTTATTTTAGCTCAATACGTTGATAATCCAGTGCCTACTATAGGGTGCAATTTGAATAATACCTTAAAATAGATGATTAATTTTGTAGTTTCATGTGCGTGTATTTTAACTAATGTCACTAATTTTTTTTATTTTCGTTTAAAAATTACTCTTAAGTTATCGTTTTCGACCGCCAGGTGGCAGCAATGACAACCCGTCGTCTAGGCGTAGCAGTAGCGGTTCTAGGCGGACACCTCTACGCTGTTGGTGGATCCGATGGACAATCCCCCCTCAATACGGTGGAGCGATACGACCCGAGGGCCAATAAGTGGACCCCAGTGGCCCCCATGTCCACCAGACGCAAGCATTTAGGCTGTGCGGTTTACGATGGACAGATATATGCTGTTGGAGGAAGAGATGACTGTACTGAGCTGTCGTCTGCTGAGAGGTGAGTAGTGACCCCTATCGACTTTAATGACGCTAATGGCGCATTTGTAGACTAGATGCTAGCATTTAAGCTGTGCAGTTTACTATGGACGGATATATGCTTTTGGTTTTGAGTTATCATCTGCTGAGAGGTGAGTGATGACTGATAATCGCCTGTGATGCCCCAGACACGCACTAGTGGACATTAATGGCTTATTTGTTGATTAAATACAAGTATTCACGATTTACGATAGGTCAAACTAAGACGAAGTTTGACCTATCGTACAGAACTGGCCGCTGTAAAATACGATAGAAAAGAATAAACGAAATTTTTAAATGGAACTCTGCTTTTCAAACGCCATTAAATTTTCAAAGGTGTAATTTGTTTTTTTCTGGCGGCAATTTGAAAATTTAGTCTTGGAAAAATGAATTTAACAAGAGAAAATTTCCGTTCAATAGTTTTTTATAACTCGTTGCGGTCTAAATCAGAAAAAAAGCTGTGAAAGACTTAAGTTAGCAGTTAGTGATGAAGCCCCATCCAGTGCCACTGTTTATAACTGGTTCAGTTAATTTAAACATGGTCGTACCCACCTCAGTGACGACGTTAGGAAGGGCGTCCTGCGATGGAGTTGACGGAGGAAAACATCAAAACTGTGCAGCTCATGATTGAAGCAGACGAACGACATATCAGTAGATACGTGCATCATTAGGTATTAGCATGAGTCAAGTTCAAACTATTTTACACGATCACCTACGGGTAAAAAAGCTTTGTGCTAGATGGATTCCTCATAATTTGAGCGAAGCCAAAAGACACTGCAAAGATTGCCAACTGGAAGTCTCCAATTGCTTGAAAAATTCGACAACGGTCAATCAAATGCTGTTTTTGATATAGTGATTAAAGCTGCATCTGCTGCTATGATCATGAAAGTAAGAGGCAAACCGCACAGTGGGTTTTTCCTTTCGAAGAGTTACCGACGAAAGTGAAGAAAGGACGGAGTGCTGAAAAGAAGATGATTGCCTCCTTTGACAGATTGGGCCATTTTACTACTATACCATATGATATAGAATATAGAAGATGATTTTACTGAGTTTATTTCTTTGTTTCATAACGTAAAATGAAACTGGCGTTTAAGGCGCCAACTTATCTGCCGTGTGTAAATTGGCTCGGCGATACTCTTAGGCCGCGTGAGGCGCCCGTGAGTATGCTCATAGGCATACTCACGGGCGAGAATATCGCCGAGACTCGAGAGCATAAGACTCGCTCGTGTAGTTGGCGCTTAAGTCAAATAGCCTTTTAACAATGGAAACAATGTAATATCTTTTTTTTTATAGAAAGTAGATGGCAAACGAGCATACAATCCGCCTGTTGGTAAGTGGATACTGTCGTCCGTGTACACTCGCGGTACATGCCAACATTAGTCCAGAACAACAAATTGACACGTTTCGCTGTTTGCCAGAATGCGCTGCCTACCTTTATTGACGTGAGAATGGATTTGGAGAAAGGGTTGGGGAAATGGGAAGGATGGGATGGGAATGGGCTCTGACATATCTCACATACGTAAGTACATTGGGTTTCCCAAAAAAATTAAATGATAAAATGAGGAATACAGTACATTTCAAGGTAGTCTTCTCTGAGAGAGGGGTAATGAGGCCAGTCGAGTGCGCCTAGCGGCTGTTGGATTGCAGCGTGCACCGTCGCCCTCCAAATCTTCACTCGTGTGTCACCAAACACGAGTGAAGATAATAATAATGTGTTAACATAATTAGATACATAACACATACATACATAACATAATAATGTGTGTAATGTGCGTGGTCGCAGATACGAGCCCTCATCAGACGCGTGGTCACCCGTGGTCGCGATGACATCGCGGCGCAGCGGCGTGGGGCTGGCCGTGGTCAACGGGCAGCTCTACGCCGTCGGCGGGTTCGACGGCACCGCATACCTTAAGTCCATAGAGGTATCCATAGAAATATACATAATATAATCTTGTATTTAAACGATTAGCAAAAAAATACTAAACGGGCAGCAAGCACACTGAAATAAACAATACTAAGAATGTCAACACAAAGTCGACACACTCCTATATCTGTATTGTCACCAGATGAACTTAAACCTAACCTATCTTTAAATTTGCTGCCATCCATTTGATGCCACTTTCAGTATTTCTGCTGCACATTTAATTATATCCCATTATAATCAGTGTGCTCTTTCAGGGATCATGATCTATGGCCATAAACCACATTATCACATCTGTACCATAGATTTCCAACGTCATTTAACGTATTTATCTTTCAGAAAAAAAAAAATACTTTGTGCCCACTTTGTTCAATATGCCTACATTTCTGCTAGTTTAATTGATCAGTTCAATCATTGAACTAGTGGAAATATATTTTTTCCCAGTAGTTCAATTGAAGCTGTTTTATGTTAACGATGGAACTACGAATAGCCAGAATGGCTATTCGTAGTTCGTATTCGTATTCGTAGTTCGTATTCGTAATTGCTATTCGTAGTAACTGCGAATAGCCAGAATAGGTAGTCTCACTAATTCAATTAAACAAAATTTAATATAGCGTGTAAAAGTAAAACGACTTTATCTACCTAGCTAGATAATCAAATCAATTAGTTCTAATACCATTGTACTTTTTTAATTCAAATTAGAAAAAAATAACAAACCTATTTGGAATTTAAAAAAAAAGGTTTGATTTTAACAGTTTATTATCTATTTATTGTAATTTAAACATACTCAACTTAAACATAGGTACTTACTTTTTTTTCTGTCAAATGTCAAAGTTTCCGCGCAATAAACAATTTCAAAGCCAAAACGTATCCTATCAATGTCCAGTCCCGTCGAAGTATGTCAGGAGTCTCTCAGTAAAACGATGGTCGGTTTACTGAGGACAGACTCCCTGGAAGCACACGAAAAACGCAGTCCCACGCTGTTATTTGATTGTCACAAACATCATGCACGAAAAACATTTTATTATAAAGTCGATGATATTTAGTAAGAATCGATAATCGAGCATGGAACTTTAGATTAATGTTGGCTAAATGCAACGTTTGACATCTGTCATCCATACCATAATATAATGAACAAAGTACCTAAAGTAGAGTCAATTTAATAGGCCACTTTTGACAAGTGTCAAACTGGTTGCCATAGTGAGGTAATCTAACAGAAATTATCGATTAAAGACAAAAATCGATATATAAGTCGTAATATTAGTGAATCGATTTTAGTGTTCATAAAAAAATAATTCTCCAGTAATATTTTTAGAGTATGTATACACAGCATTAGAAACCTTCTACACATTCCACATGACCTCAAAATTAAGTGTAATTATGGGAAATATAATGAAACCAGTTTATATATGTAATCAATTATTATTTATTACTTGGAACTATCAGATTCGTTGAAACTGCTTGCTTCGTTGAAATTTGCTATTATTATCAATTCTTAAATCACATTAAAAATCTTCCATTATATTTTTTTTTGATTTTTCTACTACTTTCTTCCAATCATCTTTGGAAACATTTGTACACGCAGTTTTTATTAAAAATGATATTCCACCAGAAAATAAGCCTGCTTTTTTTAATGAACATAAATGTTCTTTTCTAGATGGATACTCTTTTCACAATAATAAATAACCATAAATGTGGTTGCGAACTGCATCGGCATTAAAACTATCAACATAGACAACTGGCATAATTCTTTTCCTTTTTCTTTTTAATTTCAGATATAGTTTTAATATATTAAATCTTTTTAATGTATTTACTAATTAATAATTGTATTTATTTCAATTATGATATGACAATTATTTAATAATTTTATTGTTCTCTTAATTTGTTTATTTATCGTAACGGTAACTTTTCGATATTCTTTTCTCTCTGCAAGTTACTTCGATTATAAAGATCACATCACTATTATTAAAAAAGAAAAAATATACACAGTCGTAACCTTGTAGTGGGGTTCGAATTTCTTGAAATATAAATTGATAATGATGTTTAGCAACCAAATTAACCTTCGAACTTATTAAATTTGATATAAAAAGACAGGTTTATATTTTTTTATTAAAAATGTTACATATTTTTAGTGTTCAGTAATGCATTTATAAACTTAAATTGATTTATGGGACCGATGCAAAGTTATATCGTGACAAAGTCAATGAAATATCAAAAGTGGCCTATTAAATTGACTCTACTGTATATTATTTAATTTTGCTGACAGTGTCACGTTTTGCTTTTCTATTAAGCGGAACAACTATACTTTTGGACTTTTATGAAATTACTGTTACGGAATGCGTTCAAAATTATAAAATTGCCTATTAATTTTATTAAGCTAAACATTTTTTTAACCAAACTTTCGGACTTCTATAGAAGTACCGTTACTAATGCAATGCAACCGGCCCTTCGCTAGACATGGGCCTCCACATGCACATTGTCTTGTGCATGAGGGATGAATGGCCTTAAAACGCCACTCCGTGTGCTGTCCGTGGGTCACTCTTCCCGTGGGTGTCGGAAAAGACGACTAACGGACAGCACCTCTAAAAGAGTGGATCCGCGTGACCGTCACTAAACGCATTCAAAATTCCATAAAACTATGTGTTCCTTTCAGGTGTTCGACCCCGAGTCGAATCAGTGGCGACTATGTGGCGCTATGAACTACCGTCGTTTGGGCGGCGGCGTGGGCGTGATGCGCGCCCCGCACCACGACAACCAGTACATCTGGTACGTACCACACCACATACCGTCCCACTTCACAAGGCACACGCCTCCTAGTAAATCACTGGGAGGTTTCGGGCCTTAATCCACTACGCGGGCTCAGTGCGGATTGGTGGATCACAGATTTTTTTTAATTTTTGGAGCATGCGGGTTGTTTCCTCACGATATTTTCCTTCATCGCCCACCTAGTGACATTTTTAAAAAAATCCGTTCATTGACTCTCTCTCAGTCGTACGGGCCGGGGATTTGACTCACACGAATGTGAGTCGAGTATAGATACCCCCACGCTATCGCCACTTTTATTTATTACATCCTACTGCCTAATAAATACTGTGTCTGTTGTGCATTTTCAAAATTCATTACACAGTGCTTCCATGTATATACATCGTTCCTTTACGTGCAAAACCGATTATCCGTCAATTTTTCCGAATATGATATTAATTATATCAAATGAGTAACCTTTGTGAGCTCTTTCAACTGGTTGAATCGATTGAATGAAATTGAAAAAAAATGAACCTACTCTTAAGTACTTGTTCTAGTCGCCTGTTTGAGGGTGATGTGTTCGCCAACAAGAACTTACTAATACAGAATATATAACAGAATAATAGGAATCTTTGTTTGTTTGTATTGCACATCTTCACTGGATAATTTGAATTGACAATTTAATACGTTTGACACAGAACGAGCGATATATTTTTCTAATAAATGTGGCATCCATTTTAAACTTTAAAAAATTAAATACAACCAAATTTTGAAATCGAGTTTCATAATAATTATGTCAAATAATCGGTTTTGCTGCTACGAATATGGCGACGACATTATACTATATGTATAAACAGATAATATAAAAGAAGCAAACACATACACACACGAGTCCGTGTGTATTTGGATGGTCAGAGTTTTACGTAATTTCTTTTGTTAGAAAGTGTATTTTTTACAGAAACGTTTTTGTGTGAGTACTAGAAGTAACAGTGCCACCAAAGTAACAATTGTATAAAACTATTTACTTATTATAATCAATATTGTGTATATAGTGTCAGTATTTTTGTGTTTGGGAGTTTTTAAATTTGTAGTTTAAAGAAAGAAACAAAAAACATTTCTTGCCATTCTATAATTATAATAAATAAATACAACTTTAAGGCATAATAGAAAAGAGAAATAAAAATGTAAAACTTGTGTGTAAGCAGACGCTTTTCTCTCTCTTACTCGCCGTGTGTCTTGCGTATGTATATATGCGTGCGCGCGCGCGTGCGTGCGTGCGTGCGTGTCTGATTGCGTTTGTGTCAGTGCTGTGTGCTGCAAGTGAGAGGTAGGGAGAGTTATGATTCTCGGGAGCTAGTTAAGACCTCGCAATATATACTTTGTATGTTTAATAAATTGTGTACTAATATTTCGTTATTTCTTTCAACAGGAATCGAAAAGACTCGGTGGTGTGATCCACCCCCCCCGCTGTAATATATTCCTCTCCACTCGTCGCGTTAAGTCGTTACTCATATTATTTTATTGTTAATTAAAATATATTATTTGACTATTTATAGGTAAATAAAAATATGCAATAATTATATATTGAGTTTTATTTCTAGTGTTTTTATAGAAAAAAATTAAATGTACAGTTACAATATTTAAGTGTTGAACCACAATCTATGATTAATTCGGCGGTAACACGCAACGATAACAGTATTAAATACACATAATATAGTATATCTTTTATTCTACGCGCATCGCCCGCGCAGGACCGCCTGGGCGCCCGCTCATTACCCCGACTGACTGACTGGCTAATGAGCGTTACGAACGTTTTAGATTACAACAGAATAAGATAGAACAACAAAACTTTATTTGTAACTTTTGATTTATTACCTAAAATAATTTTATTTTTCGCTAGATTTTATATATCTATATATCTTAAATTACTTGGACGTGTAAAATTTTTGGTGTAGGTACTTAACTATTTTTTACAAAATCATGTTTTTTTTTTATTTTTTTCGTACATTGTCGGCATAAGCAATAAACTAAGGTGCGATTCCGAGGCACCCTGCACACGGCGACAGCTCGACAGTTGCAGCTCGGCGCACGTAATCAGTGACAGCGTTTTCCTATTGTCTTTTCTCACCAGTCTGAACAGTACAGTACAGTGATGACTTTTCACTGTATTTGCCCATTTCTACATAAAAAGCGGACAACCAATACATCTAATGTACGAGTACATGAACATAACCGAAGTAGGCTAATCAAATAACGCAGTGTATATAGACACTAATTTAAATACGTTTTCTTCGTTTCAACACACTAATGTTGTCCGACTGCAAACGGCAATACTGTGTTTGTACGGTTTTGCAGTCTGCCGCGCAACAAAATACATCTGACCCCGCGGCACTTGCAGTCGTGTCTCAGAAACGCTCTTAATTAGTGGAAAGTAGTGCCGTCTGTCGCGTGCTTCGGAATCGTACCTTAAGACTATATTTAGCTAAGCTTAGTCAAATTCTAATGTGGCGTTTGCGGCGGCGGCGGTGGCGAAGTAGCCTTATCGGCACTTCCCGCTTCTTCCCCTTCCTCCTCGTCTCCTTCGCCCTCGCCCTCCCCTTCGCCGTCGCCCTCGGCATTATCCTCCCCTTCGCCATTACACTCCGCTTCTCCGTTAGCTTCGGGTAAGTCCGTGGATTGGGGAACTTCGGCGCCGCCTTCGATTGTTTCTTTGGTCTCGTGACGCTTCTGAAAGTTGCATTGTTTTACGTTAACTTTAAATCTCGATGTAGTGTTATCCTTCCTAATTGATGTGTTATTCTACTGGGTGTGTGAGAGGAAGACAAGAAATTACACTCTTTGTGCTCAAGATTTTTAAACGTTGATTTTTAGTGGTAGGTCACAATTCTCTGACTTTTGTAAAACTGTTAGTAACTCCCGACACAAAGGAAATCCAGGTTAATGTTAAACCAGGTTAGCACCTAGTATTCGCCACAAATGCTGGATTTATTCGCCTGTTCCATCTATCCCCACCGGCGGCCAATCCCTATTGGTTGGCAAGAATGGATCATTTTTTTGGTGAAAACAAAAGGTTTTTTTCTACGAATTATCCTCGCCGATTATATGTAAGCTGCATCCTGAAATCTTGACTCAAATACCAGTTGGACAACTACAGTGTACGACTCACATATTAGAGAATTATATACAGAGCGTTGCACTCAAGACAATTGACCTTTTATTGTTTTCTTTTGTGTAAAATTTCACCGGTAAAACCACTATCGGGTCAATTAAATAATGGAGATATTTTATCAATTAATAATGCAGATACTTTATTGATTAATAGTGGATATACTTTATCAATTATTAATAATGGACATTGATCGCACCTTTGTACCGGTGCCGTAACCTTTTTCACTTGTGGCACTCTTATATTATTTTCATAATTCGTCGGCACACCTTAACTAATAATGTAATTAAAAGTATAGGTGTTAAAAAGAAATTATTTCCTTTTCTTAGGAATTATTTCTTGAATACCTACGTGAATTCCATTAATTTACTAATTAAAAAAGTAAAAAACAGAAAAAGTGAAAAAATGTGTAAAAGCGCTGGAAATTTGTCACGCTCGTGCCTTTAGTTATATCTCCCCGCTGTGTCACCTGAATCATCCGATTCAGGTGACACAGCGACACACTTAGCATCGTCTCACGCCACATTGCGGCTGCGGAACTCTCCACTATACTAAGTATAAAGAGTGAGTATTTAAATCTACTTAATTTTTGTTATGCGATTATGAGTTTTATTTCTTAGAGATACACGTCACCTTCTTTTTCTTCTTGGACTTCGGCTTCGGTTTAACCTCCGGCACAGTGTATCCTGGAGGGAAGAACTTTGCGCACTCCTCAGTCCCTATTACGGCGTCTTCGCTGATGTGTAACGGACCGAGGTCGAGGAGTTCTGCCGGTGGGCCTTCAGGCGTGTCGGGATCAGCTAGAGCTGGTTCGACAGGACCTACTGCTACCATGAGGACTATGGTTTCGCAACTGCAAAATGAGGTGATCTTGTTTTAGTGTTGTTAAAATGAGCATTGAATATCTTGGAGGGTGTTCCGTCCAAGATGTTCAAAGCGTATCTTGCGTACTCTCGGTATGTGAAGAATACTCCCAGAGATCGCGATTTCTTTATAAAATGATGATAAAATCTGTAGAACCTGGAGGAAGAGTCTATGATGCACCTACTGTGCGGATGTAATTGATTCGCGAAATGCATAATATCTAAGTCTTCCAGGAAATGTTACACTTATAAGATTTAACGCATATCTTGTACTATATATAAATCATTTTTGGGACTAGAAGTAAAAAATAAGGTTAGGGGAATACAGATCCCATTCTGTTGAAGTGATCAAAATGATAAACACTCCTGATAAAATATAAGATCACATGATTTTTGATCGAAAACGTCTCGATAATCTCATACATTAAAACAGTTTTTACGAAAATATAAAGGTTTACAAATTTCCAGCCCTCCAGCTGAAGTTTAAGTTTTCAGAGACCCTTTAACGGAGTTACTTACAAATCCTTTTCAGGTCTCTGCTCATACTGATCCAGTGTCTTGCACAGCAACTTCGGTTCCGCTACGTTGCCGTCCGCAAAAAATCCATAGCGGAGTACCTTCGTGGCTACATTAGGAGCTGTCGCAGCTGTCAAAATGGCTCGTCTTTGCCAGGCTCCGAAAATGAGAGCCACGTGTGGCGGCTCCGCTGTTGTGGGAGGCTCTATAACGGCTCCTACCATCTGTAAATTACATTTTCATAAAAATCTAGCAATCTAAAAAAAGACGACCAATTGGCCAAGTTGGTTCGATTGGGTTCGATTCCCGGTCGGACAGTAATTCGTTTAAAGAATTAATTCGTTGGGCCTTGGATGGGTTGTGTTGTGTTCGTCTTTGTATGTGTTTCTGGACCCACGACAGGGAATCCTAGTGTGGTTCATTGAGTGTGGTGTCATTTATTTATTAATTTGTTTTGACATTTACAATAGAAGCAATTAGATCTTTAACTGTGCATGGCTATTGCCAATAGTTTCGCGCCGTCTGGGGACCAACACACATGAAGCAACATGTATGTTGCACAATGGTCCAACACACATGAAGTGTGTGGCAGGTCAGAGGCTTGCGAATAATTAACGAGTAACCAGAATGATATAACTCATCTTAGCCCCACTGCACTTGCAAATCACAATAATTTCGCGCCACTATCTTAGTACGAACATCCTATAATCCCTAAAACACCCAAAAAGCTACAGTTATCTTCTGTCAGGCCTATCTTGAAAGAATCCGATAAGCCACAGCGCGCCCGATTACTTCAGCTCGTAGTTTGTTGCCAAGGGCACTTGCCCTTCCCTATCGTGAGTAATCGCCCTAAAGGGCGTTGCTTAAGGTCCGGACCCTTAGTCTGGACATAAAACACTGACACTAATACTGTTTTACCAAACACGATATTAATTGCCAAAACTATCGCATTAAAACACAAAATTTATTTCCATATTCCGTTATCCGACACCCGTGCCTTTGTTTGACTCTCGCATGTCTATTTTTTGCCAATGAGACCTGTAACGCCATCTGTTGTCAAGGCGGGAAAGCGAGCATTGCATTGTAATTGACTTTAGCTGTATTCTGCTGTGTATGAAGTATTCCATTTTACTGACCTTAGAAAATAGCAAATCCATTACAGCAGCTCTCTGGTGCCGGTCAGCCGGCACGAAAATGCCTGGAATGGAATCAAGTCGCAGTTCTTCTGCCACAAACTTTTTCGTTGGTTCATCGTCATCTACTTCTACACCATCACCACAGATTGCTCGACGTGCTAGCTCTGTAAAATGCAGATTTTATCAAGTTTTATTTTCAAGCTTTCCATCTACATATGGTATTCGAATGTCACGGGGAATATGATAATTAATTTGATGAACAAAGGAAAAAGTAAAAGATATCTAGAGGAAGATACAAAAGCTTGGAAAACAATAGGGATGTTGCCCAATAGTGGGCCTGATTCTACAGCTAATTATCTAGTTTTATGAATCTTACGTATCTGATTTGATTAAAACTGGTACAGTATTTTCAGTCTCTAAACTGTAATTGATAGAATGAAAGAAAGAAAATTATTTTATTAACAACAACAATATTAGAAGACTTAATAAATTGAGCGGAAAGTAAAAAGAAATCGTTATTAATTGTTGTGCCAATCGGCACTCAGCATATGCCGCAACGTAAACAGCGAGGGTGATTTTCAATTGGAGCCGCACCGGTAACTATGTACTGCCCGCAGGAGAGACAGTGTCACATTGCAGAAAAGTATAATACCTATATTGCAATATTTTTCTGTAGTTGTAACGGGTGAACAGATTACCTGATGTTACTTACCATCACGTAGCAATCACTTGATTACCGCCGCCCATAGACACCTGCAACAAAAGGAACGTGCGGGTACGCTGCAGATCTTACAAGAAGAGTCCTGTAAGGTTTGTAGAAAAGAAGAATTGTTTTAGGTTAGCCTTTATATTGTGAAAATTATGTCTTAATAGTATTATATGTTAAGCTCAACAACACCAGGTGCTCACATATTTCATAATAAGAATATATAAGGCTCACCAATAACATCTCCTTCTTTATCCGGTTGCTTCTTCAACAGCAGTGTGAGAGAGGGCCGCTCGCTCAGAGCAGCTACCGCTGCGGGAGAACCTATCTCAGGCTCCTCTATAGCCAGGCCCTTGGCTTCGTCCTTACTCACTAGAAGTGGACATTTGTCTGCTATGATTACACCTGAAGATAACCAAACAGTTATAGAATTAAATAGGACATTTTAGGTGTTGCATCGGATAAAAAACATGCATATGGCAGTGCTAGTTTTCGTTGAATTTGCATTTTGGAGTGAATTATAAGAGAAGATATTTCACATAGAATCTTACCATACGGCTCCAAAGCATCAGACACTTTTCTCAAATGTTTCTGAGCATGTGGCAGCATTAGCGCTGGACACACGTCCATGAAGTGGTTCTCGATGCGCTTCGCCCTGGCTTCTCGGCGTGCATACCTGACCGCTTCCGCCGCCGCCGTTTCTTTCTCTCGACGTTCTTTCATTAACTTTTCTTGAGCGTCTGCTACTTCCTGCAAAGAAGAACAAACAAAGTTCGTGAGGATAAACTAATAGTCACGCTTTTACCTTTGCGGTATATTAAGAGTAACATCAAATTGATTCTTGTTTTGAGCAAAGACTTGAATATCTGGTTCAGTTTATTAACCCGTAACTCTTCCACATTAGTAGCTGTCTACTGATTAACACAGAAGTGTTTCTGTGAATACACAAGCAGTCCCACAGCAGTCCTGATATCTTGGGATCGCTTGTTATGTTCTAGAATTTGGGTAAGAAGGCCGGTTCGGAAACCTTGTATGTATGCTCAGTCCGGTGAGGCATATCTGTGGTTAGACGACACATGATATATGTCGTGTTAGGAAGACAGATATTGTAACCACTTATTAAAGAGATCGTTTGTTTCATCGATTACTTACAAGAGAGGTAGCACACTGGCGAACGGCCTACTTGATGAAAGCAATTACCGCCGCCCATTGACATCTGTAATCCAAGCAAGATGCGGGTATGCTGCAAATCTTCAAGAAGGATATTGTAAGGTTTGTGGGCCAGACCTTATAGAGAAGGAGCTTTGATTTAGCTTAGTGTTTATTTTGTGAAAAAGTTCTGCGTATATGTTAAGTTCAAGAACAGCAGGAACCTCGCCCTAAATCTTGCCCACGTGCTCACTATTCCACGGGAACCTTTTGTAGTCTATGTCCCTTTCGTTGTCCTTGAGAAGGTTCATGCAAAATTTCAGCTAAATTCGTCCGTCCGTCGAGGAGTGAAACCATTTTAAACAAACAAATAAATAAGCTTCACCTGTTCCTGCGGTGTGAGCTCTTGGGGCGCTCTCACAGGCCTCTCCCGCTCTCCTTTCTTTGTCTGCTCCTCGTTGCGAAGCTCTTGTTCTATGGTTCGAGCGAGCCGGGGAGCGTCCGCGCCGAACACCACGTTCAACAGCTGATGAGCCTGGAGATAACGCGTTTATTAGGGAAATTAACATAGAAAACTACCTTTTGGCGGAGATTGAAACAATAGATTTTGAAAAAAAAAAATTCTTTATACCGCGAACACGAAAGTTGTGGAATGAACTGCCAGACGAAGCCAGACGCTACGATATGGGGCTCTTCAAAAAAGCGGTGAACAGGGTTCTGCAAAGTTGGCAGCGCACCCGCATGCTCCCTGGTGTTGCAGGTGTCCATGGGCGGCGGTGACCACTGTCCATCATGTGGCCCGCCAGCTCATGTGCCATCTATTCTATAATAAAAAAGTATTCACTACTTCTCGACTAAGGAGACAAATTATAGTACGCATTTCCTAACGAATTCAAATTAAATTTGGCAGAAAAAATATATATTATGACGTACTCGGTGACGTTCAAAGATGAGCCAAATCGGTTTAGTAGTTGCAAAATTACGACGGTATAATCTATTCAAAAAACCCCAAAAAAAAAGATTTTCGACATCTATACGTACAAATTATGTCGTTGCATAGGGCCCGTAAAGTTCTACAACTTTTGTTGATTTATTTAATTAATTAATTTATTCTTTACCACACAGAGTGAAAAAGGCGAACCTAATGCTTAAAACTTCAACTCACAGCTCACAGAATACTACTATCTTGAAATGTACTGCAGTTCCCATTTTATCTTATTTCCCTAATATACGCACGTGTTTCGGTGGTCAGTGAGATGTACGAAAGCCTATTCCCATCCTGTCCCTCCCAATTTTCCCAATCCTTTTTCCAAATTTATTCCTATATCTCCAAAGGTAGGCAGCGCATCCGGGGGCGTGTCAACGTTTGTCATTTTGGAGTAATGTTGGCATGTATCGCGGATGTCTATGGGCGACAGTATCCACTTACCATCAGGTGGACTGTATGCTTATCTGCCGCCTTCGTCCCTAAAAAAAAAACATTATCTCCCGGTCAACCTTTGCAATATGCAGAGATGGTTGCCTAGTTGTGCAGACCAGTTAGTCGGTGGGTAAAATACGTGGTTAAAATTTTGTGAAAATATTAATTTTTATACATTATTGTATATACGTCTTATATTAATGTATATGTATATTTCGTATAAATATACATCAGTGTTTTCTGAAACGAACGGAAAATATAGAAATAAACATTCCGACTGGCGCTTGCCATCAACATCTATTCTACTTATGTCATTTTGAACTGTATGGTTATAGTTTTTCAGTAACAAGTCTGTAAACATGTACGAACTTCAAACAGACGTGCATAGTGCATCCGTATCTGAACGTATAACATTTTTATTTACCCGTGTTTGATCAATATCGTCCAAAACGGTGCCATTCCACCACAAAACACATGAGTTCCATGCGCGTTATACATATCTACATACACGACCAATAAAAGCCTTAAAGACCATGAAGACATTAATCGGAAATGAAGCCACAAGGTGAAATGTTAAAGTCGACTTTCCAATGAAGTACCCGTGAGTAATGACTGGTATAAGTTTGAACACAAGGTGTTTCAAAGAAGTTTCGTGTCGAGCCTTCACGCTGAAATGTATATCGTTTCGAAGCCGTACTAAATTACTCTCCATTTTTACTTGAAATCTAAGTGCTGTATGTTAATCAGTAATTCATTAGTGGTATTTTTTAAAGAAACAAGGTACCACACGAGCAGTACGTCCACCTAGTTCATTGAATAAGTTTATTACTGCAATACAATGTACTAAAACACACTAATATTGTGAAACCCTGACTCCTGAACTAGGGTAGACCTGTATCGCAGGAGCGAGTAACTTCTCAATACAACGTTCCAGAATTTTGTTTATAGTCTATAGTCAATATTCAAAATAAACTTACATTAAACGTACTTGTATCGGCCTAAAACGTCCTACTGTAGGGCACAGGCCTCCTCTAGTAAATCACTGCGGGTTTCGGGCCGTAATCCACCACACGGGCCCAGTGCGGGCTGGTGGATGTTGTCACGTCCCCGAATGTGTTACTTTGCTTGGAAGAATAAGACGGGAGCGAGGAAGAATCTGTTAGATTTAAAGAATATACGGCGGCTGTTCGCTAAGTCATGCGACAACCTATCATAATCGCTCGATAAAATATTTAACTGTGGAGGAGTCAGTCGTAATGTCCATACGTAATTATTTATATTGAAAAAATTGCTCCAGTGTCTAAAGAGGCAAGAATGTCTGCGACCGCGGGCGGCTGACGGCTCGGCCGCGCGATCTACCGCCAAGTCGCGCGACTTGGCGGTCCTTTCGGAAATCCTTTGCTCATGTGGACGAGGGTAGCCGCGACCGGCGACATAGTGTGACCGACGCCTAAATCTTCATCAAACTTAAAGACATTTAATAAACAAATTTAAAGACTATAAACAATATAACTTACCGCTAGAAACATCCAAGTTGGCTCACTGCGGTTCCGGAATCTCTTCAAACATTCTATCGTGTCAGCTTTAGCCTGTGCAGATAAATAAACTTGAACTTTATCACTACAAAAAAGTACCACTACCATCTGAAATCACACCATTCCATCAACCTATGTCTCTCCACTGTTTGAATATAGGCCGTTCTTGAGACTCGCTATGTCCATCAACCTATGTCTCTCCACTGTTTGAATATAGGCCGTTCTTGAGACTCGCTATGTCCATCAACCTATGTCTCTCCACTGTTTGATTATAGGCCGTTCTTGAGACTCGCTATGTCCATCAACCTATTTCTCTCCACTGTTTGAATATAGGCCGTTCTTGAGACTCGCTAGCGAGATATGCTTGGATGTTTATATGCTCGGAATAAGATCCGAAATGAAGAGATTCGTCAAAGTAAAAAAGTTAGCGATATTGAAGACAGGTCACATTTGCCATATGACCGACAACGAACGGAGTAGACGAGTCCTCGAATGGGCCACGTATTGAAGTATGGTAAGAGCAGTTTGGGACGCGCTCCGGCCAAGTGGACTGTACAAGTTCGCCCGTGGTGGCTGGTTGAGAAGACCGGATGATCGTGTATGATGGCGAGTTGGCGGGTCCCTGGAGTACCTTCGTTGCACATTGTTTTGTACACTAGAGGTGTATGGCCCTAAAACTCCACGCTGACTACGCGGGTTGGCGAGTCTACTCTTTTAGAAGTGGTGTAGTTCCTCAGGGTCTGTGGTAGTGACATTGTTATCTCTTAGTCACCTTGGGAAGCTCGGGAGTAAGGGAAGCGATGGGATGGTACCGTCCGACACCACACGGCCATTAATTAGCATAATTATGCTTAATTAATTATTCTTATTGATTACAACTTACCACAGCTAGGTGCAAGTTATCGCCACCCAGCTCGACTTTGATCTTCTTCAAGTTACCCACCATACCGATGCATGGTCCACACCATTCCGAATACACATCAATTACTGTCGATAAATACATACAAAGAAGCATACCAGCAGACATTAGACAACATTGAGACATTTGCATTTTCATTAGACACGGATGAGGGGGAGAGTGCATGCTGCAATCCAACAGCCGCTGGGTGCACTCGACTGGCCACGTTACCCCTCTCTCACAGAAGACTACCTTGAAATGTACTGCATTTCCCACTTTATCTTATTTCCCTAATGTACGCACATGTTTCGGTAATGAGTGAGATGTGCCAGAGCCCATTCCCCTCCTATCCCTCCCCATTTTCCCAACCCTTTCTCCAAATCCATTCCTATATCTCCAAAGGTAGGCAGCGCATCCGGGGGCGTGCCAACGTTTGTAATTTTGGACTAATAATGTTGGCATGTATCGCGGATGTATACGGGCGACAGTATCCACTTACCATCAGGTGGGGCTGTATGCTCGTCTGCCGCCTTCGTCCATAAAAAAAAACTAGGAAAATGACATTTATTTATTTATTTTGGATACTTCACATCATGAAAAATACACATACCTACCTACTATAAAATATTAAGATTTACAATATTATTTAAGCCAATTACGACGTAACAGCATTTTAAACGGTTCAATGTATAATGAAATAATAGGATTTGCACATAATTAACATGGTCGGCGGCGCGCCCGCATACCCCCTGGTGTTGCAGGTCTCCATGGGCAGCGGTAACACTTACCATCACGTGGGGCCGCTTGCTCGTCCGCCCTCCTGTCGATATAAAACAAAAGTTGTATATGGAATGCATTATATCATTAAAAGTGGTATTAAAGATACAGTCAACAAATATTCTGCTGTACCCAAAACAATTCGATTGCAACTTTTATTAGCTAGTAGTGTACTAAAGTACCGATGAGTATAGGTTGATCTGTTGTCGAACTGTACTCGTATATTAACAGTTTCATATCGCCAAAAATATTATTTGTTTCTGAATTACTTTTGTTTTTTAATGTAGTGGATATGTAACTTCAATAACTTCTTAATAAGTAAAGATTTGTACACCCATTGGGTAAATCATAGTGAAACTAATTGTATTTACGTGTTAGGTAATTTACTAGGTGTCATTTTGGGGGTTAGTACAAAGAGCTAAAATTAAGGCTGCAATTTTTTTTACAATTTTTAATAAAGTAAATAATATCTGGAATTTGTATCTATCGATGACGAGTATTGATGAGTTTTAATTTAATTAAGATGAAATATTTTGGTTATATGGTTTGGCCTCCATATTTTGGGAGTTGTATATGGATATGGCAGAAGCCATCTCCCTTATTATTAAGAACAGAAGTCTGTTATTTGGAGTAAAAATAGTGAGGCAAAGAACAAAGCAAGTTACATTCAAATTGGTACTGGGTCATTTTTCATATGCTTAACTAGCTACACTCCACCCTATACATATCACTTACCTAAAAGTCCATCTCTTGTCAAGAACTTATTCCACTCCTCGTCGGTATTCAGCTCGGCCTGCAGCTGCACTTGGGCAGCCTTCTTGCCTGCCCCGGCGGCAAGAGCAGCGGCATTAGCGGCGACCGCGTTCGTTAGCGACATAGCAGCGAGTGAGGCGTGTGAGGCGAGTGGGGTGAGACGCGAGCGTGTGTGAATAAAAGGGGGTGAGAGTTGGGTATTAAAGCGCATCACACACCTTAAGGCCATGGATTCCCTCATGCACAAGATAATGTACATGTCCAGCACCATTATCATGTCCCATTAAGAGACCCATGCCCAGCAGTGCACGGTAAAGGGCTGACGGTGCCGGTGACGAAATTAAAAAAAATCCTAGTAGGTTTAAATCCAGGGTTCGTAAAAATCCGATATTTGATATATATCGGATATATATATCATGTATACAAAATAGACGCGAATTTCATTGTGTAAGTGGTTTTAAAGTGTCAAAATTGTTAAATTAAACTTTGAGTTTCATTAATAGACTTATTTATTATAAAACAAAACAAAAAATAAGACTAAATATAGAGTAACAATTCTACTTAATCAACATTCAACTAAATTATAATTATAATCTTTAGTGTTGGATCATTGGCATTGATCATAATTTTTATTTAGGATGTCAGTATAACAATTTACAAGCGTAAAGTATAACAATTTATATATCTGCCTAAATTCTAATTTTGACTATAAATTGATATATAATATATCAATATAAATATCAATTGATATAGGTTATATCGTGATATATATCTGCTGATACTCGTATATATCAGCGAACCCCGTTTAAATATTATTTAATTAACGTAGGTATTCGTAAGTACGTAGGTCAGACATAATTGTATAGCTCACCGAGCTAGCCATTTTTTACCAATACTAAGTCTGATTATGGAAAGAAAATGATCAAAAAATGTTTCCTCTTTTAACGTATTTTTAGTCTAGATTAGCTAAGCATATTACTTAAGGCTATTCTTTCATAATATGCATAGTAATTAATATTACTAAAATTACAATTATATAGGTGCTCTGAGCTTTAGTTACTGTAATTTAAATTTTTAATTTGTGTTAATAGTCTGTAACTTTTGTTCACGGGATTTCTACGATTATCTTTATCTTTTAGTATGATAGCATTTAAGTTCCCATGCAAATGACAATGTCGTTTCTTTGAACATAAGTTACAAGAGCAACTCGCCACCTACATTTAAAAGTTGAGAGTTTCTGTAGGTGACTATATAGTCATTTAAAAATTGTAATATGCAGGGGGAGAGTGCTAGCTGTATTTCCACAGCCGCTGGGCGTACTAGCTGTACGTACGTGTTTCGGTAGTGAGGGTGTTGTGCCAGAGCCCATTCCCATCCCATCCTATCTCTCCCCACTTTCCCAAACCATTCCTTAATCTGCAAAGGTAGGCGGCGCACCCGGGCGCGTGCCAACGTCTGTCATTCTGGATTGATGTTGGCATGTATCGCGGATGTCTATGGACGACAGTATTCACTTACCATCAGGTGGACTGTATGCTCGCCTGCCGCATTTCTATAAAAAAAAATGTAAAAAATGAAAAATAAAATATTAAATACTCGTATTGCACTATCGATCGAGTATTTACGCTTTGCTGTTTTTTTAACAAATAAATTAAATTCTTTGAATCATCTTGCTTTCCCTATACCTTCACTCTGATCTTCTCTCTCAATGAACAAAAATTATGGATTTGAAACTTGACCATTCGTAATTTCCGATAGAGAATGAATGAAAAATGAGGAAGTTTCATTATTTTATATTTTGTTTTCATTCTGATTATATTATTTTTTATAAAACTGCGAAAATTCCAAAACATCACAGTTAATTTTAATTAAAATTTAAAATAAATAAATATAAACTAGTGATAGTAAATTTAAGATAAATACTGATAGGGGGCGTAGCTCAGATGGTAGAGCGCTCGCTTAGCATGCGAGAGGTACCGGGATCGATACCCGGCGCCTCCATAAAACAGCCTTTTTGAAATTGAATTGTAATATTTCTCTAAAAATATAATGATTCAAAAAAACTAATTTAAAATAATAATTAAAACTACTGTAATAATTAAAAAGATCTGAAAAGACGACGACATCTATACGAAAATACTGACACTTTAATTTCTGCTACTCGGCACTGCCATATATTTGATTTGCCAACCTGCTCGGCAAGCGTGACGTTTTGAGGCCATAGATCCCTCGTGCATTAGACAATGTCCATGAGGAGGCCCATGTCCAGCAGTGAATACTGAAAGGGCTGGTTATATTACATTGCATTGCTAACGGCCACCAGTAGTGGCGGTTTTGGTGGTGGCCGTTGGGAATAATTCGTAAGTTTGAATTTGTTTTGTCATTTGTGTTGTGTATAACAATTGCCAAATTCGGACGAAGATAAATTTTATTGCTCTTAAAATGATTGCAAAAGAAAGACAGCGGTATAAAATTGACATTTGAAATTCTACTACTCGACATCAGATGGCGTTTAACTTAATATGCGACTTAAATTTAACTGCAATATAATAGATGGCGTAGTAAGTCTGAAAGTTCGTTTTCTTTGCCATCTGTGTAAAAAAAATAACTGGACTAATAATAAATATGGTAAATGGTTCAGAATACTTAGCAGTAATACTTCAGAATTTGTATAGATGAGTGGAGAGTTATTTAAAAATACCAAACAAAAAAAAATTGGAACCCATAGAACATTTTTTTTCTTTTTCGCAAAACTTTCTTACTCGTGTATAATGGTTGATTTACATAAGGAGTTTTTTTTTTTTTTATGGACGAAGGTGGCAGACGAGCATACAGTCCACCTGATGGTAAGTGGGTACTGTAGTCCATAGACATCCGTGATACATGCCAACATTAATCCAAAATGACAAACGTTGGCACGCCCCCGGACGCGCTGCCTACCTTTGGATATAGGACTGGATTTGGAGAAAGGATTGGGGAAATGGAGAGGGATAGGATGGGAATGGGCTCTGGCACATCTCACTCACTACCGAAACACGTACGTACATTAGGGAAATAAGATTAAGTGGGAAATGCAGTACATTTCAAGGTAGTCTTCTGTGAGCGAGGGGTAACGTGGCCAGTCGAGTGCGCCCAGCGGCTGTTGGATTGCAGCGTGCACTCTCCCCCTCATAAATTGTTGTATCATATTGTTGCTCCTATTGTTGTTGTTGTTACTCCTATTGTTCCTCCTATACTCTCCCCTCATATTGTTGCTGTTTCTTGAATGCAATTTTCTCGAACATCGGTCAAAAGCTAGTATAAACCACCGTGATTATCATCAGATCACTGTTATCAGTGAATCATCATGTGAACAGTCGCAGGCGAGAATTGTATGTAGTTTGGTCGTATACTAGAATCGTATACAACATTCTCGGCCGAACCATTCGAGAAACTCTCCTTGTGTAAGCTAGTCTTAAGTGTCGCCGTCCCTCTTAAGGTATGAGGGTCTTAAGTTGAATAGGGTCACTAATACACGAGGAGTGCATCATACCTGAAGTTATAGGACAAAAGTACGAAAATATTTAAGTGTTTGCTAAAATGGACGTATCTGGTACTCGATTATTCAATGGTTCCGTGATAGAGTTGTGTAATAAATATTTTCACTTAATATAGAAGTTTTTTTTGCAAATGGGCAGGCATATCGCATGACTGATTGAAGATGTTTGCCAAAGTTCCGTCACGAGGAAGTTCCTGATAAGTAACAGCAACAAATTCAGTATGTGAACTTTCCTTTTCTTTGAAAATACTAAAGAATAAAATTAATTAACTAATCAATTTACACTTTAGGGTATTGTGTTAACAATAATCGGACATAATGCCACAAAGCATTCTCGCCCAGCTAACCTCTGGACTATATAGTGATTATTTGATTGGTGTAAGTGTAGGTGAACTTCAGAGTGTTTCCCGTGGGAACTTCATAATGGATCGGGATAAAATGTACCCTAAATGGTTAACCCAGCACATAAGCTATAACTATGCCAAGTTATATAAATTTATTTAAATAGCTAGGACTTTAATGAAATGTCAGCGATGCGCAATGACTATGATCGTAATAACATAGATGTTTTCTTCTCAAAGGAATTATTCTTCTAAAAGGAGGTTCTAAGCAATTATGCTGTGGAGTTCGTAGGGAAATCGCTTTGAAAAATGTACGCATCGATTTTCATAACTGTAATGTAACTTTGAATAAATATGTATGTACAGATAGTAACACACACATAAAGTACTCCCTTATTATACAGTATTTTTTTTTTGTGGTCGTTCAGTCACAAGACGCGTTTAGTTTAGGACGACTGCAGAACGCGTTCAGCTAGAAAAAAATGTGTGTTGCAACGAGCCTAAGGGCTCCCCCGCCGATTAACCATATCGACGGAAGAAGCGTGGCGGAAGAACGAACTTAGACCGTTGCTTTAGGAGGTCAACGCGAGATCGCGACTTCTTAATGGAGATTACGGAATGGATTTGGAGAGATTTGGGAAATTGGGGAGGGATAGGAGAGGATGCGATGAGAATTGGCTCTTTCCCACTTATTACCGAAACACGTTCACCGCCCGACGCTACTATGACGCTATCCCACACCATCCCAACCCCCTGATTGTCTCTTCCCTCACCTACACACCGGACAGGAGTGCCCTTCCCTGCTATCGTCGCCCGCGGCACATCCTGGACGATCCCGACGACCCGATCACCGCTGCCAATGCGGTTCTCACTCTGCACCCAAACACAGCACACAGACACCGTCCCCCTCGTTACACCGTTAACACACACCAGCCCTCAGCCAACACTTTTACCAGGTATCGGCACGTGCCTGGGCGCTTCTCACCGACTCGCGATCCCGCGGTATCCCCCCAATGCAACGCCCTAAGCCGAGGTCCGTTCCTTCCGCCGGTTTACCGGCGGGGGAGCCCTTAGGCTCGTTGCAACCCACACTTTTTTCCCGGCTGAACGCCTTCTGCGCTCGCAACACATCAATTACGACCGGTGACTCTTGAAAGGCCACCAGGGCCACAAGAACTTAGACATACACGATGTTGAGGCAATCAAGGTTTTTTAGCCGGTAGGAGTCCGGCACTACCTGGTACCACCTAGACTAGCTAGACTAGATGGTACCAGGTGACCATGCAGGGTTTTCCTTGATTGTCTCTCCTAACATAAAAAAAAAAAAAAAAACGAAACACGTAATGAGGCCTGTTATCCCATTACGTGTTTCGGTGGGAATGCAGTACATTTTACGGAAATGCTTACTGTGTCTAGATTATATCTATAGAAATATAGCGCTAAGATTGCATACTGTGAATTACAATTTACTGTCTTCATATGCGAAATACGTGACATGTGATTTACGTTGGAAACTTTGTAAATAATCATTTGAAAGTCTGTCTGTTTTTGTACGTTGATTTATTTTAAACAGCTTTCTAATTTGCTTAAATCAGATGAATTTCAAAGTGGCAACCGACGGGTGTGTATTCTCTACAAACATTCGTATACTTCTTTATATGTTTTCGCAAGCCTCCTGAGGTTGCAGGTGTCCATGGGTGGCAGTGACCACTTACCATCACTTGGCCCGCCTGCTCGTCTACCATCTATTCTATAAAAAAAAGTAGATATTTGTGGACTTCCTTGTACAAAGCTACTATTACATATTGTAGATTTGTTAGGGGGAGAGTGTATGCTTCATTCCCACAGCCGCTGGGTGCAGTCGACTGGTCACGTTACTCCTCTCTCACAGAAGACTACTTTGAAATGTACTGCATTTTCTACCTCAACGTGTTTCCCCAATGTGCGTATGTGTTTCGATAGTGAGTGAGATATCCCAGAGATAGGAATGATTCCCATTCCTATCTCATCCTAACCTACCCTTCGCCATTTTCCACACCCTTTCTCCCATCGGGAGAATGGATTGCCATTCCTTAATCCGTATAGGTAGGCAGCGCATCCAGTGGCGTGCCAACGTTTGTCATTCTTGACTGAAATTAGCATGAATCGCGGATGTTCATGGGTATCCACTTACCATCAGGTGGGCTGTATGTTCGTCTGCCGCCTTTTTTTCTATAAGAAAAAACATCGGAAAAATTGTATAAATTAAACTTATTTATTAGTCTGGATAGGCAGATCAGGGTCACTGCTTTAAAACAAGATCATTACGGAAGAGATCCACCTTTTTTCCGTCAGATATTGATGAAAATCCAAAAACCGATCTTTTGCACAGATTATATCATCCTAACCCCCAATATAAGCATGTTTACCTCCCGTGTTGTATCAGTTCTCTGTTCGTAGGTCCGTGACACGTCACTAGAGGCCCTAGTCTGTCTGACAGGTCGTAGCAGTATGCTGAGCCGATGTCCATTTTACTATTGTAACTCACGTATTATCATACTAATTTTTATTATATTATTACTTTTTGCAAACACTTAAAAAATGTAACGCCTTGCGTATTAATTTCTTCATCAAAGTAAATGTTATAATAATAAATAATTTGTGTGTGTCGTTTTATAACAAAGAAAAGAGATTCTTAAGATCTTAGAGGAATTTCTAAGAGACGTACCTCTTTTCGAATTTAATCGTATACCATTAATACCAATTTTCCTAACACTTTCTCCAAATCGATTCTTACCAATGTTAGGCATCGTGGATCGTTTGGTCGTCCGCCTTCATTCTTATAAAACAAAAACGTGTCCGTACCATCTGTATCCAATTACCACCATGTGGACTGTCGTGACGTCTGCCACCTTGGTTCTATGAAAAATATATACATAATATATAAAGCGTTTATCGAATGCAATCGAGACCCCATGGTAACCGTTAACCGATTACCAAATGAAACGATGTTAATTTTGTTTGTCTGTCGTTTACTGAGTCGTAGTCACGCGATCCGACTTATTTACCCTCTATAGTTACCGTTTTAGCCCACGGATGTCATAATAACATGAATTTGATATTAATAGATGCCTACCGATTGATATTAGGGTGCTGCCTCACTATATTAATGGGTGATGCTTTGTGAAAAGTTATGATGTGATGATTTTCACCATCTTAATTTTGCCCTCCTAAGAAGAAAGCCACTAAAATTCATTGAAAAGATCCGCAATGGATTTTTTTGGAGATTTATATCCACTTTGATCATAAATTGAGACTCACAGTACAAAATGTATTTTAATGAACTCACGAGTGTCAAAACATCCATTATTCGGACAGCGATAGAAGAAAGGCATTAGTAACATTATTAACGAAAGCATAAGTAACATTTATTCGGAAATTAAAAATAAACAATCATTACACACAATACGCACCTTGCCACATATACACACACACCTCCACACATACACACACACACTCATTCATACACACATATATACTCCAATTTATATTTCCAATTGGTCCCAAAAAAAACTCCCGTAGCATGTTCCGATACCTCTCTATGCCTAATACCTAAATACCGATACCTAAAAAAAATGGCCCTACGATCCCGCCGACCCAAACTGTAACTCTTTGAGGATGCATCCGTTTTTCATGAATCTCGTGAGGATTCTCCAAGTCCCAGATATGACAATTTTGCTTATTGACGTATCCGTCAAGGTGGAAATGGGCCTCATTACTAACGATGATTTTTTCGCCAAAATTATGGTCCACTTCATACTGCTCTAAAATTCATACTGCGTTGTTCTTTCGTGTAGCGTTCCATGTTGACTAATTGCAACTGTCATATGTGACATCTGTAAACAAACCAGAGTTCCTAACCACCAAACAAATGGCGCAAAATTTTAATCCGGCGCTCAATCTGGGACGCCCTATACTTATAATGTAAATCTATAAATATAAAGTCTTATGTTTGAAATGATCAAAAACTATTTATATGTTTTATAAAGTAAATGCTATAGATTTTGTTAAAATAAATAAATAAATTATTCTTTTTGTCTTAATCGAAAACCCCAAGTTTTTAGCTTTATTTTGAATTAATGAAAAGTTAAGCATTTTTTTTGTTATTTTTCTAGAACGTCATCAAAATGCACTCGTGCCCTGTGTCCTAAAGAAGGCGAAATTGGTGTCGACGATCGACTTGTACGAAACGTCTACAATCCCACCCTCATTGGTGATTTAGAATCTCTAAACGTTCGAAGAGATATAGCATCTTTCTAATATTTCTGCCGCCTATATAATGGAGAATGTTCTGAAGAGCTGTTTAATCTGATGCCAACTCCCTCTTTTGTCATCACACGTCCCGCCATAGAAGCGCGTTTCATCCGCACTTATTTGACAGAGAATCTCTGCGTACGCTCCTCACGACAGTTTATACCGCGAACCCGAAAGTTGTAGAACTGCCTAAGGTTTGGTGGAAGGAACTGCCTGCCTGAGTTACGACATGGGGTTTTTCACGAAAGCAGTGAGTAAGATTCTATTATCAAGAAAAACTTTGCGAGTGTGTAATATCCAACAATCTGTCACGGTCTACATAGGTGGATCATAGCATGAGTTGGTGTGCAGGCCTGACTGCTCTACAGTATAACGTTAAAAGCTGATATGGAAATTAACCTTTATGAAGCCCTATTTTTAAATTGGTTTACATTTCTTGCTGATAAATTTTGCAAATTACTAGTCGTGTTCAAAGCAATTACAACTCATATATAACTCGTGTCAAGTTAACTGTATTTTCGGAATATTCAATCAACAGCAAGTTGATTTTATATAGCAGTAACTTGAACCAAGTTAATCCAAAGGTCTTAATAAGTTTGTAACTTAATCACGCATAAACTTTACATTATAAATAATAACTTTACAGCTAGTGGGGGCTTAATACAGAATCATTTTATGATTTAAAACGCTTTCGGGTGATGCTAAATGCTTAAAAACACAATACCGAATACCGGGAGGTGACAACCAGATGCTCTGGTTCATCAGGGTGGCTATCATAAGCTGTATGGTCTAAATAATCCTAAAAAAGAGTGGACTGGCTATTCTCAATCTGGTTATTGAGTGCGCAACGTTGTTAATTGTTTAAAATTCTTCGTTATTAAAGAGTGTCCCAAATTGAGTGCTGGATTTAATTTAGAAAAAAAAAAAGTCCTTAACAGTTGACCGAGGTCCATATCTTTCAATTAGTGCCAAAAAATTCCTGTAGTATGTTCCGGTACCTCTATTGGTGATAAATCCGATAAAAATGGCCCTATGATTCCGCCAAACCAAAAGCCGCACTAAATTGTAACTCTTTGAGGATGCATCCGTTTTTCATGAATCTCGTGAGGATTCTACAAGCCAGATATGACAATTATGTTTATTGACGTATCCGTCAAGGTGGAAATGGGTCTCGTCACTAAAGATGATTTTCTCGTCAAAATGATGGTCCACTTCATACTGCTCTAAAATTCATACTGCGTTGCTCTTTCATGTAGCCTTCCATGTTGATTAATTGCAACTGTCCTATGTGACATCAATAAACAAACAAGAGTTACCAACCGCCAAATAAAAAAATGGCGCGAAATTTAAATCTGGCCCTCATTCTGGGACAGCCTATACAAGGAGAAACTCTGTCCTGCACTGGAGTTTTAGAGGAGCAGATAAGCAGATTGTCATCACCACTAATGCGCTGCCTGCTTTTTTCATTTTACTAACCAGTAATTGGGAATAATTATTGTTTTTTTATTATAGAATAGATGGCAGACGATCGGGCGGGTCACATGATGGTATGCATACCCGCAAAACCAGAAGGGCATGTGAGTACGCTGCCGACCTTGTAGACTCTTGTTTACAGCTCTCTTGAAGTCTCATGTCATAGCTTAACGGAAATCCCTCAGCTAGCAGTTCATTCCACAACTTGCGAGTTTGCGGTATAAAGTATCTTTCTGACTGCACTGTACGCATCGACTCTATGTCAAGGTCGTACGGATGAACCGCCCTTGTATTACGTAGGATGGGGAATTAAACAAAAATGATTGGTTCAATGATTGTTTTTTCAGTTTTTTTGGTTACATTATTTCCGCGAACATGCGCCGGTATTTCGTTAGACGAGTCCTTAGGTTCAATGTACCATACACTTTCTGGTTTTGAGATTCTTCAGCGGCCGTCCTAAATTGTACATGCCCTGTAACTCTTGAAAGGCCATTAGGGCCGCAAAATATACTCAATTCGTAAATAAACTTCAATGATTAACAAACGTTCTGTTTCGGCAAATGAGAAATAATCTACATACTAAATGGCAGTACAAGTATGGCCGTAGAATATTTCCATATTAATGCCTCGGAAGCAACATCCGCTTTAGTACCTACATAATTAAAACTCACATTAGCTCTGTGATGCCCTCCCGGAGGGCGGGGGTTTAAAAAAAGGGGATCATTGAGTTCGTGAAAACATACCCTCGGGGTGTTTTATTTTAAAAGCCGTTTTATCATGTACCTAAATAATACTGGTACAGATAAATGCGTTTGTCTTAGTGTAGTTTATTGCTAGTCATAATTCCTGATGTCTGTTACGTCGTATGTTTGTCATATAACTAAGCTTGGTGTTAACTAAATGTATTTGGTTTCCAATACATTTATCATACTTTTTCTTTATTTTGAATAGAAGGGACTTTGTTATGAAGGAAGATACCTTATTGTCGGTATGGACTTGTTGACTTCGATTAAGATTTTATTTATGTATTTACTCTTTTCACACTTTATTATATAAAAATAAAGTATAATAAAGTATTTATTATACTTTATTTTTACTTTATTATACTAGGCGGACTTAATGCCTTAAGGCATTCGCTACTAGTCGACAGTTGGTTAAATGTGAAAAATTAAAGCGGGTGCAGATTAAATTTAACATTGAGCTTCATTCATCTGCATATATAATAATAAATCTTTATTGATTAGTTGGTTCAGGCCTCGCCAACAAAACAGATCTTCCACACTTCTCATGCATCCAGCAAATATTAAGTGGTTGGTCTATCTAACTGGAGGGTGTGCTAGAACGATATAGGCGGGGAACTCAGAGAGTTTTACGAAAAAGAAAAAAATATTTCACGGGCTCCAATTTTTTTATTATATATTTTTAAAGTAATCTCCACTTGCATCTGTACAAAGTTTCATGCGTACCAGTTTTGAGCACATTGTGTCCACTCTTTTTCAGCCTTTTCGAACGTAGCCAGCGCGTCTTCCGGCGACGAAAACTGCTTTCCTTTTAGTTGGCATTTAATTTTGGTAAATGAAAAAGTCACTAGGTGCCAAGTCGGAACTGTAAAGAGGATGGCCTAAGACCTTAACCTGGGTTCTGTCCAAAAAGTCCCTCGTTTTAAGCGCTGAGTGAGCGGGCGCGCTGTCATGAGTCATGATGCAACAGCAGTCCGCGGAAACTTGTGTTTGGACGGTTGTTGCTCACTGCAATAAAAACGTTTGGCGAGCACGTGGCTGCGGACCATTCCACGTTAATGCTGCTTTGGTTGCATAACACTTGCGATTAAATTTATTCCAGTTCTTCTTACTGTTTTCACTTTGGTAGGCGTTGGCTTACTTTGGAACAGCCAAACAGTGGATTTATGCTTAGTGTCTGGATCATACTGGTAGATCCAAGCAATATTCGTCACCTGTGACAATGTCGTAAACGCGCCCGGACGACCATGCTTCAAATTTGTTATCATATCATAATACAAATTGTAACTTTAGGGTACGATGAGGCTGACATACACAACAGTGTAAAAGCCCCTAAATAAAATAAATAGAAAAAAAATATATATATCATAACACCATTTGGCACGAACTTGTTTTTGAGTCTTGGTGAGAGTGGGTGAAATGCCCATGTAATATTTCACCCACTTCCCGATTCAATCTGCAATCTCTTCGCCTATTTCAAAAAATAAATTTTTCACTGCCACCATTTTTTCTACCGTAACAACCGTGAAAAGGCGACCGCTTCTTTCTTCGTTAGCAAAACTTAGTCGACCACGCTAAAGTCATTGTACCAACGATACGCCATTACAAACGCCATTTGTACGAATTGTTTAATATAATTCCCACCTCGAGTTTCTACAACCGCACCTCCCGTCACAGAAGTGCGGTCCATCCGCATTCCTCTATACGGAGGTGTCGCGCACTGTTCGGTTCAAAAAATATTTTATACCGCGAACCCGTAGGCTGTGGAATGAACTGACTAAGAGGTCTTTCCATTATGCTATGATACGGGGTTCTTTAAGAGAGCTGTGAATAGGATTTTGCAAGGTCGACGGCGCGCCCGCATACCCCCTGGTGTTGCAGGTGTCCATGGGCGGCGGTAACACTTACCATCACGTGGGACCGCTTGCTCGTCCGCTCACTAGTCTATAAAATTTGAAGTATGTTAAAAGAATCTTTGAATATGAAATATTTTGTTTTTATGTTATAGATCTAGATAGTCATAGTTTTATTGACATTAAAACCGGCCTGTGTTCCATAGACAAAAACGCTTTGTCGCAAAACTTTTTGAATAACCTAGTGTTATTATAATATACAAAGATCAAGGAAAAAAACAGCGATGGTGTTTTTACACCTTTAGATCAAGCGCTTTAGTTTCAGGGTTACTAAATCCCATGATGTACACTAGAAGAAAAACATTTTTTATACTCACTGAGATTTTTGTAAAAATAATGATGTTATATTTCTATGTGTGAAGCACTCTTAGTTTTAATGGCGGTTATCTATTCAAAGGACATACTGGTACATGAAGCTTGGTCTATAAAACAAAGCTTTGGAAAGCTTAATTCTTTCCATATACAAGCATATATTTTTTTTTCACTATTTATGCCAGTTTATTTCATTTTTTTACAGACGAAGGCGGCAGACGTGCATACAGTCCACCTCATGGTAAGTGGATACTGTCGCCCATATACAGCCGAGATACATGCCAACATTAGTCCAAAATGACAAAAGTTGGCACGAGCCCCTGGTGTGCTGCGCTGCCTACTTTTGGAGCTATAGGAATGGATTTGGAGAAAGGGTTGGGAAAATGGGGAAAGAAAGTCAATTAATGTTATGTGATAAAAGTGATCTTCACATTGGACTAACGGACGACTGGAAGAGGCCTTGAGACATTTCCGTCGCCTTGTCCGCCTTTGTACAATATATGTTGTGCAAAAGAGGAAATAAATAAATAAATTAATGTCAAACAAATTTGAAATTAGATCAAATAATAATGTATTTATAATTTACAAGTGTACATAAACCTAAACCCTAATAAATACATTATTTTAATAAAATATACATACAAGTTACATGAAGATACTTACCATTTGCTGATAGATTATCTGGCAGACAGTTCATAGAACTGTTTCCAACTGTCCGACTTTGAACTGTCTTCCAAATAGTCTATCAACAAATGGTGATAGACCCTAACCATTGTAACTATTGTTAGTAATAAAATATATTATATATAATAAAATATTAATAAATTAAATATAGCCCACAGTTAAAATATTTTGTGGGGAATGCTACAAACTAAATATGGCAACCCAGTGTTCAAGCTTGCAACTGTTTAGCTAGAGGCAAAATAACTGTGAACGCACAGTAGTTAGAGCAAGGTGTCAGAAGCGAAATGTGAGAAAAATAATTTATGATAAACCAACGAGAGAGCCTCATTGCCGCTCGGTCAGGCGACGGGCCTTCTCATCACATCCAATAAACACTTGATCTTGTAAGTTCAGGCACTCATTTTAATCACTTGTAATGTGTTTCATATACTCTTGCGATATGACCTATTGGAGATATTGTTTAAAACACTTAAAAATTTGTAACCAATACAGATAATAGCACTTTGGTCTTTTTGGCGGGAAGTTGAAGTTTTGTTTGATTATTATAATAATTATGTATTGTGGAATTTGTGATTTAATAGTGATAGTATATTAAAGTACAAAGTGTGTTCACGGATTTACTGAAGACAGAAGTGTTGGACACGAAATACGCAATCTTACGCTTGACTTTATCACAAACATTGCACACAAACATTATGATACACTTTTAAGTTTAATAAACTGTCATTATTAAATCACAAAACCCACAATACACTTTTATAATAATCAAACAAAAACTCGACTTCACTTCTCAAGTTGCCGATAAAAAGTTCAATGTATTTTCATGTGACACACTAACTTTATTCTCGTATTACCCGCCAAAAATGTCACGTGACCGTCACTTCAATACTGAAAGCTATTTAGTTCATATATATCGATGCGTATTAACTCATTTTGAATTTAATGCACAGTCCGATATGTCTTTAAAAATATTTTTTCTGATTGTACTGTACCAGATTAATTTGGGACCGTGGGACTGGCAGGCGAGCTAGGGCGGGCCCGCACGACGGCGCACTGTGCGGACGAAGCAGGGCTCGCGCAATTAGGCGGTTACAGAACACGCGATTTAAGATGGCGCTCTGCGACGACGGTGCCGACTTTGATGTTTGAAGGTAATGCGTTTTAAAGTTTAACTTGAGTAGAGGGTACGCGGTTTGATTAATAATTAATAATAATATGGCTTTTAATAATAATATATTGTAAAATTCACAAGTACTTATGTAAAGACCCAATTATACGTGCCTGGACTTGAACTCACAATTCCAAGAATGTGCTTCGAAAATACTGTGATTTAATGTAACTATAGTTACTTATATAAAAAATAACTAATAATCTTAATTTTAAACACAGGAGTTTTGATACTGTTTAATAGTTCTAAAAAATTAGTGACAACAAAACTTAATGTTTACTATAAATTACTTAATTAATTTTTAGTTACTTAATTACTTAATTTTTAGTAGTAAAACATTTTGCTGTTTTGTACTGATAATCACTATGTTATGTAGTCGTACATTTTTGTTAACTGTTAACAAATGGCAAAACTTAACGAGTACATAACAAGAGTTTGTTGATTTATTTAAAATTACGGAACTGTTTTGTATTGCTTAGCGTAATTTAGGGTTTTGCGTAATTTAAGGCTCTCGGTCAACATTGTTACTTGTCACTCATTTATGTTAACAATTAAGCAGCATCAAAACTAGTCTGTACGAAATACAATAGTTTACTAATTTAATTAATATTATCCAACTTAATTATGTTGTCATTTACTTTTGTTAACTCTTATTGGGGGGCTTTTGGGTGGGAACTCGAGAAGGGAAGTCGAGTTCTTATTTGATTATTATTAAAAATGTGCAATGTACGTTTCGTCGTATAATAGGGATAGTTTATTAAAACCTACGATTGCGTTTTTCGTGTGCTTCAAAGGTCCCATTCTGTCCTCAGTAAACCTACTATCGCTTAACTGAGCGACTACCGACTTCGACGAAACTGGATACTTTGACGGGACTGAACATTGACATGGTTCGTTTTAGATTTCAAAAATTTGTTTATTGCGAAGAAAACCTTGGTACTGGCACAATGTGCTAATTGTACCAATGCAATACATATATGAAAAGAAAGAAAAAAACCCCTGTACAACTATTTTTTCAATGTAATGGGCATATTAAAATAAATTATGATTTCATGTAAGTACATCGAAAAAATAGGTCTAAAATTTGATTCATACAAAAATCAGTGATTTGCCATAATTCATAATATAAGTATGACAATACATTTATATTGATGGTAAATTGTGAACCTTATGTGTGTCTAATATTATAACAAACCATTTCAGTAATTTTAAATAAAATACCAAACTTATTTTTAAACACTAAAATGTTGCCACTGAGTAACAGTAAACAAAAGTAAGTGACGTCATAACTAAGTATGAACCAAGTACTAACTAAGTAGTAAAACCTTCTGCTACTTTATACTAAGTTATGTACTTAGTCTATTTCGTCAATTGTTAACCAATATCAAAACGTGTTGTGTGTACATAACAAAATATTTCAGTAATTTTAAATAAACACCAGTGGTTGCTTTTGAGAGAGTGCACGCTGCAATCCAATGGCCAGTGGGCGCGCTCGACTGTCCAAGTTACCCCTCTCTCACAGAAGAACTACCTTGAAATGTACTGAATTTCCCACTTTATCCTATTTCTCCAATGTACGAACGTGTTTCGGTAGTGAGTGAGATATGCCAGAGTCCATTTCCATCCCATCCTATCCCTCCTCATTTTCCAAATCTCTTAGTCCAAATATTTTCTATATTTGCATAGGTAGACAGTGCATCCAGGAGCGTCCCAACGTTTGTCATTTTCGACTAATTTTGCTATGTATCTCGGATGTCGATGGCTACAGTCATCATCATCATCATCATCTCAGCCTTTAGACGTCCACTGCTGGACATAGGCCTCCCCCATTGTCCGCCATTTAGACCTATCGGCAGCGACCTGCATCCAGCGGGTGCCCGCCACCTTTATGAGGTCGTCTGTCCATCTAGCAGATGGACGTCCTCGGCTTCGTCCGCCGGTACGTGGTCTCCATTCGAGAACCCTTCTGCCCCATCGGCCATCGGTTCTTCGAGCTATGTGCCCTGCCCACTGCCACTTCAGCTTGCTAACCCGAGAGGCTATGTCGGTGACTTTAGTTCGTCTACGGATCTCCTCATTCCTGATTCGATCACGTAGGGAAACCCCGAGCATAGCCCTCTCCATAGCTCGCTGTGCGACAGTGAGCTTATTTATGAGGCCCATAGTCAGAGACCACGTCTCGGTGCCGTAGGTCATCACTGGCAACACACACTGGTCGAAGACCTTCGTCTTCAAGCACTGAGGTATTTTGGACGAGAAGACGCTGCGTAGCTTCCCGAACGCTGCCCAGCCGAGTTGGATTCGTCGATTGACCTCTTTCTCGAAGTTGGACCTACCTAGTTGGACCGTTTGGCCTAGGTAGACGTACTCGTCAACAACTTCGAGAATCGAGCTCCCAACTGAAATTGGGGTGGGCACGACATGGACATTCGACATGATTTTCGTCTTGTCCATGTTCATTTTAAGGCCCACCTGTTGGGAAACTCGATTGAGGTCTCCGAGCATTGTGCTAAGATCCTCCAGCGATTCTGCCATGACCACGATATCGTCGGCAAATCGAAGGTGAGTGATGCATTCGCCATCAACGTTGATGCCGAGTCCTTTCCATTCCAGGAGCTTGAAAGCGTCTTCCATCGCATTGGTGAAGAGCTTCGGAGAGATAACATCTCCTTGTCTCACACCCCTCTGCAATGGAATCGGCTCCGTGCTCCCTTCCTGTACTCGGACTGACATGGTGGCGTTGTTATACAAACACTTCAACACTTCGATATACCGATAGTCAATATGGCACCGCTGGAGGGACTGTAGCACTGCCCAAGTCTCGATCGAATCAAAGGCTTTCTCATAGTCCACAAACGCTAAGCATAATGGCAAGTTATACTCCTCGGTCTTCTGTATAACTTGCCGCAGCGTATGGATGTGGTCTATGGTACTATAGCCTTTTCGGAAACCGGCTTGTTCGGGAGGCTGGAAGTCATCAAACCTGCGCTCGAGACGATTCGTGATAACCCTCGAAAACAGCTTATAAACATGGCTCAGAAGCGAGATGGGCCTATAGTTCTTCAACAAGGTCTTGTCACCTTTCTTGAAGAAGAGCACCACCACGCTTCTGTTCCATGCCTCCGGCGTAATACCTTCGAGCAAGACGGAATTAAAGAGCTTCTGAAGGACTTTCAGTACCGGTGTTCCACCCGCTTTCAGAAGCTCTGAAGTGATTCCGTCCTCACCCGGCGCCTTGTTATTTCTAAGCTGTTTGAGGGCCATCCTAATCTCGTACAGGCTGATGTCCGGGATGTCTTCGGTATAGTGTCGGGTCAACTTGGCTCTTGGGTCTTTGGCCAAGTTGCCAACAGGTTTAGCGACCGAGGTATACAACTGTCCATAGAACTTCTCGATCTCCCTCAGTACCTCTTGTTTGTCGGAAGTGACACTGCCGTCCTCCCTCTTCAGCTTCGTCAACTGGCTCTGCCCAATAGATAAGTCTCTTGCGAACACTTTGGAGCCTTTATTCCGCTCTATCGTCTCCTTAATACGATTAGTATTAAAGAGACGGATGTCGTGTCGCAAGGACTGGTGAATCCGTCTATTGAGCTGCCGATATGCTTCCGCGTCATCAGGAGTCTGCAGTGTCATCGAACGTCGTTCCGCCAAGAGGTCGAGGGTGTGGTCGGTGAGCTTTTGGGGTCCATCTCTTCGACGATGTCTGAAGAATTTAGACCCCACCGTATGGACAGTTTCTACCAACCTGTTGTTGATATCGTCCACTGCAACGCAATCCTCTAGGCAATCGAAGCGATTTGACAGTTCAAGCTGAAAGCTTTCGGGATTCTGTATGTGGGCAGCAGTAGGTCGGAGCGTAGACTTCATCAGGCGGGACCTTTCTAACTTGACGTTTATATTCAATGTGCCTCTAACCATTCGGTGATCACTACCGGTTTTCACCCTGTGGATCACGGAGACATCATTGAATATTTGTCTCTTTGTGGCCATAATGAAGTCTATCTCATTTTTAACGGAACCGTCGGGGCTCATCCAGGTCCACTTCCTATGAGGCGGCTTCTTGAAGAAAGAGTTCATCATAAAGAGTCCCTCTTTCTCAAGAAAGTCGGCCAGCCTCTGGCCCCTCTGGTTCCGGTGCCCACATCCAAATTGCCCCACTCTCAACTCATCGTCGCCTCTTTTGCCCAGTTTCGCGTTGAAATCCCCCATAACAATATTGTAGTGTGTTTTCGAAGCATGTATGGCTCTACTAATGTCCTCATACATTGCTTCCACTTCGTTATCCGGGTGTGCCGAGGTCGGTGCGTAGACCTGTATGACCTTCAACGAATATCTCTTGGATATTCTGAGTATAAGATACGCGACCCTGCTCGACACACTCGTGATGGCTACAACATTATTTACGAGGGACTTGTGGACGATAAACCCGACACCACCTTGGGACTGCTGGTCGCCCTCCCGGTAATAGAACAAGTTGCCGGATTTCAGGGTTATCGTGTCCTCCCCCTCTCTTCGGATTTCTGATAACCCCAATATATCCCAGTGCAACTTGCCTATCTCCTCTTCCAGTATCCATTTACCATTAGGTGGACTGTAGGCTTGTTTATTTTTTTATGTCACTCTGTAAACTGTAAATACTTACATTTTTTTTAAGTGATCAAAACTGAGTGAAAACATAACTTCACAGACTGCATCCAGATTGCATGTTGCTCTATTAAACTGCAATCACGGCGGGCGCCAGCGGACCATAGGCTCCATATTAAGTGGATGTGTACTCCTATCACAGTCTGTCACCGGCAGAGATTACCCCCTCCCCGTACCCTCTCACTCCCCAACGGAACATTAATCACAAGCCCTGTCGCGGCGCAAAATTACTCTGTTTAGATGTACGTAATGAAGTATTGTACCAATCAATATCCACTGGACGACCGTTCCAATTGTAGTAGGTGATATATTTTTGTTACTTAAATTGGTGCCGTGATTTAGTGGGACACTCAATAAAGTTTGAATTGTTTTTGGTACCATTTATAGACTCTTTTGTAGAGATATACTCGTACATACGGGGTGTAGTACCTCAGGGCTCGTTGTAGCCGTTTTGTTATTCCTTAGTCGCCTTTTACGTCACCCACAGGAAGAGATAGGGTGGTGCTATTCGATGGCCGGCACATTGAGTTTATCATCTAAATTAAGTTTATAACTTTTTAAAAGGTTTAAAACGAGCAGCGTAAAAAAAAAATCAACAAATCATGGTCAACGAAACAACCTCATTTTGAATAACTAAAGTACTTAAATAGTTTTAAGTTACTGAAAACGTCGTCACCAAGTCAACGGACGGCTGTTTCTGTATAGTCAGCGGAGAACCTAAATTTATCAACCTTTTAAATTTGCTACCATCGATTCGCTGCTCATTCAGTATTATCTGTTGCACATTCAGTTACTTCCGTTTTTAAAATATCTTTAAATGTGATTAAAAAACAATACAAAAAGCAAGGAGTTTTAATTAAATTTTTACACATTATACAGAACATCTAAATATGTATAAAAGATAACTTAAAAGTAAGTGATCTGATAAACTTTTTACAATTTTCTTATACATCACTAACATAGATTCAGTCTCTGAGATCATTAAGAATAACTAATATTTAAACCGTCCTGTTTCAATGGTAATATTAAAAACAAATTTCATTACTAGGCATGAAGTGATTTTTGCGTGACGCGTGTTCAGGCAGACACACAGATAAAGAAGTCTCTATATCCGACAGACAAGTAACTTTACAGATAGACAAAATTAAAAATATATATATATATTTTGGGCTCTGGATCATTCATACTTTACTTTTTTCCAAAACGTTTCGTGGCTTTGTTAAGATTTTACTATACGAAATATTATTTATTTACGTGTATGTATATTTATATTGTAGGTGGCTCGAGTGGCATAATAAACAAAGTTAAATCTCAACACAAGTAATGGATTCGGAATTATTAATAAGAGACTCAATATCAAGTTATGTCTGGAACTATTAGTTTATCCACTGCTCCTCCGAGATCTCTCCGGTTAATGAACAATATCGCAAACTAATTGCATTACATACGGTGACGTTTCATATAGGTAAGTCATAATATAAATGTGTCATTATTCAAGAAAAGGGACCATAGGATCTTCATAGAAGTCTAAAACACAACATATTGGTATCTCTTTATCTTAAAAACCGGCAGCTCTTAGGGCAAGTTTCTATGTAAAAAAAAAATCTGGAATCAACTAATTTAGAAAATCTTAACAAAACGTAATAATGGCTCAAATAACGTTAAATATTCTTACATCTTTGACTTGTCAGTCTTTGACTGGTTTTATCCAATACTTGTTGAATTAATGGATTTGTAAAACGATTATAAAGATTTCCATTCCATTTCAGAGAATTCTATTGAGAATCCAGTTGCGCTCGAGAAGCCGAAGAGTTAACATCTCTCCGAAAGTGAACGCAACCGCCACTGAAGATGTCAACCGCAGTTGTTGACGAAACGTTTAGAAGAAAGAGAAGAGATTCCAGAAGACCTCGGCCAAGTAGCCCGGAAGATTCGATTAATATATTCTATTGAATATCGAACATAATGACATAAAGGGAACTCTTTCTCTCATTATTTTTACTTGTTGCAGTGTCCCTGACTCGGCAAAGAATATCTTCTCTTCAAAGATAGGCTTTCCATCCGGATGCGTGCCGATGTTTGTTATTTGTGACTGTTATTGGAGTATGTCGCAGATGTCGCAGGGGAATAGTGTCCACCTACAACCACCTGAACCTCTGGTCGTCTGTCACCTTTTCTGAAGTAATAGAGACCCAGATACTTTTTAATTATTCTTGTAAATAAGTACGTTTATTGTAGTAATTTCTGAAATCTACTGACATTACGCGTAATTATTTAAATACAATGATAATTGTATTGCAAATATCTTTGAATCTCAAAAGATGATTGTATGAAACTCTTAAAAATGAAAAATATAAGTGCACGCCTCAAATATTTGGCAAATTATTTTTTGTGTATAAATCTAACAAAATGATAAATAATGACGTCTTGCGTTATGTAAAACATTTAATCTAGCTTTCTAAAATTTAGCCTGAGATCGTCCATAACTTTTCTAATATAGCCTGAGATAGTCCATAACTTTTCTAATTTAGCCTGAGATCGTCCATAACTTTTCTAATATAGCCTGAGATAGTCCATAACTTTTCTAATTTAGCCTGAGATCGTCCATAACTTTTCTAATTTAGCCTGTGATAGTCCATAACTTTTCTTATTTAGCCTGAGATCTATAACTTTTCTAATTTAGCCTGAGATCGTCCATAACTTTTCTAATTTAGCCTGAGATCGTCTATAACTTTTCTAATTTAGCCTGAGATCACCTATAACCTTTCAAATTTACAGGATTAAAGTTAATTTTTGTATATTTGTCGGAGTGAAATTTTAGAAACGCAAATTATTTTGGGAATATATTTACAACTAAATATCAATATAAATAAGGGCGAGTCTCAACCCAGGGCAGTCAACTCGTAGTCATCACAGTAAACGCATGTCTAACAAATAGTTAAGTCTGTACTGAATATAAGTCTCAAGAGTGGTTCACTGGATTTTTTCCTTCTTCACAATCCCAGCACAACACAGTGCGGGTAGTACAAACCCTATTTACCATTTTTAGTACGGTATCCCGTATTATAAAAGAAACTATATTTATTACCTATATTTTACCTCTCAGAAATATTTATCTAATTTACTTTGGTGTAGTCTGTGGTTCGTCAGAGTTCGTCTCGACAGCGTTGAGGTCAAAGGCCGAGAGTTATCGCTCTCTGAAATAAATAACACACGTAGTGAATGAATGTCACTAGTGATTGCGTCCACTTCGGCTCGTAAATAAAGTTTATCTATACTGTATAAATAAACTGTAAAGAGAATAATATGTGAAATTCGAAATTCGAATTTTGAAGAGTGCAACTGCGACCGCACGAAACCTATTAGAGGATAGTTGTAGTTTTATCGCATTTAAATAGCTTGTTAAGTCACCAATATAAGATTTGATTTGCTTACACCTCCATAGAGGGTGTTGTGCCCTCTGTCTGGTTCGCGGTGTTAAGATTCTCCGCCAAAACATGACCCGCTGTGAATGTCAACATTCGAATGCTTTTGTCCGAGCTCGGTGTTTTCTTTGAGCTTCCATAAATACCTTGCTGAGTCTTCGGGACCTTTTTGGGAAACCTATACATACATAGCTCGACAACGATCTATATCTTCACATTTCGCTGGTCGCTCCGTTATGCGATTGTACTGAATTATTTCAAAATTCGAAACTCATGTCCTGCGCAGTAGCTACATTTTTACATCTTCCTGAAATAAATACCTGTGGATATCGAACAATTTTAAAAGACGTTCTAAATGCCACCAGTAGCCCGAGAGGATTACTACTTACCGGTGAAAAAGACTTTCTCATCATTCTTCAATTTCCCCTTCATATAAATCGATATATTAAAAAAAAAATTTTCCTTAAATATATAAAAAATAAGTAATTAGATACGCCATCGGCGCAGCGCTCCACTAAAATGTCGTGACCGTTTCTACTCCATTGGGCCGAGAGCGTCCCGGGCCGGTACCGCGCTTGGGCTCAGCACGGCCTGTAATTAGTGAGCGATAAGAGTTCACGGTGCGGATGTTAATTCCACTAATTCAACTAATTAAACTGTTGTCTATATTGCTTTCGGGCAGAGTTTAATTGGGGCTGATGAAGCTATCAACTAACCCGAAATGTGTAGTCAAGTATCAAGAAATTAAACTGGTATCTATGTTGCGTACATCAAGATTCTGACATAGAGAGTTGGATCCACATACTCTGTGACTGTCCAGCTTGGGCATTTAAACGAAACTTTTTTCTGAGAGGTCAACTTTTGACTCCAGATCTGATTGTTCAGTTCAAGAAACATGTGGGCTTTTGAAGTGAGCTATTAATTGGAGAGGCCACAATCGATCTTTCTAAATAGAAATATCTGGACCTGGCACACAAGGTCAAAGATATGTGGGGCGCGACGTCCACTGACCCAGTTGTTTTATCCGTAAACGGGTTAATGCCGACCAGCCTCGAGACCAATCTGAGACGATTGGGTTTTCCGTCGCGTTTCCCTTCCGGCGAAGGTGATGCTGCTCGATACAGGGCGAACCCCGGCCGACCGTGCTTCCGCGGGGGTTATACCGTCTCTCCCTCACTCTTCTCTCCTTATCGAGGGAGAGACGAGCAGGTTTAAGACCATTTTTTAATAATAATAATAGATTATCATCGTTCTTTGAAGTATACTAAAACATTAAACAGTACATGTCATGCAAGTAATGTGATTTGAAATAAATTAAGATAGCAATCCATGCCATGCAAGTTTTTATTTGAGTTACGAAACGCTGATTGATGGACGTTTAAGTAATGAATTAATGTTTACATGACTTGCCCTCATTTATGACACGCGATTGTTTGATCCAGAAGTTGTAATACCTGGTATTACAGTGTAACAACATCTTCGTAAGTAATACGAGTCTATAATGTCCTACTGCAGGGTACAGGGTTCCACTTACAATAACGAGGGGTTTCACCCGGGTACAGTGTATACGATTTTTGGAGAAATTAAAATGTGATGAAGGTCTAACAAAGCCGCTACCATAAGATTTGAGGAACTACACCGCCTCTAAAAGGGTGGATAGGCCAACCCGCTTGGCATGCGTGGGATTTTAAGACCATTCCTCATGAACAAGATAATGTGTATGAAGAGGCCCAAGTCCAGTAGAGGATGACAAAAATAGCTGGTTATGGTGATATCAATTAAAAATGAAGTTATTTATGTCATAAAATGAAGATTTGGCTGATGTGGCGATGGGCAGGTGATATCTACCGCAGAATCGATAACCGTTGGGATAGACGAGTCCTTGAATAGAGATCACGTCTGAGAAATGCAGTATGAGACGAGACGTGTTCCGGCCGGGGGGGGGGGGGGGGGGAGGACCGACATTTTAAAGAAATTCGCTGATAGTGACTGTATGAAGATAACAGCGGAAGATATTTTTGTGGTGGCGACGACGCTTGATATAGGCCTATATCCAACAGTGGAGAGACCCAAATGCAGATGGTATCTTGTGATAAATGTTTACCAACCTGTAATCAAACAATATAGTTCCGTCCGGGCTCTCTTCTGCCGATAGCGAAGGGCCAGGTCTTCGCGCGGATCGCAGAAGCGACGTCACCCTTCAGCAGGGCTACCACGTCGTCCAGGTATCGTAGTGCTCGTGATTCCGCCTGAAGCGCTTGAGCCGCTGCCGTGCACCGATATGCGCGCGCTGACTGCGCCTGTAAGTAGAATATCATAAAGTATTGACTAACGAATGACTACAAATTCTTACACAGCAAGTTATTAACTTTTTTTTATTGTACGAAGGCGGCAGACGAGCACCTGTCCACCTGGTGGTAAGTGGATACTGTCGCCTATAGACATCCGCGATACATACTAACTTCAGTCCAGAACGACAGACGCTGGCACGCCTCCGAATGAGGCAGCGCATTACACGCATTCCTACATCTTTTGAGATGTAGGAATTGTTTTGGAAAAGGGGTTGGGAAAATGTGGAGGGATAGGATGGGACAGGAATGAGCTCTGGTATATCTCACTCACTACCGAAACACGAACGGACATTGGGGAATAGGCCATAGTGGGAAATGCAGTACATTTGAAGATAGTCTTCTGTGAGAGAGGGGTAACATTAACATGGCCAGTCCAGTTCACCCAGTGGCTGTTGCAGCGTACACCTCCTCTCCTAAGTTATTGAATATGCGATTATGTGACGCCAATCGGAAAAAAAATGTAGCACAAGCTTACTTTATAGTTGAGAGCACCGAATATAAACTTTAGTCACTTCAGTTAAGTTCTTTGCAAATTGCAATAAAGTAATTGTGTTTCATTTGTTATTTTAAATAATTGCCAGCTTTTGAATAGAAACACCCCATCTCTACACCCGGATGCCGTTAAAGGCGACTGAGAGATAACATAATCTCTACCACGAGCCCTGAGGTACTGCACCACCTCTAAAAGAGTCGATTCGCCAACCCGCTTGACCGGCCTGGTGTTCGCCATACATCCGTCAGGCACAAGACGATGTGCATGACGGATTTCCGTGTCCGGTAGTAAACGATAACAAACTCTGGTTTCGGTTAAAGGTTATTGGACTCTGTGTTTAGGTCAAGATCACATGCACATATAACGGATGCTTTCGTTCACAATTAGGCTTCATCTGTGGATCCGTGGATAATTTTTCCGTCCCCTTCAATCCCCAGGTGGATTCATGGTTCACCGATGGATCGAAGTTGTTAGTAATGAATTACATTATTGTTGTTTTGAATAAAATGTGTAGTTATTGATCACTTTCGCCGCCTTGGATTGAAGTGACCTGGAAATATATAATTATATTTGGATCCCCGAAATTGGTGGATCGAAGTGTCATAAAAAATGTTATTATATTTGAATTCCTAAATTGGTGAACCGAAGATGTGGAAAAATTATCGATGGATTTGGATATGGAAAGTTATCACAGATGGTGGCTGATTGTGGATCCATGTGAACGGCGATGGCGTAAAAGTGTATTCGAATGGAGACCGTACGGAGTATCTCTTTAGCGCTAAAAAATCTTTAGAACCTTAACTGTTTTAGGCTCGAGCCTTTAAACTTAAGGGTTTTAGACCATCAAACAATAAAAATTTGGACTATAATATTCACGAGCGGTCATTATTACCAACATTGAATCTCTTCTAAAACATTGTTTTAAATTTTTGTCACAATTAAATTTTAAACAATAAAGGATATTTTGTCTGTTTATCGGACGACGGAATAGGAATAGTCAAAGTGAGAAGTGTCAGACTTCCTAAAGATGTAGCGTGTGGATAAATACACGCAAGTTGAACAAAAAATCAGTGTATTATTTATTAATGTGAAATACACGTGAAATGCGCTATTGTCATGCAAAATTGTCATTTTGCGATCCAGTGAAGCATGCAAAAAGCCAAGTGAATTCCTATATCGTTGTGAAGCTAAGTATACAAACACATTGTTATTAATCGCGACATGTCCACATTATTGTTGTGAAGCTAAGTATACGAACACATTGTTATTAATTGCGACATGGCCACATTATTGTTGTGAAACTAAGTATACGAACACATTGTTATTAATCGCGACATGACCACATTATTGTTGTGAAGCTAAGTATACGAACACATTGTTATTAATCGCGACATGGCCACATTATTGTTGTGAAGCTAAGTATACGAAACCATTGTTATTAATCGCAACATGGCCACATTATTCGACATTATGCGACATTATTCAAGAGAATCTTGGCCCAATAGTGCTAACGGGCAATAATATAAGAAAGGGAGTTTAAGTTCCACGGTTAGGAGATCGGGCGCCACGAAAAGGTCATCAGACGACAGAAGGAGCAGATGATTGATGTGTCCAATAAACGTTAATTGAAGTTGAAAAATTTAACATTAAATATCGTTATTATTTAACTTATATTTATTTCGGTAGAATTATTTCTTATAAATATAGATCCAGTATTTTAGAAATAAAGTGGATGTTGTGATGACATATAGGATAAATCTAACGAAATTCTAGTTAATTGTAATGATTTCATATAACAATAAATTTCGTTCGTCGTGGACAAAGAAATAAAGAATAAATAAATGCCTTCAAGACGAATTCAGATTTAACCTAATTTAAAGCTGTCGAAGGCGTATATAAAAATTAATCAGAAATATTGAATAAATTGTCGATTCCATTTTAATATTTTTAATAATTATTTACACACCCGCCTCCTCCAGTGTGATATCTGGCGTATTCTTCTGGATGGATGCGAGTCCTGGACAATGAATGTGGAGCTCAGTAAACTTATAGAAACGTTGGAAATCTGGTCGTACAGACGTACGCTGAAAGGTCACCAGTGAGGAGGTCCTGCGATAAGTTGATGGGAAACGCGAACTCTTGCAGATCGTTAAGCGCAGAAAAGTGGCTTATCTGGGTAACGTGCTAATGCATGAAAGTTACGAACTCTCGCCACTGATTATGGCGGGCAAGATTGCCGGAAAGAGATGTGTTGGTCGCCGGAAAAAGTCATGGCTGCGTTACATACGGGAGTGGTCTGGCATCGCGAGTGCCGCCCAACTGTTTCACCTCGCGAGATACAGGACAAACTATTTGGAGCTGATTGCCAACCTTCACTAGTTGGAGAGGCACCACAACAAGAAGAAAGATAATTAATTAATCAATCAATAATTATATCTGTATACCTAGAATGATGTATTTAATCAAACCTCGCTAAATAAGAATGCGTTCTCGAAATATCTTAGTTGACTTTGATCACAGACTGTTTAAAAATATATTATCAGGGCGATAATGAACTTCATTACCTTAATGATTGTTGACAAACGTTTAATAACTGACAACATTGTATGATAAGAATTAGTTAGATAAAGATTAGAGCGGTGATAGTCCACGGGTATCTTCAGTCACTCCTCACCTCACGCCCATCCTCGTACCACAGAGTGTCTACTTAAGTAGGGATTTTAAAAAATTGATCATTAGCTTGGCGGTGAGGCGAAACAGCGTGAGGAAATCCACAAGCTATAGAAATATATAAAAAATCTGGAGTATGGGATCTACCAACCAGCATTGCGCCCACGTGGTGGCTTGTGCACCGAAACCTCCTAGTGATTTACTGGGGGAGGCCTGTGCCCAGCAGTGGGAGATTAAAGGCTGATACATGCAAGAGATAAATGAAAATGTTGCATCTAAGTTTCAGCTTTTGTCCTGTCATTTGTTGATGTTATTACATGTTTAATAATTAGAAAGAAGGAAAGAAAATATATTGTGTGTCGCGATATCAAAATGTAACTGGCTCAGCAAACGCTGCAGATAATCCACAGCACTGATATTCTGCCAACACCTAGAGTCATATAAGCCCACGGACAGCCGAAGAAGTAGACAATGTTACCTCAAAATAAAAATATACTCAATTAGTGATATTAAAAGTAAAAAGTGAATGAAATACAGAAAAAAATAAAAGAGATTGCTATCCTTCTAATTTACAACAAACAGAGCGGTATAAAAAAATAAAATTACTTATTGCAAATTACTTGCAATACTTACTTGTATATGTTATGATTTTCATGAATACTCGTATATCAATGCTATCTTAGCAGAATAATTTTGGTGTATATGTCGGAAAATTATATGTTTTTATAAGTCGCAAACAATTGTTGTTCAATTGTGCCCCACAGTTGTTTATTTACGAGTATGTAATGTAATGTAATGTAATGTAATGAGTATGTAGTGTAGTATGTAAGCCTTTTATGTAACTTATTTAACAAATATGTTGCAAGTGCTTATGGCCAAATACAGATTACACTGACAAATTATACAGTATGTAATAGATTGTCGGCAAGTACTAGGTGATTTTTTTTATTAATAATACATGTTGACTTGTGTTTTGCATTGGTGTGTCCGTTTGCGTGTGTTGTGCGTGTGTGTGTGCCCCAGTGTGAGGGGGTGGGTGTATTTGTGTGTTTATTTATTTAAGATGAGCTTTAAAATATTTGTGGAGAATCGGGTTTTAGGAGACATTATAATGATTTTGATTTTTTTTTATGATTTCCGTTTTTAACTTTTTCTCACTTAATAAAAATATATCGACGTCTACGTAGTATTTATTGTAATTGTGCAGAATGCGAGAATGGACTGAATTTTGGGCGTACCTTGTTTTGACCAGAGGAACATCAAACGATCTCTCTCAAATTTTTCTCATATTTAGTAAATATGTAGACTTTCTTTTTTCATATTATTAATATTCAAACTATTTCTTAATCACTGCTTCTACCTCAATAATGTTATTAGCGTTAGATGCTAATATATATTATGTAGTAATTAAAGAGAAAAAGACTGGAAGGGAAATGTCGCTACTTGCCGTACGTTTGGGAAAACAGTATTTCTTTTCGGAATGGCTAAATTCTTGTAGCCCTAGTGGCCATTCAAGAGTCACCGGACATGTATAGATTAAAGCGAACACAGAAGGCGCTCAGCCAGGAGCAAAAATGTGCGTGTAAATTGGCGGAAGGAACGGACCTCGGCTTAGGGCGAGGCTTCGGGAGGGTACCGATCGCGAGTCGGTGAGAAGCGCCCAGGCACGTGCCGATACCTGGTAAAAGTGTAGGCTGAAGGCCGGTGTGTGTTCACGGTGTGGCGAGGGGGACGTCCTCGTCTCCGCCGGCGGGAACGGTGAACATATGTAATGTGAGTGTGACATAAAAAGTGTTTAGGCAAAAGTTGTGTAGTTCGTCAAACGAAGGCGTTTTAGTGTGCGTAAGAACATGTTGAGCACGCTCAATTGGGTTCCCAACGCCGCGGCGCACACTAAAACAATGTACGTATACGTACGGTGCCTTATCCAACGACACATAGTTTGTATGTATACACGTTAATTCTTATTTTGTTTTTTAAAAAGTTTATAATTTCGGAGCTATTGAAACGATTTGGGTCATCACCGAACCGACATATTAACAAATATCCAAACTATTAAGAATTAACTATTAAGTCAGCTGGTGACTCTTAATCCAGATGTAGTGATTTTTTTCTTCTCCATTCAAATTAGGGAGATTTCTCCGAAATCTAATAAAATGCAAAAACCCAACTTGATGTTGTGTATTTTTACTTCAGTTTTAGGATCGTTTTGTAGTTGGATTGTTGAATGCATTTAATGTAGATACATTTTCATGCTAGTCAGTCAATGTTTTTCTGCAGTTTTTTTGCAGGTTGCAATGAAATTATTTTTCAAAATTATCTCTTCACCTGAGTGGCCTCAGGTAAAATGTTGTAAAAATACGGCATTGGCCGTACGACATTGGCCGTATTTTTACAATATTTTTGTTTAAACAATATGCTGAACTGCAAAATAAGACCTGATAAATAGAAAAATATAGTATTCATGTATAATGCATCAAATATTCTTGTTTTGACAAAATGCATTCAATATCAGCTTATAACTTAGAACTGCAGGCCTTCCATAGTAAATCACTGGGGAAATTTTCGGGCCATGATCTACTACGCGCGACCAGTGCGAATTGGAGAATTACATGCTCCATATTTGTTATACTCGAGTTTACTTACGATATTATCATTCAACTAGTAATAATTTTATAAATCTATTCTTGAGTAGAAACTCAGTAATACGGGTCGAAGGCCGAACTCAAGACCTGTCGAATGAGAATCGCGTATAAATACCAATAGGCTATCACTGCTCTGAAGTTGCATAGCCAACTAAGCCAATTGGGTCATTGTGGTTTGGCGGGGCGGACCATAAGGAGGGTGCGAAAATCAATTATTCCAGTCGTCCAAATACGTCGGGTGCTCATCGAGTAATTAACGAAATGAAAATTAAGAAATTAAGAAACAAATAAGGAGAAGAATGCTAAGAGTAGGTGCGTTCAAAATGAAATAGAAAAGTAAAAAAGAATAGACAGAATCTATTCATTCCCACCTGCAGATTGCGCCGCTGTGTTTTTCCTTTCTTTTTTACGTCACGTTTGTAGAAAATCCAATATACGACTAACGTTCTAAACAACTCCACAACACGAATGTGTGAAGAATTTCAAGTATTTCGAAAAAAATTTAATAAAGAAAGACGAAATGCAGGTGGGAATGTGCTGGATAATATAAGAGCAGAAGGCCGTGTGTCTGCAGTAACGCCAGCAACGGTACGAACGCGTCAGGGGTCGCGGCGCGCCACGCGCCGTGCCAGCACCTGGATATCTTCCTGGATCCCCGCCAGCTCCTCGTGTAGATCCCTCGATTCTGCAAGGAGCGCGTCTAGTCTTCTCGCTGCCACCGTCAAACTACCCACTTCACGCTCGTCGTCCTCTTCTACCATCAGCGCCAATTTCCCTAAACGATCCCTTTCCACTGCATCACCAATTTCCACTTGTTTCCTGAACTCGCGAAGAAGCTCTTGTCGAATGTTCCCTCCGTTATGTCCCTCCTCTTCCGCTTCTCTCAACTCATCAGCTAGAGATCTTTCTCTTTTCAAATCTGGCGAGGGAGTGCAACGTATTGGTGAAAGTGTGTATGGACTTGGAGAACGAGTGTGCCGGGACGGAGTCAATCGATCTGGCAGAGGAACGGTTAGAGTCGATTGGTATTTCATGGGTTCAGTTCTAGGCGGTTCTGGTGACAGTACTTGAGGTTCTGGTGTTACAGCAGCGGAAACATGCGGAGTTGGCGTTTGTAGCGCTCGCTGAAGAAATCGTCTCGTATCCTCGTCGAGTGGTCTTGTAATGCCGCGACGAGGAGCGGGTCGCACTATAGCCTCCAGTGCATCCCGACCCGGGTCCTCCGGCCGCAGCAGCTCTAGAATCTTAGCACGGGGTGGCGATATAGATGAAGTGACGTCAAACCTCGACACCAGCTTCCCCTTTTCTGGTGAAGTATGAATATCGCCGGTCGGTGTGTATGCGCGTATGTTATCATTTAGAACTCGGTAGTTGCGCAATTTGACGTTTCCTTCCGGCGGGAGGGATCCGGAGGGACAGTCCTCAGGGTTTGGTTCTATTATTTCGATGAAATCCGCGGTCACAAGCGTGGGTTTGGGAGATTCAGGCCGCGGCATCTGTGTGAAGAGGTTCATGTCGCGCTCGGACGGCGCGCGCGGACACACTAATCACTTTAGGAAAGCGGCACGCGCGCACGCGAGCGGTGTCAGTGCACGCTGCGATAACGCGGACGAGCACTGATTAATTCTTGAATTCACCTCGTTACGTAAATGAGAACCGGTATTGTTTAAGCGTCGATTTCACAGGAGCTGCATATATGAGCGTCCCTCACGGTAACCGCAACCGGACTGCAGCCGATAGGGCGCTAATGGAGGGCGGGCTGCATTACTAATCTAATTTACTGATGAGTGATGACTTACAAATCACTGCAATGTCTATATGAATACGGCCTATTTGTAGTCTCAAAGTAATAACAAATAGTTTCTGACTTCGCAACGTAATGATAGATTTAAATCGTTTTCAAACGAGTGCAATTGTAGTTGCATTGTTGAGATCGTCCCTGATTGTGCGATTTCTAGAATCGAGTGCATTGCGGTGCTGTTACTTGTTTCACTTTTATTTACTCGAATGCGTTCATTGAGAATAGTTCGAATACCACACAACTCGTACAGTTAACGTGTACAGTTAACTTTACGTTTTCAGACGTTTAATGAACGATTAATTTGTTTCAAAAAACGTTTTCCACCGAGATGTTTATTAGTGTTTAGTCTGGGATAATGCGGAGAATCAGAGCGGGAATGTTTAACCTGCCTCTAGTTACTTTGTGTACGGAAGTCAGTCCTCTGTGGTGCAGTGTTAAGCGTGCGCGCAAATTTTTATCTTCAGAGACTATAATTTTATATCATATATTAATTTCTTCAAACTCTGTCAAGTCGCTGGTCCATCTGGCTGAAGGGCGTCCCACACTACTGTTCACGGTACGATGTCTCTTATATTAATCGCAATGCGTTGAACCATTTATACCTAATTCAAAATTGACAAACCGTTGATTAGGTTGCCAAAAATAAATTATTATCATTACAGTCATAAAATCGCTAAGATTTCATGTTTTATTTAAAAAAATCATTATTTTTTACATGTAATGAAACCGGGGTTCGTTGATATATATCACGATATATATCAATTGATATTTATCATCAAAACTAGAATTTTGGCAGATCCCTCGCTTACGCCGGCGGCACTTGACAAAAACTACAATTTTAATTACTTTTACCTAAGTGGCAATCTTATAGAAGTTTTGGGTATTCACCATATTACGTACGTATACAGTTGGTTTTTATTGAAATTCAAATTCAAACCTTATATAAAGTTAACTGGACTGGGAGCCAGAAGATGATGTCCCTCTTATAGACCTGAGCCTGAGACCTGACTCTGAGATTTTAAATTGATTATACTGACATAAATGATCGAACACTAAAGATTGTAATTATAATTTAGTTGAATGTTGATTACGTAGACTGATTATAATTATTAATCACAAAGACTCTAATTTTTTGTTACTCTAATTGTACTCTTATTAATCATTTAGCAATTTTGACACATTAAAACCACTCACAGAATGAAATTCGCGTCTTTTTTATATGGTATATGTATATGATATATATCGGATATTTTGATATTTATTATAAACATCGGATTTTTACGAACCCTGATTAAAAATATTAATTGATCTATGACGTAAAAGTTTTAACTTCAATTCAAAATTTAAACAACCCTATAAAAAGTATTTCATTAAAATAGTTGTAACAAACATTCGGAATATTTTTTATAATGGAGATATGGGGGTATGCCGAGGTGATTTGCAGGAAATCACTTCACAGAGTTTTAAAGTTTAATTATCACGTATATAATACACGGGTGGTTTGTTCTTTATTTAATATATAACGACGAGGGATACTTGATTATAATATCAATATTCTCCAAAGCGCAAGTATGCGCAATCGTTAGGTAGGAGACTCTTTCTGACTGGCCACGGCGGCACGGCGCATGCGCAGAACTCCTGCACATCGAAACGGCCGGCACACGCGCAGCCCTTTAACCATGAGCGCCGTGCGATTCTACCTTGCAAGGTAAGTATTTTATATATACATATGACACACTATAGAGATATTTGCCATATATATGGCATATATATATGGCTGACTACTGTACTCATTTGCTCACAGGCGGGTTATATTTAATTTACAAGGATCCTGGGAGTGACAAAATCCCAGTATTTTTTTATAAAAATTGCGCTTCCAGCCTCGCTAAGCCTCTTTCAATAATATTTAACAAATCAATCAATACATTCCCTTCTATTTGGAAAGAAGCTTTAATTGTTCCTATACATAAAAATGGATCTAAAAGTAGAATGGAGCATTATCGTCCCATATCAATCCTTAATGTTCCAGCCAAAGTTTTTGAAAAAATAATTAAGACGAGTGTGTATCCCTTAATAGCTAGGTCAATACCAGATCAACAACATGGTTTCATGAAGGGACGTTCGACGGTAACCAATTTAGCGCTGTTTACAAACTATATTTATCAAAACATGGATGGGGGTCATCAGGTCGATGCGATCTACACGGATTTCGAGAAGGCATTTGATCAAGTGGATCACATTATATTGCTCCAAAAGCTTCATGTTCTTGGAATTCGCGGAAACCTGCATCGATGGTTCTTATCCTACATCACTAATAGAAGACAGGCGGTTAGGATTGGCGGCTCATGTAGTGATTATGTTCATGTATCCTCAGGAGTTCCACAGGGTCCATCCGCATTTCCTCGATACGGAGGTGTAGCGCACTGTTCGGTCCAAAAATTATTTTATACCGCGAACCCGTAGGCTGTGGAACGAATTGCCTCAAGAGGTCTTTCCATTGAGCTACGATATGGGGTTCTTCAAGAGAGCTGTGAATAGAATTTTGCAAGGTCGGCGGCGCGCCCGCATACCCCCTGGTGTTGCAGGTGTCCATGGGCGGCGGTAACACTTACCATCACGTGGGACCGCTTGCTCGTCCGCCCACTAACCTATAAAAAAAAAGGGTTCAATTTTAGGACCGCTTTTCTATAATGGCTACCTTTTCGATATATATACCAGTTTTGAATATTCCAAGTTTCTGATGTTCGCCGATGATAAAAAGATTTATTTAAATATCAAAACGATCAATGACTGTTGTTTATTAATACAAAATGATCTAGATAACCTAGCAAAGTACTATGAAAGAAATAGAATAACTGTGAACGTTAAGAAATGTGTCCAAGTAAGTTTTACACGGAAAACTAAACCTATTTCTTATCAATATAAAATAAACAACACAGTCATTGAATCCGTTAATTCTATTAGGGATCTCGGTGTTCGTTTGGATTCCAAGATGAAATTGGCAGAGCATATTAATTTAATTTGTAATAAAGCATATAAGCAGCTAGGGTTTGTCAAACGTGTCTGTAAACCTTTTAGGGACCTTGACTGCATAAAGGCACTTTATTTCACTCATGTGCGTACTACACTTGAATATGCTTGTAGCATTTGGTCACCTCAATATTTAACCTATATAGATTCAGTAGAACATGTACAAAAACAATTTATAAAATTCTTATGTTTTAAAGATAATAAATCAGTTGATTGTTATCTAACTAACTGTAGGCGTCGTCAACATGGAATTTTGCTTTTGCGCGCTTTATGGTCAGGCGAAGTCGACTGTCCCCAGCTACTGACCGAAGTGTCCTTACGGGCACCAACTAGCCGTACTAGGCATACCGAGTTGTTTGATGTTCCTCTGGTCAAAACAAGGTACGCCCAAAATTCAGTCCTTTCTCGCATTATGCAGAATTACAATAAATATTACGCAGACCTTGATATATTTTTATTAAGTAAGAAAAAATTAAAAACGGAAATCATAAAAAAGCATCAAAATCATTATACCTCCTGAAACCCATTTCCTCACAAATATTTTAAAGTTCATCTTAAACAAATACACACACACACTACACACCCTCACACTGGGTACACACACACACACACACACACAACACACACAAACGGACACACCAACGCAATCATTATTAATAATAAGGAATCATCCTTTACTTGCCCACAATCTATACTGTACTTAATGTCAGTGTAATCTGTATTGGCCATTAGCATTGGCAACATAATTGTTAAACAACATAAGTTACATAAAAGGCTGTAGATTACATAAATAAATAAATTACTTAATTGGATTTTATAATGGTATTGTCTTACTGAAAACTAGTCTCAAATGGTATAGGATCTCAATGTTTTCCATTTCATTAGTTATATGAATAGTTAGTACAACTTTGTTTGCTAAAACTAATGAAGGTGTCGGCAATAGGTACATTCAGAGGGAATCTCATTATTATAAGCAACCAAAGTGTCAGTTATAATTTTTTATCTAATTATGATAATTTATCACATATAAAAATGTTTACTACACTCAATCATTTATCGTTGTTAAGCAACAGTTTTTATTTGAACATTATCGATTTTAAATTAGTTATAAGTACAGATCACAGATTATATAATCCTAAGTGTAGTCATAATTGTAATTTTAACCCTTCCGCTGGCTTACTAAAGAAATCGGAATCTCCGTTCGCTAATTTATGGATACTCTATAAGCATGATTCATTTATGGTGGCGACTACAAGTTGCTTGGGGTGCAGAACGCCTTCTGACAATGGAACCAGCCCTCAAGCGAGGCTCTTGCAATTACTTAACAGTAATTAATATCCCAATATCCGTGTGGTATAGTAACATGGCATTCACGAATGCCCGATTAAATTAATAACAATGAATCGGTGATTGTGGCCACGGTTTGTGTATTAAGCGCTTTGTGTGTTATTACATGTTATTGTATTGTATTGTAATTACCGGGAAGCGATCTCGATACAAGTTTAGTGGTATACTAAATGAGAGTATTATTGTTTTTGTGTTTCCAGCTCAGCCACCGGGGAGAATATAGTTTTGCGGAGGTTATTGTGGAGATCGAATTCGAATTTTGGTAACATTTTACTACACTGACCCGCTCTCACGACCACCACCTGCTCTCGACTAACGGTTCGAGGTTGCAAGACGCATTTATTAATACTTAAATAAAATTTGTCCGATCACAATAGCTTGGATTTATATCGTAATTAAGTTTGAAGCTGAGCCAAATCGGTTGAATAGTTCCACAATTATGACGGTTCAAACTCCAAATGCATTCATTCTCTATCAGTCGACAGTTGGTTAAATGTGAAAAATTATAGCGGGTGCAGAAGAAATTAAACAGTAAAACTTAATACATCTGTATAAATAATAATAATAATAATAATACAATGATAATCTACTTATACAACAAAATTAATGTACTAAAAAATTGATATTAAATATTAGGTCGGGGAGAAAGTTTCTTCGAATTTTCTATAGAAATTCAAGACATTTTTTTTAAATTTAATTACATTTACTTATAATAAATATGTGTGGTTTTGATCGATAACTTGTTACCATCTTGTACATAGTGTCGTGATCTCATTGCTGTAGAAATTCTGGAATTTTTGGGCAAAAGATTGCGACAAGTACTTTTGACAGTCCTCTCTTGATGTCAACCTTACGCTACTTAAAGAGTTCTGAAGTAACCGAAACAGTTGGAAATCTGAGGAGGGAGAGGTCAGGGCTATACAGTCGAGTTTTGCCACTGTTTGTGGAGCCTGTTCGTGCTTTGACCATAATCTGTTTGGCTTGTTCTGGTCGTAAGTGATCCACTTCTCGTCACCCATGATCAATCGTTTCAAAAATGGTTTGGTTTCATATCGTTTTAACAGAGAATCGCAAAGGAAACACGATTTATGAGGTTTCTTACTGTAAGATCATGTGCCACCCAAATATCGAGCTCTTTCTGGTTCCTAAACATTTTCAAATGACTTACAACCGTTTTGTAATCAATACCCAGTTCCTCAGCAATGTCATAACTGCTGATGTGTAGATTTTGCTCCAATTTTTCATAGATGATATTGACTTCATCTGTAATTGAGCGACCTGAGCGAGTTTTCCCGTTAAAATTTCTAGACTGTAAACGCTTGAACCAAATTTCTGTTACCCTTACCGATTCCGCCTTAGATCCATAAACGCCACAATTTTTTTTTCGCGGCTTATGTCGTAATTTTGCCTTTTTTGTAGTACAATTTCAAAATGTATCGAATTTCTTCGTTAGATTCACTCATTTTCACAGACTGGAAAACAATGGAAAAATGGCGGAATATAGTTTTTTTTTAAATTATTTTTTAGAATGTAACTTTTAATGATATTACAACTAGCCAGGTACAAATAGTACGACTAAAGAGATTTGATTACAACATTATATATACAAAAAATACGAAAAGACTTTCTCCTTGACCTATTATATAGACCATAAATATGAATAAAACAATGTAAATACATATAATACTCACAATTCTAAAATCCGGTTTAGATGAAACTTTGGTGAGTTGTTGTGCGCGCGCGCGCCAAGATTTCTGACACAAAAAATCGAACGCATTGCAACGCATGCCGAGCTCAGCTAGTATAATATAAATAAGAGAGAAAGAGGAGACAAAGAGGTGAAAAATACCGTAGATTTCGGAGGTGTCGTTCCCGAAGCTTCCTCTTGAGGCTGTTGTTATTATTAGGAGCCTTCATTAAGTCAGTAGGGAGCGAGTTTCAGAGTGTTGCCTGAGCAGCGAAGGAATTAATGCGATGAGAGAAGACATAGAGTGTGGAGTTTTTAGCGGAACGAAGATAAAGGTCATGAGAGTTTCTTTGAAACTAAAAATTACATTTCAGGTATTTAGGGGAAAGTGGATCGTATAAAATTGAAAACAATGTGGAAAGCATTCTTACACATGTGCGTTGTCGGACGGACAGCCATTTAAGCTGAGAACGATATGAGGATATACAGTTGTTATTTAATTTTATTTATTTATCCAAACAACGATCCACACAAATGTAAGTAAGCAACTTAAATGCTATGGTAGTACTCTATAACAAAATTGGATTTTGTCTTTTTAATTAACTGTCCCACTGCAGAAATCATGGAACTATTTTCAGTGACGCTGTTGACTTATCATGGTCCCTGCGGCTTTATTTTTTAAAGCTTAAAAAGCAGCAAGCTGGAGTGGCAGTGGACAGACCATATACGTAATAGGAGCGATAACCGTGTCGTCTTCGCCCTCTGGCGCGGTGGACTGGCAACAAGAAGAAAGTCGTCGGGAGTAGTTGGATGAAAAGAGAAGAATACAGTGTGTGGTGGCGAGCCTTGGAAGAAGCCTATATCCAGTAGTGGAGGAACATACGCTGATGAGATTGGATGGTATTAAACGTTTACTCAGCTGTCTTTTCCTACACCTTAACAATATTATCAGATATTGCGTTCGCACTGTTGAAGGTCATCGTGTCAAAACTTCAGTAGACCGATGGTATCATAGTAGGAGCTGGTATACTTTGAATACAGCAAGTTGATACACTGATGGATGTAAATACCATAAGTAAGATACAGATAGATGCGGTTGTTGAAAGGACCAACAAAATTTGTGCAATATGGCTCTGTGTTAGCTCCCCATTTTCCCAGCCATTTCTCCAAATCTTTCCCTATACCTCCAAAAGTAGGCAGCGCTTTCGGGGACGTGGCAACATTTACCTTTTGAACTAATGTTGGCATGTATCGCGGAATTTTTAAGGGCGACAATACTGTCGCTTCTTACCACCTGGTGGATTGTATTCTCGTCTGCAGCCTACTTTCTATAAAAAGAGGTAATGCAGGTGTATAAAGTATCTGCAGGACAAATTGTAAGTTGGGAAGAAATTAGAGGTTCCAGAATTATGAGTGCAGTTGCAGGGAGTAGTAATGTTCAGAATATGCTGCAAACGAACTATTCGCTGTAAAATAATGACTGCGTTGGAAGGTCAGATATAGGAAGTGAAAACAAGGGCATCCGCCATTCATTACCGACGGTGGCAATTACAATCGCACATTATCTACGTGCATTCGTACCTGAAACCTTATCACTGATAACGCGATAAGCCCCGAAACAATGCGAGATATGTCGAAATAGTCGTGTTTTTTGGCAGCTTGCTATCATCAGCGGTGGTCTTGGGGTACCTGCGCACAGCCACATTACCCTTTAAAGGGCTTGTTGGTATTCGAGACCTCTGCTGATCCTAGACCTGGATTTTTTTTATCTACGCATTTTTAAAAATATCTTGATTGATTTCTGTAATTAATCAATTGAACGCCGATAACGGACGTCGCTCGATGCACCGTGATTTTTGCACATTTCTTTTTTTATGACTTTTGGAGTGTTGCGACAGTAATCCTTCACCGGAAAATTGATAAGGTCTTTCCGTATATTTAGGTCTTATTTCTATTAATTGTCATAACAGTAGATAACTTTTATTATGTCTATTGTTGTGATTCATACTTGTAATTATATAAATTACAACAAGTTGTTGTAAATACTCAATGAATTTGAAGTGATACGATTATGCTTACTTTATTTTCATTATTTTCTAATGACAAATTCAAGGAAACGCGATGTGTCGAGTGAATAGAAACTGCATAGCTATGGTTTTCTGACGATTTATGTTTTGCTAAAACATGATCTATTGGGAAGTAATCTCATAATCTGGTGTCGACATTTATGTGTTTTCATTCGTTGAAGCGAATTTGGTTAAAGAACGATGGGTCTTGAAAGTACTAGGTTCAGATATTAGTCAAGGTTGTAGGGGGAGAGTGCACGCTGCATCCCCACAGCTGCTGGGCGCACTCGACTGTCCACGTTACCTTTCTCTCACAGAAGACTACCTTGAAATGTACTGCATTTCCTACTTTATCGTATTTCACCAATGTACTACAGGTGGACAGGTGACTTCAAAAAGTTCATCTGTGGTAGTTGGGTGAAAAGAGCCGAAGATCGTGAGTGTTGGTGAACTTTGGCAGAGGCCTATATTCAGCAGTGCAGAAACGGGATTATGGTATGGTACGTTTCTTAAAACGAAGCTACCTTCCTGCCCATTCGTTTCCTTCGCTGGTTTCGTAAAAAGCTAATTCTTTCCATTTTAAAATTGCACTTTAAACATTTCAAAAAGATACCTTTATGTGTGAAGGGCCCTTCGTGCGAGTCGAGTGGTGCTTGAGGCGAGTGGCGCGGGTGTTGCGGGGTGGTGTCGGGGTGAGCGGAGCGTGCACTCTGTAAGGATACTGTGCCGGGCGTCAACTTGACAAGTCGGCGACGGTCTAGCAGACCCCGCCAGCGCTGGTTCGAGACTGAAACCGACTTTACAGAGTGGAGGTACTCTTATCTTTAATTCTTTTTTTATTTTTGTTTTTAAATGTTTAAGTAAGTACCTAGATGGAATATTTTTTTCAAGGAGTTGCATTAAGAAGGGAGGATGAGGTGAAGCGGATTTCAAAAATAGGTATTTTTATAGTTTGTTGATGTCTCGGCAGCGAGCGATGGAACTTCTTTGAGACAAATGGACAGTACCACTTCGAGCTGATAATACTCACAATAATTCGAAAAAATCCAGGTTCCATATTTTCCCGTTATCTCCTCCAAAAATGGATCAATTTTTTTTCTGATTATCGATTAAAGAATGGTTTCTCTATGTCGGTAAGTATTGCTTTTTTGATTAAGAGTTGTTAAATTTTCACACTGGGCTTATTATTTGCAGCGTTGTAAGTAAATATTTTATTTTTATTTTTGGAGGGTCCTAGCTCCTATAAGTAGCAACTAATCAAAAAAATCAAAACGTTCAGCACTATTGCCAAAATTCAGGGAGAAAACAGGGCAATCCGTTTGTATGGACAAGACGCTGCTGTCATCATCCGCTCATAGGGGAGGATCTTCGGACAATTTATAATAATGTTTATAGAACGTAATAAACCCAGGCGGTCACATCGTTTTACAACAATCTTTTGCAGATGATCTTGTCTATCCACAAATTCGCGCTGGCTCCCCGATACATTATGGCTCGACCCCTCATCGAGACTACTGTACGTATAGGCTCATATACTTACATCTTAATATATTATACGGTATATTATAGAGATATAACTTTTTAAACTTTCGCGTTTTCTACAAATTTTATACGTAAGGTCCAAAGAAAAGTTCTTAGAATTGGCTACTGTACAATAACAGTAGAAAAAGAAACAAATTCGAATTTTGAAAATGAAACTCTGCTTGTCAAACGCCATTATTTTTTTAAAGCTGTCGGATCGTTTAATTAGCATTTATATCCCAGTATAAAAATATTCCAAAGTTTTATTTTCACAATGGGCGAAAACCGCAGCGATTACTTCATCATCAGTGGAAAATCTTCTACCCCTTAAGTTGGCCTTGAGTTTTGAGAACAAATAGTAATCACTGGGAGCTAAGTCAGAACTATAGGGTGGGTGGCGAATATCCGTGAAGCCACACTTGAAAACCACAGCTTTCGCAACTGTGGCGGAGGGGTCGGATGTATTGTCACGGGGAAGCCGTACACCTTTGCTTAGTTTTCCACAGCCGTTTTTGCTTGATTACTTTTCGTAATTACTCTATAAGGTTAGCATACTATACTGACAGGGATATACCCGTATTTGCGTGCTTTCTGGACTCATCGAAGGCTTTCGATCTGGTGTCATATGAAGTTATATGGACAAAGTTGTACTCTGATACTGACTTACCGTTAGAAATCATTGACATCTTCAGATATTTGTATAGCAATCAAACCAATTATGTACGATGGGCGGGTTCGCTATCGGACGTGTATGGGCTGGAGTGCGAGGTGAGGCAAGGTGGGTTAACCTCACCCAAGTTATTCAGCCCGTACATGGACCGACTGGTTGAGGAGCTCAGCGGCATCGGCGTCGGTTGTGCTGTAGATGGCTGCTTCAATAATAACATCAGTTACGCAGATTATATGGTGCTGCTGGCTCCCTCGATCAGTGCTCTGCGAATACTATCAGCTATCTGTGAGTGGTTATGCTCTGTCACATGGGCTCAGGTACAACTCCACAAAGAGTGAGCTGTTAGTGTTTAAGGCGGGTAATAAAACATACTCCATTATACCGTCGGTCTCGTTCAATGGCTGTCCACCCGCTAAAGTGATACATTTTAAGTACCTGGGCCACTGGGTCACAGAGGACCTGTCCGATGATATGGACATGAAAAGGGAGCGCAGGGCGCTGACGGTGAGATGTAATATGTTGGGCCGCAGATTTGCACTTTGCTCTACAGAGGTTAAAATAACACTATTTAAGACATACTGCCAATCTTTCTATACGTATCCTTTGTCTTTATGTAATAATCTAATAATACACTGTTCGCTTGAATTTCTATTTCTCAACAGTTCGATATAGTTGTGTATTTTTTTAGTTTCACAGAGTAATTACATTTTTAGTTAATTAGTATCTATAAAGAATATTTTATTTTTCTGTGAAAAAAATGCAGAATAAAATGTTGTAGAACGAAAGTTGATAGTTCTTATAAGAGATTTACTGTTAAGAGGGTACAGATATTTTTATATCCTGTATACAATACAAATAAAGTAGTTTATTTAGTAGAAACAGTAATGTAATTATATACAGACAAGCTGGCATATAGCTGGTGTTCCGATTTGCGGAATCATGTAAGCAATCATGTTTTGCGGACAATTGCATTATTAAAATTTCTGCTAAAAATAATGTGGAAATTTTAATTTAAGTAAAAAGGAACCCAAAACCCTCCAACAAAGGTAAAATTAAATCGGCTGTCCCGAAAATTAATAGCAATTACCAGAGTAAAATAAAAACCTTTTTGGGGAATGATGAAAAGTCACCGGGAAGCGAAGTCTGTCTCGTGTAAATACAACTGTGATTGAGTGTCGTCGACGATGGTCATACAGCCTCCGTTGCTTCCGTATACTATGTATAAAAGGTTCAGGAAAATTTGAGCTCTATGCTGTGTACTTAAAGAGAAGAGTTGTATGAGGGGTGGTGGCAGATGAGGAACGAATTGTGGAGGGTTGTATCATGCTCGCTGTGTTCTTGTCTGTTCGCAAGTTCAGCGCTACAGACGATTTATTTCGAATAAGTGTGAATGTAAATTCCTGGTTGTGTAAACCAGGAATTTACTAAAAAAAAAATTGGTGTACAGTTTTTTTTTTTGAGACAAAAACACTTTTTTGTAAGAGGTAAACTTAAAAACAACTACACCAGTCTTCCCCCACTTACTCGTATAATTTGTATAAAAAGAAACAAAGAAAGGAATGGGATACTCATTATTAGCGTATAGAAATTAAACTAATTACTATCCCAATCCTTCCTCCAAATCAATTCCTCTAAATCTCTAAAAGTAGACAGCGCATTCGGGGGTGTGCCATCGTTTGTCATTCTGAACTGAAGTCGGTATGTATATCGGATGTTCATGGACGACAGTATCCACTTACCATCAGGTGGACAGTCAGCTCGTCTGCTGCCTTCTTTAAATAAATAAAAAACTCAGAATTTATATATTAACATACAAGCTGTCTATTGTCTACGAGCTAGTGTAGTACGTAGTAAACATTTACCGCTTAGTTGTAGGTACTTCAGCGCTAAGTCGGCGTTAATAAACTGAATGTTAACCATTTCAGACTCGAGAGTTTTAACCTCTTTAGGTTTGATGGTCTTAAACCAAAGGTTTGAAGACCATCAAACGTTATAAACTGCTGCTATAACGCTCATGAGCTCACTAAGCATTAAAATGTGAAAAAACAAGTGTCTAGCAAGCTTTATGGCGAGACAGCCTTCCGCCATAGTATTGTCATCACCACCCTCGGAGACTGAACGAGTGAGTTATCGCGAGGTTCCCTCCAATTCAAAGTGTGGGGGGCGCCGCGTTTGCTATTGAAACCGAGGGTCGGTGTTGCCAGATCCTTCCCAGCCAATTCCCATCTGCTTGAGACGTCATGTCAACTTTAATGAGATAGTCATCCATGTCAGTGCCATACGTGAAGCGTTGAAACGAGATTGCTGAAGTGTTACCATAGTGTTACTTTGGATGATTAGGACGAGTGGATTTTGGACGTAAACTTGTAATGATGATAAGTAATTTGGTTAAAATATTTGCGAGTGATCTTTTGAATTCAGTCGGAAAATAAATTTGTATAATTTCTAATGTTAAATTGTTTGAGGATCACATAGTAAAATTTTCTACATGCCAAGTTCCCGAGAAACTTGAATAACTTGACATTGGATTTTATTATAAACTGGCTGTTGCCGGCGACTATGTTCGCGTGGTCTTCAAGTACTAATTCAGAAACGTTCGCGGGCGTGCGCACAAAAAACACACCAAAGTTTCATCGCAATCGGATGAATGGTATAGGAACGCATACGGGACAAACAAACAAACATTCATTTTTATATACATATATGTATAGATTAGCAATAACCTGAAGGCTTAGTATTAAGAGTATTAGACTTGTATTGTTAAATTATCTTTGTTATTATTTCTTTTCTGTCATTCTTTCTGTCTGTTATCATTTTGTCTTCCTTTGTGTTTTTTTTTTATTTACGAAGGCGACAGACGAGCATACGGTCAATCTGATGGTAAGTGGATACTATCGCCCATAGACATCCGCGATACATGCGAACATTAGTCCAAAATGACAAACGTTGGCACGATCTCGGATGCGCTGCCTACCTTTGGAGATATAGGAATGGATTTGAAGAAAGAGTTGGGAAAATGGGAAGGGATAGGATGGGAATGGGCTCTGGCACATCTCACTCACTACCGAAACACGTACGCACATTAGGGAAATAAAATAAAGTAGGAAATGCAGTACATTTCAAGGTAGTCTTCTGTGAGAGAGGGGTAATGTGACCAGTCGAGCGCGCCCAGCGGCTGTTGGATTGCAGCGTGCACTCTCCCCCTCTTGTGTGCTTGTCGAATAAATGTTTCTTTCTTTCTTTCTAATATTAAACTACCGTAAGCGTAATCACTGCTGGACTATTGTCATGCTTATTGTCTCTTACAAAAGGTACTTATGGCATTATAACGACATGCTTGCCGACCAGGTTAGCCAGTTCATTATTTTAGAGGTGGTGTAACTTCACAGGACTTGTGGTAGCGGTCTTTTTATGCCTTAGTCGCCTTTACGACACTCACAGCAAGTGATGAGATGGTTCTGTTCTAAAGCCGGCTGCGCCAGTTACAGAAAAGTCTGTCGAAATCTAAGAGTTCAAAAGTCTCCCTTGATTCTTTGGGATGTGTAAAGGAGCAACCCTGGTGAGCGTGGAGTTGTCCCGTGACGCATGCGCGGTGGGCGGGTCGATAGCCCGCGTGCGGCGGGCGACGGGCGACCAGTCCGCGCCGCGCCGGGCTCCTGACGCCCGCGCCGCCCCGCCATGAGGGCGCGCGCTGTACTTACCGTGCTCACCGCTATATTCGCCGCCTCTTCCTTCACTCGCGCCGACAAGAGCAAGTTCTGTAAGTCTTACACATTTCTCATACACTTCTACCGTTTATTAGTGCGGAGTGCCATAAACCGGCGTTAACCCCACGCCATCTAGCGGTTTTGACATTCAAAGGAACGCGGACTTCTGAAAAGTTCGCGAGCATTAATTACTATTTGTGTGCGTACATTCGACGGGAACGCGAATCTAAAGCCGTTTTCACAAAGCTCCCGTAAAATAATGAAAAAGGAGGAAAATATGGGCTGTTACTTGTCGTTCGTATTTTCAGGAAACGAGCGAACGTTATTTAAACTCAACGCAATTTATTTTGGGTACATGTTGCGTATATTAATGATACGCCTTTGATACGACTTTGTAAAACTAGGGTGGCTATGTGAAATTACGTTTTCACTTATTTTGAAGGAAAATAGGTCACGAAAACAATAGTTTGAAATGGAGTAAGCGGAGGCCTTAGCGTGAATGTCTCGTTTGTGAACGTGTGAGTGGCCCTGTATTCTATTCATTCGAGTTCTATGTGTGGTTTTCTTTAGTTAAAAATAATTGGTAAAGTGAAAAAAGACGACACCATTACTCAGTTGTTTATCTTGCAATACACATACATCTTATAATCTTTCGGGTTCAAGTGTTATAGGTTACTAAAATACTTGTTGATCTTCTGCCATCCCTCCGAAACCTTGTTGGCTATTTTGTCAACCGGTCCTGGTCCTCCACAATGTCTTGGTGCTCCTGCCAGAAGTACCGTCTCTCCTGGTGCCAGCTTCAACCCTCTATCTAAAGATAGATGTGAAGCTACAGAAAGACTTGAACCAGCTGAACTTGCAGCTACAGTCATTTCAGCTGGAAGGCCAGGAATCCTGGATAGCTGAGCTTCGGTGGATTCTCGGGCGAGATTAGAAACCAGTAATAGAGTTCCAATTCCTCCCCATCTCAGTATCGCTACAGCCTCACCCAAGCGTTTAATCTGCAAGTAGGACAGACATTAACTATATTTATTTACGTGATGACAAGCTTTCAGTGCTGAATAGACCGTGTTTAAAATGTTAAACACAGAACGACTCCGCACACTACTCGTATTGTTGTAAGTTATGGTTATATTAATTACCTCTGCATGTGGTCCAATAGCTGGCGACTTTCTCATAGCTGCAACAGTCTTTACCACTCCAATGTGACTGAAGTCGTTCGTGAATTCGGTCTTCGCGTTTGCATATCTGTAATTAGGAGCGAGAGGTAACCATGTCTCCCCTGTCGAAAACCCTGCATTAGCGGAATCTTCCCAGGGGAACGGTGCAGCTGACGGTCTGGCAGGAGTTGGCCAGCACTTGTCTGGTGCTGTAGCCCATTCGAGGATAGTATCTGCCGCGCCCAGCTCATCCCCTTGCTGGATTACTGCCGCTCCGGGCAGGGTTAGAGTCAGGACGTTGATCGCATCGACGATGTCATTGCCGTAGCGTGTTGCTATTCTACTGTCTTCCTCTGTGCTGCTCTGTTAAAATTAATAAAAATGTTGAAACAATTGATATGATACGACATTACTTCCACAAAGGTGAAGGACCTTCCTTACTCGTACTAATATAGTCTCATTAATCTTAAATTCTTAAGACGTTATTTTGTTAGCTCCAAACTGATATAAATTTGTGTCTAAATCTTTTAATGGAACGTTACAATTTAGATTTTTTCATTACTATGCAAAACTATTCTTAATTGACTAATGTTTGCATGTATAAAGGGCTGATGATATATAGTCACAACATATAAATCTGATACAATGTTATGAAGTAGTAAAAGATAGGAATCATTTTGAAGATAATAAAAATCTTTACAAGCCAAGTGGGTAGCACATCTTGCGGGGTGTTAAGCAATACAGTGTGGAAGGCTATTGCCAATTGCGATGCAGAACTCCTCGTTGGTGATGTCAGTGCTTTGCTAATTACGCTATTCGCGCCAACTCCACCATCTCCGTAATACTTTGTTGCCTCGGGCGGCGATAATGAGGACTCCACCAAAACTACCCTGAAAAATTTCAAAAATTTTGACTATAATTGAAATATGGCGGTTTGAGATATTGCCAAATTTTCTGAATAGCTTATAGATATATTGATTGATATGTTTTATTATTTTTTTACCACGTACTGGTTATAATATTCTGTGTTCCAACAAGAAGGCAATCTGGTTGCAATCGGAAGAACGTTTTTAAATTTAAAAACGAACTTATTTCTCAGAAACTTATTTTGCTTCGAATTTATTTTTGATTCAATCACTATTAATCAGATGTATATCCTTCTCCTAATATTTTAAACCTGTGTAAGGGGAGGCACTGGCTTTCGAGATACAGATTTTTAATTTAGTTTGAGAGTCAGGGCTCGCTCATAATGTGATATGTAAAAAAATTGAGCGAAATGAAAATAACTACAATTTCTGTTAATAGTATAGCCTGACCAAGAAAATGAAAAACTCGCCATGATGCTTAAAACTAATAGAACGAAATGTGAAAATGTGTAGAAGTATGTAGAAGCAAATGTGACGCCCCCATAGCAAGTTTTTTATTTTTCTGGTCAGGCTTTAACAACGAAACAAAACAAACATACGGTGTGTCCAAGTTGGCGGCGCGCGCACAGCTCATCGCTTCTGCTGCCATTTTCCTCAATAGTTTTTCACCACAATTCTGATTCATAGGGAAGTCTGGGTTGAGCAGGACACCTGCCACTCCTCGCCTCAACCAAGCACACTGAGCTGCCGACAATGCTGCGCTGATTCCTTCAGAGCATAGGTTTAGAACTGCTGCGTCTTTGGAAGATGCCCAAAAAGCGGCGCGAGATTCGTGCCATATCCATTTATCGATGCCAAATTCTGCCTGAAAATATTTAATTAAATATGCAATGCAATGCAATCAGTCCTTTCAGTATCCCCTGCACATTGTCTTGTGCATGAGGGATGTATGGCCCTAAATGGCCACGCTGGCCAAGCGAGTTGGCGAGTCGATTCTTTTAGAGGTCCCCAGATTCCCCAGGACTACACCAGTTCCTCAGCGTAGTCGTTTTTTACGATAGCCGGTGGTTGGTGTTAAATCAAAAATATCAAAACTCATCTTTGCTAGAATTTTATAGCAGTCTTCCACTCACACGGTTTGATCAGTTGCTGCTCGTGACTTATTTACCGCTTTCGGAACTATTTACCTGTTTGAAAAACATACTCCTAAATGAAATACACAAGAACAATCTACAAATCCAAGTTAACTGATAGCCATTTTAAGTAGCTTTTGATAATTGAAACTATAATTGGGCCGTTCTAGTAGGTCGGATTTGACATATGACGAACCATATAATCCACCAATGTGAAATATCAATTGTCATAGACTCAACGCTTTCAAAAAAACGACGCTTAAAATTGATCGAGTTATATTAGTATCGTGTGGTGTCTACAACTGCAAATAATTGTCTGTGAAAAATCACAGCTACATACACATCTGATTATTACTTTGTTTTATTAAAAAATAAAGTTAAGTGTGGGGAGCCGAATGCCGGGCATGTGGACATGCCACTGCCGCGGGCCGGAGTGCAGGTGCTCGGGGGCCGGTCTTGGCCCGCGGGCCGTAATTTAAGGACCCCTGCTTGAGATTATCCTCCAAATAATTTATTCATGTATGTTAATTTTGATGCAATTACAAACAACGGTTATTTAGAACTGTGCACAGGTGACTACCGTAGGGAGCGGGAGCCTACGGTGCCGTTTCATTTCTATTGCAATGTCTACAAAACACTGTGTCTAGCATTCGACACCGTGTCGACACAGTGTCCCTTACAGTACTATGCACTTGCCATTTTCAAATAACTTGATTCGTATGTGTATTTCCTACAATAGTCTCGTCTCATCAAAAAATATCGTGAAACACATTTGGACGTATTTAACTATAGCTTCCCTAGATTTAAATGATTATCCCCGGGATCTAATCCCTCGGGTACCTACCGTTAATCAACCAGTTAATCAGTTAAAACCAGTTTAATCAGTTTAACCCATACTTACCACTTATGGGCTCTGATCTGGAATAAAATCATCATTATTATTAATAAACATCTATAAAACTACTTCACTCTTTTTTAAATTTCTTTATATCTCTTATAAATTTTCTTTTTAGCTTTCAAAATTCATCATTTGTAATTTTTTTATTTTTTGAAAAAATTACATCATATACATGTATCTATTTAAACGGATCTTAACGCGAATGTTTACCTTATTTATTGTAAACGTTATTAAAATTTATTGTATTTATTGCGAATGTTTATCAACCGAAACGTCGGGTAAAATAAATCAGTAAACATTCGCGTTAAAACCCGTTTAAATTGATAAATAAATACGTGTGAAAAACGCGAAAATCTCGAAATGTTATATTGTGTTATATAGTTGCAATTTAGCCTATATCAGTCTATCCATGTTGTGCACGTCTTTAATTAGGATACATACTGGACTTTTGTCTTATAATTGTAACTTACCAGTGGTGTGTCATCATCACCACTCCCATTCTTCCAAAATATCCAGTCCTCATACCCACTATCGCGATTAGCACTCGACGCGAACCAGTCCGATGCTGCACTCGTTGTTTGCAGCGGCAGTGTTATTACGACTTTGAGTTCTGTTTTAAAAGACATATGGGTTTTAATTAGTTGAATAAGAGCTATTGATTCCCCACGAAGGTACTTGTAATGCTATTTATTTTACTACTGTATTCAGAATGTTGCAACAAGTTAGATTCATGACGTCATAATAAAAGATTGCATTGGATTTTCTTAGATTAATTGAAATCGTATTATCAAAATTCACACAAAAATTAAGACCACATTTAGAAGGAAAAGTGGTATAATCAAGCAGGCTTTCTGTAAGAATATCAGTGAATCAAGCTGCAGCCTGGCCACAGATTCATGTAGTATTAAACGCCTGTTTATATTTCGAAATGGACACTATTTTCTTTCATTCACATATATTTGGCAATGGTACATTTAGCACATTCTGTCAGTGTCATGTTTTTCTTCGTAATAAACAATTTCAAAGTCTATAACTTGTCCTGTCCAATGGTCAATCCCGTCAAAGTAAGTCAGGAGTCGCTCAGTCAGGTGATGTAGTTTTACTGAGGACAGAAGATGACTTCTTGGAAGATCACGAAAAGTGCCATTTGATTATCACAAACATTATGTATAAATATATATATATATATATATATATATATATATATATATATATATATATATATAACATATTGAAGTTTAATAAACTATCACTATTAAGCCACAAAGCGCACAATAGACACTTTTTATAATTATCATACAAAAACTCAACTTCACTCCTCGTGTTCCCTCAACAAAATTCGACTGTATACGAGGCATGCCTTTTAAGTTTTGTCGTTTGAAGAAAAAAACACAACTAGAACCTTATAGTACTTTTCATTGTTTTTCAAAGTATTCACCACGTAGCTTAATACACTTTTCCATTCGCTCAAACCAGTTATTATAACATTTATTCCACACTAAAGTGGGGGTGTTCAAAATGGCTGACTTGAAAGCGTCGACTGCTTCTTCACCGGACTGGAACCTTTGACCACGAAGACTTTTCTTAATTTTAGGAAATGTAAAGAAATCGTTAGGGCTTAGGTCAGGACTGTATGGAGGATGGTCAAGAATTTCTACTTTTTCCTGCTTCAAATACTCAATCGTTTGACGAGCGCTGTGTGAGCTTGCGTTGTCGTGGTGCAGGATGATGCGTCGCTTTGAGTTAGATTTTCGAAGTTCGGCGATGAGTTGTGGTAAACAAACTGTGGTATACCACTCTGCGTTAACCGTTCTACGATTTTCAAGTGCAATAGTCGCAACATGGCCGGTTTTTCCAACGAACGTGGCCACCATCTTCTTTGAAGTGCTTCGAGAACGAACAACTTTAGTCGGCTTTGGCTCGTCTTGAAAGACCCAGATTGTAGATTGTTGTTTGGAATCAGGATCGTAGGCATAGATCCAAGATTCGTCACCACTGATGATGTCGTAGACGTGATTTGACTCTCCTCGGTTGAACCTTTGCAGAGTTTTCTTACACCATCTGACGCGGGCCGGCTTGTGATCGTCGGAAAGCAGATGCGGTATCCAACGGCAAACTAGCTTTCTCACACCAAGCGCTTCATGCAAGATCTTCTGAATGGTCGTCCCTGAGATGCCTAATAGAGCCTCTATCTCTCGATACGTCACATGACGATCTTCGAGAATTAGTTGTCTCACAGCAATGATGTTATCTTCAGTGAAGGCGGATTTTGGGCGTCCTTCGCGAGATTTGTCACTAACACTAGTATGTCCACGCTGGAATTCTAAATACCAGCGTTCGACAGTCCGCAGACATGGGGCTTCATCACTGAACACAGATGTTAGCTCTTCAGAACACTGAAGCCGTGTCAGGCTTCTTCTAAAGTTGTAGAAAATTATTGCACGAACATTTTTCTTAGAAAGATTCATTTTCGTACGTAACCTGACAGATTCCAATCGACGCTGTGACTAAACAATAGCATTAATCCTAATACTTTCAACTGTTTTGAGATTAAAAATTTAAACACAATCGAATATAGAACAGTTCCAAATTCAAAATTGCCGGGAAATATGGAAACGACAGAACTTAAAAGGCATGCCTAGTATAATAATGATTTATACAAGGCGACGGTAATACTCTTCGCAGCTAGTTGTCACAGACAAGTAGAAGGAACAAGATTGGCCCGCATTAAAATTAAGAACAACTATGACAAAGGCAATGACTTGGTACAACAACCTATGTACGAGATACAATATTATAGAACAAGTTGTTGCAAAGAATTTCAGAATCTTCCTTACCCAACTTCTTAGTTTTCTCCAGTAAAGCGTTGAAGTTATCAAGGTTTCCGTAGCGCTGGTCCAATTCAACTAAATCGACAGGCCCGGGCTTGGAGCAGTCAGTGCTCATAGCAGATATTGGGGATAAGATTATGGCGTCTGCTCCTAAGGCACGGACATAGCTGACTTGTTTTGTCGCTCCTGAAATTGTACTAGATTTTAAAGAAACCCTGAGATCTGACTACAAGACTTTACTACTGAATCTGACTCTGACTACTTTCTCAGTGAGATGAAGCTTATTTAGTGAAGAAACCATTTGTGATTTAATTTTGTGGCTATAGAGAAATTAAAATATGCACATCTATTATCTAGTGCATCGTTTCTCAACCTGTTAAGTGTCGCCACCCCATCAAAAGACCAAAAATGAAATATATAATATCACGACCCCATTACTAATAAATTAGGTCTTAATTATGTTTTTTACTGTTTAACATTTGATTTTAACATATCAATTAATTTTTCGTATTTGTTTTTTCCTTACCATATGCGAAACCAGTGAACCCCATATGTGAACCCCAGGTTGAGAAACGATCTGTGTTACAAATCTCAAATGTTATAAGCGAGTTAATATTTAAGTTTCTAATTATGGGGCAAGGTACCCTCATTTCAATTCAATTTCAAATTTCAATTGCATTCTACCAATATTAATGAATCGAATGCTGGTTAGTTCATTCTTCATATGAGACGGTAAGTGGATACTGTCGCCCTACGACATCCGCGAGACATGCTATACTCCGTGCCATTTAGCATGACAATAGTGGTCATTGTCTCGACTTTCACCCCGAACTAATGCACACGTGTTTACGATAGCGACACTTTCCAATGTTCCCCGTAATGAGCTAAAATAGTTATCGCTAGCGTATCTTGGTAGTGGCCACGTTCGATGTCAACGTAACTGGTAATAAGGTGTGAATGCTCACTATTGCCATGCTGAATGGCATGAACTATAAAACATCAGTTCAGAATGACAAACGTTGGCACGTCCCGAATGCGTCGCCGACATTAGGAAAGGGCCTGGAAAAAGGGAGTAGGGGGTATAACCGGACGAGAGGTATTTTCATTCTCCTTAATGTGGGATGGGGATTCATAAGTACGATGAAATAATGAGAAAAAAATATTCCATTGTACTCTTTATACGATGAATGGGCAGTGATGAATGGGTAGTGAGTGAGTCATGCCACAGCATGACTCACTCACTACCGAACCTGCATGTTGTTATCTACCTTGTAAATCCCCAAGTCCATCACCATCAGCGTCTTTGAACGAGTCGACCAGTATTCGGTAGTAGATCGCGTTGCTCCACCATGGTGTCACCACCTCCCCCGTGATCCACTTTAACGAAATAACTACCACCAGCGTTCCTAACCACATGCCTGCTGAGATTACACTAATGAGAGATCGACTCAACACTATGACCTTGCGATATTAGTGAGGGGACTTGTTACCTGAAATATCTTAATATTTTTCTTTTATTTTTGAAATAACAAATCATGACCCCGGTGACCTCTCAAGTGATATAGGGATGTGTATTATTATACGTTTATTTATAACGTTATTTTATTTTAATAGGTTCGCCAACGATTAGGTTATTAGGTTCAGTGTACATGATATAACAGATCGTTATTCAGGCGCACGTTAGCCTCTTACAGAAGTACACAGCATTCATATTGTAACAAGAGAGATGAGAATTATTCTCATTTCCCTTGATTTTTTATAGATATGGGTATTAAAAATGTTACACGTTGAAAATAAAGAAACTAAACATATATACTTTTTAAACTTTCGCGTTTTCTATGTTAAATCGGGTCTGTATTTTATATTGTAATTATACGCGTTCAAACACGATTCACAATATAGAACATATATGTACTTTCACATATATTTTTATTGTTTTTTTTATAGATAAAGAGAGGAGTTATTCGACTTGCAATTGCATGCATAATCGTCGTTTTAGCCATGTGTATCACTTAAGTGATTGAAATACAACCCGATAACCCGGAGTGAGTCTTGAAATTACTGCAAATATTTAAAATTACCAATTTAATGTTACATGTTAACACATTTAAAACTAGCTATGCCCGCGACTTCGTACGCGTGGCATTTTAGTTTTTAAACTCTAAATTGGGATGTATTTCCTTCCCGTAAGCCGATTTCGATGAAACGAAGCCTATTCGAAGGGCCAAGCTAAGCTTAATTAACCTGTGGAAACCCCATGAAAATCCGTTCCGTAGTTTTGGAGATTAGCGTATTCGAACAGACAGACAGATAAAAATTTCAAAATCGTCTTTTTGTATTCTGATACTCTTCCGTCATCGACCCCAATCAGTTTTTGGTAAATATATTCAATGTACAGACACGCTGGTTCTACAGTTTTATTATATGTATAGATAAGCGAACTACCAATATGAATACCCTAATATTTGTATTAATTCAGTGGGCAATTAGATTTAATTAGCGTCTGTAAATTATTAATTTAATTAATACTTATGTTCCTTAAGGTATTATAATCTAAACACATATCTAATTAGATATACGTGTAAATACTAAATTGTAAATACAGCTACAGAAATAAAGTTTAATACGAATGTTATAAATTTATTACAAGCGCCTGATGATGAATAATTGCAATCAAACAATAAATTATGGTGATGAAGTAAAAGCGTGAAACATATTCTTCCGCCCGACGCTACTATGACAGAGTCCCTCACCATCTGAACCCCCTAGTAGTTGACAGCTTAACCTATGTTCCCAATTGGAATGATTCTCCCCATCGCCGTCGTCGTCCTAGGCACGTCTTAGACGACCCCGATGACCCAATAACTGCTGTCAATGCGGTTCTTACACTACACTCACAGACTTCACATATACACCATCTCCGCCGGCGGAGACGAGCACGTCACCCTCGTTACACCGTGAACAGACACCGGTCTTCAGCCAACACCTTTACCAGGTATCGGCACGTGCCTGGGCGCTTCTCACCGACTCGCCATCCCGAGGTATTCTCCCAACGCAACACCTTAAGCCTAGGTCCGTTCCTTCCGCGGGTCTACCGGCGGTTCTCCGGAGGCGATCCGCTTCAGGTTGCTCTCCATTAATATGATATTTTTCATACATGAATTCTCAGGTTTTAAATCTGCTAATTATTATAGCAGGACACGGGCTACAACAAGTATCGTTTGGTATTTTGAGATGTTTGTGGTGGAAGATGGTCAAAATTGTTGGACGCTTTTTGGCCTGCGGATGGCGTACGCAGGTTTGGATTTTTTAATATATTTACAGTCATCAGATGGTCCGTAAGTCACCCTAGATGTAGCTGAAAACCAGCGCTGCAATCCTCTTTGATGTTACAGCATATATCTTGTGCAATATACCTTTTTGTCGACACACAATTACATTGCAATATCTCTTTTCTATGCTATATGTTAAATTTTATATATTATGCTGTTTTATGTGTACAAATAAATGTTTCTCTTCCTTACTTTCTATCTTTCAATCGGCACTGGCCCCGTTACCACTCTCACAGAGGATTACCATGAAATGTACTGCATTTCCCACTTTTTCTTATTCTCCGTATTATACATACTCCTAATGTACTGTGTTTCAATAGTGAGTGAGTGAGATATGCCAGAACCCATTCATATCCCATTTTTCGAACCCTTTCTCCAAATTCATTCCTGCATCTCCAAAAGTATGAAGCAGCGCATTCGGGAGTGTGCCCACATTCTGGACTGAAGTTGAAATGTACCGCGGATGTCCATGGGCAATTACCACCAGTATCTACTTACCACCAGATGGACTGTATGCCCATCTGACACCTTTTTGCCATAAAAAAAATTATTAGATAGACCTTGTAAACTCTTTAACGAATCGCAACTTCTTGTTTTTTTTATATAGATTAGTGGGCGGAGAAGCAAGCGGTCCCACGTGATGGTAAGTGTTACCGCCGCCCATGGACACCTGCAACACCACCTGAATGCGGGCGCGTCGCCGACCTTACAAAATCCTATTCACTGCTCTCTTGAAGAACCCCATATCGTAGCTTAATGGAAAGACCTCTTGAGGCAGTTCGTTCCACAGCCTACGGGTTCGCGGTATAAAATAATTTTTCGACGGTGCGCGACACCTCCGTATCGAGGGAATGCGGATGGACCGCACTTCTGTGACGGGAGATGCGGTTGTAGAAATCCGAGGTGGGAATTATATTAAACAATTCTTCAGAGCATTCCCCATTGTACAGGCGGTAGAACACACAGAGAGACGCGACGTCTCTCCGAATGCTGAGGGATTCTAAACCGCCCGTGAGAGTGGGGTCGTCGACAATGAGAATCCTCAACATGGAACATCCTAAAATAAAGCCGCTATGAAGCTATATCTAGGTTTTATCATAAAACTCAATACCGGTCATTCGATCCGTACAAGTACCGCTTTTATAGTGTAACCTCCAACGATGCATCAATCACTAGCCGGCGCGGATGTAACCTCCATTATTATACTTACTCGCAGTGACCCGCGTAGTCCGCAAATTATACGCCGAACTGTTTAATATTAGGGCTTTGTTGACGGCAATTTGTAATGACATTGAAACTTACATTGAAATTGATCGCCATGTTTATTCGAATTAGCGGGTTGGGTGATTGGGGGTTTTATTATTGTCGGAGCATTCGAACAATCTTTTTTGCAGCTCGTCATTAATTTACTCAGTCAGTGGCTATGTGGCGCCAATTGCAAATAAAAAGTCGTAGACAAACCTTTTCTTTCAGTCATAATAATAATAATTCAATTATTTCAGACCATAGTCATTGATTTATTGATAGTAATCGACCATTTATTGAAACATAGTAATTGTCAGTAGAAAACTAAAATTTATAATGAGTCGTTTATGAACACCAAGTTCATAATTAATAGTAATCGGGTAATTTAATGAATAGGATTCCGTCAACTCGACGATGACATTCTTAGTAATTTAAAACTATTTACTTCAATTATTAAAAAGCTAGCGTCTGCCTGCGGCTTCGCTCGCGTGGAGTAAGCAGCACCGTCCGCGGTGCAATAAAAGCACCAACATGATGGATTTCACGGATGGAAATCCATCCAGTACTCCAGTATTAAAAGTATTTTTTTTCATTTTATAATCCAACTTCTTGTATCGAAGATGACACATATACCAGTTTTCCTTCTGGATACTTAGCTATACATTCGTGAAAACACGATCAAAATCCGTTCAGTAGTTTTTACGTGATGCTCAAACAAAAACAGACATACATACAGGCATTTTTTTTAAAAACTACTGTTTTGTGTCCTGTACCTTCTAAAGGGACCGCCTAATTTATTTATTTTTAAATTAATCCATGTACAGACTCGACCCTTGTACTGTTTTACTATACTATAGGTTGTTTTGTTGATTATAATTTCCAGCCGGTGAACGCAAAAACATTTCCAGCTCTTTTATTACTTTTCGTGCTCGTTTAAATCCAAACCAAAAATACCTAATCCTTTAAATTCTATTATACTCATAAGTGTAGATGGGCCTTTAGAGGAAGTTGAATTAAACAGATACATAATATATTTATAATTGCTCAGAAATACTGCATTTAAATAACACTCAATAATAAAGATTCTTCAAGATATTCTTTAACTACTGATTACGTCATAGTGTAAGTAACTAGACGTCCTTCAGAACCGTTTCATGTACATAATTACGAGGGATGTTATAAAAGTAATGAAAATGATAGGTATACTTTGAGAAATAAAAACTGTCACATATAGCCAAGACATAGGATAGAGCCGTATATTGACAAACTGACAAATTGACTAGGTTTTCAAAATAATTATTAATAAAAATTTGAAAAATATGATTTTATTATTTAATATTAATATCTTATGTCGCTGCTGCCCGTAGAATGACAGCCTCTCCGGCTTGTAGAGCCACCTCCGCCAAAGGTATCGAGGATCTGTAATTATTACGAACTAACTTAATATCTTGAAGTAGCCACGCCACAGTCTGTTCTTTCGGTGGATTTATAATTTGATACTGCTAAATCCCCACTGGGCCATGTTGCTGGATTATGGCCCGTAATTTCCTAGTGGTTTACTGAGGGAGGCCTGTGCTCAGCAATGGGACGTTATTAAATTAAATTCTCGGCCGACGGCCGAGTCTCTCCTCTGAGTCTTCAGAGGCGAGACTGAGAATCATTATACTAAGTAGATACTCAACCCAAGGCCTGAGGAGTAGGTTATATACATATCATTGAATATGTATGTATAGATTCTAACCGAGATGATGTTGATAGTGTAGATCTGTATACAAATATTCTAAAGTTCTATGCAATCGATAATAACCTTTTGAAGTTTTCTATCTTTATCTATCTTAAAGATTTAAAGAAAAGAAGTGTGTACAAACGATTAAAAAGTATTCAAAAAAGACAGGTTGCCATAATCGTTTGTTGAAGATAAATCGCCATGGGCACCCTGAATATGTCACGTAGAAAAACAAACATATTAGAGAGCTACACAAAGCGTAACCAGAGCGTGATGTACGGTCTCGAAACAGTGCCATCTGTTGGCGTTCTCGGTTACATCAAAAAACATCAATAGATGGTCGAACAAAGTGTTACAAATTTAACGTAATCGTTACAGATTTTGTTATTTTTACTAGATTGCTACTTACCCAATCACCCTGTTGGAATGCACACTGGAAGTGTATACAGTCATTGGTTCCTCCAACAATTCTACTCTAGTCAGGTCTACCGTGTCGATTTCCGTGCCGACGTTGAAGATGAGCGCATAAGTCTCAAAGGTCGAGAGATACCGCATTAGAACTAGAGTGTTCCCTGACAGTGCGTGAATGTGGTAACTGCCGTGAGAGAGAGCTGGTTCCTTGCGTAAGCTTGTTAGTGATTGATAAACCTGGAAATTATTTAAAGATAGTTCTGTCAATTGCAAAGAATATTAATTTTTATAGGTCGAAGTTAGCAGACAGTGAAACGGGTGATACACATTTGGTATACATTCCAGTACCAGTCAAAACTCACATTCGTATATGTATTAGCAATTGTGTTCTCTGACTTTGAATATTTAAAAATTAGGAATAACATGTAATTCAGTAAACGTGAGTATCTTTTATTACTATGCGTCTCAATGAGGGTTCCTAACTTTAAAAACGTCACAATGTTTAGAAAATTAGTGAATTACGTATGTGATATAGCTTGGCATAAAAAGAATAAATTGACCCAAAAAAAAGCTAAAATGTAAAATCCAAACTAAGAGTTACAAAAGTATAGTAATATAGAACATTGAAATATTTGAAATAGATAAATAAGTACTTGTAAGTCAAAGTTTGACCCCAAATACAAATTCAAAACGAACCTTATAGTGGCTCCTAGCCGCATCTTTCTGAGCCTGTAAATTGATTTCCATATAATCCTGAGCAACTGGCAACCAAGTATTCGTATTGGTCGAGAATCCAGCACTCGTGGAGTTATTCCAGTGATAAGGTGTCCTAGCGGGATCCCTGGAGTAATCCATGTAGTTGTCAGGATTGCCTTGGTTGCAAGCTGCCACATCAACGGTTTCCTCCCAACTGACGAAACCGTCCCTCATGCCAATCTCTTCGCCTTGGTAGGTGACTGCGACTCCAGGGAGCATCATGTTGAGGGCATTCAGACCGTCGACCATGTTGTCTCTGAATCTACTCGGCATCCTGTTGTTGTCGTGGTTGCCAAACTGGTTAAAAAAGGATATTCTGAATATGATTCATTAGGTAGATTGTTTGAATATGAGATTAATGACATCAAAGTGAGACAAGATATGAGACATTGTAGGAAATCAATAACTTCGACGAAATAAATTGACCTACATAATATAGTAAAAGCCGTGGGTCGGTTAATCTCGATTGTAACAACTGTATGTAAAACTGTTTATATCTAAATATCACTTTAGGCCATTAGTGATGACATTATCGATAATAATCCAAGGATTATCACCTGAAAAGGTTGACAATACAACTGACACGGCATTCACATTAATACTAACCACCCAGTTAGCGACATTCCCATAAGGCATATAGGTAAGCCACCTCTGAATGACGTAGACGAAGTCACGAGCGTTGGAACTGGCGGAGAGACTGTTAATGAAGTCGAAGTTGAATGGGAAGTGGGAACCGATTCTTCCTCGCTCATCTCCGTAGTATAACATCGTCATTGTAATATTTGCATAGGCTTCTGATAAGAGAATTCTGTTGAACAAAAAGCATTCGGTTGATAATATGTCATTAATTCAGTGTTCGGTGTTGTGTGTTTTATATGGGTTAAGTGTTTTAAATATATACAAATTGATTCACAGTAATTGTATATAACGCAAACCAAATTATGCAACAATTCGTGGGTTTAAAGCAGTTAATTCTATAAGTTTAGTAGAAATAGGATTAGCTTTTATTAAGTCTAGACTAGATGGCCGCAGAGAGATATCAAAAGGCAATTTTCCAGACACCGAACTAATTTAATAAGGAAGCGATAAAGGGGGATCACAAGTGGTCTCGAAGCGACTAGTTTAATAACGGAGCTGTAGACTCCAGGAATCAATAACGTCGCCATCTTCGATGCAATTAATGGAATAGGAATACAGCTTGCTGTAGATTGGATTATGAAACCACTTATTGAAAGTGTTCCGGTATTACTAATGTTCAATATAATCATTGACGCATTAAAATTATCGCTTCAATTGTTTCAGTTTAAGTACCGCTTCGTATAAAATATGTTCACTAAGGGTGACATAATACTTACAAGTACCTTGTACTTTATACATACATAATACCATATTAAATAAACATAATTATATATACTTAATACATAATACCTTGTATCTTTGCATGTTCATACCATACTATGATACTATGTAAAGTTCGAGCTAAGTAGGTATATATTGACTAACTGAGCGTTTGATCAAACACAATATTTTTAGAGTTCATTATCAATAAACAGATATTCAATAGACAGAGCTAGCTAGCTGTCCCCAACTGTAAATGCAACGTTGTAAAATAAACTTATTCTTTCAGTGAGATGTTCGAATGTTAGCATTAATGTCGCTATAATAATTTAAAACGCAAGAAGGATTTGTAATTGTGCTTAAGCCAGTTGGCGCTATACTCACTTAGTTTCAGATCCATTTTCCTCTTGCCACCTGTCAGCAAACTCTCGCCACTCATAAACAACATCGTACAGCTCGATCAAGTCTCTAACATACACCTGGGTAGTGTACCCAGTTTGATCAGGAGTCAGAAACATGTTTCCAGACAAAGGCTCGTTAGGATACTCTCCTCCATGATCGTCAGGATTAGCCTCAAAGAGGTGAGGAATAGCATCCAGTCGGAAGCCGTCGACTCCTTTTGCGATCCAGAACCTCATGATGTTGATCATCTCCTCCCTGACTGCTTGCTCTCTAAAGTTAAAGTCGGCTTGTTCTATGGCAAATTGGTGGAGGTAGTACTGCTGGCGATATTCGTTCCATTCCCACACAGTACCGCCAAACTGGCTTATCTGGAAGATGCAGACAATATTATTTAAGACAAGTTTGCCAAATGTAAAAGGGAATTAATTGGTGATCAGATAGATAGATAAGCTTTTTATTGTATAGAAACACATGTTGCAAAAAGCTAATTTAAATAAATAACACAGGCGGCCTTATCGCCAACGCAATCTCTTCTAGGTAACCTTTGGGTAGTAAGAAAACAGATAAAAATATCAAATAAAGGTACATGGTGCAATTTTACATACTATTACGGATTATTATCAGATCCGCATTTATATGTTTTAGGAAATGTTTCTATTTATCTGATTATTAAAAATAATGAAACAAATAAAGATACTGAATAGAAAGCTATTAATAAACATGATCATAAAAGTAATAGAGGTAATATAATTACAATAACAAATAATTACGGATATGTATGTCACTTATCTAGATCTAAATAGGTATCTTTATCTGCAATAAATAACATAATAAAAATTACGCGTCCTTTGGTGTTACGTCCAAGTTCGAATTCTATTTTTTTTTCGTAAATTCAAGGTGAATAGGTTTGTTCTATTAATGCTTCGGAAGGATATAAAAATTCGATAGATTTAGAACTTGAGTATGTATTATTGAATATTTAATTTACATGAAACAGCATAAACACAGTATAAAAATCTCTAAACACGTGCCATGTTTGCATAATACTGACCAATGTTTTCGCGATTTCCATAATTTATCTATTTATTTTTAATGCACAGAAGGGCACAACGCTAACTTACCGCTTTAAAGCCAACCCCATTATCTTCCAGTCAACATTTGGTCTACGCAGAGATGATGTGGTAGGTACAAATAAAGAAAAATACCTAATACTAAAAATATTATTAAAGTTTAATTCCATAATATATATAAATAAATATATGTATAGACACATACATACATATAAATGCCTACTTTAGTCAACTTATGCCAAGTCAATATTTTCCGTTTTTATTAAATGTTTGTTCTTTTATTCTTTTTTTAAAACTAGCACGTGATGGGACTTTTCTGACATTGACGTCTTGTACTGCGAAGAAAATAGATAGAAAACCAAATAGTAAACAGTAGAAATCAGAGAGAAAACCAGATACAAATTATTAAAATTTGTATCGCCTGATTTCCCTATAATGTATTACAGGAAATAATTTGTAGTCAATAAAATTGAATTACCCAATTAGAAGGTACGAGTCGATTGGTCGCATTGTCAGGATCGGGCAATGGATCTGCCCACACAAAGTAGTCCTCGTACCCTGGCTCACGAGCCTCCGAGAGTTTGAAGTAATTTGACTCGGTACTGGCATGGTTCGGTACGTAATCCAGAAGAACTTTTAAACCTGAGAAACATTTTACCTCATATTAATAAAATGTATATGTCTTTGACGAAAACTTTTGGTGTAAAGAGCCGAAATTTGCGGTGTATTTTCCAAACACGTTGAAAAGTTGTTTGTTAACATAATTGTAACGATTTTTGAACATTTCAGTCTTTAGAAAGTCGTGCTTCCTTCTCCACCTTGACCTGAATATATACCGTCAATTACAAGATCTTTATCTTTAATAGCACGTTGGGTCCGACTTTGACTCTTTTGCTGTAATAAATATAAGAGAGAGAGAGAGATGTGCCTTTAAGGATAGGAACATTTTTGGCAACAAACGGTTAGCCTACATCTAACTACTTTGTAGCTTTTTATTAAAGCCTCATTCAATATTTAATTAATAAATAAACGTAACCAGTTCTATTTTCGTCCCCTGAACGATGCGGGCCTCCCTATGTAGGTACATTGTATTGTATGGCCAAGTGGGTTGGTGAATCCACTTTATTAAAGGTGGTTTAGTTTCTAAGGCCTTGTGGTAGCAACTTTGTTATTCCTTGGTCACCTTTTATTATACCCACTGGAAGTGGTCGATTTCCTTACGTGATTGAAAATATTTAATTTTCAAATTAGGGATTTTTTTTTACAAAATCTATAAGTTTTATTATGGTAATTTTCGAAATGGCCTATACTTTTCAATGCCTGTTTTTTAAATTCATTATCTTCTCTAGGTCATATATGTATGCCGATAATGAATATCATTATCTATAACTTTTTGTGCAAATTTCATCCTCTGCTCAGAATCGCCAGGTATTTTCTGTTTTGGTCTATTTACCTAATTCATGCGCTCTCTCCAACAACTCGTCGAAGTCCGCCATAGTGCCGTATTCGTAGTGAATATCGTAGAAGTCGCTTATGTCGTATCCGAAGTCAATCATGGGAGAGCTGAAAATGGGCGACATCCAGATGGCGCCTACTCCAATGTCCACGAAATGTTCCAACTCGCTGGTGATTCCTGACGAAAAAAAATACGAAGTACTCTAGATATAATTAACGAAAAGATTTAAAATTACATATTTTTTATAGAAAGAAGGCGGCAAATGAACAGGTGTCAAAAATGGCAACGGAACAATCCACTTGGAAGGTGGTTACTGTTGCTCATAAGCTTCTGTCAAACTACATCGGTCAAAGAAGACAAACGTTGGCTGATGCGCTTTCTATCTTTGAGGATATAAGGATTACGAGAAGGATTAGGAGACTTAGACTCATTTGTTCTTAGTGAAGCACATTGTTTCACAGTAATCTTCTGAGTAACTGAACCATGTCCCACCTACGCCCATGGTTATACGGACCGAATCGTGGGAGGAGCGCGCCGTTCTAATTTTTTCGGCGTGCATCTGCTCTGCCTCCCTACAAGTTTTTTCCTCTTACTAGTAACTGGACCAGTCAAATATACCCAATTTAAAGCAATCTATCTTGTTTATTATCTTTTTATGTCAACTACCACATCACACCATACGATCAGCCTATGGCCACTCCTGGATATAGGTCTCCCCCAAGGCTCGCTACCTCACTCGATCTTCGGCTCTTCAAATTCAGCCATCGTCGCTGAACTATTTCATGTAGTGGGTCCACCTTTTAGTAGGACGTCCCACACTGCGCTTTTCTTACGTGGCCTCCATTCGAGGATTCGTCTGTTTACAGAACTATGAAATTAAACGAACCTTTCAAATCGCCAATTCCGTCGCCATCGCTGTCCTTGAATGATCTAGGATAAATTTGGTAGATGACAGTATGCTCCCACCAGTCCAAAGGTATAATTTCTGGGGGATCCGGTGCAGGCGGATCCCTGCTAGCTAACACCGCCCAGGTGATGGACCCCACCACTATCCCCACCACCAACACCACTCCTACGGTGATACCAACCACTTTCAAACACGACGGCATGGTTACTGAAATCAACTTCGTGGGGTCCCAGTGCTCATAGATTACTTTTTATCAAGGATTATAGACTATTATTATCAGAGATATATTTTTATATAGGTATTTTGACGATAATAAAGGTAGGTTATTTATGAGAAGCGGATTGTAACAAAACAATCCGAATGTAGATGTAGGTATAAAGTATGTAGATTAAATTAACCGTAAACTGTAGCCGTCCCTTTAATCGCCCACTGCTGCAAATGGGCCTCCTCATGCACATTGTCTTGTGCACGACTGATGTATGACCTTAAAACGCCACACTGACCACGCGGGTCTCCTCCGAAGCGAACTTCCGCGGGCTCAGAGAGTTTGCACACCGATGGCACAGGAAAAGGAGCCCGAAAGAGCTGTTCGGCACTGAAGTACATCGTTTTGTGGAGTAGAACAGCCCCAGAAAGAGGAGAGTGCTTATGGGACACAGGCAAAAGAGAATACTTGTAGGGAGGCAGAGCAGATACGCGCCGCAACATAGCCCTAGCAGGCGAACGGCGCGTACCTCCCGACGATTTGGTCCGTATAACCAAAAGGTTGGTAGGACCATGGGTGGAGGTGGGTGACCAAGCGGGTCGGCGAGTCCACTCTTTTAGAGACGGTGCAGTTCCTCGGGGCTTTGTTATCTCTTAGTCGCTTTTTACGACACCCACGGTAAGCGATGGAGTGGTGCTATCCTAAGGCTGCTCGACACCACACGGACAAGGCGTTTTTTTTTCGGAATGGCTAAATTCTTGTGGCCCTAATGGCCTTTCAAGTCACCAGACATATATGGTTTAGGGCGAGCGCAGAAGGCGCTCAGCCAGGAGCAAAGAGTGTGTGCAGCAACGAGTCTAAGGGCTCCCGGCGGAAGGAACGGACCTCGACATAGGACGTTAGGCACTTTGAAGTTTAATAAACTATCACCATTAAACCACAAATTTCACAATACAAATTGTTTACAACAATCAAACAAAAACTCAACTTTACTTCTCGGGATTCCCCCAAAAATCTTCACTTCTCGAGTTCCCGCCAAAAAGTCCTGTACCCTGTTTATTCAGTGAGATTGCACGTACGCTGAGATTCAGTGCACGTACAGAAATTACTTTGTAATTTAATATAGATTAAAGAAAAAATATCCCGTTAATTACATATTACTTAACCGTCAAACGATTGCAATAATTTTGGTTTGAGATAATTCAGTTCGTTCAACCAATGTCGTTCAGATAGTAGTCCGTCATCGCGTCCCGGGAGTCCGGACGAGTCCCGGGATTTTTATTCGTGTATTAATCAACCCCCGTTGGAGGGTTAATTAATCAGAGGCAGCTGAGCCCGACGACCTACCACTTACCAGCCGGAATTGAATTTTTAATAGGATAGTTTTTTAAGAAAAACAACTATCGTGCGTTTCATTTAGCGTCAGGAAAACGTACAAAAGGCAAATTAAAAAAAATATGGCGTTAAGATACGTATAATGCTGCAATGCTTTTTGAGGAGGAGGGTGCACGCTGCAATCCAACAGCTGCTGGGCACGCTCGGTGTTACCACGCTACTCCTCTCACAGAAGACTACCTTGAAATGTACTGCATTTCCCACTTCATCTTGTTTCCCTAATGTACGTACGTGTTTCGGTAGTGAGTGAGATGTGCCGGAGCCCATTCCCATTTTATCCCTCCTCATTTTCCCAAGTCTTTCTCCAAATCCAATCCTATATCTCCAAAGGTAGGCAGCGCATCCGGGGCGTGCCAGCGTATGTCATTTTGGACTAATGTTGGCAAGTATCGCGGATGTCTATGGGCGACAGTAACCACTTACCATCTGATGGACTGTATCCTCGTCTGCCGCCTTCGATGCTTGGGTTAATTCTTTGTACCTTTTTTTATGCGCATGTCTTCTTTCCTTTGGAGGTAATACATACCTATTATTCGGTACTTGTTATATTAGTTATTTAAGTTATTAGTTATTAAACACCCTTTAACAATTGTTAACAAGTGAAGTTGGTATGTCTCGATAAATACGTAAGATTTTAATCAAAATAAACCATATCAAAATATAGACTTTATATCTTTTATTTTAAAACTAGTATGAAATTGAAACATAAGTAGACGCAGAGAGTGATAATATAATTTTGTGTGGACATTTCAAATAACCATGCTATAACATCTAGTATTAGGTCTTTTGATTTTTTAATAAAGCAGTTTATTTTTATTGTCTAAAACTAGATTTTAGACAATAAAAATAAACTTTACAGTTGAGAAACAGCGCGGCAAGTTAAAGAAAATAGGTTGTCACTAAAAATAGATAGATACACTTTATTGTACATCAAAAACTTACTGAGAAATACAATGTAGAAGTACCGGTAGTCAATGAAGCGATTTCTTCCAGGCAACCTTTGTGTGGTAAAGAGTTCATAGTGTGTTTTAATATGGAACATCTTATCAAGAAACTTGTAAAGAATCTCACTATCTTCCTTACCTATCTTCTTATTTTTTTCCAGTAAAGCAAAGTTATCAAGATTACCGTAGCGCTGGTCCAATTCAACTAAATTGACAGGCTTAGGCTTGGAACAGTCAGTGCTCATAGCAGATATTGGGGATAAGATTACGGCGTCTGATCCTAAAGTACGGGCATAGCTGACTTGTTTCGTTGCTCCTGACACAATAAAATTGTACCAGATTGTTTTCTTTAAAATCTGGTACAATTTCATTTCTTCTAATAACAAGATAAACACTATGTCAGTAAGATGAAAAGCTTATCAATTTAGTTAAGAAACCATTTGTGATTTAGTAAGTACTGATAGAGAAACTAAAATCTTTTGCACATCTGTTGTCATTTCTCAACCTTTTAAGTATCGCGACCCCCTGAAAAGACCAAACATAAAATACTTACTTTTTTAACCCCACTACCCTCTTACTTTGCTCTTGTAAAAAAAAAAAATATATGAAAGTACGAAGTAAATCTAAACATTGCTCAGATCAGACATACTCGATATACCTGATACTCGCATGTTGGTAGGAAGAATTAAAAAAAAAACATTAAATAAAGGTATTTTATTTACATAAATTCTTCACTTACGATTGTAAAAAAATTTCTTAAAATAATTTAATAAACTTAACTAAAAATAAATAACTATTTAACAGTTTATCGCTATGGTGTGGTATGGTGTGGCCACCAGTATGGTGGCTTATTGGCTATACTCGTAACGTCCCAACCTTAGAAGTTTTCTGGTGGTGGTTGGAGGAAAAGAGCTGAGGATCGTGTGTGGTGGCGAGCTGCGGCAGTGGCCTATGTACAGAGGGACATAAGGTGACGGTATAGTGACATCAACTGTCCACCTATGATCCACAAATAATTTAATTATAATTTGAATAATATGGTGTTTGTTTTCAATTTACAATAAATTACAAAGATAACATCACTTTCAAGAATAGTCAACTTCACAATTGCTATTCTAACAAATATTTACAAATTGTTTCTGGAGCTATCATTCGTAATGGCTATCACACCGGTTCCGCTCGCAGCACTATCGCTTCCCCCGCTGTTAATGTTAGCTGATCTTCGCTGATTAAATCACTGTAAAGAGATATGAAACAAAATTCAGTCAATGTTTTGATGAATACAAATATGGTTTACTGAAAGGGCTGGTTGCATTGCATTGCATAGAAAAGTCGGTGGTATCCAATTTGCAGTTATATTCGCATCATAAATAGTAGCTTATGTTTATGTAAACAGATTCCATTTACACTGATATTACAAATCAAGCAAACAATGGAAAATACAAGTTCTTCGCTGCTTAATATACTCCCAGATCTTTTCCAAAGCCCATACCACTTAGCCCATACCATTTAATAATTCTGCAATAGAGAAAAATAGATGAGGATAAGAAAGAATTAAAATCGTAATATCTGAAATAGCACTCACCCTTCTAACTTCGTTGAATTAATACTAGAAACGTATACTGTGGCTGGCAGAACTAAATTTGGCACTCTGTTCAAATCAATACTGTCATACACGTCGGCTACATTGAAGAGCAGGACCAGAGTGTCGTAAGTCCTGAGGCTCCTGACGAGGAAGAAGGTTTGGTCTGACAACGCTCTAATGTCGTACTCGCCGTATCTGAGGGTATTTTCTTTGCGGAGTGCCGTTAACGCTTGGTAGACCTGAAGGAGACGAGAGAGATTTACTTGTTTATTTCAATTTATTTAAGTACAATGATATGTACAAAAGGTGGAGTCAGTGCTTATAAGGCATTCTCTATCAGTAAACTATCAAATTACGCAGAAAAAGGATCGCAGGTGCATATTTGAATTAAAAAAATAGCATAATACAATTAACTATCGTAACACATACATATCTATATAAATAAATATACATACGCATAAATACATACATAATATGATATATACCAAAATGGAACAGTAAACTGTAGGTAGGCGAGCAACTTAACCACTTACTCAATACCAAATAATGTTCCCGAAGCAATATATAAAGTTTGTTTCATTTAAATTAAACATTTGTCAGAACTATGTTGAGAACAAAAGAACTAGATCGAAGCCATGAAGAAAGAAAGTGGCTTTGCTCGATACAGATTATGCAAGACGGTTTTATTTCAACTCCAAAAGGCATCGCCTCGTTAATACGCTCGCAATTCTGAGTTGAAGTAGTTTCAAGTGCAATCGAGTTGCTTCTACTGCACACGTTGCATGAACAGCGTCGTGCATTTTATTTGCAATGTGATATGATTGATGATGATATATAATGTGATGTGATATTTAAACTTTATTGCAGACAAAATGTACAAGTCCTGCTATGAGCCTTATCTTATGACATTCTTCACCAGTCAACTTTTGGGCAAACGGAGAATTAAAATTGGTAAATTATAAAGTAGGTATTATACTATTCAGAATTGGAAAAATAATAAATATTTATCCTATTTCTCTAATATATGTACGTCGGTAGTGATTGACATAGCCCGGAGCCCCTTCGCATTCCACCGTATCCTATCCTTCCCAATTTTCCCAACCCTTTCTCAAAACCAATTCCTAAAACTCCAAAGATAGGCAGCGCATCCGGGGACATGCCAACGTTTGCCATTCTGGACTGATGCTTGCGTGTATCCAATTACCACTTGGTGGACTGTATACTTGTCCCCCGGCTTCTTTCTATTAATAAAAAAAGTGAAACATCTGTGAAATAAGATTTACGATACAAAACAAAATACGGTCTGTGATAGTAAATCAATGTAATAAGTGGTTCCTTATTGATCTCGCTCCCGCACACCAATTAGTAGTTATTACTTTCTGTGATTCAGTAAAGTATCTCGCTTGGATAAAGTTGTTCAAGGAAAAATCTTCGGAAACAGAAACTTTTCTACTGAGGTATATAAGGAATGACATAAATCCTCTGATTTCTCAGTAATAAATAATAACAGTAGTTGAGAACGTAATTCTTGACGTAATTCTTCGTAGTCTGAAGTTGTGGCAATAACCTGAGTTATGTCCGTTTCATTGCTACAAATAGAATATGTAGGTTTATTTTTATGGACGAAGGCGGCAGATGAGCATACAGTCCACCTGATGGTAAGTGTATACTATCGCCCATAGACATCCGCGATACATGCCAACATTAGTCCAGAATGACAAACGTTGGCACGCCCCCGGACACGCTGCCTATCTGTGGAGATATAGGAATGGATTTGGAGAAAGGGTTGGGAAAATGGGGAGGGATAGAATGAGAATGGGCGCTGGCACATCTCACTCACTACTGAAACACGTACGTACATTAGGAAAATAAGATAAAGTGGGAAATGCAGTACATTTCAAGGTAGTCTTCTGTGAGAGAGGGGTAACGTGGCCAGTCGAGCTCGCCCAGTAGCTGTTGGATTTTCCCTTTCTCTCTGCCCTTCAAAAAATATTTAGAGGTTTAAATATTTTATTATTTTCTTCTGTAGGTGTAAGTACATTCCTGCGCGTTTTAATAGTCTTAAGTTAATCTGTATATGTACTTATTATATTCCATTTTTCATGTAGTCATTACCTTAAAATGGCTTCTATCGTCTTCTTTCTGCTTGGCGAGGTTAATTTCCTCATAATCTTCAGCCACCGGCAACCAAGTGTCATTAGTGGTGGAGAAGCCGGCGCTGGTAGAATTATTCCAATGGTAAGGGGTTCTAGCGGGGTCTCTAGAGTACAGATGGTAGGTGTCAGGATCTCCTCGGTTGCAAGCCTCTACGTCAACGGTGTCCTCCCAGCTCACGTAGCCATCCCTCATGCCGATCTCTTCCCCTTGGTAGGTGACTGCAACTCCTGGTAGAAGCATGTTGAGGGCGTTGATACCGTCGACCATGTTCTCGCGGAATCGCGATGGCATTCTGTTGTTGTCGTGGTTGCCGAACTAAAAGTCAATCAACCCATACTTAAAGCAGGCAATATAAGTGAGTGCAGTAACATAAAAGTTACAGTGATAATAAAATATTTATTTATATATTAAAGGTTCCCAACGGAGAAAGGGTTTCATGCAAGAATGTTAATTACATAAATGTCAGTCTACTTAAAGGCGACGACAACATTAAAAGTAAACAGCGAAAAAGAAAATTGTAATTAAACGCACACACACACACACACATACGAATATACGTACATACGCATATAGAATTAAGATATATGTAATCTATATTAATATAATAAAGAGAGAGTGCAAATTTTGTGAGTTTGTGTGTATGTGGAGGGTAATCTCCGGAACCACTGCACTTATTTGAAAATTCTTTCACCATTTGAAAGGTATATTATTCCAGATGGACATAGGCTATATATTATGTGCAAACAAAATGCCGGGCATGTAGCGCACGCCGGGTACAGCTAAAGATATAAGGAGATAAGATGCTGTAGTATCTATCATAGGTATTATGTATTATGGTTTTGTGTTGAGCAAGTATGACCGACTGCAGCTTGCTGTCACCTCAATAGGTTTGGTAATATGTTGGTGATATGTTTAAATTTAGTGTAATCTTGTATTGGTTTTGGTTTTTAACTTTATTGTTTGTCTACATATACTATGTATCGCTGTTGGGTTACAAATAATAAAAAAAATACTTGAATACTTGTATTAATAAAATCATAGATCGATGACGTGGACTCATGATACAACTAACTCTACATATATCAGAAGGCACATAGAGATATTTTTGATATAAGTACGAAAATCAAATAAGACATAGGTGAATTAAATAGTCGTACGCGAAACTTTCTTACTATCTAGCTATAGTTTTCAATTTCCTTTCATTTTGTACATCGATTTTCTATTTGTACGATCCAATAGCTGTTAACCTGTATTCGACCAGTGCAAATTGTTACGGGATAAAATTACAATCATTATAGAATCTAAAAAACTTACCACCCAGTTAGGAACAGCTCCATAAGGCATATATGTAAGCCATCTAAGAATGGTATATACGAAGTCTCTTGCATTCGATTCTGAGGACAGATCTGTGATGAAGTCGAAGTTGAAGGGGAAGTGGGCTCCGATCGCGCCTTCTTCATTACCGTAGTATAACATGGTCATCGTCACGTTGGCGTAACCTTCCGAGAAAAGAACCCTGAAAGCATTGAAGATAAAGATTCGGCAAACGTTAAATGGTAAATTGGTTTATCATCGCTTTGCATAAACAATGTTTCCTCTTATTTCTATAGCATTTTATTTATAAAATAAAACGCCTTATAATAATTACACTTTACATAAATATCTTTTTATTGAATCTGTTTCACAATACCCTGCAAAGATACTAATGAAAAAATGCAAAAAAGTCGTAATAAAACCTATGAACATTATGAATTCAAACAATAATATTAATTGTCGAAATTGTGAGAAAAAAGTTATTTAAAGATTAAGTAAATAAGGGCATAAATATCTTTTCTCGAAATTCTTTCATAATACTATGCTATATTATCACAATATACCAACACGTGTCTCTCTTTTGCTGAATATACGAGCAGGTCTTTCCCAAACCCGGTGACGGGTTTGGGAAACACGATCTTCTCAAACAACTGCTATTTTCTGTAAGTTTTCAGTGTACCTAGCCGAAGGTAGCACAGTACGTCTCCCGATACGTCGTCTTCTTTATAACTACACGAAATACAATATGAAAATTTAATTATGAAAGAAGAACTTTAAATACATGCCGGAAAGGCATTGGTTGATACAAAAATGTTTGCAAAAGATCAAAAATACTTCCGCTACCAGATCTTGTTTTATAAAAAGTGTAATTAGTTTCAACATACCGAGTATCCCCGCCGTTCTCTTGTACGTATTCATCAGCAAACTCTCTCCATTCGTATACCACATCATAGAGCTCGATCAAATCCTTTGTGTACAATGGAATGGTATAACCAAGTTGATGTGATTCGAATTCAATGAGACCACTCAGTGGATCGTCAGGGTAGCGTCCTTCGTGGTCAGCTGGGTCAGCTTCAATCAAATATGGCAAAGCATCGACTCTGAACCCGTCAACGCCTTCATCAAGCCAGAACTTCATGATGTTGAACATCTCATCTTTGACGGTCTGATTCCTGAAGTTGAAGTCGGCTTGTTCAATCGCGAACTGGTGGAGATAAAATTGGCCGCGAGTCTCGCTCCACTCCCATGCTGAGCCACCGAATTGGCTCACCTAGAAAGAGTAAAATAGACAGTGAATGAATGAAAAATTAATGAAGTGTTTTATTCCATTCCTGTTTTAACTTAACAACTAGTTATATTTCAAAAATCAAGTCATGGACTATTACATCGTTTTACCTTTCTTTATCCTGACGAAATGTCTGTTCTGTTTGGCATATTGCTTTATAGACCTATCTTAGTAGTTATATACTTTTCATATCCTTCACCTCTATTCACGCTATCTGTATCTATTTCATTAATTCATGCTTTGTTGCACATAAATATTGTACAAAAGGCGGTCATAATGGCATTCTCTACCCGTCAACCTTTGCGCAAACAGAGAAACAAAACGGTGTGTATTAAATCTATCTACTAATCTATGTATAATAATTCATATTCGTTCGATATCTATTTCTTTCATCTATTAGATTCTTTCAAATATTTCTGTATATATATTTATTTCTCTATATATATATGTAAATGAAGATCTTTGTACTTCATTCCTAATTGACTATAGTGGTGGCTCTGTGGAGTTTGAGCCAGTCGATGGTTACTCTATGGTTGAGCCAATGGAGGTTTGACAGAAGGGCTTGTCATTTTTTATATCAAGGATTGTTATATCGAGGTTTTACAATTGTGTCTAATGACAAAATATAATAAGATATTGAGAATTAAATTAGAGAATCAATAGCATTAAATGTTGTTTCTCTTTTCAGGTAAGATTTGTACAGATTGTAACATGTTGTTTTGATGTCAATTGTATATTGCCACATTTGGTTTAATAAAAACAATCTCTTTTCAGAGCAACGCAATTTGTTTTGATTTCGAGATTTATCTCTAGTGCTTGATAAAGCACATTATAAAACAACATTTTTACAGCTGTTGAGCAGCAATGGAAAAATTAAGGTTTGAATTTGTAGTGAAACCGGCTGAAGATCCAAAAACGAACGTAATCTGCATAACCTCAATTACGGATACCGATAAACAAACTTTTGTAATCCCGGAACAACTACAACCGGTAAAACTACATGATACACTTATAAGAACTCAAACTTTCCAAAAAGTAAAAGCTACCCTACAAAAGAGACACGAAAAAAGAAAAGTATGGATTTCGGTAACACCAGAGATGAATAATGTTTATGTAGATGAAGATGGAAATATGCAGTTCAAGGGATATTTACTGGAAGAGATTACACCAGAAACACGGCAAGAGGCTGATACAGCTAAAATTTCAGAAGAAGCCTTGACAAGAATCCTGGAGAATTTTGCTGAAATGAAGAAGGACACACCTAAACCTCATAAAATAAGAAATTTAACAGAGAAATTTGTAATAGAAAAATTCACTAGAAAAACATCAAATGGATCTCAATGGATGAATATTTTTGAAGCAGAATGTACTCGTTTAGAAATAGATGAAGATACTATGAGAATTGAAGTTCTTAGGCTATTTTTAGAAGACTCGTGTCTTGACTGGTACAGTTCCATGCTCATAAAATATACAGTAAACTCAGAATGGTCAATATGGAAAAAAAACTTTTATGAAACTTATGCGGACAAAGGTTGGTCACCAGTCAGGTATGCAATTTTATTCAAATACAGACAGGGCTCATTACTAGATTATGCACTAAAAAAAGAAAGACTTTTATTGGAGATAAATAAATCAATGGATAAACCCACTCTAATTGATCTAATCGCTACGGGGCTACCAAATTTTATAGCAGATAAAATTGATAGAAATAACTTAAAAGATACTGAGAATTTATTTAATAACATCAGAGGTTTAGAACATTTGGTGAATAAAAAGATTTTGGAAAAAAAGATGGTAGGTTTTGAAAATAAAATTAAAGAAAACAATGGAAGAGACCGACCATGCAGAATATGTGAAAAAGAAAATAAAGGAAACCGGTATCATCCTGAATCCTTATGTTGGTTTAAAAACAAAAATAATGACCAACCTAAAAGAGGTCAAATTAGAAGCGTCAACAATTCGGAGTTAGAAATGCAATTAAATGAAATAGATCCAAAAAACTAACAACTTCACCATTAATCAAAATTAAATTAACAATAAATAATACCTTAGAAATTTTGGGAATTTATGATTCAGGGTCGAATGTGTCTTTAATAAACTCAAGATTATTGTCCTTGAAAAGTAACCCAATTAATAATAATAATGGAAATGCAAACTTAAAAACGATTAATGGTGTAAAAAAATCCATAGGAATAGTAACTTTAAAGATAAAGATTTATGAGATTGAAAAAAATATTAATGTTTTTGTCATAGATGAAGAGAATTTCGACTATGATTTCTTAATTGGATTAGATTGCATAGAAAAATTTCAACTAATTCAAAATGAAAAATTAGAAATTACACAAAACATCCTAAACTTCAAAAAAGAAGATAATAAAGAAGAAATAAATCCTAATAACACAAAAATAATTCCTGGCTTTTCAGGTAGCAAGTTTGAAGAAAATCAGAACTTAAATAAAAAAAAAAAGGAAGTGAATGTCCTAGGGAAAACTAAAGTTGAAACAAATGATAAGTATAAAATAAACTTTAATGAACACGTGGAAGCGACGAACTTTAACATATCAGTAAATCATCTAAACCTTCAGGAACAGTCAGAAATAAATAAATTAATTTGCAAATATAAATCACTTTTTGCCAAAGATAAATATGATATAGGCACGGTGAAGGGCTATGAAGCACATATTGATTTATTAATAGATAGATATTGTAGCAAAAGACCATATAGATGCACTATTGAGGATAAAAAAGAAATAGAACAACAAGTATCGAAATTATTACAAAAAAAATTAATTGAAGAGTCTTATAGTCCTTTTGCAGCCCCGGTAACATTGGCATATAAAAAGGAAGAAGGAAGAAAATCTAGATTATGCATAGATTTTCGCGATCTAAATAAAATTGTGATTCCTCAATCACAACCGTTTCCACTAATCGAGGATTTAATGATAAAAACAAGAAACTGCAAATTCTTCTCAACGCTGGATATAAATTCAGCATTTTGGTCAATCCCTTTGAAAATTGAAGACAGAAAGAAAACAGCATTTGTTACTCAAGAAAACCACTTTCAGTGGACCTGTTTACCCTTTGGTTTAAAAACTTCTCCTGCAATTTTTCAGAGAATATTAAGTAGCATTATTAGGAAACATGGACTATCAGATTTCACCGTAAATTACATAGATGATATTCTGATATTTTCTGAGACATTTCCAGCACATGTTAAGCACTTATCATTGTTATTGGAAGCAATTTTAAAGGAAGGCTTTAGATTGAAATTCTCTAAGTGTAAATTTGCACAAGACTCGGTGAAGTACTTAGGCCATATAATAAAAAATAATACAATTAGTCCTCTAAAGGATAATTTAATTGCTATAAAAGATTTCCCTGTTCCGACAACACGAAAAAATGTTCGGCAGTTTTTGGGAAAAATAAATTTTTATGGAAAATATGTGCCCAATATATCAATCATATTAGATCCCTTACATAATTTGTTAAGAAAAGAACAAAAATTTGTTTGGTCAGAGAAATGTCAAGAATCATTTGATACAATAAAGAAGCTACTGTGTTCAAAACCCATTTTAGCAATCTTTGACCCAGATCTGCCGATACATATTTATACGGACGCCAGTATACAGGGCATAGGCGCGGTCTTGAAGCAACCACAATGCAATGGAGAAGAAAAACCCTGTGCATATTTTTCAAAAAAATTAAATGACACTCAAAAAAAGAAAAAAGCTATATATCTGGAGTGTTTAGCAATAAAGGAAGCAGTAAAATATTGGCAGCTTTGGCTCATAGGAAAAAAATTCTCAATTTTCTCTGATCATAAACCTCTAGAAAAAATGAATATTAAGGCTAGAACGGATGAAGAACTGGGAGAGCTCACATATTATCTATCTCAATTTAATTTCGAGGTAATATATTCTCCAGGAAAATACAACTTAGAAGCTGATAGTTTGAGCAGAAATCCTGTATTAGAATCATATGAAAATCAAGATGAAATTTTAAAAATTGTGAACTTTATTAAACTAGAAGACATCCAAAATGATCAAGAAAAAAATGAAGATATAAAACAAAATATAAATAAACTAAAATTAAAAGATAAAATATACTATAAGAAGATAGGGAGAAAGGAAAAGATTGTACTGACCGAGGAATTTAGTAAAAAAATTATAGAAAACATACATTATCTTTACTGCCATATAGGAATACAACAAATGGAAAACAAAATTAAACCATTCTACGTAGCGAAAAATTTAACATGTAATATAAAGAAAATTTGCGACAACTGTGAAATCTGCATAAAAAATAAATCTAGAGCTAAATATAAATTTGGACTAATGTCTCATCTAGGGCCCGCTACTTACCCTTTTGAAATAATGTCTATAGATACCATCGGTGGATTTGGTAGCTCACGCTCTACAAAAACATATTTACATCTTCTGGTAGACCACTTCACCAGGTATGCCTATATTGTGACTTCAAAAACTCAAAGCTCGAGTGATTTTATAAAGATTGTTAAAAAAGTGACACAGGAAAATAAAATAGGCATGATTCTATCTGATCAATATCCGGGTATAAATTCAAAAGAATTTAAAAACTTCTTAAATAAGGAAAATATACCCATAATTTTCACTGCAGTAAATGCACCTTTTTCGAATGGTTTGAACGAAAGATTGAACCAAACATTAGTTAATAAAATCAGATGTAAAATTAATGAAAAGAAGGATAAATTGGCCTGGACGACTATTGCTCACGAATGTACAAAAAAATATAATGAAACGGAGCACACTGTGACAGGATTTTCTCCACAATATCTATTAGAAGGAAAAAATGTTAATATTCTACCAGATGAACTGAAACAAAAAATAACACATAATGAGTTAATGCAAGATAGAAAAATAGCTTTGGAGAAAAGTATAAAATCACACAATTATAATAAGCAACAATTCGACAAAAACAGAAAAAAATGCGAACTTAAAGTAGGAGACTTGGTATATGTTGAAAACGGAAATCGATTAAACAGGAAAAAACTGGATGAATTAAAAATCGGCCCATACCAAGTATTAGAAAAATTGTCAAACTCAATATATAGAGTAAACACAGGGCATAAAAAATTCGAATCAAATCTTTTCCACCATACAAAACTTGTTCCAGTACCAGAAGAAACCTAAAAGGGGGGGGGGGGGGGGGGGGGGGGAAGATGTAAATGAAGATCTTTGTACTTCATTCCTAATTGACTATAGTGGTGGCTCTGTGGAGTTTGAGCCAGTCGATGGTTACTCTATGGTTGAGCCAATGGAGGTTTGACAGAAGGGCTTGTCATTTTTTATATCAAGGATTGTTATATCGAGGTTTTACAATTGTGTCTAATGACAAAATATAATAAGATATTGAGAATTAAATTAGAGAATCAATAGCATTAAATGTTGTTTCTCTTTTCAGGTAAGATTTGTACAGATTGTAACATGTTGTTTTGATGTCAATTGTATATTGCCACATTTGGTTTAATAAAAACAATCTCTTTTCAGAGCAACGCAATTTGTTTTGATTTCGAGATTTATCTCTAGTGCTTGATAAAGCACATTATATATATATATATGCAATGCTGTGTGATGTCTGTGTGTATAGTACCACCGCATGTTCTCTTTCCGTGGGCATTGTAAAAAGCGATTAAGAGGTAACGAAGCGGCTACCACTAGTCCTGTGGAACTACACCACCTCTAAAACATTGGACTCGCCAACCCGCTTGTCTACGTGGCTTTTTAAGACTTTACATGTGTTATGCGCGAAACAATGTGCATGAAGAGGTTATGGCCGGTAGTGCATACTGAAAGGGCTGGTTACATTTTATATATGTATGTAAAGAAATTTATATTTCTTTACATACATACAGCGCTCTTCTATCCGTAAACAGTGACCATGTACTGTACTCTATAGATGGCGCTGTGAGTAATGGCGGCCCTCGCGGTTGGAAGAGCAGCTGATGTTTAGTTTTGACAGAAGTCACTCATCATTCATTATATTGTTAGATTTAAGTATAAAAAGTGTATAAAAAGGAATTGTCAATTTAAATAATAAACTTTAAATGTCGTTTCTTTATTTTCAGGTAGGATTTAAGTTAATTAGTGTAATTTTTATTGTATGTACCTATGTAAATACTAAAATATAATAACTTTGTTTTCAGAGCAACACAATTGTTTATTAGTTTCCAATTCCTAATAAGATTAGAGGTATTACACTATATGTATATATATTATATCTATACTAGTGTGTATTGTTTAGATTTATTTATTAGTATTCATATTATATGTTATGTATGTATAATTATTTAAGTGAACAATCTACCTGGCAGTTATTTTATGTCAACTCTCTAATCCAATGATTGAGATCGTACAATTATATCCACTATTTCTTATTATATGTTGTTTTAATGAGTATTTTTAATGACGTAACGTCTCTCGGCTATTTCAAGGTTGACTGGAAGAGATTCCTTCTAGGAACAATTTATTATAAGCGCAATGAAGAGCGAATACAACACGATACATTATATACGCGATTTTACTATTAAATCTAGTATACTCGCACCAGATATTCCATAATTATAATCATATTCTTTTAAATTTCCATAAAAGTTTGATATATTACACGAACTAGAAAGAAACTTTCACCTGAAAAGCCTTCTGTTCACGAGTTACTCGTTTCTTTGAAATTTCTATAGACATTGAAGGCTGGTACAATGTATTGATTTCGCATCAATCAGCTTTTCTATTGAGTGAAATCCATTTACTAATGGTCTTTCCGAGCATGTGTTGCCAACACATTTCAGTGATTACTGACGGTGAGATTAAACATTTAAGAAAATGTAATTCGCTAAGACTGCCGTATATTGTTATCTGTTTTCTCCTTACCATCTAAAGGTTTCCTGGAAAGGCCGCCTGTTGTTACTTATTGAAATTATCTTTTTGCAACATGGTCTTATTCTATCTCTTCCCATTTTCTAAAACCTTTCTTCAAATTATCTCCAAAGGCTGTTTTTTCAACATTTTTCATTCTGGACTGATGTTGTCATATATCGGGGATGTCTACGTGCGACAGTATCCACGTGGATTATTGCTCGTCTTTCTATAAAAATAAACTCCTCTTACCCAGTTTGAAGGTGGTAGTCTGTTGGACGCATTCTCCGGATCTTCGTATCCATCTGCCCACACGAAGAAGTCTTCATACTCGGGATCCTTTGCCTCAGACTTGACAAAGTAATCGGACTCCGTGCTGGCGTGATTCGGTACGAAGTCTAGCAACACTTTGATACCTGCAAAATAATCATGATTTATTTCACTCCTTTCAATTTGTCTAATTATTGACAGTTTATCCGTCTGGTGGAGTGAAATATCGTAAGTAGTTTGGCCGTGTCGTGTCGGCCGACATATCGTCCCATGGATGTCGTAAACAAAGCGGCTACCACAAGCGCTGTGGTACTACACCACCTGAACTCGCCAACCCGCTTGGCCTGCGTGGCTTTTTGAGGCCATACATCCCTCATGCACATGACTGGATACTGAAAGGGCTGGTTTCATTGCACTTCATTCATGTTAATGTTAGTTGCATTGCATTAATGTTAGCTAATGCGATATTTTATACGTTCGTTTATCTAAATTCAATATTCGCTTTGAGGGGGAGAGTGCACGCTGCAATCCAACAGCCGCTGGGCGCGCTCGACTGGCCACGTTACCCCTCTCTCACAGAAGACTATCTTGAAATGTACTGCATTTCCCAGTTTTATCTTATTTCCATTATGTATGTACGTGTTTCGATAGTGGGTGAGATGCCATTGTAAATTTTCATTTTTTTTTTTTCATTTTTATGGACGAAAGATTTTCATTCGTAAACGTTAAATTTTCCAATAAAAATTGGCTCAGCCACACCATAAATAGCTCATTCTTCGAACCGAATATATATTTATTTCCACCAACTATGTTAGCTGCCTATTCGTAATTGAACAATGTAACACGACTGAAATTTCATATCATAAAATTTATACCTACCATTTTTTAAACGTTGAGTAAAATAAAATAGGAAGTGAATTTCAATAGATAAATACCTAATGTTAGGCTAGGTTAGTACCTACATAGATAATGTCGCATAAAAAAACAATATTTGGTACTTTTCCGTATTTTATCATAAAGATAGGGATTTTTTTTATTTAAAGACGCCGACCATTATCAACCGTATGCAACCGAGCGCTAATTAAAAGTAATTGAACGTCATTGTAATGAGTTTTTAATTTGCTGATATTATTTTCATATGTTCTTCGTATTGGAGTTTTCCAACTTTATCGGTACACATGAAAGTACAAAATTCATGTGCTTTCTCTAACAACCATTTCAAATTTTCTTCATGGAAATTAAAATTCATAATCATTAAACTGAACTCTGTATTTAGCTAAATTCCTAGATAGGTATATAGTACAAAACAGTTTCATAATGCTATCTTTCGTGATTTGGAAAATCACTAGGGAACCTATATCTATCTATATCTATGGGTATGTTGGAGGATATATCTATTGGTATCTATATCTATCTCTGGAGCTACGAAACCGATTTCAAAAATTCCTTCACAAATAGGAAGCTACATTATCCCTGTCTAATATAGGCTATATTTTATTTTTTAATTATTTTAATTTAATATAGAGGGCTAATTTGATGTTTTGTATTAAGTATGGTGTTGGGTGTTATTTTTTTTTGTTTTGTGTAAACATTTATATGTATATTATGTTAGATAAGATATATGTAATTATGCACGCCATTATTGGCAAATGTGTCGATCTGACTATGTATTTACCACCTTTTGTAACGCACATTGCAAATAAACAAAATTGTTTGACTGATATACATACACCAGCTTTTCCGATATCACTACGATACATACCTACATGCATATAAAAACTATTTCAATCATGGTGACTTTTTCTACAAATTGTGTCTAATTTTGACTTTTTAGCTTTAATAAATATAAAAGAGACAGAGTTAAGCGATCAGTTTATTATGTAACTTTCTTTTAATATCTCATTTAATTACTATTTTTCCTCTAAAATTAATGATCGTGTTTTCTAGTGCATTCGTCGTGTCACTATAGTGACTAATTATAATGATTTAATTATAATCCATCCATTACCCAATTCATGTGCTCTCTCCAACAACTCCTTGAAGTCCGCCATAGTGCCGTATTCATAGTGGATATCATAGAAGTTGCTGATGTCGTAGCCGAAGTCAATCATGGGGGATGTGAAGATGGGCGACATCCAGATAGCATCTATCCCGGCGTCCACGAAATGTTCCAACTCGCTGATAATACCTGAAAATGTTTCAAATTGGTTTATGGATGTCTCGATATGTTTTTCATAACTCACCGCACATCACTATATTTCCTTGTCCTATTTTATTCACTTCGTGTGTATTCTTCGTGTATATATTTTATATTGTATCATTATTTTATTATTAACTAGCTGTTGCCCGCGACTTCGTCCGCGTGGACTTTAGTTTATAAACACCGTCTTTAAATTGATATAACATTTTTATTTATGAACTGATTGAAATAAAACAAACACTAAATTTTAAGTGAAGCTTACCACAATACATTAGTGAAAACCGCACCCAAATCGGTTAAGCCGTTTCTAAGATTAGCGCGCACAAACGGACAGACAAACAGATAAACAGACAAACGGACAAAAATTCTAACAATTATTGTTTTGGGTTCTATTGCGTTGATAAAGGCCCTCAATAATAGTTTTTCTCATATATCTTCCATGTACAGACAGCGATCAGTTACATTTTTATTATATGTATAGATATAGATATTTTCATTGAATAGCCAGCTGGCTTCTACCCCTTCTACTCAGTAATTTCTCTGCTCGTTCGTTGTCTAGAAGACTCATTTAGTGGTAAGGGATACCTATTGCTTTTGTATGTCTTACGTTAAATAAAACAGATAGTTAAGGTAAAGCCAGAATGCGATAATTTGTCATCTGTATGTTGTAATCTGTACCTGGTAAAAAGGCTGGCTCTTTATCGTCCTCTGCTGGAGATAGAGATGGACCTCCTCATGCGCATTGTCTTGTGACACGCCGGTTAAGTGGATTAGCGAGTCCCCTCCTATAGAGGTGGTGTAGTTCCTTAAGGCTTGCGGTAGCGACTTTGCTATCCCTTACTCGCCTTTAATGATGCCCACGGGAGGAGATGGCGTGGGCACTATTCTAAAGTCGGCTGACACAACACGGCTAAACCCCTGTTTTTGTCATTGTTGGAAGTATTATTAAGTTTTTCTTTGATTAAATTTTAGATATTATTGTTGACGTAAATAGAAACAATTTAAAGTCGATTAGTTTTCACAAATATTTTTCCAAAACATAATCATCGTTATTATTATGAACTTAGTCAAGTCAGTCACGGTCAAGTACATTTAAATTGGTCCAGGCCAAGCGGAATCTCTCGTTTCCTCTCTCAAATTGCTGTTATTTTGTTATTGTACAGAGCTGTAGTGTTCAATGTTACGAGTACAATCACGCACGGTTGATTCAATACTACTCGTATATTGCCAGTGGATTTGCCTGTGTCTGATCTAGCTGCTTTTGAATTATTAAAGATTCTCCTGATTAAATTTATACACATTCATCTCGGTTTTTATGATTTAGACATTGCGGGGTTAAGAAACACACACACACAAAACCGCACGCTCGCACATGACATGCATGTTCACACGCACACATATATACACACACACAACCTCCCGCTAGTGATGTTCAAATCCTATTATCATATATACATATTGAACAATTTAAAATGTTACTTCGTAAATGGCTTAAAATTGTTGTATACCTTGCATTTTATTAAGTTACCAAAATAAATATATAAATTTAAAAAAATCTTCTAAGGCAATCGTACCAATAGAGGAGTGTAGGCTTTTTCGGCCGGTGTCCATATTAATTGAATCTTCTGGGCTACTTGGTCGAAGTCTTCTGGAATCTCTTTTTCCTGTGTTTTCTTCTTCTCTTTTTTCCAAACGTTTCGTCAACAACTGCGGTTGACATCTTCAGTGGCGACTGCGTTCACTTTAGGAGAGATGTTATCTCTTCGACTTAACAATATAATCTATGGCTTAAGGCTTAAGCCGAAGAGTCGAAGACCTGGGCCAAGTAGCCCGGAAGATTCAATTAATAAAATCGTACCAATCTTACAGCCTTAAGATTTTTAGGACCATAAGTGTCTTAGACCAAAATGTATAAGGAGATCGACTAAAAGAGACTACTTTATTTAAATATATTAGTATAAGATGTACTGTATGTCTTCCTTTGCAATTTCTTCTTCTTCTTCAGTAAATGAATAAATAAATAAAAATCCTAGGAAGTGCGCGCTGGTCATGTTGCCTCTTTCTGGTGAGCCCTTTCTTGAATCCTTACATTTTTTTAACACGTATTTAAAAGCCTCCTTTTCGTCCTTTTCGGCCCATATATTTACAACACAACACAGAGGTTTGCCCTTTGGCAATTCCTTCAGTTGATTTTTCCTTTGCAAAGAATTGCAAATTGTAAATAAACACTGTAATTGAAGCCCTTTTTAAAAGCAAGGTCTGATTTACCTTGCAAATCGCCGATGCCATCTCCATCGCTATCCTTAAAAGATCTTGGGTAGATTTGGTACAACACACAATGCTCCCACCAATCCAGGGGAAGTAATTCTGGCGGCGGAGGTGGTGCTGGGTCTCGTGACGCTATGACTGCCCAGGCGATGCAACCTGTACAATCGAACATTAAGGTTTAACATAAATCAATTATTATTACACTCGCGTATATTTTCACTTTAATGGCTTGTAAAACTTAAAAATGTAACATTTGAGATTTATAGCGCTTTTCACACATATTTATCTATTTAAATGTGTTTTAACGCGAATGTTTAGCTTATTTATTATATTCGACGTTTTCGTGATGGATTGCGCTACTACTATGGTTGGTGCAACCCAACCGTAGCGTCAAGTGAAATAAATAAGGTAAACATTCGCGTTAATACCCGTTTAAATAGATAAATTACTTAAAAATGGCTTGTATTTAAACGAGCTGAAAAATAATACTAAATGGACAACAAATCATGATGGTGATTTTTAATTTTTAATTACTAAGAATGTCAACACAAAGTCCCATGACTCCTATGATTTTATTGTCAGCATAAACCGTGGTAACCCACGTGGGTGCTGCCATCGATTTGCTACCACTTTCATTATTTCTGTTTCTAGTTGTAATCATTTCCCATGAAAACATATATCGGAGTCAATATTTTTAACTTCGGATCAGGTCTACCATAAGTTTAAAGACGTTCGGAGTTTCATTGCGGATTAAGATTCAAAACAAAGAGACTAGTCAAAGAACTGCAGTCACCGCTTGCTAAAATAACAATTGTCAGGTGTTATATGTTGTAAGACTGACAAGAGTCCTTGGTAGAAGCCTATATTAAAGAGTGGAAAGACCAATGGTATAGTTTAGTACTTTGTACTTACTGATCGATAAAGATTGGATTGATATTTACTATAGGGGGAGAGTGTACGCTGCATTCCCACACTTGACTGGCCACATTATCCCTCTCTCACCGAAGACTACCATGAAATGTACTGCATTGAGATATGCCAGAGCCCATTACCATCCTATCCGTCTCCATTTTCCCAAACCTTGGGGGCAATCCATTCCTTAATCTGCAAAGATAGGCAGCGCATTCGGGGGCGTGCCAACGTTTGTTATTTTGGACTATATGTTGGCATGTATCAAGGATGTCTATGGACGACAGTATCCATTTACCATCTCCCTTTTTTATATAAAGAAACCGTATAAAAAATTTAAATCTAATTATACGTAAAAGGCTGATTTTGAATCTATGATTCGATCACTCACTTTCTTGTGTTCTATCACATCATACAATTCTTCTATCGTTGGTATTTTCTGCTATCTATTCACTTTTAAATGTATGTGTCAAAATGGTGGACCAAAATATGTGCGTGGAAATTCACACATTTTTAGTTTCCAATTTATAGATGGTGATAACATTAGATACTAATCCCGATGTGGCATTATCGATAGCACCTTTATACCTAATAATTATCACAAACAGGACTATTTTATAATACATAATTGTAATATTATTAGGAGTACAAGCAAATATAAATTGGGACTGCTACGCGGGAAAGATCAGCTTAAAAATTTTCTTCTCTTTATAAATCCAATATCTTCAATTCAATAAGATCCAGACACGAAGGAATTGCTTGCATCGATCGTCAAAATTGATTCTATTTTTGGAATGTATTCGGTGAAACACCGTCGAACTTCTTGGTAATATAGAAGGTGATATTCATTGCCTGTGGGCGTCATTTATTACAACCTCTTGGATACCCCTAGGTTTGTTAGGAATTGGTCACACTTGCTGTGGATTATTGATGTGAATTGCTGTGAATTATCACACTTGATGTTCCCTCTTAACTTTTCTATTAAGGTACAATTACACAGCCGATATCATTTTTCGGTACCAGAAGTAGAGTCCAGGTTCTACCCATTAAACCGACTTTGACCCAATTTTTCATGTGTGAAACAGTTTTAAATTTAAATTAATTATTAAATACAGGTATTTACCTGCAATGATTCCGCACACCACCACCACGCCAACTGTAATGCCAATAATTTTGAGTAGTTTAGTCATGGCGATCGCACCCCCACTGTGACTGCGCGCACGCAGCCGTCAGCCATATTTATCTAGGATCACCTAATCGGCGCGATTGTATTATCTTGATTAATATTATTATACTCAAATTTCTTGCTATAAGGATGGTTATTTTTAGTAACAACAATTTTGACGAAGTGAGCGGGTAACATTGAGAATCGAAACAAGTTAGGTAAATTCAGTATTAATGGAGAGACCGGACTTCTGGACTTCTCTGTGATTTCTGACTCTGTGACTTCTGGATTCACATTACAATAAACATACACATGAAAACAGTTTGATTGTGGTTGAAGAAGAAGGACGGAAGAAACAGTGGCTTACTTCGTAAGGCTGTGGAGAGACACATGCTATCAGTATTTACCATAAGACTTTTTTGTGGAAGAGGTGGTAGACGGGCGGGCGGAATACGAGATGGTAAAGGGTCACCGTTGCCTATGGACTCCTGCAATAGCAGAGGGGATGCAAGTATGCTGCCGACCTTGCAGACTTCTATTCACTGCCCTTTAGAATTTTGCCACATGTCGTAACCGAGTGGAAAAACCTCAGCTGGCAGTTGGTCTAATAACTTTCGTATTCGCACCATAAAATGTTTGGGCTTTAGTGACAAAGACCAGTCTTTGTATGTGCCCGTTTGATATTTTCATTTCGCTGTATTCTATCTCTCAGCGTTACAATAAAGAATTTACAGACAAGTGCGAATGAATCGCCCATTGGTGACGAGACGTGCGATGATAAAATTCCGAAATTGGCATCAGATTGTACAGCTCTTCAGAACATTTCCCATTTAAGTATAGATGATTTAAAATCGGCTCAATGTAAATTATTTACACGACTGGGTGTATTTACACGATGCCCCGAAGTCCCTCAAGAAATCTGCCATCCAAACCTATCGGCTAGAAGTCCTACTTGGTGTAGGTGTTCAAATTTTGAAACGGAACCGTCAGCTAACTATAAGTTAACGAAATAACTCAAGAAGCTCGACCTTCAGGATGATCTTTGCTCTGATTTAGATATTGGTACTCTATGATGTCGTGTTTCTTGGTAAGTAGATGCAGACAGGGCATATAGACGAACATATCCGTGTGGTAACTCGCAATAGAAAGTCGGGCTATATCAGTGAGGTTCCACACTGAATCGGACAAAGCGGGCAAATCAACCAGATTATGTTGTTAATCTTTTTCGGAGTTTGTAAAGCCACGATGTGCAATGTCGGCTTTGTCCAGGCTGACTCGGCACACCAAGCGGAAACTTTTGACTTTAGAACATCCTGTACATTATGTCGCAGTCAATACAGTCACATTTAGTACCTAATTCCGCCGGTTATCATTGGATCATTATACTTCAAAACATAATTTTATCGCGCCTCACATCACCTAGCAGACACACGCGTAACGCAGGCGTAACTGTGAAATTGATTTTTGTGTGCTCTCGTATTTTTTCCGTAAAAGGCATTAATCACGGGCCGTCCGAGGACTGAGGCACACTGAGGTTAATTAATCACGTCGTTGGAGCAAAAAGACGCGTTTGGGTTGGCCGCTGTCGATACCACGGCCTCGGCACTGTAGAGGTAAACAACCAGTGAGTGATCTCAGCGTTATTCTTAAAATTACAGAAAAAACCCAAACCTAACATAGACCTTTTGATAAAGACGCCAAAAATGTCCCACAAAATTCTGAAAACATTTTGGTGATTATAATTGTTGATTAAATGGTGGTGACAACATTATAAGTGAGCAACAGTTTTGCAATACGTATTGTGGATTTGCGACTTCTGCTCGGGATTTTAATATAAACATCCCTAATGTACCTAATGTAATCGCAATGTAACGTAGATTACCTTGATGACATCACCGTATGTTAAGAAACATTTCATCATGCGTCTCAAATAATTATCTAAACCAGGATTCTGTATATTAGGCGAAAGCAAAACAAGAAAGACAGTGTCATCCGCAATGCTAGTCCGACAAAACTCAATAAACTTAACGAACGAGAACTAATGGTGGCCATTTTGAAATATCAATCTGTTGACAGTTCTACGGCCATGTATTGCCGTATAACAATTTCGAAATGATTCTGTTTAGTTACATAAAATAATTACTCAAGTTTCTATTTATTTTTTGTTACTTCTAGAACTCTTTAATGACAATAACATTTCGTTTGTTAATCTTTTTATTACATTCGTAAAATTAATGCTATGCATACTTTAAATTCAACTTTTTAATACAAATCTCCTTGAAATATATAAGTTTGATTAATAGGCAACTGTATGACTGCCACGACCTCTCTCGTATTTATTTAGAAACCTTTTCGAGCTACTGCAGACGCACGGTCGTGTGCGCGCTATTGAATTATAAGCGTTTATCATGCAGATACTCCACTATTTTCTTATCAATATTGTGTGCGCTGCCCCCGCGAGCCGAATATCAAACACGAAGGGGGCCGGAGCGGTATTTATGAAGAAATTAGACGGTGCGCACGTATAATCGAAATATTGAACGTTTCATTCCGCCGCCATACACAAGCAAAACGTGACGGAAATAAATATCGGTTTATTTTGCACGCGCCCTTATTTGCGGCATTGTTAGGTGGAAGTGGGCACGGAAATGGGAAATTCTCTTCAGCATCTCCTAAAGATTTTCTCTTCTTAAGTTTGTGTTTGTTCTCTGCTGGATATAGTCCTCTCCCAAGTCTATCCAGCGCTCATAATCTTTCGCTCTTCACATCCACCCGCTACCAACGAATTTCTTCAAGTCGTGGGTCAAAGTGGCCAGAGGTCACACTGCGTTTCCCGATACGTGACCTCCATTCGAGAAATCTTCCAACTTATCGGTTATCGTTCCCAAGGCAAATATGACTTGCCGATTGCCACTTTAGCGTGCTAATTCTATGAATTATGTCAGTGATTTTCGTTTTTTGTCAACCCTATTTTTTTTTATCAGTTTCTTTTACTTTTATAGAAAGAAGGCGGCAGACGAGCGTGCAATTTACCTGGTGGTAAGTGGATATTGTCGCCCATGGACACACCGCGGATATGCCAACTTACGCCCAGAATGACAAACGTTGGCACACCCCGAATGCGCTGCCTGCCTTTAGATATGTAGGAATGGATTTGGAGAAAGGATTGGGGAAATGGGAAGGGATAGGACAGGATGGGAATGGGCTCTGGCATATCTCACTCACTACCAAAACACGTACGTACATTGAAGAAGAGGATAAAGTAGGAAATGCAGTATATTTTATGGTAGTAAAGTGTCTAACTAGGGTTCTTGGTTAGTAAAAGTCCACACTTTATTTGACACACTTTATTCACGTAGGTATGTCAAGATTTACAATAGCGATTTAGATTTTAGAAGAAAGAGCATGAATTTCACACATAGGATGTCACTGATATGATAACGAATTATTAGATATTGACTAGAACAAGATTGAATAGAAATTTATAATCAACAGAAACTAAAAAATGCGCATGCATTCGCCGTCGGATATCGGTAGTGCCTGTGCGGCGCCCGCTCGCTCCGCTCTGCGCAAGCGCCTTCTACAAGCGGCCGCGCGTACATTCCTTAAGCAAATTTAGCATCGGCCGGCGGGTTTGCTTGCCTAATTAAATTAATTGCAGTGTAGGCAAGGTTCCTACAGTAGTCTTCTGTGAAAGAGGGGTAACGAAGCCAATCGAGTACGCCCAGCTGCTGTTGGATTGCAGCGTGCAGCCCCCCCTTCCTTGGATTTTGCATGAACATCTTAAAGTCACTAAGGTTGCCTCGCGATGGATACCTCATTCTCTCGCAGAAGAGCAAAAATCCCGACTTTTTTTTTTATATAGAGAAGTGGGCGGACGAGCAAGCGGTCCCACGTGATGTGATGTCAGTCTATATACTCTGTTGTAAATAGATATGAAATATGTAACGTGCTATGTTTGCGCGAGTAAATTAATCACCAATTATTAATTTTTAGTTTAGTAAATAATTATGAAATACATATTAATTTTAGTTTGCTATAGTTTTAGCGTACAGATTAACATATTAAAATGTTTTAAATTATTTTTGAAGCACCTTATAAATTTAAATTACTGCTATTTTGTGTGGATTTATCAATATTAATCTATGAAACCGGAGCGCGTGGGACGCGCTTCTCGGTACGAAGATTCCGTTCGAGGACCCGTCTACCTCATTAGTTATCGGTCATGTGGCAAATATGTCCCGCCCACTGCTACTTCACTACGCTGAATCTATGACCCGCAACTTAACCTAACTTATTAAACCCGCAAAAGAAGTCCGTGCATAGCTCTCTCTCTCTCTCTCTCCTTAGATCGCTGAACGACTTTGAATTCATGCATCAGACCTACCGTCGGAGGCCACATTACGGCGACATACCGACAGGACCCACTGATTGAAGACTTTCGTCTTCGAGCATTGTCGTATAGGCCACGAGTCGACATATTTTCCCTAATGCTGCCGAGTTAAATGCGTCTATCGACTTCTTTGCTAAAATTGGACTTATCTAAGGGAATGGTCTACCCGAGACAGACGTAATGATCAACAAACTTAATTGATTATAGGCCGTGTGCTGTCTGTCGGCGTTAAAATAGCACTGCCTCATCTCCTCCTGTGGGTGTTGCAAAAGGCGACTAAGGAATAGCACCTACTACACCGCTACTACAGCTACTACACCGGTAGCCCAGGCATGGCGTTTTAAGGTCAAACATCCCTCCCAGCAATGAATAATAAAAGGCGTGTTGACGATGGGCTCAATTAATTATAGGTAATAAGGTAACAATATTATATCACTATTTTGTGTTTTTTTTGTCCTTGAATTTCATACTGCTATATTAAATGGTAATCTGTTGTGATTGATTTTAATATTTTCTTATCTTATCTTTTAGGTAAAATATCGTAACAAGAAACATAATACCTACTGACTTACTGTTGTGTACTCGTCCTTATCGATTAGTAATTGTATTATTCTTTTAATAACGTCATCTTTATCTGTATTATCTACGTTTAATACTGTTTATTGCCAATAGATATAGTTTTCTATTGAAATCACACATCCCTGAATGCATTTTTATTTATTTATATACTTTATTGTAGACACAAATGATAAAAAATAGTTACAAAAGAAAAAAAACATACAAAAGGCGCGCTTATCCCACTTAGGACGTGTTAGTCGAACAAGTATATAATCTAGATTTTTGTATAAAAATTGCCATACCATGTGAATAAAAGTATATAACGCGCTAACAAAAGGATATAAATAACAAACAAAAACATTTAAGAACAATTGAATGATTGTTTATTTAAGAAACGATTTTACACAGTTAATGTTCTGTAATAACTTGTTGTAATATTTGTAATTGTAATTATATTTAATATGTTATATACGTAGTTTAAATTTGACGCTAATTAAGGCAGAATATATTTGGCAATGTACTCGGCTACCAGCAAAATAAATACGCAACGTAAATTTAAATTAATTGATGAATACATTAGGATTCGTTTTTACAAACACTTATTGTCATTTCAAAAGCGAAATTGATTAAATTGAAAACTGATGAGAGACCGCCTCTGTACAAATCTGTATAATTAATGTATAGACAATTGACTCAATGGGTGACCGTTAATACAGGCCACGTGACCCGCGCTGTGGGGTCACGTATCGATTGGTGGGGTTCACACATCCGTGGTAGGCACCACCTCGTGTACGGGTGACGTGGCCCTTTTCACCTATGACCCGTTACATTTCCACGTAATAGCGAGCAATTTCGGTTAAAAACTATTGATGTGATCGCGAACTGATTGCCATCAAATAGTTTTGGTTACAGTATGAATTTAGAAAGATAAAACAGTTAGAGAGCATGTACATGTACTGTTAGAGAGCATGTACGATAGAACATTATGTACTTAGGGATGTTTCGAATAGCCTAAAAGCACTATTCGCCAATACAAATACAAAAACGAATTGTGCCTAATGTGCTACGCAAGTACCTGTGAAAGTGGTAGATATATTTTAGTCCAATTTAATGTTAGTAAGTACCTACTATTAGTATTTTTTTAATTCAATCAGTAAGTACCTTTTTAGTTCAATCTAAAGTTTGGTAAGTACGAAGTACCAAAGTACTTACCTTACTTTAAACTAAAAAAAAAACAGTTACGTAATTGATTTTCAAATGAACGTTTAGTCTTAAAATATTTCATTTTATGAAAATTCGACTTTTACCTACCACTCACGTTAGGATTTTACTATTAGATTAATATTCGAGTATTCATTTCGAAATTAATATTCGAAAATAAATAAATAAATAAAATGGCGAATACAAGTACAAATACGAATATATGAAAATTGGCGAGTATTCGCCAAAATGAATACGCATATTCGGTACATTCCTACTGTTTGAAAACTGTATCGGTACAGTTTGAAAAAGCAATAAATTGTTCCAAAAACATGTTAAAAATTAAAATAATCCTTATTTTATATTGAAAATCGGGTCTGAACGTGTAAAAATTAAGGTTTTTGTTTACCTGTTATTACTACTAGACGTTTCGGCACGTGTTACACTAGCTGTGGCCACGAGTTGAGTTGATTGGCTACTAGCTGATGTTACCCGTGCCGAAATGTTCATCAGAACAGCCGTGGTCACGAGTCGAGTTGATATAAGTGGCCCGTGCCGAAACGCGTTCAGACAAAATTCATAATCCTCGTATTATATTCGGGTGCTGGAATTAATAATTTGATTCTTTTGTTCCTTTTTCTTAAATTTCTTCAATGTAAAAAGACGTCTGGTTCACTTCTAAATTCGACAAAAAACTAAAGTATATCGAAGTATATCTTATGGAAGTATGGAAAGCTCGTGGAATCAGAATGTTGGAGTGTCAATAGGCGGGTCATACTTTCGTCGACTGGACATGGGCCATAGTCCTTATGCACATAGTCTTGTGCATGTGTATGATATATCGGTCCAAAAATTATTTTATACCGCGAACCCGTAGGCTGTGGAACGAACTGCCTCAAGAGGTCTTTCCATTGAGCTACGATATGGGGTTCTTCAAGAGAGCTGTGAATAGGATTTTGCAAGGTCGGCGGCGCGCCCGCATACCCCCTGGTGTTGCAGGTGCCCATGGGCGGCGGTAACACTTACCATCACGTGGGACCGCTTGCTCGTCCGCCCACTAATCTATAAAAAGAAAAAAAAAATGGCCTTAAAATGACGTGTTGACCTAGCGGTTTAGTTGGAGCGAAGTGGTATAGTTCCTCGGGGGTTGTGGTAACGCCTTTATTTATCCCTGAGACATCTACGGCAAGTGAGAGCTATTCTAAAACCAGCCAATACAATACAACCATAATGTATAAAAATACATAATAGATACATAGACTTTTGGAGGGGGAACTACACAGAATACTACCTTGAAATCTACTGCATTTCCCACTTTATCATATTCCCCAATGTACGTACGTGTTTCGGTAATGAGTGAGATATGCCAGAGCCCATTCCCATCTTTTCCCTTCCCATGTCCCCAACCCTTTCTCCAAATCCATTCTTTCATCAACAAAGGTACGCAGCCCATCCGGAGACGTGCCAAAATTTGTCATTGTGGACTAATGTAGGCGTGTATCGCGGATGTGTATGGGCGACAGTATCCACTTACCACCAGGTGGACTGTATGCTCGTTCGCCACCTTCTTTCTATAAAATGCACAACTGATCTTTAACAACCGCCACCTTCTAACTTGTTACTTTATATATCAAAATCTCCAAATTGCATCTTCAGTAAGTTTCGTTTTTGTCTTGACGGAGCCCTAACGAGAATAGATCGAGTGTCTTCAGTTCCGGCTACACGAACTGTCTGCGGGGATATATTTAACAATGTCAATAAAGTGCTTTATCCTCACTAGCTCTAGACTGTTACTGATAAGTCCTGTAATACTTTTTATCTCAGTATCATGTAGTAGGGATGTTCCGAATATTGGCATTCATTTTAGCTAGTATTTGCCAATTTTCAAGTATTGGCAATCGCATTTGCCATTCTCTAAACGAATACTCAAATACTAAGCGAATAGTAAAAGCCAAACGTGCAGAGGTTTTTTTAAAAAAGAAAAACTTTTAATAAACGTTCATTTGAAAATCAGTTACGTAGCTGATTTTGTAGCTTAATTAGTAAGTGGTTTTTCAATTTATTTTTAAAATTAGCTAGATACTTAATTTTAGATTAAACCAAAAAGTATTTTTTTTAATGAACTACAAAAATACTTATAGCACTAACTACCTATCAATTGAACTAAAAATTACCTACATTTTAACTTTAAAAATGCGTGCGTAGTAGGTTAGGTATTATTTGTAATTGTATTTGTATTTGCGAATAGTGATTTTTTTGCTATTCGAAACATGCCTAATGGATAGTTTCACAAAAGCTGGCATGAACAAATACATTTAATGTATACATAAGTAAGTAGGTTCTCAAACGAATACCTAGTTGTTTTTTTTTTTTTTTTATATAGACTAGTGGGCGGACGAGCAAGCGGTCCCACGTGATGGTAAGTGTTACCGCCGCCCATGGACACCTGCAAAACCAGGGGGTATGCGGGCGCGCCGCCGACCTTGCAAAATCCTATTCACAGCTCTCTTGAAGAACCCCATATCGTAGCTTATGTTTGGTGCTAACTTTCAAATTGTACAACGCTATCACTTCCAGTAGGGCATTGTTGTCACTAAAGCCGCCATCACAAGCTCTGACGAACTAACTCCTCTTCATCATCTCTTAAAGAGTGGATTTGCCAACTCGCTTGTCCAGCGTGGCGTTTTAAAGCCATACATCTCTCATACATAAGACAATGTGCATCACAAGGCCAATATCCAGTAGTGGACTTTAAAAAGGCTGTATATGGATACATCAACGTGGCAGCTCTTATGAAATTACCTATAACATATAACAGTATTTAAATTAGGCTTCCGGGCCTGAAATTCCGATAAACCTAGTAAGTTGTATTGAGTAGGTTCCAGTTTTTTTTCCGATTAATTATTAATTGTTTCCGATCAAGGAGCTTAAGGGAGAAATAAAATTTCAATTCCATATTTCTTTGCTCTTTTTGGCGAATACAAATTACATATTTTTTTAAAATCGTTAGCTTTAATGACGCAAATGTGAATAATAGTATCTGATTAGGTGTCTAAAATAAAAATAAATAATTTTTTGTTGGAAAGCCAATGGAGCGAAATTTTAACATCTGTGGCTAAATCTATGGGTAAAGTAATTACGGGTATAAAATACTCTAACAATATGTTTTAAGAGTTTGAATGTTGCCTATAGCTTGCTGTGTATTTGAGAGTATATAATGTGTAGTTTTAAGGAAAGGAAGACTAAGTTTCCTCATTCTTGTTGTTAAAAAAAAAACACTTATTTTTATTTTGAATATATGGAATTTTAAAATTACGATGTGTAATGTGATTGACAGGCCGTTATCCCAAAGTCTACCTGCCTACGGGCACACGGCTCATCCTTTAGCCTTGTCGTATAAGTGCAGACCCTCAAATATACGGAGGGCCCCGCGGGGTCCGCGGGCCGGGGAAGGGTATCGACCCGCGCCATTATACCGTTTGGTCGTTCACCCCGCGCCCCTCCTACGTCGTAGCAGCGTAGACCTACGCCGTAGCAGCGTAGAAACAGATCTGAAGGAAGAATACATTCTCTTTCTATATTCAAGAACAATTGAAAAACCACTTTCTTTCAATTCATGCATGTATTTATGTATGTATGTTATATTTTGTATAATATAAGTATAGTTATAATTAACTGATATTATAATATAAGTAAATATAAGATTTCTTTACATTGTCTACCTATCTCTGACGTGTGTATACCCGATCACTGTCGTCGAGTTTGCTAGAATAAATATTCTAAGGTAATCAGCTCGCCTGTTGTGTGGTAATCCATTTTTATGTACTACTAGCAGTCCCAGTGACTTCGTATGCGTAGAAGCATGACTTGATTCCCGTGACTGTCAACTGTTTTTGAAAAAAATCCTTGCAGTGAATAAAGTACTCCACGAATGATACTGAATCTAAAATAGCCGATTTTAGAAGTTTTGTTTGTCTGTCTGTCCGTCTGTTTGTCTTTCCGTCTGTCTGAACCACGCACCACGCAAAAATCATTGGACGGATTTTAATGAAACTTGGCACAGTTACAGCTCATGTGCCGGGTTATTGTTTTTAGGATATCCAGATCCTTATAGAGTTTCCAAGGGAATCACTCTAATATTCACGCGGAAGTCGCTGCCGTCTAAATATAAGGCGATTGTGCGAAATTGATACAATAAAAATAAACTTATTTTTTTAATACTGCGACGTGAACAGCGAAAAGTTTGTGCAAGGAAAACGAGACTCTATTTATATTCAGAAGTATATGGACTGAGATAACATCAGATATTTCCTTATGCGATTGTAATGCTATTCAAATACGATAAGGGTTTATGCGATCAGTTTTTTTTACATGAAAAAACATGAATCCATTTTTATACAATACAAACAATTCTATGTTGAAATGTTCTAAATAACGTTGGATATATTCCAACGTGAATTGCGTTCGAGCAACTTTTCATTTCCTAGCAGAAACAGTTTCTAAGGAGGTCCTAATCTATACATATATCAAATTAAAATAATAAAATCGTAACAAAGGCGGGTCTGTACATGTTTTTTTTTAAAGTCATTGCTGTGTTAAGTGCAAGTGATATAAAGAATTTTTGTCTGTCTGTCTGTCCATCTGTGTCTGTCGCAGGACGGTAGTGCTGATTACGTTTGCAGTTTCATTGTTACTTATTCTGTTAGTACGAGTATAAGTACAATTGTAGGAGGCTCCGAGTCGACGCATTGCATTGGTGGGAACGCTGTAAAGCCTATTCAGATTACTAAATACATTTTAATTTATTTAATTAAGTCTGTACATTTTTAGTATATGATACAGAACGTAATATCTATACAACTCCATGCAGGAATATATTGACCGGCTCAATTTTAATTTGAGGGGGAGAGTGCACGCTACAATCCAACAGCTGTTGGGCGCGCTCGACTGGTCACGTTACCCCTCTCTCCCAGAAGACTACCGTGCATTTCCCATTTTATCTTATTTCCTTAATGTACGTACGTGTTTCGGTAGTGAGTGAGATGTGCATAAGCCCATTCCCATCCTATCCGACCCCATTTTACCAACCCTTTCTCAAAATCCATTCCTATATCTCCAAAGGTAGGCAGCGCATCTGGGGTCGTGCCAACGTTTGTCATTTTGGACTAATGTTGGCATGTATCGCGGATGTCTATGGGCGACAGTATCCGTTTACCACCAGGTGGAATGTATGCTCGTCTGCCGCCTTCGTCCATAAAAAGAACCTTGAGACCTTGTATTAACTAAGTAAGTATGTATTCCCGCAAATAATATTTGAGTTTCAGTTTGAAGTTATTTTTCCAACCGTATAATTATAAGGTAGGACGCCGTGGAGTATAAGTAACGTAGTATAGATGAAACAAACAGTATGGAGTTTAATTCAGAATTTATTTTATTATTATTTCAAATTTCAATATCTTGTCTCTCCTTCGATGAGCCAAAATGAGGGAGAGACGGTATAACCCCCGGCGTAAGCACAGTGGGCCGGGGTTCAGGACCCCAGGGAGGGTCTTCCGCCTTCTGCTTTTTCGCCGAGAGCCAGTCGCTACAGAAACCCAACCGCCTCAGGTTGATCTCGAGGCTGGTAGGGTTTAACCCGTTTAAGGACAAGACTAGTGGGATGGTTTCAGTCGATGTCACGTCCTACATATCGGTGATCTCGTGCGCTAGCTCGAGATATTTTCATCTGTTCTCGGTATCTGTTCACTTTTCGGGTTATCGACAACGGTTTTCTAGATTTTCTTGGCCTTTTCGTGCTATATGGCCAAAGTATTAAAGCACCCGGTGTAGGCATGTAGATGGCCAGTTTCTGTTCATTACTTATTCATTTTCAGTTCCTTTAAGATGGACATATGTGTCAACGCACACAGAACACACATATATATAACAACTCAAGTAACAATACACAAAATTATCCTACAGCTTTGTTGTCATAGTAATATTTATTACAAGTTCTAACACAATATAGCATTAGTTTTAATTGGTCAGCACCTCCAGTTTTGGTCCAAACTGAATGGTGTCCTTAAAACATACTCGTATTTTCACTACTTCCGTAAAGATTGTATACTGTATATTGTATTGTATGGTAGAACCGTCTGTACATTCTCATATGTGGGTCAGTGTACCGCGCTACGCTGTCTGGCGGACTATGGCGGCAGATACATAAAAGTCCTTTCATATGCAGCGGTTTTTGTGGTCGTACATACGGTGCATTGTTAAAACGTTGCATTGAGAGTAGCAAAAACAGACATTCGGCAATGTGCGGTAAACCAATATTAATGAAAATTGTTATACAAATAAAATATTTGTTTACTCTTTTTGTACTATATTGTACAGAAGCGGACTTTGTTGCCTTAAGCCGGTCCTTGCCGGTCGATCTTAAATGAGATAAATTAAAGTAGAAAATAAACAGTGAGCTTAATAATAAAACGTACGCACTACATACCCTTGTAAGTCTAAAGTCTAAAAGAAGATAACACGAGATTTTCAATTGTAATGTACAGATTTTAGATATTAGGTAACATATAGAAATGTAATGGACAACATTCGTACCAACAATAAAGTCTCTTTGCTAAGACAAAGACACGTATATTTTTGACTTAGTCCAAAGACGCGTTTCCCAACTGTCGACGATCCCAATCTCACACGTGGTTTAGCTAGATCCTCTCTCAGTCTCTCTGCATTTTCTACCTCCTTTATAATGGGGAATGTTCTGAAGAGCTGTTCAATTTGATACCAACTTCCGTGTTTTACCATCTCACCGCTCGATATCATCGTGCGGTCCATCCGCACTTCCTTGACATAAGAGTCGCTGCGTACTGTGCGGTTAAAATGGCACTGTATACAGCGAACCCGAAATCTGTAGAATGAACTGCCAGCTTCCGTTACGCTACGATATGCGGGTCTTCAAGAGAGCTGTGAACAGGATTCTGCATGGTTGACAGTGTACATGCAAGCCCCCTGCAAGGTGTTGCAGGTGTCCATGGGCGGCGGTGATCACTTACCACGCTAAAATTTGATTTTAGCAGAGTAAGTTTTAGCATGATTTTAAATTTGATCATTGCTAAAATTTACAACTTTATTATAACGCTTTTGTTATAAAAAAAAAAAAATTACGATACTTTATGCGATGAGCCATCTGTTGATGATCGAAAGAACTATAATTTTACATAAAGGAACTGTTATTGTAACAAGCCTTTTTATCGTCCAATACGGAGTATAGGCCTTTCCAGGCACATTGTTACGTGTAGGAGGGATGTGGTTTTGAAACCATACGCTGACCAAGTGGGATCGCGAGTCCACATTTTTGGAGGTTACATAGTTTCCTCAGGGCTTGTACTTAGTAGCCACTTTGTTATCCCTTAGTTTTAAGGGTAGAGATGAGGTGATGCTACTGTACAGCCAACACCACACGGCACTGTTTCCAATACTTAGTACGTCTAAAACCAGTAAGTCTAACTAAGAACTAAGTTTTTGTTCAGCACGGGGCGTGTTTAACCTTTTCAAAATTATTAGACATTAAAACCTGCCTTCCTGCGGAATTCTGAATTTCAGCGCAATTTAATAAAAGGTTTCATAAATAATCTCGTTGCCCTCTTTATTGCCTGAGATGTCTAATAGAACCCTTTTAATCCCTTACTTAGGGCGATAAATTTCCGAAATGTCTGGTCTAGACTTGACGAAGGGTGTAAAAGAGTTGGTACGATTGGAAATTATGACAGAGTTATCTTAAAAATTTGAAACACATGGCCTTATGTTAAAGAAAGAAAAACTTCGCTGCCTTCAATTTTTAACGTAAATGTACAGTCGGCAACAAATCAATATATACGTAAAAATAAAAGGTACCTAATTAAAAGCCTTTATTTGTACACGTTTAAAATTCGATTTACTTAATTTCAATTTATTTATTTATTTACAATGTGCGACAAAATGCGTTAAGTGCGTCACATTCAAGATTACAAGATGGTAAATTCAGACCGTCACATTTGTCAGTAGTGACTTACAAGATTACATAAGACAACAAATACAAAACAAATGCTTACAAAAATACACTTAAAAGCTACACTTAATTCGAAATATTAATTATCATAGTTGTAGCAATGTTAAAAATGGAAAATGTCACATTTAAAATCTATTTATTGTATATAATGTCAAAATAATATAAAATTATAAAATGTATACAAAAGTCGAAAGAATATCTTAACACGTCACTAATATAGGTTAGATAAAAATGGTATTGAATACACGAGCGTGTGATTATCAATGGCGATACTTGCATAGAAGCCTTAAAGCCCGGCTTACCTGACAAATATCAAACCAATAGTATTGGGTAATAACTATACCAAAGTTACTGGAAGTTTGGTTTGGTTGGAAGCAGGGCTTCTGTGCGAGCACCGTCATCGGTTGCTGACTGTACCTACCCATACCTTACGCATGGTCTAACCAAGGTTGCCAGGTGTCTGAGATCCCGAGATTGTACCGGAATCCGTGGCTGTGTCCCGTGTTCAAGAATTTAAACAGTTCGTCTCGGAAATGCATATTATGATAAAAATTATAGTAATCACCAATTTTATATTGCAATTACACAAAATTATGACTAAGATATAGGAAATGTTAATGTGGACCATTTAAATGTGTCTACAGTATTTTCACTATTTTATTAAAACATATAATGTCATCTCAATATGACATTAAACTATTAAATCTCATTAAATTTCTGCAGTTACATGCATTAAGGTACAATTTCCTCTATCAAGCTAGAATATTACATGAAAAAATTACTTCGGAGCCCGTCCTGGTAATGCCGAACGAGCACTTAGAAACAAGACATGGTTGAACTGAGCGCGATTTATACCTACGAGTATATATTTTGTATGTGTAGTATTAAAAATATGTAGGTATATAAGGTTTATATATATTTTATTTGTAAGTACGAGTATTTTACATGTCCGTTATATTGCTTCTTATTGTTAGTTTTTGTAGATTTTTTTATATAATAATACACATACTGCTCACACAAACTCCCACACACCCTCATGCATAGCCTCTCACACGTGTATGTACATGAACAGCACAAACACATATACATACAAACACACACAAATGGCAATAATAATTGTAAGATATTTAATAAGTTACGTAACAATGTGTGTCTAAGAGAACTGTATTAGTTTGTTTGTATTTTTGTATTGTTCATTATAAATTCTATGGTGCTAATAAATCATTTCATTTAATGCTATATTAATTACTAGCGACCCGCCCTCGCTTCGCTTCAGTTTATAAGTTTTTTTTGTTATAATTTTGTTTTTTTCAAAATTAAAAAATAAAATATAGCCTATATTAGACACAAATAATGTATCTTCCTATTTGTGAAAGAATTTTTGAAATAGGTTCAGTAGTTCCAGAGATTACCCCCAACATATCCACAAAGAAACACACAATTTTACCTCTTTATTATATTATAAATTAGTGTAGATTATATTATTATATTATATTATTCTTTATTATATTAGTATCTCTAACATTAAGCTTTTCATTGAGCCGCTAGACGTTGAGGGAGTTTATTGCTATCAAAACTCAAAGTGGCGTTTACTTTCAAAGAATAAAGCTAGTACCTAGTAATTTTTCATAAATTATTTTCCAAAAAGCGAGTTTCTAGTAAAGTTTTAAGTAAAAAAAAATACTTCAATAAATGATGTAGATGCTAAATTACAAAAAAATATTACGTTTACGTGAAAAATAACGCGATATGCAATAAATTGTGAATGAATAAATAGCAGAATGTTTTTAAAATTCGTATATTTGTATTTTTTATGAGATATATGACTTATTCAAAACTAGAAAATAAAACAAATATATATTAGAAAGAACCTCATAGAAATTCTTTAGAAAATTAGTTAGATATCAGCTTATATTTAGATAAAGACTTATATTACTCACGTGTATCATGGCTAAACGAGCTTTCGAAATAGTTTAAACATCATGGCCGCAAATACAACGTTGTAGAACAAACTTGTACATTCAGTTAAAACAACGAATATAAACTTTACCACAATTGGTCATTTATGAAAGCAAATACCAGTTTTTCATGATGCAAATGTTAATGACCAATTTTAATTTTACCAGTGAGAAGTGATATTATAAACAATATAACATATGTTATATATATATGGAGTGATGTTATATATGCAGTATAGGCTCCTATACCTTTCCTAACTTCATATTTCTAAGATTTATATTAATTTTGTCTTCACGGATTGATTTGTATATAGCTACAATTTTAAAGAAACAGTCAAATTTTATTCATCTGATTTTTGCCTTGTAATCTCAGAACGTGCCAATGGCTAAAGGCCTATCGTGTCATCCTTAATGATCTTTTATCTAGGGCAAACCTTCGTCACTCATTTGAATAGGGGATACAGGTTACCACGATATCTCAATCCTCTTCAGGTCTACCTCTGCGTAGGTATAAGTTTTGTAACACCGTTTTTGCAATTTATGTTCTGATGAACATTCCTAAATTAGAACTTTGTCAAAATTCTCAAGAGTCATTTCAAAATGGGTATACAATATGAAACTAGGCGTATGTTTGGTGACTGTTCCATTGTCGACAATAGTGATTGACGGCAAAACGTAATATCGACAAAAGAAATCAATTTCGATTTCGACATTGTATTCAAGATTAGAACGTTGAATACGATTTCGAAGTTCGTATTTTCGACATCGTAATAACAAATTCGAGATTGTTGTTACAAGTGTAGCTGTTTCCATGTCAATCATTTATCGGATTTAATTGGAAATAATGATTTTGTAGTCTCTTATCGTCTGAAGATCAAACGAATGCTATCGGACTATGTGTGTGATTAGGTCATAACCGGTAACTATTCGTACCTACTGCGATAGTCAGTTAAAAAAGGATTGCGTTGCATCAATTGCAAAACTGATAAAATTTTGGGTATCTAAAGTCTTAATTTGCGATAGCTTTCACATTATTACACACATTAATATATTTATACTTATTATATTATTATATTTATTTAACTTCTCAACTAACCGGGTCAGGAAAACATTATTTGTGTTCAGGTGTGCACATCAATTATAAATCCACTCAGAACCTTTTTTTATGATATTTAAATGAGGCAAATTATCTACTAACATTGGCTCGCTGGTTCATCGATTATCTACGATATATAACAGGGATAATCACATCAAAATAGTCTTAGTAAATTTTGAAGCTAAGGCGAACAAACCGAAATACAGATAGATTTCTTTATATTTGCCGTTTATATGTAAAGACAGGGAGAGCAATGATGGCAGTTAACCTCTTACTATCAGATAGTACATTCTATTATCGGTCAGATGTTATCATGGCAGAGGCGGCCTGGCTCTCTGCCACTTATGAAATAAATTCAGGAATACAGCGACGTTTTTCTCTTCCGCTCCGCTAATCGCTCACACTGCAACCGAGTTCAATCCGTCGGTGTAATTTACTGGGACCGCCGTCGGCCTGAGTGCTGGGAGGTGAATACTTGAAATATATTGTGATGGTGCTTGATGCGGTGTTACTTTGTCATTTATAACTTCACTAGACCGCGGCGACTTTGTTTAGAAACTCGGTGTATAGTGTTCTGCGTTATTCATGGTGTCATGTAACGAGACTTTATGGTTGAATTTTTGTAAGAGTGTAATGAAATAAATAAAACTGTAATATAAAAATAGATGTATAAATGTAATATAAACCTATTATGGAACTTCACATAATTGAGTAAGTATTTGTTAGAGCGGTGTGATCGGGAGTTTAAATATTCCGCCCGTACCAATTACTACTTAAGTACGGATTTTAAAAAATTGAACTAGCTCGCCGGTGACGAAAAAAATCGAGAGCATGCTCGAGAAATAAAAACTGATCTGGTGTATGTGTCTGCACTGGGCGCGCGTGGTAGATTTATAGCCCAAAACTTCCCAGTGATTTACTAGAGGAGGCCTGTGGGTTGCAGTGGGACGTTGTAGGCCGACACAAATACATTTTTTTTTTAAATATAGAAAGGTGACGTATAAGTACATAGTTCACCGGGTGGTAGGTGAATATTGTCGCCAATGGACATTCGCGATACGTGCCAACTTCAGTCAAGACTGACGAACATTGGTACGCCCCCGGATGCGCTGCCTACCTTTGGAGACTCAAAGGAATGGATTTTGAGGAAGAATCTCCAAAGGTTGGCTGTGGCTTGCCAACGTTTGTTATTTCGAACTGACGTTGGCATGTATCGGGGATGTTTATGGACGACAGTATCCACTTACAATCAGATGGACTGTATGCTCGTCTGCCACCTATTTTCTATAAAAAACAATGAAATTTTAAGTTAGTAAATATATATAATATATACATATATTAACGCTAAATATATGGGTACGAATGCTTCTTAGTGCTCTAAAAGAGATTTGTGGTGTTTACGTAGAAGATGCTTTATCTGTAACTACTGTAAAAAATGGTTAAATCGATTCAGGTCTCGTAATTTTGATGTGAATGATGTTCCTCGCTGTAGTCGTCCTATTAAGGTAAATGTTGATGTTATCATTGAAAAAATTGAAGCAGATCGACACATAAGCAGTCATCAAATTGCAGAAGATCTTAGCATTCACCACTTTTGAGTCACCTGCATAAACTGAATTTTGTAAAAAAGCTAGATGTTTGGGTGCCGCATGATTAAAATGACAGAAATTTGCAGAATAGAATTTCCATATGCGCGATGTTGCGATGTTTATGAAGAGATTGGTAACAGGTGATGAGAAGTGGAACATTTTCCCTCCCCCGTTTTCTCAATCCATTCCTTAATCTGGAAAGGTAGGCAGCTCATCCGGGGGCGTGCCAACGTTTATCATTCTGGACTGATGTTGGCATGTATTGCGGATGTCTATGAACGGCCATCAGGTGGACTATATGCTCGTATGTCGCCTTTTTTCTATAAAAAAAAACGATTAATTCTGATGTCTACTGTCAGCAATTAGTGAAATTGAAACAAGCACTTGAAGAAAAACGGCCAGAATTAATGAATAGAAAAGGCCGCCCGACCGTATATACCTTTGATGACTAAATAAAAATCGATGGATCTTGCCTGGGGCGTTTTAATGCATCCTCCCTCCATATAGTTCAGATATAGCACCTTCGGATTATCATTTATTCCGCTCTTACCAAAATTCTCTAAATGGAGTAAAAATACATTCTAGAAAAGCCATTTAAATCAGTATTTCGCGCTGAAGCCCCAAAAATTTTATAGCGATAGGATAGGATAATGGCTCTGCAAGCAAAATGGAGGAAGATAGTCGAATTAAAAGGACAATATTCCGTTCAATAAATAACTATTTATGTAATACAAGAAAGTTTTTGTTATTTTCACTATAAAATGTCCGCGAACTTCTCCGCTTACTTAATATATATGCGTGAGAATATAATGTTCCATCACTCAGATAACAATGCGGCACGCGAATACGACACAGAAATAAATGAATATTATTAAAATAAAGTACTTTTCATCCTGAAAATGTACATTTCCACGAATACTGCTAATAAATCATCGATAAATGGTCCATCAACGTCGCGCCGGAAAGATAAGTTGCCGGAACCAGGTTTTCTAAAAATTTCACGTAAATATATTCTTAAGACACCTGAATCAGGGTTTATGGATGTTTAAAAGCCTTCGAGCACAGCTGGAAATATTATAAATACGCTGCTATTAGATAAGAAAATGATATTTTTTTTCTTTCTACTTTTCCACAACCGTATTGAGAAATATTTACTTCATGCTCTGGACTTGTCGAGTGGTTTTCTGGAGTGGTAATTAAAAGTATACATATTACAGGGCAGACTTTAGGCGTGGGCTCGCTACGCCAGGACCCAGAGCCCTGAGGTTGAAGAGGCACCAGGAATCTGAAATGAAAAAACTTTAAATATCTGGTCCAACGTTTAACTGATTTTTGTTGATTTTTTTACTATGGCAAAAAAGAGATTCAAACACTCACTATTAAACCTGTAATTTAAAAACAAAATTAGAAAAATATTTCATTAGTATTCAGTGCTTGATTTTCAATTTCTTACAAGGATCCAACTCATATCTGAGCCCGAGCGCCCAAACCCCCAAAGACTGCCATGTTACATGTTACTATAAATAAATTCATATTTGACAATATCAATCGACTTAATAGAAAGGCAACTTGTAAACTAACCAGAAGTCTGATTGTCCTTAAAGTAACCAACCACTTTCGTCTTACTGCAAAATTCTGAAATGTACCGCATTTCCTAATTTATCGTATTTCCCCGATCTACGTCCGTGTTTCGGTAGGTATCAGATATACTAGAGCCCATTCCTATCCCATCCTATCGCTCCCCATTTTCCCAACCCTTTCTCCCAATCCATTCCTTAATCTGCAAAGGTAGGCAGCGCATCCGGCGGTGTGCCAACGTATGTCATTCTGGACTGATGTTGGCATGTATCGCGGATGTCTATGGACGACAGTATCCACTTACCATCAGGTGGACTGTATGCTCGTCTGCCGCCTTTATTCTATAAAATAAAATCGTCCACTGTTGGACATTTATTGTTGGATGTGTAAGCGGGTAAGCGAGTCCGCTGTAGTTTGAGGTGGCGCGATGGCGTAGTTCCGCAGATGTTATGGTAGCGGTTTGTTATTCCATAAGTCTCGTTTTATGACAACCACGGGAAGAGATAGGGTGGGTATTATTTTAAAGCCGGCCGACATCATACATCCAATGTGTAGTACATTGGATGTATGATGTCGGCCGGCTTTAAAATTTTCCCAAAATTTTCATAATCGATAAGCCAAAATTCATTTAACTGTCCCTTCTTAACGAGAACCTTTTAAAGTTACGTAAAATTATTCCCTGTGCGAGAGAAGGCACTATATCTATCTCGCTCCCTCTAGTTAATGACCCGTCGCCGGTTTACATAGCGACAAGATTGCATTTTAGTTGTGTGTACAGGACAAGGGGACCAAATTGTGTTATTAATGAAACTGCATGAGCTTGTAACATTTATCATAAAATGTGTATATTGGGTATTCACTACGTCATATCGTAGCTGTTTTAGCGGACGACGTTTCATCGATAACGTTTTGTAGAATGTTTATTACATCGAAGAGTTGTTTCTTCGAATGTAAGTTACATCAAAAAGATTTTCATCGATTGTACTTTTCATCGAATGTCGTTACATCAATACACTTTAGTTTGATAGTAAGTTACATCAAAACATCTTTCATCGATTATACGTTGAATCTAATGACGTCATATGGAAACTCTTCAATAATCGTAAAATCTGATAATTCTGAGGGTAGGTTCACTCATTTTGTCTTATTTTTTAAACTGGTGATTTAATCCTGTACTGTGTACATATTTAAGAAAATTTACTATGAACAAAATCACTGTTTAACACTGTATATATATGGTTAGGTTACGTTTAGTCTATAGAGGGGAGGCGCGCGAACAAGTGATTCGCATCCGGGGGCATGCCAACGTTTGTCATTTTGCACTGATGTTGGCATGTATCGCGAATGTCTATGGGCGACAAGTATGCTCGTCTGCCGACTCTGTACATAAAAAGAAATAAAAAATCTCACGCACTCCCCAAACCGGTATCACGTACATGCTACAGGGGTCAGGGTTCGAACTGACGACCTCAAGAATACCCCTAAAGTGGATACAAGCCATTAAATCGTCTAGGGGTAATTAAAGCAGCTCTGGGGACGTCTCTCCCTTTTCATTTCCTCTCCCGCCGCGGTGATGGACGCGATCGAGATTACATCTAGCTTTTGCGTCGTCGGCGACTTATCTGATATGTCGTTTGATGTTTTTTTTTTCGAAAGGTTTTTAATCTCTTTACATCAAGGCGTTGGAAACACGGGGTCGCTGGTGGTGGTGACCAGTGACACCATGTATGTATTTATATGGTACTCTTTTTGTAAATGATTACAAAAGGCGGATTTAATACCTTACAGCAGGGGTGCTCAAACTTGAACTGCTGGCGATCTACCTCAATATTGTTAGACTACGATCGATCGACTCTGAGAGGCTGCAAGTATGTGTGATGCAGGATTGTCGTCTAGGTAGGGTGTATCGTGACATAGATATTAGTTTTCCGCACAATATGCATTTTTTTAGTCAAGGTAAGTGTAGGTCTGCTCTAAAATGTCAATGAAAAAATTCATAATTATTCAAAATTGCGAGTTTATTGGTTCTTACAAAACAAACGAGTTCTAGTGTCTAAACTTAACTAAAGAGTGACTTTGGATGATGAAGCGTGGCACTGCATGTCCTCAGCATACTTACTATTCATAAGATGGTACGTAATTACCGAGTGCTAATCGCACGCATGATGACATATGTTCGTCAGTTAGTCGATTGCGATATTTTGACTTAATTATCTTCATTTCATGAAATGCAGACTCGCACAAGTAAGTTGACCCAAACATTGCCGTCAGCTGAAGGGCGATTTGCCTTAGATTCGGATATTTATCTTCAGATATAAAACACTAGAATTTTGTATCAGATGTTGTGGCTTTGAGATATATATCTGATATAATCTGCACTAACTCATTTTCAACAGAACATGAGTCCATGTTAAACTGACTTGCTATTTCAGTAGCTAATTCCTTAATGTTTTTACACGAAAAAGGATAACTCATAAATGATGCGATATTTGCCAATTTACTGAAATCATAAAAACGTATTTCGAATTGGCCCAAAATATTTGAAAATTCTGCCTCATAAATATCATAATTCAATTGAGGAATCCTTGCTTTCAAAGACGGAAAATGTTTCAGATCCTTTCTTTTCAGTTGATCTATCATGAGTTGCAATTTACTTTTGAATGCGTTTATTGCGCTAATCATCTCAATAATAGTTTTTCCTTTACCTTGAAGCTCCAAGTTAATGGTGTTTAAATGCATTATGATGTCTGTCAAAAATGCCAAATCAGTCAGCCATTTTCCGTTTTTCAGCATCTGAGTGTCATCACCTCTTTCGTCCAGAAAAGCTGTTATTTCGGGCAATAATTCTTGAAACCTTTATAGGAATTTTCCGCGAGTCAACCACCTGACGTCCGTGTGAAAAACTAAATCAGTGTGTTCTGCTGACTCACTATCTTCCAACTGCAACTTAAAGAGCCGTCGTTGCAAGCTACGTGCACGGATGAAATTCACAATTTTTATTGCAATGCCCATAATCTCCTCCATGTTTAGAACTTTTGAACACAAAACTTGTTGATGTATAATGCAATGGAAGGAGAAAAATGAAGGGAAATCGTCATTAGCTCGACACAATGCCACAAAACCGTTTTTGTTTCCAGTCATTGCTGGTGCTCCATCGGTTGTAATGCACACTAGTTTATATATTGGTAGCTTGTAATTTGTTACAAAATTGAAGAAAACGTCGTATATATCTTCGCCACGGGTCTTTCCTTTCAGAGGAATCATTGTCACAAACTCTTCCTTAGCCGACATGTCATTGAATACCATTCGAATAAAAATACACAGCTGGGCAATGTCTGTCATATCGGTGGATTCATCGAACTGTAAAGAAAAGTATGTACATTTCATGATATCATGTTTTAGTTTATCTGCCATGTCCTGACTCATGACTTCAACACGCCTTGTGACAGTCGGACGAGATAACTAAAGTTCTCTAATAGCAGACATAATCTCTGTCTTATTTTTAAAATCTCCAAATAAAGTCTCACCCGCTTCAATAAATGCTTCCTTCATAACCGATCCATCTTCAAATGGTTTCTTGTGTTTCGCCAGTATATGAGATATTTTAAATGACGCAATCGTTGCAGCTTTTGATTGTTTGGCTGGTCTTGTGAACATGGTTTGTTCTTTTTTCAAACAAGTTATCAAATCACGTACTTTTCGTTTTCTTAATTCACTCTGTGACGGAAAATCCTTTTCATAGTTTTTATGAACCGTTTTATGATGCCTCTCTAAGTTCCCACGCTTAGGTATTGCAACTGACGCACGGCAAATGTGACAAATGCACTTATCCTTTCCCATACAAAAGAAAAATTCTTCCTCCCAATCGTTATTAAAATGATACGTTTTACTTTTCTTCGCCGCACTCATTTTGTACTATTTATTAATAAACTTTGTATCGACGAATCGCCCTCAAGTTACAACTCAGACTGACTCCTATTCCTGCAGGCGCAACATTTATAACATAGAGAACGAAGTCTCGAATGTTCCCGCCAAACACGCCGCCCGAAGTTTCTAGAAAAATCGGCGGGAATAAAAAACGCGGCTTCTCTTTGACAAGTACCGCGCGTTCCTTTGGTAAAGCCGCCTTTTGCCGCTAGTAGGGGGTTATTACGATAAAAGAAAGTGATCCTTCATCCTATTATTCTGGCCTAATTGTGGATCGAATAAATTTTAGTTGTTTATTCATTACATTTTGTTTTAATTACCTACCTACTAAAACAAAATCTGTGAATAGTTCTATATCGGATATTTTTTCTCTAGATCGACTCAAAAAGCACTCGCGATCGACTTGTCGATTTGAGTTGACCGTTTGAGCACCCCTGCCTTACAGCATTATCTGCCAGTCAACCTTTGGCCTATGCAGGACATGCAGTGCAGGGGGGGGGCTCAATGTAACTGTAACAAATATAGAAGAAGTGGAAGTAAATACTAAAATATAAGTAGACTAGGGGGCGGACGAGCAAGCGGTCCCACGTGATGGTAAGTGTTACCGCCGCCCATGGGCACCTGCAACACCAGGGGGCATGCGGGCGCGCCGCCGACCTTGCAAAATCCTATTCACAGCTCTCTTGAAGAACCCCATATCGTAGCTCAATGGAAAGACCTCTTGAGGCTGTTTGTTCCACAGCCTACGGGTTCGCGGTATGAAATAGTTTTTGGACCGCATAGTGCGCGACACCTCCGTATCGAGGAAATGCGGATGGACCGCACTTCTGTGACGGGAGGTGCGGTTGTAGAAACCCGAGGTGGGAATTATATTAAACGATTCAAGTATTAAATATTCAACAATCCTGCTTTCACACACTTCAGTTGCTTTCTGCGACCTCTGTGGGAAACGGTTACAACTGAAAATCAGTGCCCAAGTCAGCTTAATCTTGAACTCGTGGCATTATCCTGAGTTGTGTGTCCGTTTCATTGCTGTAAATAGGATATGTAGGGTGAAATATTTTATTGTTTTCTTCTGTAGCTACATGTATATTCCTGCCATGTTTTAATAGTCTTGTGTTAATTTGTAGGTTTATTTGTAGGTAATTTGTGTTCATATGGTGAACGCGACAGCTAAGCGATATAGCCGTACGCTAATCCACGTGCGGATCCATAGGTTATTGCTGATAAAATAGCCAAAATAGAAAGTCTGACCTTATTTGCCGAGAATCGCTGTCTTCCGACCAAGCTTACGGTGGCTTTGTGTTGTTCCCAGCCTGGTAGCGCTTCTTCTCGGCTTCTTCTTGACCACTTGGTTTAAGCGTTCTTTGACAATAAGTAGCTATACTAGCGGTATAGAAAGGGCACAGCGTGTGCCAATTCTGGGGTCCAGGAGACCACCCAATTACCCGGGTTTCACAATCGACCGGCTACAGGAGGAATCGATCGCTAGACTGTGTAGATTATGTCTGTCACCACGCGGTTTCCTCGCGAACCGTTACTAATGTATCAGCGGCCACGAGGTTGAGTCAAAGACTCCAATCAGCGGTATTACAGTCGCGGACAGAGCCCACGACCACGCGGTTTCCTCGCGAGTGGGAACGGACCCAGCTGCGACGAGGTCGAGCCATAGACTGTTTTGGTATGCAAAGGTGCAGCGATATAAAAAGGATCGGCGGAGTGATTATTTGAAAATGTGGGTAATAAAATATAATCTTACCCTACAAAATAAAAGCACCAATGTTATTGGCGCGAACATACTAGTTTGTTGTGATGAATTTCTATTTCACTTCTATTCTATTCAATTGGTTCCTAAGACTCGCTACCACGCGTCATTAGAATCATAGACCATATTGACGAACTGTTGAATACACAAAAACTAAAATAGCGTGCGTAAAAATATACAAGTGTTTAAAAAGTTTTCTACTGGTCTTTGGTAAAGTCGTGGGTTTCGGCCGATTTTATAACAGCATCTCGCCGTCTATTCCCTTGGGTGTCCTAAAAGGCTACCGAGGGATAACGAAGCGGCTTTCTCAATCCCAGAGGAACTACACCAACCCTAAAAGAGTGGAGTCGCCTACACGCTTGGCTATATATTCCTCATAAACCGGATTGATTACAATTACCGTTACGGATACATTTGTTATTTATTTACCTATAATCTGAAACAGAGGTCGGAATTAGGTAGTGTGATTTATGTACTTGCAATGATATCATAGAGCAAAAGAAGAATATGAATAATCCCAGAATTTCAGTTTAAAGCGTTTTGTTCTACTATATTTAGATTAGATGGAATTGTAGGTTAATGTTTGTAAATATAAAAACTGAAACTGAATGTTCATCATCATCATCTCAGCCTTTGGACGTCCACTGCTGGACATAGGCCTCCCCCATTGTCCACCATTTAGACCTATCGGCAGCGACCTGCATCCAGCGGATTGATGTTAACGTTAACATTAAACAGAATGTTAACGTGTGTAAATCATTAAGTACTATTGATTATTAATTGAATCTTCCGTGCTACTTGGCCGAGATCTTCTGGAATTTCTTCTCTTTCTTCCAAACGTTTCGTCAACAACTGCGGTTGACATCTTCAGTGGCGACTGCGTTCACTTTCGGAGAGATGTTATCTCTTCGGCTTCTCGAGCGCAACTGACTCGACGATTGTGGCGCACCGGTATTTATAGTGGGCGAGGGTAGTTGTGATTGTGTGTGTACCGACGCATCGATATTTATAGTGGGCGAGGGTAGTTGTGATTGTGTGTGTACCGAGTCTGTTTTTGTCCCCCTCTCTCGTCTCTCTTCCCCGTGAGCTTGATGTCTTTGGAGTGCTGGATACCAGATATTACGGAGTCTTAGATTCTCTTCTTTTTTGTTAAAATTGTTGGGATATAAATAAAATTTTGGGATATAACATGCCTTGTCGGATGGGGACCACGAAATCTGCTTCAGTGACACAGATCTTGTCAACCGGGAATCATTATTATTCCCGTCTCAATAGGGAAGCTATTGTAATCTACAAGCATCCCAAAAATTTTAAAAAAGAAGAGAATCTAAGACTCCATAATATCTGGTATCCAGCACACCGAAGACATCAAGCTCACGGGGAGGAGAAACGAGAGGGGGGGGGACAAAAAGAGACTCGGTACACACACAATCACAACTACCCTCGCCCACTATAAATATCGATGCGTCGGTACACACACAATCATAACTACTCTCGCCCACTATAAATACCGGTGCGCCACAGTTGTCGAGTCAGTTGCGCTCGAGAAGCCGAAGAGATAACATCTCTCCGAAAGTGAACGCAGTCGCCACTGAAGATGTCAACCGCAGTTGTTGACGAAACGTTTGGAAGAAAGAGAAGAGATTCCAGAAGACCTCGGCAAAGTAGCCCAGGAGATTCAATTAATATGGACACCGGCCGAGAAAGCCTACACTCCACTACTATTGAATAATTTTGTTTTATTTATCTTATCTCTGAGATATCGATACAACCCTAAAAACCATCACGGTACCTTAAGATTCTAAATAAATATTCTGTTGGCAATAAATTACGGTTCCGGGGATTATTATTCAGAAAATCCCAGAAATATCAACATTTCGTTGCAAGTACATAAATCACACTATCTAATTACGACTTCTGCTTATAAACCTTTGATATATCAATTATTTTTTTATTTAAAATTAACAAAAAATTAACCACTAATAGTAATTCGGGGTTCAACAGAAATTTTATTATACAATACAAATTTTGTATACCTACAAATTCTTACCAAAATCTTACAATTATTTTTGTATACAAAATAGTACTTGCAGCTAGATTTCATCATATTCAATAGAAGACTATGTAGCGCCAACCGCAAATAAAGAGTTGTAGAACAAACCTGTAGAAACAACAAATGCAATGCAAATATTGCACATTGTAGAAACAAATTGTAGAACAAATGCAAATATAACATTGTCGAAGAAATCTGTTCTTTCAGTTAGGCAACTATAGGCTCTAAAATCAATACAATAAGTAGATTTTACGAACGCAAAAGATTTTAGTGGTGTGAACGGTCGATTCGCTTTATCTACAATGGCCGAGGCAACCTCGCCAAATATTTATTTATATATTTAAACGTCATTGCACAATGATATGAACAAAAAGTGGATTTAATGACATAAGGCACGCTCTACAAGTCAACCACCAGATTATACAGAAAAAGGATCGTAAGTGCAGTATTAAATTTGATAATATAAAACACTAAATAGTAACACAATAACATAATTATGTATTATAAATACCTAAATAATATGGAAGTACAGGAAATAAACACCAAAATGAAACAGAAACCTGGAAAGTAGTATATGTTTTATCTGACATCGGCTGCTGGAGACGGGGACCTGTTTGCGATCCCCGCGATAGCCGTAATGACGATGAATCTCAAGTTAGTTCGCGGACCGTAATTTGTTATTGAGCCCGCTTCCAGAAAAATGTTTTTCACGTTGGAATTTTTCGATGGCAACGTTGATGGGTTGGTAATTATGCTGTGTAGATTTTTACGGAATATTTTTGCAATTGAGAAAGAATATATTTTGTGTTTCAATATACAGGATTTGTCAACATATACGATGTGTCCGTTTATCCCAAAAAAAGTGAAACTGTGTATTCTATTCATGCTTTTGGATTCATTTTTAATTTTTCCTTTGCAAACTTTTTTTTTTCTTTTTGAGCTTTCACCTAATTTTCCATACAAATTTGTTATATACAAAACTTGGAAACGTTATATACGAATTTAAGGTTTCAGATATTTGATACACCCTATATTTTATTAAACGGACGTTATTACAAACTGACATGACTTGTAGTATTTAACATGAATCGCCGTATCTAATGATGCTTAATCAAAAACTTCTCTTTCATCTCTCGCGTTATAATTTCCAAAGCAATTTTCCATTGAAAAATTCCAACGTGAAAAACATTTGTTGCGAGTTCAGGTCTATAAGATCGGAGAATATAAAAAAAATAAATACATTTTTTTTAAATTATCTTTATTACAAAATATAAAAAATACAATAAAATTAAATATAATTCCCACCAATCAAAACGAACGTCCTCACCGCGTGATTGGTGGGAAAAAGTGGTTGAAACCTTACAGTTATCAACTAAATAATAGACTATATAATTTATACTAACGTAAAATTAATACTAAAGGTGAATCAGTAAGTAGTGTAGAGCTGTGTTATGTAACAATGGACACAAATGAACAAAATGATAATTAAAAACGATGTGTGACTTTGGAACGAGTTATATAACTTTAAAACATGTTGTATGATATAATGTTAACACTATATAAAACTACGTTTTATAACATGGAATGTTAAAAATGTAAACTTGCCTAAACTTAATTAAATTAAAATAGTTTACGAGAAATAATTAAATGCGCAGCAGAGAATTTTGAATGAGCAGCGAAGCCACAGAAAATTTAAAGGTGGGTTACGTTTAAATTCTCTAGTGACGATAAAGATATACTCATTGGAGTTATCGCCTTAAATGTAATCCTAACTAATGCAAATTGTAAGGAACTTATAAGAAAGTTGAATTCTCAACCATATCCACAGATTAATCGTATTTAATAAGGAATGCACGAAGTTCACTCTGTTACGTCCCTCCCTGAAATCTTAGTACCTGCAGTCAACATTTTCGTTTAAAGCTGGATCGTTTTTACTTTTTCGTTTATTACATCTGGAAGTTAGGCACGAGTGTCTAAACGAGGAACGGATAAAAGAATATTTTCAAATATTTTGAATGCTGACTTCAAGTTCATGTAAAATTGTTGCACGTATGAAAATTACATGCTTTTTACTTTAATAATGATTAAAGAAAGTAGAACTTGTAATAATGTAAGGTTTTGAAGCCGATCATATAAAGATAAATGTCTTAACTGACTCGAGACAAAACTTGTGGTTCCTTTTATGATGCAAACACGTACTAAGAAAGGATTTTTCGAAATGCAGCCCCTAAAGAGGCGCAAGGGGGTATCAAAATTTGTATGAAAAAGTATTTTTGATGATCCTATTGCTTTGAAACGTGGTATAGATATTCTACAATACAGGACTAAAATACAGGATGTTAAATTTTGTAAGGAATTACAATTAAACAACCACGAGAGCCAAGCAACGGACAACAGCTAGCTTTTAATAAACAATTTTTCATTAAAACTTTGTTCAATCATAATTAATTAATATTGCTTCAAAACCCTTCCTTGATACTTAAAGTATGTGTAACTTGTAATTGTATCACCCTATGAAGTCCCAGTGCTGGATACAGTCCCCCCACAGGCCTGGGGCGTATCGGGCCGTAATTATTAATGTTTAATCCACATATTTGTTTCATAAATCAATACAAAGGACGGCCTTAATCATGGCGTTGGTATCGGCGTAAAACGAATCAATAAGTAGGGTCCCAAAATACTACCCTAAACCGTATACTCATTTGTAATGACTATAAATAAATTCACTTCGAACAATGGCACGTGTAGTACGAGTTCTATGTTTGAACTCAATTTTAGTTTCGTGTGGAATTTGTGCAGAGCACATATTTTTATAAAGGCAGTCGTTCACATGGTTTCCGACGTTGTCAACCGTATCGAACGCTGTGCACTTAACTAAAAAACTATTTCATTTATCTGCGAATACATTCTTGTTCCGTTGAAATTCGTTTCAAATTGTTTTTGTGACTCTGAATATTTTTCCCGACATCGATTGAAGCAAAATCAATATAATTTTTTACAACTATTGTTTTATTTCATTTGACTATCTCTTTTTGCACTTATTGTAGTAGTAAATCTATTATATCCCTTACTGTCCAATGATCAAGAGATCGAATGAAATTATCAGTGACCTACTCTTTCAACCCCAGTTTTATTCATTCCTTCGCGATATCACGTCGTATGTCATAGTAACCCGATATTTATTTATCTGTGCGTATCCGATAAGTAATGCCATGCCATCCATATCTCCGTGAGTTGGAAGTCGAGTAAATGCGTAACCTTATCCTAAAAGTCAGGCAATCGCTTGCTGTTCCGTTTATTTTTCCTGCTGTCAAAACTTCGCGATTCCCAACTCTATCAGGGAATCTATTTATAATGACCTACTTCTGTATAAATATTCGTTCATTTTATGGGGGACCTTATGGAGTGTTATGGATCACTCTATGGTGTCATGATTCCATTTCACACAGTGTACTTCGAAATATTTTTTATAATAATAACCGAACTGCGATATTTCAATGATCCATCAAATTCGTCACACTAATTTACAGTATTTTGTATGATACTTTTACAATAAGACACTTGACTGTTCACGAAATTGATACGTTTAACAAGTAAAAGAGAAAGCACGAAAAAAAAAGATTTTTTTTTTAATTCAAAGAATTTTTTTAAATTAATTTGAATTTAAACTCAAAAATATTTATGGTGGGGATGTAGCGGATTTTGTTGTTATTTCTATCACCCGCGGTTGGTTGTAATGGTACTATCTAAGAAAGATTTATTTCAAATATATTTTCATTTTGATTTCACTGATAGATTCTAATGTTTTAATAAATGATAATACCTACCTATTATTGGTTGCATTTTGAACTAGTTACTAAAACATAATTAGTCAAAAGTATATCACCAGTTTCTTCTTCCGATTATTTAGCATCACCTTCCTTAAAACCAAAAGGAAGGAGAGCACCTATTAATCCAACACCCTAATTAGTATACACCTCTATATTTCCATGGCTATCTGTGTGTACATTGATGACCAGTTGCATTGCTCCCGAACCAACTCCTATACCAGCGATGACGTCCCTCGGTATCTCTAAACCGGTGGTAACTCCTGACACCATTGATGCTAGCATCCTTGTAACAGGTGCCGATGATGCACCAGTCAAGAGTAGGATGAAGGTGATGGTTGCCACCACGCCGCAACCACTCCTGAAAAAGTAATTGGAAACAATCGAATTAACCGTCGAATCAAAATTTAATTTCAGATCCAATAAAAAAGTAAAAACAGCTAATGGTTTATGTTATTTAAATTGTCGTTAACAGTAAAAGACTATTGTTTTACACTTTTTCATATGGAAGAAAAAAATGGAAGTCACTACAATTATCTCGCCATGAGAGGTTCTGAAATAATTTATATTTAAATACGATGAATACCAAAGTAATTTTACTTACATGGCTGACTGCGCATGGGCAAAATGATCCGCACACTTATCTCAAATATTGTATCTCGTTCCGTAGTTACAAAGTATCTGGCAAATGGATAGACATGCCAACAGATAATCCTATCTAATAACGAGATAAAATCATAATCTTACTGATACGGCTCCAGAAACCAATAACAAAAATCAATTTAAAAATTGACCTTTAAAATAGTAGGAGTAAAGTTGATAATACGTTTGTTATTATAAGTGAGAGTGAAGAATTCTGAAGGGTATGGGAATTCGATAACGTTAGAGAATGTGAGGCCTTTCGTAATTTCCTTTCCTGCCTACTTTTAAAAATATTTTTTTACAGACACATTGTGACATCGTGTCGTGTAGTAAAATTGGATTTAATTATCATGTGGTCTCGTTGTTTTCAAACGTTCTCCGCGTATTTCTAATCGTATGATGATTAATGATAAATAGCCTAAAAAACTGACCAGTTAAATAGTTTTCAATACGTATGTACATACTTATAAAAAGGACAATGCTTTTAGGAATAATACCAGCCTTACAAGGTCTACGAGAAGAAGTAAATTTTTTTAGAACTCGTGTTGCTACAGGTAGTTAGAAATTTTATTTCTTACACACAAGGGGTCGTATACATACAAATTTCTATATCTATGATAAACATGTCTTAAATAAACAGCGAAGATAGGAAGCTAAGAATTAAACAATACTGTCAATGTCGGTCCTTTAAAATTTTGGAAATAACATTTTTCTTTTCCTTTGTCGCCAGATTATATGGATTCATTGTGCAAGGACCATTTTCTTCAGCGACAGTACCGTAAAATGGACGGAGGGGTTCTCTGGTCCCGCAATGAGAGGAACCTGGACTGTACGGTGACCTTCCAAACGCACAGCGTCTTGCAGAGGTTCATGCTGCACTTTGAGCTTCTGCAACTCGATTGTAATGATCACCTCTACGTGTACGATGGTGCGCACGATACCGCACCGCCTAAGGTAAGGTCGGCTAAGGTAAGACATAAGGTAACGTATGTTTTAATGGAAGGTTTAACAGATTAACTGTTAACTTTAATTAATCGAGGAATGCATGTTGCATCTCAAAGCGCTCCCTTACAGAAATCTGTCGCGAACAGTCTCATCTGAGCGTGTGCCAACGTTTTCCATTCTTGACTGATGTTGGCACGTATCGTGGATGTCCGTGAGCGACGGTAACAATTTACCTCAGAATGGACAGTCTGTTCGTCTGTCCCGTTCATTTGTAATATATTAGGGGTTAAAGTATGAAATTGCCGATTTGTACTGAAAAATTAAAACTCGTTTTTTTCTAAAATGTAACATTTATTTAATCAAAATATTTACCCTCATTATCTATACATTGTTGCCATCTAATCGGAAGTTCATTTATGTCTTTGCGATAGAACTCTGGGGATGTAGATTCGACAAACTGTGTGAAAGCATTTTGTACTGCTTCTTGGGAAGAAAATTTTTTACCACGTAGAAAATTGTCCAAATCACGAAAAAAATGGTAGTCCGTTGGAGCAAGGTCTGGCAAGTACGGAGGATGACGTATGGTTTCTAACTGCAGCTCCTGTAGAGTTACAACGGTTTCTCGTGCAGTGTGAGGTCTTGCATTATCATGGAGCAATAATGGTGAAGATCGATTCACGAGTCGGGGCTGTTTCACTGCTAATTTCGCCATCATTGTTCGAAGTTCGGCACAGTAAACATCTGCTGTTATTGCTTGACCAGACCTGAGAAAGCTATAGTGAATAACACCATGAATAGACCACCAAACAGTTACCATTACCTTTTTATTGGTAAGCTTTATCTTAGGGCACTGTTGCGGCGTTTGACCTGGGTTCAGCCATTGCATTTTTCGCTTTCGGTTATCGTAAAGAATCCACTTTTCGTCACATGTCACAATTCGATCCAATATTCCTTCATTTCTGTATCGATTCAACAAGGCAACGCAAGTTTCAACACGCGTTTCTTTCTGCAGATCAGTCAAATCATGAGGCACCCATTTTTCATATTTTTTTATCTTATTGATTTGATGCAAATGAGTCAATATTGTAGGTAAGGTAACGTTAAACCATGCCGCTAATTCCTGGGTAATTTGACTCGGGTCGGCTTCCACCATCTCCTTCAATTCAGCGTTACTCACCTGTGTGGGCGGTCTGCCACGTGGTTCTTTCTTCATGTCGAAGTTTCCATTACGAAAGCGTTTAAACCAAAAACGCACGGTTCATTCATTAGCAGTCTCCTCTCCAAACGCAGCATTGATATTGCGAGCCGTTTCTGCCGCGTTAGTTCCGCGTCGGAACTCGTATTCAAAGATTACTAGGATTTTCGAAGTATCCATCTTTCCCGTCTAAGCTGAATAAAAAAAACAATTGAAAGTCGAAAATCGAGTGTTGCACATTTTTTAAAACAAGAACCTCATAGGTATCATGTGAAAAAAGTTTCACTCGAAAATCTCACACCATGAAGGTTTTGTGTCAATTCAAAGTATCTATTACTATAAAACGGCAATTTCATACTTTAATCCCTATTATAAAAACTAAAAAAAAGTCAATTTTGGATTTGTCGTTATTGCCCTCGCTGTCAAACATTTCAAACTAGACTTCGTGCGCAAGAGAACCATTTATCAAGTTGTTACAGGATTCGATTCGTTTTTATGAATAAGAAGAGTGATTTATAGGTATCCTTCGTTTGTCTGGAATTCTTTTTACGACTCTGAAAGACTAACTTTGAATTCAAAAGAATTGTTGCCATTACATCACCGTGCATTAGGTATTTCGAAGAAATATACCTAAGGCGGAGATTCCGCCTTTCAAGTTCAGAAAACTGACATATATATATATATATATATATATATATATATATATATATATATGTATGTGTGTGTAGGTATATTTTTTTATAGTGTATACAATAATTTTAGTCGTCAGATTATTGAACAGAAAAGTTAATTGGCGTTGAAACAGACTTTAATTCATAATTCCAAATGTAGCAATTATGAAAACGTTAATATTTATACGAACACCAAGTAATCACTCATTCTAACAACATGAAAATAACTCTCCAATTATATTACAAATCAAACTAACAACGAAAACGTTGAACATCTACATTAAGACATTATGCAAAACTTTTTTTAATAATGAAACATCTAAAATTGGAAAAATACGACTAAGATCGAATATGAATTAGAAACGGGCTTCTACCATATTTTTTTCGGCTTTAGATTTTTGATATGAACTGAATATAAAAATATGGTCCTTTATTATATTATCATTTATGAAAAACAATGTATTCATCAAATAAGAGTCAATTAGGTCTACAATTAGTATTTTTGGTGTAACAACGATGTTGACCAGAATTTGAAGATAATAGTTATTATTTATTACACACAAAATACACAGAGAATTCTGTAGTTCGCCGCTTACGTCGTAGGTACTTATAATAAACAATTCTCGGACGCAGATCCCTTGTCTTAGAAAGGAAAATTGCAATAACAATGAATTGAGTACACACACAACAGACTTTAAGCCTGTAATTAACCACACACGATTACACATAACCACTAATTCTGCACATTGCTCAAACACCACATACGACCAAGCACACACACACATAATTAATAAAATCAATTGTTTTTTTTATAATATTAATAAAACTTAGTGACATTGTTAAAGTGATTAAGAAAAGATATTGTGATGCTGTTTTAGTGTTCGTTTGTTAGTCATACATTGTTACTCAGTTTGTTTATATGCAGTGAAATCAATAGATACCAAAGTCATTTTATTTATGAAAATTTTGGTGTTAAAATACCAGATGTAGAATATTTAAAACAAAATTTGTGATTATAAAAACAAAGATATTCTGACAATTGGGTAAGTACTTATCAACAATCTTCCCATCACTGTTGCTCACGTTTTCCCGATCAAAGAGCATACGGGCTGGAACTCGCGAGGCGATTCGTGTTTGAGTACCTACACAAGCAGTTACAGTTGATCTGACTGAAGTTTGGCTGTTGGCTCACTGATCGCTTACTCGGGGAGTTTAAATCTATTGACTGATAGCACAAGTACGTCTACACTGTAGATCTTTGGTTTTACTTAACTAAATTAGTATTTGTTTATCATTAGTTGTCGTATATCAAGTATCAAATTATGTTGCAAATATCAATAACAGAATATACACCAATTTGATTAACGCTTTTCCAATTATTCACTTCCAAATTATACAATTTTTAAAGAATAGCGATGAAATATTTCCATTAATTAATTACTAATGTATGCCAGAGCTCATATCCATCCCATCCTATCCCTCGTAGCTTTCTCGCAATCCATTCCTAAATTTCCATGGGCAGCGTATTCGGGAGCGTATAAATGTTTGTCATTCTATTCTGATGTTGGTATGTATCGCGGATGTCTATCGACGACAATATACACTTACCTTTTTTCTATAAAAAAATGCTATTATGTTGGACCTAATATAGCTAGGTATTTTACATTATTTTAAAAACTAAATTATCTCAATTAACAGTGGCAAAGGAACATTTCCATAAATTGTAATCACTATCATATTATACCAAATATAGGCAGACCTTTTAAATTCTTTAAAGAAAACTAAATGATCTCAATTCCAGAGGCTTTCGGTATTCATATCGAATTCACCTTCCTATTGTTAATGAGCACTCTCCGCGATATCATCTCTAATTTGGAGACATTCCAAGACGCTCCGCAATTATCCGGACTATTCCCGATCAGGCGAGGCCGCCATCTTTAATTTATTATGCACATCGCCGGGATGCTAATGAGACCTCATGGAATGCCTACGCAAGATCAATTACCAAAGACAGGTTGACGCGTCAGCTCTTAAAGGCTCCAATTTCGTTCTTTATCTTTAATATTAAGGCTTCTGGAAAACTCTTTTGTCTTCCTTGGTATTAAAATAAATACTAAGTTCTGTTTGATCTATTGCCTTACAACATTCTCTAGCTGTCAACCATCCGCCTTTTGTACATGTCAAATACTTGTGCAATAAACTTTAAATAAATGAATAGGAAAGTTTTTATTAAGTTCAGATTCATTGTGGTCTACGGCACTCTGACATCTACCAGGAAAAGTAAATATTCCGGTTTTATAATTGACTTCAATCGTCACTGTAACATGTTTCACATTTCTAAGTTATTTTTCTACAAAAATGTTTTAATGATCGAAATAAATGGTAATCAGAAAGTGTAATACCTGGTGAGTAGACAGGATGTGGTAGAACCTCCCAACCAAGCACCGAAAGTTTCGGCCACGTTTCGGCCACACAGTTTCGGATTAGTTTATTTTAGTTACATCTGTTAGTTTCCTGTTATTTCATTCCCCTTCTTATTTTTCAGTGAATGAATCATTTCAGTCGGAATCGGTTTCGTATTTGCCATCACTTAGCGCAGGATTTAGTTTCAACTGTTCTACTGGAAATAGATTTCCGAATTTATCCATACCCATCCCATTTCACATTCCAGTCATTGTTGAAGTTATAATTATCGAATTGTAATTTCCGTATGAAGCTTCCAAAATTGGAGTTGCAAATAGTGATGGAATTGGAATCAACACAGAACCCAACTAATTACGGCCGATTAATGAAACTTACCGCTTTCAAACACATTTTCGATTAAATACTGGAATCGTTATAAATTCTGAACAGAGGAATTATTTATTTCATCGTCGCAAAACTTAACGGCCCGGGCCAGGTGTCGCCTTATCTTCTAAATAATTAACACGGGTATAAAGACGCAACTTGGTGAATTTTAAATTCAAATTGTGAAGTTTCGGTCAAGAGTGTATTCGGAACAAAGACCCTTTCCCAAGTTTCGAGTATTCTGTTCTGTCGCTGGAGTTGTGCTCGATCAACTTGTTTTCTTTTTGAGATTTCTCAGACAATATGAGAGGTTAACTGCAAGAACTATTTGCGAGTGCGGGACAGAATTCGGATAAATATTTATCTTTGATTCTTCTTCATATGGGATAACAAAGCGGTTACCACAAGCCACGAGAAAACATCACCTCTAAAAGCGTGGGTTCGCCGACTCGCTTGCTCAGCGTGACGATTTCAGGCCTCCTTGTGCACCATGGCTCGAGCATGAGTCCACAATGCCCAGCAGTGAACGACAAAAACAACGCCGGTTAAGGTTTGCCAATCTTCTTACAGTGTCTTTCTATTAATAATAATAATACTGTTTATTGTGTGGACCGTATTATGTGATCTCATAACCCGGGTGGGTCTAATAAAAATTTCTGACGATCCGTGCCAAGTGGACACTCGACACTGCGTTAAGTTGTCAGTCCTGAATGTTGCCAACACGGATTACCCCCCCCCCCCCCCCCACGCCCCTCATTGTGCAAACGGCAAAGTTTCAACGATATCCGACGTCCTCGCGAGTTACTCACGGATACCTATTTGAAATGGAAATTCGTAATTGTGACTTCAAATTGGATAGAACTTTGACGTTTTATCGCGCATAAGTTGAGAACGAAAGTATTTATTAAGTACTCTTAAAGTCTGATAACGACGTTTACTTTAATTAATTGCTTGTTTTACGACTCTTACCTAATCTCATTGTCGAAATTGTGTGTTAATTACTCTTTTGAAAATTTTAACACAAACTAAAATAGAAAAATGTTTGGCATTACAGGCAGCCGCTTTTCACGAGTCCATTGTTTTCCGTTCATTTTTCCGTAATAAAAAAACTTCGTAATATAGAATATAGGTGTAGGTACAACAGTTACATTGTCACCTTTGAGAGGTACTATAGGCAACACTGAACAAAGGACGCCGTACAAAACAACGCATCGTCAGCGATTTAATATTTTTTAATCAAGCTGTAACTTTCATCGTGGAGTACCGCAACCGCTTCCCAAAACTTAAATGGAATAAATTGTAAACCACAATTGAGAGTATACGCAGAACTCGAAACATGCTCGAAACAATGTTAACGCTCCGGATTCATTACAGCGACAAAGGGAGAAGTTGCAACCACCTGTACAAAACTACTACGAACTACGAACTATCCCTCACATGTTTGCGGCAATAACAATGAACAACTTGAGTGTTCGCAACTTTCATTATGGAATGATAAGAGTATTCGTAGTTGAGGACCTCGGATACCTCGGATACCTGCGTCGAACTTATGTTGAGTTGGGGGGTCAACCAAACTTATAACGTTCCCAGTGTACGAATTGTTACGTATGTCGTTGTGAGAATCACGCGTTTATAAATAAACTTTACGAAGTACATCCGGAATTATAATCAAAAGTTTACTTAGTCTGTATTTTTTACGTTTTACTTTATGATTTTGTATTTAGGGGGATGTGTGTTCCACGTTGTAATCCAACAGACGCTGGACGCACTCGACTCTCCAGGTTACCTCACACCCACAAAGCACTGCCGTAAAATGTACTGCATTTTCCATTTTATCCTAATATCGCAATGTTTCGTTCCTGTTTCGGTATGTTAGATCTCATTTCTGTCCATTCCTATCTTATTCCTCTCCATTTTTCCCAACCATCTCTCTAAATACAGTCCTAAATGTCCAAAAGTATGCATCGGAGCCTCGCAGCGTGCCAATGTTTTCATACTGGACTGATGCTGGCACGTATCGCAGATGTCTTGTGGATTGTGTGGCCGTCTGTCAAGTTATTTCTATAAAAAAGACATACTATTAATGTCCAAAACATTAATTTGATAAATTCAGGGACATTGACACCAACTACATTTTTATTAACTTCGGTGCCAATACCTGGTGCCTTTTGGTTACTAATACGCAGAATCTTTTTAAACACAGTGATGGGCGTGGTTATGGATACCATTGATGGATACTACAGTGATACCACAGTGATGGATACCATTGATCACCCCAAAGCCGCATTGGCCAGCATTTTAATCATCTTGTCACAATCAAAAGAGTTTAATTAATTCAAAAATAAAATTATTGATTCTTATAATGTTATTCTCGAGGAAAAATACATAATAGTTCAGATCATTTCAGGATCAACTAACTTATCTTCAATAAGTTTCTATTCAAACGCATTCAAACTGAGCATTTGTAGAATCCATTCTCCATTCGCCTCATCGCTTAGAAAGGATTTTTTTAATATCAACCCGAGTCGAATCTTTATTAAACTCGCACAAAGGGTGAATAAGAACTGCAAAAGTACTGCAGCTAACGAATAAGGGGTGTAGGGGGGGGGGGTACGAGACTCCATTGCATAATGTATGGCAAGAGGATTCCGGGAAAGTCCCGAGGAACCCGAAGCCCGTCACGTGCCCGCGATCGTTCTCTCAGAAATATGACGTTCCTATAATGCGGGCATCGCGTCCTATAAGCCCGGGCTCGATGAAGAAAATATTGCCGGTGCCTGAGCGATCACCCGGCGAGAAGGCACCAATCTACTTCCACATTTATTTCAAACTATATTAAAGGTAGATTTGGTCGTTTCGTGGGAGCTTACAGTATAAAGTTTGGAGCGCGGAGGTTATTCAAATCAGTTTGATTCGAAAGATGTTGTTTGTTATTGTTCTGTGTTGGTAAGTGAAACTTCAGACAAAGGCTGAAAGGGAAAGGAAATAAAAGGAACTAATAACAAATATAGAATTGATAATTCTGTGTCAACAGTTCTGACGGAGAAGATTTTGTGTGTCCCTGGTCCCTAAAAATAAACATCGCCGCTGTTGGAACATGGGGCTTCTTATGCACATAGTCTTCTGCATGAGGGATGTATAAGGATGCAAACGCCACGCTGGCCAAGCGGATTGACCAGTCTACTCTTTTAGAGGGCTTGTTGTTCCTTAGTCGCCCTTTACTACACCCACGCGAAGAGATATGGTGGTGGAGAAAGTCGGCAGACGCCACACGACCAACTAGTTCCTACCACTCCTGATATTGGTGGGATCTTTTTCATTTTTGACTGTAGTTGGCATGGATCACAGATGTTTCTGGAAACAGTAACGGTTTACCATCAGACGGACTGTGCTCAATTGCCACCTTTCCATTACTATTAATTAATATTGAAACTCAAACAGTTGGATAATTATCCAACTGTTTGCGTTTCAATACCTATATCTCTGCAATACATCTCTTTGTCTTATGGTTTCCTTGAGGAGATTGCTTAAAATATAAGATCGCCATTGTATCTTACCCAATTATGTTAAGTAACTGGCAGTAACCGCGACTATGTTCGTGTGGTTTTGAGAAGATCTGGATAAGAAGTATCTACCCTAATTATTAACTTGGCATATAGGCTATATCTATTTCAAGTTTCATTAAAACTTTCATTAAATTATTCGTACCTACCTAATGAATTAATGAAAACCATCGCAGTTCCCATCATAAAAAAGTAAGACAGGCGATACGTCAGATAGGGGTTAACTACAGACCAATTTCCTTGGCCACAATTATAGCCAAAGTGCTGGATCGTGTGTTTGATAAATATCTAAGCAAACATATATCTCTGGAGGATGGTCAATTTGGTTTTCGACCTGGGCTATCCACAGTCTGCAATACTGTCTCAAGCACTGTCCGGTGCTATACTGACAGGGATACACCCGTATCTGCGTGCTTTCTGGACTTATCGAAGGCTTTTGATCTGGTGTCATATGAAGTTATATGAAAAAAGTTGTACTCTGATACTGACTTACCGTTAGAAATCATTGACATCTTCAGATATTAGTATAGCAATCAAACCGATTATGTACGATGGGCGGGTTCGCTATCGGACGTGTATGGGCTGGAGTGCGAGGTGAGGCAAGGTGAGTTAACCTCACGCAAGCTATTCAGCCTGTACATGAACCGACTGGTCGAGGAGCTCAGCGGCATCGGCGTCGGTTGTTCTGTAGATGGAAGCTTTATTAATAACATCAGTTACGCAGATGATATGGTGATGCTGGCTCCCTCGATTAGTGCTCTGCGGATACTATTGGCTATCTGCGAGAGGTATGCTCTGTCACATGGGCTCAGGTGCAACTCCACAAAGAGTGAGCATGTATACTGTACCGCCTGTCTCGCTCAATGGCTGCCCTCTCGCTAAAGCGACGCATTTTAAGTACCCGGGCCACTGAGTCACGGAGGACCTGCTCAATGATGTGGAAATGTAAAGGGAGCGTAGGGCGCTGACTGTGAGATGTAATATGTTGGGCCGCAGATTTGCACATTGCTCTAAAGAGGTTAAAATAACACTATTTAAGACATACTGCCAGTCTTTTTATACGTGCAATCTGTGGTTCAATTACATGCAAAAATCGATTAGTGCCCTGCGTATGCATTATAACAATGCATTCCTGGTGTTCTTGGGGCTGCCGCGCTACTGTAGCGCATCGGAGATGTTCGCGAATGCTCGTACGGCCGATTTCTCTGCCGTATTGCGAAAAAAAATAGCAGCACTAATGTAACATCACTGGGACAACGACAACTTTGCCGAGAGGGTGGATGGTCCGTTACTGAGACATTGGGTGGAGTCGCACGTTGCATCGTACAAGAGTTGACGGGCGGCAACAGCCAGTGTCTGATGTAAACTATATAAATACATGTGTGTATATATGTATAACTAAAATAAATGAATTAGTATTTATTGTTATTATTAAAATTCGTCCAGTAGTTTTTGCGTAATGCCCGTTTATACAGACAGAAAGAAAGACAAAAAATCCATTATTTTTTTTTAAGGAACTTTTGTGCCTTGGCCCATGTCAGTTCCATCGCACCCTAAACTTCTATAACTATAATATATCAGCCTTAGTGAGGGCTCACGAATCCGTACAAACTAAACGCTGTTCGTGAATTAGATTCTCCCGGAACATACTCGTACAAACATCATTCTTGTTCAGATCGAGAGCCCTCACTTTAAAACTTCATAATTTATCTGAATAAAAAAGCATCCTAAATGTTAATCGAGCATATAAGTTATAATAACTTTGTAAAGATTTCTTTAAAATCCATCCAGCGGTTCTTGCGTGATGCGCGTTCACGACAGACAGACGAACAGACAGACAAAAATGTTGTTTTTGACTCCGTGTCACATATACTTTACACTGCAGAGACTTTTTCGAAAATATTTCATATACAGACAGACACTGCTCCGCTCTGTTATGATTCTAATACATGTTTATAAAAGATTTCCTCCAAATCTATTCCCAAATCTCTAAAAGTATGCAGCGCATCCGAGGACATGTCAACGTTAGTCATACTGGACTGATGTCGGTATCTATCGCGGATGTCTCTCTAAGATGTTTTTTTCGGGTTCCAGGTGGACCTGTCCTGCCGGAACACCAAGCAGCAGGTAGGCGCGTTGTTCACGCGCAGCAACTTCGTGACCCTCAAGTACGTCACCGACAACTGGGGTACTGACGCCAACGGGTTCCGGCTCATCATCACTGGCGTCAAAGACCCTAGTAAGTATTGACTCTAACTTGAATATTTCGAACTATGACTAAAAATACCAAACTTGCAAAATTACATTGTAAATACCACAGACATAGACAACGCATGTTCGTGAAATTGTATGGAATCTAAGTGTGTCACTTCACGAGTAAATTGTATGGAAACCAAGTGTGTCACTTCACGAGTCAATTGTATGGAAACCAAGTGTGTCACTTCACGAGTAAATTGTATGTAGGCCAAGTGTGTCACGTCACGAGTAAATTGTATGGAAACCAAGTGTGTCACGTCACGAGTAAATTGTATGGAAACCAAGTGTGTCACGTCACGAGTAAATTGTATAGAAACCAAGTGTGTCACGTCACGAGTAAATTGTATGGAAACCAAGTGTGTCACGTCACGAGTAAATTGTATGGAAACCAAGTGTGTCACTTCACGAGTCAATTGTATGGAAACCAAGTGTGTCACTTCACGAGTAAATTGTATGTAGGCCAAGTGTGTCACGTCACGAGTAAATTGTATGGAAACCAAGTGTGTCACGTCACGAGTAAATTGTATGGAAACCAAGTGTGTCACGTCACGAGTAAATTGTATAGAAACCAAGTGTGTCACGTCACGAGTAAATTGTATGGAAACCAAGTGTATCACGTTTAGAGTAAATTGTATGAAAACCAAGTGTATCACGTCACGAGTAAATTTTAGTGATGTGAAACCACTCACGATGAAACGAAAGGTCTCCCTTGACTCGGTTCACCGCTTCTGATGAGTTTTTACTATTGATTATAGCGCAATTAGGAATTTTTATGTTTTGTAACTAGTTCCTGCTAGCGACACAGGTCGGAATAGACTAACCGAGCAGCGCGAGAAGTGGGAGCTTAGCGCCAACTTCGGGCACTCAGTGACGGACAATTTTATTTTCGTTATCTACCTTAGCATATCGTCGGTCGATGTCTCTCCACTGCTGAATATAGGCGTCTCCCACAGCTCGCCCCCACACTCGATCCTCAGCTCTCATTCACCCACCACCGACCAATTTCGTTATCTATCCCTCTATATCTTACACTGAACATTTTGTATTGGAACATATGAATAGATTATTTTTGTTTCTAAGTTAGTTAACAGATTTAAAAACCATACCCTTTATTGTACGAATTGGGAATAAAATTCTTTAATCGGAAATAATTTAACTATCAACAGCTTATTAATAAGTATATTATCAATAAGTATTATCAATAACACTTATTATCAATAAGTATCGCCAATTACGATCGCACATATCACAGGTGCAGATTGCACTGGAATAATTTGTAATGCAATTGATAAAATTGCTGTAAATCATTTGTTTCGTTTGCGGCGGAATTTGCATTCGTTAGATAAAGTCAAGCAATAACCAGCCCTTTTATAGCCAACTGACGGACATTTTTTTATGGAATAAGGCGACAGACGAGCATATAGTCCACCTGATGGTAAGTGGATACTGTCTTCCATAGACATCCGCGATACATGTCAACATTAGTCCGGAATGACAAGTGTTACCACCTCGGATGCGCTGCTTACCTTTGGAGATATACGAATGTATTTGGAGAAAATGTTGGGAAAATGGGGAGGATTAGGGTGGGATGGGATGGGAATGGGCTCTGGCATATCTCACTCACTACCGGAACACGTGCGCGCTGGGTAAATAGGATAAAGTGGTAAATGTAGTACAGTTCAAAGTAGTCTTCTGTAAGAGGAGATACCCACATGACGCGGTGTGACATGGGCCTCCTAATCCAGATTGTCTTGTGCGTTTGTGGTAGCGGCTTTGTTTGTGATATTCGCATGCCGGTCGACATCACACGGCTTCACGACACTACTTTTGTAACATTATTATTATACAAAAGTACATTTCGAACGCATTCCAGCTTCAAACAAATAAATGTGATGTGAAACTTATTCATAGCTAATGATGTACAGCGAGTTCCGTTGTCAACAACGGGGTATGGATTCAATTTACAGCGCTTCTCAAACATTTGCAACCGAGTTGTACCTAATACAGTTCCAGACTACATTTCCGTACCTTATGAAACTGGAATTCAATGTGCATTCATTTAGAAACGCTTGTGTTGAACAATACAAACTACTTTTGAATAACTTATATTAATAATTTTAAATTAATATGAATGTAATTATAAAGTCAATGGAGTCCCGTTTCGCGAGGCTCCTATTTTGTCACCAGGGAACCTAAACCTATGTCGCCTTAAGAATTAAGAATCGATTTGCTACTTATTCAGTATTCTTTGTTGCTCATTTAATTACTTCTTATTTAGAGATATATGAGTACAAACACATTAACAAGAAATAATGAAACATCTCCTATGTTTGTTGATCGTCGCTTGAAAGCAGTAGTTTCCAAATTCGTTAAAGATATTTTACGCGGTTGTCAATATTAAGCCAGCATTCGTTTTCATAACTGTTATTACGGTGCACAGTGCGTTAAAAGACTTCTTAATCGGACATTGATGGACGGAAAATATATTCATTCTTCGGTCACGTACCCTATCATTTCATGCCACAAACATCTTTCTAACTCACTTACATTAGACAGAATTATTCAATGAAAAATTACGAGCGCTCATTACTATCGACGAAATTGTTTTGATATAAAATTCATACTGATGGTAATATGGCTATCAGTATATCTAATACGTGTATTCATTACTAAGTTATGGGTGAATTTGTTAAAAATAAGTTAAACTTTCAAAATAAATCACATCTATTTAGGATTGCCAGGCGTCCGGCTTTAGCAGGACATGATTGGCTTTTTACAGTCGTATCCGGCCAAATATTTACGTGTCCGGCCTGTCCGGCTTTTGTTAGGCTTTTTGTCAAATACATTTCATAGGATATATTTTTTTATTTGTTTAATAAAAACTTTTATTTTATTGTGTTTTGTTTGTTCTTCGATTTTATGTATATTTTATGATTTTATGTAGTCTCCAGAAGACTTTGTACTTAATAAATACTTAATTAAAACACGTAACCGAATTTCTTTACTATAAAAGTTATGTCCAGCTTTGAAAAAGATATGTCCGGCTTTTAGGGCAAAATGTCCGGCTTTTTGGGCAAAATGTCCGGTTTAATGTAGCGCTGAGTCCGGTTTTTTCGTCAAAATGTCCGGCCTAATATAGCGCCGAGTCCGGCTTTTATATTTTAGGGCCTGGCAACCCTACCTCATGTAACTGTCATGTGGAAGTTCCTAAGTTCAGAGTTAAATAATGTATTTAATTAGTTGGAAGTTAGATTTTTTTAGAAATTCCTGTCTAACCTGTCATTTTCTTTAAGCTGTATGGTTACACATCCGTTTTAGTATCAAAATCTGATTATAGCGGTTCTGAAAAACTGATTGTAATATCGCCTACCAGATTTTGATCACGTTGATATCTTTGTTAAAGGATCCTTTTGCCTGGACGCCTACAAATAAAGTCTTATCAAAACAAGTCAAAGAGAAGGAACAAAATATTAACTGAAAAGGCAATTAAAAAATGAGCAAAAAGAATATTGATTGTTGTGCCAATCGGCACCAACCCACCATATGTCGCAGCGCGTACTCCGATGCTGATTATCAGTTGGAGCCGCACCGGTGACCACGGACTGCCCACAGTAGAGACCGTGCCATTTTTACATTAAACCTTGCCCAAAGTTACTGCCTCAAAGATTTCATTTTACTGTGAGTACAATCTAATATCAACAATAAATTTATTTTACAAGAACATAGGTTCTGCCTCAACAGGCGTACAAAGAATAATTTACTAATCTATGTATATATATAAAAGTGGATGTTGGTACATCTGTCTGAGATTAATAGACTTCCACGCCGTTTGACCGATCACCATGAAAGTTAGCACATACATATATGTATATTTTCATGGAGAAAGTTTTTATGCTATCCACTTTGTTGTAACTCGCCACTAGATGGCGCTGCAGCACATCACCTTCTATACCGTTCAATCGATCGCAAAAATCATATCGACGGCAAAACAGAATAATTTGTGATTTTATATACAGAGGTAAATAAATATACACAGGCAGGACAACGTCTGCCGGGTTTTGCTAATTAAATATAATACTAATTAAATACTAATCAAGTAATCATACAATATTGTTCTGAATAAGAAATTACTAAAAATTGCTGAATGTTAAAAAAAATAAGATTATTAATTGTTATTCGTTCAAAAACTCGTCAACAGTGTAATAACAATAGCATTTCTTCATGAGGAATTTAAAAAGATTTTTCTTAAATATATTTAAGTTGAAACCCTTCACAATGTCATATAGTTTATTGTACCATAGATGCGGATTGCGATACAAAAGGCGTTATTTGTATTTATTGGTTAGGAACGTACTTGCATAATTTATTTTTAATCCTACGCTTACTGTTATACATTTCTATTCAATTCCTACTTTATCGTATTTCCTCAACTAACGTACACGTTTCGGTGGTGAGTGAGATATGCCAGAGTTCATTCCCATCCTACCCTATCTTATTCCTCCCCATTTTCCCAAGCCTTTCTTTCAATCCATTCCTATAAATCTCCAAAAGTAGGCAGCGTATCCGAGGGAGTGGCGACATTAATCATTCTGTACTGATGTTGGCACGAATCACGGACGTTCACGGGCGACAGTATCCACTTACCGTTAGGTGGCTCGTCTACCACTTTAATTCCATAAAAGAGGAAAAGAATCTAATGAATCGCCTGACCGACTAACACGTGAGAAAAAACAAAACGCAAATCCTCTCTTCTAACAAGAACATTGCAACTACCCGGTCCAACCCTCGTTCACCCTCTTTAATTTGTCCGATATTTATTTATTCGTACAAACAGCCGACAGGGCAGTTCGTTTACACATTCCACCCTTTTTATATACTTTTTTTATTAGGCGAATTCTTTTTCCCTCTGTTTAGGAGCGCCATTCTCGGTGCGACTCTACCTGTTGCGACATGCGATTGTTTTAATAAAGCGATATTATTTTATAACATCCCACTGCATTGCACAGTGATAATTAATAGTAAGTGTATCTTAAATAGTATAATCACGTGGAATTTCCGGTCATAATCCATCACGCGGCCCAGTGCAGATTGGTCGATACAGATGCTCCAGAATATTTTATTAGGTCTCGAGCGCGATGGTTTCCTCACGATGTTTTCCTTCAGCGCCGAGTTATAGTGATAATTTAAAAAAAATAGTGTTTAAATAGAATGTCAGTGGTATACGTCGAGGATTGAAACTTATTACTTTAGGGATGAAAATTAAGAATAGTACAAGCTATCACTGCTCGAGCAAGCACAATATGTCGCGCTACCAATTGTGATATTCACCAATCCCCAAAAACCCTAATACGATTGCAAAAGGATATCTGTGTCCTACAGTGGGACGATACATGCCGATGTCGCGAATAGTCAACTGTCGGTTTTATAATTAGTAGGAATTTTAGACACTACTTGACTTAAGACGTTATGCAGTCGACATAGAGGTTAGTTTCGAACGACTTGATCTAGTTTTAAGATCTTAGACAGGTCTTAAGATTTCCCACTTTATTCTTTATCCCAATGTAGAGTCCATTCCTATCCCATCCAATCCCTCAACATTTTTCCAACTCTTTCTTCAAGCCCATACATCTCGAAAGGTAAACCGGGGATATGCCAATGTTTGTTATTTTGGACTCAAGTTAACATGTACCGCGGATGTTCATGGGCGACAGTAGCCATTTACCATCAGGTGGTCTGCATGCTCGTTTGCAGTCTTCTTCCTAAATAAAAGGAAACTGCAGTCCGATTCCTCCACCTTCTATGGTCCTTCTAATCTTGCTAGACCGAATCCCAGGAGCACCCTGCCGTATTTGCGAGGACTCTTTCCGATATGATCTTTCTTGACTCCATAAAAGTTATGATTCCTTTCCTGTTAATCAGCTCGTCCCTTCCCGAGGCTAGATGCTGTCAAACAGCTCCTTACTGGCACCTGTTTCTTTTTTTATGTCAACCTTGTACGATTTTTAATACCCGTCTGTGCAATTTCTCTATTTTTTGTTATGGAAAAAAGGCGGCAGACGAGCATACAGTCCACTGGTGGTGAGTGGAAACTATCGCCCATGGACATCCGCGATACATGCCAACATATGTCCAAAATGACAAACGTTGGCATGCCCCTGGATGCGCTGCCTACCTTTGAAGATGTAGGAGTGGATTTGGAGAAAGGATTAGGAAAATGGGGAGGGATAAGATGGGATGGAATGGAAGGGCTCCGGCATATCTCACTCACTACCGATATACGTACGTATATTGGAGAAATAGGGTAAAGTGGGAAATGCAGTACATTTCACGGTAGTCTTCTGTGAGAGAGGGGTAACGTGGCAAGTAGAGTGCGCCCAGCGGCTGTGGGACTGCAGCCTCACAAAACCCCCTCATAAAACCACGATCCGCTCAAGTCACAGTCCAGTCTAATCCCGGCTTTATGTATGTAACGTGAATATTTTTTTCACAAAAATATATCCACGACAATCGCTACGGGCCATGAATGGGAGGTTTTAAATTGTTATTGGACTCATAATGAGTACTGGAATGTGTCTGAGCATGGCTTTTTGCCTTTTTACATTTCGCTTGGCCCGTTCCCGTTATGGCCTGATATTGTAGCGATAATGGTCATAATTAACGTCATTGATATTGCGCTGAGCCGTGAACTTTATGATCATAATTAAAAGGGGACAATTAGGGCCGAAATGTCCCTTTAGGCACGTATACGTTTATATCTACTTACAGAAGGGACTAACTAACTCTAGTAAAATGCTTGATGGCAGGCACCAATCGGAAAGGAGATAAAAAAGATTTTAGAAACAAATGTCCGGACAAAAGTTGTAGAACAAAGTTTCGAGCTAAGAGCGAAGAGATTCACCAAAGAGTTATCGACGGAGCTCGTGAATCAGCATGCTGAAGAAGCAATGGTCAGGTCATATTTGTCGCAGAACTGATAACCGATGGTGTAGAAGAATCCTGCAATGGAGGCTACGTATCAGGAAATGCTGTGTGGGACGCCCTCTACCCACCGTGGCCCGTGGACTTGCGAATTGTAGAAGTTCGCCAATGGTGATTGAATGAGAAGAGCCGGTGTGTAACAGCGAGCCTTGGAGGAAGCCTATATCCAGCAGTAGAGAGACATAAGCTTATGGTATGGTGTGTTTAATTATGAACCACTATTAAAACTAACTACCAATTTGAACTTTTATTTTATTGGTAACAAATGTATATTTGAAAGATTTGAAATGGCTTCAAGCCATCCGTGATATTCGAGCTCTTTGTCCGGGTTTCATATCCAGCATTGACTGAACGGTTGGTAGTACAAATTTTAATACGAAATGTTACACAATATGGACTCGCCTTAACATTCTCTACGCAAGCATTAGTGAATAACTTAAAGACACTGCAAACATGCTAACAAGAAACACGCTTTGAGCGCTCAAATGTAACATGAAAATGACTCAAGCAATTACATAATTCATACAACAATGTATCCTTTGTTGCGAACATCTTTTGAACTTATAGCACCAATTAGATTTTCCGCCTCGTGAACTGGAAAAATATACTTTGGAAGGGGATTTGGAAGTTTCAGCCGGGGTTGGAATCCCGAAGGATGTAATCATATTTACTCGCCAAGTTTGTTTTTGATTAAGGAACAGCTTTGTTGTCGGGTTTTTAACTATGGATAGTTTTAGGGTGGAATGATGAAACTGCGAAGGTTTTCGATGTTTAACTTAAGATTCTTCAAAAGGGAAGAGAAAAGGTTTTTTTCTGTATTTTATTTAAGTTTTTTTTTTATAGACTAGTGGGCGGACGAGCAAGCGGTCCCGCGTGATGGTAAGTGTTACCGCCGCCCGTGGACACCTGCAACACCAGGGGGCATGCGGGCGCGCCGCCGACCTTGCAAAATCCTATTCACAGCTCTCTTGAAGAACCCCATATCGTAGCTTAATGGAAAGACCTCTTGGGGCAGTTCGTTCCACAGCCTACGGGTTCGCGGTATAAAATAATTTTTATACCGAACAGTGCGCGACGCCTCCGTATCGAGGAAATGCGGATGGACCGCACTTCTGTGACGGGAGGTGCGGTTGTAGAAACCCGAGGTGGGAATTATATTAAACAGTTCTTCAGAGCATTCCCCATTGTACAGGCGGTAGAACACACAGAGAGGCACAACGTCTCTCCGAATGCTAAGGGATCCTAAACCGCCCGTGAGAGTGGGATCGTCGACAATACGAACAGCACGTCGTTGGATGGAGTCAAATGGGTCCAATTGGTATTTCGGTGCGCCGGCCCAGAGATGTGAGCAATACTCCATATGGGGCCTCACCCGAGCTTTGTAAAGCATTAGGAGTTGCCCAGGGGTGAAGTACCGCTTCTCTCTGTTCAGCACACCGAGCTTTTTGGAGGCCATTTTGGCCTTATTTTCCAGTTACTGTTATGTAAGTGTTCAAAAAGTAAGCTGAATTTTTAATTTAAACTTCCTGTGTAAACCGATTCGGGCAAATGATTTTTTTTTAAGTTGGTAGGACTGTTAGTGACATCTGTGACAAATTACATGTCAATGTCATCATTAGTTTTTAGTCATCATTATGTGTACTTATAATGCCATAATACAAAAATATCAACCTGTGTTTCTTTACGGATGCATACAAGGTGTTAACGAAGCCGGAAACCATGGATTTCATTGTACTGACTTCTTCATGAGCAGAATCCATGGTTTCAAGTTTCAATAGTAGGCACACAGCCTATATATCTCCTTTAGAGTCCGTAATTCCTCAATCGTAACATTCTAGATTTAAATAAATTAACAAAATACGAAGAAGACACTGCTGGTAGTATGTGTTAAAAATATAAATTGACAATGTCATTTATTTTCTTTATATACGTCAATGGTGCAATTACCACATTCTGCCAGTGTTAAGTTTTCTTAGTAATTAAAGTCAAAACAATTCAAAACACATCTTGTCAAAGTGCAGTCACGTCAAAGCAAGTCAGAAGTCGCTCAGTAAAGTGATAGTATGTTTACCGAGGACAAAAGAGGACTGCTTGGCAGCACACGAAAAATGCACTCTTATGCCTTTATTTGATTATTACAAACATTGTGCACAAACACTTAGGCACTTTGAAGTTTAATAAACTATCACTATTAAACGACACATCCCACAATATGTACACATTTTTTGAAATAATTAAATAAAAACTCCACTTTTCATTTCTCGCATTTCGTCTCATCCAATCAGGCGTGATTTGTTCATACCATTAAGTGCATGGATTCATCTTGACTTCACAAAGTTCCCAATAACAATCTCCAATATTATCGAGTGGCACTTATTGAACGTATAAAGGCGTCGTCATTAGACGGCCCGGGACGTGATGAGACGTCGTAATATTTTTACTGGCGCCCGTCAAAACTTTAGTGCTCTCCTGAGGACATATGGTATTACGCTTGACAAATATTATAAAAACAAATCAACCTTGTACATAATAATATAAAATTGTAATCTAATAATATAAATTCAGTTCCATATACAGGCTGTATTATAAATTTAGTTCCATATACAGGCTGTATGTGTACTTTTTCCCGTCCCATCCTGTCCCGCGGGTTTCATAAAGGCGGCTAAGGGATAATAATTATCTCAAGCCCCAAGGAACTACTCCACTCCACTTGACCAGTCATACATCACTTAAGCACAGGGCAATGTGCATGAGGAACCTTATTTACAGCAGCAGACGAAAACGAAGCTGGTTACGGTAACTCGCCTTATGCTGCAACAGAAGTCGCAACACTGTTTATCAGTCGCGGCCACTTCGATGACAGACACTCACAGACCTGCCACCTCAACACATGCGTGCGCATTACATTTAAATTATTTTTTTTTTTAACATAACCACCATAGTCACCATGTCATCATAGTATAAGTCACCATAATGCCATAGTCACTATGTCACCAAAGTAAACCGTTTATGAACGCAAATAGTTTATAATCGTACGACTAGCCAATACTGGTCATTCGTTGCTAAAACGTATCTACACGAGTAAGTAAAAAATTCTATCGGAAAATTCGGGTCCCAAACTTGATTATCCTCGATTTAGTAGTTCCGCAGAAAACAGGCCTATATAAGTCGTCCTGGAAACTCAATTAAAGATATCGTGGAATTCCAACAACATTCAATATACTCGATCAGTAGCGCGAAGCTCCTATGAATAATTCTTTACTTTGAATGATTTGAATAATCCATTCAAATCCATTGAGTGATTTTGGAATTACTCCAAAAACAAAAAGTCTTACGAAAATCTTACGAAATCACTCAAATGTCTACATATTAATAAAGGTTTTCAGAGTATGATAATGGTTAACTTACTCCATTAGAGCGATCGCTAAGTGACCCGCCGGGAGCAAGGTTCGACTCCGCGGTACCCGACTGCGCTCTATGCATATTTTAGCAGTTACCCACTGCAGATTATAGTTTTCAACTCTGTTAAAAGTTTTAAGCGGCTTAAAGGGACTTCGCTTAGCCCGAGCCCGGGTTACGTAACCGGAATGAAATAATGGCAAGAACACTTTGTTAACCTGATTTAAGGAGAATGATTGTGGCGTCATTCGTTTTTCCAAAGCCAATTATTTTTCACGAGCAATGTGATGAGTTAGAGGGGTTCTTGAATGGGAATGTACTGGGACGGGCGGTGTGGGAAGGTTTCCAAGATTAATGAGGAGAAAACTGAGATTGATAATGGAAGATTGATGTGAACGCGGAAGCCATTGACGGTGTTGAGCTTTGGCATATGTCAATATTCAGCAGTGGAGAGACATACGCTAACGGTATGATATGCCAATACGAATAAGCGGTGATAGCTTAAAAGAATCTATTTTTGAATTATATCCGCAAGGCCCCGACTGTACAACATTTCTACTTACGGACGAATTTATTAAATTTTCATCGGCGGTACATGAAAACATTTTAAGGAAATCTTCATGTTCGAGAATAAGAAGATACATCTGGGACATATCTACCAATTTGCACTTGATCAACGCGGTGAATTATGAGACCGAAACGGCCTCTTGCCTGGAAAGTAATTTCTATGCCCTGCAATGGGACTGTGGAATGTTACTGGCTCATACCGAATGTGAACAATCTGCGAATCATGCACTTGGTATATGTTCTCTCAGGGTTAACTAATATTTCCGACTCACTATCTTTAATAGCAAATGCATCATTTCATTTAGTGACAACTGACTGTGTGGGTATTTAGTGATCAATATTGTTAGCAGTATTTTCTGCTAACACAATACCTTTTATATAACTCAATCGCGATGTTAAATTGAAAAAGTTTTGTGAACAGCGGAAGAAAATATCCTTCAGACTTAACAACTTTAGCTTCGATAAATTATGATGAACAACATTGACATAGCCACATTTATATTCATGTGCTTCGCTTTGTAAGGAAGTGTTTGTAATATTATGCCTGCCGACGTTTCCACATCAGAATTTCTGGCGCGCTAGGCAAGCACGCCATTGATACAACTCAGCGACAGTCGACGAATAAAATTTCAGACAACACGTACCTACATGCCTCGGTACACAAGGACGCCTCGCTGATTCTCCCGTCTCTTCCGCGCAGACTGGCTTGAAAGCCTGTTCAAGATCAAAGGAATCTTGGTCGCCCGCCGTAATACCTCGGGTTTAGAATTTGCACGTTGGAAAGGATTTTTCGCTGGAAATTTTAATGAAGTTTTCACGGTAGGACGGTTAGTAACCAAAACGTTATACAGATATTATATATTTTAAATCTCATATCTCTTTTCTACAATATTTTTGGTTTGAATAATATATTTAATGGCGTCGGAGAAAAATGACGTGTTGTATTGAGACTGGCATAGTGTTACCGCCGCCCATGGATCGACCTTGCAAAATCCTATTCACAGCTTTCTTGAAGAACCCCATTTCGTAGCGTAATGGAAAGACCTCTTGAGGCAGTTCGTGTAAAATGGTTCGACCACTAGTTTGATGGGGAAGGAAAACGTGGAAAAATGGTGAAGGAATTCGCATACATCTACAGAACGTCACGAATTCACATTCACGACGTTGTGTGCAACATACTGATAGCATACCCATAAGCTATAACCACTTATCAACACATCGTAACGATCTATATCGTTAGATAGTCCTTTGTTCGAAATTTTATTGGATCCTATTGTTAACTCTGACGGGATGACTTTTAATTTTTTTCAATATCGTGTCAGCAGTTAAATTCTTATCCCAGATCAGCCTCAGGTCAAAGTCATTTTCCCGATCTTATTAATTTCAATGGGGGGTTTTTGTTAAATTTTGTAAGTCGACTTTGTTCCATATATTTTTGCTGATAAGGCGTTTCTCTCTAAACGTATTTAGCTACTTTTTAGATAAGTACTTCTTTTAACAAAGAAGTCGTAGATTTAATTTTTGAAAGCTTATGCTAAAAAGGATTATTTAGGCGAATCAATTCCCTGAAATTATTCATCGATGACGTAAGCATAATAATTTGAAATTTCCTTGGCGTGATGAGTAAAACCCAGTTCAGGAGGGCTCTAACCAATAACAAACGGATGTATACGGTAGAAGACGATTTTGCTTTCCACAGTTGACGAAGTGCGTCCAAGCAGTTACTGCTCTCTCACAGATGAATGCCGTGAAATGTTCACTTTTCATTACATGTTCCATTTCATCCATTTTCATCCTTTCAGCATATTCATCATCATCTACATGTTTCTACCTACTTCTAATTATAGGGCTCCTTTCGTTTGTGCCAATCTCCTCGCTTCTGCGCTATTTTTTAACCATATTCCTTCCGCAATTCTCTTAACGTCATCAACCCACCTTGCCGCCGGACGACTAAACGTTCGGTTTATTTTCTCTAAACCACCAATCAGCATATTATCTTCCTTATTCCCCATTCTTCTCAGTTCTCCTTCCAAACCCCAATCCCCCAGAAAAGACAAAGCACTGCGAAAGTGCCAACACACGCCATCTACACTGAAGTTGTCAGGTTATCATTTATGTTCATGGGCTACATACAATCTCCTCATTTGTCACACAGTCTGAGTATAAAATGGTATTTGTACTATTGTTCCAGAACACGGGTGCAAGGAGTTCAGGTGTAAACAGCGCGAGTTCTGTGTGGACTACGACCTCATATGCGACGGTGTAGACCACTGCGCCGACGGCTCCGACGAGGACACTGCCGTTCTATGCCCAGGTTCATATATTTTTAATCCCACCTATATCTGAGCATCAGTATCGGTATTGTGACATTTTGGTTTGTTCCGTTTTACGGTACTCCAACCCACGTCACTTCATATTCGTCTAGAAATACAATTAGTACATGTAAAATAAATACCGGTATCATCACAGTTCGGCAGTACTAATTTTCTAACGAGACTTCTGTCTTGTATAAGTAATAATTAATTTTGTTTGCATTTATTCACAAGCTACGCCAAGTGTTCTTTCGCAAACACAGTTCCAACATTTTTAACATATGCCGTTATCTTTTTTTGTAGAAATAAAGTGACAGACGAATAGACACTCCACCTGGTGGTAAGTGAATACATCCGCGACACATGTACATCTACCTTTGGAGATTTAAAGCGTTAAAGATTTGGAAAAAGAGTTGATAAAATGAGAAAGAGGAAGTACAACGGAATAAGGAATTCTCCTAATCCCATTACACCTTCCAATCTATTTGTAATTATAATTGACTGCCTTTCGGTACTGACTCTTCTCTTAATTATTTAACATTTATTATGCAAATTGTCTTATTTCCTGTATGTTAATTTTTTTTATGGGTTACATTTAAATTTTGCATGTCATTTTTATGACAAACATTGTAGAACTTCCGTTATTTTTTTTCCATCTTATTATTGCCATGTTTTAGCAAATAAATTACCAACTATGGATAAAAATAATATGAAAATCCTCCTTGCGAGGACAGAGTCAAGAGCGTAATGAGATAAGGTACTTGTTTTATTTCGTTATAGGGTTTTATTTTATTCCGTTGTTTTATAGACTGGAGAGGAGGAAATAGGATATGGATGGAAAATAAGGTACAATTTATAATAGTTGTCTGTGTGATTTCGTTATCTATCATAGAGTAATGAAATTGTAAAATAAAAAAAAAGTAATTGCAAATTTTGCGAGATCATTTGGTCTTAGTTATTTGCGCGATATTTTCCAGAGAGCGGCAGTGGGGGCGCGAACGGCGCATGGCTGCTAGTGGGAGCAGCGAGCACAGCGCTGGTGGCGCTAGCGGCTGGCGCAGGTGTATGCTGCGCCTGCCGCCGTCGCCGCCGCGCTGCCAACCAGCGCACCCACCTGCAGTGTAAGTACACCGCAGTACCGCACAATGAAGTATAAAGATACCTGCGCACTGTTGGCTTTGCCCTCTGGCGTTGCAGGTGTCTACTACAGGCGACGGTATAACTGCTTGTCATCAGTATGGCCGCCAGCCTGTCGAAACACGTAAACGAAAACGTAAGAAGTTTATGGAAACTTTGACTGTTTAGCTAGTCAGGCTGTTGTTAGATGCACAATGCTATAGTCGCGCAGGGTAGACGCCGCCGCTACGTTTTATGAGTGGAAACGGCGGCTAATTCGGCCCATACACATAGTGGCACTGCAAGAGACCAAGGATTGTGTTCGGTGTGTCCGATAAATAATTCCAACATAATTCATACTCTGTTATTATTTATTATTCACTCTTACGGTCTCTGCGAGTCGATACACTATCGTATGACTGCGACCATTACTGGTCTATTGTGATCCCCGCCGTTGTTAAAAAGTTCTCTGGCCTGCAGAAAACGCAGGATGGTTTTAGCAGCGAAAGAGTTTTAGGAACTTTATTAATCCATTTATCCAAATTTGTTTGAAAATTTTAGCGATTTCTAAGTGTTCGTTGTTATTTTTACTGGTCCTTACAGTGCCACAGCTGAAACAAAATTGTACAAGTATAGGTACGCGCTTGTTTACCTTCAAATCCTGCTGGTAATCGTCGCAAAACGCGGCTACTGCGTTCTGCAGCTAAAAAATACATTCTTCGTGTCCTTTCCTTCCTATCATTGCGGATCTACTTAGGTCCACTAGATGTACTACATCGAAAAAGACCAAAGCCCGTGATGGCGAGTACATATTTGAATACTCAGTGACAGATTAATAATTAACCATTTTGTAAGTGCATATGAGACGATTATCTATCCTGTGACTGGTCCCCGACATCGCGATGAGTTCTGACCTGATATCACGAGGGGTTCTTCTTGGAAGCTAATTAGTGGGAAATAAAATGTTGTTTAATTAATTGTTCATTAAAATAAGTTGAAATGTAAATTTTAATTTCGTCAATTGCTTTAAGAAAAGTTATTCTACTTAAGTAGGTCCGCAGAATAATTTTAGATCTATAAGAAGATGCAAGAAAGATGTGTGTGCTAGAATTCAAGTAAGAGATCTAAACGATCTCGTTAAAGATCATATAACTATATTCTATATAGGTACTATAGGTTATGACCAGTGGCGGATTAACATATAAACATTAAAAGCGCGTGCTTAGGGCCCCTGTTCTCCAATATAAATTTCGAATATATATTTTGAATGAACTTTGTTTTATTTTCTAATTTCAACCTTCCAAATCCAAGCAACGGAGGGCCTACGCGGCCTCTATGCCTAGGGCCTCCGGAACTCTTAATCCGCCACTGGTTATGACCCATAACACCCTAGTGACTTATTAGAGAAAGTCTGTGTCTTGCAGTGGGACGTGAAAAGACTAAAAAATATACAGTAGATGAGTGGAGTTTTGCAAAACTATTAACGAAATTATGTGTTAATGACCAGATGTCCTACTTTTGATAAAAAATATTTACTTCAATTCTTACATAATAATCTGTGATATTCCTATCTAGCCGTGAAAAACGTACAACACAAGACTGCTAATATTTGAAGGAAACATCTTAGATGTCTTAGCGATCCCATTCTAATGAGAAAAAATAGAAGCTAGGTTTAGTTAAGGCTCATTTACACAAGAAGAGTTTTTCGAACGCGCGCAGCAGAGAAAATCTGTCTAGAATAGGTTTGCTTTATATCAACGACTGTTATCGTCATGTGAACGGTTGAATTCGGGAATCATATGAAGTTTGGTCGTACACAACATTTATTTATTTATTCCTTATTACAAAAGGTAGACTTAATACTTATAAGCATTATCACCCAGTCAATGAGTTATGCTGAGGATGGCGCGATATGTGTAATGACAGTTAAATACCATAATGTAAATAAATATGTAAAAACATGCATACATGTATACATACATACCATAAAAACATACTTAACTGTAATATACGTGTAACAATACCTTCTTTAACCGACTTATTCTCGCCCGAACTGTACGAGAAACTTTTCTCGTGTAAATTAACCTTTAGTGAGAATTTGTCTCAAACTGAGGTGGTGCTAATGGTGTTGTTATCGTGTGTGCAGTACAACAGATCGCGAGCAGCAACGGTGCCGGCAAGCCGGCCGGCTCGCCAGGCAGCACGCAGCTGCCGGGAAACTGGGCGCACCCTGCGGGCCCGCGCGGGTACAGAGCGGCGCGCCCGGGCCGCCAGCGGGCCTCGGCCTGAGCGCCCCGCACAAAGACGAGTGGTTCGTCTAGGCGGCCCGGTCGGGCCCGCAGGGCGGGGGCGCCGTACCGGCCCCCTTAACCCCCGTTACATAGCACAGAGAGGATACAGTACATGAGGATGGAAAACGCTTGATGCCGCTCACAATACACCTCTATTATATTGCGGATTGATGCTGTTCACCACGCAGTTGATCATGGGATCAGACGTTACTTTAAAATTATGCAAGTCATCAACGAAAGTTGCGTTCATTTGCTCCATTTTGAGCTAGGTACAGATCTATGTACATATATGTATTGATTACGAATTCAAAAACCTGCCGCAAATTATGTATAGACCGTTCCAATCCAATGTGTCCAAAATGTGAACATATTCGTAATTAAATTCATTTAGAATGCAAGTTAAAGATTAATATTGAGGTATTGCATTGATTTAGTATTAAACAATTGGTTTGGAACGGACTATATAAGACTGTTGGTTTCCACCGTAAAAATGTTAGTCTCGTCAGTCTTCACATGATTTCAAGTTTTGCTAATTCGTCTTCGATAGTTACCAGGCATATATGTATGTATATGCAGTCTAGTAATAGAGCATAATAAGTTAATACACACATATTTCATTATTTTATTGCATTTGCCTTTTGAGAACAATCGGCTAAGCAAAAATGCGTCATGTTCCCTTAACTTAATCAATATATTTCGACGTCAGCTGGAGACCGAAAACAACAACGTACCTACTGTAAAATTAAACCTGACATTATTTTTTTTAATACAAATTGCAACACAAATGTATTTCACATATCTAACACATATCTCGTATATTCATATCATACATCGTACACAAATTTTGAATAGAAAAATGTGTCAGGTTTTCCTTTCAGTTATTGGTTGAGCAGTAAACGAAAGTGTAGCCACAGCTTATGTATCTAACAGCTAGTTCACTCTGCTATTGAGGCGGCGATAAATGTCTACTACGCGCAAAGCGTCGGATAGCACAAACCTGACTCGCTGTATGTATTGCTATTGGTTCGCCAGTTGTAATGTGTGCCGCGGTCTAGTGCACTCCACCCAGAAGACTACCTTGAAATGTACTGCATTTCCCACTTTATCCTATTTCCCCAATGTATGTATGTGTTTCGGTAGTGAGTGAGATGTGCCAGAGACTATTACCATCCCATCCTATCCCTCCTCGTTCTCCCAGCCTTTTCCTCAAATAAATTCCTATATCTCCAAAAGTAGGCAGCGCATCCGGAGGCGTGCTAACTTTTGTTATTTTGGACTAATGTTGGTATATATTGCGGATGTTCATGGGCTACAGAAACTACTTACCATCAGGTGGACTGTATGCTCGGCTGCCGCTTTCGTCCATAAAAAAAATCCATACGAACGGCCCGATTCTAACGCCCACACGCGCGTCTGTGTCGCATTGCAAATAGCTAAATAAGAGCAATATCGCCAACCGGGATTGCGCTATCCGACGTGTTGAGGGGCCCTCAAACGATCAGTTATATTGAGTAGAGTAATTTTACAGACAGTGCAATATTTATGATCGTTTAGGGTGTGTATTGAAACCCGTTTTGGTGCAAAGCGCGATTCAATAATATTGTGCAATGACATGATTGTATTGACATTAATGTACAATTTATTAACATTAATGTACAATTTATTAACATTAATGTACAATTTATTGGCATTAATGTACAATTTATTGGCATTAATGTACAATTTATTGACATTATTATACAATTTATTGAAATTATTATACATTTTTTAGGGTTGCCTTACACGTGGATATGTATCGCCGCTACAGTGGCAAAGTGGGTATTGTTGGTGACAAATGCTAGGCTGTTAAGAAAATTAAGCTGTGGTCTAGATCTATAGATGTGTGTGGTTTGTGACAAGCATTTTGCACGTAGCCGAGTCCTGTGTCCTCTTTGCCCTGTGCCCGTAGCGTGTGCTCCTTTCAGTCCGCTCTCGGACCGGAGCGACCACACGACGCGACAGTCTATCCGAAAGTATGTATGTAACACTAATTTTAGCGGGATTTTTTTAGGTGAATTTTTACTCGTTTAGTGGCAGGCGCGCCGCGCCAGTGTCGTGGGTGTCCAGTTTTTGGTGTTAACAATAAACGCAATGTAAATTTATCGATATCGACATTAAACATTTTTGGCTTATTGTTCGTATTATTGAATTATTATTATTCTTCTGTGTCCTTTCCATCCTACTAACTCCCTCTATTTTATCCTGTAAGTTACATTCCTTTAAGGCTTATTCTCAAGTCATTCAAATATAAAATTGAAAAATTAAAAAAGGTTGATTGGGAGATAATGCTTGTAAGCAGTAAATCCGCCTTTTGTTACTGTGCAACAAACAATGCGTAATTAAAAAGAAAGCAAAGACAGGAATATATATACTATATATTAATAATTATTATCACAACAACCACAATTATAACTTCATTAATAATTATTATATAACTAATTAGCTGTATTTACTAATTTGAACGTTATAGTTTCTCACAATTTAATATTTAACACAATAATATAGTATGTATATACACAATATTTCCATGAAATGATAGTGCTTTTATCCGGGTATTCGGAAATGTCTATGAAAGTGGGTTCCCAGGAACGACACTCATTAATGGTTTGCCATCGATACGCAAAATTGTAAATTAATAATTATGAAAATATTTATTGCAATTTGCTTAGAGGCACCGCGTCTTGAGCGAATAATTAGCGCTTACTCGGTGAAATCATACGCTCAATGGTGAACGTAAGCATATTGTTAGTTAATGTTCCTCGATTAGCAGAGGTCGTGGTTAGGTAATGTGATTTTGGGATTTGCAATAAGAAAAAAGAATATGGTCATTCCCCTTTTCCGGGAGTCATATTCTCGGGTGTCTCATTTGTACATTCGCGCACCAAATCGAGGAATTTTTCAATTTTCTAAAATAATCTACGTTACATGTCACATCTTTGCCTCGTGCCTTAAACATCGTAGCTGAACAAATTCGATTACAATACACAGATGTGGATATGTTATCTAATGTTAAAATAGTATCTCTGAAGTGACAAACAGACGTAAGATTTTTAAAGAAATGCCTCACCGCCACCAGAACCGGTAACTAGATGACGGACTTGGTTGGAGGCAGCATTCTATTATGCGAAACACTGATAAAATAATATCTGTACTTTCTTTTAAATAGTCGAGAAGCTTTGTCAATAAGAAAGCTGAAAGTAGTGAAAACACAAAGGACAACGTGATGTACATTTATTAAAATTTCGAAATACCGAGAATAGCACTGACTGCTACGCGGAAAACAATTATATCGTCAACTGAAACATTTGAAATATTCGATGAGGTGAGAGAGGTTTTGAGTTGGACGCCGTGTAACAGAGCACAAATAAAATTAGAAAATGTTTTTAACAGAAATCTCGACTTGGATACCTATAGACAAATAACTAAAAATATAGATCGGGGTACAGCGAATGCTGTAGGTCCCATACTGTACAGGAATGTTACAAGTCTGTTCCCCTCGGCACGGCAGATGCCGAAAGATCTTTTTCTTTATATAAATGGATATTAAATTCATTGAAGCCAGAAGATATTGAGAAAATCATGATTATTTATTTCAACTCTAAGAATCGTATCATTGAATCTAATATATATATAATATTCTAATATATTCTTCTATATATATTCTTCTAATATATTCCAAATGTTTCGGGAATTCAGGACATAAATGTTTCAGATATAGAAAAAGAATAATTGAAAAGAGAATGCTTAAAACAATACAGAAAATGTTTCTATTTTATTATATTTATATTTCTACATATATTAAAGTAGCACAGATTGAATTTTTTCTTATGTACCTAAGTTTAGTTCGCTATGTAACTGAGTTTACTGTAACCAATATTTTTTAAACTCATTTCAGTTTTCTTGATATCCTCACTAGGAACTATAAGCCTAGTAATAATGTGGGTATATAAAATGTATATATTTTCGATAATCCGATACACACACACACAATAATATAGTCATAGTAGCAAGTAGGTACAACATTATTAATAACCAGATTCATAATCCCGGGGTACATCCATGGCTCGCGGTTTGGCTACTGACAGTAAGCCGCTCACTCTGTCTATATTTGTGACACAACCTAAAACAAAAATCTATAAAGATTATATAAAATATATATATACATATTATATATTATTCCCCTAGAAATTCTAGTAGCTTTACGTCTAGGATACTTACAGTGCCATCTAACGTTAAGTAGTTGTATTTCGTAACCAATTAGAAACTAGTGTTTTCATCTTAATCTTCAGCGCCACCTAGCGCCCAATAGCTGCATTTCATACACAATTAAGCTCCATACACGAAAGCTCAAAGCTTTGTAGTTCCATTTTTTTCCACTGAAAAGCTTTATCATTTTAACATTAATCTCTTTAATTTTCTTTGTTATCGAGTTGAGTGATGTTAATCCGATATTGAATGCAGCTCAACGTTTAAAAGTTACTTTAGTACAATAAATATCGGCAACATGTCATGTTTTGTTTTGTTTTTGTCCATAATGTTTTGGATGCAGTTTACCGGGCCGGTGACCGGCCGCCATCTGAGCTGTATCCCGTTCCAGAGACCACCTCCCAACCAAACCAGTCGACGTTTGTCTGTGCGTTGCGCCGACAGTGCATTTCGTTGCTCTCGTGTATTTCGGTCTCAATTTACGTAAAAAGTTACAAAATTATTGACCATATATTTGATTTATAAATGTGCAATGATTAAAAATGACTTTTGTTGTTAATTTTTTGTGACATGTGGTTAAATATATATCAATGCAATACTTTAAACTGTACAAACTTTCTTTAGATAAATTACGATAGATATAATAGTTATATTAAAATTAACAATAGAATCTTACATAAATAAATTAAGTAAATTAAGTCATTAAATTAAGTTATACTATTTGAATTATCTCTTTATTTTATATTTTATTTTTGGCGGGCGATTTCTCGCGTAACAACACTTGTGTTCTCCAAGTCTTTTTTATCATTGAAAAATAAAAAAAAATAGTGTAGTTATGGTGTTGCTAATGTAGTGATGGTGCAGTAAGGATGCGGTGGAGCTGGTTCCTGTTTGTGCTGCTGGTGACAGGAGTCACCAGTAAGGGGAAGAAGCATCGACATCACAAACCTGGTAAGTATAATTTACCTTCTACCGTTTATTGTATTCCTTTAAGCACAGCCGCTGACGATTTTTTGCAGACCACGTATTAATTGAGTATTAATGTGGATCGTACCACGTAGTCATTCGAGACGTCTGTAATCGTGTGTTTGGTGGCAAGTTTCACAAATGCAATATATATTTGCACGCCGATGAGGCCGACAATAGAGTATGCATGGACTTGATTAATTAATATATGACATCATTTTTGACCCGTACTTTAGTAAATAAATGAAGAATCTGAATCTACTAAGCACAGTGTAATGTTTTGATGTGACCGTGCGGCGTTGGACGGCTTTAGAATAAGAATAAATAGCGCAACTCCATCTCTACACGCAGGTGTTGTAAAGGGCGACTAAGGAACAACAAAGCCCCCACCACAAGCACCAAGTAACTGCTGCACTACCTCTAAAAGAGAGGACTCGTTAAACCACTCGACCAGCATGACGTTTTAAGGCTATACATCCTTCGTACGTATGAGAAGGCTCATGTCCAGCAGTAGACGATGTAAGGGCCGTTGACGAATGTATTGATCTGATCGATGATTAACGATCGCCGTAATTGTTCGTCTGTTGATTTTTAATTGTACTTTACGCATCAATGGACACCAGCTGCCTGAGACTAGGCAAGGCTCTGAGTTTTAGACATCGCTAAAACGTTTGACCAGCTTTGATAAAAAGCGCCATTTTCTAAACTACTGTCGTTTCGGTTGTCTAAGTGATTAATCTCTAAGGCACGCGGGTTTCTTCGCAATGTTTTTCTTCACCGTCGAATTAGTGTCAATTGAAAATTACATACTTAAATAGAAACCTAGTAACCGTGATTAGAACTTTGAAACTTACGGAGATGCGTCAAGAATACGATGAGATGTCCATAGACTATTCATGTCTTATCTTCGGGTCATTAAAAGTCTATTTCGATCATCAGTTGAAAGTATTTGTTAGGTTAGGTTAGGTTACTTTAATGCTGAAATATGATCTAAGGAGACCCAATATGACCTCTCAGCGAGTCAATGAACGCAAGAGTCAAAACGTATCAGTTACGTACCATACCATACCTTATTGTTTTCGCTAGATCTCCACTAGGTGAACTCTATCACTGTAGGTATGGACTAGATCCTCACTCACTAGATGGATTAAAAATTAATTCTAGAAGAATTGGGAGGTGTAACGGGATGAGGAAAACCTGTCACCCCGTTATACTCCTTACACCCCTTTTTCCCAACACTTCTCATTTCTAAATCTCCAAAGGTGGGCAGCGTACCCGGGAACATGGCCACGTTTGTCATTCTGAACTGATGTCGTCATATATCGCGGATGTCTATGGACGACAGTATCCACTTACCACCAGGTGGACCGTCCGCTCGTCTGTCAACAAAAACCCGACACGCGTCATCTAATTTAAAATATGTAAAACGATTCTAGCGACTAATAAAATTATTTTGAGCAATAAATTAAAAGTTATTAACATGTAACGTTTTGTTTTTCTATCTAAATCGTTTGTAGCGCTAATTACTCAGGACAGGGCAGTGACCGGGCGCGGCGTTGCCGACGTGCTTACAATGCAGCTGCGCTCAGCAATCTCGTAGAAGAACAATACGTTTTTAAATTGTACAAAATGGTTGATTTGATGCTACCTCCGATACTGTATAAGCTATTAACAGCTTTTGCATTATTTCAATGATACGATCAATAAAAAAAGTTAGCTACAATGTAGTCGACATTGATTACCTACAAGTCCGAGAGTGAGACCTAGTAATACTGACATACTACACCTACATCTCACTCGATGTCCCGGTTCGACGAACCGTTGACATTGCACTAGCGATTTGTTGATACGTAAGGCGGATTAGCTAAGGCTGTAGACCTACTTACGGCAATTATGGTGTGGAGGAATTCTAGTTGCGCAAACGTTTGAGGGTGAGACACGGAGACGACTGTTCTGGAAGCAATTGATTCTTTAATTCATTCTATATTTACACAAATTATTATATGAAACCTATGGAACACCTATGAAATGACCGATTTTATTACTGACCAATTTGAGTTTCGATATCTTCTGTTCTAGGTAGAATTTCAAAATAAAATAAAATACATCTAATGGCTACGATGTTCTTAATTCAAAATCAGTATTCCATTTGTTTTTCTGTACCTAAATTTTGTTCATGTGACCGTCTTGAAAATAAAATGAATAAATATGAGTTTAGTCGCGGCACCAACACAAGTCAGACAGCTCACAATATCAATTGTTTGTATGGGCTAAACACCACAGACGATCGCACCGTGCGTCGATGGTTTAAACGCATCCGTTCTGAAAATTTCGATCTCAAGGGTGAGCCCCACGGACGACCTACGACCAAAGTTAATCATAACGAGCTATGGGTTTGCAGCGTACACCTACACCCCTACCAACATTCATTAGTTTAAGCTGAAAGGTTACAAACTTCAAAAAACAAGTCTGGGAATACCAATACATACGATCAACCTGTGACTCTCGACTGGTGGATACCTTTATTCCCAGTTACAAGGCCTCCGTTCACATGTATCAGGTTCCACCGGTGGATCCATGGATAATTCTTCCTCCTCTACAGTCCACAGGTGGATTCATGGATAATTAATTCTTTTTACTCTACGATTCACGGGTGGAGCGAAGTTATTAGTAACGAATTACATTTTTGTTGTTTTATAAAACAGAGGAAATTATTGATCCAATCCTTACATTCGCTGCCTTAACAAATGTGTGGATCGAAGTGCCATAAAAAAATCCTAAATTGGTGGGGCGAAATGGAATGGGTTACGGGTATACTAAAAGATCATCACCAGACATCTTAATGATGAGACGGTAATATTATATTCCAAAATAGATTCAGACACGGATCAGTTTAGCAAGTTCGTCCACCTCGTTCAATGATCACGTCCAATGTGCAACCGATAAAATATTACGGGCACGTTCCGGGAACCGAACCGCGAGGAATTAAAACGTGACGGCGATACTCTACACCGGCGCTTCCCGGTTTCAATGATTTGGTTCCACCACAATATATGGAGAAAATCAGTATTGGATTTACACTAGGCTTGCAATATTTATATAGTGTTTGTATATCCGCTAACGTAATCGCTGGCAATATTAAACACCACTGTGGCTTTTTTTTCATGGACGAAGGCGGCAGACGAGCATACAGTCCAACTGGTGGTAAGTGGATACTGTCGCCCATAGACATCCGCGATACATGTCAACATTAGTCCAATATATATATCACATAAATTAATATATTACATTTATTCTTCAGATGAATACATTATAAAGTCAAATATACATTTACATAAATTAGTACATTAGAAAAAGATGTCATTAAATTCGGTAATAATTAATGTATAGGTATTTATATCTACAATCTATACATGTAGGTATATGATATATTTTAAAATATAAGTCACTGTTGTGTATTTTTTTTTGAATTTATATCTCTCTATCTGTCTGAACACGAATCGCGCAAAAACTGCTGGACGAATTTGATGAAACTTGGCACAGTTGTAACTTAAATGTTGGGTTAACATTTAGGGTACTTTTCATTTAGGTTACTTTTCATTTAGGTTACTTTTCATTTAGGTTACTTTTCATTTAGGTTACTTTTCATTTAGGTTAATTATGAAGTTCCCACGGGAATCACGAGTTCATGCGAACGAAGTCGCTGGCGCCGCTAGTAAAAAAATAATAATGAAGAATATTTTTTTTTGAATTTTTGTTTGTCTGTATGTCTGTCCGCTTGTCTGGATGTGCATCACGCAAAAATACATTATTTCTTTATCACATCCAAAGGTAGCCTGGAAGAAATCGCTTGTACTTTTAATTACCTGTATTTCCGGTTTCTATTTTATATGTTTTGGTGTACAATAAAGCATATCTATCTCCCCCTATCTATACCACCAGGTTTTCACACAATTTGATGCCAACTTCAGGTTTATATCATCGTACCCCTCGCCAGCGTGGTGCGGTCCATTCGCACATCCTTGACACAGAGTCGCTGCGTACAGTGCGGCCAAAAATGCCACTTTATACTGCGGGTTCGCAGTATTGTGGAAGGAACTATTAATGACCAATATATTCATGAGCTGAGGTATCTCCATTACGCTACGACGTGGGGCGGAGGTGACCACTTACCATCATGTGGCCTGCCTGCTAGTCTGCGATCTATTCCATAAAAAAAAACGATCTATGTTTCGTGGGCATGAATAATTTTACTTTTCTGGGCACATTAAACATTGATCAAACAAAAGCTCAGACATTCACTAACTATTTGCGTTCATAAACGAGTTGATACTCGCCTCGTTTTATTTATTTGCTAAATGATTCAACGAAAACCGAGATAGTACTCTGTTTCCTGTGTTTCTGTTTACTGTGATTTCACGTCTCAGCCAAATGGACACAATATCAGATAAGATGTAATTGTTTTGGACGGTGACATTTTCGATGATAGTTAAAAACAGATGTTATAGCTGACAAGGTTAGTTTGGATCTGTTAACCCACTACACCGAAAACTTTGTCAGTTATATGATAGTTTTGAAATGGAGTTTCATACGGTCGGCCATCTTCGTATCTCTGACCGTGATCGAATGCTCAGAAATGTGTATAACATACAGTGGTTACAACGTAATGCAATGAACTTTGGTAGTACGTTTGGATATTAAATTATCCTATCGATGGTCTGGACGTTTATTTCTTTTTTATTCGTCATTTCTTCGTGTTTTTTCGGTATGCGAAGATGGCCGAACCACGTTGTTAATAGTATTTCGTCACCGATTTTTATTTCTGTTTATATATGACAATTGTGCAATAATTGGCATATTCTACGAGTGTCAAGTTTTCTTCGTAATTCAAATAGAATTTACATATGCGAGATGTTGCTAAAATGAAATGAATCGATCCATTTCTGAAGAGATTGGTAACAGACGATGAGAAGTGGATCACCTACGATAACAATGTTCGAAAACGATCTTGGTCTAAGCGAGGTGAGCCATCACAAATAGTCCCAAATAGCTGACAACATACTGAGCGATTCCAGATCTTCACTCGATTCGATCAGACACCCTAAGGCTCTATATCCTCTAATAATGACAATCAAAGAGGACATAGCGGAGATAAGAGCGCAGGGTAGAGTGATAAAGCTGTTTTGGCTGAGAGCACATGTGGGGACAGTTGGAAATGAACGGGCAGACGAACTGGCAAGGATGGCGGCGCAGGGGCCGTGTGCGACTCAGGACTATGACAAAATCCCCCTATCCTACGTCAAAAAGAAAATCCGGGAGGAATCCATACGCAAATGGCAAGACAGGTACGAAGCCTCCAGCACAGGGATGGTCACTAAAACTTTCCTCCCGTATGTTGATAAAGCATACCAAATTGTGAGAAAAGAAAAGCTGACACCCGCTCACGTGCAAGCATTGACGGGACATGGGGGAATGGCGGAGTACTTGCACCGCTTTAAGCTGAAAACCAACCCCGGGTGCGAGTGCGACCCTGATGTCAGTGAGTCAGTATGGCACGTGATCCTGGAATGCCCCCGTTTTCTCGTCGCCCGACACGACCTGGAGCATAAAATCGATACCAGTTTGGCAAAACATGAACTGCAAAACATCCTAGCAGACAACAAAAAGAGACCTCCTTTCCTGGACTACATAGAGACTATCGTCAAGATAGCAAATAAGAGAAATGCCACTATTGTCCCAAACATACAAACAATATCAGGGAGACAACAAACAAATCCTGTTATTGTAGCAGACATACGAAGCAGGCGCGACGCTATCCCGCATAGCACCACGGAACATCAGTTTCTAGGCTACGGAGAACGCGGAACACCAGGAATAGTGACCCGTAGTGTGGCGCTCTTTATGGACGATAACTCTGAAAGACTGGGTATGAGCTTCTGCAATGCGCCGAACAGAACCCATATTACGATCTCGCCAGGTCTCGCAGCCTTATTAAATGGCAGTACATTCAGGACGAGCATGAAGCGCAGAACATATGACGCGTTAACTGAGATAGAGGTGGCTCAACGGCGATGCCGGTTAGTGCGGTCGCGTAACAAAACGATTGCACTTTTTGCCGGGGACGAAGACGAGTCAAAATTCGCTCAGGTGTGCTCGGTACTAGCCAGGCTGGGGGAAATGGAAGGAAATGTGATTCCCCGAAAATTGAGTGTAGACGCCATGACAGTGGGATATGAGAAGGGTGAGGCAGCCGACTACGTAGGGTGCATAAAAGCCTCTAAGCACCACCAGGTTGTAGTTTATGAGGAGAGAGGTGAAAACCTAAGCTTCCTCAAACCGCAACCCCCTAAATCGACGACGGTAACCAGCCCCATCGACATATATTCCTTAGCGACATTGGGAACCACAAGTGGTTCTGAACGTCTTCAGCAGAAAGTGGCACAGCATAAGGCCACAGCAGAATGTGAAAGAGCTCAACTCAGAGACAAAGAGAGAGAGGAGTCCGAAGGTCGCATCGCAGTCGCCCTCGGTGCAGCAAATGCGGCAGTTTCGGTTTTAAACCAATTAGAGAAAAGGAAAATAAAAAAAGGGGAAAGGCTAGCGTCCCTAGTAACCTTCGCGAGTCAAACCCCAAAGTGTCAATCGCAACATTCCCAAGAAATCCGTACGAGGGCCGATATGGGTCAGGTCAGCCCACCAACACTTAGGCAGCCGACGGGACCCAGGGACCACATGATCAACGCCTTCCTGGAGTTTCGGGCAATCATCAAAGCCACACTTCTAGTCAACTCAATTACTTGCAAAAATATCATGCAACTATACCTTCAGGGTAACAAGGGACTATTAAGTGAGAGACTCGAGGAGGCGGAGGCAACCATATACAACAACTATACCCGGCAAGTACTGAAAGGAAAACAAATAAGCCGACACATGGTTGCATATAATCAGACGTGTGGTTTCGTAGCCCTCGATGAGGATGCGACCGAAGAGACGGGAGCAATCGTATTCAATACCACCCCTGACGACCCCATAGTGGTAACCGCCCGGTGTACAAAGATAATGCTGGATGACAGGATCCTGAGCATGGCAGAAGCGATCTCGAGGGGTCCCGAGGACAGCGTGTCCTTTGAGTCCTGGGTGGTGCCAAAAATAACTTGGGTCAATGGCGTTCCCGGTTGCGGCAAAACAACTTGGGTAATAAAACACTTCGATGTGGACCGGGACTATGTAATAACCACCACAATCGAAGCGGCGAGAGACCTAAAGGAGAGGCTCGCGAGCCGCATGGGGTCCGACGCAACACCCAAGGTGCGCACGATGGCTTCAATTTTGGTGAACGGGTTGAAGGAACATGAGAAGAAGAGATGTAGACGTCTCATGGTGGATGAAGCCCTAATGAACCACTTTGGAGCGATAGTGATGGCAGCACGAGTGACCGGCGCGGGGGAACTCTTGCTCATCGGCGACGTGAACCAGTTGCCATTTATCGACAGGGATAATCCCTTTGTCCTGCAATACAACCGCCCAAATTCCTTGGTGAACATCAGCCAAGAGCTATTGTGTACGCACAGAAACCCAATGGATGTAGCGTATGCCCTAAATGAAATATATGAGGGTATATACTCGTCGAAATCTCGGGTGCACTCCCTGGAACTGAAAATGTTCTCGGGTGCGCAAATTTCTAGAGCCGATCCAAACACGCTTTTCCTAGTCCATACACAGGCTGAAAAGGAATCCCTTATCACCCAGGGATTTGGATCTGGTCCTGAGTCACGCACTCACACCATACATGAGGCTCAGGGATTGACTTACGAGAGAGTGGTGATTGTGCGTACAGCGACGGCGAAACTGCAACTGCACGACAGCGTACCACACGCAGTAGTCGCAGTATCGCGGCACACTGGCAGTTGTGTTTACTACACGGACGACAGTGACGACGCGATAGGCAGATTCATAAGAAAGGCGGAAACTGCGGGAACAAAGAAGATAGTCGATTATAACATCAGAATGGCGACTAGGAACAGAGACACCGCCGTGGTCGAGGCCCTGGCCGGGACAGGAGGGCGCAATGCATAAAATAAATTAACAAAAATATAATTCCATCAGATGACAGCGCGGGCTTCCTAGTGGGCTCGAGACAATAACAAAAAGAAAACAGGATGTAACAACATGTGACAAGATACTAACATATAAAATAGCAATAAGAAAATAAAATGTAATAAAAGAAGTATCAATAAGAAAACAGTATACCTAATAAGCCAATAAAAAAAAAAAAAAAAAAAAAGAACTAGTAAAAATAGCAAATAGCACAATTAATATAAAAAGCCAATAATATAACGATAACAAACAAAAAAAAATCATATATATATATATAAGAATATCATAAAACAATGTATTATGCATATGTATATATTGAATAGTGTGATTAAGCAGGAGTAAGAAAATAAATAGAAACAATATTAATAAAAAAAAAATGAGTTAAAAAAGGACACGGACAGAAAAGTCTGTGGAAAGTACTTTTTCTTAATAAAAAAAAAAAAAAAAAAATAGTCCCAAAGCCAGGCCTCACTCCGAACAAAGTTATGTTATGTGTATGGTGGGATTGGAAAGGAATTGTCTTGTGCCACATGGCCAAACGATTAATTCTGATGTCTATTGTCAGTAATTAGGAAAATTGAAACAAGCACTTGAAGATAAACGACCAGAATTAATGAATAGAGAAGGTGTAGTTTAAAATCACGACAATGCTCGACCGCATACATCTTTGATGACTAAACAAAAATTGATCAACCTTGGCTAGGAAGTTTTAATGCATCCTCCATACAGTCCAGACATAGCACCTTCGGATTGTCATTAATTCCGCTCTTCACAAAATTCTCTAAATGAAGTAAAATTACATTCAAAAGAAGCCTGTATAAACCATTTAAATCAGTTTTTCGCTCAGAAACGTCAAAAATTTGACTGCTGCCAGAAAAATGGCGAAAGATAGTCGAATTAAATGGATTTCAATAAATATTTATGTAATATAAAAAGTTTCTATTATTTTAACACGTAATTTTCACATTGAGTCAAACGAAAAGTCAACTATTACTTCTCGAGTTCCCGCCAAAACGTCGTTATAGATTATATCTAGCAAAAAAATTTAAATCTTTGGCTCGTTCCACAGCTCAGGGAGCGACTGTGAACTTATGGATCAAGCCTACAGTAGGGGACCACATTTTGGAACCGAATATCATCATCACCGCCAGGACAAACTGTTTGAAGATTTTCGTCTTCAAATATTGATAAAATAATTATCAAAATTAAAAATTTTGTAGATCATTCCAATTCAATTTGTCCAAAATGTAAATAAACTTGGCTTTAATATACACGGTAATTTAATACATTTAATATTTAATATTAAATAGTGAGGTGATAATTGTTTACATAATTTGTGCATCGAGACTGCAAGTTTGGCCTAGATTTAAATTTAAATTTTGAGATATTTCCTTGATTTGACTTTGTTTTTGGCAAATTGGATTAGAACTGACTGAATTATGTATCATCTAAACAATAAATATTTCACACTCGTTAGTTATTCTCCATCGATTAAATTCAATTCTTTATTGCAATCATGCTGTCAACGTAAAGATTTTAATAATATATTCAATATTCGTTCAATATGAAACCTGTTAGGGCACCGCAATTTTAGGTGAATGGATTCAAGTGTATGGACACCCTAATCGTGTGAAACAATGCATGCCTTCCCCGAAGGGCTCTACCTGGGCCACTACGTTTGCGTTGGTATTGACGCTCCGTTATTCACAATCATTTCACATGTTACTATTCGGCTTTCGCACTTCACTGCGAAATTCTGATGAGGTTTTATTAACAAATGCTGGTAGAATTTAATTTTATACACAGGTTGGTCATTGTTGAAAGACTTGTATTTAAACGAGTAGAAAAAAAAAAGTACCAAATGACCAGCAAATTCATGAGCGAAAAAACAACCTTTTTCTGAATAACTTGAGTAAATTATTTTAAATTAGCTAATTAGTTTTTGATCATCACCCAGTCGATAGTGTCCCGCTTTGCGGTACTACTATGTTTTCACTCTCACCAGAGACCTAACGCACCTTTCAATTAGATAGAGCGCGCGCCACGAACACGTATATTTACACGAATACGCATATTAAATATCATATATATACCATATATTATTATTTCATTTATTTACTTAATTTGTTATTTACTTACTTTATTTACTTATTACATTTATATACATATATATATATATATATATATATATATATATATAATAGTTATATAATGATAACAAAATATTATTACGAGTATTATAACATAACTACATAATTATTATACCTTATCACACTATACATTTTTATTTTTATCTATATAAATTAGCCGTCATCAATTTGCTGATAATTCAATATTTGTTCGCTGCACGATTAATCATTTCTCGTGTTCAAATTGTGTCAAAAATTTAAGAATTAATAATTTAAGTACAAAGGACATATCCATGACAGATCTGCATTATTTTAGACAGAACTTGTTACATTCATCTTTTATAGTTGTTGCAGTTTTAAACAATTATTTTTACTATTTTTTCGCTGATATGAAGAAAGCAATATACGTAGCGAAGGAGTAAATCTAAAAGTGTTAGCACAAAAAACTGAATTCTAATTTTTCCGAAATATTTTTCTATTTATTTCCGTATTTTTTTTTTTTTTGTATTATCTTCTAATATATTTTATTATATAGTATGTCTAGTATTATTTTCTTTACCAACGTGTACGCATATCCAAACATCGGGATTAAAACAAACTGCGCCGTGTCATCACCACTGGATTACAGCAATTCACCTGCCCCAGCGTCAGTTTCGCGTCAAAACACAATAAATCATTGCAGCAAGCGAACAATGAGCCCAAACCCTGGGACATGATCGTGAAGCTAGTAACAAATGATGGCACAATCATTCATTGTCACGTCCCGTGTGGACATTATCTCCCGCAGACGTGACTATAAATACGACTGGCACCCAGACACGCGTACTCAACTTACTGGTGCTTTAGAGCAGCATAAAATGTTAAAGATAAGGCGTTCGATATCAGCACATAATGTGCTACTGTAGGATACAGGACTCGCTCCACAATCAGTCTCAATATCACCACGGGTTGTATCATTGCACGCACACAGCTAAAGCTGACCTGAACGCCCATTCAATACAAATATTATTTTTTATAGCGAAAAGGCGGCAGACAAGCATACAGCCCACCTGATGGTAAGTGGATACTGTCGTCCATAGACATCCGCGATACATGCCAACATCAGTCGGACTGATGTTGGCATGTATCCACTTACCATTTTTTTCTATCCACTCGTCGCAGCCTTTTTTTTCTATCAAAAAAAATCTGACCCTTTTGAACCCTTTTGAACCAATTTGACCCATCTACGAACTTAACTGATTTAAACTATTCTTTTCTTAAATATAATTCTAAAGTTGTGATCTCCACAATATCAAAATCTTCCTAAAATGACACGTCCACTCAATTAATGTTGAGCGAAAGTCCCGGTGAGGACGCACGCGTTCCACGTGTTTATTTACGGTACACTTGTGAGTACACATAACCTATAATCTGAGAAAACCGAACCATTATAAATAAATATAGCTAAGTTAATCGCAGTTAACAATCGCAGATACTGGGACTCGTTTGGTGATTAGAACCATTAGCTGAGCGGTGAAGGATAATATCGTGTGGAAATCTGCATGTTCGTAAATTTAAAAATCTTTGGCATGTGTGTCTATGGTAACCACGTGGTGAAAGAGAGGGTTGAAAAACGTTTAAAAATTAAAGGTCAAGTTTGTTCTAAGTTATATTGTAAATGCATAAAATTAAAGGCTTTTGTTTACCTTTTATTTCGACATTTTTATTTCAATAAGTAACATAAATAGATTATCTATATCTATGTATATATATAAAAATGAATGTTTGTTTGTTTGTCCCGTACGCGTTCCAATATCATTCATCCGATTGCGATGAAACTTTGTTGTGTGAGTTGTTGCGCGCGCGCCCGTGAAGGTTTCTAAATTAGTACTTGAAGACCACGCGGACGAAGTCGCGGGCAACAGCTAGTGAGTTATAAATATAAAATGTGTACAAAACTGGAAAGTTTAAAAAGTTATATTATTCTATGATGTTAAGTTTGCGGTTAGCAATATTTATTTATCAGACTACCCTGATATTGACCTGCAAAAGTCTTTATTTGTTCGACATTTAATTGGCTTATTCTGTAAGATCTCATTCTGGGGTCATCCGCCTGCGTATACCAGATAATTTCGAAAAAACGAGGCTACATATCTGGATTGCGACTAAATTACAGCATTTGCTCCAGTTCATTACTGGTCCAAATTTCCATTTACAACAGAAATATCGGCTCAATACAATTTGATGTACGAATACCTCGAGTACATGAAATTCCAACCTCGTAAACAAACATGGTGGCGTTAAATGAAATATTGAGGTGATGACTGTTTACATATTATTATTATTATTCATAATGTGATTCATCTGATGAATCGTCAAGACTGCAAGTTTGTTCTAGATTTAAAGTTAAATGTTGAGATATTTCATTGATTTGGTTTTCGGCAAATTGGATTTGAATGGACTATACACAGTGAATCGACTCGGTGTTGGTATGTTGGTCCTGGCGACTTTACTGTAACTCCGAGTTTCACGACGTTTCACGTTTTGTTAAAGCACTGTCAACAGTAAAAACTTCCACGGCTGCGTCAGCCTTTATGTACAGTAGGCTTCTGTTGGAAGTCCAAATGGAAGTTCCATGACATCAGCGCCGTGGGTCCGAATTGTCAATGATTGCACTCTCACAAGCACCTTAAAATCGTTCTACGTACGGAAAGATGTTCCACCTGAACCTGAGGAATGTTCTGAAGAGCTGTTCGATCTGATCTCACCATCGCCAACCAACATTTTGTTACCAACGGGCGGTGCATTTGCACTTCCTTGACATGCGAAAAATACAGTCTGCAAAACACTTTATACCGCTAACCGGAAAGTTGTGAACTGAACTGTATTTAGATTTTTCTATGGACGACATGGAGTTCTTCAAGGAGCTGTAAATAAGATCCAGAAAGTATACTTACTAGGGGAGGCCTGTGCCCTGCAATGGGATGTTATAGGCTGATATAACTACAAGTCCATTGGAAACTTTCGTACATTCGTAAATCTCACCACGTTATTCGTTTTTTCATTCGATTCAAATACTCGCGTCGGTGACACGGGGAATTAATAATAAATCGAGGCGACAAACGGACAACCTAAATAATCTCAATACGTGTTCCCGAGACAGTTTCTAATTTTGACGATGCTGACTCAGATTGATCCAAAAAGAGCAAAGCATTAGGGCGCAGTTGCACCGACGTGATATTTTTTGTACTATTAGCCTATAACATTCCGTTGCAGCGCACCGCCACCCCCCCACCCCTCGCCCTCCAGTAAATCACGTTTTCTGGACGTAATCCACCATGCGAGCCCAGTGCGGTTCTAGAGCATGCAAGTTTCGTCGCAATATCACCACTTAACTTCATAACAATTTTTACTTCATATTGTTAATACTAGCAACTCTTCCTACGACTATTCTGAACTTGGACATTTTCCCTAAAAAAAGGTAAATTCTTTAAATGAAGTCTCTGACTTTGTTACTCTGCACGACTCACTATACGCTACGCCGCACACTGCATTTATAAACAGCTGCTAATCGAACCGCCTACTATTAGATAGGTGTTAAATGTAGGTTCTACATCTATCCAAATCGGTACGAGTGTACGAATGCGGTGTGACCTTTTTAGTTGTGTCTCTTTAAATTTATTTATTTCAACGTTTACAGAGCTCACCATAATTACATCGGCTGATTGGTGCCATGAAACTGAATAGATATGTTAAGTGTATTATATGTATTAACATATACATGGGTCTTTAATATTTCTGTTTTTATAAAAGGAAAAAAATCCTGACGCCTCGCGCAGTAACCAATTGTTGCCACTCCATTTGCAAGTACAAAAATCCGGTTATAATATTAATAATATTGTTAATTTTCGCGTAATAAATTCTGAGTTAAGTGTGTGCGAGTATATTTTATTTAAGCCGGGATAAGAACTTACTATCAATGTAAATCTCTCCCTGATATTAACTCTTCTTATCCAACAGGCGAGCTGTTTGGAACACATGCGCAAATAAAAGCGTTTAAAAACTATCATTTATCTCTATATTGTACCTTACAGAACTGGTACTGTACAGCCGCTAGACACCACATGGTACTGAGATTTAGAATCATTGTATCGATCAACCGGTGCAGTAAAACCCTAAAAACATTTTTTTAGAGACAAGTAGTATTCGCCGGGTGCGCCCACACTATGGTCATGGTGACAGTGAATCAGTGTCCCGATTGCGGACAAGTGTGTTTATAAATAAACACACGCGGGTAACAATAGCGGCACTCAAGCCGATTTGTTGCGACAGCAGAAATAATAATCGGCTCCTTGTACTTGTATCAGCCTATAACATCTCACTGCAAGGCACGGGCCTCCCCTACACTGGGGGTTTCTGGCCTTAATCTGCCACGCGGGCCCAGTGCGGTTTGATGGATACACATACTACACGTTTTTTTATTTATCTCTCGAGCATGCAGATTTCCTCACGATGTTTTCCCTCACCACCTAAAAAATGCGACTAAACAGAAATCATTATGTTTTATGGTTTATTCAATTACTGTAGAAAAGAAAACCAATGTACCTATATTTATAACTTTTTTTTACAATATATTAATTGACGTTAATGGATATTTCTTTTTAATAGAAAGACGGCCACTGGTTTCCTGGTGCTGAGTAGGTACTGTGGTTCTGCGGCATGCTGTTACCTAGTAAAAGGCAAACTTGTTTTCTTTTTAAATATTTATTAACTAACTTAAATTAAATACGAGATAACAGAGTAACAGCTTGAAGTGTATAATTCATAATCATGCAATGGAAGTGTGAAGTCCTTTTAAATGGACAGACACTTATTTAATTATTAGATAACAATAATGTAATTACCTATTCATTAGTTGGATATAGTGAGATGAATACATATTTATAGAACTATGTCTAAATGGAAGTGCTTTTATTTATTGCTAAAGAATTTATTATGGAATTCTATTTATTGTTAAAGGAAGTTATTGTGTAGTAATGCTATTCTAATTTAAATAGGGGTAAAAGGGCGATATGTATCAATACGCAATACATGCCAACATCGCCACCATACGGTTACCTTTAGAGATTTAAAGGAATGAATTTGGAAAAAGGGTTGGAAAAATTGGGAGTGATAGAATGGGATGGGAATGGGCTCTGGCATATCTCACTCACTACCGAAACATGTACGCAAACTAGGAAAATAAAGTGGAAAATGAAGCACATTACAAGGTAGTTTTCCGTGAATTAAAATAAATGTACAATTCAATTAACTAATTATAAATAATTAAATGCGTTATTTCAAAAATATAAAATCAAATAAATCCATACATTTAATAAAACAAGTGGTTGAATCTGTACAATGAATAATTTAAAAAAGAGGGGGTTTTCTTTAAAAGCTACAGAACGCAAAATAGTATTTTATTTTAATGTTTGTCTGTATGTTTGTCTGTTTATTTCATCACCATGTAAAAACTACTGAATGAATTTTGATCGGATTTTCACTAGTGTATAGCCAAGTATCCAGAAGGAAAACTGGTGAGCCATCTTCATATGAAACAAGGAAATTGAGTTATAGAGGAAGAGAAAAAAAATCCTTTTAATAGAATTACTCAAAAACTACTGGATAGATTTTCTGTCGTGGATCATCGGCTTAGTCTACGCGAGCGAAGCCGCGGGTACAAGCTAGTAGTTAAATAAATGAGTAATTTAAACTAACGACACTGATCTCTCAATACAATAACTTTTTCCATAAACCTCAGATACTATACAACTGTCTGTCTGTATAAGGTAGTCTGTCTTGTTTCCGGTCAAAGTTATTTTTTTCTTCAGCAAAAAATGGTACTCGTTGAAGATGTGGGCGTACGGGTACATGAATAAAGTTTACTTAGAGATGCATTTCCTGTTTTAAAAGCCTTCTCATTGTACATCGAGAAGCTTATTAGCAGCCACTATTGTCCGTGTGTCACGCATTCACATTCTTTGTGTGCTCTTATTATTGTTAGGTATTTAAGCATATATATTAGTTGCATGTGAAATGTGTGAAGTACTCGTATCAGCCTTTAATGTCCTACTGCATGTCACAGGCCTCCACCAGTAAATCACTAGGGAGTTTCGCATTATAAACCAACACGCGGGCCCAACAGCGGATTGGTGGATCCACGTACGCCAGTTTTTATTTTTACTTTTTAAACATGCTGGTTTCCTTCCGATGTTTTCTCCCACCACCGAGCTAGTGTCATTCTTATAAATCCGTATTTAAGTCGAAAGTCAGGATTACAGACCTTGACTGTAATCTGTACAGGTCTTGAACTCACGATCACACAAATGGGAATCGAGTATAGATACCCGTAGGCTATCACCGCTCTTGAAATAAAATAAAATAAGTGTGAAGTGAAATTAAATAATGCCGGTCGGCCATCTTCGTTTTGGCGACCGTGACCGAATACTGAGAGATGTAACATAGAGTGATTACAAAGCAGCGTAATGAGCTCTGCGTGTTCTTAGATGTGTGTGGCAGACGAGCAGATAGTCCGTCCGGTGACAAGTAGATACTGGCGCTCAAGGGGATCCGTGACGCGTGACGTGGCAACATCAATTCAGAAAGACTAAGATGTTGCGCCCCCGAATGCATAGAATACGTTTGGAAATTCAAGATTTGGTTTCTCCAATAGGTTACGAAAATGGGAAGGTATAGGATAGGACAGCAATGGACACTGACATATCCCACTCACTACCGAAACACGAACGTACTTTTGGATGAATAGGATACAATGGGAAATGCAGTATATTTTAGGGTAGTGTTCTGTGAGAGAGGGGTAACTAGGCTGAGTGCGCCCAGCGACTGTGGGACTGCATCGTGTACCCTACACCCTCGCAAGACTTAATCTTACAATTCTCTTCGTGTAAATTATTTATTTATAATAATTATTAATATCTACCGTAACTTTTCTAACTTGATATTTATTGGTTAAATAAATAAAAATATTTTTTTAACACACATCTAATCTTGTATTTTCATTAACACGCGATGACTCAAAATAAATCTGAAAGAAATGGAACAGAAGGTCAACGGAACGCTTAAACCTGTCACTATGTGCTATTAGTTATCTAAAACAAACATAATTTTATTTTACAACTTTGCGAGGGTAAGTGACCTGTGATTCAAAACAAACTCCTCAAATTAATTTTTAATTAAAATTTCAACCTTATCCGCTGGCTTTTGGGTTGACATTTGATTAAAACACTGTTGATATGTAAGATGTTTAGCCGTTGTTACCTGGTCAAGACTAGTCATGTTTTCGTTTTTAACTCATATTAAACCTTATCAGCTTTAAATAGGGTTGACATTCAACTGAAATGCAGTGTTGATTTAACACATTTTGAACTCTCAACTGGTCTATATCTGTCCCCGGCGTCCCTTCTCTTTACGTCTCGCGTACTATTTATTCAGCGCCCCTTCTTTACCGGATCATTGAGCAAACTTGGGGGGAAATAATAATTCAGTCGACTCGTTTGAGGATTTCTACTTTCATTCCTACAGGAGAGGAAGTCCCTTGTTTCTGGCCGATTGATTTACGCAGTCACGGTTGTATTAAATGCTCCGAATGATTTTGGCGGCAAAAAATATAAAATGTACAAAAAGACAGCTGTCAAGGATTAATTTTAATCTCAGTGTGTTTTATCTGATTTATCATTTCGCTAAACAGTTTGAAGTGGTTTTATACTTATGCTAATTTTAGGATTAGAGCAATGCATTGTCGCTATATGAGATAAAATCACTGTTTAATCTTATTAGAGATGGGTAACACTGCGCTGCGCCGCGCAAATGTGCGAACTTACTTCAGATCGCTGACTGTGTCAACACACGCACGCTTAAAGGCACGCGCACATTACAGCAGCGTCGCGCCACAACGCTACGCACTGCAAAATTGCGACAACGCTATTACAAACATGGCGGGCCGCATCTCAACGCAATCATTTAAATCAGTTCTTCACGTCAACAGCTGTTAAGGTCGTCGTACAGCGAAAAATTCTCAAATTACGACCGTCAACTGCACACGTCCACCGCACATTGAGTCGCACTTATATACCGCTGTCAAGGGATCCGGCAGTGCGCTGCGCTGCGATGCGGCCCGCCTGATGTGTGCGATGGTTTATGAAACTGTATGAAAATTATTTAGGAGGGTTTTTGCAATATTATGCGTTGCGGTGCGGCCCGCCAATGCGCGAGCCTTTAAGATGCGCTGTGGCGAACAACTCACTGCACCGAGCACTGCATTGAAGTGAGCACTGCAGTGTTCCCTACACCTTAGTTAAAAAAATAATAATACATAATTTTGTCAAATCAACTTTATTTAAACGAATATATAAATAGTAAAAGTGAACTTTTCATTTATATTCTGCCGATTATTTTGCTGACCCAGAACCCCGAAATCCCCAAAGACGGGGCTTCAAATCATGCGCACTCAAGTTCTTGTGCTGCGTCAAAATTGACACCGGCAGTCTTGTCTTTCTAAGTTTATGTGTAAACCAATCTCACTCGATTGGATCCATTCCGAAGCGATCGCATTGACCTGTCAATACAAAGTGCGTCAGCCGTCAGCTGTCAAACTGTAATGGACACCCGACCGCGATAATGGAACGCGTAATGTACGCGATTGATATGCGTTTTGTTGATGAGACGATGTTCTTGCAACCTTCATTTATAGTTTCCAGGAAAGGGTGGATAAAAACCCTGATTTAATGCGTTTTAAAAAGAAAAATTTTAACACAAGTATACCTACATGAAACTGTTTTGAAAAAAGAAATCGATAATGGCAGCGCCAGTCGGAAAGACACATCTTAACATACAAACTATATGTCGTTGGATAGGGCTCTTAAAGCTTTATGACATGATACTCAACAAATTTCGTGACACGATATAGATAAGTTTTAGTTTTGTTAATAATGATAGAATATGAATATGGCATGATATGAATGTGAGTATAATATGAAACATGATATGTTGTGATATGGTATGAATTTAATTAATTATCATTATAAGTTAGAATTTTTAAAATTGCAAAATATGCTAGCAGGACCATGTACTCAGACTAAGTTTGCAATGAATAAACAATTTGATAGATTTCTCTATTTTGCGTCCGTTTTAGAAAGAAAGTGTTAATACGAAAGTTGTAGATCTTTAAGAGTTCTATCCAACAACATACTAATAGTTTACATAGTTTGGATAGATGTTTCAACAGGCGAGGACAGGCGAGTACTCAATCGTCTTGTTAGTGTATAGTTCCGGTCATGTTATCTCAAAAGTCAATCAATCTTCTCCTAGGTATTCCTCCTAGGTATACCTTCCACTAAGTATTTGTTTAGATAACTGCTAGGTTTATGTCCTAAGATTTAGAGGTGCAGTATTTTTGAGCAAATAATACTAATATCAATTTTGGATTAACGTTTGTCTAGCAAAAAGGACGCGAAAAAAACTTAGAGTTAAGAAGGTATTGTCTTGAAAACAGTATCAGTCATCGAATTTTCAATATAAACATTGTTTTCTGCTGGTCCTGATAGTAATGATAAGTCCTGGATAAATAGTGATTTACCATTACTCCAATCGATATCAACAATTTATTTTAACACAATCAGTGTCTACATTAAAGTAGGTAGGATATAAATTCATATTTAATAAAATTAATAAGTTTTGATAAAAACAGTCACGAACAACATTTACTATTTATAAACCGACTGAATAAGTTTGATAATAAATTAAAATTAACTATCCAATGAAACTATCCCGACACTTGCAGTAAACTCGGATATGCGCACGGAGTTATTGCGAAATGATCCAACATTTGTTATTCAAGCAACATTTAAATCAAGCTATTGCAAATACAGTGTAAACTCCGTTTAACGCTACTCGATTTAACGACAAACTCCCTAAAACGTCGAAATAACTTGACTATGGTTGGTTTACCTTGTTTTCCATACAATGATACACTCTATGTAGCATTACACCCACTCTAAATAACGACAAATATACATCATTATTAAACAATAAACAGTACTTTCTAAGTTGCCGAAATAAGAACTGCAGCTGTGTACCTTCTTTTTCTGTGTACTTCTAGCCCGTATTTACCTCGACTGTCGGCATCATACGTATCGAAAATTCTAAGAAATCCGTTCTTTTGTTTGTTGTGATTACCTTGCACGTGTTTACCTCGGCTACTAGACTGTCGTTAGGTTGTTATGCATTATCTGTACATTACCATATTCTTAGTTGCTCACAAACTTTCAAACTGTGAACATGGCGAGTAAGAGAAAATCTTTGTGTGTTAACGAAAAGATTTTATTAATACACGCAATAGAGGCGGGAGAAAAGATAAGTGATGTTGGAAGACGCTTTGGATTCAGTCGCTCTAAAAACGCAAAAAAACTCGCACTCGCACAAAAAACGACAGACGAAGATAACAGACTATACGCAAACATTGTTATTTGTATCACTATTAATGTTTGTTGTTTGTAAATGTTATATATACTTTATTAGTAAATACATAATATTATAATAGTAAAATAATATTGATTTTTCTTCTCTTCATTTAACGACAACTCTCAATAACGCCATAAAATGCGCAGTCCCTTCAGTGTCGCTATATAGAGTTTACACTGTATTTGTACATTAATATGGATTCTTATGAACTTATCCATTTCAAGCAAATGTTACGCCGATTTTGCATTACCTTGCAACAGTTACTGTACTTACAGCAATAGAAGAATCATCAAATCAAATATTTTTTTGCATGGCTACACGTAAATTAGGGTAAAGTTCAGTTCACAAAATGAAAACTCTATGTTTACTATCTGACTATGTTCCTTGTTGACTATGAAGGTTTAATTTGATCGATTGGAATCATGGGGGGCAGGATCGCCAGAAAGAGACCCGTTGGTCGCAGGAGAAAGTCATGGCTGAGTAACATACGTGAGTGGACTGACCACGGAGGACTTAGTAAATCCTAAGTGGGACTGGCATAGCGAGTGCCGCCGTACTGTTTCGCCTCGCGAGAGACAGGACTAAATATTTGTAGCTGAATGTGAACCTTCACTAGTTTGAGAGGCATCCCAGCAAGAAGAGAAACAAAATTCTCTCCACACTCAAGAACATAAAGTAAATATAACTGAAATAAACAGTTCAGACAGGATGAATTAAAAGAAAATAAAAAAAAAATTGGACGACATAATATATATGCTTAGTTGCCTGATTTATATAAATAAATGAAAAATGAATGAATTTTCAGTAGCCGCTGTTTGATATTCATTTTAATTCATTTAACTTACTGCCCAAATTAACAAAAATCTTTAAATTTCTATCAAAATCCTCCCAAAATTATATCACATGATTCACTTAATTATAGCTACCTTCTAACTCCTGTCTCAACCTAATACCCTTATTATATCTAATAATAACACCAGTATGCCGTTCATCTCAAGTATGTTTCCAGTTAAAAAGGCCGTAGGAACCGGTCCCGGCCCAATTATGTCTCCCTCTTAGACAACTAATTGGCCGTCGACCGTCGACAACACTCGTTTTCCTAATACGGACACTGAGCAATAGTATGTTTGTTTGTCTAAGAGCGAATTTAAAAAATCTCAAGTAGATTCTAATTGTTCACATAAGACACATTTTTACAAAAGAGAAAATTATAAGGTCGGAGAAAAAGTTTCTTCGTATTTTATATGCAAATTCAAGACATTTTTTTAAAAGTTCAATTACATTTAATTATAATATATAATATATGTACCGTTTTGTTCTATAACTTGTTGCCATCTTGTAGATAGTGACATGATCCCGTTGCTGTAGAAATTTTGGGATTTTTGGTCAAAAGATTGCGACAAGTAGTTTCGACAGTCCTCTCTTGATGTTAACCTTACACTACCTAAAGAATTCTGAAGAGACCGAAACAAGTGGAAATCTGAGGGTGCAAGGTTAGGGATATATGGTGGGTGCATCAACACTTCCCAACCAAGCTCTCTCAATTTTTGCTGAGTGGCTAAAGATGTGTGTGGTCTGGCGTTATCATGATGAAAGACTACACCCTTTCTGTTGATCAATTCCGGACGTTTTTTCTCAATTTCTTGCTTTAGTCTCATCAGCTGTTGGCAGTAGAGATCCGAATCGATGGTTTTGCCCGGCGGTAAAAGCTCATAATGAACGATGCTTTTCCAATCCCACCATACACACAACATCACCTTATTGTGCGTTAATCCTGGTTTCGCCACAGTCTGTGGAGCTTGGTCGCACTTAGACCATGATCTTTTCCGCACGTTCTTGTCGTAAGTGTCGTTCTCAACACCAGTGATCAATCTTTACAAAAATGGTTCGGTTTCATTGCGTTTTAATAGAGAATCGCAAACAGATACACGGTTCATTAGGTTTCTTTCAGTGAGCTCGTGTGGTACTCAAATATCGAGCTTTTTTGTAAATCCATATGCCGATCTTGCTGCACTTTTTCACAAATGGCATCAACTTTATCGGTAACAGGGCGACCGGAGCGACCTGCATCTTTTACATTAAGATTTCCTGACTGAAAACGCTTAAACCAACTTTGTGCTACTCTTACTGACATTGCATTAGGTCCATAAACGGCACAAATTTTTTTCGCGGCTTGTGTCAAATTTTTCCATTTTTTGTAATAAAACTTTAAAATATATCGAATTTCTTCGTTAGATTCACTCATTTTCTTGGACAGAAAAACAATTGAAAAATGGCGGGAAACAGTTTTTTATTTCTTTTTCTTAAATGATACCTTTTTAATGGTATCATAACTAGCCAGGTACAAACAGTTCAATCAAAGAATTGGATCACAACTTCATACATACGAAATGACTTTCTCCCCGACCTATTATTATGGATCTAGCAGTGACTATGCTACGTTTCATTAAAACCCTCCAGTCTTTTTTTTTATGGACGAAGGCGGCAGAAGAGTATACAGTATACCTGATGGCAAGTGGATACTGTAGCCCAAAGACATCCGCGATACATACCAACATTAGTCCATAATGATGACAAACGTTGGCACGCCCCCGGATGCCTACGATTTTTTTTTTAGGCTAGTGGGCGGACGAGCAAGCGGTCCCACGTGATGGTAAGTGTTACCGCCGCCCATAGACACCTGCAATACCAGGGGGTATGCGGGCGCGCCGCTGACCTTGCAAAATCCTATTCACAGCTCTAGGTCATACTTTTTTAGATATAGGAATAGATTTGGAAAAGGGTTGGGAAAATGGGGAGGGATAGAATGGGAATGGGCGCTGGCACATCTCAAACACTACCGAAACACCTACGTACATTAAGTAAATAAGATAAAGTGGGAAATGCAGTACATTTCAAGGTAGTCTTCTGTGAGAGAGGGGTAACGTGGCCAGTCGAGCGCGCCCAGCGGCTATTGGATTGTAGCGTGCAAGCCCCCTCTTAAGCGTTGCCCTCTTAAGGTTTTTGCGTGATGGGCGTTCAAACAAACAGACAGATGAATAGACAGAGAGACAAATTCCAAAAATTGATGTTTTCTTCTCTATATCACTCTGTATCATCGATTCGAGAGAGATGTTTCGTTTACATTGGTAAGTTGTTTCCCACCACTAAAATTTACTCACTAATTACATCTGGTTTTCATACAATTTCACGTGCTTGCGTCATCTATGTCCGCACGTATATTTTGCTTTCCCATTTCAATGGAAAGTAAAACGCATTCCAAATAACCATATTTGACATGCCTCAAATCTCTCAAAAGGTAAAAATGATTTCGTAACCACTCCAGATACGTTCTCATTCTCTACCTATTTCGGCTAACTTGGATAGTCTCAAACACAAAACAAACATAGTGTTGGTGTCGATGCGTTCTGGTTACTTACCGCATACCGGAGCGCGGACCTTCCTGTGGTACAAATGACATAAGCTTAGCGGTAGAGACTATGGAAGACCTCTAAATATTTTATGTAATTATGTCAATTAAATCGTATGGATTGTTATACTTTAAAAGTAGATATAGTGTAACCTGTACAACACAATATACTTGCCGGATGAACAACTGTTCTGTGACTAAACACAATTCCAGTCTGTTTATTTAATATCAACCTACTTAGAACGTCCCAGTCTTCTCCAAGTATTTACGAGGGAATTATGAGCCTTAATCCACAATGCCTTTACCACTCTCATGCGTATCACTCTCGGGTAGGTGAGATACACATGCCCAAGTTTTTTTTTTAATTTCATGCTCATATAGATTTATTAACGAAGTTTTCCTTCACCGCCGAGCTAATGATAATTTATAAATCCGTATCTCAAATAGAAGGATTTAAACATATGACCTCACGAATAAGAACCGAGAATATATCAACGCTATCATCGCTGCTTTTTCATACTGGATAAATCCATGTTATATTTGAACTTCTATTTTCTCTAATATGGAGAACTACCTGTATTCTACCTGTTTGTTCTTCTCTTATCCCATCCATTATACCTACTCCCTGTTTCTCATTCCTCCTAATGTTTGTCCAAATTCTAGTTTATAAAACCACAAAGTTGGCAGCACCTACATACGTCATCAACATTGGTACCATTGGTGTCTGTAAGCAACAATAATTGCTTTACATTAGGCCAGATGCATTTGATATTTAATTTCAATAAATGTAGGTAGTTAGTGAAGAAAAAAGACGAATGGCAGAGCAGACTCATTTCAGTTGCTATTAATTCACTAATCACTAAAGAATTAACAAACTGAGCGTGGTTGCGGAACTTAATTTTAATCGGTACTAATTAATATCTAATTGGAATTGAACCTTTGTGACACTGATGTATCTTTCGCCATTGCTCACAGCTTGCACCACAAACTGAAGCGATCCAGTATTTGCTCAGTAAACAGTGTAACTGCCCTTCGTGACGGCATCGACTGCCCTCGGCTAATTGCCAACGCGTGTGTGGCCATTCACACCACATACCATCACAGTTAATTTTCATATTACATAACAGCTCTGGAACAGGGGTAAAAAGCCTATAACGTTGGCCCAGTACATATGACAGTCTGCAGATAGTGCAACACATAACAATACAATGCATGTATTTGTAGGAATGCGAATTATCCTTCTTTTTTATAAAAGGAAATAGATACCTCTAAATAGCATGCCCGTCAATTTTTTGCACATAATATATAGCGCATGTCCATCTGAAATAATGTACCTTACAAATGGTGAAAGAATTTTTGAAATCGGATTAGTAGTTTCGGAGATTACCTCTTACATCCAAACTTACAAACTTTACCTCTTTATAACATTAGTGTAGAAAATCAATACAAGAGACTTATACTCGTAAAAGGATTAAAATGCATGCCGCATAAGTCTATGGCTAGACGGAGGACTAGGCAGGAAGCCCCGTCCCATGTTATATTAGAACTAACAGACAAAAGTAACCACAATCCCTAATAAGACCCTTTTGTTATTAACGAATTTAGTAGATACTGGTGTAACAAAGCAGCTACCACAAGCGGAAAGCTAACACAAAAACTACACCATCTCCCTAGTAAAAATAGTGGACTCGCGAACCCGCTTGGCCACCTTGGTGTTTTAAGGCCATTCCTCATGGACAAGATTTTTTTTTTATGTACTATGGCGGCAGACGAGCATACAGTCCACCTGATGGCAAGCGGATACTGTCGTCCATAGACATCCGCGATACATGCCAACATTAGTCCAAAACGACAAACGTTGACACGCCCTCGGATGCGCTGCCTACCTTTGGAGATATATGAATGGATTTGGAGAAAGGGTTGGGACAATAGGGAGGAATAGGATGGAAATGGGCTCTAGCACATCTCACTCACTACCGAAATACGTACGTGCATTGGGGAAATAAGATAAAGTGGGAAATGCAGTACATTTCAAGGTAGTCTTCTGTGAGAGAGGGGTAACGTGGCCAGTCGAGCGCGCCCAGCGGCTGTTGGATTGCAGCGTGCACTCTCCCCCTCAACAGTTAGGTTGTCCAGAAGTATATACTGAAAGGGCTGATAGCATTGTGTAACAGGTATGGTAATAATAATACTAATAAAGTGGAAATCACCGTTTATGCCAGGGATACTGCATGCCAGTACCTCGTGAAAGCGGAAACCGAGAAAAGAACAAAGTATATCCACCTGGCGCACGAGTTTATCGACATGTGAGGTGTAACGTCTGTGGGAATCATCCTAGTCGTGTTGTCCGTAAACCAACCTGAGGCTATTGGGTTTCAATAGCGGCTCGCTCTCAGAGAAGATACAAAAGCGAATTTGATGCGATTTTTGTTCCTAGGGCCCCGAATCCCAGCCAATTGTGCTTCTGCTGAGGGTTATACCGTCCCTCCCGCACTTTGGCTCACCGAAGGACAGATGAGATCGTATAGAACCATTTTTTTAAATAAAAACTTCTCTGATTAACTATATTACCTTAAAAAGAATGAATTCGCCAACTCGCCAATGTTTTAAGGTCCCTCATGCACAACAGAATATATATGAGCAGGCCTATATATCCAGATGTGGACAATAAAAGAGCTGGTTACGGTGATGTCCACAAATCGGCACTCGGTCCTTCTGTTAGATTATTGCCTGAAACTCCCTTGTAATTGCAAGGGAGGCTTATGTCTTGTAGCGGGACATTATAAATATATTAATATCAAAGAATAAACTTAACATTTAATCCAAGTTTAACATTGTAATTAACCGTTTCAAATTACAAATAATATGGAAACTTTCGAAAATGTCAAAATCGTTTTAATTAACAAAATATTCGTCTCCGTGCCGCATACTTTTTATTGGGTACAAACATGGCGACGACATGTGGTGATGGACGACCACCGCATCCATATTACTAATTAACAATTCTCCTATTTTACGACTGTTCCCAACACATACCATAACATTGTAATAAATTTTATATGCTGTACAGTCGACTGCACACAACAACGTGACGAGACGTCGTCGTCTTTTCAAAGATTGTATTCCATTGATTCTTCAATACGTTGGAAGCAGCCGATTGTACCTACTAATAACTTTCATTCTCTCTTCACTTCTACTTCCGCGTAAAGTCCCGATTAGCGGAGTAAGCAATTGAGAAAGAAGCAATCTTTTATCGTAACAATACATACATTTTTTTTTCCAATACATACTTAAAACTGCGATATCTTCCTTCTGACTCGTGCTGCCATCTACAGAAAACGGGATAGATAGACATGCAGTCCATGTGGTGGTAAGTGATTACCACCGTTGTAGGACACTAAATTTACTGGAGCCCTTGGGCCAATACTGTATTAACAGAACTAAAATATATCAAAGAACAGAAGCGAAAAATTAGTTTGTGTTAGTTTATGTCCTTCATGCTTTGTGTGCATGAAGGAAGTACTGACACACGCATAAAAAGCGAACTTTTTGAAAGCTGTGAATCAAATAATTACTAGCCATTATAAAATTATAATTATTAATTATATTCAGGCTCAAACTCTCAAGGACAAGACAGTATCCTCAGTCTGGTAACAGCGTGACTTGATTTCCACCAGCTTTCCGCATGTTTTATATCCTATTGGCTCTTAAAGTTGACAATCGTTTATCGGGCCTCTCACATTAAGTATACCGTGATTATAGTTCTCTCATCCCACGAAGGCGAGTTACGCTTAGTATGTACATTGTTTTTGTGTGAGTGAATTTAACAACGCTGTTGTGTTCCCGACGCGCCGGCCGCGGGGCACACTGAAGCCATGTACCTACGAGTATAACCACTACTCGGGGTCTTCGTGAGATGAAAGAACTATAATGAGGTTCTATCATACACGTTACAAGTTATGTGGCAGACTGTACGTTCATTCCTTCCCATTAATCGAAACAAAAACCTCGTTGATCCGACCACACTTAAAATATTTTAATGATACGGTGACATACTTGTAATGAGTGAAACGTTTCTTTTACGTATAGTTCAAGTATTAAGATAACTGTATATTTTCTTTTTAGATTGTTCTTTTGTTTCTTTCGGAAACCTTTTTGACTTCACTTGCGATTAAACTCAGGAAAAATATTACAAAAAACGCGATTTTTTTTTATACAATCAATTTAGAATTATGAACGGAATCACGAACATGTTTCAAGTACATATTTTTTTATAGATAGAAGACGGCTTACGAGCAGACAGTCCACTTGGTGGTGGATACTGTCGCCCATTGCCACCGGCGATATATGCCAATTCAAAATGACAAATTCTATTTTTACCTTCTGGTAAAAATAGAATTGGTAATTCTATTTTTTATATGGAGTGTCAAGTCGACAAATTTGAGCATTTTCGACACCTTCTTTTCTTAACGTTTAATCATCCTAACGCTTTCTCCCAACCCATACCTTAATCTGCAAAGGTAGGCAGCGAATCCTGGGGCATACCATGTTTGTCATTCTGGACTGATGTTGGCATATATCGCGGATGTCTATGGACGACAGTATCCACTTACCATCAGGTGGACTCAATGCTCATTTGTCGCCTTTTTACAATAAAAAAACAAAATGCCAATGGCGTCAAAGTTGCTCGTGACATTTGTGTTATATGCGGTTCTTCAAGAGAGCTGTGAATAGGATTTTGCAAGGTCGGCGGCGCATGCGGACGCGGTGTTGCAGGTGTCCATGGGCGGCGGTAACACTTAACATCACGTGAGACCGCTTACTCGTCCGCCCTCTTCTCTATATAAAAAAAAAAATGAATGCCATGCCTGAAAGGACAGATGAACCGAAGACTTGAAGAGGTTCGCTGGTGGTGATTGGATGAGAAGAGCCGAGGATCGTGTGTGGTGGCGAGCTTTGGGAGAGGTCTATATTCAGCAGTGGAGAAACACAGCTGATGGTATAGTATGGTCCGAGTATGCACCAACCTAATACACACACGTACATTCTTATGTGCATCAATCATGTTAATACGGTGAAGAAGCTCTATGAACCAGATTTAACTCCATTAGTGGTTTACGAGTTGCTTGTTGATATAAGAGGAAACAAGTCCATCATTCAATACCGGTCAGAGTTTCGGTCGGCTCGTTAAATCTATCGTAAAGTTACACAAAGGAAACTTGTTACACATACTATTACATTTTAATTACTAATGTTTCTCAGAACTCGAGGAAAGCAGTTTTCTGTGTTATGTATCTTTATGGTTAGATGAAGGAGAAACATCATTTAAGTTACTTTAGTTCAAATTCAAATTAGTATTTTTAGTCATGACTTCACGAGTACTTACCATTGGTTTTATATGTAAACTACATTAAATTTGCAGCTTATAAATATACTTTTTTCAATCAAAGTGTCAAGTTATTAGAGTGTGTTAAAATCTGGGCTTTTTTTTCTCGGCTAAATTCTTGTGGCTCTAATGGCCTTTCAAGAGTTACCGGACATATATGGACATAGGTATATTTCAAGGGCGAGCGCAGAAGGCGCTCAGCCAGGAGCAAAGAGTGTGTGCAGCAACGAGCCTAAGGGCTACCCCGCCGGTAGACCGGAGGAAGGAACGGATCTCGGCTCAGGTTCGGTGAGAAGCGAATTAAATTCTGGATCCCTCCTCAGCTTCGATATGGGAATAAACTTGCTGACACATCACACGTTCTTATCAAAGAACTTAGATATGGTTGGCAACTTCTACGGTGGAGTGAAGCAGACGAGAAGGAGTTCGTTAAGAAGTCAAATTTGAAGCTTAAGTTCTACGTAATAAGAATGTTACATTTTCAAAACACATGAACTAAACAATTCGAGAGCTACTCAACACAGAACACTATTAGACTCCAACGTGTCAACCCTAGAGTGCTCGTATAACATATCAACGCTCCTCAGGTATTAGTTTATGCAGGGTTTTTTCCGGAATGGCTAAATTCTTGTGGCTCTAATGGCCTTTAAAGAGTCACCGGGATTTGTTTAGGTATTTGTGAAAGATGTGCATAACTGTAATATATGCCCATTTACATATAATATATGTCACTAATAATTTTCTTCTTCTACAGATATAATTAAATCGTAACAGATATTTTTTGAGTGAAAACATTACAGTATAAACTATGAATGACACAGAGCCCAACAACACTTATTGGAATTTTTATCTGTCTATCCAAACACGCAATATGCAAAAAACACGGAACGGATTGTAATCCGTGGATTGTAATTGTAATAATCCTCAGCTAGCCCTTGACTTAGGAAGTGGCGAAACTATATTTGTTATACATGCCCTCAGATTGAGGGTTGACTGAGAGAAGACAGGATTTTAGTGAGCGTCCGTATGAAGCATAGTCGGACAAACCGACTGTAACCTCCAAAATAAAAAAGGAGATAAAAAAAGGATTTTAATGAAACTTGGCGTCGTTATAGCTTATGTGTCGGGTTAACATTTAGGATACTTTTTATCCAGACCAATTATAAAGTTCCCACGGGAATCAAGCTAATCACACATACTCTAACGCAGAGGTTCCCAAACTATTATTTCCACTGAACCCCTAGGAAATTACTTTTATTTTATGGAACCTTAACATCAAATAAAAAATAAACAATTAATTGTTGACATGTAAACAAAAATATTAACGCGTTTCCTTGTTATTTTTAAATTGTACTATGATCGCAAATTATTTACTACGGTGGCGGGCGGCGCGGGGGAAGGGGGTGTGCCACTTACACACATAGCTAGTTGTTGAGTTATTATTACTTATTACAAAATTTTGAATTTTTATTTATTGTGGACTTCTTGGCGATTATTAGCCAAGATTTCAGACGGTCCAATTAACTAATTCATGGAATCCTGGTGACCCTTAGAGCTCACAGTCTAAACTCTAACGTATACGCTCTGGTAGTAAATATTTTGACTGCTAGATTTTGTTCTAGGTACAAGTAGATGATTCTCTTTAAGAGACCATGTGTCTGTCTGGTCGATCCATCGGGTAGTGAGTGGATCCCGAATACATTGTTATCATTATTGTGTTTTTACTTTCGTATTTTGTTTCGGAAGAGGTAACAGTGCACGGGCCGCAGATAAATGCTTCTAGGGATGATGTTCAATTTGAAAGATACTTCCGGACTATCCTGCATGTGTTTAGTGAGGCGGCTTTTTGTAAGAGTACGCATGTGGGTGAATGTATGTTGATCGTTTCGAGACCGGTGTAGTGAGTGTTTTGGGAATAACGCCGGTGTGTTTGCTGCAAAGATTATGAGTATTGATATCTATAAGAGAAACCGTTTCGTTTATTTTATCTAATACAATAATATACTATACATTATTATTATTACTATACATATATTATTATTATTTTATACCGCGAACCCGTAGGCTGTGGAACGAACTGCCTCAAGAGGTCTTTCCATTAAGCTGCGATATGGGGTTCTTCTTGAGAGCTGTGAATAGGATTTTGCAAGGTCGGCGGCGCGCCCGCATGCCCCCTGGTGTTGCAGGTGTCCATGGGCGGCGGTGACAGTTACCATCACGTGGGACCGCTTACTCGTTCGCTCACTAGTCTATATAAAAAAAAATCTACGGTCTATTTTAATGTACTGTTTTGTCTGTAATCCTAGCACAAATAGGTATTTTGTGACTGCTGTTCTCTAGTATTCTTATTATTATTATTAAAACTAGAGGCGTCATTGACCACAGCTCATAAAAAAACAAAATTATTCCTCTTGTACCTACATTAACATTTTTCTACGGTTATAGAAATGAATTTCCGTTATAACGCAGTTACAATTTGTGTGTTTACGTTTGGTAAGCATTAAGTTTAACATTTATCGACGATAGTTTAAACTTCAACATTGAAGCGGTAAGCTTCGGGTAAACTCTGACTCGTGTCATTTATCGGAGTGATTAAACAGAATGTTTCAAAGAATAGCTTACGCAGAAGTGACATATGCACAAACCGTATATGAACCTCTGTAGTTTCTTCGCGGTTTCGCCGGCATAAATTATACCTCCTTCTAATCCAATATGTCCAAAATATAAACAGACATGGCGACCTGAAATAACTGACTCGGCCTTAAATTAATAATACTAGGATTTTAGGAATTCAAAGTTGTGTTTTGTCCAGCTTTCTCCCTCCATAGATCAGGGGGATTTTCGGAGAAAATTTGCTTTCAAGTCCAGATTCTCCCCCTAAGCGGGATTTGTGCAATAAACAAAAATTGTTCTCTTTGTGTTAGTGGCCTTTCAATTAACAAGTCAAGTTGCACTCGACTTGTCAAATAAATTTTAGACCTATATTTCTTCACAAACTTCAAATATCCATAAATATTTAACCACATCATAACACCCATCAAAGTTTAATAATTACTCGTAACTATTGAGGAGACGTAATTCAATAAAAAAAGCAAATCAAACCGGTAGGCTCATTATACTAACGAGTATGTAACGATGCACAATACACCCGTCACGTCCAATAACGAGTGTATCGGCTCTCATTAGGGGAGCCCTTTGTGGGAGAGGCCTGTTTTGGAGCAAAGGTGCCGACAGTCCTCCCACGCGTGAGGATCGTTAATAGGGAGAAAGGTTTCTATCTTATCTAAATACCTAAACGGGATAAGAATATCGCGGGCTTTGAGCTGAATCATCGAAAATCCTATTTTACAGGAGACGCGAAAACCGTTTACGAATTTCTAGAAATTTCAACCGAAATATATCAATGATATCTCTTCTACTCTCATAGAAGGCTACCTAGAAATATACTGCATTTCCCACTTTATCGTATTTCCCCAACGTACGTACGTGTTTCAGTAGTGAGTGAAATGCCAGAGCCCGTTCCCTTCCCATCCTATCCCTCCGCATTTTACCAACCCTTTCTTCCAATCTCCCAACCCATTCCTTAAGGATTAATCTGCAAAGGTAGGACTGTTGTTGGCATGTATCGCGGATATTAATCAACGACAGTACCCACTTACCATCGGGTGGCCTAACCTCACTCGTCTGCCACCATTTCTAAAAAGAAATAGTTTTTTACATTTATTTTCTCTATCACAGGGACTATAATAGTGTTTAATATATTTATGAATGTAAACAGAGATTAAATTATTGGAAAAATAGTTACGTCATTTTGTCACTTCTTCTCATTATTCTTTCGGTACCATCTCCTGACGGAGGTTCACGATCAGCATGGCTATTCTCACGCGAGAGACTGCTTCCCGGAACAAAGACTTGGTGCTCATCCCCAACCATTTCTGAGCCAATATGTCCGCCTTCTGCCAGGTTCATCTTACCCAAGTTAGGTGTATCGACCGTGTATCTTACCCTGCATTACTAGTTGCAAAAGATGATATCTATCACTGCGCATGACGTGAACAAAATATGATTTTGTTCACGTCATGTTCATGATTATTTTGTAAAATGAATGTTATTTAAATCAACTGACAGGTGTCTGTCTATAAATTATAATTAGTATGGGAAATTTACTTAATATTAAGCTTAAATTGTCAATTAGTATTTAATATGTAGTTAATTATTATCAATTGATTATGAAACTGACATCTTATTTCTTTTAATGGAATTAATTTGAAATGCATTGATATTTAGTTTTTTTTTTTTTTGGACGAATGCGGCAGACGAACATACAGTCCACCTGATGGTAAGTGTCCATAAACATCCGAGATAAAGTTTAGTTAATTGACTAATGTTCTATGTTTACGCCAGTTCTGACAAATGTTGAGTACATTTGCCAGAACTGGCGTGCAAACAAACGATTTAATTTGAAGATAATTTTCTTATTTTAACTGTTTTGATGACCACCAAACCCTTATCCATTCTTTGGAAAACCATCTCGTTTCTCATACGAACAACACACGATATTCCTTACATCCTACTCCTAACGTTTTGTCCCTGAACAATTTTATTTTAATTGCAATTAAACAACTTTTAACGGTTTAAATCGCGTATATTTGACATGATTTATGGAATGTTATGATTAAAAAATTTCAGACGGTAGTTCAAAAAATTTCAGACGGTAGTAATAATTTCTTAATAACTCAAGTGACAAATAAAATCAATTAGTCACCCCGTGACCACGTCCACTGCAAAGTGTTCGAAACGTCGGGATATAAATCATGTCAAATATACGCGATTTAAACCGTTAAAAGTTGTTTAATTGCAATGTATAGTAATCGCGAAAACCTAAGAAAATTTTATTTTAACTTCTCTTCTAACATTTGCAACCACAAATCTACCAATAGCTTTACATCTTTATCTTTAACCTAAACCTTATAATTATCTTGAACCTTTTAACAATAGTACCATTTTCCCTTATCCTTCAGGCACTAACTTGCCGGCCTCACGGCAAGTTCGGTTGCGGTGCGGTGCCTATTATGGCGGTAGTAACAAGGCACACACGCTCTCGATCCATACACGGCGTTACAATCGACGCGCCATCGCCCTGTCGCTGTTGGTGCAAGTTAAGGGCGGATAGCGATCTCTACTTGTATCCCACAGATATAGGGGAACAGATAACGCGTGCTCAAAGTTGCCGTCGAGCTCCTACTCTCACGCTGTTCATTCAGCCTGTTTCGAACCGTATCGCTAGCAAGTCGTTGTCTCAAAACGCAAAACTGCCTAATTACGCTATAATCAATTGTTAAAAATCATCAAAACTGGTGAACCGAGTCAAGGGGGATGTTTCGTTTTATCGGTAAATTGACACGCTTGATTTCCATAAAATTTCACGAACTTGCTTTGTCTATGTTGTATCCCATTTCTGCTAACATAAATTTTACAAGGGTGGTTTACGTTTCTTCTTCGTGTTGGTAAGGTAAAAAGTAGCAGATAGTTCGTGTGTGGGCAAGTGATTACTATTTAAGTAATCATTTAAGTAATATACAGCCTTTTATGTAACTTATTTAACAAATATGTTGAAAGTGTTTATGGCGAAATACAGATTACACTGACATTATATACAGTATACAATATATTGTCTGCAAGTAATAGATGTTTTTTTTATTATTACACAAATTACACACATACACACCCTCACACTGGGGCACACACGCTCGCACAAAACACACAAACGAACACACCAATGCAAACACAAATCAACATATATCGAGGTCTGCATAGTATTTATTGTAATTGTGCAGAATGCGAGAAAGGACTGAATTTTGGGCGTATCTTGTAATTATAACCGTAACCTTGTATTGTTATTTTGAGCGTATTAAAAAGTATATTTTTTTTATAGTGAAGTAGGCGGACGAGCATGCGGTCCCACGTGATTGCAAGTGTTACCGCCGGCCATGGACACCTGCAACACTAGGGGGTATGCGGGTGCGCCGCCAACTTTGCCAAATCCTATTCACAACTTTCTTGACGAACCGCATACTTAACGGAAAGACCAATTTGAAACTTAAGTGTTACATAATAAGAATGTTCCATTTTCAAAACACATGAACTAAAAAATTTGAGAGCTTTTGAACATAGAACGCTATTAGATTACAACGTGCCAGACAACAACGCAAGACAACAACTATTAATTCTTATTAAGCTAGTCGCTTGTAACTTGGAGAGCAACCTACCATTATCGACTGTTGGCCAGTTGACGAACATTCCGAAGCTTTCTATGTCCAATTGGACGACCATTGGAGGCTGTATGTATGGTAATAATGGGAAGTTGGAATCACTGTTTTATAAACCGACAAGCCACTCGTGTTTGTTTAAATGATAGGTCAAAGGGAAAATATATAAGCACTAATAAACAATTTGTCATATCATGTTTACTGTTTTTAAGAAATTTCATGGCTCATTACGAATGAGAAAGAGTACAGTCCGGCAAATGTTTATATATTTTTGACAATATACTGTAATGGGTTATATTAAGAAATATTTGCAAGCGTTGATAACTTTAAAATATTGTGTCATTTTGAGAAATAATTCCAAACAATGAAAATGTTTCTCAAAAATTTTTAATTACAATTTATCTTTCCTATTTTTCTATTTTATCTTATTATAATTAAATTAAAAAAAGAAAAAAAACAGTAAGTTTTATTCTAGAATGTTATATAATCTTAGTAACAGATCGATTTCAATTTATGTAAGATTCTAGACTTTCCAAGCTCTCGACCAAACATTTTTTTATTAATTCCACTTTAGTTCTCCGTGGAACAAAGCGCTTCACAAACCGCCATTCGTTCTTTTCCTTCTGATCCGATTACGGTAGTCATTAAACTCGTTTTTATAAAACTGTTGACAGAGGTTCCGCCTCACTAATAGCTCTCCAACTTCCATTCGGCCCATTCATCTTCGACAAGAATAAAAATATAATCACCCAACCTCATACAAACCATTCCGATGGTATAAAAACATAGCAGGCAGGCAAATAGATATTTTTAAACCATTCGAGACGATCACGATTCGATTTCGATTGTTTTTCTATGGAGTAGATAATAGTTATCCGTCACTGTCACCTTTTATCAGCCACTGCAGGACCCATGTCCTCACGCACATTGTCCAGTGCATGTAAGGCCTTAAAACGCCGTGCTGATCAAGCATAAAAACCAGCAAGAGCTGGTGAGTTACAGTTTTTAGAGTTAACTCTTTTTAGGGGTTGTGTAATTCCTCAGTGCTTCTGTCAGCTGCTGTGTTATAGCCACCCACAGATTATGTGCTTGTGGCAGCTGCTGTGTTATAGCCTTTTATGACACCCATATGAAGAATTGGGTTGCTATTCTGAAGCCTGCCTGCACCACACGACCATTGGACAAACTATTCAAGATACTCATGATGCGCTATAACTTTTGTTTAAGATTGTATAACATACAAAAAAGCGATATTTTTCAACGACAGACTTTATAAATTTTAATCTTCAATGTTAGGTGTTATTTTTTTTATGTACGAAGGCGGCAGATTAGCATACAGTCCACCTGATGGTAAGTGGATACTGTCGCCCATAGACATCCGCGATACATGCCACCATTAATGCAAAATGACAAACGTTGGCACGCCCCCCGATTAATACGAATTAATACGGAGAAAGCGTTGGGAAAATGGGGAGCGATAGGAGGGGAATGGGCTCTGGCACATCTCACTCACTACCGAAATACGTACGTACATTAGGAAAATAAGATAAAGTGGGAAATGCAGTACATTTAAAGGTACCTTTGTTCGACCACGACAACAAAAGTTTAAAATCTTGTATACGCATTCAATTTTCAAAGGGTCTCTTAAAGGATGCATGCACGTTCTGAGTTCTAAATTCTTTAATAAGCTTCTTTCGGTTCGATCCTCAATTAATAGTAAGGAACGGTTGTTTTCCTTTTGTTCGGTATATAAAGATGTTACGTAAGACGAAGGCCTCGGGGTATAAATACAGGGTATTTTATAATAAACTGCACTTTTCAACGCCTTATCGACGTTATTGCCTGGAGCAAAGTGTGGGAGATACATGCTTACTGGTTTCAACTTAATCGACTGAAATCTGGAGTCTTTGAAGTACTTGCTAAATGGTTAACCATTATCATACCCTTAAGGGCTCGAATCAGTCTGTAGGTCCGTTCATATCATCATGCATCACAGCACGTAGCATTTCCAGTTGCAAATATTTTAGTTTTATCAAATATAATAGAAAACGTTAATCAAAGTTAATCTTAATTTAACCTTAACTTAAGTCAAAAATAAGATTCTTTTGCTTAGGTAGCATCACATTTAATTTTCAATCTATAGATATAAAGAAAAATGGACTGACTGACTGACTGATTAACGTCGAGCCGAAACCGCTAAAGCTAGTAACATGAAATTTGGACAGTTTGAAATTTGCTATAGCTTCCTTTAATGACGTAAATACGTAAGACGGGATTTTTCGAAATTCAACCTCTATACGGGTGAAATGGGGTGTCAAAGTTTAAAAAATACTTAGTTGTCATAAAATATTGAACACCGTTTTAGAAAATTGTGTAAAATCACTTAAATATTCTAAGGCGACGGATCTGATATATTTCTTATTTCAAATTCAGTAAATATGCTGTATTCATAGACATATTTATATTTTAGGACTGCAGTGCCACCTTGTAGGCTGATATCCAAATTTGAATAAATATACAGATTTTTTACCCGTTTGTAAAATTGTGTCAAGGTAATTCACACGAGCGAAGTCGCGGGGAACAGTTAGTCTTTAAATATAGTCTATTACCCATTAAAATAACTCTCAAATTAAATCAGCGATAGTTAAGCTAAGCCACGACTGTGTGAACCTACACTTGACTACTTTATGAAGCTATTAGCTTCATAAAGCTATTAGCTATTAGCTATGAATGCGCCACGTCTGGGTGGCAACTAGGGCTGACACCCCTCCGGGTTTGACCAACACTTATATGAGAAAAGGATTGCAATCTGTGATGTGACGGAGGTCACCGCATCTGTGCGAGCGCGACGGCAATATATTTATTTGCACGCGACCAACAGAGACAAGTAATGACGTATCAATGTACGAAACTCTTCCTGCTCCGCGACTATGCTACAATATAAGTTGTTGGCTTGACCTGGAGTTTTCGGGTTCGAAGGATGCTTGTTCGGGTTACGGGTTAACATTGTAAATTTCTGGGCCACAGGGCTGTGACGTCGAGCATTCAAAACTGGGTTTAGTAAACATTAATAGCAATTAATATAGATTCTTTTAAAGATTATTGTTGTGACAAATACAAAGGTATAATTTAAAACGTCGCCGGGTGTATCAAAGACAGTATAAGTTTATCTGTGTTAATTATAATTCATAATTTAATATTATCTCATCGAGAATATCAATATGTTGTTAAAACTTAATGTACTTACCTATTAGTTTAAATTTTAAAAAATACCTTCTACAAATTTCTTGTTTCGTTTTTGCCCCATATTTTTTCTACTCCGACTTTAGAATATTCCGAAGGTGGCAACCCTAGCGGCAACGCGTGGGAATAGAAAAACAAGGAGTTTTGGCGGGAACCACTTTGTGGTTATGTTTTTATTTGTTAATTAAGATGTGTTAATTGTGTCTATCCGTTGGTGAGGCTGACGAGTGGCCGTTAATGAACGCGTTTATAATAATTATCCCTTCTGGTAAATGTCTTAGCGTCCACTGTAATTTTGAGAAAGTTGAAAGTGAGTTATGTTTTTGGAAATAAAAAAGGTACCATGAAAAAATAACCATAATTTAGTCCAAGAAATAATCCATAGTATCCGTGCTCAATACACATTACATGATACAACACTATTTTATGGTAAATATATGAAGGTCACTCCACTTCACTGTTATGGAATAGGTCCATGTACCAATTTGTACCTTGTTTAGGCGTGTATCTCTTATAGACCACTTATATCTCTTATAGAATAGACCATCCCATATCTTTTCCCGTTCGGAATAAGGAATAAGACTGAGGAACTATACCACACCTAAAAGAGTGACTTCGGCAACCGGTTTGGTCAGCCATGCACAGACCCATGTTCAGCAGTAGACGATAAAAGGATTGGTTACGGTTACATAAACTCTCGCGCACAATTGTCACTGCAGCTCCGTCTAGCCGGTGGCTAGTCAAAGGCGCTCATAAATTGTTAATGAAGTACCCTCTTAAAACGCCTTTTACGGCACCCACCCTCACAGCGGGAGGCGCAGGTAATAGTGTAGGCTTTAATGCTGACGTGTCTCATTACAAAAACGCGCGAACATATACAGGTTGTAATAAAAAAAAATATGAATTACTTTAGTGAAAATTAACAACTTGTGTTCTGCTACTTTTTATTGCTTTTTTTCACAAAAAACGATTCGCATGCACAGCGCAGTGGGGATGTTATGGAGCTCCATAACCGAAACTGTCGGATATCCGAATTAAAAGAAATATTCGAAACCGAAAACGAATCCGAAATAAAACATTGATATGTTATTATAAATAATTTTATTAATTGCTGTTAGGGGCGGAATTTAAAAGAGGCGAGTTTTGACAAGTTCTAGTTGCTTGCATTTGATTTGATAGATTTTTAGTTTTAGATGATAGATGTTAATACGTTTTTGAAAGATTTCATATAATTATCTTTGGTTTTATTTTTCTTTGCTTTCAGTTAGTAATACATGTGAAAACATATCCGTAACCGAAACCTTATCGGAAATAATTTCATATCCGTATCTGTAAGCGAAACCGGTATAAGAGTATACAATATATCCATATCCGGATAGGAAATATATCCCTAGCAACCCTACAGCTCTATATTGCGGAGTTGCCATTCGCAGTAGCGTAGTACAAAGTAACAAAAACTGAGACTTCGTTTTAAAAATTCGACTATTTTAAGCAGAATATCAAGATCTGAAAAAAGTCGTCAGTTTTTATTTGTGGTGCATGTCTGTCTAGTCTCTTCATGTATAAGTGCAATAAAAAAAAATATATGTTAAGTTAAATGGTCTTATCTTTAGCGCATGTAGTCGTACGCTTAATATATTTATAAATATGTCGTTTTTCTTTTCTTTGTGGGAAAACGGTTGCAGACAATCCACCTGATGGTGAGTGGACACTGTCGTCATTCTGGACTGATGTTGGCATGTAGGACATCCCCGAGGACAAATGTTGGCATGTGCCCGGATGCACTGTCTACCTTTGGAGATAACCACTTTGAATCTTGAACGAATTCTAAAAAAAATAATATAAAAAAACGAATTGTAAGTGGTTTTATGAATATTTCGCGACAAGCTTTTTGAGAACCAATAATTCGATATAAACTTATTTTATTCGTTTTAGTACATGACTTGCATAAAAGCTTGTTTTTAAAAGACGTTTTTTTTTATAATATTTTAATTACACCTTTTTAGTTAGAAATATTTCTCAATCTATCCATTTCAAGTAACGCATCATTACGGTAGAAAGTCGTGTTTTGTTTTGCAAAGTTTCATGTGCATGCTACTAACCGTTGAGGAGTGCCCTCATGAGGAGACAATCCTGGCTGCAGCATCAGTTCATGGTGTAAATCGTGTTTAGCTATCAAAATTAAATCCACATGCAAAGTTACGTATTTCTGCTACTAATCGTTGAGGAGTACCCTCATGAGGAGACAATCCTGGCTGCAGCATCAGTTCATGGTGAAGATCATGTTTAGCTATCAAAATTAATCATACATGCAAAGTTACGTATCTCTGCTATTAATCGTTGAGGAGTGCCCTCATGAGGAGACAGTCCTGGCTACAACATCAGTTCATGGTGAAGATCATGTTTAGCTATCAAAATTAAATGTATATGGAAAGTTTCGTGTCCGTGCTACTAACCGTTGAGGAGTGCCCTCGTGAGGAGACAATCGTGGCTGCAGCATCAGATTATTTCTATCATTTTAGTGTATTGTCATCAGAACTGAACAAGCGTGCAAAATTTCAAAGTCGTAAGCTTAGAGGAAGTGGTTCAAATTTGGCTTGCAAGATTTGCCCCAAACATACTAACTAACAGGTGAAGTTAAATAAAAGCTTGTAATATAAATGGACAAAGCCAAGAAAGAGCTTTGTTCACCAATATGTTTTATGACATAAAATCACTGTTAAATTCAACCTGATTGTCCAAGCCGACTACCCGTCTCCGGGCCGCCCATCTACTATTCTTATTCAAGGGTTGAATAGGTGGGCAATTTTTCACAGGTTGCACCCACCGGCGCCGGCGCCCGTGGCGCGCTACAATAGACTTGCACAATGTGCGGGCGACAAGATACCAGTGGAATAGGAATACAACCAGTAAGCTTACTTCGTTTAAAGACGCGAAATGTTCGTAAAACATAGCTCGAAAGTGAAAACGGACACATTTAAAAAAGGGCAGTGAAAGAGTATTTCACTATTTTCTGTGCGTTTTCGAAAAATATTTAGACAAAATATTAGAAAATCCAGTGGACTGTCTGCTCATCTGTCACCTTATTTCTATAAAAAAGAGCTGCAAAGATGTTTGTAATGATTCGAACGCATGATTACCTACACAAACTCAAGGGGTTCCGAACAACTCACGGGCGCATCTGTGTGCGTTACACGCACTTTGTATTGTATTTGTTTGATGTATAAAGTTCACTCACTGTGTTTCCATTCGATCGAGTCATTTGTTACGCTCCATTGGCAATGTAACGCTCCAATGCACGCACTGCGATTTGCGTGGAATTCGAGCTGTCTCCTTGCCCAATTCCACTTCGAAGTAAGCCGCCATTTATTATTGTTTAAAAGCTTGAGATTTAAATTGAAGTTGCAATAACCTTCATTAGCAATGCTTTTGTATAAATGTTAAGAGTCAATTGGATGCATCCTCGAGCATAATATGCTGGTGGGCAAGACGTGACGGTGCCAAGTTAATTATAAGACGAAGTCGCGCTCGACACTCCCGCTATATAGTGTCAACGCGAGTATCTGTTTCCGTAATGTAGGTATCTGTACTTTGGTCTAGGTTCCTACAGTGTCTGAGTCGATGGATGATGGCCATCACCCGACTTTTTTATTTTATATAGAAAGAGGACGGCAGGCAATACATGTCTGGTGATACATGCCTATATCAGGCCAGAATTACAAACATTGGCAAGCCCCTGATGCGCGACCTATTCCCCAAATTCAAAAACCACGATCGTCGTAATAGGTACTTTTATTCGAAATATCCCGAAATATCCTATCATTGACCGCGGGTTAGTCGAGTTGAATCTCTGCTCTGGATGTCAAAAGGTTTATCACAAATTCAATTAAGTACAGACAGCAAAAACCAGTCCCGTGATTTATAAGCGCGCGTATTATAGTCTAATTTACCGTGAAATTGGAAAATTAGTTGTCTCACTTCGTGTTAAAATTCCCTTTAGTGTGTGGGAAAAATGTGGTAATGTTTGATAGTGTTGGTAATGTGTGTGTGTGTGTGTACCTGTAATAAGTAGAATAAAATAATTAAATAAAAAATATTGTCACACTCAATGACCCACACTAGGAACACACCAATCAGACCGGAGCAAATATTTGCCTTTAAACAAATGTATGTCTGACAGGGAATCGAACCCGGGTCTTTTTTTTACACAACAGACAGAAGTGGGCTAAATTGGCCAGTTGGATAGGCTACAATGAACGACAAAATGTATCCAATTAAGTTCTCGGGAAGGAAGTTGCAAACGCGACTTGTTATCGATATTTATTATTCTAGAGTGATAGAGTAGAGGTATCTATACTCGACTCACATATGCGCGATCGTGAGTTTCAAATCCTCGACCCGTACCACTGAGTTTCTACTTAAGTACAAATTAAAAAAAAACGTCACTAGCTCGGCGGTGAGGGAAAACTCGCATGATCCATATATTTAAAAAATCTGGGATATGTGATCCCACCTGAATTACGACCTGAAACCTCCCAATGATTTACTAGGGGAGCCCTGTGCTCTGCAGTGGGAAGTTATAGGCTGATACAAGTACAAGTATTATTTTTAGAAATATTCTCAGACTATGTACACATATGTAAATATGTACACTTCATGGTACATATGTACCACGGAACATAGTTCTTTCCTTATCTGTACATTTTTTTGTTTTATGGACGAAGATGGCAGACGAGCATACAGTCCACCTGATAGTAAGTGGATACTGTAGCCCATAGACATCCGTGATACATGCCAACATTAGTCCAAAATAACAAACGTTGGCACGCCCCCGGATGCGCTGCCTACCTTTGGATATACGAATGGATTTGGAGAAAGGGTTGGGGAAACGGGGAGGGATGGGATGAGAATGGGCTCTGGCACATCTCACTCACTACCGAAACACGTACGTACATTAGGGAAATAAGATAAAGTGGGAAATGCAGTACATTTCAAGGTAGTCTTCTGTGAGAGAGGGGTAACGTGGCCAGTCGAGTGCGCCCAGCGGCTGTTGGATTGCAGCGTGCACTCTCCCCCTCTATACATTCAAAATCAAATAGCAAAAATAGTTATATTTATCAAAAGCAGCTAGCCAGTTATTTCGTTGATTTTATTACTGATGCTACATGACTGGCGAACTAAATTTAATCTTACAACCATCATAACAAATTAAAATTATGTGGCGTTCCTATTGTGCTTTCTTCACTATTCATCACTTTGTAATCTTCTTTAAACCACTCGTCAACGACAGAACAGGTCAACATACATCCATATGCACTTTATTACGCTAGTCATAAGGTCAATAATGGAGCGGTTTTGGGTAAATTGACAATAATGGCTTGTAGCGTAAATGCGCGCGCGCCGACTTTGGAATTAGATCTAAAACAGGAAAGCGATGGGAAGTCGTTGATCCTCGGTTAGCGTAAACATAGAAATGAACTAGTGTAGTTAGAGTATGTTACATTTATTTTATTGCTATTTATTTTTATATATTTTAATATTTGATATGTTGATAGTTGATCAGTTGTATCAAATTTAAATTTATATTAGGTATGTATCGAATAGGCTAGTTCAGTTGCGTTTGAACTCATTTTCCTGTTTCATTGTTGAATTTCTTATACTATCCATGTTTAACTTTTAGTTAGAATAATTAAACAATGCTAATTAAAGGTTTTAATCTGTTTGAAATTACCTTACATATCCATGAAAGAAGAAAAGGCACATATTAGCCAGTATTGTCTCACTACAGTGCTGGCCGTGTGATGCCGATCAGCTTTAGAATACCACCACTCCAACTCATGCCGTGGGTATCGTAGGTAGAACTACATCAACATTAAATAGTAGACTTCCAACCCTCTTGGCGAGCGTGGCGTTTAGTGGCCATATATCCCTCGTCACACGTCAACTTGGTTGACAGAGAGGTGGGACGTCGAGCCTTTATCCATCCATCAGATTCCCTTTTACCGGTTACGGTAACTGAAAAAATCACCTGGCATCGATGGAATTCCTAATAAGGTGTTTAAAAACACCCTCCCCCCCCCCAGATCAACTTGATTGCACTTCTTGTGGTTATTTATAATACCGCAATGAAACATCATCTCTTTCCAGCAGCTTGGACAGAAGCTGTCGTTATCGGCATCCACAAACCGGATAAACAACACTCGGAACCCTTTAGTTATAGACCCATTAGCCTATTGAATACAATGGCTAAAATCACGACAGAACTCTACTTTCTCGCCTACTGAGTTACATCAACTCAAAAGGCCTACTCATCGATGAACATTTCGGGCTTTATAGCCAAATACTCTTATGTCCAACAGGTGCACCGAATAACGGAGCACGTCCTGGTCAGGTCTCAATCAAAGGAAACCGTTCGTGACCCTAGCTGTCTTCTTCGACGTTGCGAAGGCCTTTGATAACGTCTGGCAGAACGGTTTAATCTATAAATTGTAGGTACCAATTCGAGGTTCGTGAAAGTCTCATTCTCATCATTCGAGACTACCTTACCAGTGGCACCTTTCGCTACAGAGTTGAAGGTATGGAACTTCCCTTCGTAGTCAAATACGTGAAAGTCTCCTCCCGACGCTACTACGACAGAGTCTGTCACTATCCCAACCTCCTAGTAGTTGCCAGTCTGACCTATGTCGCCGATAGAAATGACCTCGCAGTACTGTCGTCGTCGTCGTCCTTGGCATGTCCTAGACGACCCCGACGACCAAATTACTGCTGCCTATGCGGTTCTTACACTACACTCACAGGTTACACATATACACCGTGCCCGCCGGCGAAGACGAGGACATCACCCTCGCTACACCATGAACACACACCGGCCTTCAGCCAAGACTTTTACCAGGTATCGCCACGTGCCTGGGCGCTTCTCACCGCCTCTCGATCCCGCTGTACCTCCCAAAGCAACGCTCTAAGCCAAGGTCCGTTTCTTCCGCCGGTCTACCGGCAGGGGCTCGTTGCTGCACACACTTTTCATTTCTGGCTGAGCGCATTCTGCGCTCGCCCTAAACCACAAATGTTCGGTGACTCTTGAAAGGCCATTAGAGCCACAAAATTTAGCCATTCCGAAAAAAAAAACACAAGGCCCGTATCCAGCAGTGAGTGTTAAAGGGCTGGTTACGCTGCAAAAACTTACTGCACTGCAGTCCTTAAGTAACTGCAATTACTTGAGCTTATCCCGTCATCGTTTTCTAGATAGACACGTTTACATTTCCTACTTAAAACATTTTTGGTTCAACATAAAACCTCTGGCACGTTCAACATCTACCAATCGTGTTGGTAACTTACGACGGCATTGTAAGTTGAGAGTTAAAAGACTAAGTCCCAAAAACACACCGAAAAGTTCGCCATCACGATAACAACATGTCAACAGTAACCTAACCAGCTACCGTACAATAGTGACTTCCGAGAATACAACGATGCATAATGTCCCGTAATATACATGTTTCTTGTTTATTTTCTAAGTATAAGCGGGCGGCTCCCGTGTTCCGTGGCCCATTATTTCCAATTTATGACGAGGAGGCAGCTCTGGCCATAATCCGTCATTCCACTGTGAAATAAGTAGACATGACTTTTGGTTCATTTTTTAAAAGCGGAAATGAACAACAGTTCAAGACTTTCAAACAACAGACTACTATAGACGGAGACTACAACAAATTGACAAATGTTTTTTTAGTGCATGCGTATTACGTAAATTGCAAAACCTGCCTTCCATTGAAAGAATGAACATTTCTTTCAGAACGGCACATTACACCAGGAATTAGTAGACAGAACAAGGACAGAGAACAATAAAAATAGTTTGACAATTCCGCGTGAGGCAGCGACACATCGAAAGGGTGTTCAGCTCAGCCACTATGTCGGCAACCACTTGATCATTTCCGACGCTGATTTTCAGCTGAAGCCCAGAAACGTGTGACAGGATTCGGACGGAAGTAACAGATAGAACACGTGTAATACAATTAAAACAAATTAATAAAGATACGATAAAATATTATCTAAATAGATATACTCTTAACTAAAAATAAAATAAGGTATCCAGGTAATAAGGTATTAGGGTGTGATTTATAAAATTCTCCATACAAATATCTATATCATAAAAATCTATAAGATAATATAAGATCAGATTTATTATTATTATTATATATATTATATAATATATATAATAATAACTACTCGTAACTGCCAGTAGACAACTAGGGCAACTGCCAAAACGATTCTTATCCCTACTGTCTCATCCTATTGACCTATTCCAATTAATTGGAAGGAGAACTACTCATTCCTTTATTTTTTCCCTATTCTCTAAACTTTGTAAAGAATTTTTCCAAATACTGTCTAAATCACTAAAGCTTTTAATCTCTAATCCCCAAAGCGAATCTGTGCAACGTTCATCAAGTTTGACTGAAATTGGCAAGTATTACTTATACACTGAGTAACATATATATACTTATACACTTATTTATTACATATGTAATTTAGCCTTGCCAAATACACTTCATCGTACCAAAACCAATACCTTTATATCGCGAACCCGTAGGCTGTGGAACGAACTGCCTCAAGAGGTCTTCCCATTAAACTACGACATGGGGTTCTTCAAGAAAGCTATGAATAGGATTTTGCAAGGTCGACGGCGCGCCCGCATACTTCCTGGTGTTGCAGGTGTCCATGGGCGGCGGTAACACTTACCATCACGTGAACCGCTTGCTCGTCCGCCCTAAAAAAAAAAAAAAAAAAATTAACACCTGATTTATTTACACCTTTTAATATAACCATTACTTTCAACGTCTAAGTCGATCGTCGGTGCCGAAAAGTAAATTCTATACAATTTGAGCATGTTTTTTTTTTATTTGTTATTATATATAAAGAAGGTGGCAAACGAGCATACAGTCCATCTGGTGGTAAGTGGATACTGTCGCCCATAGCCATCCGCGATACATGGCAACATTAGTCCAACATGACAAACTTTAGCACGCCCCCGGATGCGCTGCCTACCTGTGTTGATGAAAGAATGGATTTGGAGAAAAAGTTGGGGACGTGGGAAGGGATAGAATGGGAATGGGCTCTGGCATATCTCACTCACTACCGAAACACGTACATACATTGGGGAATATGATAAAGTGGGAAATGCAGTACATTTCAAGGTAGTCTCCTGTGAGAGAGGTGCAACGAGGCCAGTCGAGTACGCCCAGCGGCTGTTGGATTACAGCGTGCCCTCTCCCCCTCCAGAAGTAGTACGGACAAGTATTTACTTTATGCAGTATCCAAATCCAAATGCAATGCAAAAGCAGTATCCAAATTGCACTCGCGTGCCTCAGTGACCCAGCTTGCTGTGAAAAAGGTTCCGGGTTCGATCCCCGACCGCACATACATTTGTTTAATAAAAAAAAAGACAAATGTATGTTCGGGTCTGGGCGTGTGTTTGTGTTTGTCTCTGTATGTGTCCCTGGACCCACGACACAGAGTATTTCTAGTGTGGGCCATTGAGTGTGGCGTTATTTATTTATTTTATTATTAGTCCTGTTTAATCGGTGATTGATTGGTAGAAAATACCATTAAGTCCCATCATTTGCACAATTAATTGTGCAATTCGTTTAAATAAATAATTAAATTCACTTACACCACCAGGCGACTGTCGGCTCGTCTGCCATCTTCTTTCCATAAAAAATAACAATAAAATGAACGGGTAAGAAAAACAAAGTAAATTCCTTGAGGACGATCCTTTAACTTTATATTGCTGAAAAGCTATCAGGGCATTCCTTCCCGGCGATTTATTGCATTCCCATGCATGAGGTCGCCGCGACCGACTGACTGTACCAGGGATTCCGATAGCTGTGACCGATGACGGATGCCGATGGAACGACTACGATATTTGATGGTAGATATTTTGAGATGTTATCTTTTCCTTGAAGTGTTTCTTAAATATCTATCGTTATCGATACTATTGATTGTAAAAATCGATTGCTAAGAGCGACCTCTCCACATCCATAAGCATATCCACACTATATCACTTTATTGCATAGCCTACCTCTCCCTCTAAGTCATTTCACTGCCCATTGGTTGCCTTTTTAGTGATAAAGCCACCAAATGCTTCTGTCTATGTTACTAGTTTCATGTAATTAATTAGTGCAATTAAGAATTTTCATTTATTCACAATATCATAAAGTCAAAAGGTGTTTGTCTGCCGGTTTATTACTTCAAGACTAAGCTGGTGCACCGATTTTAATGAAATTGGGAACAGAGAAATCTCATTTGCTATTGATTTTTATTTTCAACCGCCTCAACACAACGGTTACTAACCAGTAAACGATATTTATCCCATTAATTTCTTATTGGTCATTAAAAAAGCAATACGTCGCAATAACTTTTAATTTTAAATGCTGATATTAGCAGCTAATGCATAATGTAAGTTTACAGCTGTTATATTTCCCGTTTAAAGCCACGTTAGTTGCACAATCTGTCGTCCGGTAGTCCATCAAGAAAATATTTATTTCAGTTATTCAACTTTGTTTTCTTGATCATGAATTGCTCTGCTTTTGCTCGTTTAAAAACAAACCATTATTTATCTTTTCGATTTTTTAAATCTTAGAACATTTTAAGAACAATATATTAGAACAATATATTTAAACATAATCATGAAATAACTAAAGTTTAAGTTAAATAATCTTAACCAAAGTTAATAAATCCAACTAAGATAACAGATCAGATAACATCAGATTTGATCATAAATCAAAACGTTTCATAACTTATAAGGGCCGATAATAAATCGATTGTGGCGTCGATCGTATCGGTTTTGTATCGTACCTCGTAAGTGGCCGGAGTCCGGAGTGTCCCCAGAAAAACTTGGCGGTCCTGTTCCATATTTGGTAGCCCTTAATGAGCCTAATGAGGCTCCTGCATGGGAGGACGTCCCGCTCCCACGGCTTGTACTTTTTACGCGAGAACTCCTTTTTGGACCTGTGCCCTGTTCAGCTTCGCTATTTACAGATTGTTTTGCTCTTTCATATTTGTAGGGTGAGTCACTTTTTACTTGGATAGGTGCGGAAAAAAGGTGTAATAATTGTTAAACTTGTCATTGAACGAGATTTGAAGGTGTTCGTAAGGAAACCCGCGTACCTGAGAAAAAGTGGGGCTAGATCGTTAGCTCAGACGATAACGGTAGACGGTAGACGGTAGGGATTCCAGTAAAAAATCTTCTCTCCGGAATTATTCACAAAAGTAAAAAACCCGCTTGCGTTCAACTCAATATGAACACATTGTCATTTAAATACAAATAAACTAAAATTATTGAAACCAGTAAGTTCAGATATTTACTGCGTACACTAATTGGTTTCTTTTATGTATTTACTTTACTATGTATTTTGACAATTCAGTATCAGACTTAAAGCAATACTTTGTAATCTGGTCCTCAGTGCTTTTAGTGTGATACTGAATTGTCAAAATACATAGTAGAATCAAATTAAATTTAGGACGAGAAGGGACTCTGCACTCTGAATCTCACAGCCGCTGGGCGCATTCGACTGGCCGCGATATCACTCTCTACCTTGAAATGTACTACATTTCCCACTTTAACCCATATAAGTACGTGTTCTAGTAGTGAGTGAGATATGCCAGAGCTCATTTCCATCCCATCCTATTTAATTCCACCTCATTTTCCCGACCACTCCAATAAAAATCTCCATGTAAAACTCCAAAGATAGACAGCGCATCCGGGGACGTGCTACCGTGTGTCAGTCTGAACATAAGTCTGTCAGTCATTCTGGACTGATGTTGGCATGTATCTCAGATGTTCACGGGCGACAGCACCCACTTACCATCAATTGGACTGTATTGTAGAACAAGTAATAAAAGAATATTTTGTGTGTCGCAGACAATCGTGATGCTCTAACATCACAAAGGACCCTAGGCATAAACTCTATCGTAACCCAACCCATGAATCGTGAGTGTAAAATTGTTATTATCACTCGTATTGTTTCAGAGTTAAAACCAGTGGTAAAGCCGATAGGATAAACAAAGAAATTTGAGTCGGTGATAACTTTAAACTTGAGCTAACCCCATCCGCACACTTCCTTATATGTTTAAAATAAGTGGGCACTGTTTACTTGTGGCTACTGCTTCCTTCATTTAAATTACACAGTTTGTGCTTCTGTACTATGTTACTGGCTTTGTTTATAGTTGACGAGCCCGACACGACGGAATGACTGAGGTTTAAATATAGGAAAGACAGATGGTCGTGAGGTAGGTTTCGCTGTTTTCTTCACCATACATAGAATAAAATTCAATACAAAATTTCTTTATCTTCCAAAATTAATTTAATGTAAGTACACAAACTTTCTGTTGGATCCCGCGCTAGGATTTGTTTTTATAGAAATTACGCGGCAGATGAGCATACAGTCCACCTGATGGTAAGTGGATACTGTCGTCCATAGACATCCGCGATACATGCCAACATCAGTCCAGAATACAAAAATCAGCACACCAGCACATTTCTAACGGTATGCGCTTCATACCGTTGGGATGTAATAATGGATTCGGAGAAAGATTGGGAAAATGGGGAGGGATAGGGTATCTCTCTCCCTACGTACGTACATTGGGGAAATAGAATAAAATAGGAAATGCAGTACATTTCAAGGTAGTCTTCTGTGAGGGAGGGGTAACGTGGCCAGTCGAGTGAGCGTAGCGTCAGCGCGAATGCAGCGTGCACTCTCCCCCCGATATGTAATTGTATCGCGAGCATCCAAGTTACGTTTGCATTAAATCGCTTCGTGGACATATTATCGTTTGAATTTAGTCCACATTCAAAACTATATATATATTTTATGGACAGTATAATTATAATAATTATTTTCGTATAATTATTATTTTAGAGAAGAATATTTTTTTTTCGTTTCCAAAACAAAATAAATAGCTCAATCAAAATAGTTTATAATTATTAACATAACCTGCAACTAAAAGTAGAAAGTAAAGTTGATACGAAAATGTATTTCATTCACTTTCACATCGCTACGAAAAAAGATTTTTGTTTCCTTTTTCTTAACTACTAAACAAAACTAGAATTGTCGTTTTGATAATTACTTTGTACTACAGATATAAAATAATTATGTGGCCTTTTTTTTAAGTTTATTCCGCACTTTGCTTGATTGTTTTCTCTGTATTGTTGACCGAATGATATTTATCTTGTAAAGGGATTTCGTCTAGAATACATGATGTCGCTTTCCAAAATGAATGAAAATATGACTGATTAAATACTCAACATCATTACAAAGATTATAATAATATGAAAATTAGGTATAATACTACGATTTGACATATAAGTACAGTACACGACAGCGCGGGAATGCGGTTGAGGTATGAGTTTAATCGCTCTAGTTATGTAGTTTGATTCATTTAAATTAAAATATTTTATATACAAGTATATCAATTTACAATGATAAATATTAATTAAAATTGTCAATAAGTACCCACCAAAATAACGTTGTTTTTACATCGCTAAAAGATTCCTTGAAACCGCTCTCCCGTGCTATATGTGTATGTAGACAGTTTAACAGTTAGACAAGCAGTTAGTAAGACGTGTAAGTATGAATCGTATAAAGCCGTGTGTAATAAGTAGTCATACATAAGTATATATTCTCGTACAAACCTGGGTCCGACTGTTATTTAACTCTCAAGTGACCGCTTTGGTCTATTATTTCAATGTCGGTCTGTATCGCGTGTGGTCCGGCGACCGCAATTGTCAGACAAGTAAAACTGTACGTATACTCGTGCAGTGGTCCAGTGAGAATAAATGGTTAGAAACAGAGGTCATTGCTTTTATACATTGTAGTTCTCCATGGACGGGAAATGGTCAAGTTGCCTTTGAACTTATGAAACACTAGATATATACAAAGGTGCGAGTTTCCTCACGGTGTTTTCTTTTCACAGACTAGCCAGTGACATTTTTTTAAAAATCCGTACGTAAGTAGAAGCTCAGTGGTAAGGGCCGAGGATTTGAACTTACAATCACACCAATGTGAGTAGAGTGCAGATACCCCTAGGAATATCACCGCCCTCTTCGCCCTCTACCGCGGAGATTTTTCTCAAGTGTAGTTTTTTAAAAAAATATATTACTGTTCGGCCACCACAAGCCCCGAGGAACTACATCACCTCAAGAGTAGACTCGTCAACCCCTCATGCACAAGACAATTCAGCAGTGGACACTGAAAGGCTCGGTTGCATGGCATTGTGAAACTATTCATTAAAAACTTCTATCGCAAAGTTTATGCTAGTCAACTCAAATCCTTTGTTAAACCGCCGGTTGCGCGTGCGCATGCATCCCGGCATTCACAATAGCGTATTAATGCGCGATGTATTGTCTAAGATTTTTATCGACTATTTGCCGGTGAATATGTTTATGAGGGTGTAAGGTGTACAAGGTTCGACGTGCCAACTAGACGGTGCCTATTGTTAGTGAGACCGGTGTACCACTAGGCACTATTTTTATAAAAAAAAGATGGCAGACAGTGAGACAAAACTCCAGGCTAAGGGCAATAATGTTACCGGTAGTAGCTAGATGAGGAGAACAGAACGTAATGTGCGGTGGTCGCTTTTGGGAGAGACTTATTTCCAGCAGTTCATCTTATCATCTCTTTGATTTATTCAACAACAGATCAAGGAGCACAGATAAATAATAACAAGAGAGATATGTGTTCAAACCTCCGTCAAAAATACTGAGTTTGACTGGTTTGATCACAATAGTGATCGCGCCGAATCGCTATCAATATACGCTTAAAAGGAAGTAGTCCTCGGGCCAGCTGGTCTTTATCTCCGAACAATAAATCACCAGACATTAACACCTCAATCAAGCTGCGTGTAACAACTCGAGTTCAGTGTGGTCTGGCAGACCGTGGACCAGAGTGACCGGATAATGATGGGGCGCGCCGACCAATTATCTTGTACATGTAATACGGGTAATTCTTCAATTTATTGCATCGTTGCGCGTACCGTGAAGCGATTGGGTCCAATTCTTTTGTAATCGATTACGAGAGCGAGCTGGGAGCTGGCAGTTTTGAGAGTTCTTCCTGACATGTACTATGTTGATAACATTCTTTACAATCCCAGAAACGTTTTCTTTCCCATTTTTTTATAGAAGAGTATCAAATGGGCGGCCCACTGCATAGTAAGTAGTCACCGACGCCCATGGACATCTATAACATAAGGGGGATGGTGATCCGCTGACGATCTTGCAGAATAACACGAAAATCGTCGATTAAACTCTACTTGAAGCCGGTTAATGGAAAAAGCTCAATACAGTTCAATCGACAATTTTCGTCTTCGCGGCACAAAATGAAGACCATACAGTAAGCAGTTGTAGCTCTCTGCCAAAGAAGTGCGAATGAACCGCTCCTCGATTACGAGACGCGATGGTAAAAACCAGAAACTGGTATCGTATTGAACAGCTCATTAGAACATTCCCCACTATACAGACGGTGATGATACATGTCTCTTACATCTTTCATGTAGTATCAAATTATAATCTTACAAAATACGAAAAAAATCCCATTTATATTCACGATAATTACAATACGTACTCGTTTGTTTAATTAAGTGTTCGTCCGTCGGTCGTCGGACGAGCAGGTGTATTATTTCAATTAGTATACGTTTTAAGACCACACCTGGCCGCTTCGGTGATGAACCAATCGCTCAATGTACTAACATCCGATTTACTATAGCTGTTATTAATAAAATTTTAAAATATTTATTTCATGAAAACAAAGTATGTTTCTATAGGTTATAATAAATTATTTATATCACTGTAATGGATATATGCAGCAAATGGAGTCTTTTTACGGGTCGATTCTCTTAAATAATGACATATGTATATTTCTTTGACATAAACTGACAAAAATAAACCAGATTTTTTTCATACCAGAATCATGAGCCTCGGGACTCAGGGCTAGGGCCCAACAGACTTATGCCTAACGACGGCCCTGAAAGAATCTGTATCTTGCGGTGGGACTTTATAGGTCATCATTGAGTTAATAGGCTGTTAGCTCAAGTCCAGTCGCATCCAGTCTCCATTTCCCCGAATTCGTTATTCACTACAATGTAAGCGCCGTTAATTAGAGAACATAGTATGCACGTGTACTCAAATGCGTGTCTTTAATTTGTCGCCATGTTCAACGATCTAAACATCTCGCAGTTTGGAGCCATAACATTGGCGAGTTTATCATCTTAGCTCGTTTGTTATCTTATTTACAACTAGCTTTTGAACTTAGTGTGATTAGTTTATTTGTTAGTGTATATAAACCTTCGTAAGTTAGTCGGCCTGATCGCATCTAACTGGCCGAGTTACCCCACTCTTAAAGTGAGAGAAAATCGCGTGATGGTAGGAAACACAGTACTCGCATCTGATAGACGGATAACCACAGTCCTTGGATTCTCAAGCAATCACGCATGTTATGGTAATTTTCTAAAACACAGGAAAACTTAAATTACGGCTGTTAGTCGGTAGCCCAAATTTAGTATGTAGCTTTAATACAACATGAATCTTATTAGAGAATGACAGGATAGTGACAGCGATGACACACACGTACATCGGAATATTAATAATAGTAGGGTAGAAATGTTATCTATACTAATTTATATAAAGAGGTAAAATTGTTCAATTCATTTTTTTCTTTCACAAATAGGAAGCTACATTACCTATCCGTGTCTAATATAGGCTATATTTTATTTTGAAATTTTGAAGAAAAAATTGAAAAAAAAAACTTATAAACCGAAACTTTATGATAAGGGCACTACCCTCGCAGTTGTATTGGCTAGGTAGTTGTGTTGTCTAGGTAAGATACTATAGCATTTATGAACTAATTCTTTTGTTTGTTGTTGACTTTATGTCTCTGTGTGTGTTGCATCCAATAAAACATTTTCTTCCTTTCTATATTTTTTATTCTTATATTATAGTCTACTGTATAGGGTCGTAGCTGTCCAATTGGTTAATTCATAGGGCCCTCCTATGAATTCTTTAGTATTTGATAGTAATAGTATTTGAATTCTAGTGATCCAAAACCAAAACCTCAACGATGCCTGTTGTGCGAATAATTCCTCCTTGTACCAACATATTGCTATTAGATTTTATCAGCCGAGCATCGCTGTAATTATTTTCGACTGAACTTACGATAGATCGGGATAAAAAGTCTGCTATGACTTTAACAAGGACATAAGCTATCACTGTAGTTAGTTTCAATAAAGTTTTTATGTAACGGCTGATATGGTACGTGCGTACTTAATGATAATTTCTTCAGGAACTTTATATCTGATCGAGATAAAAAGAACCCTAAATGTTCACCCAGGTAATAAGTTATAATTATGGCAAGTTTTATTAAATTATGTACAGTGGCTTTTGTGTGATGCGTGTTCATACAGACAGAGAGAGAGACACATGGACAGACAGACAGTGTGCTCTAAATCTATTGTTTTACTAGTAGAAGTCTGTGCCCTGCGTTGTTACGTTAAAAAGCTGTGTTCACTGTTAATTGAATTTGGCGTATTAAGTTAATGATCTATATATATGCGTTCTTAGACCATTCATCCGATTGCGTTAAAACTTTGGTGAGTTCTTGTACGCACGCCTGCGAAGTTTCTGAATTAGTACAACCATTTTACAATAGGTAGCGCGCGATAAATTGAAGACCACGCGCACGAAGTCACGGGCAACAGTAGTTACTTAATAAGAAATACATATATTTGATTCGCTCGCAGATTTAATGGCCTAATCTAACATTTTACCCGCAAACACGACTGCCGCTAGTTCCAACTATATTAACAGGAAATGTTAACTTGAGCTTACAAATTAATTCCGTTTATTGCTGACGAATAACATACTAACTTCATAGCTACTCTATCCTTAGTTGCCTACAAACATTAAGTGACGTTTAAACATCTTTATCGATTATTTGCGCAGTGTCCGACGTCCGTTAGTCACTAGCTCTTTTTATCTCCTGCACATGGGTCTCCTCGAACGACACACTGGCCAAGCAGTTTGGCGAGTCTACTCTTTTAAAGGATTGTTATCTCTTAGTCGCCCATTGCGACACTCACGGGAAGAGATACGGTGATGCTGTTTTGAAGTCGGCCGACACAACACAGCCAAGTGCCCGTTCAAAAGGTGACAATTCTACTTTATTTTACTTTTATTAACCGCAAATAACTGCTAGTAAATAGCTGTAAAATGTCCACCGGCGGTGACAATAGTGTATAAATATTACAACAGTCCGGTGGCGGTTAAATAAACTCAAAATACGAAGGAGTTCATTAAACAAACATTCCCGGGCTCCTGGCATCCGCGTGAACACCGACACAAATGACCAAACCAACGGGTGCGGTCATTACAGCGGGATAATTACCCAAAATTCCACTGGGAAATTATTCTCGTTTATTCTCAGAAAGTATTCACTTAATTTTGCACCCATTTGTTATTCCGCACAACCAGGTACGGCAACATTTTGATTTTGTAATTTGGTTAATGAATAAAAGCGTTGTCACTCGCAAGAAAAGTGAAAAGTAATTGCTATATTTTATTAAAATTAAGAACACAGTAATATTGTTATTGAAATTGTATTAGAAACCGATTTTTTTTAATGTTAAATCATTTCTCTATTCATGAAAACAATTATTAAACAATAGAAACTATCGTAAGCTAGCAAAACTAGCGGTGGTCTAAACCGTGAAGTTTAGACTGATTCCCGTGGGAACTTCATAACGGATCGGGATAAAATGTACCCTAAATGTTAACCCAAGATATAAGCTGTAACTATGCCAAGTTTTATTCAATTCTGTGCAGTGGTTTTTGCGTGATGCGCATTCCGACAGTTAAACAGACAGACACAAAAATTGTAAAAAATGTTGTTGAAAAGGGGTCAAAGTATAGGGTCTCAACTCAATTCAACTCAACTCAATTCAAATTCGTGTGATCGTGGGTACAAATCGTCGGTCCGTACCATTAAGTTTTTACTCAAGGTTTTTTTAAAATCTCTTTAGCTTGGCGGTGAGGAACAACATCGTGAGGAAACTCGCATGCTCGATAAATAAAAAAAATCGTACTCGGACCGCCGCCGTGGTGGATTATGGCCCCAAACCCCCCCAATGATTTAATAGTGGAGGTCTGTGCTCTGCAGTGGGACGTGTTAGATTGATATAAGTCACTCTGTGAATCCTTTCTGAAGCGTATTCATTCTCAAGCAATTATGAGGTCGTCGGCTACAAACGCATCGTGGTAAACGTTACCAGATGGCCGGCGGAGATTCAGCGCCACAGATAGCACGTCATTCCGATTCATATGCGCTAGTGGTTCACGGATATCATCGATTTACGATTAAATCCAAGCACTCGTATGTTATACAATCAATTATTAATTATTATCGAATTATTTAATTCATATGTGTATACAAAATGGAATATTATAATTAAGTAGTACTTACGTTTCAAATTCTACTGTTTAATAAACCACTCCTCATCTGCTTCACCCCCCCCCCCCCCGCCGCCCCCCGCCCCGCTCCTAAAAGTTGCCAACTAGGTTTCATTAATAAGAACGTAGATGGCGGAAAAATCATATGTTGTATCTTACGACAGTTTATTCTATTTCGACAGAATCTGATCATTCATTTGTTGTATAATTGTTTTAAGTTACAAAATAAATAAAAATAAAATATTCATATACACACTATAAATATTTCTCACGTTTTGAAACCTATTTTTTATGTTTGAGTTAGATATATATATATATACTTTATTGTATATCATAACATACAGAGAAACACAAAATACAAGTTATTAGAAATACAGTCTGCTGAAGCAATTTCTTCCAGGAGCTCCAGGATCTTTAGGTGGTAAGGAGAACCTTTGGTGGGACCTATTACTGATGGTCGACCTTTGACATTAGAACCTAAGTGAGAACGATGATGTATAAAATAACCGAGGCGCAGCTGAAATGGTCCTATCATTTGCGGACTTAACGATTACGTCGTGATTCATGAAGAATGGACTTAAACAAAAGAGCGGTAGATCCCAAGCCACTTGATTGACGCCAGCTCTAACTGTAGGACTGTGGTTACCAACTGACCTGTCCAACATGATGATCAGGACATCGGGTTGTTGCAAAATGTTTATGTCTAACAAGGAGCGACAAACGCTAATGTTATAGTATAGTTAGTACCTCGGTTTAATATTTGTGTATCGATAAATTACTGGTTGTATAGACATGATATTCAAAATAGATTAATGCATTTCCTCTCGGCTCCAATAAATAATGGATTTATTGAGTAATACATGAATTCCAACGAATTTGATTTGAATAAACAAATTAGTTGAAAATTAATTCAATAGTCATAAATTAATCGTAATGAAACGTCTGTTTCCAGTTATTTACTATCAAATAAAAACAGTGTACTGTTTCATTATGGTTTCATTTATTTTCATGATTAAAGGTTCTTTAGGCAGACTAAATCTCCAATACTATTGAACAATTATGACAACGCACAATATTCTCAAGGTTATACTTAGAGGTCCTCTAAGCAATGAATTATGTTGAACAATTTTAAGGATTACGCAATATTTTAAGGATCATTGAAGTAAATTGAAACTCATTTGGGTGCAAGGTGCGATTCAATAATACTTATTGTCCGATAATATAAAATAATTGTATAATTTTATCGTAAATTTTATTCCGCCTAAGAAATCATCTCCTAATTTCTACAAATCTCACAAATATTTTACAATCTATTTTAAGTTAACGGTTAATCAGAAACTCCCTCTTCGTGTATCTTTCGATATCATGCTAAATAACAATTACTCTTTGTCCCTAGGTCGCGCGCTCCTAGATCGACTAAGCAGTGACACAGTGAGCGAAGCGACGGTGCAGAGCGAAGCTGGTGGATTGCTGCCTGCCCCGCTCGACGTTGCTCCGTACTCCACTGTGACCGCGAACGCGACCTGCGGAGAAGTGGGCACCGAGGAATTCTGTAGAGATACACCGGGCAAGTAAGTTGAAATGTTTTAACCGCTAAGCATAACACATCGAGCGAAGTGTTAAGATGGAGCAAAAGTAAAAGAAGTAGCTTCGTATATCGCTAAGGGAAAACAGCCCCTAATAGTTCTGACACACGCCAGATATTATACCATCAGCCTATGTCTCTCCACTGCTGAATATAGGCCTCCCCTAAGACTCACAATCATATATAATCTTCGGCTCTCTTCATTCAGCCACCAATGACGAACTTTTTCAAGTCGTCGGTTCACCTAGCTGGATGGTGTCCAAGTTTTTAATATTTGATGATCTTAACCGAGACATTGGACGAGACGTTGGATGCCCTTCGGCCAGGTGGACTGACAACTAGAAGAAAGTCGCAAGTAGTGACCAGATAAGAAGAGTAGAAGACTATGTATGGCAGTGGTGTGTGTATGTATGTATGGTGCAGAAGACAGCAATGGAAAGACACAGGCTGATAATACAATGTGATCTTAAACCTTTGAAGTTAATAACTCGAGTCTAAAATAGTTAAATTTAAGATTCTTTAGACCCTAAGCTGACTTAGAGCTCAGCGCGTATTTGTATTATTATGTTTCTGAAAGTAGTTTCCTTATTGTTTATCAGACATGGCGTGGTGTGCGATGTCTGTGAGGGCCTCGACGGCTCCTCCAGCAGACGACATCCACCGTCACATGCGACAGACGGCGATGCTACCACGTGGTGGCAAAGCCCGACCCTTGCCGCCGGGGAGCAGTACCGAGATGTTGAGCTGGTTGCAACACTGCCTGATGTGAGTACCTACAGTTGATGTTTTAGTAGGAGTAGTGTGATGTGTGAGGGCTTCCACGGCTTGTGCAGTAGACTACATCCGCTTTCATACTCCACGGACGGGCGGCGATGCTAACAGTCTGGTAATTTGGATAGTATCGACATATCGAATTGAATTGGTCACCAACTTATTTGATATAAGTAGGTACTACTATGTAAGCATAGTAAAAGATATGACAGTACCGGAAAATGCTATCATAAGTATTCTAGTGGTTTCAGCTGCATACGTGTTCAAATTAAAGAGTGTAAACCCGTTCTCAACGTCTTTTTACGTACAAGAAAGTTATGGTTTTAAAATTCCACGCTGCGTGTTGATGAGTCCACTCTTTTAGAGCTGGTTATCACTTAGTCGCTTTTTGCGACATCCATCCAAAGAGACAGAGATAGAGATGACAGATGTGGTGATATTATAAACCCGGCCGGCATCACACGGCTCGTGTAACTATATAAAAATATTAGCTGGAAATCGTGAGTTTTCAATTAGAACGAAACCAAACAAACTGGAAACCGTAATAGAGTGGAGTATCTTATAATCTATGATTCATTATCAAATGTTTATTGATTCATTATGAAGTTTAGATCATACACATCATGGACGGCGGCTTGTCGGTGCCGCTTAATTTCCTGTCCATTAACATAAAACCGTAATATTCAACACGATTACTGGTGATAGTGCGTCGTTATTATACACAACACTTCCTCGGTAACTTACACATATTAACTTATAGCTTTAAAATATACGAATAAATCATTTATTTATTAATAAATCACTAGCTGTTGCCCGCGACTTCGTTCGCGTTTTCTTTATGTACTAATTCAGAAACCTTCGCGGGCGTGCGCACTTCAACTCACCAAAGCTTCATCACAATCGGATGAATGGTATAGGAACGCATACGGGACAAACAAACAAACATACATATTTTCTTAGGTTTTCGCGATTACTATACATAGCAATTAAACAACTTTAAACGGTTTAAATCGTGTATATTTAACATTATTTATATCCCGACGTTTCGAACACTTTGCAGTGGACGTGGTCACGGGGTGACTTAATAACTTAGTCAGACGGTAGTCCAAATAATTTCTTAATAACTCAAGTGACAAATAAAATCAATTAGTCACCCCGTGACCACGTCCACTGCAAAGTGTTCGAAACGTCGGGATATAAATAATGTTAAATATACGCGATTTAAACCGTTCAAAGTTGTTTAATTGCTAAAGAAACATACATTTTTATATATATGTATAGATTATTTGGTGATGTTCAGACTCGTTTAGGCTACAACGACTGCTCGACGACATAATTTTTATTTCTTACCGTCCCTCACGTACATCATCTCCACCAGCCGACTCGGTCACGGCAGGGTCTACCACGGTGCAACATCCGAGACATGCAACTGATGTACCGATGCTAGAGCCCATTCACATCCCATCCTAGCCCTCCCCATTTTCCCAATTCATTCCTTAATCTGCAAAGGTAGGCAGCGCATCCGGGAGCGTGCCAACGTTTGTCATTCTGGGCTGATGTTGGCATGTATCGCGAATGTCTATGGACCACAGTATCCACTTACCATCAGGTGGACTGTATGCATGTTAGCCGCTTTTTCTAAAAAAAATTGCACATTCTGCCAGTGTCAAGTTTTCTCTTAATAAACGATTTCAAAGTGTAAAAAGTATCTTGTCAATGCTCAGTCCCGTCGAAGTAAGTCAGGAGTCGCTCAGTAAAGTGAAAATAGGTGTACTGAGGACAGAAGAGAACTCCTTGGAAGCGCACGAAAAACGTAGTCCTATGCTATTACAAACACTATGCACGAAAAACATTTTGAAGTTTAATAAACTATCACCTTTAAACCATAAAACGCCCAATACACTATTTTTACAACAATGAAACAAAAACTAAATTTCACTTCTCTAGTTCCTGCCAAAAAGTCGCCTAGCACTTTGGTAGGTGACTGTACCTACCTGATAATGCCATGTCGCAAGACTGATCATTTTAGGCGCCGGCGCAGACTCGCCTACGTCTGACCTCTGCTTCACTGCCGGCACTTGATTAGGTAAATTTGTATGTACACTGTGCTACTTAGTTTGTAGGGAAACTTACTGATTAACCCGTTTTATTCATAAACGGCGCGATGACAATACCAGATTCTGTCTGACCAAATTTGGAAATAGAGGTATGGATAAATAAAATGTATAAATAAATAAATATGATAATTTAGTTTTGTTTTATTTCATCTAAGATATACAATTGTACATACAGTTATACATAGATATATAGTTATACAAAAATATTACATACCTATCTGAAATGATACTCTGTCTTACTCTGTCTTGGGGTTTAAATCATTTTACGCCAGAAATTTAAAAACAAATGACAGCTTTGAAAATTTAATGGTTTTGAAAGAAAAGAGTTCCAATTTCAAAATTCATTTTTGTTCCTAGTTGTATAGTAGCCAGTGCTAAGAACTTTTAGTTTGACCTATCATATGGTAGTGGTGCAATTAACACATTCTGCCAGTGTCAAGTTTTCTACGTAAAGTAAAAATAATTTAAAACATATCTTGTGGATGTGCAGTCCCGTCGAAATGGGTAAGTCAGGAGTGGCTCAGTAAATTGATAGTAGGTTTATTAAGGACAAAAGAGAGCTCCTTGGAAGCATACGAAAAACGCAGTCCTATGCTTTTATTTGATTATCATAAACATTACACACAAAAATACTTTGTAGATACGCAATTTTTGTAATAATTAAGCAAATTTTCCACTTCTCAACAATCTCACTACTCGACGCCAGATGGCGTTACCAATCCTGATTCTACAGATAAATTATTTTCGTAAGCTTTGTAATAATTATGTTCGTTTATAATAATTATGTCCTTATAATATAAACATGATTGTTGATAGATGTGAGTATTTAATCATCTTTAGCTCCTACCAAAAAAGATTTTAATGTTTTTAATACAAGTAGGTTTTTAATACCCTTTTGAAAACAAGCTTTTATGCAAGCCATGTACTAAAAACGAATAAAATAAGTTTATATTGAATTATTTGTTCTCAAAAAAAACTTGTCGCGAAATATTCATCGCCTTGTCGCCTTTAACCCTATATATCACTGTGGGTAGTCATTGGTTTTCCATTGGTGGAAAATAAATTGTTCGCAACCCACAATCTTTAACAAAATTACATTTAATTTATTACGCACTTAAATAAAATTGATGCGGTTTTAAAAATCATAAACGCAGTCATTTGTACATCTTAGTGCCGCGGATTAATCGCTGGATTTATAGCTTTTTAATGGTTACTTTGCTGTTATGTTGCGGGATTGATACTTTCAGACTCAGATTCTTTATTTGTCAGAATACGGGTTACAAAAGATCTCTTATTATAGCTTATTCTCATTTAATTGATTGTCTTTTCACTGCTCAGCATATAGAAGGGGAGGGTGCATTCTGCAATCCAACTGCCGCTGGGAGCTATCAAGTGGCCTCGATACCGCTCTCTCGCAGAAAACTACCTTAATATGTACTGCATTTCCCACTTTATCAAATATCCCAATGTACGTATGTGTTTCGGTAGTGAGTGAGATATGCCAGAGCCCAATCGCATCTGATCCCATTCTTTACCTTACCATTTCCCCAATGCTTTCTCCAAATCCATTCTTACATCGACAAAGGTAGGCAGCGCATCCGGTAGCGTGTCAAAGTTTGTCATTCTGGATTAAAATTGGCTGGATTAAAGGAGACACCGCGGTACAAACCGCGGGGGTCCCCGGTCGACAGTATTCACTTACCACCAGGTGGACTGTATGCTCGTTTGCCACCTTCTGTCAATAAAAAAAAATACCGGGCAATGAAAAGACAAAATTTATTGAGAAATATGTATTTCCTTTAAATTTGTATCTCTACCACTTTGTTATATTTTTCATTGAAATTTAATAAAAATAAAAATAAAATAACATGTAATTTATAACCACATGTTGTGTGGTGTCGTACAAGGCGCGTAAGGAATAACAAAGCCGCTGCCACAAATGCTGAGGCACTACATCATCACCTCTAATAGAGCGGACGGGATTTTCAAAAATTATTCTGTTTTTAAAAGAATCAGCTTCTCAGTGTCTCCTGTAATAATTGCCTTTATGGAATTAGACGGATTGCGAATTAAGGAATTTGTAATCGTTTTGCTGTATAATGTTTTCATATGGTCACCTGGGTCGACGAAATTCCAAATTTCACCAATAACTCGCAGTAACTGTCTGGAAGCAATTAGGGAATGATAAGGCAGACGAAAGGGCGTGCTTCCATGCGTTTATTGAGGCGCCTTATCGGAAACGGACTAATAAATCGCGCGGGAGCATCGTTTCGTTGCGCCTGCGCTGGTGTGGGAGTCATATGAATTTTCATCTTGCAGGACAAATTGTGATTTTTTAAATTTTTATCTCTAATACTAATAGCAGTATTATAATTTATTGAATATAAACACTAGTTATATAATTAAAAACATTCTTATTTTCTTGTCACTTCACTTTGTTTACTTGTAATTTATCTTAAGCGTTATTGGAACTTAATTTATAGCTCATATTCTTTTTTATGCGAATATATCTTCCAAACATTACATTCGATCCACATTAGCAAAATTGATCATGATCACGAAGATATAGCGAGACTACATATAGTGAAATATAATATAGAGAAGATCATAACTTTCGAATTTAGGTGAAATTCATTCCGTCTCGACTGAGGGTGACAAGGTAGATCCAAAACATCAATCAGTTTTAAGATTTAGTGCAGAGCGCATGTCTTAACGGATTGAAATGAAATTTATCAAAAAATTGTTTGGGTCTCTATATGTAGGTTAAGTTCGAATCAATTCGTAAAATATACATTGGCGAAAATAGCGAAATTTTTCTTTCGACTGGCGATAGAGCGGCCATCCATCTTTTTTTTTTTAATTTTTAATGAATTTTCTGATTCCCATTGTTTTCCTTTATCGCCGAATTAACGATAATTTAAAAATACCACACATAAACAGAAAATCATTGTCACAGACCGGGGGTCGAATGTGACCGAAAATAATAAATATTATCATTTTATTGAAGTTTATTTGAAAAAAAATCTTATCTACGTAAGTTCAACGTTTAATTTATTATATTACAAGCTTTAGTTTAAACAACATCGTCGGTCTCCCACAACGCCCAGCGTGACATAATGCTCAAAAATGTAAAAAAAAAGAACTTTAAATGGTTAAAAGTAGTTCAACCACTTAACTCTATCGATAACTCGTTAGGCTCAACATGGGGAGGGTTCATAAATAAAGATTCAAATAGCCGGACTATTGAAAGGAAGCCTTCTGTGAACGGGGGACGCCAAGTCTTTTTGTCATTGATTTCTATTGGGTACTATTATAGCAGTGCCCGTGACTTCGTAAAGCTTCGAAGTTGGAGTACTTATGTATAGTTAGCTTGATTCTCGCGGGAGCTTTATAATTGATCTGGATGTATAGTACCTAGCAATTTCAATATTTCAATTGTATTAATATTTTTTTCTAATCAGTCTAGACTTTTTTTTGTACGAAGGCGGCGACGAGCATACAGTCCACCTGATGATAATTTTATCCAGCTATTAAAGTTATATCCTATTATATTCATATATAAAATAAAAAATGTTTTTAAAAAACACTTCCTTTTTATTTAGCAATTAAACAACTTTATTTAGCATGAAATGAAATATATCTTATTGTAGATACTTTATATTTAAAGATGGTGTAACATGATCAGACTTGGTAATAAATGAATAATTTTTTGGCATAATTTTTTGGCGGGAACTCGAGAAGTGAAGTTTTTGTTTTTATTACTACGAGTATAAAAATGCGTATTGTCCATTTTGTGATTTAATAGTGATAGTTTATTAAGCTTGTTTTTTTTGCATAAAGTTTGTGATACTCAAATAATACTCAATTTTAGGTGTAAAATTGGTCCGTAACCACGTCCACTGCAAAGTGTTCGAAACGTCGGTATATAAATAAAGTCAAATATACGCGATTTAAACCGTTCAAAGTTGTTTAATTGCTATGTATAGTAATCGCGAAAACCTATGAATAGTACCTACCCTAAATATTAGCTCCGCACATAAGTTATAATAACTATGCCAAGTTTCATTAAAATCTGTCTAGTGGTTTTTGCGTCATACGCCTTCACACACACGGACAGACTGACGCAGCGAAAGACAGACAAAAATAAAAATAAATTTCACTGAAGTGAGGCTGGCTAACCCGCAAGAACGTTAACGTTGCAACCTTGCAATTTTGCATTACTTTTACAATTTTCCGCGCTGAAACCAAAAATTAGAAAAACACTAAATTGACGACACTTAGGACCTTACATAGGACCAATCTATTCATCAAATATTAATTAAAACCCCCCCAAAAATACTTTCATTTACAAGAAAGGCAATGAATGAACGGGATCCATTATCTCAGGCTTCGGGAAAGGTTGTTTTGGTTTTAAGTTTTCAGTCACTGGAAGCAACAGGAGGATGAAGCATTTTTTAAAGCAGTAATAGTTTTTTTCCAAGAATTTACCTGGGTCATTATCTAGATACAAGTTCCGCAACAATAGAGAAGTCGGGCCGATAGACACAAAGAGGCAAATAGGAGCGTATCTGGATAATGGGCCGATATGCATCGCCATTATATTGTAGAGTGGACAGGGTAATGGAGCCACGGGGAGCCTTGTAAATCATTGCTAGTACGGCGACCATGGTTCTAGTCAAATTTAGGAAATGTCATACTTTCCATAAATATAGTCATAATCATAATAATTTATTTTTCATGTACACAGGCAATAAAAAATAGTGTTTTTAGTACATACATATATCCCAATATGTTCTGTCCTTGATAGGCGTGCAAAAAATAATTTTAGGTTGAAAAATTAATTAATGTGCAAAAATTTCAATACTAATTATTATGTTAATCACTAATTATTACCAAATCATCATTACATTACATTACCATCATTGCATTGCATTAGCATTATTACAAATTACAATACATTATCATTATTACAAATTACAATACATTTTCATTATTATAAATTACAATACATTATCATCATTACATTATAATATCGTCACTTTTTTTATGGACGAAGGCGGCAGACGAGCATACAGTCCACCCGATTGTACCTAAGTGTCATTAAAAACTTGGCGTGTCATTTATTGAATTTTGAATTATTGAGATGGATTTTATTAGAATGAGAAAAATGCATCACGTTATTAGTCCCTATTCCCCATACTTACCAATCTTTTTTCCAGATCGATTCTTAAAACTTCAAAGGTAGGTAATCGCCGCATGCCAATGTCCGATATTTCTTTGTTTCTTTTTATATATGGCAATGGTGCAATTGGCACATTCTGCCAGGGTCAAGTTTTCTTCGCAAAAACACTTTTAAAGTCTAAAACGTATTCTGTCAACGTTCCCGTTAGAGCAAGCCAGGAGTTGCTCAGTAAAATGGTAGTAAGGTTTACTGAGGACAGAATGAGACTCCTTGGAAGCACGTGAAATATGCTTTTATTTGGGTATCACAATTTTTATGCAAAAAGAAACAAGTTTAATAAACTATCACTATTAAATCACAAAATGGACAATACGCATTTTCATACTCGTAGTAATAAAAACAAAAACTTCACTTCTCGAGTTCCCGCCAAAAAATCATGCCAAAATATTATCCATTTATTACCAAGTCTGATCGTGTTACACCATCTTTAAATATAAAGTATCTACAATAAGATATATTTCATTTCTTAACACATTTTATAAGGCATGAGATATTCAAGCTTTCGGTACGCAACAGCAAGGCATTAATAAAATTTAAGAGATTTTCAAGAAAACAGTTTGCGTTAAATAAATCTCTTTGTAATGCCGCGCGACCTAAAAAGATAACTTATTAAAGTAAATAATCACTCTTAAATGCTACCTTTTTGCAAGGCGGACCTCACGCGAAGTGAAAGAAGTAAAAAAAAGTGTTATGCTATCGGAATTCTGGTAATTGAAGCAAATTAACTGTCACGATAATTTATCAGGCCCACATTGATAATTTATCAGGCACAAATTGGACCACTCTGGACTTTTACGTACAACTACAAGCAAACTTAAAAAGCAGAGTTCGAATAGTCAAAAAATATGTGCATAGTTGTATCCTTTTATGACGACATCCCATACGACAACTGTCACTTGGCTGACGTTTCAAGATGGCGGCAATTAGATCTTCTTTTTCTTTCTTCGTATATGGCAATGGTACAATTAGCTCATTCTGCCAGTGACAAGTTTTCTTTGCAATATTCAATTTCATAGACTAAAACGTATCCTGTCGCTGTCCAGTCTCGTCGAAGTAAGTCAGGAGTCGCTAAGTAAAACGATAGTAGGTTTTCTGAGGACAGTAAAAGAGAAGGAGACAAGGAAGCACATGAAAAACCGCAGTCCCACACTTTTATTCGATTATTACAAACACCACGCACGAAAAACACTTTAACGTTTAATAAACTATCCATATAAACCACAAAACGCAAAATACACATTTTTTTACAATAATCAAACTAAAACTCAACTTCACTTATCGAGTTCCCGCCAAAAAGTTCTTCTTTTGGCCACGTTCATTAAAAGCCCGGTCACACACACTGTAAATAAACTCAAAACCAAATGTCAACGTGTGAAAGCATAATGCATTCATACGCCATTATAAAAACAAGCTGTTTTAATTACTTCGATGAGTTTTCGGTTAAAGGTTAAACTCCAGCGGGATTTTTATCGGCAAGATTAATGGTGGGTTACGAAACACCATCGACTTTACTTGGAGCCGTGATGATAATTTAGCAATATTTATGCGGTGAGGTCCAGTCAAAATAAAAGTTTACCTTGATTTGCTCGATCTTCTTGAAGATTTTTGCGAAATTTTTTATTGTATATGAATTTTTCAATAAAAAACATCTACTTAACATCTACTAAAAAAATTAAAATAAAACAAAATTACTTAAGACAATTATACATTCACTCAACATGTATGTTAATCGGCAAAAATAATAGCTACTAATATTTCTACTCACATAAATCACATTTATATAAAAAAAAACAAATACCGTAGAAGGAAATAGACATTTTCGAATTACCAAATGTTAGAACCCTATATGGAAAGAAAAATATACAGTTTGATATAGCTCAGCTACATAATAGATTACCTGAAAATATAAAAAAAAAAATGTTTATCTGTAAGTAATTTCCAAAATAAGTTTAACGAACATTTTGTTAAACAATATTTTATCTCCGGTGGGCTGAATTCCAAATGCAATTAATACCTCGTTGATGTTCTGTTAATTTCACATAGTTTAAATGAAGAATGTAATTGTTCATTTTGAGAAATAATTTCTTTAAACCGAGCAACGTCTATTTCAATTGATTTTTGTAGCATTCTTTGATTTTGATTTAAACCAACGTACCAATGTAATATGTAACCAACACTTTTATTGTCTATTTATTTTATTATTATTTATTTATATATTTTATTTTATTGACTAGCTGGACATGGGCCTCTCCTCATGCACATTGTTTTGTGGATGAAGGATGTATGGTCTCGAAACGCCACGCTGGCCTATCGAGTTCCTCAGCTTGTTGTAGCTGTTTTGTTAGCCCTCAATTGCCCTTTATGACACCCGCTTGAAGAGATGCAGGACCTCACCGACCAGCCTCAAATGCCAACAATTCATACAGTAATTTTCTCAAGATTTCCAATAAAAATTCTGATTAGATTTTATTAATACTTTTCACTGAATATTTATTAACGCATTGAAAAACAGAATATACTTTTTTAAGAACAAAGGGCACTAGAGGGCGTTATCAAGATGCAACAGCAGATAAGCTGATGGATGGGTGTTATCACGCGGTTCGTTCGCGACTACACGATTAACAGCAATTTATTAAGTATGCCTGCCTTTAATTAGTGACGATGCGTGAGAAAAGATCGTGGTTCGTTAGAGATCTTGGTAGACATAATTTTATAACGTTCACTTTAAGTAGGTACTAAAGCAAAGCAAATAATATATGAAGTGCGTTTCCTCTCTAAATTACTTATTGAATGACGTCTGTGTACAATAAAACTTTGTTTAGGGTACAATTTGGCACTGTCATTTCTGTGAACATCTTACTGACTCTTAAATATTTACAGAAATGCTGTAATTGGGATTTTTACGTTTTACACGGTCTTTATGTGTCATATAAACAAGTTTAATTTTTTTTTCCTAAAACTATATTTTACTTAACTACATAAATGTATGGAATTATAATTATATGAATTTTATTTCCTTTTATTTCCCACTGTTGGACACAAGCCTATCCTAGTAAATCATTAGGAGATTTCGGTGCGGATTGGTGGATAGAAATGCACAATTTTTTTTGAATTCTCGAACATTCGGGTTTTCTCGTAACGATTTCCTTTAATATTATAACAACGTGTTACTGAAACGTTGTTAAAATAGGTTGGTATAAAGGTATAAAAACAGGTTGGTCGGTATCGGGAGTTGAATCGGTTTAATCAGTTTTATATATATACTTTTTCCATTTTTATAGTATAATTCTAGTATATCTTTTATTCTAGTATAAGTATATAGTATAAGTCTAAGTAATGAGCAACACGAACGTTTTAGACCGGACAACAAAAGCTTAGGTACACGTTTATTTATAACTTTTGATTTATCAGTTAAAATAATTTGAAGTTCTTGTAAATAAAGGTATGGAGCGCTTTAATAACAAACGACTATACTGTATGACAATCTTTACTTTAATGTAATGAATAAGTATAAGTTGATAGGTACTAATAAAGAGGACTTGGGCTTTTGTTTATATGTCAATAGAAGTGTTTGACATGTTTTAGGTTTTGAGATACTTCAATAACATATTAAATGCGTTTTATTTATATATAGTCTCAATCATAAAAAAAACACAAGTTTTCACATCGTATTAAATGTTATCAGATAATATTCTGTCTTATAATTTTGGTAAGTACTTGAAACATTTTATTGATCCTCTTAGTAATATTTTAGTAATAAATATGTCCTAGTATCGGCCGTTATCAGTTATCAGACTGTCCGCAAATGATAAACCGGATCAATATACGAGACTCAATATCAATATTCGTATCATAAGACCGTTGCTTTTGCAGAAGCGTCCAACATTCTTCTTCACAGCCTAGTGTAGAATTATATAATCTCACTTACATATGCTACTAAGTGGAAATGAGTGACATATTACCTACGTATGTCACTTAATTTCAATTCCTTCTAATCGATATTATGTTGTAATAAAATTAGAATATATTGTATTTGAAAATGGCTCACTTACCGGATTTAGGAACAAATACATTATATATATGTGAAATTAAACAAATATGTTATGAATATTGAATTCTCCTAACATCGACATCTTTTATGATTCTTTGGCAAGTTTCAAAGGCAAAATTTTACGTAAATTGTAGATGGTACTGTAGATGATAATTGTAGATGGTCTTTTAGTATTAAAATGTACCTTATAGTAACCTTATTTAATTGTATTTGCGTTTATACAATTTTAATTGTGATTATATTTAATCGTACTCACATGCCTTTTGTGTTGGAGTTGTATACATCTGTTAAAGTATTACACACGGTATGTATGAGTTTTTGATATTTATACTCTTATTTTTGAGTAAATGCCGTTGGTGTATCTAAAATAAATAAATATATTATTATTTTAAATATATTTAATATATTATTTTAAAATAAATAAATAAATATATTACAGCAGTCTTATTATTTTATAACGGGAGTGTAGACTTAAATTTGTATATACATATTATCATAAGAATATTTGTAAATAAGAGTAATTCCGGCACGTGCGAAATTAATTATACTGACAGTGCCCGCTACTTTGTGCTTTGATTCCCGTGCTAGTAAATGTATAGATTGATACCCGTGCTAGTAAATGTATAGATTGATACCCGTGCTAGTAAATGTATAGATTGATACCCGTGCTAGTAAATGTATAGATTGATACCCGTGCTAGTAAATATATAGATTGATTCCCATGCTAGTAAATATATAGATTGATTCCCGTGCTAGTAAATGTATAATTGATCCGAATAAAAAGTACCCTAAATGTTAACCAAATGTTACTCTAACAAGGCCTGTACAGACACTACTTACGATTTTATTATATGTATCTATATTATGAACTAGCTGGTATATTTATTGACTACCAGATATATAAATAGTATTAAAAATTTGTTAATCGGTCTCACTAATTATCATTTTAGTGATTGTGTACGCTGAATTTTAGTGATTCCCCGTTTTTATCTAACCATACGCTATCACTAGATTGTTAGGTAAAAAAAAACAATCGTATTCATAATATTAACATGGATTATAATTAATCGGTTACATACAAACAAAACATGATTAATAGTTATACAATTAGTTATAACACTAATGTCCCAGTGTGTGTCTCAATTAGAGACGCACACGACATGAGTTCCCGTGGATGTCGTAAAAGGCGACTGAGAGATAATAAAAGCACTACCACAAGTCTTGAGGAAGTACACCACCTCTAAAAGAGTGGACTTGCCCACCCCATTTGGCCAGTGTGGTGTTTTAAGGCCATACATGCCTCATGCACAAGGAAATGTACAGGCGGAGACCCATATCCAGCAGTGAGTCTGAAACGATTTTGTGACTGATAATTCAAATTTTAAATATCGAATATTTAGAACTGAACGGATTTCGGTTTATTATTAGATTCACAGATGGCTGTATATACCATATTTGTTACTTTGGCTATCTTTTATTTAAAAGATCATAGCTGTTAGTCACAATTTATCATGATCAACATAGCTGATAAAAACGTGTTAATCAATCAAGTTATCAGCAGTTATAGTCAACTTAGCAATGACTAGTGACAGAAATTGTGTTTTTAGTACAGCTTTCTTTTCTAAAATATAATTGAATACAACCAGCCGTTTCAGTATTCACTACTGGACACGGGCCGACTCATGTACCTTGCGCATGAGAAATGTATGATCTATACATAAAATATAGTTGTTATCTAATTTATACATTTTAATAAAAAAAAATTGTCGATTTAGCTCTATTAGCTCCAAATATTGATTGGAGACTTGATTTCAAACTTGATATTTTCCTCAAACAAAAGTGAAATTGTTTCAATTAATTATCTGACTTTGTTACTCTGTACTACTCACTATACGCTGCCATTAACGGCAACGCCGTACACTCCATTAATAAACAGCTACTAATTGGACACGGGCCGACTCATGTACCTTGCGCATGAGAAATTTATGATCTATCATAAAATATAGTTGTTATCTAATTTATACATTTTTATAAAAAAAAATTGTCAATTTAGCTCTATTAGCTCCAAATATTGATTGGAAACTTGATTTCAAACTTGATATTTTCTTCAAACAAAAGTGAAATTGATTCAATGAATTATCTGACTTTGTTACTCTGTACTACTCACTATACACTGCCATTAACGGCAACGCCGTACACTCCATTAATAAACAGCTACTAATCGTAAGCTGTAAAATGAACGAGGCCAAGCGCTGAGGAACTACATCACCTCTAAAACAATGGACTCGCCAACCCGCTGCACAAGACAACAGGCATGTGGAGGCCCGTGTCCAGCAGTAAATATTGAAGGGGCTGGTTGCAATTAGATACCTACATCAATGAGAGTGTACCTACGCGATGCGACTAAGTGAGTGGCGAGAGTTGTTAATTTTCACGAACGAAATCCACTGTTAATAAGTTGTAGATATTTTTTTTTCATCTCTATATAATACATAACCTAATTAATGAATGACATATATTTAGCGTATCCTAATATCTACTGTCGTATCTTTAATCCGGTGCCGAATTTCTCAGCAAGCCTCCAATGATGTTGGTGTCTCCAACTTTGTTCCTCAACGCCATGGTTAGAGCAAGACCGATAACTGCCCCGACAAGCACGCCCACGGCCAGAGCGAGGATGCGCTGTGCGAACGGCCAGCGGGAGCACGCCCAGTACTGCTCGCGTATTACACTGTAATGAACGAAATATATTTGAAGTAGAATTAAATCTACGGAGCTATCCTTATAACAATAATTATCTGGCATTCCTATTTCATTATGTCAAGAAAAGAATAATTATCTGGCATTCCTATTTCATTGTGTCAAGAATTCCACATTAACAATTAATTGACCTGTTAATAAAATAATCGGTTAACAGTGTAACAGATATAGCGGATAAAGTAGTATCTTTCTTTATCAAAAAGATATACGTGTTTTTGCCATTTTAAATATCTTGTCTCTTTAAAACTCCTAGCATTTATATCTATTTCAAATCATCCTATAGCGTCCCACTACAGGGCACAGGCTTCCCCCAGTAAATCACTAGGATGTTTCGGACCGTAATCCACCGCGCGGGCCCATAAACATGCTCCATTTTTTTTATTTATCGATCATGTGGGTTTCCTCACAATGTTTTCCTTCACCACTGAATTAGTGATAATTTATCCTGGCTTCGCTAAGGTATATCTATTTCCTAGAGTACTCAAACAGCTTATGTGCATCTGCATTAGTTTCTCTTTGCAAACATGCAAGAATTTTCAAAATCGGATCAGTACTTTTTTGTGTTAACCTATTAATTATAAACAAACAAAAACGTAATAATTCACAATGTTAGTATTGATACAGAGCTATAAATATACCATTGTGAATTCGTTGTTTTTTTATGGCATACCCCAGTATGCCGTGTGGTGTCGGCCATCTATTGAATAGCGCCATCTGTCGCCGTGGGTGTCGTGTTGTGGCGACTAATGGATAACAAAGCGGCTACCACAACCCCTGAGGAACTGCACCACCTCTGAATGAGTGGACTCGCCAACCCGTTTGGCTAGCGCGGCGTTTTAAGGCCAGGTGGCCCTTATGCATGTGTCAATGTGTATAAGAAGGCCTATGTCAAGCACTGGATACTTAAAGGGCCGATTAATGCAACCGGCAAGCTTAAGCTTATTTCTAAAATAGTAGCTGCTAAGACGAGTAAGGTCTTCTTGAAAGAGTAAACGATCCCTCTGATTATTTATAGTTTTAAAAGCCTTGAAGTCATCGGCATACAGTAAAAATTCGTAGTGCCTTAACCATGTCTATGCCCTATGGATGTCTATGTCACCAGTGGATATTGAAGGGGCTGATTGCATTGATACCGCCAGTAATAGTGATGGTATCACCATGAGAGTTCGAATTACAGAATTTTAATTCAGCCTTCTTGGAGAATCTCGCCTGTAGTGACTGGATGAGAAGAACAGGAGGCAGTGTGTGCTGACGGTCCTTGCGAGAAGCCTGCATCCAGCAATGGACAGACATGGGCTGATGGTAGCCGTGGTAAAGCGCATATAGGGAATATTATTGATAGGTTCTACTCATGAAATATAATAAAAGATAACAAAAGAACGGTAAAAGACTATAACATCATAATTTATAGCGCTAATAATATGATAAAGAGTTTTATCACTATACATTGCAATTCCATGATTTCTGACAATGCCAACATTCGTCATTGTTGACAGATATTGATATGTATTCTGCAGATATATCTAAGGAACTACAGTATCCAACTGATAAACTTCTTCTTCATCATTTAGTAACAAAAAATTATTCAGTGACAGTTTGTACTTGTTCATGATTATTGCAATGTTTCTACGTAATATGTGTACGTATTGTACGTATTGATTTCTACGTATTGATGTGTTCGTACTTTTCCCGAAGCTTAAGGCCATGGAGTTCGTTCATGATTCAGAAGTCATTAACACGAAAATGGAACGGACTTTTTTGACAAAAAAAAAGTTTTGAGTTCTTTCTATTATTTTTATAATAGCCTAAAAAAATCATATATTTATCCAAAAAAGTCTAGTAACATATAATATACATATTGTAGTTACATGTCTATTATGTGTATAGGTATATGTATAGAAATGTATACGTATATGGAATTTATAACAAGTTTTTGAAAATCAATCAATTCTACCAACCTAGTAGGAGGCTCTAATCTGCTCTCATGCAAACTATTCACACTGCCAACATAGCCGGAATTCACATAAATATAATCACTAGTACACGACGCCTTCGCGAGGCTTCTATTATCCAAGACAGTCGTAGTCGGACCGTGGGTATGTCTCCGTGACGTCACAATTTCCACCGTGATATCCTGTGGATTCCTCTGCGATAAATTCGGCGCAGACAACTTTAGTTCCCTAGACATTTTCACATGATACTTGCACAGGGTTTTGCAATCAACTAAATAGTTTATCAACAAGCGCAGTGATAAATTATCGCTAGATAACGCCAGGTGTGACTACTGTTGGCTCAAGTTTTACGGGCATACGTATTTATACATTTATTTTTCGTTTTAAATAGAAAACGTATCAAAAGAATCTCGCCCAAAGTCTATTGGAAAATGTCTACATTATACAGAAGATAAAAAAATACGTATGTGTTTATAGGAATCCAAAAATATTATACTTTATTGTTCAATAGAACATTATTTTCAATCAATTTTTTCAATAGAAATTGTTTCTTAATTTATTGATCTGTTCATGATTTATTGATCTGAATTGCACAGCTAGTTTTACCATAAATGTTGTCATAGGTAAAATGTTTTGTTAACCCGCTATAACACAGATAAATAAATGAATGTACGCACACAGACATAATTATTTCTTCAATAAATAAGCCCCTAAACCCATTTACACTGATGATTCAGATTGAAAATAGTGAACATCGACAGACGTTATTCCAATTCTCTCATTACGAATGTCCACGGTGCAGTACGACAATGCAAAAAGCCAGTGGTCGGGCGAGATGACTCGCGCGCCTTCGTTGCTCATTAGCCGCGCCGTACATGGCACTGATCACATCGTTCGACGCTGTCGTTACCAGGAACAGAGTTAAGGAGACGTGTTCACATTTTATGCAAAGAATCAGCTTTAGGAAATAGGAGAGACTGAGTCAATTTAAATCCCCAGGTCACTATATAATGTTTATTATCTTTATAAATCATATTGGTTACCATAACCAACCATTTATGGTTTAAAAGCCAGAAGAGGGCCTACTAAAACCGGAAAAGGTCTACTAAAACTATCCTGTGATATCTGTAGGGCATAGCCACTATAAGAAAGATGGCGGGCGACAACTATAGATCAGCTATGGTCGCAATGATGCGAAACTTTATTGACTCGTTAACGAAAACTACAATTATAATTATCAAACACATTATTTTTAGATTGAAGAAGCAATCAGAGAGCTGACGAACGCTTGCTTGAGCAGGAAAATTTAAGGAAAATTCTGTCCTGCTCATCTTTATCTGTCACTAGGTATATAGTAAATTGCATTCTTTTGTTGTGCGTCGATATTAAATCACTGCAAGCTTTAAGGGTAGGTACCGTTAAACAGTCTCTAAAACAATGATAAAGAATAATCTATACTAATATAATAAAGAAGTAAAATTGTGTGTTTGTAGGTATGTTGGGGGTTATCTCTTGAACTACGGAACCGATTTCAAAATTTTTTCATAAATAGAAAGCTACATTATCCATATCTATTATAGACTATATTCTATTTTGAAATTTTGAAAAAAAAATGAAAAAAAAAACTTATAAACCGAAGCGAAGCGAGGGCGAGTCGCTAGTGTTAAAATAAGGTTGCTTGAGCCTTAATACAATGAAACAGTAAAATGAGTCAAATTGGAAATTATCAGTTTCAGCAGATCTTAATTCTTATACGACGCAGGATAACAATACATAAATCCGATACCCCAAACGGGATGATCGCTTATAAACTGCGCCGTACATGGTGCATGTCATATCCTCCACGGTGTCCTTACTGAAAACGGGGAGTGGAGATATCATAACAGAAGACAAGCTATAAATACCCTATTTCACGTCAAATATCTTGATGTCACGCTTTGCTAAAGTCGTATTTTTTATTCGAATCAGGGATATGACATATAGAACTGTCAATAAAGTGTCATCTCCGTACATATTTCACTTTGTTTGACAGTTGTATATGTCATATCCCTGACTGGAATAAAAAATCCGACTATAATGTGTAAAATTATCTTATTTTGCAAAATCTTTTTCAAATCTTTTATCGGTGATAATTGATAAGTTACAGGGCATACTTCGTGATAGGTACCATTTTGTTTAATATAGTTATTATACAATAAGATACTGTCGATAGTGCATTTTTCAAGGTTCAAAGATTATTTGAATGTCACGTGATAAAATACCTAAGTGATAATTAAAAAAACATAAAGCTTGTTATAAAGTATTCCCTAATTTTAATCAAAAATTATATATTAAAAAAATCACTCAAATTGTAAGTTGTTTTCCTAAGTAATTTTTTTAAGCATATATTAAACTTTAATATTGGCAACTCTTATTGAGATTCCGTCAAATGGACTCTTTTGTTAAATATTAAATATTTTATTTTGGGTATAGCGCTATTTTTATTGTAACTTGGCCTTAAATAATTCTGGCGCGTCGCTTGTTTTACTGCCCCGCTGTTGGACGATTTTGATTGGCTACTGAATCGATTATTCAAATACCAGTATCAGCTCGGTTCTACATTGAATAAACACTGGAGTTATCATTTATCATTACTTTCCCTCTTATTGACATAGACTCGTTAGATCGTTATATATTGTCGAGGCTCCACATCGCCGCTTCAATATTTTTTATTTTATAATTTAACTGCCGTCACAAAATATGCGTAACCTGCCGTTTTTGGTGCTTACCTACTTGTTTTACGTATAAAATTCAGTCAATCAAAATCTTGAGCCGAGACGCATTAACATAGTATCCAGTAATAAAAACCAGTCAATACAAGCAAAACTTTCGCGGTTTATTTCGCCAAAAGAGTAAAACTCGCAGCGTCTCCATGCGCATGCGTAGACAGATATGTTATACAAGCACTGTAGGGCGAGTACGTTAGATTCTAATAGTGTTCAATAGCTCTCGAATTGCATAATTAATCTGTGTTTTGAAAATGAAACATTCTTATTACGTAGTACTTAAGTTTCAAATTTGACTTTTTAATGAAAGTCATCTGTGTCAGCCCCCCCCCCCCCCCCTCCCCCCACGCCCCTGTGCCTAGAAGTTGCCAACTAGGATTCTTTCATAAGCACGTATGATGTGTCTTCTAGTCTATTCACGTAACGATGCTTGTTCTGAAACGAATTGCAATACACCATCAGTTTTTGATCAAGAACTTTGATCAGATGATCAAATTTCATCAAATGAGTTTTTGATATAATTGCGCAATATAATTTATCTTCTTGGCCCTAGAGTTTCTTTTAGCAGAGGTCTGTAAACAGTAATGGAAAACATAGGCCAATATACAGTCCACTTGATGGTAAGTAGATACTGTCGTCCATAGACATCCCTGATACATGCCAACATCTGTCCAGAATAATAAATCATCACGCACAAGTCATCACTTAACTCACGCATAAGTGACAGAGATAGAAAAAGCTTAGAACTACTCCACTTTAGAATCTGGATCATACTTTTTTACTTGTTGTCAGACTGTTTAGAGTTAGTGCTTACAGGCTAAGGTTAGTTAAACAAATTATAATCAGTTTAACAAAGCCGTAGGTCGTATTATGACGATTTTTTTTTTATGGACGAAGGCGGCAGACGAGCATACAGTCTACCTGATGGTAAGTGGATGCTGTAGCCCATAGACATGCGCGGTACATGCCAACATCAGTCTAGAATGACAAACATTGGAACGCCCCCGGATGCGCTGCCTACCTTTGCAGATAAGGAACGGATTGAGAAAATGGGGAGGGATAGGATGGGATGGGAATGGGCTCTGGCATATCTCACTGACTACCGAAACACGTACGTACATTGGGAAAATACGACTATGTACTACTGATAATACAGTACATTTGTACTGTATTATAAGAGTAATAGGAGAATCGTAAGGTAATGTATCTGTTTGGAATTGGCGCGAGCATCTTTGCATACCCGCATACATTGATTATTTGAAGCAACATTTTTTTTGTCCCCGCCATATTGAAGGCGGTTTGAGAATTTGATATTTTGGAGTAGTAACACGCGCTCGGCGGCGAGCAGAGTTAAATTGAGTTAAATTCACACCGCGGTCTCGGACAGTTGATTATTGATATTCGCGCCTATTAATAGGTCTTGTTCGCGATATCCTTGTGCCACGCGAGTGTTTTGGTTGGAATTGTTTGGGTGTGATTGTGCTTGTGGTTTGGAGTCATTTCTTGAGGTGATTTGCTGCCGGGTGTGAGTTGCCGAACGATAGCGGCCACCGGCTCACCACAGGACGAGACTTGGATTACTACACAAGTATTTATTGGGAATTTATGTATTTATTTATTCAATCACACTAAGATAGGTCACGTCTAGTAGGGACTAGCATAGGAACACTTTCCAGATTTGTGCGTGGGCAAAACCACCTGGGGTAAGTGAGGCCTGTATATCCTATTATTGTGCTTACCCACCATTGTGGTGGTTATTGAGTAAGTTTATTACATTTGGGCCCGAGTGCACATTCCTCGGGCTGCTTTCGCGTAACGCGAGGCAGGTGCGCGCCTAGTGTGCGCATCGTAAACAGTATCCTTTTGTTACCTGATGTAGAAAAGATTCCTATTTGACGGTCCATCATCATCACAAAGATTAGAAGCGGTAGGTATTCCTTGGACTAATTTTATGTGTGTTTCTTTTCTATAGTTGCGGTTTGTTTTATTATTATTTGCGGTTTTCGCCATGTAATATGTAATTTTTCGTGGTTGAGCCATTTATGATGATATCGATTCCAATTGCTTTTTGTAAGCCGCCAATGTTTACAATAGACCGCTAGCAAACAACGTTTCGGCTGTGTCGTATGTCGCCTATAATGTAGGTACAGCGCGAGTTGCCTATATTTTCCTAAAATAAAACGACCATCTCAACTCAATGAATGCACAGTTTTCCCTAAAATAATGAATGAGAAGAGCATAAGATCGAATGTGATAATAAAATGAATCTTAGGAAACGCAGGCTGGTGGAAACAGATCATTAGTAAGTTGAATCAGAGAATTAACAAGGGCACCGAAATATCGGCTGGAGCCTTTTGACTGCGTCCAACGACGTGCTGTCCGATTTGCCGCAGATCCCACTCTCAAAGAGACGCAACATCTCGTCGAATGCTGAGCGAGAGAGCGGGATCGTCGACAATACGGACAGCACGTCGTTGGACAGAAAGGGTCCAGCTGGTATTTTGGTACACCGCCTCACAAGTGTGAGCAGTTCTCTGTGGGGGGGTCTAAACTGGGCTTTATAAAGCGCTAAGTAGTCGCTGAGGAATAGTGCGGTCAAAAATACACTTTATACCGCGAACCCGAAAGTCGTGGAATGAACTGCTAGCCATTACGTTTTTTCCATTACGCTACAACATGGGGCTCTTCAAGAGAGCTGTGAACAGGATTATGCAATATAGGCAGCACTCAGGGCACCCAGCATATAGGCAGGGCAGCTTTTCATTGCTCCATCAATTAATACAATTTTTTCTTTGTTTGCAGGAAATGGAACTTCTCCATGTCATTATCAAGTCCGGTCCATCGCCTCGTCCCCTAGCTTGGTCCCTAGAAGTCTCCTCATCAGAGAGCGGTGAAGACTGGCGGATGATGAGAGCCTTCGGAGACAGGGAGCATTGTCGGCGGCTTTGGGATTTGAGACCGGAGCGGCGGCGACGGAAAGTTAGAGGAGTTAAGAGAACTAACAGAGCTGATAAGCCGACGTGTTCGACCCAGTTCACGAGTCCGAGACCACTTGAAAATGGGGAGGTGAGCATTGAATTGTATAAGACAAGCTCAGACCCTGGAAAAAGCAGGTTAAGGAGCTCTATTTAGATTTACATTTCCTATTTAGGCTACATTTTCCTCGATTTGAGTTCTTTTACTTTATTCTTTTCTTTCTCACTCCTTTTTTTTAAATTAATTATTTACGTTTCATTTTGCTTCTTACCTTTCTTCGTAGAGAACAAACCTGCTCATTCAGTTAGCTCCCTTGTTAACGACACGGTGTTCCTATGGTACGGTCACGAAACCGTGGAAACGTCCGGTATCGTTAACAAATTCCCATAGACTGTCATGCAACACTGCTCCATATCTCGCCGTGCGTTTTCACGGTGCATACGGATCGTGGCGGCCGTGGCATCACTGTTTGTGTTAACAAGCACCGATAGTGATCCATATAACATTGACGACCGAAAGTTTTCATGGTGAAAAACCATGTCGTTAAGAAACGGCCTTAGAGCAACAAATAAGAACTTTAAAGTCATCGAATAACGCCACTCTAAACGGTTTGTAATCGTGTGAGCTCTGTTTATGTTCTCATTTAGGTTCACCCCTACATTACCCTTTTCACTACTGTGAGACTTCGGCTTTTTTTAATATCAGAAAATTCTCGGTGGGAGATTAAGTCACTTTCAAGAGCGGAAATAAATTATCATTTCCTTATTACGTTTTACAGATGCACGTGGGTGTAGGAGAGGGGATGTCGGCCCAGCGCGTGCGCATATCATTGCGCGCATCGCACGAGGCGCCAAGCGCAAGACGATACTACACAATACGCGCGCTGACGCTTGTTGCGAGATGTTTGTGCCATGGACATGCTTCGCGTTGCCAAGTTGATTCACAGGTACGAGTTCTGTACTAAGAACAGGATCTTTTTTAAAAATATCGCTTAATATCATTAGAGGTATTCCATACAAGCTCAAATCTAATAGTATTTGTACTTGGTATAAACCATACGAATATTGGTTACTAAACTTATAATGTACATATTGTTTAGGTAAGCCGGGTGTTTAGGCCTCAAAACTTAGAGGTTGAAAAGTAGTTCTACAGTTTGTTAACAGATGGCGCTTTATCTTAAATGATTGTGTTTTTCTTATTTACTTATAAAATGGTAGTTTTAAGCAATAAAGTTGTCTTTATCCTGAAGGACACCAGGCTTTTAGACTTCTAGGAAATATCGTACCACCAATGATTAGTATTGATTTTAGGGTCTCAATAGAACGGCTCGCTTTTGGCACCTACGCTGCAGAGTTCAAATAGCTGATGAGGGAATAAAGACCGCTAAACTCAAGTGAGATGGGACAGGGTATGGGTGCCGTATGCATCCAATCAGATGGGCAAAAATATGCTGTCCATAAATCCCAATTATAGTTTTAGAGGAAATACCATAAGGAGACGGTGAGATTATCTTGATGTCTTCTGTGGTAGACAGCCGGGATTATCTGAAGATAGGAAAGCTTGAAATGGAATAGGGAAGACAATCGCCCGGCAGTGGGATACATTATAGGCTATTTAAAAAATAGTTTTTGTACATAATCATTTTTGTAGGGGGAGAGTGCATGCTGCATTCCCACTGCCGCTGGGCGCATGCGACTGGCCACGTTACCCCACTCTCACAGAAGACTACCTTGAAATGTACTGCATTTCCTGCCTTATGGTATTTCCCCAATGTACGTACGTGGTTCGGTAGTGAGTCAGATATGCCAGAGCCCATTCCCATCCCATCCTATCCCTCCCCATTTTCCCAATCCATTCCTTTATCTGCAAAGGTAGGCAGCGCATCCGAGGGCGTGCCAACGTTTGTCATTCTAGACTGATCTTGGCATGTACCGCGCATGTATATGGACGACAGTATCCACTTACCATCAGGTGGACTGTATGCTCGTCTGCAGCCTTTTTTCTATAAAAAAAATCTATTCAGGAAGTCCTTAAACGCACGAGTGCTTTTACAATATTCTGCAATTCTTTGATGTTTCTTTGATGATGTAACTAGTAAGAGTGAATGAGCTTACGAGTTACATGACATATTTTTAACTCTGATATTAAATTGTAGGGAGCAAAATGCGAGTGCAGACACCGTACCTGCGGGAGACACTGCCATCGCTGCTGCTCCGGGATTCCCTGGTCGCCCAACTCTCCCTGTCCAGATGACGGGGTGCGGTGCTCCTGCGGGGAAAGAGGCGCATGCACATATGATGAAAGTGGCGCTATGCTGTGCGTCAATTGTACGGTACGTGGCAACTGGTGTCAAAACAACACTTTCTGACACTTTCTTACAGTAGCTATTTGCTTACTACGAATATTTGTATCGATATAAGGTATATAGAGTACTGTAAACTGTAACCAGCCCTTTTATCGTCCGCTGCTGGACATGGTCCTCCTCAAGCACATTGTCTTGTGCACGAGGGATGTGTGGCCTTAAAACGGCACGGTGGAACAAGTGGGTTAGCGAATCCACTATTTTAGAGGCTCAGGGCTTGTGGTAGGCGCTTTGTTAGCGTTTAGTGGCTTTTTACAACACTCACGGGAAGAGATGAGGTTGACCTATTATAAAGACACCAAAACATCATACGGCTGAAGACCTATTACAGGCCTAATAATATTATCTACCGCGTTCATTACCATTGTCACCACGTGGGCGTTATGCTGATTAGTGAACCTTGAATATTTCACTCTGGCATCCGAGGAGAATTAGTGTGCTCGGGCGTGCGAAGAAGCCAATCTGCTACTCATCTTCGCTATTTTGATCGTTGCAGGAAAACCGAGCGGGTCCTTTGTGTGATCGATGTCTGACTGGATACTACAGCGAGCTGCCTGATGCGCCATGTCTACCGTGCAACTGTGATCCCGCAGGCTCTGACGGTAATTATATTTCGTCTTCAAATACTAAGTAATTAATTTAGTCAATTAATTCAGGTAGTAGTAGGATGCACATGCAATCCCACAACCACTGGGCGCACAGATTCATAACTTCACGGATTAATTGTTCTGAGCTAACATTTGGACTTGACATTTCAGGTACCTGCGAATGGGACAGAAGACAGCAAAAAGTATCCTGTGCCTGTCGACCAGGCTTTACGGGATTCCTATGCGATGCTTGCGACGAACCGACGTCCGTTTTTCCTTATTGCGATGCGCCGACGACTGTGACACCAGTCTGTAACTGTGACGCAAGAGGTGTGGACGACCCTAGTAGAGTGTGCAATCATGTTTGTGAATGCAAGGTAAGAAATTAGCAAAACAAACCGATGTTATATATAGTCTTTAGATTGCTGCAAATATATTCGGTTCGACATATACGAATCGCCATAATTTGTCGTACAACCAACTCGAACTGAAGTAATGGGTCAGCACTAACAAAACAAAACTTTTACTCATCAAGTGCCGACTGACAATCGCGAAAGAGCAGTGGCAACCGCGTAGAGTTGAATTCAATTCAATTTCCTATCCCATCCCATCCTACCTCTCCCCAATTTCCCAACCCTTTCTCCGAATTCATTCCAACAATTCCAGAGGTAGGCAAAGCATCCCGGGGCGCGTGCCAATGTTTGTCGTTCTGGACAGAAGTTAACATGACAGTATTCATTTACTACCTGGTTGATTATAAGCTCATCTGTGTCGAAGAGGTAACATCTGTTAGTTTGCCATCTAGGAATGAAATAATTAAATTTAATCATCCACTGCTTGCAATTGTTACTATGCCTAAGCGCATTGCGTGCGACAAGAATCTATAGAAGAGCCGCTGGACTTCAGATACACAGAATCAATGATACACGTTAGTATCGCCAAAACAACTTGCTGTCTTTCGTGGCGCTAATGAATTAAAATGTAACTGTTCGCGGTATACCATGACCATGAGATGATACTTGACCGTAGTCCCTACTAAAGAACTCCATTTCAAAGACGAATGGTTTCGGGTTATAAATCACTGGCCCCAGATTTTCAATTAGTGATAATTGCAAAACCTATACTTGAGTAGAAACTGTAACCAGAATTTGAGGTCACAATCTCACGAATGAGAGCTGAGAACAGAACTTAGTCTATCACAGCTCACAAAAAAACGTGTCAGGCACTACTTTAGTGTTATCTTCACAGTGTAAATTTTGCCCATCACTCATATCTTCAATGGTCTACAATTATAAGGTGTAGTTATGGAGTCAGCAAATCAAACTCTACCACAGTCAAAGGATCCAGTGCCTCCAGTGGTAACTAATCAAATCTAGTACATCCATAAGAACCTAAATATGCAAGTAATATGAGTCAGAATGGGGTGCAATTGAATACATTACACACCTTATCGACTGTACGTTATTATTAAATTTCAGGCAAATGTAGTTGGTGAAAAATGCGACACATGCGCTACGGGACACTACGGACTGAGCGCCTCTTTGCCGGAGGGATGTCGGCCCTGTTACTGCTCACATCTCACCGACGCTTGCACGGCCGAGCCGCAACCGGGGGACAATGTATGTCACAGGCATATTTACAATTGAAATCGATTACTTAGTTTATTGTACTAATTTTAACGACTAAAAATTTTACAACACTAAATAGTAGATTGGTATTAAAAGTCACGGAAATGAATGAAAAAATAGAAACCATGACTTGAAGAATAGTTGTATGTTGTAATCATAAAATCACGGTTTGTGTACACAGTATCATATTCGCATGTCCAACTACGCATAATTGATTGGAATCCATGGAATCATTTGAGATTTTGTAATGTGCGTATGATACGAATATGCCACGCATACAAACAGGTAAGGCCTGAAGTGCCCTGATTCTACGATAGCATATTTATAAACTATTTTCACTTACAGATAGTGTTCCCCCTCGGCGAAGCGTGGATGGTGACAGATGGGAATGGTAACGAAACTCTAGAAGCTTCCATCGACGACCAGGGAAAGCCGTATCTAATCAGCTATGAGGTAAGATCTGTGATTGATAAAAATAATGGAAAAATATATTTCTTATGCTGGCTGCTCTGGGCGTGTATGACCTGTGTGTCAGAAACCTAAAGTTTGCAAATACGGGAGGGGCGGAACTTTCAATCGCCATTTTTAACGCTCCACTTTAAATCATTTTTATTAAAAACAAGGGCAAAGATCTGGAGTATAATAGAATGAGTTGTCCCCAGGTAGAAGGCTGGGAGACATTCTACTGGGTGACGACAGCGTTCAGCGGCGACAGGTTGTCGGCGTACGGAGGCGAGTTACAGACCAATATGTTCTGGGGCATCGTACGAGGAGATACAGGAGGCAACCCCACCGTTGGACCCGATGTCATTCTCGTAGCTGCAGGTAAGCTGCAATTTATTGTTATCGTATTAATTATTAATTATGTATAATCATTACTTATGTAATGACCGAGGTAACTGACCATACCATACCACCTGCCTATGTCACTCTACTGCTGGATATAGGCCTCGCCCAAGGCTCGCCACCACACACGATCCTCGGCTTTTTTCATGCAACCACTACCGGCGAACCTCTCTAAGTCGTCGGTCTACCAGACCGGAGGGCATTCCACATTTCCCGATACATGGCCTCCATTCGAGGACTCGTCTAGCCCAACGGCCATCGGTCCTGCGCCGAGATCTGTTCTTTGAGACGATCTCTCTTGACAATCCTTTATTTTGAGTTTTTAACTCTAGCTTGCACCGCTCTTAAGACTCTCTTTACAATCTCAAGACATTCAGCACATTGAACTATAAACACTGAATTTCTAATCATTTCGACCCAATGCATAGTGGGGTCTTTGATGACTACTGATTTTCTACTTTTAGTATGAGGAGATAATTATCAGACGTAAGAGCCCATAAGTTCTTCCGTGTAAGTGAACAATCACTCATCTTCATCGGAAGACATTGTTTCTATGAAAAAACTCTCAAAAAACTCATTCTCTATCTTACCAATGGAAAGAAAGATAGAACATTTATTTCAGCACTGCACAGTACACACAAGAATTAGTATACAGAGAATAACAAAACTAGTTTGACAATTCCTCTTGTCGTAGCGCGACACTGAAAGCGTTCAATTCATCACATTCATCGTTAGAAATCTCATCATTTAACACGTTCCCAGCGGCACTGATTTATCTGTACTTTCCATTACTGCGTTACGAGACGTTTGAAACCTCGTTCTGAACCAGAGGTTGTAGCGGCACGAGGCTTAGTAAACCCCACCGCCCACAGGAGACAAAAATCCTTTTTTTGGCGCCAAATAAGGCGAATTGTACGGTTTTTGTCGCGATTATTATTATCAATGAGTTTATTAACCTAAATCTGCCGCCGCCTGTGGGCAGATTATTTAGTTTAGATTTTATAGGTAAAATAAAATGTGGGGTCTTATGTACCCCATACCGCACTGAAAAAGGGCAGTTTTTCATATTGTTTAGTGATGGGAAAAAAAAATATCGATTTTATTTAATTGTACTTATGGATGCTTTTTATTAAAACAGGTCAAACAATAATATTTTTTGCAACCGATACATTCTGTGAGAATTTTCTTTGCTTTTTTGTCAGCCTCACGACTTGATAAGAAGGTGCGAAGCTTTTTGTAGCATCCTACACATCTCCTCTTCTTTGATCCTTTTTTGAGATGATGTAGATTGTTTGGAGTGGGTTCTGAAAATAAAAAAACTGATTGTGTATTTTATAATATTATATATTGTATTTATACACCACATTTTAAATATACATAGCTGGAATTTATTTATTATATTCCTACATAATTATTTCACTTAGACTGAGTATAATTTGTAAATATTGATTGGAAACTTACCTGTTTTTCAAATATCGGTAATTTTGAATTAGATTTACCACCCAATTCCTCTTCATCATCAATAATATTATTAATTAACTTTCTTCGGCAACGTTTCGACATCTTATTATATCGTCGCGGGCGCAGCGTTCAACGTTTTGCTCAACACTAACCGCGTGAAGCTAGCGTAGGGTGCGGTACGAGGTGTGCGGGGGTACGAGGTGTTCGCAACCTCGTAACGCACTGTATTAAACTTTTATTTATTCAGTGCGGTACGAGGCCTAAAAAATCCGGTATTAAGGTAGGTATACCAAAAAACTCGGCATCAATAGCACATCTCAGATATATAGTTATCTCTTTCCTAGACTGAACCAGACGGAAGTTACGCCTCTCGCACGACAGAGAAGTTTAAGTTTTTCCTTACCGCTATAAAGACGAGACACGGACGAGGTGTTTCAAGCCTCGTTTCGCACTCATCGTGTTAAAAGCAATTTCTTCGAACGTCTTTTCGATGTGGCCTGTAAACACTCCCGTCAAACATTGAATTCGTTTTCTGGTGCACTTGAATTTCCTGTATAATATTTGAAATCTTTCTGATTTAACTATTTAAATATTCGCTTTTTGTACACATTTTATTTTGTAAATCGGGTCTAAACGAGTATAACTAAAAGCTTTTGTTTACCCTTTATATCTACTCGACGTTTCGACACTAAACGTGGAGTTTTACAATTTACAATATAAAATCTTTCTGATTTATTTATGGAAATAGACACACCAGTGGTATATCCACATATATATAACTAACAAACAATAAATCGTACAGACCTGCTCCATGTGCCTGTGTGCCACTCACAATATTTAGATAACAATATTTAGCTCTACTGATATTTAACTCTGTAATTCAATTGACCTTTTTTCAGACGGCGTCAAACTTACAAACGGTAACACCAGTCACGACAATCCAGGACCAGTTAAAATATCAGTGCCCTTACTAGAAGGCAACTGGTATGCATTTTCTGATGGTCAAACAGAACTGGCCAGTCGACATCAGCTAATGGACGTATTGAGAGACATGCAAGCTGTTATGCTGAGGGCGTATTATCACATGGACCAGGATGAGGTAATATAATATCAAGATCTGAATACAGACGATAATTGGTTATGATGATAATAAAATTGGCTATGATGATAATTGGACCCTATTTGTACAGAGTCAATCAGAATAATCAGGAATAGGGGCTAATTAAAAACGCTTTAATTTATGGTAAAGAAGAGGAATAGCAGCTTTAAAAATAGCGCTGAGCGCTCGCCGCTCGAGCGCTGAGTGACCACTAGACTCGAGTGTTAAACACTCGTGAACGTTATATTCAAAGTTTTTAACGTTTCGTGGTTTTAAACCTTTGAGGTTTAGCTCAAGCGTTAAACGGTTGTGATTCATTAGCGCAGACTTAGCCCTCGACCACTTAGAACTAAATTTTACAACACTTATAATAAGAATTGAGTTCTTCGCTTCAAATTTTATCCAGCATAGAATTTTCATCGCTCGTGGTGCGACATGCGAATCGGACCCAGTTTTGAAACTAAAAACAACTTACCCCAGCTTAATCTTGATAACAATAAATAAGAAAAAAATAGGAATAATGAAACAGCCAAATTACTTCCAGTATCAGTAATACTTTGTTGATGAGTTTGATGATAATAATATATGTATCCAGCATTGTAGCGACCGGCGCGACTGCAATATGCGTGACTTGTACACTCTCTCCATACTCTTCTCATTGTAAAAAATACTATCATTACTTCAATGGATATTACCCTAACAAAATCTTTCCCAGGTACGCATAGAAAGTGTGGAACTCCGCGGCGCTCTCCCCAACCTCCGCGAGCGATGCGCGTGTCCTCCCGGTTACGAGGGTGCGAATTGCGCGCAGTGCGCTTGGACGCATGCGCGAGTACAGCACGCAGCGCGCGCCACGCCCGGCTTCGAGTGCGTGCCGTGCGCGTGTAATGGGCATGCCCATTGTGACGCAGGTGAGAGACAGCAATTTAGTGTGACAACTGCTTAAACTTACTTTTTAACGGGAACTCGAGATTAAGATTAATGGCAATATTAAGATTAAGAATAATAAAAAAAATATTAATTGCTTTAAATATTTAAGGATTTTTTTTAGAGAAACTAATTTTAGTGATTTTAGGGAAAAAATATTTTTTGGGTGAAAGGGGAAGGATTTTTTAGGACAATTATTTTAGGGAATTTTATTAGGGTAAATGTTATTAGGGGAATGTTTGGTAGTAAAACAAATTAGGGGAAAAAATATTAGGGATTTTTTTACGGTAAATATTTTAAGGGGAATTGTCCCCAAAACTGGTAGAAATGGAAATTCTCTAGAGTGTAAATCATGCAGTAGTAATGGCGCCTTCATTTTTTTTTATGAGGAAAGCCATCTTGCAGTAACGCGTGTTCGAAATCCTCAATGAGCGCGTATTTCGCACTTGGTTTTTTTTTATTTTAATTGCTTTCTTACCAGTGGACGGTCCATGCGGTCCGTGTCAACACAACACAACTGGGCCGCACTGCGAACGCTGTCTTCCTGGACATTATGGAAACCCTGTACAGGTACCATTACAATAGTTCCATTAATCCGTGAACCGTACCCAGTCAGCACACTACTTACACTGTCGCACCCAAGCACACAAACACACACTCATAGCAATTAAACAACTTTGAACGGTTTAAATCGCGTATATTTGACATTATTTATATCCCGACGTTTCGAATTTTTTTCACTCATAGTTTTTCACTCATTCATAGACGTTCGTACCTCGCTTCATTTCTTCCCTTTCACACACACGCACACTGAGTCTTGCGTCAGAGCTCGCGTACACATTCCCTAAATTTAAAAAATAATACGGATAATAACTACATAGTAGAATATATAATAATAATAATAAATACTCTTTATTGCATACAAATAGTTATTACATGTGCACAAATAATAAATGACAATATACAATAGGCGACCTTATCGCTAAGGCGATCTCTTCCAGGCAACTTTAGCATATCTATTATTGGCAATAAGTTTGGTATATCAATTTCAGTTACTTATTGGTCTGTTTAGTTTGGTATATATAATAAATAAAATCAGATATGATTAAAATTTATAGCGCCAGGATACGGGGTCATTGCCTTTGTGGAAGACTATGGTTTATGCATGCTGTATCTCTTTTGACGTGTGCTTGCCTTTAAAATCGGGGGTAAATTTGTGTGTAAATAAGTTGTTGTTGAAATAAATACAAGTAAAATACAATAGATTTCACTAATAACCTCATTTATAGGCGGCAAACAAGCACACAGTCCACCCGGTGATAAATGAATACATCGATACATGCCAATCGGTCTAGAATGACAAACGTTGACACGCTGCCTACCTTTGGATATTTAAGAATCCAAAGGTATTGGTAAAGGGGATGGGGAAATAAACAGGGATAGGATATAGGATTTGATGAAAATGAACTCTGCCCTATCTTACTCTCTAATAAAAAACGTTCGTACATTGAAAAATGCAGTACCTTTTACAGTACTCGTCTGTAAGAGAGGAGTAACTAATCAGTCGAGTACGCTCAAAGGCGTCCACCCTCTTTCTCACAAAGTCGCATTGATGCGTCGCATGATTCGCATCTGTTTTACCGCAACTACGAATAAAACACTCACAGAAGTAGAAAAAAAACATATCTTTTGTTAATTTTATTAATCTACATATATAATATATAGTATATTTATTATATTGTACTACTTATTTTTTAATTACACAAATAACTGGATGACTTGTTTTTGTTTTAATTTCCAGGGTGCATGTAATCCTTGTGCATGTCCACTATACCTGCCATCAAACAACTTTAGCCCCAACTGCGCCTTAGCTTCAGCGGAGGGAGACGAGTTCGTGTGTACTCAATGCCCGGATGGATACACTGGCGATCATTGTGAAGTGTGAGTGGAAAATTATCTTATAAAACAGAAGTCTATCAAACTTATGAAAATTCTATCAAAGACAACAAAATTGTCAGTTTATTTGATTACTGAAGGCTGCAAGCTGCAGCCTGCAACAAAAATAATAGGTATATAAAAACTAGCGACTCACCAACTTTCATTTCATTGAGCACTGTAAAAAAGCTAGTACAAAAGTTAGTCATTCAATTGTTTATTACGACAAAAGACTCAAACAAGCTGTTAGTTAATCTGATACTGGAAGGGACACATAGATTAATTATTTAAGAAATTTTGAATTTTATTGTATCTTAATAATACGAATATTTACGGTAAGGTGCATTGGGGCAAGATCGGAAATGGGGAAAGACCGTAAAACTTTCATAACTCTAAAACCGTTAGAACAATTCTAAGCATGGCAACATTGTCGGTATGACAAAGTCGTAACGCTCCCCACCTCAGTAGGCTGCAGACGCTGTTGGCGAGAGGTCTTATGTTATGAGAGTGTTTTAGGAGTGTGCACTTTTTCGCGAATATTCGAGAAATCCGATCTAACCCCGTGGTCTATAACTTCTTATCCAGGTGAGTTTCTATAGCTTTTTTATATTCCTGAAATAAGATATCTTATTTGTAAAGGTTTTATTGTATTGGAAAAGACGTATCTGTCACCGTTTACAATTTAGAAAATATTCCGATCTTTTCCCAAGGGTTAAGATCGGAATATGATTTATCCGATTTTGCCCCATTTAGATTTTTCATATAAAATGCCACAGCTTCTCAAAGTTTTGATTTTTTTATAGAAACCACTTTTGATGATAAATGTTAATATTTATGGTCCATTTATTTACGTTTCAATATTTCTTTACTCATAAACGTTTTTGAGGCCTGGCAATGCTCTTCTTTCTGCCAAACCACAACATGGTACTTCAAAAGATAAAGTGAATAATAAACAGTGTAGTGAGCATAAATTGCCTACACATATGATAAAATAGGATCTATAGAGCAATATTATTTCACATGATAAGCTAGTTGGAAGTGACACTGGCTTTTATTTAAAAGGTCGTGGGTTCAATAAAAATATAATAGTGTTTTTTAATCCTACTTATAAATTGCACAGGCCTAAGAAAACATGCGAGGGTTATCTAGAGTTTGCTAACCCACACTGGGTTTGTATAGATTTTTGGCATATACGCCCTCAGTTTGACGATAGTCTTATGCTTTAATAGTTACGCTGGTGATAACGTAGCTATTTAATGATATTGAAAATAAGGTTTGTTATAGGTTCACCATGCCACGAAATTATTATAGAAAAACGCTTCGCGCTACTTGTTATACTCCAGAAGATTTAAGCTCTGCTCTTAAAGATGTGCAGAGTGGTAAGATGACTTTATGTGCAGCGGGGAAAAAATATAATATACCTACTTCTACTTTGCATGACCGCTTGAAAGAGAAAACCGGTAATTTAAGCCAAACACTAGGCAGACCAACTGCTATTCCTTACGAAGTCGAAGAAAGGTTAGCAACTGCCCTAATTACTTTAGAAAAGTGGGGATTTGGACTATCACGGCATGAAGTAATGCATATTGTCGCAGAATTTATTCGACTTAATAACATTAAAACCCCGTTTAAAAATGACACCCCAGGGCCAGACTGGTTCATCGGTTTTCGGAAACGTCATGGACTTTCTATAAAAAAAGCCCAATGTTTAGAATATGTGAGAAGGCAAATGACAGATCCATTTGTAATTGACGAATATTTCAAGTTATTGAAAGCAACTTCAAATCTGGAATTTAGATGAAACTTCCGTGTGCTTGGATCCATCAAAGACTAAGGTAGTGGGTAAAAAAGGAGTGCCCTGTTCTCGTACTACACACGGAACCGGGAAAGAAAACATATCTGTTTTAACGGCTGTAAACGCTAATGGTGTAAAGCTTACACCCCTGATCGTGTTCAAGGGCAAGTATGTTTGGGATCAATGGATGGCTGAACGCAACGAGGAATATGAGTTTGAATTATCTTACGCTGCTAGTAAGAAAGGATGGATGGAGACGGACATATTCCATAATTATATGGAAAAACTGTTAATTCCAGGACTTGGAAATGCTAGACCTCAGCTTGTTATTTATGATGGTCATGGCACGCATGTCGATGTCAAGGTGATTGAACTAGCAAAGCGTCATGACATCACCATATTGAAACTACCACCTCACACATCTCATTTGCTCCAACCTCTGGACGTAGCTGTGTTCAAATCTTTCAAAACGTCTTGGGATGCGAAATTGGTGACATGGCAACGAAAAAATATTGGGATTAAACTGCCAAAGAAAGAGTTTGCAGAAATTTTTAGCGAAATTTGGCACAACACAAAACCGGAAATAATATCTGACGGTTTTAAAAAAGCGGGGATATTTCCTTTCAATTCCAATGTGATTCCCAAAAATAAATTTGATCCAAATGCTTATCAAAGATTGCAGAAAAGTAAAGAGCAAAAGGAAAGCATGACTATTTCTATCCAAGATTCTTCTCAAGAAAATGCTGCCTCAGGTCTGCAGTCATCACTAATGCCCAAGACTCCAGACAGTCTAAAAACGCTTTGTATCGATATTATTAATTACTTGAATCTATCAATTGTGAATGCATCATCCTTCCAAACACCGGATGTTCATTATCTGGGTAATGCGAAGAGCAATAGCGCTAATTTGCCATTCATTGCTCTTAAAACTAGCGATATACCGGAATGCATACAACAAGATGAACACATTGATCTTTTAATTTCTGGTAACCTTCTAAAAGTTACAGAGACGACATCCCCTAAAGTAGTAATATGTTCTGACATACTTATCGATCCTGGATCTTCAAATCAGAATTACAACTATACTTTCGAAGAAATACTTCTCCAAAGAGTGCAGCAGACCAAAAGGGAAAATACTACGAAAAAAAGAAGCGAGTGGCCCATGGAGCTGAAGTCATAACACAAACAGCCTTACAGATGACAATTGTTCCCAACAAAAAAGGAATGGAAGCGAAACCAAAGAAAGTTTTCGGAGAAATTAATATAAATAAAATTAAAATGAACAAGGACAAGGATATAACTAAAAAAAGAAAAATGAAAAGCAAAATAGAAACCAAGAAAAGAAAAAGAACTCAAAAGCCCACTTCGGTGAAATGTCGAAAAATTGGTCTTCAATCTGACTCAACATCTGAGGACTCTGATATTGAAATGAGTATAGCTGACACTGACCATTCAGATTATGAAACTATGGAAGACTACATAGAAGCATGCTTAAAAGAGCAAGAGGAAGAAAAAGAAAATATAGAACAATTAGGAATCAGTGAAATAGAATATTTAACCGAAAAAGAGAATCCATTAAAAGAAGATGACCGGATAGTAGCAATTTTCTTCAAAAAAAAGTGTGAAGCATTTTGTGGGGAATGTGTTGTCACTTAAAGAGAGAATTCCAACAGTTAAATTTTTAAGAAAAGCTAAAGATTTGACATCTAAAAATGGAACAATTTTCCCTTACCCGACAGTAGATGACATTTTTACTATGAAACATTTAGATGACATTATTTCAGTATTGCCCAAACCAAAGATTTCTCGACGGGGCCAAATATTATTTAATGTGGATTTTAATAGATATAACATACAATAAGAGTAGCTGACATTTTAAAAAGTTTAATTTTATTAAAATTTTACCTAATTTGGAGGTATTTATTTTTTTATTTGATTGATACCAAAGTTTTCATTGTTTCTTACTTTCAATTATGTTTTTATTTTGTGTTAGGAATCACAACGTTATCTGTAGGTACAGTGTAAAAAAATAAACAAATTTGTTACATGCTTTCAGTATTATTTTAATTTTGTGCGTAGTTAATATTTCTATATTTGCTGTTTAGCGATTTTAAAACTTTGAGAATGTCAAGTACTCGATTGACTGAAACGGGGTAAGATCGGATTACAAAAATTAAATATAGTCTTCCTCGCTTACCAGTCCACTTTACTTTATCACATTAAAGCTCATATTTAAACAAATATACCGTCAATTGTGTTGTCAAGTGACAAATAGCTCTAATGTTAATATTTAAAGAAATGGCATAAATGCCGGTCTTACCCCACTACTTTGCGGTGTTACCCCAAGGTTTTTTTTCTATTAACTTGTTTTGTTTTAAATATAATCGTAAAATGGTACATCGAACCGCAATGAGCATTATATTTTCTGAAAATTTGTTTAATTTACTTAGGGGGAGTAATTATACATTCACGGTGAATGACAGTGACACTCAACGATAACGGCATGAAATAAACCTTCGTTATCTCGTCAAAAACCTGTCCGCTCTTACCCCAATGCACCTTACATGTGGCATAAATATATGGTCACCTTGTCGAAGGACCGTAATTTTTGTATCTTTCCAGCTGTGATTTTGGTTACTACGGGTCGCCAACGACACCCGGGAGCTCTTGTCGGTCTTGCGCATGTGGTGGAGCACCGTGTGACAGACAAACTGGACTCTGCCTGATATGTCCGGCGCACACGGAAGGTGCACGTTGCGATCAGTGCGAGGTACGTTTGAATTTTCGGTAACTCTACGTATATCATGTAATTAAATGGACACAGATATATCGTGAATGTGCTTGTGTATATGTGTGCGTCACGCTGAGCGGAAAGATCGCCAATACCAGTATATCTTGAATCGACGTTGTAAAAGATTGCACCTTGTACATAGAGATTACAATCATTGTCTTTGTCTCGATTTGATTTTTGTGATAGCCAACATTTCAATCTTTCTCTTTTTGTCTGTGATAAGAGATAGTAGTGATAGTACACATTCCATTAAAACATTGATAATTGATAAAAGATGAACCAGCGCCAGATCCTGTTTTATACGTGAATGTCGTAGGTATATCCGTCAATTAATTATAGTGTAGCTTGTCTAAACCGCCAGAGCAATAAGCCAAGGTCAATGCTTGATATCATACTAGTGTTAGATCAAACATCTAGTGTCGTCCTAATGCAATGCAATGCTACCAGTCCTTTCAGTATCCACTGTTGGACATGGGCATCCTCGTGCACATTGTTTCGTGTATGAAGGATGTAAGGTCTTAAAAAGCCACGCTGATCAAACGAATTGACGAGTCCACTCTTTTATAGGTCGTGCAGTTCCCCACGGCTTGACTTGTGGTAGACGATTTGTTATCCCTATAGCAGTAATAAAATTTTCTAAAACCTTAGCCTGCTTCCACAAAAGAGCAATTAGCATATGTTTCGATACTGATGATTCTAATAATAATATGTACAGGAAGGCTACTGGTTCGGCCCAGACGGTCCGGGTGCTACCGGCGCATGCGTGCCGTGCGCTTGTGGACCTGGAGCGCTCGCAGCGGCGTGCGATGCTCGTTCAGGGCATTGTGCGTGCAAGGAGGGATGGCGAGGTCGTACCTGTGACCGTTGTGATGTGGGACGTGGTGGTAAGCTTTTGGAATCCCTAATAATTATACTGGGTTGATAGTACTAACGATCAATATAGGAATACACGTAGCGGAGAGTCCTACTCGTATTAAGGAAGTGCCCTTTTTAACAAGACAAAAAACACTATAATACGTTTAAAAGTTTTGAAACTGCCTTGCTAGAACTTGGCCACTTTTTGTTGGAATTTCTTCTTACAGCTGACTGAGCACATTCGATTAAACTAGTGACCCCATTATAACAAAACATTTTGTCGAATATAGCGTGTTTCTGCAGTGAGTGAGAATTGCTGGAACCTTTCCAATCCCATTTTCCAATCCAATCCAACTTTTGTATCTCATATTGTAAAGCCATTCCACCGATACATACAAACGAATGATTGAGAACCCTTCATCATACTATAATACTCACTATTCTAGACAGTTCTCAATCTTTCTAAATTCTGACTCTAAATTAACAAAGGTAGGCAACGCGTCTGCAGATGTGTCAACGTTCGCCATCTTTCGTTAATGTTGACATGTCACAAATGCCTATAGATAATCGCCGATCATCAGACGCACTATTTGCTCATTTGTCAATATATTTCTGTAACAAATAGCGTTGTTAGTTACATACATTTTCAGCTATAAGCCTCAAAAATGTGCGACAGTTATTGTCCCTGCGGGCGGGACCTATAAAAAATGGCTTTCTTCTGTATTCTTCTGTACAAAACCCACAATGGTTTCTGGACCCAGAACCGGTGAACGTAAAAAACATGGAAGCAGTCTTCTCATACTAGCCACGGTTGATTTTATCGGCCCTACAACTCACACAAATACAAAGTACGCACACAGAACCAAAGTAATACTACACTGAACTATCATCCGCATAAAAATCAACCTTACGAGCAACAATTCGAAGTTGTTACTAGCTTGTACCCTACAATACTTACGTCCTTTTGTTAATAAGTAGCAAACAGCTCTGCCATTGGGCGCCGCGTGCTTGGATGTACTTACATGTGGAAAGTGATCCCACTATCCTTGGGATGATTATTTGGATGACTCCTACACCACTTTACCACACAAGAAGGCATTTTAATCGAAAAACATTATCGATAAATCGTCCTTACTCACTTGCCGTCGCGTTTTAAGCTTGTTTTAAGCCCCGCCCACCTCGGGACAGTTTTTAAGCCCCGCCTACCGCGGTACACTTTTCGTTGCGTCATAATCGAACGGTAGGAATGTTTCCATGCTTTTTACGTTCACCGTCCACAACACAGGAAGTCCTAGTGAGGTCTGTTGACTTCACTAATAATAATCTAATATCTGTAATGGTAATGATACCACCTTACAATTTCTATAATCAAGTTCCCTGTACACAGGTGTAGAAGCCGGTTGCCCTCTCTGCCGCTGTGGTATCGGCGCGATATCTCGTAACTGTGACACGGTGAGCGGCTCATGTGAATGCGCCTCAGGATCCGCGCCGCCATCTTGTGAAACATGTCTGGAAGAGCATTACGGACTTGATCACATGGGCTGTCGAGGTAAGTGCTAGTAATAAGATTACGCAGGATACTGTTTATCATTGATTTTTTTTGTGTAACATTTTGTTTCATACAAGCTTTCTTATTCTTGTTGTACATCATTCTGAAATCTCTATGTTCCGACGCAGTAATCGGCGTGCGTGAATACACCATCACAGCGTCGACTGCATAGTGATACTACCAGACAGTTACCATGATCATACCATATATATGTATATTGTGCTTATATTGTGTATGTTCATTTTGTTCATATGATATCAGCATCATGTAAAAAATAAACAATGAACATTGTGTTGAAAGTGTTGACTAGGTCTCATGCGATGGTCAATAACGTAAAGTGAAGTACCTAAGCAACATCGAGTGTGCGCAAGTGAAAATCAGCAATATTTTTTTTAAATATAAGTATTTTTCATATAGTGTCGTCGTCATTTGAAGCTACGCCCATTTAAGGCGCCATCTCGCGCTTAAAGCGTTTAAAACTCCATAAAACTAAGTTCATTGTATCCCGGCGATTTCCCATCGAAGTACTGCTATCCGTAGGTAGATGTCGTCTCGGTAGATCGAGCATGCATTTTTATATATAGAGGCCTGAAACATTTAGTTATTAATGTTAATGTTAATGAAACATTAATGTTAGGTCAGAGGAAATATTTTTATGCAGTTTTGAAGCGGGCATATTCACCATCATTTGGTGTGGCAATGTTCCAAATTTGAATTCACGAATTTGAACCACAATAGAAACTCGGTGTCAGGAACCGTTCAGTCATTTGTTCTACGATAGGCAATTTTTTTTCAATTGTCATTTTTCACCAATATAATTACATTATGAAGCGTACCTAGATTATGCAAACAATCCAAGAAGTTATGTCATCAAATCATTACATGCGATTCTGATGCGATCATACTCTCAATATAACCGGCCTCGGCGAACTGGGCCCTCCAATTTTCGTAATGTGCGATGAGGCATTTTGCAAACTTGACCCGACGCAGTGTACGATGCGCCTTGAGCTATTTTATCATTACATCACATACATTGCCGGTTTAATGAGAAATGGAGCGATGTACATGTACTCATAGATAAGGAATAGTTTTTAGGAATGATAATTTGTAGTTATCATTGGTCATGACGTGGTACTATTAAAAACAGGTTTATGCTAAACTAATAGTTAACTTAACACAATTTAACGGTAAATTAGCAAAACCTATATATTAGGTGCCTATTTAGTGTAAATAACAGTAATGGTGACTGCATTAGCTAGCATGACCTTATTTTACTTTTATTACAGACAGTAATAATTATTTTGAGTCACGAAGAAATGAATAACTCCTCTGATTATGAAATGATTACTCGCACACCGGCTTGGCCAGCGAGGCGTTTCAAGACCATACATCCCTCATGCACAATACGAGGTGCTTAAGGCCCATGTTTAGCAGTGGGCTATGAAAGGGCTAGAGGTACGGTATGAAAAAATGATTGGATATGAAGGAAATAATTGCGTATTATTATTACGTTTACAGTAACTCCTTCGAGTAATGCAGGAAATAAATTTATTTATTTATTTTATTTATTTATTTATGTAATCTACAGCCTTTTATGTAACTTTTATGTTGTTTAACAATTATGTTGTCAATGGTAATGGCCAATACAGATTACACTGACATTAAGTACAGTATTAAATAGATTGTGGGCAGGTAAAGGATGATTCTTTATTATTAATAATGTTTGCGTTGGTGTGTCCGTTTGTGTGTGTTGTGTGTGTGTGTACGCAGTGTGAGGGTGTGTAGTGTGTGTGTGTATTTGTTTAAGATGAACTTTAAAATATTTGTGAGGAAATGGGTTTCAGGAGATATTATAATGATTTTGATGCTTTTTTATGATATCCGTTTTTAATTTTTTCTTACTTAATAAAAATATATCAAGGTCTGCGTAATATTTATTGTAATTGTGCATAATGCGAGAAAGGACTGAATTTTGAGCGTACCTTGTTTTGACCAGAGGAACATCAAACAACTCGGTATGCCCAGTACGGCTAGTTGGCGCCCGTAAGGACACTTCGGTCAGTAGCTCGGGACAGTCGACTTCGCCTGACCATAAAGCGCGCAAAAGCAAAATTCCATGTTGACGACGCCTAAGCTCCAATGGGTCAACATGGAAGAATTTACAGTTAGTTAGATAACAATCAACTGATTTATTATCTTTAAAACATAAGAATTTTATAAATTGTTTTTGAACATGTTCTACTGAGTCTATATAGGTTAAATATTGAGCTACAAGAATACTCAAGTGTAGTACGCACATAAGTGAAATAAAGTGCCTTGATGCAGTCAAGGTCCCTAAAGGGTTTACAGACACGTTTGACAAACCCTAGCTGCTTGTATGCTTTATTACAAATTAAATTAATATCTCTGTCAATTTCATCTTGGAATCCAATACTAATAAACTATATATATATATATAAATATAAATAATAATAAACAGAATAATAAACTTTATTACGCCTAATAAAAACGTATTACCTATATACTATAGTATGATAACATAAGCCATTAATATACATTCACGTCGAGACGTCAGTCCATCCGCGACCTTTTTATAAATGCGGTATGAATTTGAATTGTCTTAGCAATAACATACAATAAATACGTCGTTTATTTCTTAACAGCGACGAAGACTGCATCACTAGTGGACGACTACGGTTAAAATTGATTACGATTAAAGATTAAAACATTAGCCTTATGCGGCTGACGCTTGGCTAACACGCTAAAACCTTAGTAAAAATATAACAGTAGTTTAACTCTGATCCCGTCATTGAAGTAATCACCTGCAATCCATGCGCAGTGACTACGATATACAGTCAAATCATAGAGACATGGTTTTTTTGCATTTGTGTGAGTGCAACGTGGCGACACATCCGAGGGTGTAAAGATGAAGATGATGCCGCAATATAAAGTATCGAAGAAACAGTTTAAAATTATAATATTATCCCTTACTCACTATGCTTACTGAGATTCGATTAAAGTGAGGGCATAATTCTGCCTTTTAAATTTCACCCTTCTTTAACGTTTAAATTTACGTTGTAGTGAGTTTTCACCTCAAGAAAGGGTGAACTTTATCTATCTATACTAATATAATAAAGAGATAAAATTGTATGTTTGTGTGTTTGAGGTAATCTTGTGTTGTTGGATGTGTAATGTTGGAGGTAATCTCTGGAACTACTGAACCGATTTCAAAAATTATTTCACAAGTAGGAAGCTACATTATCCGTGTCTAATATAGACTATATATTATTTAGAAATTTTGAAAAAAAAAATTGTAAAATAAAAAAACTTATAAGCCGAAGCGAGGCGAGGGCGAGTCGCTAGTTTTTCATAAATTTGATATTTGTAACAATAATTGTGCTCGACACGACGATACGCTGTTTAATTTGTTAGTTTTTCACAGTTGAGCTTTTCCTGCATAGAATTTTTGTGTGCGTCCTGCATCACATGCTCAGAAATCGCCAGTCGTCTTCTACACTCCCCACTAAAAATTTCACTGTACACATATTATGTATCACACGATTAAAACCAATGTTATTATTTCATAGTTTAATTAAGTAACATTCTGGTATGACAACCAACACAATATATTTACAATCAATAACCTCTACACAACATCCTCTGAACTGGTGAATGCCCCACGGGATTACATCATCTAAACTAGTGAGCCGACGTGATTTGAACATACAACCTTTAGTGTCTTCACTCTTTACATCAGATATCTCATAAAAGTTATTATAATACATATTTTAAATAGTATTAGACAATCTACAGACCTAAATACTATGAAAATATTTTTTTTTTGGTGCGATTCCCTATTAACGTACTATAGTACAGTATGGGGATGTGCTACTAAATCTACTTTGATTGTTTAGACAGGACAGAGCTCAAAGATTTAAGGTTTCATTTTTTAATATCAAGTAAAAAAAAGTACAATTAACCGAAAAATAATCAAAAAGGTAACTCTTGCGATTGTATATAGATAACTTACTGTTTTATTTTTACTATGCTTAAAGACATTGCATTACGGTTATGCGTTAGGAGCGATGTTCGCATTAAAGCGGGTCATAATACTTTATGGCACAATCCTGAGGAACTAAATAATAGGTTGCTATCTCACGCAGAATTATGACGTCATCTATAATGGTTTATTGTGTATCTACCGCTTTAATAGCCTGTCTAGGCGATCTCCCTTTCAGTCTCACTAGAGATAGTGTCGATACTGTCGTGAACATTGTCACCGTGGACACCCGATAATGTGGTAAGTGAATACTGTCGCTCGTGGACACCCGCGAAACATGCCAATATCAGTCCAGAACGACAAACTTTGGCACGCCCTCCGATGCGCTGCCTACCTTTATCGATGTAAGAATGGATTGCGAGATAGAGTTGGGGAAATGGGAAGGGATAGGATAGGATGAGTTCGGAATGGGCTCTGGCATATCTGACTCACTACCGAAACAAGGTACGTACGTACATTGGCGAGTCTGATAAAGACACTGAAATAATAAAAAAACTAAAAGTAGATAGTTCCGTGTCAAGAGCACCTACAAACGGTTTACCAATTTTTACAATAAGCTTTTCGTTCTCGTGATTTATAGTTTAATTATCGTTTATTATCTTTTATTCTACACGCCTCGCCTGAGCCGCCTACGCCGAGGCACCCGCTCTGAGTAATGAGCACTACGAACCTTTTAGACAGGACAACAAATCTTACATGTTTGTATCTTTTAATTTATTCGTTAAAATAATTTTATTTTTCGCTAAAACGGTTGTACATATTTTATTATCGTAAATTGATTGACGTATTTCAGGTTGTGTTTATATTACTATTATTATTAATAATAATAATAATAATAAAGAATTTATTTCAGGCATGCAATCCAACAGCCGCTGGGCGCGCTCGACTGGTCACGTTACCCCTCTCTCACAGAAGATTACCTTGAAATGTACTGAACTTCCCACTTTATCGTATTTCCCCAATGTACGTACGTGTTTCGGTAGTGAGTGATATGTGCCAGAGCCCATTCCCATCCTATCCCTCCCCCATTTTCCCAACCCTTTCTCCGTATTAATTCGTATTAATCGGGGGGCGTGCCAACGTTTGTCATTTTGCACTAATGGTGGCATGTATCGCGGATGTCTATGGGCGACAGTATCCACTCACCATCAGGTGGACTGGAAATTCGTATAAAGAGACACTACACAACGGCAGTGATTTGCACCCATATACTGTAGTATACTGAGGCACCAGTATACTGCCCTATCCACCCTCCAGTCCACCCTCTCCGCCAATGTCGCCAGGATACCGTTGGCGCTGTCTCGCCATTAAATTTATTTATAAATGTCATTAATTAAATTATTAACACATATTGCAGTTTCAAGGGCTTGTATTTAAAAGAGTACCAAGAAATAATGATGCAACTAATCACGATCCACAAAACAACCTATATTTTAATAACTGAAGTAATTAATTTTAAATTACTTACTAAGTAATAGGAATAGGATTTTGCAAGGTCGGCGGCGCGCCCGTATACCCCCTGGTGTTGAAGGTGTCCATGGGCGGCGGTAACACTTACCATCACGTGGGACCGCTTGCTCGTCCGCCCACTAATCTATAAAAAAAGTGTACATTTTGCTCCGTCACCCATTCTATAAAATCTAACTTTACTTAGTGAATTAAAGAGCAAATGTACGAGTTGCCTCGCACATAGGGTTGCCAGACCCTAAAATACAAAAGCCGGACTCGGCGCTATATTAGGCCGGACATTTTGCACAAAAGCCGGACTCAGCGCTAAATTAGGCCGGACATTTTGCCCTAAATACCGGACATATCTTTTTTAAAACTTTTATAATAAAAAAAACTCGGTTACGTATTTTAATTAAGTATTTATTAAGTACAAAGTCTTCTGGAGACTAGATAAATACGAATAACAAACAAAACACAGTAAAATAAAAGATTTTATTAAACAAATAAATAAAAAATATCCTATGAAACATATTTAATAAAAAGCCTAACAAAAGCCGGACAGGCCGGACACGACTGTAAAAGCCAAACATATCCGGCTAAAGCCGGACGTCTGGCAACCCTACTCGCACACTAAGAATCTTATTAACACCAACTCAACGGAGTCCCTCTTCGCTGCACTCTTATTTCTTTATTGACATCAAAGAACCTAAATCTAACCCACTTCTACCATCGCTTTGCTGCTTATTCAGTATTTTCTGCTGCTCATTTAACCTAAACAATCTTAATTGTACCTGTTACGCAGTAAATGGCAACTTGAGTTTTTAAAGAATTTATTTATTAATATACTAAGAACTAAGACATAAATTTAATATAAGAATACATGTCTTGACCGATGCTAGGTCTCAAACGAAGTGTCGAGAATCCGGGCTGCTGGCAGGAGCTGCGTCTTTGCAAACAGTGCCGCTATTGTTCTGATTATCGAGAACTATTTACATAAACAAACAAAGCACGCGGTGTGAGGTGCTGAATTCTTTAACTATGTAATGTGTGAATAAAAAGCAGTATATTTACTAAGTACATAATTAAACAAGAATTATTATTTACTAATGAATTTACTTATATCTAATAGGGATCAGAGGGCGATATATATGTAACATACCTAAATAACAACGCGGCCAACTTTAATATGTTGTCTTGTTATAAAACTAGTTTTTAAAAAATATATCTGAAATTACATAATATTGAACTATATCTAGTCATAACTGTTCAACTCTAATTGTCCGTGGGATTTATGAATATAGAAAGGTTTATGAATGATGTCATCCCTTTGAGGTCGAGAGTTCCCACGAATCGGTATTTGTAAACTGATCTGTCAATATGGAATAAATACTTTTCAGTTCACAATTATATCTCTTCTAAACATCCAATTAAATATCGTTAAGAACCATTTCACAAAAATGACTAAAGCAAGTTTAGGTAATTACAACGCTACGCAACTGGCGATAGTTCATGCCCCCCCGTCTCTATAGCGTAAATATGGAAAAAAGTTTTGATACTTTGAATAAGCCGAACTTTTCCCCGTGTGCTTCTATAGACAATAATTGACCCCAAAAATATTGGAAATCAATTATTCTACTTCCATGATGGTGGTCAAGAAATGATCAAGGTGGTCCATCAAGAAAATGATGGTGGTCCAGCTGGTGTGATGTTACAGTGTGAGGAAGAGGAAGATTGTAATTGCTTAGATTTAGATGTAGGTGAAATTCGAGTTTAAACGTTTTAACCGAATTAATTTAAAGTAATTTATGCAAATCAAAATGCCTATTATTTATCTCATAGTACAAATCAAAAGTCTTATTTCCAGCAATAGGTACTGAACAAAGGTACTAATTTCCAAATTTGATATATTAATATCTATCTTCTCATATAATTCGTTTAAAAATAAATAATTTAATGCTAAAGTTACTTTGCAGTCCGGCTAGAAAAATATTTGCACATTATTGATAGAATTATATTATAATATTTTCCAATTATTGAAAAACCTTCCGATTCTATTGCGTGAGACAATCCTACTAAAAAAATGGCGTTGTCAGAGGACAATAATTTGAAAATGCCGTATAAAGATACGACATTTTCAAATTATTACTTATGTTATTATAAGTTATTTTAACTCACCACGTTTTCGGTACTATAGGAACTTATTTGATGCTCAATCAGATTTTGTCGCTTTTTCATCCTAAAATTAAAAACTAATTTATAGAAAGGGCAGTGACAAAATGAAATTTATGGTTACATCGCGAAAAAAAATACCTGGCTTCTGTTGCTTTTTTCAACGCTGCAATAGTTATGACGTTTTTTTCTTTTCACACAATGGTAAACTGAATCTTTTCTCCCCATTGCTAAAAATAATCAATTTTTTAAATACTATTACGCAATATTTTAAAAAATATCAAAAACTAGCGACACAGCCTCGCTTCGCTTCGGTTATTGTTTTTTGTTTTTTTCAATTATTTTCCAAAATTTCAGAATAAAATTTAACCCATATTAGACAAGGATAATGTAGCTTCCTATTTGTGAAAGAATTTTTGATATCGGCTCAGTAGTTCCAGAGATTACCCCCAACATACCTACAAACACACAATTTTACCTCTTTATTATATGTATTAGTATAGATGTGCAAAAAACCAAATAATTGAAAGACTTCAAAAATCAAATAATATTACCAAATAATACCAACCACTATAATATTTTAGTATGTCAACTAAACAAAACAATAAAAACTCATTTGATCAAGACGTTGCAATCCTTGTATAATGTTTTGTAAACGCGTGCGATCGGAGCGCGGTGAAGCTGACTTAGATCTTACCTCGATGAGCGCTCGCGCCATACTATTGTATTACTAATGGCGGACGCGAAAATTTTGTGATATTAATAAATATAAATAATAAATCATAATTAATAAAAATACTTATGTTTTCGTTTTAATTAGGTACAACACTCATTTTGTTCTAAGTATAATTAAAAAAAATCTTTAATAAATGATAAAAAATTGCAGTTAAATGGCAGGTATTTTACGTCGAAATTGACGCTCATTATTTTATGTTTTCTCGTGATTTGTGTTAATTTACGGAAATATTAGTACACTATGTGTCAATAGAATTATATACTACGTATAATTGTACCTTATCTTGTTGAATTAATGAATTTTAGTGGAAGAAGCACGGCTCTGAAGTTCTTACTACGCGCGTTTTTGCTAAAACATGGTTGAGTACTACAGGATAAATAAAGAAATATTTCGAAATGTATTACATTAAATGCCAATACAAAAAAAAAAGGAGCTATTTAAAATATTTACTCAGAAATGTAAGGCAACTTTCATTTTACCTATAGAAGAGCTCAAAAACTTGTATTTTTCGCTTAAAACGTGAAATGGTTCTTAAAGTATTGTTTTTAATAATATTTCCATGACGTCATAGTGTTAGCAAATATTCAAATACTAGGAGATATTACTACCTGCATAATACGAAAGTTGAGAAAATTACACACTATACACAGAGCAGGTGTTGTTTCATGAATCAAAGTGTTACAGTGTGTTGCATAAAAAGTACAAAGGTTCAGGTGAACCACCTGGTGTGCGTGCAATAATAAACAGACCGCGAACTGTATCGAATGTTCTGAATACATCGCCCACTAAATATAGGGTACAGTGGCGGACAAGAAATATGGCCGATAACAGGCGCCACTCAAAAAGATACATTTAGATATGACTTCGGAATAGTAAAGACGTAACGTCGCCTTTCGATGAAGTGACGTACTGAAACTATGCAGATTGAGTGTCAATGCACGCGATACATACACATTTTAAGATTTAGATTAGTAACAGTACCGTGTGCCATTATATGTGTTTCTTCCGTACTTTGTCGTAGGTACATATCTTTTATCTTAATCCTTGTAATCGGTTTTTTTTCTTAATATATGGCATTGGTGCAATGGCACATTCTCCCAGTGTCAAGTTTTCATCGTAAAGTCAAAACAATTTAAAACACATCTTTTCAACGTCTAGTCCCATCAAAGTAGGTAAGTCAGGAGTCACTCAGTAAAGTGATAGTAGGGTTACTGATGACAATAGAGGACTCCTTGGAAGCACACGAAAAATGCGGTCCAATGCTTTTATTTGATCACCGCAAACATTAGGCAAAAAACACTTTAAACTTAAATAAACTACCACGATTAAACCATAAAAAGTACAGTACACATTTTTTAAATGTAACGAATTTATTTCTTTAACTTTCACTGATTTTCACAGACTGGAAAACAATGAAAAAATGGCGGATTTTTTTTTTACAATATCAACTCTTAATGGTATTACAACTAGTTAGGTTCAAATAATACGAGTACAACCAAAGAGATTTGATTACAACTTCATACATACAAAATACGAAAGACTTTCCCCGACTTATATTATACCGACCTTTATTATATTTATAGTTGTAAAGAAGAAGTTGATTTCCATGCGCAAACGGTCTATGACATATTCATTATTAAAAAAAATTAATTACCCACACAAGTGTGGGTTTTTAGTGTAGATATTTGGAATTCGAAAGATCAAATATTGATGTGGAAGCTGTATAGGTACGCATTTTATCGAGTAAAATGTTTTATTTAATAAAATAACATAAAATATGGAGTACAAAATCAGATCACGGTTGTTGAAACAGTGATATGAGATTCTTGTTTAATTAAAAACGTTTATAGAGCATAAAAAGCTATAAAATGGTTTGGGAAAGGAGTCTGTAACAACACATAAGCTCAAATCACTTTTAACTATTACTGTACTTTAAGAATTTCTTCATTTAACAAGTTCTCGAAGTTGTCAAATGTCAATTGCCGCTTAACAGCTAATTCTTAAAAACATTCATCTGACATTAAAAATGAACCTTGTAACATTATCAAACAAGGATAATTAGTTCATCATGATTGTCTGTTTCATATATTTGTCCGCAAGTGTACAAATGTTACAGTTTATTTTTAATCGGAGCCCGTCAAATAAGCATGGCAAGTAACGCCGGTGGGCGCATTTCAAGAGGTTCCCGGTAATATTCAATCAATGATTAGACGAGCAACAGACTCGTCTGAATGATTAGGTTTGTACCTAACGAGTTGTAGTCTTTGTGAAAACAAGTCTTTGTTAGATTCTCCATATTAATAGAACGTAATGTCAGTCTGTCCCTTTTTTTGAGGAAATAGGTGGACGAGCAAGCGGTCCTTGCAAATTCCTATTCAGAGCTTTCTTAAAGAACCCAATATCGTAGCGTAATGGAAAGACCTCTTGAGGCTGTTCGTTCCACAGCCTACGGGTCGCGGTATAAAATGATGTTTGGAATAAAACGCGGTATAAAACAGCACGCGACACCACCGTATCGAGGAAATGCGGATGGACCGCACTTCTGTGACGGGAGGTGCGGCTGTAGAAACCCAAGGTGGGAATTATATTGAACAATTCTTCAGAGCATTTTCCATTGTACAGGCGGTAGAACACACAGAGAGACCCAACGTCTCTCCATATACAGAGAGATTCTAAACCGCCCGTGAGAGTGGGACTGCGATCGTCGACAATTCGAACAGCACGCCGCGCGCCGTTGAATGGAGTCAAATGGGTCCAATTGATATTTCGGTGCGCCGGCCCAGAGATGTGTGCAGTACACCATATGGGGCCTAACCTGAACTTTATACAGTGTTAGGAGTTGCCCAGGGGTTAAGTACCGCTTCGCTCTGTTCAGCATTTTTAGTTTTTTGGATACTATTATAGCTTTATTTTCTATTTACACCATTAAAATTCCATTTAAATTCGACTTTGCTGGAAATGTCGACACCAAGGATCCCGATACTCTCCGAGATCTTAAGTGGTATGCTCTGAAAGCGAGGTGCTACGACGAAAGGGGCTGTCATTCTATCTATTCGATTGTAACTCGGATTCTTGGACGGATTTTGAAGCGGCTTTCACTATCGTGTAGGTTATTTCTTCCGGAAGGTTTTATTGTCTCATTTGTGCTTCCACAAGTTTGATATCACGACGTTATGATTAAAATTTAAAATCTTATTTTCTTGTGCATATAAAATATAGTAAAGGGACGATAATTAATAGGTACCTATTTACACAACTATTACATTTAGTAATTCCACTAAAAACTCGGACTCAATTAACACAAAATACGCACAGACAATGTAAATATGTGGTTAAAAATCAGATTAAGCGTGGCATGCACAAACATGTGATATAACAAACGGAACAATATCATTTTTATCTGCTGTATTGCACTTTCGCCTTGCATTCTTACTAAATCAACGACCTTGTTTGCGTAATAACAACAAATAACGTTGTTTATAAACTTTTTTGTACTTTTGTATAACATTTTACAAATTAAATGTGTACATTTTTTTATGTTTTTAATGGGGAATAAACACGTACAAATAAAGGCTTTTATTCGGTCTTTATTGTACAATTTATTACAAACCTGAAATAAAATAGCGACGCCAGGTGTTATTATTTTATTACTATAAATAGGCATCTCAATCGCCCAATATCCAAACAATAGCAAAGCGTAAAGTTCTAAGGCGGTTGCGCGTGCGCAGGTGCCTCTTGGATGAAACACGTAAACACAGGCAGCCGTACTGAAAAGTTTATGGATGCGTAACTAGGGTTTAATATTTAGACCACTATTAATATTTCAGAGCACTCAATCAGCTAATATCTTTGAGAAGGTTATCTATATTATATATAAGGTTATATTGTAAAAAAGGTTATATATCTAGGTGTCACACATATGTATATCTGCCACTCGATGGCAGTATCGGCAGTCATTGCTCTCTGATATATCTCTCTGATCAATAATAAATTCTCTAGGTAACTAATGACGCATAATTCAATATTCTATACTTCATCTGTTAATGACCGATAGTAGCAGGCCTGGTTCACTCACCACTTTAGGTACAAAAATGTGCCTACAGCGGCGGCCCCTGCGCAGGGATTTAATTCCGTCGCTTGCCGCGGTCTCTTTTATTTTATTTGCGCATGCGTTAACGCGCAAATAAAAGCGTTCCAAAACTATGAATTGTGTAAGTAGGTATAATACTTTTAATTAATTTTATTTTATAATGAATTTATAATTGTGTTTTAAAACGTTAAAACTACTATAATTAATTATATTAAAATTATGGTTGACAATCTTTGCGATTCACGCACGAGTGTCATTGTGTGCGTGACCTTCAGCGGTTCAGTTTAATATCGCCTTTCTCCGATGCGCGTAGGATTCAATTTGATTAATTCTACGTGCGTTGCCCGAGCCACAAGCCCCCGCCATCGCTTAGTTTCCCGCCATTAGCCGCCATTAGCGGTACGAACGTTTTAGACAGGACAACAAAACCGTATATGATTATAACTTTTGATGTATCCCTTAAAATAATTTATTTTTCATTAGAACATTTGTATATTATTTTAGATTTATTGATATGTTAAAACGTAAACCTTTAAAACTGATGACTGTGAACAAACTGTGTTTTGATTGCAGCAATTGACCCTTAGTTGAGACGTAGTGATTTTTTCCGAAATTTGAATATTTATGATCTCCACAATAGAAATATCTCTTCGAATTCAAATATTTATTTGCATAAAACATGGTTCAATAGAATAAATTCCGATAATATGTAGTTAGGTACACATGTTTTGTCACTTGGAATTATGTATGAAATGCAAATTTTATTATCTAATGTTCTCATTTGATATTTACAACATCATTCTAATTTAATTTAAATACCCAAGGGAATTTTCCCGATAGTGGAAAAAATCTAACGAATTCATTTGGGAAGTTTCCGATTATATCTATACTTTATATCATATAACTTAAAATCATTGCTTTCTTTCGAAATTTGTCAAAAGACTTAAAATAAACAGGTTTAAAAATAGTAAAATATATACCTACTCATCGTACGCGAATAAAATTAGAACAGTTCATTGTATCGCCTCCGTGGCGCGATGGCGGCGTCGTCACACTGTCTGCGATGTCGTGTCGCATAGCCACGCTCTTGTTGCTCCAACTGCGATCCGGACCAGATTGTAACGAGAATATATCGGGCCACAAAACGACCATCTGGGACGGACTTTCACGTGGAATGGGACGTTGAGATTGAATGATAGGCAATCGAAGCAATCGGATAACCAGCGGGTCTACTCTGATTTTACACTTCCGATCTAAAACGCGCTCAATCTACAAGCAAATTTTAAAAGATTATTCATTATCTTTTCTAGTTATTGAGTTCTTTCTGTATGTGGGTATGTGTGGGTATATGTGGGTATGTGTATTTATTTATTTATATACTTCATTGCACATTACGGTACAAAAGGTGATCTTAATGCCGTAACGCATTTACCAGCCAACCTTTGTGTGTGTACATATCTATCCATCTATGTATTTATATAAAGACATTACTTGTTTATTGCACTATCTACCACTATTCGTCTTATTACCCAAAGGTTCCTTACTACCCACTGGAAGAAATCGCTTTAATGAATTACTTGCATGTTTACGTTTCTCGTCTGTATGTTTACTGTACAATAAAGTATAGTATACTTTATACATAGTATAGATCTAAGTAAAACATAATATATCAGTTGACTTACTGATTGGTACGCACGTACATTTGTTTTTGCAAGCCCTTTGTTGCTCACAATACCGTCACAAGATCCATATACTCCATATACTCATGTGATAATGTGACGTGAGCTTGTAATCTAATCTGGGGCCCCACGAATCCTACTCGCTGCCCCTCCTGTAATGTCTCTTTGTATAAATGACTAAGCTGTCTAGACCTCTCAATCATCACTGGTAAATTTGCGCTAACCGCAAGCTTTTTAAGCGCTTAAAGTGGTTTAAAGGACATTTTGAGAGGGAGAGTGCATGCTGCAATCCAACAGCCGCTGGGTGCGTTCGACTGGCCACGTTACGCCTGTCTCACAGAAGACTACCTTGAAATGTACTGCATTTCCCACTTTATCATATTTCCCTAATGTACGTACGTACGTCTTTCGGTAGTGAGTGAGATGTGCCAGAGCCCATTCCCATCCTATCCCTTCCCATTTTCCCAACACTTTCTCCAAATCCATTCCTATATCTCCAAAGGTAGACAGCGCATACGGGGATGTGCCAACGTTTGTCATTTTTTACTGATGTCGGCATATACCGCGGATGTCTATGGACGACAGTATCCACTTACCATCAGGTGGACTGTAAACTTGTCTGCCGCCTGTTTTCTATAAAAAAAATAATCAATTTCAGTCACACGCGTCACCAAGAATCGTAAAACGGAGTCATACATATCCTTAAAAGGTATAAGAGTTAGATGCCAATCTAATAGCGCTTCACTATCACTTTAGGCTAAACTTATCGCCATTATAGACCCTTCAAAATGTCTCACTTTTACTACAAAAACACATAACTTTTCATTCCATAACTCCATAACTTTTCATCGCTTTAGATTTTGGCTGCACCTTTAGATAGTTTGCAAATCCCTCCGAGTACTAGCGCCGCTTCTGTAGCGCTCTTATGCCTCCTTTCTATCACTCACTATTGTCATTGTATAGTTATTAAGTATTGAAATATAAACAAAAAGCCCAAGTCCCATGTATTAGTACCTATCAACTTATACTTATTACCATACCTTTATTTACAAGTTGAACCTCAAGTTGTATAAGCAGGAGCCTCTTTCGGAGTTATAAGCGTGTTATAGTGCGCTATATCACCAATTGTTAGCGCCTTTATACGACTTCAGTTCCACAGAAAAACCTCTTAATCAGCTCTTATAACACTTTTCTTAGCACCAAAATGTTAGTTGTGTAAATTGTTGATAGTGTTTTCGCTTTAGGATTTGTGGTACGGACTTTTGTTTACACACTCGATTTTCGGACTTCCAGCCAGGTTGACTGACAACTTGAAGAACGAATAAAAGCCGAAGATCGTGTGCGCTGGCGGTCCTTAAGAAAGACCTATATCCATCAGTGGAGAGTCACGCGCTGATGGTATGATATGGTATACGTAGATATATCTATATGAACTTTTTAACTCAATGCTAATTCAATAGTCACCATTCATCAAGTTGCAGTATTTTTTTTCAGAAGTTTTCCAGAAGATTTGGTCTTTGCAGTAGACTTTCGTAATACATTACTATTCATATAACTATTTTAACTTTCCCGTTTTGTATAAATTTTATACTGTAAATCGGGTCTGTCGCCGACATGGAATCCAGAATCCAGTGACGAATTTAAACCTTGCGATTTACCGTCGAATACGTCCACGGACTTCGTTAGTGTGGTGTGTCGTCAAATGTGGGTAGTTGATAAAATTGCTCGCAGCACTCATCCTGGACTACCCGCCTCTTCAGTCAACTCATGACCATGGTTGCGATAACCCGTGCCGAAACGTCCAGTAAGAATAAAAGGTACAATATAAAACTACTATTCATAATACAAAGTCTTTGTTGTTCGATTACCTACGTTTTAAAAGATAGGCTGTGCTCGACTGCGCCTATTCGACATAATTTGAATGTTTCCCAGTACAAGCTCGTGTCATTGATGTTATCGCGAGCTGTACTGTCGACGAGTGAGTCATTGTTGATAGTTGCTACTCTCCAAGTCACGAGGCTTGCGAAAACTTTGTCTCGGTAGTCAGTTGGGATAGATGAAATTGTTAAAAAAACAGTGCAAATTCATATCATTATTTCTCGTAATCAGACTTGTGGTAGTTACGGCATGATGAATGAATTGAAATGTACCTTTCAATATCCAGTACTGGACATGGGACACCTCATGCCTTATGCATGTATGGCCTTAAACGTTCTTTGACGAATATTTTTCCTGATCTCACGAGTATCTTGCAAAGGAGCTCCGAGCGTAGCTTTCAATTGTTTGCGGGGGGGGGCGTCTTTTGATCAAACCTACTGTCAGAGTCCACGTTTAGGTACCTTTGTTTCAGAGTACTTAAAATATTTATACTTTAAATATGTATTTAAGTTTATATACATAGAGGCTAAACTTTGCTAACATAAATTACATATGATCACCTATGAGGTCTCATTAAACGAAACATGTTTCGATTAACCGGTAGAGACCCCTATGGCATAATAATATTCTATACGGGACAGCACGTATGACGCATTACCACATTAATTTGATATGCAAATATGACTTGTATATAAGATATTTGCACTTTAACGTCACATCACGATTTATGTTAGATTAAACGTGGGGTTTGACCACACGCGGCAATCGTGTCCGTAATACGTATTCGTAGCGACTTTTAACGAATGAACCAGAAGAAAACTGTTTGGAGAAAAGTTATAGAACATTACAAGCCTTATCCAGGCAACATAGTGCTTATTTATACACATTTGCTTTGACTTTTATATTTTTTGAATTTTTTTGAAAAGTTTATATCGTCATAATTTTGGAAGCGTTTGGCTAATCTAGTTTGGCTAATTTAGCCGAGATTGGGAGCGGTGATAGCCTTCTATTTAAGTATGGATTTTTTAAAAACTGTCACTTGCTCGACGGTGAGAGAAAACATCGCGAGGAAACTCGCATGCCCCACAAATAAAAAAAAATCTGGACTATGTGATCCATCAATCCGCAGTGGGCCCGCGTGATGGATTACGGCCACAAACCTCCCAGCAATTTACTAGGGGAGGCCTATGCCTTGCAGTGGGACGTTATAGGCTGGTACATAGATACGAACTATTTTCGTGCCGAATTTAATTTCAATCCGTTAAAAATATGTACTGCAGTTTTTTTTTAGGTAAGTAGGCGGACGAGCAAGCGATCCCACATGATTGTAAGTGGCACCGCCGCCCATGGACACCTGCAACACCAGGGAGTATGCGGGTGCGCCCTTGCACAACTTCACATTTCAACCCATTCACAACATACCCATTCACAACTTTCTTCTGGTTGGTGAGTCTACTGTTTTGTATTGTATGGCTACAAATCGCCACGCTGGTCAAGCGGGTTGGCGAGTCTACTGTTTTGTATTGTATGGCTACAAATCGCCACGCTGGTCAAGCGGGTTGGCGAGTCTACTGTTTTGTATTGTATGGCTATAAATCGCCACGCTGATCAAGCGGGTTGGCGAGTCTACTGTTTTGTATTGTATGGCTACAAATCGCCACGCTGGTCAAGCGGGTTGGCGAGTCTACTGTTTTGTATTGTATGGCTACAAATCGCCACGCTGGTCAAGCGGGTTGGCGAGTCTACTGTTTTGTATTGTATGGCTACAAATCGCCACGCTGGTCAAGCGGGTTGGCGAGTCTACTGTTTTGTATTGTATGGCTATAAATCGCAACGCTGATCAAGCGGGTTGGCGAGTCTACTGTTTTGTATTGTATGGCTACAAATCGCCACGCTGGTCAAGCGGGTTGGCGAGTCTACTGTTTTGTATTGTATGGCTACAAATCGCCACGCTGGTCAAGCGGGTTGGCGAGTCTACTGTTTTGTATTGTATGGCTACAAATCGCCACGCTGGTCAAGCGGGTTGGCGAGTCTACTGTTTTGTATTGTATGGCTATAAATCGCCACGCTGATCAAGCGGGTTGGCGAGTCTACTGTTTTGTATTGTATGGCTATAAATCGCCACGCTGATCAAGCGGGTTGGCGAGTCTACTGTTTTGTATTGTATGGCTACAAATCGCCACGCTGATCAAGCGGGTTGGCGAGTCTACTGTTTTGTATTGTATGGCTATAAATCGCCACGGTGGTCAAGCGGGTTGGTGAGTCTACTGTTTTAGAGGTGGTGTAGCGCCTCAGGGCTTGTGGTCGTCTTGTTATCCCTTAGTCGCCATTTACAACACCTAAGGGAAGCGATGGGGTGATGCTACTCTAGAGCCGCCCGACACCACACTGCAAACTCGGTATGTAGAAAATTTCGTCGAAATTTCTGTAAAAGACGTCTCGCGAAACATGTGTGTTTTCAGTGTGTCGATAATAACGTCGCGTGTCAGGATGTGTGAGAGTAGACGCGCGGTCGACCACCCGCGGGCTATTATCAGTCGTTATCACACAGCAATCTATAGATCCGACCGGCCTAATTAGTGGACTCGCGTGCCGCCGCTGCCGGGCCGGTAAAATGACGCTTCGCTCCATCACATTGATTAATTAAGTATTTAATTAAAGTAATTACTTCAACATGTAATTTTTTAACACTTTTTAACACAGCGTTCCAAAAAACGCTCATAAATTACTTTTTTAACATTCATAAAATTCTGCTACACAAATATATGTGCATGTTAGATTTATTATTAGAAGAAAATTACTCTGGTCAGTAGCTTCCGTCTATAATCGAATACTAAGATACTAAGGAATATATTAAGGAGATACTTATACTAAGGAGATGTCTCGACTTTCAACGCGTAAGGTTGAAAATTAAACGGGCCATCAAAATTTGAGAAGAAATAAAGTGTATGGAAAAAACTTCGTTTCCCGGTACCTGACCTCCATTCGAGGACTCGTTGATCGAATCGGTTATCGGTCCTGCCGCAATGACCTGTCCATTGCCACTTCAACATGCCGATTGTACGAGCTATGTCGGTGAATTTAGAATCTTTCATTTAGAATCCAATACCGCATAGAAACTCCGAACATAGCTCCCTCCATAACTTGCTGAGTGATCATATTATGAATAAGATTATATTCAGTAAATACACTATGTAAGTCTTTTAAATAGACAGGTCTTTTAAAGTTTTTTTACAATTGTGTCAAGGTAATTAAATTTACGTAAGCAAAGCCGCGGCCAACAGCTAGATATAATAAGTGCAAATTTGTCGTGTAAATTTAACAGCTGTAGTTATGTATCTTTGTCTGTCAAATGATTCATTCGTTTATTCAGTCATTCTATCCTTCTTATCTTTTGAGACAATTACGTCAATACACATAAAAAAAGTCGTTTGAATAATAAAAAGTCAACGGCCGATAAATTCAAAAAGACCAAAATTAAAGTTCATGAACAAAAGCAGATTTTAAGCACGATTTTAGTTGCCAAGGAACGACCTCTTAGTCCTATGTAGGAAGCAGAGACAGTCGTCGCGGCAGACTCGGTGTATGCACACGTATTTCGTTTTATTAAATTAATTATGTTATGTAAAACACGTGTAAATGTATATTCTTGTGTAGATATATAGAGGTGTTAAATATATACGTAAATCTGTGTAATTATAATACAAAGTTATTGACATTTTCATTCATAAATTCATAAATTGGTTGGTTAACAATTCGCGATAAGTTAGTGATATTTTATTTGAATGAAAAAATTTCTAATGGATCACAGTTTAAAAGAACATAAAGTGAGACAGACAAGGATAGTGACTTTAAAATTATGATAAATTAAGTATTAATTATAAAGTGAAGTGCCATGGATCAATGGATCAGTCATCTGGTTTCAAAAATGAAATAAGTGGATCAATCAGTGATTAACGTTAGTGATGGCTAGATGAATTAGTAATGCGCTGGTCCGTAGTGTTGATGGCCGTTGTGGCCTCAGCTGCGGTGTCGGTCGTGGCCGTTTCGGGCCCGCGCCGCTGCGCTGGCCGTCTCGCCCGCGAGCGACTGAAAGCTGCTGAAAAAATTCGCGATAAGAGATTCTATTACCTCTGCTGTGCGCCGACTTGTGGGACCCCATCGTATCGGAAGCCTAGACCCCCGCCAGCTACTAGACGCTACCAGCCGTACCACAAGACTTGGTACGGACTTAAATACGGTACGGAATTAAAAGTTACATTTTCTATATTAACATATTGTTTACGAAGTACCTAATTGTAATACCAAGCAACCAATAAACAAAATATAGTAACAAATTGATTAAAAAAATATGCAATCATTGCGAATTTGCAATTGCAATAAGTAGCAAACATCTGAACTTTCAAATTTCAACGTTAAAAGTAGGTATCGAATTACACTGACGCAAGGTTTAAAAATGGGCAACTAAGTACCTTAGACCTGCTTAGGTCTAAGGTACTTATGTGTAGTAACTTAGACCTTACTATGTGTAGACACTTACTACCCAAATTTAAAATTAATTTTGCAATAAATTACCATTTCAGTTTCTTTGACAATTTCCAATAAACTGGATACGGAGCGTCATTATAACGCATGAATTTTGAACGGTTCACCCAATTTAATGCAAATCAAAAGAAAATTACACAGCGAGAGCCTGTCTGAAAATCCAGATCATGACCTTTTAAACGGGGACAGCGTTTCCGCGCAATCCGTTCCCGGGGTTCTACCATCAAAACTGCTCGAATTAACCGACCATTTTTAACTCGATACGAATATTCGGGTTCTCTCGATACAGCGTCTTTCGATAAACTCCAATCGGTAATTTTCGATTCAGTAATAGGCCCCCTCGACAGGTTATCTGGATGAGCGGTCGTTGAACCGCGATATTAGTAGAGTTGCCAAATTGGTTTATTCATGCATTGGTCCACTGATTATTTTTATTAATGGAGTTATGATTATTTTGTAATTAGAGCATCAACCATGAACGCTATTAATTATCTAAACTTGGTTTGTGAGGTTCATATCTGTTATAATGTTACCATTATAAAGTTAAAAGTTAAGTCATTATTTGCTTCATGTGGTTTTAATAATAATAATAATAGAATATAGATTTCCAAGTAACGAGTCTCATAGTGGTTATAGTGGAGTGTAGGCTTTCCCGGCCGGTGTCCATATTAATTGAATCTTCCGGGCTACTTGGCCAAGGTCTTCTGGAATCTCTTCTCTTTCTTCCAAACGTTTCGTCAACAACTGCGTTTGACATCTCATAATGGTTAGTAACTCATAGGTGTCCCCGTGGAGACTGCAGCAGTGGTTCACATACTAGCTATCCAGCCTGCTGACATGCCCAGGACTGACTGGCTAATGACTAAAGCGGACTGAGTTAATTGTCGAAGTCAGCTTGTGGCCACAATCTAAACAGACTAAAATAAATTAGGTAAAGAAATCCATTTACTAGTAGTATAATTCTGACATCATCGGAGAAAATCAACCTTATTGTCGCTTGTTATTTCTCAGACATTGAGACTAGTGAAATCTTAAGAAAAAGAAAAAAAAAATGCTCTATCTTAAGAATCGGATATTCAATCTTGAAACAACGAAATGTTAAGTTAGAACATATCCAGTGTAGATTAAAGAAAATTAAACATTCATAAGAGGCAACAATAGAAACAGATACCGATCAAATTAGAGATACATACTTCAAGGATAAGGTACCCATTTAACAAAATGGCATACTATGGTATAATGGCATACTATGATACATTGCTAATGAAATGAAGACAAGTCAAATTACGAAAGATAATTGGTAACATTAAACGCGAAAGGTCAACTACGAACGCACTTACCTACCATGCTATTAAGTGTTTATACCTCTAATAAGATGTTATTGCGGTTATATTATATTAATTACTTGTCTAGCCGTTGGAATTGCCAGTAGCTTGCAATTAACAAGTATTAAATCAAACGAAGCCTTCCTAGAACCGGCTCCTTTATGGTGAATAGCGAGAATGTACAGTTTATATAATTTAATTATTTCTCTTGATTCCTTCCTGCGATCATTTATCGGAAATAAAGTTATTACTAACTAGCTACCCGCCCTCGCTTCGCTTCGGTTTATGTTTTTTTTTTTTCAAAATTTCAAAATAAAATATAGCCTATATTAGACACGGATGATGTAGCTTCATATTTGTGAAATACTTTTTGAAATCGGTTTCGTAGTTCCAGAGATTACCCCCAACATACCCACAAACAAACACACAATTTTACCTCTTTATTATATTAGTATAGAAGTATAGATATACTCGTACACATACTCCTATCCGGTATAGACAGACAGATATACTTCATTGTACACCAAAACATACAGAGAAAAAAAATACCAGTAATTAGAAGCACAACCAGCGGCTTTATCGCTAAAGCGCTTTCTTCCAGATTACCTTTGGGTAATAAGGAGAAGTCGGTAGACGAAATAGAGGTTGATAGTGCAGTAAAGAAATAATGTACATACATAGACACATAGACAATAGACAACACTTTATTCCGACATACACTCACACACATACAATATAAATATCACAATAACCAAAAGAAAAAGCAATGTAGGTAGGCAATAAGAAAAACAAAAAAAAATCATAAACATTAAAAAAAATAAGAAATAACAAAAATAAATTAATAAAAAAAAGAAAGAAAAAATAACCCGTTGCTATTTCATGCATGTGTGTGTTGCGATGCCGGAAATGGACTCCAACTCAGCATATGCTGTGACTGAGTGTCAGTCACCACGCTGATTTTCAGTGGAGCCATCGGTGACGCACGGACAAAAGTATATTATTTAATAATTTAGTAACTAAATAGTCATATATATAGCATATTAAATTAAAAATAAATGTATAATGTATGGTCAAATTAAAAGTAATAAAAAAATAAAAGTAATATATATACTAGTACATATTAAGGTGTTAACAAATACGAAGACAGAATAAAAGTGTGTACAAACTGTGTAATTCTATGTACACAGTGGTAGTACACGCATTCTAAATGGTAGTCATTTTTGATAATTTAAAAGAAAATATTTGTATATAATTTTAAACGTATTTAGACCTCTTATCTCTCGAATTGGTGGTGGTATATTATTACAAATTTTTGATGCAGCATAACATACCGATCAGGTCGACCGATAGATACATATCCGGTGTACTATATCTTTTAATCTTTTTAGAGCCCAGTGTGGGGCGTTCCCTGTCAGGACGGAAGTGATAGGAAACCACTGGATGAGAAAACTAATGACCGTTTGTTTGATCTTGAGAAAGACCTATATCCAATTGTAAATACGGGCTAGTAATAGTGGTGATAATTATTTGACCGACACAGGAAAAATTATTTCTTAAATTGGTCCTTACATTTTTTTCATCTTGTCTTAATTATTAGGATGTAGGTATAATTTAGTGACGGATAACAAAATATTTCAAACTAAACTAAACCGCTTAAACCTAGTGAAATAATGCTTTACTTTAAATAAAAAAGAACTGTTTAAACTAACTAGACATCTGGTTCTTCCATATCTTTGTGAAGGATTAAACGTTGAATTAACACAGCGCACCTTCAATTAATTGGATTTTTTAATAATTCCGAAATTTTGGGGATCTTTTATCTGTATGCCTAGGTTGACTTCCAATCACTTCTATTTTTTTACACATTCAGGGTTTTAATTGAAATCGACTAAACTGGTGATCGTTGTTTTTTACACATTCAGGGTTTTAATTGAAATCGACTAAACTGGTGATCGTTGTTTTTTACACATTCAGGGTTTTAATTGAAATGTACTAAACTGGTGATCGTTGTTTTTTACACATTCAGGGTTTTAATTGAAATCGACTAAACTGGTGATCGTTGTTTTTTACACATTCAAGGTTTTAATTGAAATGTACTAAACTGGTGATCGTTGTTTTTTACACATTCAGGGTTTTAATTGAAATCGACTAAACTGGTGATCGTTGTTTTTTACACATTCAAGGTTTTAATTGAAATCGACTAAACTGGTGATCGTTGTTTTTTACACATTCAAGGTTTTAATTGAAATGGACTAAACTGGTGATCGTTGTTTTTTACACATTCAGGGTTTTAATTGAAATCGACTAAACTGGTGATCGTTGTTTTTTACACATTCAAGGTTTTAATTGAAATCGACTAAACTGGTGATCGTTGTTTTTTACACATTCAGGGTTTTAATTGAAATCGACTAAACTGGTGATCGTTGTTTTTTACACATTCAGGGTTTTAATTGAAATCGACTAAACTGGTGATCGTTGTTTTTTACACATTCAAGGTTTTAATTGAAATGGACTAAACTGGTGATCGTTGTTTTTTACACATTCAAGGTTTTAATTGAAATGGACTAAACTGGTGATCGTTGTTTTTTACACATTCAAGGTTTTAATTGAAATGGACTAAACTGGTGATCGTTGTTTTTTACACATTCAGGGTTTTAATTGAAATCGACTAAACTGGTGATCGTTGTTTTTTACACATTCAGGGTTTTAATTGAAATGGACTAAACTGGTGATCGTTGTTTTTCAGTCTGGTTGTTCCTTATTCCGTATCAAAAGAATGCTCCTCCATGAGTTCTTCTACTGCATTGCAAGAGAGATTTTCCAACTCTTTGCCAATTAGTTCTTGACAGACAACCATTTGCAATCCTAAAGAATTATTCAGACCTATCAGATTTGCATTTGAAAAGGTTTCACGTCCATACAAGATATCTGTAGCAGAACAGCACTTGTTAATATACGGGAAGTCTATGCAAAAAGCGTTTTAGAATAAATGGTAGTGGTAAATGCGTTTGATGATTTGGTTTTTCTAAAGCAACTTTACTTTCAATGAGAAAGAACGTTTTAAGAGTTCCTCTAATTAACAATCAATATAAATAGATAGATAAGATGCTTATTCAGAATACAGTTATATGACAGTTACAAAGAAAAATATAAACATACATATTTATACCTTAACAGCAGAGAAATTTTAGGAAAAATTCAAAAGAAAAAGACGTGTTTCATTAACGTATTCTGCTGTCCGTGTATCCTGTGACTGCTCTGGATAGGCGTCCAGCTCAGCTTTAACTGTGTGTCTGTAATGAGTTGTCACACGGCGCTTTTTTTGACTTTATATGAATATGATTTTTGACCTTTTATTTTCTTCTTTTGTATTAGCGCCCCAATTGGGAAGAATCGCTTGAATGGACAACTGGATTTTTCTTATCTCTTTGACGGATTAAATGATGTAAAAACTATAGCATAACGGCAGCGTGGGGCTTCCCACTGCTGGTAATAGGCCTCTACTTAGGCTCGTCTCTTCCTCTCCCTCCGTAAACCCCCCCGATGTAGAATCTAAAATAGCAGTAAATGATGATTTAACTTTTCTGAATTACTTACTTTACTTCCGAAAAAATAAAAAAACGGTATCAATGTTTCTCTAACTAAACAACTGGTTTTATTTCACATATGAGTTCTAACTTTTGTTATGTGATTGAACATAATAATAGTGTTATCTTATCTACACGTGGGATTACTTGTTGCTCTTTATAAAAGTTTCAGAATTGTTCCAGTTTCTAGTTCACAATTCTCAGTTTACGCTCTCAGCTAATGATATGCGTCGCTTAATATTGTCATCATGTTACTGCGAGGCGATAACACTGTAATCACCGACCGCTGGAGGTCTCAATCTTGCTTTATCAATCACGTATATTTGCGAAACTCGGGACATCGGGAAACCGGTGCAACCGGCTTCGAAGAAATTGTACCGAGGGGCATTTATCAATACCACATTGGTTGATGTATTGTGCGTAATGTGCCGTGCCAAGGAAAATAACGCGAGATTTCGCTATTTAAGTCTAAATTGAATTATCTAGTATAGATAAACGATTAAGAAGTGGCAGTGTTCTATGAAGGTTCAGTCGGTAAAGCTACAAAGCGGTCTTAAAATTCCTGTCGCCTTAGGAAGTATTAGAAGAAAGTTTATGGCAATTTCATTATAAGATCACGATAAAATGTCTCTGCAAATTCTTTTATTTTACAAAAATAGTCTGCTTGGTCTTTTCTGTTGATTGATGTTACACCGTTAGGAAGACCGTATTGATGAAGAAACTTCTTTGATACAAGATAAAATGGCATCTTAAATGTAGGAGAATCTCCACATGGCTGCAGGCTTTTTAGATCGCTATCGTGAATGTTTCAGAATAAATAATCAATCAGAGCGATCTCTGCTCCCGGCCGCTCGTTATGCACGCGAATCACCTAAAATAATTGAATAATAAATCGATCGTCGGACGCAACCCGCTTATCAAGTGCTGCCATCGGTCTGGCCACATCTCCGATCGAACGTTTTACATTCATATGATTTGTTCTATCTTTAGGTTTCTTTCAAACATCTAAAATGACTGCGATTTTACTTTCAACTGCCGATACTTCGTTCGATATAACGACTTCAAAACCATTTACAACTTTATTTCTTTTGCTTCGTCGAGGAACAGTTAAATCTATTAATGCTACATTAAAAAATCACGTTTCTTATTCTTACGTTCATTTACGCTCGTTATCCTTTGCCCACATTACACAACTCAAAACATCCTTCCGGTCGACGACCCCGTCAGGAGAGGTGGTCCTGTCAAAACGAATTTATTCCTCATTTTCTCCCCCCTTATCTGTCGATCAGCCGCTTTGTTATGTAATTACCCGACGAAATATTACCTTGTACGTAGAAACGACCCGAAGGTCACGGTTCACCGGTTTGACTGAATGAATATTTGATTCGGCCGGACCTGATCGATCGCGGTTCGATTGAGACATCAATACGTCGATTGTCCGCCGTTTGTATCGATTTGTATTCCAGCCGTGACACCTTGATCGCTTTTGTTTAGACACGAGCCAACTTTCTATTATGATGGATTGGTGGCTGGTGGTGGAGCTGCACACGGGCAACATTGACAGATGACGAGTGGTTGGGCAACAACCGCATTGTACGAGACGCACGGCGACATGAATGAATTGTTGCCCGAGCTCGTCGTGATTTATCGACGACTAGTTTGGATCGTATCGTCTGTCGTGCTGCTTTTATTCTTCAGAAATTCTACGCTAAAAATCATCAACGGTGAAAATAATAATAACTATCGCAAGTTTGGTTTTGATTTCGTCCTTCCGTATTTGTTTAAAATTGAGGAAGTGAGGAGAATATTTTATTATTTATTATTAAATGTAGTTTTTAATTCAAATTATACAACGAGGCATATTATTTTCCGTTTTTGGGGATGAGATTATAAGAAAATGGCATGCATCAGTTCGATGTCTATATTTGTATAAATTTCGCAATTTTTCATAGCTACAAATTAGATAATGCTCAAAAAATTTCATGAAGCTATAAAACTTTGGCATACATTTCAACGAGCAGCAAATATCAGATAAAAATATATTTATGGTAGCAAAAGTTATTATAGGTTGACAGAAAATCGTTATCAGCTTACAATGTTTTTATTGTGAGCAAAATCTTACTATTTTAGACAGCCATTGATTAGGGACATTAGCTAAAAAATAAAATCATGTAGAAAATAATAATGTGCCATCAGATTAATATAGGGTGTCCCAGATTGAGCGCCGGTTTTAATTTCGCGTTTTTTTTTTTATGGACGAAGGCGGCAGACGAGCATACAGTCCACCTGATGGTAAGTGGATGCTGCTGCCCATAGACATCCGCGATACATGCCAACATTAGTCCAGAATAACAAATGTTGGCACGACCCCAGATGCGCTGCCTACCTTTGGAGATATAGAAATGGATTTGGAGAAAGTGTTGGGAAAACGGGAAGGGATAGGATGGGAATGGGCTCTGGTACATCTCACTCACTACCGAAATACGTACGTACATTAGGGAAATGTGGTAAAGTGGGAAATGCAGTACATTTCAAAGTAGTCTTCAGTGACAGAGGGGTAACGTGGCCAGTCGAGCGCGCCCAGCGGCTGTTGGATTTCAGCGTGCACTCTCCCCCTACAAAAACTACTACTACGCTCCTACTACTCTCCTGTTTGCCGGTTGGCAATTCTGCTTTGTTTATAGATGTCACATATGACAATTTTAAAATTTCCTTAAATGTCTTCAGAAATATAGTTACTTTTGTGCTGAAAGCAAATAGAAGGCCGAAATAGAAATATGCAGCAAGTATATTATATTTGCTGGCAAGTCACATTTTTGAAAACCTATATACAAATTATAGTTATACGTATATGAAATTTGGCATACATTTTTGCTTTCCCATTCGTTTTATTCTCGAGCTAACGGCATGCATTCGGGATAGATTATATGCTGTTATTAAATTTCCTTGCTGATTAGTAAGTAAGTCCAGTCAGAGATGGTCTAGTTGTGGTCACCGCTTGTGGTAACGACTTTGTTATCTCTTATTCGCGTTTAACGACACCCATTGGATTTTTTCCCTAAAACTACATATTATAGCTTCCATGTGATCAGCAATATATATTTTAGAGATTGTTTAAAAATATGAACCCCGAGCTATAATTATGACCTATTACGACCTTCCATTGTTCTGTATTGTATTAGTAGCCTTACTGGACCGAGCCGCGCTTAAGTGATCAAACGGTAAAATCTATCTACAAAACCTATATGCGATGTAAACTTTTTTAACACCAAATGCCATTTTGATGCGTAAAAAATTGCGCACTCCAGTTTATTAAAATTTTCAATTAATCCAAATACATATAAATTTAGTTTTGAATTGATAAATAGTTTTGGTCACCATTAGTGGAAATGAAGGGATTTTTTTTCTATATTTGATAATCGTGACACCTCCAATAGGTAGTATATCTCAAAAGTATATTTAAAAGTACTCGTCCAGACAATATAAACTAATTTATTCTTCCAAAATATCTTCTAGTATATAAACATCACTCTTTTATCGGATAGCCTTACCAGTAACTGCTCCTTTTTACGTGTTCGTACCACGTCTTTGACTAATCACAGTAAATATGAACAAGTGTTTGTGAAGGCAACTAATCATTTTGCCGCCATATTCGGACTACAATGGGGCTCCGGGTTGCGAAGCGATATTAGGGGGAGTATACATAAGTGTATTGTTAGTTTTGTATTTGTTTTGGGCCTTTAGCCTGCGGGCGTGTTGTTTTATCCGCACATCCTCTTGTCACTAGGCATGTAAACTTTCTCTGTGCGAACTTTCATCACGATACACATTCTAATAGTTCATTCGTGACGATGAATAAATTATCATATTAAAATACTAATAGGTTTCCAGATAAAATAATTCCACTTGTTTACTTTTCGCAGTATATTTTATAGCACCGCAGTTTTTTTACTTTGAGTTTTTTTAATACATGTTTCCTATATTCTATATGCGCAGTGTATGTTGTTTTATTTTCTTTCTCCCCGATTTTGACTTTTCACGTGTTTTGCCTTATTCACATATAGGCGAAGAATAAACGACTTTACTAAATGTTAGATTGCTTACAGTCTTTTTACCCGGCATTTTCTGCGAGTGAGCAACTGAGTTAGTTAAGTTAGGCATGTAGAGTATGCTCAACTGTGTCCAAATCGCGCGCCACGAGCAGCAAGAGTTTCGGTCATTGATATGAGGTCAGCCAAGACTGGACGGTACAGAGATTTGTATGAAATTGTCGATCACCGTCCACTTTACTAGACCCCTAATAATTAATGTAATATGAGGGGCTAGTAAAGTGGTCAATGTCATACAAATCTCTTTTCCGTCCAGTCTTAGCTGATCTCATGTCACTGACCGAAACTCTTGCTGCTCGTGGCGCGCGCTTTAGACGTGGTGAGTGTGGAATCGTTATACTCATAAATTTTAATTTGGTGAACACTGAAATACTGTTAGCGATAAATTTAGCCAAAATAAGTGTTGTATACGAACCGTGGACATGTATATAGATAGCTCTATATAAAATATGTCTAACAAAAAAAAAACTTTGTGCTCTCACAATTATAATCTTTATAATATTTTAAGCTCATGTCCGATTAAACCAGTTATAGTTGAGTGAAATTCGAAATTCATTATCTTCGCAATAGGTCAGTATACAGTTATAAGTCGGTATAGATTGTTCAGTATCAAAAGTAAAATCAATTGTACCAGTTTTTTTTCATACCTTATTGTTCATTTCTAGTATATCTTTTATTCTACTCCTAGTTGCATTCTACGCGCGTCGCTTGCCAGTAACGAGCACTACCCAACGTTTCACATAGAATAAAAAAACTTTACATGCTTGTAACTTTTGATAAATTCCCTAAAATAAGTTGTATTATTCGGTAGAACGGTTTTATATAATTTAAATTAGTTGAATTGTTTGAGGGTTTTGCGTTATTTCGATAATGCATTGTATATATTTTTTTAAATTTACCTAAAAATTCCGTCAAGTTCTGAATTGAGTCCGAGTTAATGCAAAATATTCGAATCGACAGCTGACAAGTCGAAGAACCGGTGTGAATCGTTTCACGTTCGGATATTTATTCCGCATGCCGACATACCGCATCCATAAATGTGTAAGTGGCTTTATCCATGATTAATCGCAACCAAACCGAAGTGGTCACGGCGTACAGATGTTACTTTTTGTACTATTGTGATTGAAGAAAATTATTCGACCCCTATTTGGCTTTGTGGGTCAACTACGGAACAGTTAAATGCTATGGGGGCCTTTCATGCTTACAGATTTCTACGAACACGTATATATGAGGTTAAATAAAAAAAGTACAGACAGGGTTAAATAAAACATACCTGCAATCTCCTAACACTGAATTTCGGTTGTAAAAATTATCAATTTTAGTTGTAAAACTTTTTAAAGGGGTTGGGACATTTTTGTATGAAGCTTGTGTCCGAAATCGAGAACTCGAGCCTCGAATTGGGGTAAACTTAACTTGGTTCAATTTTATCTGAGCATTCACCGCTAAGAAAGCTCCATTTGTCGTGGCACCTCGATTTTCGAACATTTCTATCGAGATCGCTGAGAGTTTTGGGACCTTAGGGATCATATTAATTGAATTTTCCGGGCTACTTGGCCGAGGTCTTCTGGAATCTCTTCTCTTTCTTCCAAACGTTTCGTCAACAACTGCGGTTGACATCATCAGTGGCGGCTGCGTTCATTTTCGGAGAGATGTTATCTCTTTGGCTTCTCGAGCGCAACTGACTAGACGACTGTGGCGTACCGGTATTTATAGTGGGCGAGGGTAGTTGTGATTGTGTGGTGTGTACCGAGTCTATTTTTGTCCCCCCCCCCCCCCTCTCGTCTCTCTTCCCCGTGAGCTTGATGTCTTCGGAGTGCTGAATACCAAATATTACGGAGTCTTAGATTTTCTTCTTTTTTGTGATTTATTTTGTTTTGTGTGATTTTTGTTTTTGTGATATTATAATGACTGTATGCGCTGGTGATAAAAATAAACAAAAAATGTTCAAACTTCTGGAACAACTAATATAGAAACCTCGATAATTAATATCAAAAGTTACAAATTTGACTATGATTATCTCAATTCAGAGGTGTAGTGGGAGATTTTAGTTAACTATATTTATGTGGCTGCAAAATCGAGATTTTTCAAATTGGCGGATAATAGGTATGCACTTTTCACAGAAAGCTTTACAACTTTACATAATGTAGACATACTTAAGTGAAATAAATTATTTTATACACTCTATGAATTCTTACGAAGAATTGGCTACTAAATAGTGTAATTATAGCCAGTTGCTTTAAATTAGAAATTTACAATGGCACTATCTAAGAACAATCAATGCTGTTGCTTAACGTTACTGCATGCCACAAACACTGTGCATTCTTGTCTACTGCTAGTAGGAATGGAGTTTAACTATAAATTAAACTATTTCTTACGATAACGATAACAGCAGTTATTTAAAGTTATGTTCATGGCTTTGACATTACGATAAATAATAAAACGATTAGCATTTAAAATCGATCAGTTATTTGTTTCTTTGATCGTGTCTAAACCTTTCTATGGCTGTTATAGAGTTGAGTATAGTATTTTTTCAGCCTTTGTAGCGTCCGACTGTAGGGCACAGGCCTCTCCCAGTAAATCACTCTAGGCTTTCAGGCCGTCATCACGTGGGCCCAGATCATTTTTTAGATTTCTTTTTTAATTCTGCAGCATGGGACAAAGAGGTATTTTTGAAAAAATCACGGGTTTAAACTTAGTGGTACTTAGTGGTAACCACCATGTAATTTATTGCGTATCATAATGCAATGTACAGCAACCAGCCCTTTTAGTATCCACTGCTGAACATGGACCAGTGCACAGTGAGGGATGTGAGGCCTTAAAACGCCACACGAGCCACGCGGGTGGACGAGTCCAGTCTTTTAGAGGTGGTGTAATTTAGAGGGATTATGGTAGCCGCCTCGTTATGCCTTAATAATTGATATATTAACGGATTACTCACGATTTGTTATTTATTTACTTAATCACTAGCAGTTGCCCGCGACTTCATTCGCCTTGACGTTAGTGTATGTACCGTTAGCTTGATTCCCGTGGGAACTTTACAATTGATCTGGATAAAAAGTACCCTAAATGCTAAGCCCGCACATAAGCTATAATAACTATAACAAGTTTCATTAAAATCCATCCAGTGGTTTTCGTTTGATGCGCTTTGTGACAGACAGACTGTTACAAAAAAAATATTGTTTCGGGCTCTGTATCACTCGTACTTTACAAAGCAATTATTATTCCTTATCTAAATAAAAAAAAAATTCAATGTACAGACACCATTTTGTTGCAATTTTATTATATGTAAATGGATTTTCGCCAACAAATTGTTGTCACTGGTTACTCACCTGATAAACCACGCCCCGCATTTTTTGACATACTCTTCCCATGTATATAGGAATTACAGGAGAATAGCTCGCAAATTGACCACTTATACTTAATAAGAACAAATTGCCTGCAATTAATTGCGTATTTTAATCGAAAGTGGATGTGGTAACATCCACTTTCGCGCCACGTCATTATATTCCGAAGAATTTCGTTCCCGCAGTTCGTTCTTACTTACTTGACGATGAGTTGTGGTGTAAAGACATGTGAATAAAACTATAAAAGTGCCCAAAGGTTGACTGGAAAAAAATCATTTTAGCGTCAAGACCGCCGCATCGGTTGATTTTTTTTGTGGTGTAAGAGGCTCGCCTACCATCTTTGGAGCCTAAGCCAACCTCACCTGCTAGTGGTGCACTCTGCTGTTAACTGACGAGGCGTTCCCTTTTTGCGGTGGGAGGGTTACTCCGTCAGCATAGCTACCACCCTTCCGTCGGAGTCCGCCGCCATAATGGTGCCTTATAAGCCACGAGGCCCGCATCTTGTTCCGGCGGTGAGCGGAAGAAGCCGTCCCGAGAGAGAGATTGTTGCGTGTGGAAATGAGGACCGGCGGTTGCGGGGAATTACAGACGCGCATGGGCGTGACATGGTGGCGCGGGGATCAGGGAGACCCGATGAAACAGTTGTCCGCTGACCGTCCGCGGGTTGTTGGGGACCCGAGCTGGGGATCTTACTTTAATCTCCACCCCAGGAGGCTGCCCCGCCGCACGCGAAAAATCCCTTGGGGTAGCAGTTGTGCCGGAAGAGACCGGAGTGGAACCCGACTGCTGCCCCCAGGGGGGGACCGGGAGCCCTTCCGTACCCCGTGCCAACAAATCACACAACCTTTGTGACCTGGTTTTTCTCTGCTCCGTGCTTTGTCCTTTGATCCACATGCAACCATATCTCTCTCCGTCTCCCCTTTTCTTCTTCTTCTTCTTTTCCCTATTCACACTCACTATGATGGCCAAGAAAAAGAAAAAGTATAATGTTCACTCAGCGGCCCATCCCGTAAGTTCCACACTACAAGTGGACTTTTGGGCCAGATGGTATTCCTGCAGTGGTGCTTAAATTTTGCGCTCCAGAGTTGTCCCCGGTGCTTACGCGACTCTTTAGGCTCTCATGCTCTACAAGAAGCTTCCCGTCAACATGGAAGGTAGCTCATGTTCACCCTTTGCCTAAAAGGGTGACCGCACAGACCCGGCCAACTACAGGCCAATAGCGATCACCTCCCTCCTCTCCAAGGTGGAGCGTGTCATAAACACACAGCTCCTTGGGTACCTAGAGGATCACCAGCTGATTAGCGACCGTCAATATGGATTTCGCCATAATCGCTCGGCTGGTGATCTTTTAGCGTATTTAACACACCGCTAGGCTGACGCCATTGAGAGTAGAGGCGAGGCTCTGGCTGTAAGCCTAGACATTGCGAAAGCTTTTGACCGGGTATGGCACAAATCGCTGCTTTCCAAGTTACCATATTTCGGGATACCCGAGGGATTATGCGAATGGGTTGCCAGTTTCCTGACTGGACGGAGCATCAGAGTCGTTATCGATGGTAGCTACTCCGACACCATGTCTATTAACGCTGGCGTCCCGCAAGGCTCCGTGCTGTCCCCAACTCTGTTCCTTCTGCATATCAACGACCTGTTGCAAATTGGTGACATACGTTGCTATGCAGATGACAGTACTGGAGACGCCTTGTACAGGGGCCGCGCCAACATCCCTCGGGTCGAAGTGGAAGAGAGTCGCGCCAGGCTTGTGTCTGAAATCGAAGACTCTTTAGATCTAGTCTGGATTTGGGGTTCTCTGAACCTAGTGGATTTCAACCCCAGTAAGACGCAAGTCTGTGCATTCACCGCTAAAAAAACCCCTTTTGTTGTAGCACCTCGCTTTCAGAGCATACCTCTTAAGATCTTGGAGAGTATCGGGATCCTTGGTATCGACATCTCCAGCAAAGTCGAATTTAGGGGTCATCTGGAAAATAAGGCCAAAATGGCCTCCAAAAAGCTCAGTGTGCTGAACAGAGCGAAGCGGTACTTCAAACCTGGGCAACTCCTTATGCTTTACAAAGCTCAGGTGAGGCCCCAGATGGAGTACTGCTCTCATCTCTGGGCCGGCGCACCGGCCGGACCAATTGGACCCATTTGACTCTATCCAACGACGTGCTGTTCGTATTGTCGACGATCCCACTCTCACAGGCGGTTTAGAATCCCTCGGCATTCGGAGAGACGTTGCGTCTCTCTGTGTGTTCTACCGCCTGTACAATGGGGAATGCTCTGAAGAATTATTTAATATAATTCCCACCTCGGATTTCTACAACCGCACCTCCCGTCACAGAAGTGCGGTCCATCTGCATTTCCTCGATACGGAGGTGTGGCGCACTGTTCGGTCCAAAATCTATTTTATACCGCGAACCCGTAGGCTGTGGAACGAACTGCCTCAAAAGGTCTTTCTATTGAGCTACGATATGGGGTTCTTCAAGAGAGCTATGAATAGGATTATGCAAGGTCGGCGGCGCGCCCGCATGCCCCCTGGTGTTGCAAGTGCCCATGGGCGGCGGTAACACTTACCATCACGTGGGACCGCTTGCTCGTCCGCCCACTAGTCTATAAAAAAAAACCAACGAGCAAACGAGCATATAGTCCACCTGGTGGTAAGTGGATACTGTTGCCCATAGACATCCGCGATACATGCCAACATTAGTCCAAAATGACAAACTTTGGCACGCCCCCGGATGTGCTGCCTACCTTTGTTGATGAAAGAATGGATTTGGAGATAGGGCTGGGGACATGGGAAGAGATAGGATGAGAATGGGCCCTGGCATATGCCGAACTACCGAACTACCTCACTCACTACCGAAACACATACATACATTGGGGAATATAATAAAGTGAGAAATACTGTAGTTGAAGGTAGTATTCTGTGAGAGAGGGGTAATGAGGCCAGTCGAGTGCACCCAGCGGCTTGGGTTGGATTGCAGCGTATACTCTCCCCCTCCATTGTACTTATAATTACTAAGTCCAATGGTTGTACTTCTAATTACTAAGTCCAATGATTGTACTTCTAATTACTAAGTCCAATAGATGTACTTCTAATTACTAAGTCCAATGGTTGTACTTCTAATTACTAAGTCCAATAGATGTACTTCTAATTACTAAGTCCAATGGTTGTACTTCTAATTACTAAGTCCAATGGTTGTACTTCTAATTACATGTATTTTTTGTGTTTCTGTTCTGTATGTTTTGGTGTACAAAAAGTAGGTTGTAGGTGTACAAAAAGTAGTACATGGTTGTACTTCTAATTACTAAGTCCAATGGTTGTACTTCTAATTACTAAGTCCAATGGTTGTACTTCTAATTACTAAGTCCAATGGTTGTACTTCTAATTATATGTATTTTTTGTGTTTCTGTTCTGTATGTTTTGGTGTACAAAAAGTAGGTATATCTAGCTAAATAGTTATATCTCAGATAAATAGATACATGTGTATTCATGTCCTAGACCTATCTATCTGGGACATGTATCGGTCCCATCGGCCCACATTGGGCCCATATGGTGAATTACATGATCCGAAGCCCCCTCATGATTCCAAAACAAAGTGGCTTGTGGCGACGCAAGATTATAAGCTAATTGCTCAACCTGAGCGTTTAATTTCATCAAGTTGATAAAATTAATCGCTAATGAAAGCCATTACGCATGTTCCGAGTTAGATAAAGGCAAATACAGACCGATGTGATAATGGAATGTAAATGCAAATGAATTTATAGCGGCATAATTGAATGGTTGCAGTTTATCATTGCTCGTTAGTTAATTTTTAATTAATTCTTAATTTGTACAATGTGATTACAAGAGGTATTATTGGTACATTCAATCGTCACATTACCATTCATGGCATGGAAATATTTAATATTATATTAAACATTAAATATTTAATCATACATATCATTGATTAATTAACAAAAGATTAGCGCCTATATTGCAATGCTCCAGCTCGTGAAATTTAAATAAAAGAGGACAGTACAAACTGAAATTAAACAAAAAAGATTTAAACAAAATTACATTGAAAGAATAAATATGAATGTCAATTATAAAAAAATTGGTCCAGAAATAAAAAAATGCCGTCAGTTTTGTTAAACAATATCATTACCATAATACTTAATAATAATTCAATGTCAAATAAACGTATAAATCGAAGGTTTGCTTTACAGACTATTAGGTTAAAAATAATTGACATCTGATGTGGTAGACGAGTCCTCGAATGGAGGCTTTTTGAGGGAAAGAGTGCACGCTGCAATCCAACAGCCGCTGGGCGCACTCGACTGGCTACGTTACCCCTCTCTCACAGGAGACTACCTTGAAATGTACTGCATTTCCCACTTTATCTTATTTCCCTAATGTACGTACGTGTTTCGGTAGCGAGTGAGATGTGCTAGAGCCCATTCCCATACCATCCCTCCCCATTTTCCCAACCCTTTATCCAAATCCATTCCTATATCTGCAAAGGTAGGCAGCGCATCCGGGGGCGTGTCAGTGTTTATGATTTTGGACTAATGTTGACATGTATCGCGGATGTCTATAAGCGACAGTATCCACTTACCATCAGGTGGACTGTATGCTCGTCTGCCGCCTTCATCCATAAAAAAAGGCTACGTACCCACAGTGCGCATACCGCGCAGTGTGGGCCGGCCTTCGGTCAGGTTTAAGAAAGTGCTTGAAGCTTGAAGAAGGCTTGAAGAAGTTCACCGGTGTTGGCTGGATGAGAAGAGCGGATCGTGTGTGGTGGCGAGCCTTGGAGAGGCCTATATCCAGCAGTGGAATGGCTTAGACTTTAGACTAATGATATGGTATTGACATCCCTTAAGGGTGTAGATCGTGAAAATCACCGAAAAGAGTGTTACGATTTTTCATATTTAACCTATTTACATATGATTGATATCAATGATAATTTGTATATATTACAATCAAAGACCAATAAGTATGTTCATGCTTATATTAAACTCTTAAACCTAATAGTTGTTATATAATAAACGTCAACAAACGCACAAAATTGAGTAAAAATGCAAAAACATGACTTCGTATTTTTCAGATTTAACCCCATAAATCAACACAAATTGATAAAAAGAAACACTTTTTGAACACTGAAGAAACCAATAAGTATAGCTGTATACTTCTTTTTATACCTTTACAAACAAAGACTTCCTCTTTTAAAGCCCTAAAATCTAGATATATTTTAAGGTAAATTTTTCATACACAAATGTATGGGATAAAACGTTCGTTTCATTCGTGCAATCTCGGTGGTCTGCAGCGGCAGTTCCTTTCTGTAAGTGAACGCGACACCACGCTTGTCGGCTGCAGACAGCAGAATTACGTATTGTGAATTTGTGTTTTTTGTAAAAAACTGTAAGTATAACATTTTTATAATTAATTTATTTTCAGTTAGTAGAAAGTATCGATATAATGAATGTCTGAAAGAAAACCATGATGGAACTAGATATAAATCGTAAAAAATACAATATCTACACTAATAGGTATTATAAAGAGGAAAGATTTGGATTTTTGTATGTAACGAATAAACTCAAAAAGTACTGGACTGATTTTAATAATTCTTTTATCATTCGAAAGCTACATTATCACTGAGTAACATAGGCTATTTTTTTCGCAGGACTGATTGAATTTGAGTGGCATGCCAGGGAAAAGAAAGTTTTGTACGCATTATAAAAATATGAAAGCCAAAAGATCTCGGAATAAAATGTAAGTTCCTCCCTACTTATTTATTATCGCATTTGAACAGGGTACATTACAAAGCTAATACAATATGTCATATGATTTAGATCGCCCGATTCAGACATATACCTACAATAACATGTAAATATTGGTTTGTATTATCTATATCTATACTGATAAATAAAATTGAAGTATCTGTATGTAATATCAAAATAATAGGATTTTTTAAAAAAAAAAAGGCGATACGGAGTTCGCCGGGTCGGCTAGTATTGTCTAAATATCAAATTGTGGAAGTAGGTAGGCGACAGCGCAACTTTGTCGACATACCTATACCGCCAAACAGACGCGAGGCGCCTAGCGTCTGGCTTAGGGTTGTACAAAATAAATAAAAAGTGGATAATATTGATGAATAATATTTCCAGTATTGAAAATAAAGAAAACCTTGGGGCCGAGACTCTGAGCAACAATGCTACGCGCTGTATAGAGGTAAGTTGTTATACGTAATTCTTGTAGACTTGTTACATAAATAAACAAACTACTTAGTTAGTGATGGGCGAAGACAAAATCTCAATACCTACCTATAGATTTTTCTTGCAATATTTATTATTTTCATCGAGAGACAAACACCTTAGTACCGAAATACTTCTCAATTACTTTCTCAAAAGAAAATTTACGTTCAAATAGGTGACGTCATAAAAAAACAATACCTAATGCGTAAAGAAATTATAATTTCTATTCATCAGGAACCTAATATTGTATTAATTCTTTTGCATTTTTTTAAATTTTTAATTATTTTTTATAAAAAAAATCAAGCCATTATCTTTCTTTACAGGAACTAGTTATTGAAAACGACCAAGAGGGAAAGGTGGATGAAATGGAAGTTGGGCGTAGAGTTGTAGACGTTTCTTTTTTTTTTAAAGCTCTTCAGGCCATAGGGGACCACGGTCCAATGGATTGTAAGTTAAGTTACCTCAGTATAATAGGTGAAGTAAAAGTTGGTCTGGACTCAAAACTCATCATGAAATGTAGTATGTGTAGTATGAAATTTACTGTGTGTTTGATTGAAAAGAAAGAAGATAGAATGGAAGTGAATCATCAAATTGTATCTGGTATCATATCATCTGGTGGGAGCTACTATCAGTTAAAAACATTAACTGCCGCAGTAGCCCTACCAATCATGTCACCTTCATTATACAATGAAATTAATAATACGGTTTGCGATTGGTGGGAAAAGACAGCAGCACATTCCATGGCAGAAGCTGTCAAGGAAGAAGCGGAGTACGCAGTGTCTATAGGTAGTGTTGATAAAAATGGTACACCATTAATATCTGTTGCTGTTGACGGTTGTTGGAGCAAGAGATCTTATGGTAAGAATTTTTCCGCCTTGTCCGGCGCAGCTGCGATAATTGGCATTAAAACTAATAAAGTATTGTTTTTTGGAGTTAAAAATAAATACTGCGTAGTTTGTGCACGAGCCGCAAAGAACGACAGTCAGCCCTCGGAACACCGTTGTTTCAAGAATTATTCGGGATCATCTACCGGTATGGAATCGACCATAATAGTTGAGGGGTTTAAACGTTCCATTGTTGATCACGGTGTAATTTATAATAAATTTGTAGCAGACGGCGATTCCAGTACTTATAAAAAAATATTAGATTCGCGACCGTACGGTAATTTAACAGTAGAGAAAATTGAATGCAAAAATCATCTTTTACGAAACTACTGCAATAGCTTGGAGAAACTGTCGAAAGACACTAAGTATCCTTGCGAATTGCGGAAATTCCTAAAAGAAAGGTATTTGCGTTTAAGAACGGGTGTAAAATGCGCTATTAAATATTGGGGCGATCAAAATCAGTCACTCGAAGAAAAAATAAAAAATCTTAGTGAAGATATCCTAAATGGTCCACAACACGTATTTGGTAATCACCAATATTGCAAGGAGTATTTCTGTAGACCTGATACTCGTCGAATAGAACCTGTTGGGTTGCTTCCAGCAATTGTTGGATGCGGATTAATGGACGCGGTACACATTTTAAGTAAAAGACTGTCATATCATTCTAGAAGTTTAATTCATAATTGTACAAGTAATATAGTTGAAAGTTTTAACGCAGTGATTGCCAAATTAGTAGGGGGTAAGCGTGTAAATTATTCTTCCCGTGGTTCTTATGCGGGCCGATGCGCAGCTGCTGTTGTGTCTTTTAATACAGGATCGATTCATAGTAAAACTCATGAAGTAATATTTAAATCTAGTCCTAATCCTTTGATCGCGAAAGTGGAAAATTGTAATCGTAGAATCCGTTTAATTGCTAAACCTAAATTAAGATTGAAAAAGAGCCACAGCGCTGTATCGAAAGACGCTCACTATGGACCAAACTGCGAAAAACCTGATCTGAGTCCAGAATTATATGAGAAAGCCAAGTCATCTTTTTTAGCCGATTTAAAGTTGTCTTGTGCTGAAAGAGAGGAGCTTGAAAGGTCGACCCATTTGCAAAGAAGTAGTTCTGAGTGGATGAGTACAAGGAGAAAATTACTAACCTCATCATCGTTCGGGGAAGTTTGTAAAAAACGAGAGAGCACAAGTTGTGCTGTTCTTGTTCGTAAAATCGTTTATGGTAGTAATATCTCCAGTTTGCCTGCTGTACGGTACGGTATCGAAAACGAAGAAACCGCAATTAAACAGTTAGAAATTCAAGAGAATATTAGTGTACAAGGTTGCGGTTTGTTCGTCGACGATCAATATGAATTTCTTGGTACTACACCAGATGGCATTTATGCAAACGGTTTAATTGAAATTAAGTGCCCACATTCTTTAGCTGGCATGACTCTTGATGAAGCAATGGCCAAACATACCTTTTGGGTTAAGGACAAGGCTTCCAAGGGTTATGTCATAAATAAAAATCATAACTGGTATTTCCAAATTCAGGGACAGGTACATATTACTAAAAGAAACGTTTGCATGCTTGGCATCTGGTTTGGTGCTACTGTACCTATGAAAGTTTATATTATAGAAAAGGACGACAAATTTTGGGAGGAGAAAATGGAGATGAAATTAGTTAGGTTTTATTACGATTGCCTACTTCCAGAATTAGTTGATCCTCGGCAGTCACGAAGCATGCCCATTCGTGACGCGCCCAGTATCATAGAGGCTATGAAAGAGAGGAAAGAAAGAGCTTTACGTGTTATGAAAGAGAAGAACGCCTAATGATTTTGAAAGATACAGGTAACTTAACTACCCAGCCAGTCGATTCACGTAAACACGCCAGTCCAAAAGTCGTTTTAACTTAGGAACTTAGAAATCGCCTTTTGGTTTTCTGTTTTAAACGCACTTACTTATCTAGTCTTGGATTGTCATAAATCTTCCAATAGCTCAATTACTATACAATTTCTGAGTTACCTGGTGTAAAGAATCATAAAAATTGGTTCAAAAATACAGCGAATTGAGAATTCTCCTTTTTTTAAGTCGGTTAAAAGGGCTAAATTTGCAAAAAACGAAGTGACGTCACTGCGCTACGGTTTTTATTACTTACGTGAATCGGGCAGCTGGTAACGTTTTCATTCTGATAGGTTTTGTGATAGCCATTGATTTTATCATCAAATTAGCAGAAATCAGAACTTGATCCGTAATCGAATGAAAAACCATTAGAATTTTGAACTCATATTTCGTTATTGTTTAATTACATACTTTTAATTAGTATATTAATAATTTACAAACTTCTGTTAAAATTAGTAAATAAATGAATTATTTACTAATTTTTGTACAACCCTAGCACGCTTTTGAGATAGCGAGTAATGGCGACTCATATTTGTTATTGTGTAGTAAATAAATCATTTTTATACTTGTGTTTCATTTATTGACATTTTTTTTAAAACCCTAGGATTTTTTTTAGATATCGACGAGGTGATCGTAAACAAAAAGTAAGTATTTGAGTTTACGCAATAGGCACATTTCCTTGCGTAGAGATAAACACACTTCCTACTGAATTTGCAATTATTTTATTGAATGAATATTTTACGAATTAGAATAAATTTTGGTAGTGAAATTACAAATAAATAAATAGTTGGAATTTTAGGTAAGTAGAATACAAAAATGTCAGATGTCAAATGATAGAAAAACATAAAAATTGTGTCTCAACTACTCTTATTAATCTATTAAAAAGAATCAACAGCTAGTTTCCAAAAATTCAACGTTATTGTTATGCTGTAAATATTCAAGTTCAATAACAATTTCTCAACGTGGAACGTTTGTTGCAAAACATTTTGAAAATCGCGCTCTCTAGGTCATTCATCCGCCCCGTCGGATGTTACATTAAACTTTGGCGCTGCGGTCGCTCGAAATCGAGATCTCAGGCCAACAATCTACACCCTTAAAAAGAGGGATGGCAATATAACTTTTTAAACCTTCGCGTTTTGCACACATTTTATATTTTAAATCGGGTCTGAACGCGTATAATAAACGGATTTGTTTACCTTTTAATCCTACTCAACGTTTCGGCGCCGGCGCACGGGTTACAGCAGCCGTGGTCACGAGTTGACAGAAAACGCGGGTAGTCTCCAGAATGGGAGCTACGAGCAGTTTTATCAACTAGCAATTAAACAACTTTGAACTTTTTAAATCGCGTATATTTGACATTATTTATATCCCGACGTTTCGAACACTTTGCAGTGGACGTGGTCACGGGGTGACTAATTGATTTTATTTGTCACTTGAGTTATTAAGAAATTATTTGGACTACCGTCTGAAATTTTTTTTTGAACTACCGTCTGGATTTTTTTTAATCATAACATTCCCTATGCACGCAGTATTCACTCACGGTGTCCAGAGGTCTTGCAATATTGCGTTGGCCTTGGGATTTAATTAATTTAATGACTGAATCCCAAGCCGATATACGCGATTTAAACCGTTCAAAGGAGTTTAATTACTATGTATAGTAATCGCGAAAACCTAAGTTTTATCAACTACCTACATTAAATGTTCACATTCGGAAAGGTTAAACTAACAATGCTTAGGAATAAAAGGTAAACAGATACCTTTATTTAGAATTTTTAGAATATAAAAGCGGTGGCAATATCTATGTAGGTGCTAAATTTTATTTATTTTTTATATTTTTAAGAGAACTTGTAGCTAAAAACTTGATTACAAACACCAATTGTTTTTCTTAAAGCCAAAAGTAAGTTCCCACACATATGTAGCTAAGTATTGAAAATACTTGGGACACAATCTAGTTAAGATAGTAATTGATCAAGAAAGTAAAAAGTAAAAAGATGTTAGAAAGTCAACGTTTGATCAAATCAAATTACAAAAAAAAATGTCACGAAGAACGTATGTATATATGTATGATGCTGAGGCTACCGCGAAACAAGTAAAGTACGTTATCGTCGCAAATACTGTTAAATAGTGGACAGGATCGCAATAAACTGTAGCGATAGTGACATTCCTTAATGAGCGATGATCGCTTGAGAATATTCATCTTCGACTCTCATCCGTAATATAATCTCGATCGTGAAGAGGGAAATATGGGCCGGCTGGTGGACTATGAAGGAAATTATAGTCCTGTCTTGGTGTTCCTTACTCAACCAAAAATCTAGCTACAGCCATTAGCATCTACAAAGAAATTAATCCATACTTGATTACACCGATTTTTGATACTCCGAGGCATGTTCGAATTTCTTGATTAATAATATTGTTTTTATATTGTAAAATGAAACGTTTATACTTATGTACATTTACTTCAATTTTCAAAGCCAAATCGCCTGCTTGTAATCCAGCTGATCGCAATAAATCTCGCGGGTCCATTAGACCGCGGTCATGGTGTCGCGCGGCCGCGGGCGGTCGCCGTGTGCGGCTCACTTCGCGGAAACCACTATATCTGGTCGATATCGATACAGTACCGATGGCCATCACTTACCATGTTTTTGCAATTAAGCAATCATTTTTATAGGCAAGTAAAACAAAACGCGTCTGGTTGTAATTATATTTTTAACTTAAGGGTGTAGATTGTTGGCCTGAGATCTCGATTTCGAGCGACCGCAGCGCCAAAGTTTAATGTAACATCCGACGGGGCGGATGAATGACCTAGAGAGCGCGATTTTCAAAATGTTTTGCAACAAACGTTCCACGTTGAGAAATTGTTATTGAACTTGAATATTTACAGCATAACAATAACGTTGAATTTTTGGAAACTAGCTGTTGATTCTTTTTAATAGATTAATAAGAGTAGTTGAGACACAATTTTTATGTTTTTCTATCATTTGACATCTGACATTTTTGTATTCTACTTACCTAAAATTCCAACTATTTATTTATTTGTAATTTCACTACCAAAATTTATTCTAATTCGTAAAAATATTCATTCAATAAAATAATTGCAAATTCAGTAGGAAGTGTGTTTATCTCTACGCAAGGAAATGTGCCTATTGCGTAAACTCAAATACTTACTTTTTGTTTACGATCACCTCGTCGATATCTAAAAAAAATCCTAGGGTTTTAAAAAAAATGTCAATAAATGAAACACAAGTATAAAAATGATTTATTTACTACACAATAACAAATATGAGTCGCCATTACTCGCTATCTCAAAAGCGTGCTAGGGTTGTACAAAAATTAGTAAATAATTCATTTATTTACTAATTTTAACAGAAGTTTGTAAATTATTAATATACTAATTAAAAGTATGTAATTAAACAATAACGAAATATGAGTTCAAAATTCTAATGGTTTTTCATTCGATTACGGATCAAGTTCTGATTTCTGCTAATTTGATGATAAAATCAATGGCTATCACAAAACCTATCAGAATGAAAACGTTACCAGCTGCCCGATTCACGTAAGTAATAAAAACCGTAGCGCAGTGACGTCACTTCGTTTTTTGCAAATTTAGCCCTTTTAACCGACTTAAAAAAAGGAGAATTCTCAATTCGCTGTATTTTTGAACCAATTTTTATGATTCTTTACACCAGGTAACTCAGAAATTGTATAGTAATTGAGCTATTGGAAGATTTATGACAATTCAAGACTAGATAAGTAAGTGCGTTTAAAACAGAAAACCAAAAGGCGATTTCTAAGTTCCTAAGTTAAAACGACTTTTGGACTGGCGTGTTTACGTGAATCGACTGGCTGGGTAGTTAAGTTACCTGTATCTTTCAAAATCATTAGGCGTTCTTCTCTTTCATAACACGTAAAGCTCTTTCTTTCCTCTCTTTCATAGCCTCTATGATACTGGGCGCGTCACGAATGGGCATGCTTCGTGACTGCCGAGGATCAACTAATTCTGGAAGTAGGCAATCGTAATAAAACCTAACTAATTTCATCTCCATTTTCTCCTCCCAAAATTTGTCGTCCTTTTCTATAATATAAACTTTCATAGGTACAGTAGCACCAAACCAGATGCCAAGCATGCAAACGTTTCTTTTAGTAATATGTACCTGTCCCTGAATTTGGAAATACCAGTTATGATTTTTATTTATGACATAACCCTTGGAAGCCTTGTCCTTAACCCAAAAGGTATGTTTGGCCATTGCTTCATCAAGAGTCATGCCAGCTAAAGAATGTGGGCACTTAATTTCAATTAAACCGTTTGCATAAATGCCATCTGGTGTAGTACCAAGAAATTCATATTGATCGTCGACGAACAAACCGCAACCTTGTATACTAATATTCTCTTGAATTTCTAACTGTTTAATTGCGGTTTCTTCGTTTTCGATACCGTACCGTACAGCAGGCAAACTGGAGATATTACTACCATAAACGATTTTACGAACAAGAACAGCACAACTTGTGCTCTCTCGTTTTTTACAAACTTCCCCGAACGATGATGAGGTTAGTAATTTTCTCCTTGTACTCATCCACTCAGAACTACTTCTTTGCAAATGGGTCGACCTTTCAAGCTCCTCTCTTTCAGCACAAGACAACTTTAAATCGGCTAAAAAAGATGACTTGGCTTTCTCATATAATTCTGGACTCAGATCAGGTTTTTCGCAGTTTGGTCCATAGTGAGCGTCTTTCGATACAGCGCTGTGGCTCTTTTTCAATCTTAATTTAGGTTTAGCAATTAAACGGATTCTACGATTACAATTTTCCACTTTCGCGATCAAAGGATTAGGACTAGATTTAAATATTACTTCATGAGTTTTACTATGAATCGATCCTGTATTAAAAGACACAACAGCAGCTGCGCATCGGCCCGCATAAGAACCACGGGAAGAATAATTTACACGCTTACCCCCTACTAATTTGGCAATCACTGCGTTAAAACTTTCAACTATATTACTTGTACAATTATGAATTAAACTTCTAGAATGATATGACAGTCTTTTACTTAAAATGTGTACCGCGTCCATTAATCCGCATCCAACAATTGCTGGAAGCAACCCAACAGGTTCTATTCGACGAGTATCAGGTCTACAGAAATACTCCTTGCAATATTGGTGATTACCAAATACGTGTTGTGGACCATTTAGGATATCTTCACTAAGATTTTTTATTTTTTCTTCGAGTGACTGATTTTGATCGCCCCAATATTTAATAGCGCATTTTACACCCGTTCTTAAACGCAAATACCTTTCTTTTAGGAATTTCCGCAATTCGCAAGGATACTTAGTGTCTTTCGACAGTTTCTCCAAGCTATTGCAGTAGTTTCGTAAAAGATGATTTTTGCATTCAATTTTCTCTACTGTTAAATTACCGTACGGTCGCGAATCTAATATTTTTTTATAAGTACTGGAATCGCCGTCTGCTACAAATTTATTATAAATTACACCGTGATCAACAATGGAACGTTTAAAACCCCTCAACTATTATGGTCGATTCCATACCGGTAGATGATCCCGAATAATTCTTGAAACAACGGTGTTCCGAGGGCTGACTGTCGTTCTTTGCGGCTCGTGCACAAACTACGCAGTATTTATTTTTAACTCCAAAAAACAATACTTTATTAGTTTTTAATGCCAATTATCGCAGCTGCGCCGGACAAGGCGGAAAAAATTCTTACCATAAGATCTCTTGCTCCAACAACCGTCAACAGCAACAGATATTAATGGTGTACCATTTTTATCAACACTACCTATAGACACTGCGTACTCCGCTTCTTCCTTGACAGCTTCTGCCATGGAATGTGCTGCTGTCTTTTCCCACCAATCGCAAACCGTATTATTAATTTCATTGTATAATGAAGGTGACATGATTGGTAGGGCTACTGCGGCAGTTAATGTTTTTAACTGATAGTAGCTCCCACCAGATGATATGATACCAGATACAATTTGATGATTCACTTCCATTCTATCTTCTTTCTTTTCAATCAAACACACAGTAAATTTCATACTACACATACTACATTTCATGATGAGTTTTGAGTCCAGACCAACTTTTACTTTCACCTATTATACTGAGGTAACTTAACTTACAATCCATTGGACCGTGGTCCCCTATGGCCTGAAGAGCTTTAAAAAAAAAAGAAACGTCTACAACTCTACGCCCAACTTCCCATTTCATCCACCTTTCCCTCTTGGTCGTTTTCAATAACTAGTTCCTGTAAAGAAAGATAATGGCTTGATTTTTTTTATAAAAAATAATTAAAAATTTAAAAAAATGCAAAAGAATTAATACAATATTAGGTTCCTGATGAATAGAAATTATAATTTCTTTACGCATTAGGTATTGTTTTTTTATGACGTCACCTATTTGAACGTAAATTTTCTTTTGAGAAAGTAATTGAGAAGTATTTCGGTACTAAGGTGTTTGTCTCTCGATGAAAATAATAAATATTGCAAGAAAAATCTATAGGTAGGTATTGAGATTTTGTCTTCGCCCATCACTAACTAAGTAGTTTGTTTATTTATGTAACAAGTCTACAAGAATTACGTATAACAACTTACCTCTATACAGCGCGTAGCATTGTTGCTCAGAGTCTCGGCCCCAAGGTTTTCTTTATTTTCAATACTGGAAATATTATTCATCAATATTATCCACTTTTTATTTATTTTGTACAACCCTAAGCCAGACGCTAGGCGCCTCGCGTCTGTTTGGCGGTATAGGTATGTCGACAAAGTTGCGCTGTCGCCTACCTACTTCCACAATTTGATATTTAGACAATACTAGCCGACCCGGCGAACTCCGTATCGCCTTTTTTTTTTTAAAAAATCCTATTATTTTGATATTACATACAGATACTTCAATTTTATTTATCAGTATAGATATAGATAATACAAACCAATATTTACATGTTATTGTAGGTATATGTCTGAATCGGGCGATCTAAATCATATGACATATTGTATTAGCTTTGTAATGTACCCTGTTCAAATGCGATAATAAATAAGTAGGGAGGAACTTACATTTTATTCCGAGATCTTTTGGCTTTCATATTTTTATAATGCGTACAAAACTTTCTTTTCCCTGGCATGCCACTCAAATTCAATCAGTCCTGCGAAAAAAATAGCCTATGTTACTCAGTGATAATGTAGCTTTCGAATGATAAAAGAATTATTAAAATCAGTCCAGTACTTTTTGAGTTTATTCGTTACATACAAAAATCCAAATCTTTCCTCTTTATAATACCTATTAGTGTAGATATTGTATTTTTTACGATTTATATCTAGTTCCATCATGGTTTTCTTTCAGACATTCATTATATCGATACTTTCTACTAACTGAAAATAAATTAATTATAAAAATGTTATACTTACAGTTTTTTACAAAAAACACAAATTCACAATACGTAATTCTGCTGTCTGCAGCCGACAAGCGTGGTGTCGCGTTCACTTACAGAAAGGAACTGCCGCTGCAGACCACCGAGATTGCACGAATGAAACGAACGTTTTATCCCATACATTTGTGTATGAAAAATTTACCTTAAAATATATCTAGATTTTAGGGCTTTAAAAGAGGAAGTCTTTGTTTGTAAAGGTATAAAAAGAAGTATACAGCTATACTTATTGGTTTCTTCAGTGTTCAAAAAGTGTTTCTTTTTATCAATTTGTGTTGATTTATGGGGTTAAATCTGAAAAATACGAAGTCATGTTTTTGCATTTTTACTCAATTTTGTGCGTTTGTTGACGTTTATTATATAACAACTATTAGGTTTAAGAGTTTAATATAAGCATGAACATACTTATTGGTCTTTGATTGTAATATATACAAATTATCATTGATATCAATCATATGTAAATAGGTTAAATATGAAAAATCGTAACACTCTTTTCGGTGATTTTCACGATCTACACCCTTAAAGCGTAGAAGTGTACGTATAGTGTGAATGGGATTGGATAATGGTATTACGTATGCCCATTTTCCCCCAAAACCAGAGGTAGGCAATGACCTACCTCCAGAATATCAAACGTTGACACACTCCCTGCTATAGCACTACGATAGTGCTATAGCAGGGAGTGTGCCAACGTTTGATATTCTGAACCAATCTTGCAATGTTTAGGTCCAATCTTGCAAGTCAATTTTAACCCACTTCCACTTGTACTTGTACTTTCCACTTGATGACAATACAATAATCTGATGACCGTGACGTGATGCTGCAGCCAAGAAGGCCTGTGGAACTTCTCAACGACAAACGTTAGACATGTCGCGTTCAGGCTCGTTTGGCTTGTAGTTTTAATGACCACACCTTAGTGCCATGACCTTAACCTAATGCTGCAGTTAGGAAGGCCAGCACACTGTTGTAATGTTCCTAGCAACGAAGTAATATTACTGAAGGTCGTTATTAGTCGATCGTTAATAATTGACATTCATTACCTAATTGAAGTGAAACCACTATGTTGTTAATTGTCTCTAAACTGAAAGTTGTATTGCAATAACGCAAATGACGTATTTTCCTAATGATATTTTGTATGTATATAAGAACACGAAAATCCAATATTAGTCACTTAATATTTCACATTCAACATCTAATGTTGTAAGATACATTATTATAAACAAATTGTGTAAAGTAACTTGTGATTTTACTTCTACCGGTAGAGGCACATCACACTGTGGATCTCCTCAACCAGTACACACGTCGTGTTTGGGCATGTTTTGATGGGCTCATAGTCTTAATGACAACACCTTAGTGTCATGAGTTTGACCGTCTGATTCTGCGAGATGGGCGTCGTTATCATTCGTCTGTAATCTGTCTAGGGGAAGGAAAACTCCGAAATCAAACTAACAAGGAGAAAATAAATTAAACCTATAAGAACATTTATCAAACAAGCAATTTATTAATATTTTTTATTAAAATGGAATAAATGAAAAAAATAAACATTACCAATATTTTTATGTGATTTAAATGATTTTCGTACCAATTTGTTTAATAAAAAATACAATAATTTCAATATACATAGCTATAAGTCACATCAAATAATAGTACTTAATGAGTTCTATGTTTGTTTTCTTAATTTTAATGCACTTTATTAAAAGCTCGGTTCCAAAAAGGTATTTTTTAAGTTTAATTTTCAATTATATCCATAAATCCCGGCACACCAATTGAGTGGGACGAACCTCCACTCCTACACAGCTAAAACCGAAGATTAAATAATTTACGTGCCTGTAATAAACACGAATTAGGGTCCCTCGGTTAATAAGCGTGAAAATGCCGTAATATTATCATGTAGGCAGTTTCCGCGTGGGTACCAATTCTGTGCCCCACGGGTCAGGTAGACTCACATCTCGCTGATAGCCTCTAATTTCAATTTTGAGGGTATTTTCATTTTCAGATACCCATCTTAATAATGATGGGTTGTATTATAATTTTAGTTGAAGACTTTAATCTTCTTGATTAAGCCGAACATGAGTAATACTAAATGTATGAGTAATACTAATAAACTTGTATACATGTGTATTGTATGCTGGTATAAATTCGCCCTAGTACACTTGTATAAATAGTGCTGTAAATGCAAGTACATTTCATGACAGCTTACATTTAGATTTGGACATCAGTTGTCAAATCCAGCTTCGCTTGATATGCAATTTTAAAATGTACCAAATAATATCTACTAAATAAATAATTCCTCTACGTAATTAAATATAATTGCATAAAGGCACAAAAATGTAGAAATTTATTAAATCTGGTCACGCTGATTCGTCTTCCAGTATACCATAAACAAGTAAATTAAGTATATTCATATAGGCGACAAGAAATAACGTATTTTCCCGTTTGAAGTTAGACTTCACTCTCTAGTGAAGTTAGACTTGTCTAGAATAGGATAATGTTATGTAACCAAGTAACAAGAAGCTAAAACAACAACTAAACAATATCAAACAAGCAGCAAAACAATACGAAATGGGCAACAAAATATGATCATCAGAACAATCTATTTTAAATAATTCAGAATAATTTTATATTATGTACTAACAATGTCATCACCAACCAACTCGACGGTGTCCAATTCTTTATTGTCAACCCCCCCCCCCCCCCCCCCTCCTACCGTTCTGCTAACACCTTCATCTGCTTTTCAGCTGTTTTGCTGCTCATTCAGTATTTACTATCGCTCATTTAATTATTTCTGATTACAAAAAATACGTCATGTGTTATTGTAACAGGTCTCATACATTATTCAAAGAAATACGACATGTCTCGCGAGTGTCTGTCGTTCAGCGTGCAACATACCATAGGCGATCATATTCACATATTAAATAGGCTTTAAACGCAATTTACCAATAGAGTACTAAAGGATACCGCATACAATCTTCAGTTCTTCGCATCGGCTCTTCAATTACAATAGTAAAAATCTTCTGCCATTTGACAGTTGCTTCTGAATCTGTTCCCCTTCTTGCTTCTTGGTGAACGCGCTAGAGTTTGAATTTTCGCCTGTAAAGTTTGTCAATCTTTATGCTTTATGATTAGCAGAAAATCCTACGTCTATGACAGAAATACATGCAATTTTCTCTGTAAGTTGTTATTCTCCCCGGTACATTTAGATATTTTATTGAAAACTAGCCTTTTGCCCGCGGCTCCGCTTGCGTGATACATACGCAAGAGGACACTAAAACTTTCAGGAGGAAATACCCTACACGATAGTGAAAGCCGCATTAAAATCCGTCTAGTGGAACGTAAGCTGTACTTATGGGGGAACACTCAGACAGAACAACATATAGACAATGTTTTATAAATGCAGTAGAAATAGCTTCACGACTTCGCTCAGGTGACATCACAATTTTCCAGGAAACCTAAGCATAACCTTCATACATTTGTTTTCTTTTAAAAAACTATTTTGTCACCTGAGTTTTATATGTAGTTACATGTATAGTTTTTAACTGTAAAATCGAACACGATCTCTTTATAATATTAGTTTAATATTTGACATAAATTTTGATGTTGATATACTCAGCATAGTAAATAATCCCAAAAAAACATAATCACTCAAATTAGATTATTTCCATGCCAACATTTTGCCATCTGTTTCCTTATCACAACCACACGAGCTATAAATCAATTAGCAAATCCGGGACATAAACAAAGCCAGTAGTATGATATACACGTATATTTAACTAGCGTTTGTACGCGGGTTCGTCCACTTAGAACCCGATTTCTAAGTCAGATTATCACTTTGTTGGTATACTAATGGAAAGATCTCCACCTTCCCAATGTCCGGCTAAGAGGTCCCACAGGGATACGTCCCTCCGGACCGGAGCCCTACCCGTTATATTACTGAAGCGATTTTGATAAAAAGTTCCTTCCCAAGTGAACCTGTAAACCGGGAGTCTAATCTGATTTTACGCTTCCGATGTTTCGGGCCCAACCGAAGTTCGAACGAACGAAGTACTCCGACTTTCCTTCATTCGCGTATCTCCGATTTTATAAAGATGAGATATGTTTATCGTGAAATTTGACATTTGATTCCCAAGTATCTCTTGTCAAAATCTATATTTCGATCGTTGTCTCGGAGATTGATCGGTTCTCGGTTGATCGGAGTAGTTTCAAATGTCAAATGAATTTCATTCGAATCGATATATCGTAGTGAACATTTTCGTGGTAGGAATCAATCGAAATATCGACCGCAACTACATTTTTCGTGTTTACGAAGTAGACCCCCTGTAAATGGCCCACAAACAGACAGACAGTCCTTTATATATGCATAGATTATGAATCAGCCACGTGGATAAACAGAGAACAAAATTAGGTCGATTATTCACTGTGTTTTGGCGAAGGTATAAACATGTTATGTTACCGGCCGTCGACAACTTTCTCCTTTTCATTTTAGTAAACAATAGGTACGCTCTTTTTAGCTCAACTGTAGTCAGTTATGCTCTTTGCCTTTACTATTAATAGTTAACAGAAGACTACTGTGAAATGTACTTTATCCTATTCCTCTAATGTAAGAAAGAAAGAAAAAAAAAAGAAATTTAGTCAACAAGGTATTATTCTACATTCAAATAAAGAGCCACATAATTATCCGAAGTAGATCCGCGGAGTGTAAGCATTTTCAATTTAGACGAATAGTGAATTTTAATAGTGAACCCAAGCACAGACCTTGGTTTAGTTAGGTTACTAAATATTAACACAACACCAAGGGCAATGTTTTTTTGGATAACTGTTAATCTCCATCCCCTAGAAAGGTGTTAATCATGACTGTTTCTCCTGACTAAAATAAAAAAATAATAATAATGTGAAAGTGTTAATAATTGTCATTCCGTGCGTGGTAGTGTCCCGCAGAAAGTGTCTCCAGCTCAGCATGAAGCTGACTGCCTGAGACAAACATTCAGCGCTGATATTCAGCTCAACCGCCGGTGACGGACGCAGGTGTTTTTATGTAGGTGTTTCGATAGTGAGAGAGATATACCAGATCCCGTTCCATCCTATCCTATCTCTCTCCATTTTCTCAAACCTTTTCCTAAATTCTCTCCGAAATCTCCAAAGGTAGGCAGTGCATCTGAAGGCGTGCCAACGTTTGGTACTCCTGTCTGATGTTAGCATGTATCCATAGATGTTGCAGGGCAACAGTATCCATTTACCGTCAAGCAGACTGTATGCTCGTCTGCCGCCTTCCTGCCTTCTTTATATAAAAGAGTGTTTTGGAAGTGCATAAGGTATATTTCATACCGGAGCCCAATACTTAAATTACTTCCTTAAATTCATAAAATACATATTGTGATCATGGCACCTATTTAGGTAGGTAACAATTTCATTTTCCTTATATACCAGATATTATTTAGTCGTCATAGTTTAGTCGGGTGAATTGTAAAATGACGTTCGAATTGTACTGTAAATTGAATTGAATTGTATTGTAATCCAATTGAATTGTAAAATGACTTACGAAGTAGTGAATTGTACGGTTTAGACCCACCAATGGAGCTTCAGCTTTAAGGATAGCAGCAACACAGTAGTAGCCTTGATGTTTACAAGTCGCTAAATCACGCTAAATCTGAGCTAGTCTCAACTAAGTCGCTCAAATAGCAACGCCGGTGTGTTAATGCCGACTTAACCCAGTTTCAGTTGACTGGTGTACAGTCGTGCACATTAATGTAATTTTAGGCACAATTGCAAGAAATGCGAAGATCGTGGGGAGATTTCCAGAAAAGGTAGAAGAAATCATACCTATTAGTGAAGCAATCAATGATGGCTACTTAGCGCTGTCGGCGGTAGATCTGACGCTAGTTCTTTGGTTCTGTTAGAGCCCAATAAACTTACTTGACGTTTAACGCCTATTCTAGCGCTTTCTTAATAGTGTTTATCTTCATTGAAATGTGGGAGTTCTATCTACGTGTAACGAATTGTAATTACATAATGGATGCCATTATTATTTCTATGTCATTGTCATTAATACCATTATACGTACACAATCCGGGCGAAAATAATACACAGCGTCAGTGTCTGCCGTGTGCCGATACGTCGCTGACTGACTGCTAGTGATGGGTAACTCCGGAGTTAATGAATCAAAACAGTTGAATCGGCGAGCGGAGCAGAATCCCTTAATTGTTCCATCGAATTGTTATTCATTCATAATCCCATTCCCGGCACCGATCGTGATCGCGAGTGTAATCGCGCATCGGCACTTGTCGGGGGCTCAAAATCGAGATGCAATGATGGCATGACCTTTGTTTTTTTGCTTATGCAACAACCGTTAGGAAAAGGGAATGAAACACTCTCGGAAGGTGAATAAGTAGGCGAATCAAAAGAGTTAAGGATCCGCAAGCGGAGCAGGATTAAGTGAGTTAAAACACTCTGAGAAGTCTTGATTACCCACCACTATGACTGACGACAGAGACAACGCTCTACAAAACCGAATCTAGCCGATCATAGTCGATGTGTATTACTTTCGCCCTGGAAGCGTAAGTACTTATTCACTGTCATTTAAATAATATTCAACGTCAATAACTAATTTGTTCAATTTATAATTTATCATTTAGAAACTCGTCAATAGTTTAATATACTCGTAATTTATCTAACGATAATTGGAACAATTTTCTCTTAAAATATTTAAACATGTGTATATACCTACGTATTATATTATATGTATATACGTACCTAAAACATATTCGCGATGTTACGGTTTGACTTATCGCTCGCACGCTGTGTTGATCTTTGCGGTTAATGAAATAGATTCGTAAATCTATGAATGGAATGTTTGATAAAAAATGTCCAATGATGAATTGTTGATTGAAACACGCGGTGATTAAGCCCGGTTAGCACACTGATCATAATCCGTCAGTGTCAAGTTTTCTTCGTAATGAACAATTTCAAATTCTAAGACGTATCCTGTCAATGTCCCGTCCCGTCGATGTAAGCGAAGAGTCCCTCAATAAAGTCATTGTAGGTTTACTGAGGACAGAAGAGGACTCCTTGGAAGCACAGGAAAAGAGGTGTCTCATGCTTTACTGAGCGACTCCTGACTTACTTTTACGGGACTGGACATTGACAGAGTACATTTTAAAGCTAAGCGTTAATCTCTGTTTGACTGTTTCAAAATGAGCTATCGCCTACCAAAATGAAAAAAAAACAAAAAGCACTAGAATAATGTTAATGGCAAGGTTTTTTCATTTTTACCGGCTACCTGACATATATACCTTTAGGAAACCAAAGCAACGTTACCGCAAAGCCACGTGCTTGCCAAATGTTTTAACTGCAGTGAGTAACAACCATCCAAACACAGGTCACCGCGGACTGCTTGCTGCACCACGACAACGCGCTCGCTCACTCATCCAAACAAGGAACTTTTTGTACCCCACTTGTACTTGTGTACTTGTACTTTTTGTACTTGTGGGGTCTGCTGGGGACAGTACCCCGGTTAAAGTTTTAGGCCATCCTCCTTCCCAAAATTAAATCTTAACTAAGAGGAAAGCAGTTTTCGTCGCCGGAAGGTGCGCTGGCTACTTTCAAAGAGGCCGTGAAAGTGGTACTCCAGGAAGAGTGTAAAAAACCCCAAGGCAATAATTTAACATATAAAACACTACGACAAAGAGATTGTATTAAAAGACAAAGAGATTATATATAAAACAACATCAAAAAATAAAGAGTACCGAAAAATATATATATCTTGCGTAAAGCAGTTTATTAAAAATAATTAAGTAATCGGAGAACAAAATTCAGAAAAACGAAACCATAAAAAATATTTAAATATACATCGTAAAACATGAAACAGAAGGAACAGGAAGGAACTTGGTATGCTCAAAACCAAATTCGAGATTAATTACTAATACATTTTAAATAACATCATCACACGATTTTTAATCTAGGGGTTAAGGGTATGCCAACGTGCCTGTTAAACCTGAAAGCCCTTAACATAATTCACTATTAAATTTTATGTTTCTATAGTAAAGCTATTATTATGAGATAGTTATAAATTCTGTGCAGTTTAATTGATCATTTGCACATAACTGCGTTTAATGTCATATTTAGAATATATTTATTAACAGCGAACAGTTAATATTTTATTGCCACAAGACATGTCTGCATTGCAATTAAGGTATCGCAGCGCAAAACCGCCAATTAAATGTCCTATTATTGCTGCACTAAATGCAACTGTCAGTGTTTATTACACCTTACGATTCAAATATTGCAATTCAATTTAGATCCGTTACACTTTAGTACACTGTTTAGTACACTGTTTAGTACGTTGATATAATTTAAGAGCTTCAGAAATCTATACTATTAATCTTTTTATTTCTTATTTGAGTCCTTTTGAATTGAGAGTATAAGAGTCACATAAGTATATCACATTATATTTATTTATTTTGAAGAAGAGTCAACAATGCATACATTGAAACAAAAGTTAAAACTAGGCTAAGTGCAATGCTACTCGTATTAACTAATTGTAGCGTTACAGGCTGTCACCGCGAAGAAAAATTTGAAAGTAGACCCCGTTGGGAATAAATTTTTATAATAATAAATACACACATACCTACATACATACTAGGCATGTTTCGAATAGCAAAAAATCTCTATTCCCAAATACAAATAATTGGCCTCACTACTCGCGAATACAAATACCTATGAATAGTGCCTCACCTACTAAAGATGCACTTATAAAATTAGTAAATCAGTATTTTTAGTTCAATTTAAAGTTAACGCTATAAGTATTTTTTTAGTTCAATTAGTAGGTAAGTATCTTTTTAATTTAATAATCACTTAGGAACTAATTTAAACTAAAAAAATCAGCTACGTAACTGACTTTCAAATTAATGTTTAATCTTAAGGTATTTCCTTGTATAGAAAATCTCTATTACCTTTTACTATACGATTAATATTCGTGTTTTCGTTTAAAAATGGCGAGTATGAATACTTGAAATTTTCCGAGTATCAGTATTGGGAAAATGGGGAGGGATAGGATGGGATAGTAATGAGTTCTGTATTGGGGAACAGGATAAAGTAGGAAAATCAGTAGGTACATTTTACGGTAGTCGACAGTGAGCAAAGGAAAAACAGCTAGTCGAGTGCATCCAGCGAATGCGTATTTCTAAATAATAACAATATACCTAATCTTTATTTCAAATAGCAACGACTCATAACAAAATTATTATGATACAAAAATAAAACATGACCCCACCCAGTGTTGCAGGATGGGTGAAGCATACTTGGCAGACAAAGCTGTCTGGACGGTCACTTCCTTGCCTCTGATCACTTAACATCCACTAGTTCTCGCAAGCATCCCCAATGGCAGTACTGTAGAGTAGCGTTTTTATATTGGACACTGAAATACCCATTCTCTTTAAATCCCTTATTATTTCCACCTCGTTTCACTCTCAACCAAGTTTTCAATTACAAAGGACAAGTGACAATTCGAATTGCGGTCCAACCATAATCTAAGATCACTCGATTACATCATCAATGTCCCCGATCCGAGACATGCGAGTCCAATCGATTGGACAGGCATCGACTAAATCGAGCCTCACCATTCACCCATGAGTACAGTCTGCAGCCCATTAACGTATACAAACTCATTTTATGAATGCGTATTTGAGGGCGTCCAAACAAAAACGGTCCAGATCTCGGCTTCTAGTATCCTAAGTATTATCATTTTACTGAAGTTGTGTGAAAAATACATTTCTACGGTCACTTAGTTATGGTGCCATTTGGTGTCGGCAGTTATTAGGATAGCACCACCCCGCCTCATCTCGTAGGTGTCCCAAAAGGCGACTAAGGTGTAACAAAGCGGCTACCATATGTCTTGAGGAACTACACCACTTTATAAGAGTGGACTCTCCAACCCACTTGGCCAGCGTAACGTTTTAGGGCCAAACATTTCTCATGCACAAGACAAGGCGCACGAAGAGGCCCATGGCCAGCAGTGGATACTAAAAGTACTGGTTACGGTTACTTAACTACAATTGCATGCCACAAGCACCGTTATATGACGGTTCTAACTCACATATTTTTGATAGATTTTTTAATTGTACCATCAGATTTTTTAGCGGGAACTCGGGAAGTGAAGCTGAGTTTATGTTTGGTTAATTGTAAAAAATGTGCATTGTAGGTTTTGTGGTTTAATAGTGATACTTTATTAAAATTCAAAGTGCGTAATGTTTATTATTATCAATTAAAACCATGGGACTGCGTTTTTCGTGTGCTTCCAAGGAGTCCTCTTCTGTTCTCAGTAAACCTATTATCATTTTATTGAGCGAGTTCTGACTTACTCCAATGTTTTAGACTTTGAAATTGTTTAATACGAAGAAAAAAACTTGACAATGGCAGAATGTGCTAATTGCACCATTGCCATATATAAAGAGAGAAAAAAGAGTACCATCAGTATGCCTAATTTGTTACTGACTAAATTATGTTTTTTATATATAATTCATACTGAATATATAACATAGATATCAATATGTCTACCATGTTTCTACTACTAAGTCATGAGTAAAATTGTAAGATATATGCGATATTTTCATAATAAATCCACCCCGTATGTAACTGCCAAATGGAACTATGGTTTCAGGTCAAAATCTAACGATCGATTTTCTTGAAATGTTCTTTTTATTTTGAACTGTAGGTTCTCTTTTCTCAGTAAAATCTTTATTAACCTGTCACTTTCTTTACGTTATATGATCACACACATTAATTTTAGTTTCCAAATCTGCTCATAACTCCAATACCTCCTAACTGGACCCTTTTTGCTTCGACTCCCACATTGGACTGTCACTTTATGGTTTGTATGTGTCGCTTAATCTGCGGTCCGCTGTACACGTCCAATTCAAACCCAAATTACACATACAGTGAACCAAACTGACACATCACTATCATGTGTTCATTTTAAGGCCTTATTTTGATTTTTATGTGGGTAGTATTAACAACAAATGTAAATTGATAAATCAACGGCGTAACGAATCGTACCACGTAATTAGAGAGATAGAAAAAGAAACGCTGTGATTGCGTTAGTGACAAATTATAATTTGACGTTGTTATTAGTGGTAGAGAGGAGAAACCATAAACTTTGAAAAATAGATTGCCACTTTTTCAAATACACCACGTCTCAAAAAATACTCTCCTAACTGAGTGGCTTTGACATATCTCACTCACGAAACATGTCAGTATGCTTAGCAGTTAATGCTCTTTCTACAATAGCTTGTAATCAGAGATGTATTCGCTTTCGTTTCACTAAAAATTCTATCGCGAAAGTTAATGTTAATTTTTTATGTTAGATGGACACTGCAATTCTATGCAGAATTCGCTAACTATTATCATGAAACGTACTCGTCAGATTGACGATTAGTATTATGTATCATAAAAAAATGCGTGATTAACTAAATTTGCCGATAACGCTCAAAGAGTTAGCAAATTGAAGAAATGACAGTGGTTAGGCCATACTTACCCCAGAATAGATAAACGATGTGGGAGACGAGTACTTGAACAGAGACCACGTACCGGGAAGCGCAGTGTGGGACAGCCTTCAGCCAGGTGGACTGATTGATTTGGAAAGATCGCCGGCAGTAGCTAGACGAGTAGAGTAGGTAGATTTTGTGTGGTGATTATCATTGTAAGAGGCTATTATCCAGCAATAGAGAGATATAGGCTGGTGGTATGGTATGGTGTGATAAAACGGTCATACTGTGAATTGTTATCTCGTTTGCGCACGTTATTAATCTTTGCAGTTAATAAAAAAGTTCTAAATATATGGCACACACATTGCCCAGCAGAATTGTAAATATATATTTAAATTATAATCCGGTAAAATAGTTATTTAGTTAACAGTATTTACTATGCTTTAGTACCTACTAAATCGAAACTGACAGTATTTACTATGCTTTAGTACTAAATCGGAACTGACGCGTCGTAAAACTACTCTTAACTGCCTTGAGCAAGTGTCGACCGGAATCGTTATTGTTAAAATAAACTAATTCAAACGGATCAATAAAGATAACCGTTCAATAAAGATCACAAACGATAGCCATAATTAAATCTTTGTGCTCTCCCACAGACCGTGAACTCTATGAAACATTACTGTGTCACTTATCAATTTCCTAGAACAAAACAAGGTGGTAATCGAAGTTGTATGCAGTCGTAATTCGAGATGTTACCCAGTCGGGCACGGCTTGCAGATTTACCGAGTAGCTGCGATTGTAATGATGCTTACATACACGATATTTTATTGGCTGGTTATTAGGTTTCAATTATTGAAAATTTATCTCCGGCCGGAGAGACCGTCGTTTGCATGTTTCAATTTTCAATTTCAATTTATTTATTTGCAATGCGCGTTACAATAGATGTATATACAGTCAGCAACACGCTAATGTATCCAATTTGAATCCAGGTCTTATTACTAACATATTTGGGTACCAATACGTTGAGCTGTTGTCGACTTTACACACAGTCAGGTCGTCACATTTGCTAGTAATGTTGACATGTGTCGTGAACCATTTACAGTATCCACTTACCATCAGGTGGACTGTCTGCTCGTCTGCCACCTTCTTTCTATAAAAATAATAATAAAAGTACTTTATATATAATAGTGTTAATAATAAACGTAACGTGAGACGCCCTCAGAAAGAATGAACTGACGACTTAAAGAAAGTCACCGGTATTGGCCGGATAATAAGAGACCGTGTGTAATGGCGGTTCTTGGTAGAAGCCTACATGGTAAATGAATAAGTGTAAAGATTAATAACCTTTGACACAGACTCAACATTTTTCCTGCTGGTAAGTGGAACTGTCCCCCATGGACATCCGCGCTACATGCCAGCTTCTCCTATATCTACCGTTGCACAATCTTATAATTTCGCGATATATGGTAAAACGTCCTACATACCGTCTATCTCGAAATGTATTTATCCGTAGCTATCTCAACATTGATAATTCCACGCACAGATCGTCAAAATATAATAAGTCAGATAGTTATCTCCTATTATTGTGGCTAGTGCCCTAACGGGGCTTTTATTGTCTACTAATAACCTTCTGATATAAACGAGATATTGTCGTTTGTTTGTTTGTCACAGTCTTAACCGACTACGGCGCACATAAAGAAGGATAACATTTTTCACATGTATTACTCCATAAATCTAAAGGTACCGTAACATATAGGTAATATCGTACCAAAGCCGTGTGTGTAAATAAAGTATTTTTTTAAATCGTTGCAGTGTAACACTATAAATGATACCGAGTCCAAAACAACATTTTTTGTCTGAACACACAGCTGTCTAAGCTCTGATATTTCAGAGTTCACATGAAAGAGGAAAGAAAGAAAGGGAAGTTGACTTCACTTGAAAGGGGGGCAGTGCATGCTGCATTCCAACACGTTACCCCTCTCTCACAGAAGACTACCTTGAAATGTACTGCATTTCCAGCTTTATCGTATTTCCCCAATGTACATACGCGTTTCGGTAGTGAGTGAGATATGCCAGAGCCCATTCCCATCCCATCCTATTCCTCACCTTTCTCCCGATACATTCCTTAATCTGTAAAGGTAGGCAGCGAATCTGGAGGCGTGCCAACGTTTGTCATTCTGGACTGATGTTGGCATGTATCGCGGATGTCTATGGACGACAATATCCAGCTACCATCAGGTGGACTGTATGCTCGTCTGCCACCGTTTTTCTATAAAAAATGCATAAAACCACTGGATGATTTTTTATTAAATTAAGTACAATGATAGTTTATATCCTGTAGCGCCATACAGGATATTTTTTATCCCAAACCATAATAAGTTCCCGAGGGAATTATAAAGTAAGCACACGTACTCTAAACACCATGCGAACTAAGTCGCGTGCGCAGCTAGTATACAATAAATTACCAAATTCTATATGTGGCGTTGACGATATCGACTAAAATACAATTGAAATTTTAATTAACGAATTGTAATAACATTGCCATTTGTCACTCCTCGCCAGGTCTGTTGTTGTAAAAGAGAAACGAGTGAAGTCTGAGACGAAAAGCTAGTCTATTTCACTGTTGCCGTGACTGCTGATGGTATCTGAATCGCAGATGGCTGATAACGCGTGGCACATAAAATGTGAATTGTTAACATTTTATGGCACCATTGATAGGAAATTCGGGCTGTTTCGGTTTATGAGGCCCATTGTTGTCGGTGTTCGGTGTAAGTGTCGTGTCTTATCTGTAAGAGCAGGCTTTGAGATTTGTCTTTGATTTTTATGATTCTCGTGGTGGTAAAGGCTCTCTCAAACAGACGCGATATACCGGACGGTATTATCGCAACGCGATATTGCAGTAATTGATCTTGCTTCTCTGTACTTTTACCGCAGTGCGATAATCGTCGCTGTGTATACAGATTTCATGCGGTATAATACAGAATACAGTAAGGACCAATTATCGTATTACCGCATTGCGATATTACCGGCCGGTATATCGCAGTTATGTGGGAGAGCCTTGCATTGGGTATCTAATTGACTATCTACGCCTAAATTAATAGGTATATGCACTATAGAAAGCGATTTTTTCAGAATAACACATAATTTGAAAAAAAATCACTACATCTCGAATAAGGATCGAAAACATTCCAAAACACCAAACAAATTCGCAAATTGCAGGGCGTATATTTTAACGGATTGAAATGAAATTTGGCAGAAAAGTAGATTTGAGTCAGTATATTTTGGTTAACTTCGAGGTTAATCCAAATCGGTTTAATAGTTCCAAAATAAACTTTTAAATAAATCTAAAAATCCATTATTTTCACATCTATACAAACTCTTTGGAAAAATCCATTATTTTGACATCTATCCAAACTCATTGGAAAAATCCATTATTTTGACATCTATCCAAACTATCTTTGTAAAAATCCATTATTTTGACATCTATCCAAACTATCTTTGTAAAAATCCATTATTTTGACATCTATCCAAACTATCTTTGTAAAAATCCATTATTTTGACATCTATACAAACTATCTTTGGATAGGGCTCGTAAATATCTACAAGTTATGTTTGTTTTTATGTAAGAGCTGAAGTCAAATCTACTGAAAAATAAAGGAAAAGATATTCAGCGTAAAAGTAGGTACTAAAGTATGGAAGAAAGTCACGAGTATTTTAAAACTTGTCAGAGATTGCGCGCGCTTTATAGATGATTTAAATTTAATCAATCATTTATTTAAATCGAACAAAATGAAAATATAGTTCTTTTTTGTTCTCTAATTATTAAAAAGACCTAGTTATAAACTTAATCAACTAACTCCCATAGCACAATACTCACGAAATCAAAACGCTTCCACCATAAACATCAAGTCCCTTTGTTGACTCCACGGTAACAATGATTGATGTGCCTAATTAAGGCGTCATTTAATCATCATCTCCGACAATGGAGCAAAATAAATCTCAAAGTGCTGAGGGTCAGACCGCGTGGGACGTCCGCCTACGTGTGTCTGGACTACGACCTAGGCAGGTTCTATGACATAATGTAACATGGGATTTTGATTCATTCATGACTTCCGCGGATGCTTAGTGGTCTATGATTTAAGGGCCTAGACTAGACTGTCCGATCTTTAAAACACATTTATTTTGTGATTTTTTTTTCATTTATTGAAACTTCAATGCACAAGTAATGGTACAAATGGAAGATTACCACTCAACCACCAGATCAAACAGAAATAGGGACGCGAGTGCAATTTTAGTTTAAAAATATAATAATAATACAAATAATACTGACACAATATTTTATTATACATATATATGTATATATATATAGTTGCATATATAATATTATAATACATAATTAATACACAGAAAGACTTAATGAAGCAATGAAAATTAGAGCCGAAAATATACTTTTCGATCTCTAATTCGAAATCTTTAAATAATGATTCTGAAGCAGTTCTTTAAAACCTCATTTATTGTTTGCTTCACTAAATCAATGACAAATGCTGTTATTGTATAATTATTGTTATTAGTTTCAACTGTTCTCCTCGAAAATTATGACGCTAGATCTATACAATAAGCGAGTCTTGTTTTAGAAACTGTCTGCAATCCGTGTAGTGTAGAGGCTAGTTTTATAGAATGAAACATATAATTTTATAGAGTGTCAGAGAGTCCACCTAGTGGTAAATGGATATCCGCCCATCGACATCCACGAGGATCTTTCATTTGAAATACCCTCCCTCTCCACTTAAGAGAGGCCTCTTTAATACTACTCCTTCATTGAAACATGTTCCAATGAAACAGTATAACTATTTGTCAATTTCTTAATATTATAGATACGCACTTATTTTGTGAGTTTAGGCATCACAGAAATTATGCCGTTAAAGACTTTCTTTTGCTAGAAGTTTCCAAATGGTCTTACAAGCCATGAAATAGTAGATGATTTTTACAAAAAAGTGTTCGAAAAACTTTTAAAAGTAACTTTTATCTATATATATTATTGTTACATTCATCTTTCGTATAAGTAAGATAAAATAAGTTAAGATGAAATAATTTAAATCCACAAATAATAATTATATGAACTGAGTATCTAAATTGTACCAAATAATATGACTCGAAACTTGTCCATCCCAAATTGTCCCTAATTATTTTCCTAAAAATATAAATTTTGAGGAAGAGAGTGCACGCTGCAATCCAACAGCCGCTGGGCGCGCTCGACTGGCCACGTTACCCCTCTCTCACAGAAGACCTTGAAATGTACTGCATTTCCCACTTTATCTTATTTCCCTATGTGTGCCGTGCCTATCTTATGTGCCAGAACCCATTCCCATCCTATGCCTACCCATTTTCCCAACCCTTTCTCCAAATTCATTCCTATATCTCCAAAGGTAGGCAGCGCATCCGGGGGAATGCCAATGTTTGTCATTTTGGACTAATGTTGGCATGTATCGCGGATGTCTATTTGTCGTCGCCCACTTACCTTCAGGTGAGCTGTATGCTCTTCTGCCGCCTTCGTCCATAAAAAAAACGATTTTTCGTTGAACAAAATGGTTCAATTATTTGGGAGAGTCCAATACATCCATTTTTAAAAAAATACAACACTTAATGGAATTTGGTAGGTATTTAGATTGTTAAGGCTCACAGAAAGACAATAGTTATTCATTAACACATTATTTTTTAATAATTATAAAACAAAACAGTTATATTACAAATAGTTTTTTCTCGATTTTTGCTTCTCCTGAAAAGTAGCAAGGTACCTACGCACTACGCCTGCGGTACCTACGCCTATGTGTTAACCTATATTTCACTTTCCCAGGTCTGCTGGAAGAAATCACCGCAAGAGATCAACTTGCCTTTTGTACATCTTCTCTTTTCTTCCTTTTTTTTATTTTATGTTAATTGTGTACAATAAATAGGTAAATAGATACATTAAGTAAATATATAATAAGATCGGCCACTCATGGTGCAAGTATGAAGCGTTTCTGGGAGCTAGATGCAGAATCTACGCTCCTCTTAAATACATACTTGATTAAAGCCATTGATATAAGTCAATGATTGAACCGAGCCCTTAGTTAAAGCTGAATAGACAGAATCCAACAACTATGTAGCATATTGTAGCAGACTTAACTTTAGACGTATGTCTGTAATGGTTCTATCATCCATCTTGTTTGTCGATGCTTCAACGACCGTTGACATCAGCACGCTATAAGTATTCAATCAGGTTCGTACATTTTTTGCACGGCCAGAGAGGCCAACGGCATTAATATTTTGATAAATCGGTCGAAGGTCAGTGCCAAGGCTAATTGAAAAGTTAAATCTGATGAGATTAGTGTCGGTAACTTTGAGGTACATAGTCTGTGGGTTCATTGCCCTCTTGAGGGAAACATTTAAGTATAGTCACGTGTACTGATATGTGCATGGTGACAAGATTACAAAGACATGTCTTACAAACGTTGATTCGAATGTCTTTATTCAATCTAAACAACTGACATATGTAACTATTTTTGGCATTATCTGGTATACCGTAACCAGCTGTTTTAACGTCCATTGTTGGGTGTGGCTGTCCTCATTCACACTGTCTTGTGCCTGAGAGATGTATGGCCTTAAAACGCTCTGGACAAGCGGATTGGCGAGTCCACTATTGTAGAGGTAGCGTAGTTCGTCGGAGCTTGTGGTGGCGGCTTTGTTATCCCTTACTCGCCTTATACTAATACCCACGGGAATAGATGTGGTGGTAATATTTTAAAGCCGGCCGTCACCACACGACCATATCTCGTACATATTAGTCAAAACAATAAAAAAATTTTTGTCAAAAAAAAATGTTACCACAAACTACTTCGTCTTTTCTGATACATTCCCTAGTAATACCATACCATACCCTCGAACTATAGGACTCCTGGCCGGAGCACGTCTCACTCCGCCGTTTCGGGTAAATGGTCTCCTTTCGAGGACTCGGCTGCCCCTTCGATTGTCGATCCTGCGGCAAATATGACAGCATGCTAAAGTGGCAATCACTTTAGCATGTTGATTAGCATTTTACCAGCTCATGGTTTGGTATAAGTGACTTTTTTAGTTTCTTCCATGGTCATACCTTTATGAAATAGTAGCTGTAACTCTGCTCGGTGCCGAAGCATTTTTTAGCCCCAGAAAGAACAGAGTTGATATATAGGGATAGAAACAGAATTTGTAGGAAGTCAAGTCGAAACGAGCAAACGCAAGTACGACGTATAAAAAATATAAGTCCAAACCCCCTAGTAATTTATTAGGGGAGGCCTGTGCCCTATAGTGGGACATTTAAAAAGTCTGACAGCAATCAATCAAACAAACTTTCGCATTTATGAAATATATATCCAAATGTGTTTAAATTTAAAACTCCTCTCCAAGCAATAATCCTTGCTAATGCTTCACCAAAATAAGCAACTGTTGCCTTCCACAATAAACCATAGTAGCACTAACACAAGCCCATTCACGGGTGCAGCGGCAAGAATGCGTTGATACGATCGGCGCGTGCGCACGACCGCGCCATGGCAAGCCGTTCGCGTTGTCATGACGACCTAGTTTTTTTTTTTCAAATTGATAACCGATTTCGTGATAATTTGACAGGCTGTCTATAAAAGGTATACTGGATTTTATAGTGGAGTGTAGGCTTTCTCGGCCGGTGTCCATATTAATTGAATCTTCCGGGCTACTTGGCCGAGGTCTTCTGGAATCTCTTCTCTTTCTTCCAAACATTTCGTCAACAACTGTTGACATCATCAGTGGCGGCTGCGTTCACTTTCGGAGAGATGTTATCTCTTCGGCTTCTCGAGCGCACTGAAGCCAATATTATTTCTTCATTACATCTGTACACCGCATAATCCTCAGTAGCTGTCTGTCAAGCAAGTGCGGAAAAACCGTATTTGACAATGGAAAGAAGGCGACAGTCGAGCAATAATTCAATATAATAATAAATTATGTAACATAAAATATTGTATATACATATAATAATACATATGTACATGTTATACATACACATGTAGTGAAGAAAATATGACAGAATGAAAAAAGTGCTTTAAAAAATATTTTCAATTTTTTTTTAGAAAAAAGGCGGGAGACGAGCTGATGGTAAGTGGATACTGTAGTCCATAGACATCCGCGATACATGTCAACATCAGCACAGAATGACAAAAGTTGACATGCCCCGGATGCGCTGCCTACCTTTGTAGATTACGAAATGGATTGAGAGAAACGTTTGGGAAAATACGGAGGGATATGATAGGATAGGATGGGAATGGGCTCTGGCATATCTCACTCATTACCGAAACACGGCATAGAATTTATATTTACATTAAAAAAAGTAAATGAGCTTTGACGAGTTTTTTTTTAAAGTATCAACTGCCTTATCAGCTTATCACATCTAATATGTAGTGGCAATTTATTTATGTAGTGGCTTTAGAGGACTGATTATAAAAGTTGAAAGTATGATACAAAGGCATTATATTATTTATTAAATATATTTTATTAATTCAGGCACAATTATATCCTAACAATTGTAAAATATAAAAAGCATATTGTAGATATACATAACAGAAAATGACATTGATGTAGTGTACAAAATAGTGCATTGTAGGTCTGCGGATTTACAGACATCGACAAGGCCCACAGCCACGCGGTTTCATCGCGAACTGGCACATTACCAGCGGCGACGAGGTTTCGTCATAAACATCATATAGTGCATAACTAAAATAGTGATGCGCTTAATGAGCGGTAGAAATGAAATAAACTGACAATACGTAACTTGGCGCGAACGGAATACCTAATAGTACTGTAGTATTACATAGTATCTTGTGTTAGTAAAAGCCCGCTCACGAATCCTAAATCACAAAATAGGGTACCAATCCCTGGGCCTATCCTTGTGTTGTGTGATTACTTTTCCTGGACGAGTTAAAAAGCCTGTGTTCTTTTCATACAATGTAATGCAATCAGTCTTTATGGTAACAAATAAATATAAAAATAATACTGGGCTACCGTGGCAACATAATCATAAAAGATGTGCCAGATTGAGCGCCGGATTTAATTTATATTAGAAAAAAAATAAAGTCATTGTTTCTCCGGCTGTGCGACATGTGACACCGTCCTGTTGGAACCACAGGTGATCGAGGTCCATATCTTCTAATTGGTGCCAAAAAAAAACTCTTGTACAATGTTCCGATACCTCCTAATACCGATACAAAAAAAAAATGGCATAATCATAATCCTGCCGAACCAAAAGGCGCACCAAACTGTAACTCTTTGAGGATGCATCCGTTTTTCATGAATCTCATGAGGATTCTCCAAGCCCCAGATACGACAATTTTGTTTATTGACGTATTCGTGCAGCTGGAAATGGGCCTCGTAAGCAAAGATGATTTTTTCGCCAAAATGATTGTCCAGTTCATACTGCTCTAAAATTCATACTGCGTTGCTCTTGCGTGTAGCGTTCCATGTTGACTAATTGCAACTGTCATATGTGACATCTGTAAACAAACCAGAGTTGCCAACCGCTAAATAAAAAGACGGGGTCACATAGATTAGCAAACGTGAGGGAGGCCCCACGTTTGCTAATCTGTACACAGATGTAATTGTATATTTCCAATGTGCGTATAAACGCGTTACAAGTGCAGAGCCTTCCACTTCCGCTGCCGAGTCACGAGTCTCAGGTTACCACATTCCTCACTCTACCACTTGAGGCGTGGCTATAGTGAACGCTAACAGCGAATACTACAGAACGAGGCGGGGATACCTATTCATATTTATGGTTAGGTTTTATATATTACTAGCGGTACCAGCGCCTTCCTTCGCGTGAACTTGTGATTCCCATGGGAACTCTATAATTTATCTGATTAAAAAGTACCCTAAATGTTAACCCACCATAATATAAGTAATAAGTACCTATCCCAGGTTTCATTAAAATCCGTCCAGCGGTTTTTGCGGGATGCACGCTCAGACAGACAGACAAACAGACAAATATTCCAAAAATTGTAGTTTTGGACTCTATATCATTCGCACTTTTTATTGCAATCACTTTTTCATAAAATATTTCATTTTATAACAGACACGGCTCCGTTAAGATTTTATTATATATATATATGTTATTATTCTATACAAAAATTATAATGTGTAATTTATTAACCGATTTTGTTCAAAAAAATACCTAGATCTTAACACGATAAATACCCTAAATAAAAGTGAAAACCACAACAAAGACGATCGAGTAGTTTCCGAGATTAATACATGAATAATAGATTAGCCAGAGTAATTAACCAATAATATATTAACCAAATTAAATTAGTTATATAGATGCAACTTAGCTGTTTATTTTTGGCTTAGACTTAGTTCAAGTGATTGAAAACTAGTTTATGTAGGCTGCATAAGTCGCCTAACGACTCAAATTTAGTCTGATCATTTAATATCTGTACTTGACTAACTGTGGCGTGTTTAATAATTACATAATTGATTATATAGCTTTTATATAGCCAAGAAATAGTAACAATGCTGTAGCTACCGAATCTTATCCCAATTATGACATTACATGACATTACCCCAAAAATAAACATTGGGTTAAATAAGAAAATAAACAATAAAAATCTGAAAAGATTGCTTAAATCTTTGGCTAAAGCTGCTTCATTCTTAGTACAAGTACCAATTGTATATTTTCAATCGTTCAGATCGCGGGCAATGGAGCCGTACCCATTGCCTCTTGAATACACTGAATATTTGTAGCATGGGATTTATTGACAACGCTACTGAATTGCAAATAATTACGTGTTTGTCTTATGGTAATAAGTTGGACTCTGGTCCAGCGCTTAGATTGTGATTTAGAGTTTTGAATTTGAAAAACTACGGAAATTCTGCTTCCTTTATATTCAAAATTCATTGATCTACAGACGAAAAATCAAAATGCAGAGAGGTTATCGAAATTTTGAAATGGAAGTTTTCTTTAAATTTATATAATTGAATTGTCTACATGTATCTGTACTCGTACTTAAATTTAATTGAAAAATAGTGTGATCTATATATATATGTATATAAAAGTGGATGTTGATATATCTGAGATTAATAGATTTCGACGCCGTTTGAGCGATCACCATGAAAGTTGGCACATATATGTATTTTTTCATGGAGAAGGTTTCTATGCTATTCACTTTGTCGTAACTTGCCACTAGATGGCGCTGCAGCACATCAACTTCTATACCGTTCGCCATGAAAATTGAGCACAGAGAATATTTTCGAGCTATCGACTTTGTTGTAACTTTGTTCTAAATGGCGGTGCAGCACATCAACTTCTATACCGTTCAATCGATCGCAAAAATCATATCGACGGCAAAACAGAATAATTTGTGTTTTTATATACCGAGATAAATAAATATACACAGGCAGGACAAGGTGTGCCGGGTTTTGCTAATATAATATATTTTCATTTAAACAGGGTGTGAAGCCTGAAGTCATGGATGCCGCTCGTGATTCTTAGTTAATTGACATTAAATTTTACAAATCTTTTTTCCGTTAGTACCAAATTTTTCATACAAATTTGCTAAATACAATATATCATACATACAATAAAGCACATACATATTTTTACAAAAAACATATATGTAACATTGTACTTGTATATTGAGACAACTTGTATATACTCGAATGTATTTTTAAATATATTTCCTGACCTCTCGGGCTTGAATCTAAAATTATTTTTTTAATTTTACCAAATATAAATTTGATAATTTTGAGCAAATATGTCGATCGACCCAACGCACCAACACATATAAAATTAGTACAATATATAAGCAATTGTAATTGATAAAACTATGTATTATTAAAACAACAAACATACTCTCTCTCTCTTGATATCCGAAAGTCGAGTGGACCAGATGGTATTCCTGCGGTGGTGCTCAAATTTTGCGCTCCCGAGTTGTCTCCGGTGCTTACGCGACTCTTTGGGCTCTCATATTCCACAAAAAGCTTCCCGTCAGCATGGAAGGTAGCTCATGTTCACCCTTTGCCTAAAAAGGGTGACCGCACCGACCCGGCCAACTACAGGCCAATAGCGATCACCTCCCTCCTCTCCAAAGTGATGGAGCGTGTTATAAACACACAGCTCCTTGGGTACCTAGAAGATCACCAGCTGATTAGCGACCGTCAATATGGATTTCGCCATAATCGCTCGGCTGGTGATCTTTTAGCGTATTTAACACATCGCTGGGCTGACGCCATTGAGAGTAGAGGCGAGGCTTTGGCTGTAAGCCTAGACATTGCGAAAGCTTTTGACCGGGTATGGCACAAATCGCTGCTTTTCAAGTTACCATCTTTCGGGATACCCGAGGGACTATTCGAATGGGTTGCCAGTTTCCTGACTGGACGGAGCATCAGAGTCGTTATCGACGGTAGCTGCTCCGACACCATGTCTATTAACGCTGGCGTCCCGCAAGGCTCCGTGCTTTCTCCAACTCTGTTCCTTCTGCATATCAACGACCTGTTGCAAATTGGTGACATACGTTGCTATGCGGATGACAGCACTGGAGACGCCTTGTACAGGGGCCGCGCCAACATCCCTCGAGTCGGAGTGGAAGAGAGTCGCGCCAGGCTTGTGTCTGAAATCGAAGACTCTCTAAATCTAGTCTCGATTTGGGGTTCCCTGAACTTAGTGGATTTCAACCCCAGTAAGACGCAAGTCTGTGCATTCACCGCTAACAAAAACCCTTTTGTCGTAGCACCTCTCTTTCAGAGCATACCTCTTAAGATCTCGGAGAGTATTGGGATCCTTGGTGTCGACATTTCAGCAAAGTCGAATTTAGGGGTCATCTGGAAAGTAAGGCCAAAATGGTCTCCAAAAAGCTCGGTGTGCTGAACAGAGCAAAGCGGTACTTCACCCCTGGGCAACTCCTAATGCCTTACAAAGCTCAGGTGAGGCCCCATATGGAGTATTGCTCACATCTCTGGGCCGGCGCACCTAAATACCAATTAGACCCATTTGACTTCATCCAACGACGCGCGACGTGCTGTTCGTATTGTCAACGATCCCACTCTCACGGGCAGTTTAGAACCCCTCAGCGTTCGGAGAGGCGTTGCATCTCTCTGTGTGTTCTACCGCCTATACAATGGGAAATGCTCTGAAGAATTGTTCATTATAATTCCCACCTCGGGTTTCTACAACCGCACCTCCCGTCACAGAAGTGCGGTCCATCCGCATTTCCTAGATACGGAGGTGTCGCGTACTGTTCGGTCCAAAAATTATTTTATATCGCGAACCCGTAAGCTGTGGAACGAACTGCCTCAAGAGGTCTTCCCATTAAACTACGACACGGGGTTCTTCAAGAAAGCTGTGAATAGGATTTTGCAAGGTCGGCGTCGCGTCCGCATACCCCCTGGTGTTGCAGGTGTCCATGAGCGGCGGTAACACTTACCACCACGTGAGACCGCTTGCTCGTCCGCCCTCTTCTCTGTAAAAAAAAAATGAGAAAGATTTTAACAAATCAAAGATAGAAATAAAAAGGCGGTTTATATCGTGGTTCGATCAGCTTTAACATTAATAGATCTATGAAATAAATGCTTTCAGTTGAGATTTATCTCAAGGGTTGATTTTTTGTTACACTTTGACCTATCGCTCTTTATAAATATATCATGATCCTATTGCGAACAGCCTTATAACCGATCGTGCTTCAGTGTGTGGTCTATTGTATGGACGTAATACATGGCAGTCGCCCCCGGGGCTACGCGTTCAATACCCCCCGCTTTTATGTTACATTACCTTTGAAATGATTACACAGTCATCATAATGTTCTTACAACGTATGTTGTTGGGTGCTGTGTAATTTTTATCAAGACGAACGGAACTCATCTTTTGTGGTGCAGTCAATCGCTCACCAGGTTTTTTTATAATCATAATAATCATATTTTATTTGTTTGCTAAAACATGACAATAATGCGATGATAATTTAAAAGTTTGTTTAATTTAAAACTAGCTAGAAGGGTTAATTGGTTAGTCAAGTGCGCCCAGCGGCTGTGGGACTGCACCGTGCACCCTCCCCCTCCCAAAATAAAAACATGATGGAAAATCTCAATTGCACCTGCCATCGTCTTCACTAAATATTCCCAAAGTTGCCAGTAAGGAAATGCTTAGTAGCATTTTGTCAAAACAATAAAAAGTAAATGAATGATAATAAATAGGAAATTTCCTCGCATTGCATCCGAAACAAACTTAGGCTTCATGAACGTAGCCAGGCTTTTAGCGGCTACATTATGGCTGCATTAATTCAGCTCGCACTAGTTCCGTTGACCTGTGGGTCGCGTGAACACAGCGAACGAAAGTAGGCGAGTGAAATATGTTCTCTAAGGGAAGGAACACACTTGCGTATACCATATAACATACCATCAACGTTGTCTCTCCACTGCTGGATATAAGACTCCCTCAAGGCTCACCACCACACACGGTCTTCTCCTCTTGTCATCCACCCACTATCGACGACTTTCTTCACGTCGTCAGTCCACGTGGTCAGAAGGCGTCCCACGCTACATTTCCCGGTACGTGATCTACATTCGAGGACTCGTTTGCTCCCTCGGTCATCGGCCCTGCAGCACGTCCTCATATCATTAACCCTCTCATATCATTTAAATTAATAGCCAGAAAAAACTGTCAAATCTTTTCAACTACATACCTATATTGCGATTCAATCCAATTAGTATAAAAAATTTAAACAAATGGTCCGAGGAAACTGCCCTTAAATTAAATACTGAGGTGATAATTGTTTACATACAAGTAATTTGATTCATCGAGAGTTTCAGTTTGCCCTAGATTTATTGGTTTAATTTAAGACTCTGTCAGTTACCTTAATCGTGTTTGTTTATATTTTGGAAAAACTGGATTGGAACGGAATATAGTCAGAAAGACCCAGAGTCCTAACGGTGTGTTATTAGAGGAAAGTCTATAAGAGGAATAGAATCCTGAACGTGTTAATGTGAACAAAGCTTTAAAATAGTATAGCGCGTGCGCAACTCGTGTGTACAGTTCAGTAATTATCGCGCCGCGTTGTGCACACACCATCTAGGCTGAACAAGACTTTTGCAACTATGTGAACACAATGAAAATAATCATTTTGCCTTAGTGCCTTATCACAATTGAATTATTTTTTAAATTCAAAATTTTAATACTGATAATTAAATTAATCAAATAATCGGTACTAATAATAAATTAAATACTAGTTAATTAAAATTAATCATACTCCAATCGATCCGTCCAAATTGATTTCTTTCCATTGGTGTCGTTAATGGCGACTAAGAGATAACAAAGTTGCCACAAACCCTAAGGAACTACACCACCTCTAAAACAGGTGTTGTAATTCCTCAGGGCTTCTACACGTGGTTTCCGTTCGAGGACTCGTTTCTTCCATCGTTTATCCAGTGGACATGGCCTGGCTACTGCCACTTCAGCTTGCCGATTCTTTGAGCGATGTTCACAAGTTTAGTTCTTCGTCGTGTTTCTTCGATATGGATTTTGTCCAGGAAAGAAACTCCCAGTGTAGATATTTTCATCGCTCACTGAACAATTTTATCAGTAATAATTAATTATTTATGTGTGTCTGCATATATGTATATGTATGTATAATGTTACATTAGTTTTTGTACATTCTATCTTATATTTCTAAATTACACCTGTGATTATTTTTCTGTACATTCTGGTGATTGTCTGGTAGAGAATGTGAGAATGTGGAGTGTGGTACTTGGGGCATTCAGTCGCTTTTTGTACATACACTTGTGCAATTAAGTTTATATAAATAAATAAATCTATGCGACGTTAATTTTTAATTTATTGCAAAACAGAAATAGAAATGAGAAATAATTAACTGACCAGCAAAAAAATTGCCAACGGCAGCAAATCCATAAATAAATAAATAACGCCACACTCAATGGCCCACACTAGGATTCCCTGTGTCATGGGTCTAGAGACTCATACAAAGACAAAAACAAACACACATCCAGACCGGAACATACTCGTATATTTGACAGAAAGTAGGGTCACTACTAACTGCACCAATCGGTCGGTCAATTTATAGTTGGGTTAAGCGCCAAACACATAGAAATGGCGTCTGGCGCTGGCGTGGCTCGGGCGCGGTGCAGACATGGCATGGATGCCATGTGGCCGCCCGCGCCATGCCATTTCAGTATGTTTTAAATCGCGGCGCTTCCATATATTTCGTATGAAATGAGAATGAATGGCAAGACGCTCAAACCTCGCCAGCGCCAGACGCCATTTCTATGTTTTGCGCCTTAGGTTTAGGGTTCTCTGGTTACATACGAGACTCCGTCGACTTGGACACGACATTCTCAGTAATTTATAGTTATTTATTATAATTATTCAATAATAAGTTTTTTGCTGATCACGATTTGATGCCCATTTAATATTTTTTTTGTTGCCCGTTTAAATATAAGCCAAAATAAATTAACACTTAGAGGGTTCGAGTCGACGGTTTATCGCGTCAGTCGCGACATATCTTTGACGTGCCGCGATAAATTTAAACACGCGTAATTACCGAGGCTGCGCACAGACGTCACACGAGTCCGCTTGCCTGCCACTCAACAGCTCAGTCATGTCTGACAACTGTAATTGTGTTTCTAGTTTTATCTTCACGTCTGTCGTAGAAAAAGTGGAATCGTACATAGTAGTTATTCACGAGATCCTAAGAAAAACGAGTTTTATAGGTGAATCAGATTAATGCAAACACGACAGTCTCCTGTGATGATGATGAAGGAAAGCGCATTTTTTATAGATTAGGTGGGGATGGGTTCTAAGTCAGAACTCAATGAGTTTGAATGAGATATGTCAGAACTTCTGACATATCTCACTGACTACCGAAATACGTATGAAGATTTAGGCCTTACCTTCCCAATATCCTAAAACCCGGAGATGCAAAATATTGGGAAGAAAAACAAAACGGGAACTTTAGTAGTCATTTCGTTATTTAAAGCTCTACTTTAAGTTATAATCATCGTCTATATTATTATCATCACATCGTGTTGTGCAAGCGATGTACAAAGCGATGCAAGCGTGTATAGTTCCTCTGGGCTTATGGTAGCTGTTTTTTTTTCTTCTATAGACTAGTGGGCGGACCAGCAAGCGGTCCCACGTGATGGTAAGTGTTACCGCCGCCCATGGACACCCGCAACACCAGGTTATGCATGCATGTTATACCTTAGTCGGCTTTACGACACCCATAAAATGAGATGGTTTGGTGCTATACTAAAGTCGGTCGACAAATTCCTAAACTTTATTTGGTTCAAACTTCGGTCATGGATTTATGCATAGTTCCGTAGATACACTCGTGTACCTATCTAGCAGGTACGTGCTTGGAATTTCTGCCTATTGTATTAGTGCGGTACCTACACAGATGCACCTTTTGCCCCACGACCAATCTCTGGGATTAACCCTATCGTATCGGGCACGTGTGTCAGTCTGTGATAAAATAGCAAAGAGATCTAAGTGGCTTAGCCGGTTGTTTACATTCAGAACTGCGCTCGGCCGATACGCAGTGCCAATATAATGCGTACCTATCTACTGCCCACTGTTTATCTATTTATGTACATAAATTTACACCTGGTACCAAAGAAAACAATCATTTATGTACAGGAAGGTGTCCGGGTGTTACGAAAAGCTCAAAATCATGGGTTCCGCTCATGATTACGGTTAATTGACATATTATAATGTAACAGTTCAATTCAAAAGGTAAATTTCAATATTTTCGGCACGTTTTAGGAAAAAAAATGTTGTCCTGTATATGTATTTATTCATTGTAACAATTACAAAATTGTATTGGAATGTCCATTATAAATGTCATCATAGTGTAAATTTATATATCTTCAATTTATGTATTAATGATAACATCAACATGTTGTAGATCTTCATGAGCCCTATCCAACGGCAGATCGATTGTATGAATTAGATTTGATTAATCGATTGTATGAATTGTGAGATATGTTGAAAAGTTTACACCGTCATAATTTTGGCCCTGCGAGACACTACTACTAGACAACTTACACAATCAACTACTACGCTACTAGACACTACTAGTAGACAACTACCAGAATCAACTACTAGGCTACTAGACACCACTACTAGACTACTGGACACTACTACTAGACTACTAGATCATAATGAAATATAGCTTAAACTTTTCTGTTGTCTAACAGATCGCGAACCAACACACATACAGTTCGAAATGAGAAACTACTTTTTAATTTCTTCAATAAAAATGTAATTCCTGACAGTTGAAGAAAATGACTAATTCCGTGAGTGAACAAGAGTGTAACTAATTTTATGAGATGATAATGAAAACATAAATTGCTGAAGAGCATTGAAATAAAACTAACGTTCATCAAATCATAATCATCTGTCACATGACAAAATGATTGGTCATCATTAGGGTTTTTTGTCCTTGAAAATTTACATTAAACTGCAAGCTTAGTACAGTAAAATGAATCTTATTACATTTGAAATAAAGTTCGTAATGGTGGGTACTTTACAGAAGTAATTTGGGATACTCATTTTAGATTTAACTAGCGCATCGCCCTAGCTTCATTCAGGTGACATAATAGCCGCTATCTTTTGTCAACATTACAAACATATATTACATATTAACATATGTTGTGAGTATCTAATGAACTTAAAAATAAATTAAACCGCCGTGAAATTGAACAGAATTACCTGAAATTGCCAGTTTTAGGTAAATACTTTAAAAACATAAAGAAAAGCTTTAAAGACGCCTTAAAAGTATAAAATAACTGTTATAATATCTAGATATAGTTACGTATGTAAATAAACTATATTTCTTTAATTTGTACAGCGCTCTTCTGTCGGTAAACAGTGACCATGTACTTATGTAATATAGATGGCGCTGTGAGTAATGGCGGCCAACACGGTTGGAAAAGCAGCTGATGTTTGGGGGTTGACAGAACTCGCCGTGATCGAATATATTGTTTGATTATTATAAAAAATATATAAAAAGAAATTGGCAATTTAAATAATAGACTTTAAATGTCGTTTCTTTGTTCTCAGGTAGGATAGTATGATTTAAGTTAAACAGTGTAATTATTATTGTATGTATCAGGGCCGTCTTAAGTCTATTCTGCGCCGGGGTGCGGGAGTGTATCCTAAGACAGTCAAACATCCTATTGTGTATCCTATGACAGTCAAATATCCTATTGTGTATCCTATGACAGTCAAATATCCTATTGTGTATCCTATGACAGTCAAATATCCTATTGTGTAATTGTTTACTATAGCGTTATATTTTTTCATTACCTTTAAAAGGTGAGCGCCCGGGGTGCACCGCACCCCTTGCACCCCCTGGTAAAGACGGCCCTGGTATGTATGTAAGTACTAAAATAAAAACTTTGTTTTCAGAGCAACACAATTGTTTATTAGAAATTTACAATTCCTAATAAGTTTGGAGATATTGTACTATACGTATACTATTCTTTCTACATTCATGTATGTTGTTACATACTAGTTTTAGATAATATAAAGTATCTGTTATATATTTTGTAGTTTTTTTTTTTCGGAATGTCTACATTCTTGTGGCCCATGTGGCCTTTCAAGAGTCACCGGTCGTGTTGTATTTTGTAGTGTCGGCCGGATATAGAATAGCTCCACCCCATCTTTTCCCATGGGTGTGTCGTAAAAGACGACTAAGGGATAACAGAGCGGCAGAGGATAACCACAAGCCCTGAGGAACTACACCACCTCTAATAGAGTGGACTCGTCAAGCCCGTGTGACCAGAGCGTGGCGTTTCAACGCCTTACATTCCTTATGCGCAAAACAATGTGTAGGAAAAGGCCCGTGTCCAACACTGGATACTGAAAGGACTTGTGGCGTTGTTGCAATATAAAGTATCAAGTAAATTTTTTGAAATAAAAAGGAGATTTTTACGTTCTGATTGTTTTTGATTGTTAAGAAATAATGTTGAAGAAAAACGTATTCAGATTGTTAACGAACACAGTTTGTATGAACAGGATTCATCAAGGTCGACAGCGCTCCCGCAAGCCCCCTGGTGTTGAAGGTGACTATGGGCGGCAGTGATCACTTACCACCATGTGCCCCACACGCTCGTCTGCCATCTGTTCAATAAAAAACACAACCAACTAATTGTAATAATAATCAATCCAGCAATTTAAATTTTTGTAGAATACAAATATGCACTTCGTACCCTTCCAGGTTTAAGGGTACGAAATGCACAAAATGTCAGGTATTTTTTTGTATATATAAATAAACAGATATATCATAGAGGTATCCACATCGATTATCTGGAATAGACTTGAGTCAGGTCTTGTTTATGAATGTAAATTTTTTTGCTTAAACAATTTTATTAGTCTCCGTACATAAGAATATATCGATAGATTCTGTTCTTGATCTAGTGCAGTGGGTTCACGGGGAAATAAAATTACAAGTAGTCCCATCGGTGGGCCAGAGTGGTGGGACTATGGGTCGTTAACGATTTTTTTTATAGTCGCTCTTTTCTTGTGCCACTATTTGTTAGCTAAACTACATTTCATGTAGGTACATTATCAAATCAGTATTCAAAATCATTTTAAAACGCACCGGTACACAAGCTCTCAAGTTTACGATATTTTTATAGCTTGTTAATACTGTTTAAAACACATAAAAGAAGCGCTGGTTTCTGAAATGAACGCATTAAGTGCGTTATTTTTTTTATTTTATGGTTTAAATTAAGGATGTTATGGAGCTCCGTAAGCGTAAACGAAACTATCGGATATCCGAATTACAAAAATATTCGAATCCGAAACCGAATCCAAAATAAAACGGAAAGTTATTACAAATTTTATTTTATGCTGCTAGGGGCGGAATATAAACGAGGCCAGTCAAAGGCCAGTTTTGATATGTTCTTGCTGCTTGCATTTGATTGATTTTTCATTTGTTCTTTAAGAGAGTTAAGTTGCAATTATTCCCTATTTGGCTTTACTTTTCTTTGCTTTCAGTTAGTAATACATACATACATTTCTTATAAAATTCATTAAAAACATACCGTAACCGACACCATATCCGAAATAATTTCATATCCGTATCTGCCATCGAAACCGGTAAAAGAGTAAACAATAGATCCGTATCCTGTTCCGAAATGTCATATCCCTAACAACCTCAGTTTAAATGTATGAAATTTTATAATTTTTTAATTTCGAATCACTAAATCACCAGTAAATCACTGGGTGGTTTCGGATCATAGTCCACCACGTGGGTCCAGTACGGATTGGTGGATACACACCCCAGATTCTTTTTTTTTTTTCCGAACATGCGGTTTTCCTCTCGATGTTGTCCTTCACCGCCGAGCTTGTGACAATTAAAAAGAAAAATCCATACTTAAATAGAAACTCACGATCATACGAATTTACATTCGTAAATTTAAATTCGTAATTCGTAAACCTCTGGGTTATCACTTATTGGCTTATCGCCGCTCTGTCCCTACTTAAATTTACTGTAATTCAAAACACCGGCGAAGCTCTTCAAATCGGCGGTCCACGTGGTCGAAAGGCTGATTAAAATGAGGGCGGATGAGTGATGAGTGAGAAATCGTCTACCCCATCGGATGTTGGTTCTGCGGTAATTATTAAAACTTTTAGCTTGTTTTTTCTGTTAATTAGCAATTCTATATGTATTATATCGTACGCAAAATGTTCACTAATCATCATTTAAATTATATTTATACTTTTCATCGCACCTCCCAACGTTCCTTTCTATTCAATCCAAAGGTTGGTTGACTGACTGCCTCCAGGCATTCAGTTCGCCTTTTGTACGATTAAGGGCAATAAAGTTTTTTTAAATAAATATAATAAATATGAGCTGCCCCCATTGGCACTATAGCATGATTCTACGAGCTATATCAGTGACGTTAGTCGACAAGTAATGTTCATTATTGATGTTCTGCGTGTAATTAGTATGAATTACACATCAGCAATCACGATCATACAAAACCAGGTCAGCTCCATTCATAGATCAAAGGCGGCGAACGTTGCACAGAGCGCGTCGTAGTTATCGGCCGTTACGACAGACAAACTGATAATTATACTGAATGAGTGATACAAACAACTGTGTACTAAATTATAATAGCCAATTAGGTTACGCTTTTTTGTTTTATCTATTTATTTACAGCTATATCAAAAATATGTTCACAATAATATTACACCAATACTTTATGATTTTACGTTTAAATAATATTCGTTTCAATTTTTTTTTTGTTACGTTTTAAATAATCTATACCTACATATGTTACGGTTAGAAGTAAAAGTGTGGCTACGTCTTGGTTTAGCCAGCTAGAACTAGGCTCAGTCGGTCGCGATCGGTCAGAACTAGGTGGTTTAGAATCGCACAGCATCCGTAGAGATGTTGCGTCTCTCTGCGTTTTCTGCGGCCTGTATAATGGGCAATGTTCTGAAGAGCTGTTCAATTAGATGCCAACTGCGGCTCTTCACCATCGCACCGCTCGTCATCGTCGTACGGTTAATCCGCACTTCCTTATCATAGAGTCGCTGCGTACAGTGCGGTCAAACAGACACTTTATACCGCGAATCCGAAAGTTGTGCAACGAATTGCCAGCTGAGATTTTTCAGTTGTACTAAGACATGGGGCTCTTCAAGAAAGCCATAAACTGTTGCAGGTGTCCATGGGCGGCGTACTTACCATGACCACTTACCGTAATGTGCCCCGTACTCGCGTCTGCCATCTATTCTATAAGAAAAAATAATATTAGGTACAGCTTAACTTTTTCTTAACTTCTCACTAGGTGTAGCTGTTCACAGTTGGCTATAACTAGGTTTAACCTCAAAACTCATCACCATACACGGTCCTCTGCGCTTCTCATCCAGCTACTACCGGCAGACTTCTTCAAATCATCGTTTCATTTGACCGGAGGGCGTCCCGTGCTGCAGTTCCCGGTACAAGCTCTCCATTTCAAGGATCCGTTTAGCCCACCGGTGGTCGGTTCTGCGACAGATATGATCGGCCTATTGACACCTCAGCTCACTAATTCCGTCAGTTATGTTCGTTCCTCGGCTAACCTCTTTGTTACCGCAAAGAAACTCCCAGCATAGCTCTCTCCATAGCTCGTTAAGCGGCTTTAAACTTACATAAGTAGTAAGTGTTTCATGTAAATTTAGTAAACCTACAAATTGATGCCAAATTGTAGCTGTGCTGGCGCAAGAATTCACATAAATATTTGCAACAAAATTATTGGCAAATATTTGAGACCAACGACTGTACACACGTGCGTTTATTTCACGCAACAACCGCTGTGATTCTATAGCTAAATTGCAATAATAACTTATATGGGATTATATTCACAAGTATTAATTTATTATATTAAAATTAATGATAGACTTAAGTAACAATGCAAGAGTGCATGCTGCAATCCAACAGCTGCTGGGCGCGCTGGACTAGCCACGTTACTCCTCCCTCACAGAAGACTACCTTGAAATGTACTGCATTTCCCACTTTATCTTATTTCCCTAATGTACGTACGTGTTTTGGTAGTGAGTGAGATGTACCAGAGCCCGTTCCCATCCTATCCCTCCCCATTTTCCCAACCTTTTCTCCAAATCCATTCCTATATCTCCAAAGATAGGCAGCGCATCCGGGGGCATGCCAACGTTTGTCATTTTGGACCAATGTTGGCATGTATCGCGGATGTCTATGGGCGACAGTATCCACTTACCATCAGGTGGACTGTATGCTCGTATGACTGTGCTATTGTCCATAAAAAAAAATTCAACATTCTCAAGAAGATACACGGACAATGTCATTTTGTTTACTAAATTAGACTCTATAGGCACTTAATAGGACTGCTATCGCTAGAGTAAAAATAAAATTGTAAACTTAAGGCATATGTACTACAATAGCGCCTAAATCTAGTCCGATAGCTGTTGAGTAAAACTACAAAATGACACCAAAATTATTATATATTTAATATTAAAAATTATTATAATTATTATTACATATCTTTCTTACCTACCCTCACAATGAATGCGATGCCTGATAAGTGATAACTACGCGTTGCGTTTACACATAGGTTGAAAGGAGATTAACGCTAAAAGGAACACATAGAGTTAAAATTTTGATGTAATTTTGTGGATGTCCTCTCAAAATAATACGTTAAGCGTTTCAACCACTCAACCGCTGCGTTTTACCCGCTCGTCTGAAAATCCTACACTTGCGCACGAGTGCATATTGAATTTTGTTTATACAACCAAACCGCTTCACATAATGTTATGCAGTTGATTTTATTGATTCCTATTTGGATACTGTAAATTACGCAGTTAGAAATGAAAGGGAAAATTATTGCTGCGACTTGCATTTTCATATAATAACGGTTATACCATAAATTTAGAATAAAATTACTGATACCTCAATGTAGGTATGTAGATTTTACGGTAGTGAGTTATATATGCTAGAGCCCATTCCCATCCCATCCTATCCCTTCCCATTTCCTCAATCCTTTCTCCGAAAATCCATTCCTAAATCCAGTATCCAGTGGCGTGCCAGATTTATCACTCTGAATTACTCCAGTTGGCATGTACCACGCCTGTCTGGGGATACTGTACCATAGACGACAGTATCCCCACCGGATAGACTGTCTGCTCGCCTGCCACCTTCTTTCTATAAAATCAAGGCTGACAGGCGTTTGAATTGCCAAAATTATACATGTTAATATGTCATATCCGTGCCAATCAACATAAATGTTATGTCAACGAACAGATGTGCTGGAGAACCAGTTTTTCATTGACGTGTGTTGATTGATCTGCAATACAAAATGACGGTCTTGTTACTCTTAGCACTGATATCTGGGTTTCTGGTTCACTTCCTGATCGACTTAAGTAGGAGCGTACGTACTTGTACGTCTAGTATGACAATATCCTAGGGAGGGCATTGCATATAAACAAGTAAGCACAGCTCACCATTTAACTAATCTAAGCTATGCTAGTTAGATTAAAGCTAGATTAAGCTCGTTACATTTTCCAGACGATTGAAACAAATTATTTTTTTTACGTGTCAACACGTTATCTGGAATTGGAGTATTGGAAGTATCGTTAACAAAATCCCATACCATTCGATCCCGCTTCCCGCGTTACTCCTTTTTCGAGATTTACGACTTTTAAACTGAACGGAATCGTGAACATTCAATTTCAAACTAAGAACACTATTCATAAATATTTATACCATGCAAATAGGTCCATTCTCATAAAAACTTGATAATTTTACAACTTTTTTATTACAAACTGCCATCAAGAGGAAAGTGCTTCAGAATTTATGTGACACATTGATTAACAATTATTAATATCTTAATTATGTGCCGAGAATGACGAAGACGACACGCTTTATCGCGCCTTAACAGCGACTACATAGGCGTTTTAAAAAATACAATAACTTACAACTGCACTATCTGTCAATGTCACGTGAATAATTTAATGAAATAATCGTATTATAAAAATAGTGTTTGTAATAGTTTATTTAGGTACGCACTATGTATGCCCATTTCATTGCTCACCTATCGCTCTCCCAGGTCTGCTGGTAGAAATCTCCTAAGAGGTTACTTATACAGGGTGTCCCGGAAAGAATGGATGAGCCTGAAACACCTTATAGCAGAGCTATTGGGCACTCAAAATAAAATACAAAAAAAAATCTATCCCAAGTAGTATCTAAGATATGTCATTTAGAAAAAAAATCATTTTTTTTTTCACATTGTTTTCCGTATCTCTGCACCACGGCTACAAATAAATGAAATCCGTCGGTTTTTTGGTGTTATAATATTCTTCATGGACTATACCAATAGATATGCAGTAAATAGTATGAATAGCTATTACACTTTTTTTTTAAAAAAAACTGAACTTCAATTTTCAGCATGAAATGCGGTAATTTTTTTTTTTTGTAAAAGTTCAAGCGTCTTGGGTGTAAAAAAAATGTATGAGGACCTAAGTGGCCAACTATTTTAAAAAAATGCGTGTTTAATACAGATTTCAAAATGGTATCATACATCCTTTTACCTAATGTAAATACGAGGTTATTGCTATTAATGTGCAGAAGGAGTAAATTCGACTAAATTACAAAATTTAAAAAACTAGATCATTTCTTGTCTTAAACTGTACCTGATCCTAAGGGCTTCATAAAAAACAACGTTACACATTGAAAATACTTTATTTAACCTACTTTCACAGCGAGTTCAAGTTCAACCAAATGAATTTATTTTTTGATAATGTTTAAAATAGTTTCGTGAAGGTCGTGTACCCTTGATATTTGCTACCTGAGCGTGCTCTGCACTACCCCTCTTCATGTGAGACAATGAGAGTTTGAGTTAGTTGAGTGTGAGCGAGCGAGAAAGAGTAAAATGTAATAAACAGCGCCGTTAATAAATAACTGGTAAGGTAAGCTTTTAGTGCGTCACTCGACTTGTTCGACATCGCATGTGTTTATTTCGTTTCCATTTCGCTGTGATTGTGAATCAGTGTTAACACGACGACACCGGGCTATTTGATTGGACTATTCGTTTTGCTTACTGATTTGGACGTTGTTTGTTTGGTGATTTCACGACGACTTGGCTTGTATCTGGACGGATTTTTGTGCATCAAAATGCCACGTATTCAGTATACGTCACAAGAATACGCAAACATGCATTTTATTTATGGTGAATGCAGAGGCAACGCAAATGCAGCTGCAGCCCTTTATAAGGAAAGATATCCTAACGCACGTCACCCGGATTACCGCGTATTCATCAGAGTCCACTGTTGTTACTCGGAAGGAAGAATACCTGGCAGCGGTGTTGGTGGTACTGGCACTGGAAGAGTCGCTAATGTTGACATTGAAGAGACGGTGCTTGAGGAAATTGAACGAGATCCGTCTACCTCTACAAGAGCAATAGCACGACGCACTGGAATCGCAAAATCGATCGTGCACCGTGCATTGAAAAAAAATAAGTTCCGGGTAAAATACGCTCAGGTAGCAAATATCAAGGTAGCAAATTTTTTTTCTAAATGTAATATCTTAGATACTACTTGGGATAGATTTTTTTTTGTATTTTATTTTGAGCGCCAAATAGCTCTACTATAAGGTGTTTCAGGCTTATCCATTCTTTCCGGGACACCCTGTATATAAGCACGCCTTTTGCATGTATTTACTTTTGTAACTATTTTCATCATTTGTGTGGTTAATAAAGTATAACAATTAAGTAAAGAGTTACAAATGGAGTTGTAAAATATACTCAATTCCGAATAGCCTGCTGGTACAACGTTGCGCAGTACCGAAAACGACGGCTGAACGACAACATACTAGGGCCTGGAAATTGGCAGGATAAGTTTTGGACTTTAAACTTTTTTATGAAGATTTTTTTTTATGAAGATAACTTGGCACTGGCAGCAGAATGTGCTTAACCATTGTCTTAGACAAAAATTAGAAATTATTTATTCTAGCCACTAAAATCTGCCCATAACTCCAATACTGTCCTATTTGGGCCCTTTTTGATTGAACGCCCAATCAATCATTTACGCATCTCTCTCTTTCTATTATGTCCATGAAACAGTGTGCATATCTATTTGTACACGCGCCTTTTATGGTCACTCGGCTGCATCCCACGCGGACACTAAAGAATCACCGTTCTCATACTAATTTGGATTGCTTGATTTAAATAAGTTGTTGCTTTATAAGGCTTTTGCCAGTCCTTTAACACTTGTATGCGGCCTGTGCGTTAATTGTACACAGAGATCATACAACGCTCAGAGTACAATCGACGAAGTCAGATATTACTTTGCGAAAATTCTTCGTGAAAAGCTATAGTGACTTTGTTCTAGCTTATGGGGCGCCATATGCATATGCAGCGGCATATGGGGTTTATGCATTGATTTCGATGACACCTAAATAACCTTAATTTATCGAGTTTGGTTAAAAAAAAATATAACTTAAAATAGCATTGTATCAAGATTCTGTTTTTAAGATAACATTTTAAGACACTAGACATTTTGAGACTGGATGATTTAGTGAATTTGTCATTATGGTACAGTGGACATTCTGACACATTGGACCCGAACCTGAGCGATTCAAAAATAGGTTGTTTCGTTGATCATGATTTGCTGCTCATTTGATGTTTTTTTCTGCTCGTTTAAATACAAACATTTTTTTAATAGTTATGGAAATGGTGAATGTGAATGGAAATGTGAAATGGTGAATGTGAATGGAAATGTGAAATTCTTGCTACTCGTTTGTAATGGGCAGAGTAATTCTGAGAAATAGCAGTTAAACATGAATAATGGTATACTCACGAAGTGTTGTTATTTGACACTGTGGATTATGCAACACCTGCATTTACTTATTTTCATTGTTTTATATATAACCAACGACGACTATTGTTAACGTAACATTACACGATAAAATACCTTTCCTCCCATTCGCTTCAGTGAGGCATTAAAATGAAATATGTGATATATTGAAAATACTTTGAATTTAAATCATTGTCATTGTGTGGACGTTTAATATTCTATTGTGTGAGAAACAAGAGATTCCAATAGAATAGAGTTTCGAATAACGTGGGAAAAATGGAACCGGTGGGATGGGAGATGTAAACCTTCGATTTTAGTGGACCGTGATCACTCGTGCCTGCTTTGGACATTTTTTAATCGAAATTTTACATAGTTACCTGTTTTTATTTCAATGATTTCGGCATGTATTGTTTTATTTCGGAAATTTCACAGCATGAAATACAAGGAAATACAAGGTTTACAATATTTGTAAGCCATTTACGTAGTAACAACATTGTACAGCTTATTGAATATTCGGCATTTCTTACTGATCACAATAATTGGTACAATATTTCGATAAAACACCAGCGTTATATTTAGATGACTATATTTGAAACTAGACTGACGACACTGACAGTATAAATGTTTTATTAAATTACAATATTAAATTAGCCCCTAATTTTGAAATATTTTTGATATTAAACCATTTTTACAACTATCTGTATATGTGACATTTAAAATTATTGGAATTAAAAGCTGCACCGACAGCAAAAAAAAATTAACATTGATTTAAGTAACTTTATTAAAAAGAACAGAACTAATGCGATTTCACACGGTGGTGCAGAAAAACCGTGTTTCCTAACAATTTTTTGCTGATATTCAAGACTCGTAAAGCTTTTTTCACAGACACTGCGTTTAAGTAGCTACCTAATTAATCGTCAATTTCTCAGTAATCATAAGACTGCCTGAGAAACTGATACCAAGTACCTAATCATAAAGTAACCGTAACATAGTAAAGCTGAGTAATAGGAAATAACCGAACTTAGACCGTTAATATGTTGAAACACATCTCAAATTTCCAATTAACGTTAAAAGGATTCATATTAGTAATAATTTGCTAATTTTATAAAACCAACGAAGTTAGTACCGGTCTTAACGTACGGGGTTCTGTCTAGTGATGGGTAATCAAGACTTCTCGGAGTATTTTAACTCACTTAATCCTGCTCCGCTTGCGGATTCGACTCCTCTTAGTTACTCCTTAACACTTTTGATTCACAGACTTATATTTGATAAGAGTCTTGCATAATGGTATTTTATAAGAGTGTTGCATAATGGTATTTGCATAAGAAAAAAAACAAAAGGTCATGCCATCGTTGCATCTCGATTTTGGGCCCACGACAAGTGCCCATGCGCGATTAGACTCGCGATCACGATCGGCGCCGGGAATGAGAATCGGAATGAATAACAATTCGATGGAACAATTGAGGGATTCTGCTCCGCTCGCCGATTCAACTCTTTTGATTCATTAACTTCGGAGTTACCCATCATTAGTTCTGTCATTAGTGTTATTTTTTTCCAAGGTCTATCAATGTCAAAGAGGGATTCTTTATTAATTTAAGGGAGATTTACGATTATGTCATATTTTAATAATGTCAAGTAACTAATCGTAGGAACGTTTGTCATTAAGAAAATCCTTTATGGACTAATAAGCGTTTTCAATTAACAGTTTACGTAGTTTGCTTAATTTTAAATAGCGATGATTGTAGATCTTTTAGCTTGTCATCTAGTATTAAATATTTTGGGGATTATTCCCATTACGCTTTTTCGATTCAATGTAGTTTTTCCCGACGTTATTTCTGTTAATATTTTTGCCGTAGGTTTCTTTCACGGCCATTTGATATAAATTAAATAAGGTATTTTGTTTTATATACACATTTTACTTGAATTAATTTTACCCGATCCTCCAATGCCTGTGACAAAGGGGAATCCCGGACATATAAAAATACATTCGGTAATTTGATTCTCGTTTAGCCGAAACCCTAAAAACTAATTCCATAATCAGTTTACCCAAGATTTTCTCTAATCACCCAAAAGCTTTTCGCGCGCATAATTTTGCGTATTGCGCGATTAATCGCCGAGCTCGCTAATAAAAGCCCCAGTGTTGCCTGTTGTTGTTACATTAACACAGAATAGGTAATGACCTGTGGAACCACCTAAAGCGAGTGGAAATCTTTATTAGCTAAACACTTACCAGACAAAAACAAACGAAAATTTTAAACATCGCCTTAAATTATAAATCGCCCTAAATCGCCTTAAGATATAGATATCGGGTAGCCAGTTAAAGTGAATAAGCTTGCGATTAAAAAACCAGCGCTTCTTGCTCTGTTCACTTTGGTTGGCGTTGGCTCACTTTGAAATGGGCAAACAGAGATTGACGCTTAGTTTCTGGATCATACTGGTAGATCCAAGATTCGTCACCTGTGACATTGTTGTAAACGCGCCATTACGTTGTGCGGCACCCAACGCGATACTCCTGACTAGTAAATGTCTATGTAGTATTTCATGCACACTCCCCGATACAATCTGCAATCTCTCCTCAATCTCCTCCTATGTTATTCGCCTGTTTTCACAAATTAAATTTTTCACTGCTTCCGCGTTTTCTACCGTAACAGCCCTTTAAAACCGTAACAGTTTTAAAGAGCGACTGCTTCTTTCTTCGTCAGCCAAACTTAATCGAACATGTCTAAATTCATTGTACCAGGGATACACAGTTGCCTTATAAGGGCATTTGTCTGCAAACGCCTGTCCATTAATGTCTATTGAAGTCTATTAAAAGAATCATACTAAATCATAGCGCGGAAATATTCCCATCGAATATCCATTTTTTTAATGAGACACCATATTTTGATTCAGCTCGTAAAAAAATATGAAGGGAAATTTTAATATGGAATGTTTCGTTTTTATATTATAGATAGTTATAGTTTTAATTGACATCAAGACCAGCCAGTATTCCATAGATTAGAACTCCTTGTCGCAAAACTTTCTGAGTGGCAAACTAAAAGTATAAATCTTATACTTTAAGTATGCTAGTTACTACATAACCCGCTCCCATTGGGTCTAAATAATTTGCTTCTATAGCTATATTCTATATTTATAGCAGTGGGTCTAGCAAAACCGTTATTAGTTACTCTTACTTTAGACATCAACACTGCATTGGTTTACTTCGATCAGTTCAAGGAATTAGTATTGTTTTTTTTCTAATTAAAGAATTACTAATTGCAATTTGATATTGAATTACATTTAGTTCTCAAAGACAACACAGATTTAATAATAACAGTTATATCTGCTATGCGTTTTACATATTTATCTCTGAATTAATGTGGTCCGTCCGTGGCGTTGTCTTTCTGCTGTAATCTACGAACAGTCAGTGCACATTACTGCACATCGGTGTCAGAGTATTTATTATTCAGCCGAGCAACAATACATCGGTCACCGCGACCAGAAGCACTACGTTTCTGCTTCCATGTGTTCCATATGTTGTGTGTTCCGTGATCCATCTTACTCCCTAATATAATTTGACTATAATGAGATTAATGAGTTATCTTGAATTTTTTGTCCATTATAAAGAAGGATGTTTTTGTTAGAAAGGAGAAAAATTAACATGCGTTTCACATGGTGATAAGTAGCTACCGCCTTCCATGGACATCTGAATCATCAGGGAGGATGTAGGTCCTTGTAAAGCCCCAATCACAGCCTTCTTAATGAACCTTATGTCAAAGCAAAAGGACCTTAGAAAGCAATTCGTTCTTCAACCTATGAGTTCCCTGTATTAAACGGTATGTGGACTGCGGTATGGTAGCGTACCGACGCCACCACCCCTTTGTCAAGGAAGTGCAAATAGACAGCATTTCGGTGTTGTATCAAACATTGATATTTGTGTATCTATTTTGTTGCAGGGTGTAACTGCTCATCAGTGGGTTCCGAGAGCAACGCGTGCGACATCCGTACGGGACAGTGCCGATGTAAACCTCACGTCACGGGACGAGCGTGCGACACTTGTGAGGTAAGATCAGACTGGGATCAGATAATAAGTTGGGAGACTAGGAACAGAAACAGAGGAAATTTCTAAACAAAAATAAAGACCAATGGCAGCGCCAGTCGGAAGGGAGATTTCGATATTTTCCGTACGTTTTAAAAAGTGTTTATTTATAAAGCTTACCATATCCAACAACATAGAGTTTTACGTATTTGTTTTTGTGATTTTTTCTTTTTTGCAACAGAAAATACTGAATAGACAGCAAAAGGACGATAGCAAATTTAAAAGTGGGTTTGGTTTAAGTTCTCTGATTACAATAAAGAAATAGGACGCCCGCGAAGTGGGACTCAGTCGACAATTTTAATAATTGTAAATTATTCCCTTTAGTTTAATATTTGAGATTTTTCGTTTTTCACATATATTTATCTATTTAAAACGGGTCTTAACGCGAATGTTTACCTTATTTATTTTACTCGACGTTTCGGTTGGCTTGCACCAACCGTGGTCACGAGCTGACTGCAGAGGCGGGTAGTCCATGTCGAGAGTTGCTAGCAGTTTCATCACCTACCCGCATTTGGTCTTCATAGCCCGGAAAGTTGCGGCACACAACACTCACAACATCGGAACTAGCGTCGGATGAAAAATCTCGAAGTTTAATTTTATTAAATTTATTCATCACCGGATTCCATGTCGGGGACAATTTGTATCCATTTTCTCAATTAAAATTTGGTGCAACCCTACCGAAATCTCGAGTAAAATGACTAAGTAAATATTCGCGTTAAGACCCCTTTTAAATAGATAAATATTCCTTTTAGTTCTTCAAAAATTGCTTGTTTTGTTGATCACAATTTTTAATTTTAGTATTTTTTGTTTCTCGTTGAAATACAAACCATTTCTAATTATGTATTCGAAGTATGATTTTTACGAAAGTCACGATCTCCACACAATAGATAACTTTCCTCAAAAACTATCCAAAATTTTTAAAAACTTAAAAAAAGTCTTATTTTCTCTCTGAAAATGCATGCTCATTTAAACAAACAGGGCATTAGGGCCGGGTTTACGACACTACAAAGTTCAGCTCGTATCAAAACTGTTAAAAAAGATTGGCTTCTATGTTTTTGTGTTATCATAAAAAAGAAGTAAAAGATGAAGTCTGTCAGTATAAAATATATTCGTTTGTCAACTACAATGCATGTTTGAATTTCACAGTTAAAAATACTCTCAACAAACACAACACAATCTTCGAACATTATAAAGCCTGGCAAATATAACTCTTTAATGCCATTTGCCATTTCGTGGAACGCTAAAGCAGAATAAAATAATCGTTTACAAGCAGCTAAACTTCATAGCAAATGTCCCAATGACATTTGGCAGCAGTAAAAGCAATATAATATAGTGTGCTGGTACCGCGTGAAACGGAGCGGAATTAACCGAGTAACTATATAAGTGAAGTGTATCATCGCTAGTGAGGTGAGTCGGATTAGATAAAAACGATACCTGTTCCTCCTAATACTAGTATTTAAAAATACCTAATCCAAATACCTAATCCGAATATTTATTAGGTATGGCCGTTACCGGTTAACGATATTCTATCTATGTGGATTAGGTAGGAAGTATTCGACTCGATATGAAGGTACGAACAATACATGGACGTTCCGTTCCTAATATAAATATTAGGTAGATTTTATTTATTTCGCGACGGGCAAACGATACAAAAAGTAAAGGTAAAATATATTAATGTGTGTGTTTACGATGCGCACACTAGGCGCGCACCTGCCTCGCGTTACGCGAAAGCAGCCCGAGGAATGTGCACTCGGGCCCAAATGTAATAAACTTACTCAATATATCCACCAAAATGGTGGGTAAGCAAATAATCAACAATTTATACAATTTAGAGGTCTCACTTACCCCAGGTGGTTTTGCCCACACACAAATCTGGAAAGTGTACCTACGCTAGTCCCTACTAGACGTGACCTATCTTAGTGTGATTGAATATATACATACATTCACAATAGATACTTGTGTAGTAATCCAAGTCTCGTTCCGTGGTGAGCCGGTGGCCGCTACAGTTCGGCAACTCACACCCGGCAGCAAATCACCTCGAGAATCACTTCCAAACCACAAGCACAATCACAACAAATCCAACCAAAACACTCGCGTGGCACAGGATATCAGCGAACAAGACCTATTACTAGGCGCTAATAACAAATATCGACTGTCCGAGCCCGCGGTGTGAATTTATCTCAATCTAACTCTGCTCGCCGCCGAGCGCGTGTTACTACTCAAAAAAAATCAAATTCTCAAACCGCCTTCAATAGGGCGGGGACAAAAAAATGTTGCTTCAAAATATTCAATGTATGCGGGTATGCAAAGACGCTCGCGCCAATTTCAAACAGTGTGTACTGTGTAGGTATTTATGTTTATTTGTTTATGTTTATATTTATATTTCATTAAGCATTTTATTCTTAATTATTATAATGTATTCTCACATAATATTGCAGCGAAACATAAGTACCTACTTCGAAAGAGAGCCTGTATGCTCGAGAATTAAAAAAGATCTGAGGCATGCCTATTCGTACTAGGCCCGTATACTGGATTATGGCTAGCCCAAGTGGAGATAAGTGAAAATAATAAATAATGTGTGTCGCGGGTCACGCATGGTGCCACTCCAACAGTTAAGTTTAAGGTCAAAGTGCACTAGACAAACAGTAAGTTTGTCTAAAATTAAGTCCTAACTTTTTTGCAATAAATCATACTTTAACAAAAGATGTAGTAGAAGTGTATTCTTTTCGTGGATCTCAACAGAAACAACTCGAACAACATTTTTATTTTTTCAGATAGGCTTTATATTAAAATTGTTGTAATATGTGTAGAAATTTACATCATTTATTAATCATACATATAACCCTTTAAGCCCCTTTACTATTACACCTCTTTCTGACTTTTACACATCTATTTCTTTATACATACAGAGATGAAAGGTTTGTTATTTTTCTTTCACTTAAGAGTATCATCAAATAACGCCAACTAGCGATGCAATAATTCGTCACGTCATACATCACCACGATAATGAACGACCTCATTGCTGTCACTAACTAATGTTCAAGTAGTGACCTAGATGGCGCTGACGGTAGTGCTAAATGAATTTGAAACTTATGGTATAAGGCTTAATATTATTTCTAATGGATGAATATTTTATGCAATACCTAATACTCGACGCCTAGGATTAGGTACGGACTAGTATCGAAAAATACCTAATCCAATATTTATGCCCACCCCTATCACAGTCTGTTCGCCACGCCACGTAATCTTCGCCAAGCGTTTGTTTATCTCGCGATAAATAAAGTTTTAAATATTTTTAATAAATGTTTGTTATGACGGATGTTGAAAAGATGTTTACCTTTAGTTCAAGAGGGTAATTCATTGTTTGAGTGTACTGTGACATTTCTTTTAACTTTTTGTTGAATTTGGTAGTTTGAGCGACGAAGTTGAAGTTAACACTTGTTATTGTGAAAAGTGTACTGTTAGATTACTGCATTTTCGTGATCTAAATTCAATTATTAAATTCAAAGTAATTTAAAATCAAAGTTATTTAAATTCAAGTAATTTAAATTCAATATTCAGAGGTAACCTTAAAACCAAACAAAATGCCCATAACACCAGCTCAGGTTGCACAAGCCGTAGCATTAATCGATCAGGGCCTAACACACCGTGAAGTAGCTATCGAGCTTAATGTACCACGTTCATCAATGCAGTACGCCCTGAAACGATACCAGGAGACTGGCCACTACATCCGCAGACCAGGCAGTGGAGGCATAAGATGCACATCACCCCGGGACGATCGATTTATTGCCCTGGAAATTATGAGAAACCGCTATCTTACCGCTGTTGAGATCCGCCAGCGGCTCCAAATCACAAGATGCCTGAATGTTAGCGAACGTACAGTGAGAAGACGCATGGAGGAACTGTATTTTAAATCAAGGAGACCAGCACGCAGTCCACAGCTTCTCAGACAGCATCGAGTAGCTCGACTTCGGTTCGCACGAGACCACGCACACTGGACACACGAGCAATGGGCTAAAATTCTGTTTACAGATGAGTGTAGAATCGCTTTAAGTGCTCCAGATGGTCGGAAACGAATCTGGAGAAGAAAAGGGGAACGGCGTTCACCCATTAACACCACACCACACCACATTACAGTGAGTTTTCACGGAGGTTCCATAATGGTTTGGGGAGGAATAAATTCCGACGCTCGTACGGAGTTGGTTATCATTGATAATCGCCTAACTGCAACTCGATACATCGAGGAGATCCTTCAGGATCATGTTATGCCTTATTCTGGGTTTACTGGACATGACCAATTCCTTTTAATGCATGATAATGCACATCCACACATCGCACGTTGCGTGAATGAGTACCTACAAGAGGTCGGCATTCAGAACTTGCAGTGGCCAGCTCATAGCCCGGACTTAAATCCAATAGAACACATCTGGAACATGCTCAAAAGAAAGATAAAGTCAGGCTCCAACCCGCCACAGACACTCGATCAGCTACGAAATGCAGTACTGAACGCTTGGGAAAACATACCGCAAATTGATGTCAGAAACATCATTCAAAGCATGCCAGATCGAATGCAGGCGGTTATCAGGGCCAGAGGAGGAAACACCCATACTAAAAATACTAAAACGTATAGAGATAAAGAAAATTAACTCTTCATTTTCTAGTTTTTTAAAATTGACTGTTTAAAATTCGATTTTTATGTAAAAGTGCGTGGTCTTAAATAACTTTAAATTTGTGTGGTAATCTTTCAATAAAGTTATAAAAAAATAAAAGCGATCACATATGGAGCCCACCTACACTTAATTTATTGAAGAAAATTTATTTAAATGCAAGCTACAGCAAGTGGTCAACTTTCCCTGCTGGTGAGTGTATATCTCTTCTATATATCACTCTTTTAGAGGTGATGTAGTTCCTTAGGGCTCGTGGTGGCAGTTTTGTTATCCCATAGTCGCCTGTTACGACACCCACGGGAATGATGGGGTGTTTCTATTCTAAAGACTGCTGCCACTACACGACCAATGTACCTATCCTCAGTAATCCAACAAGACCAGCTCTCCTCGGTAAATCACATTAAGGCCATAAACCTATGTCTGTATGCACTGGTACATTTGGGATATTTCGTAAACTTGTATTTCAAAAATCACAGAGGGCAGTAGATAGTTATGAAGAGTAGTCTATGATTCTGTCAAGAGCATAAGAAGCACACTCATTTTCAACAACTTCCTAGAACTCGTGTCACTTTACAGGAAGGTTACTGGGGCCTCCAGCACGGCAGGTGCAGGCGATGCGAGTGCGGCGCTGGCGCGGCGGCGTGCGACCCTGTGAGCGGATTGTGCGATTGTGCAATGGGAGTGGGGGGTGACAAATGCGATCGCTGCCTCTCCAGCTACTATGGATTCGGCCCAGCGGGTTGTTTGCGTGAGTAGATCTTTAGCCAGATTTCAAACAAAAGTCACTTGAGAAGTAGTTGTGCTTTTCCATAATTTAGACTGTGCTCAGTGATATTTTTATGTCTTTGTTAGTTGATGCAAAATTTAGAAGGGATATCATCAATTGTTTGTCTGTCGACAACAATTGCATCACGACCATGTAATTAATTCAGATTGTTTGCTACGATGGTGAGTTCCGAAGCTTCAATACCAAGAGTGGAATAACTAAAAAGTTTCAGTTGGAATATCATTTTTTTGTTTGCTACAACATACTTGTAAGTGTATTCAGACCACAACATTAATTCAGAGTAATACATTAATTCAGAGCACTACATTAATTTAGCATAGTTTTAGGTGAATTCTTAGCTGAACCTCTAACTGAATTAAACATATCTCAACAAACTTCGAGTTAAATATCTAGGAGTATATTTAGGGCAAACTGTTGACTCTGCGAAAAATGGTAAAGTTCTTTTTATAGAGCATAAAATTTTCAACAACTCTTGATTTTTTGTTTGTTTTTTGTTGATTTTTTTGTTTATATGAGTTTATGTATCGATTTTCCATTTTTAATCGACTGACAAAGTGGAACTGTCAATTTCCATTTTCATATTTCAGCATGTCCGCCCTGTACAGACGGCAAGATATGTTCACCAGAGAATGGACGCTGTGTGTGCCCGGGCAAGTCTCGAGGGCCAGGCTGTCGGCAGTGCGCGCCTGGATACTGGGCTCGAGAAAACGGGTGTCACCCTTGTAGTTGTGGCCCGGGATCAGTATCCGGTAAGCTTTAACGAATTGATCCATTTTGAATATTCTTATCGAAAGAAGATTAGAATCCCACTTTATCCTATTTCCCAATGTATACGTATATGTTTCGATAGTGAGTGAGATATGCCATAAGGTAGTAAGAAACTACCCATTCAAATCCTTATCCTATCCCTCCCCATTTTCCCAACCCTTAACCCAAATCCATTCCTAAATCTCCAAAGGTAGGTAGGCATGCCAACATTTGTCATTCTAAACTGATGTTAGCAGGTGTCACAATTGTTGATGGATTATTCACTTAGTCCACAATTAGGTGGACTGTCTGTTCGTCTTCTCTATATATAAAAAAAAATAGGAAGCTAGAACAGACGCCCACAGATCTCTGTGATTCTACGTCATTCTAAAATGTCGACTACATTTACAGATTGTAGTTAGGATTCCGAAGTTAGGATTTGAAAAAAGGAGTGGGGTGGGTGAATAATAATGTGATGAGACGAAAAGAAAATGAAAATAGATCTTTTTCTGATCTCATAATACTTCCTATTCGACGATATACGATAGGATGGGAAGAGAAACTAGCTCTTTAAATTCACACTTACTCCCAGACTACGATGGTAAATTTCACAACAATATTCTTTAAGGAAGGTCGGGTTAGGAGTTGGGAGTTTAGGGAGTTGGGTAATTCGATCAGTTGGAAACGCACAGCACTTATGACGCGCCTCGCCTTCCTTCAGTAAAAGTATATTATTTATTTATAAATAAACCGCTATCCCTTAACATTGATAATCAGTTAAAGAAGCAAGCAATCACGGTCATAGAATATAAAAACTAATCCAATTTATGTTCGATAACATAGTCCATTTTTCTAGTTCCGACATTTACCGACAGATGGCGCTGTGCCATGTAAAATCATGCTATCATCATCCATTTTGCAGAAACATGCGATTCCCACACGGGGCAGTGTAAATGTAGATCAGGATGGACCGGTCCACAATGCGACACTTGTGAAGACGGACATTTCGGAGAGCGGTGTCGACCGTGTCTTTGTTCTCCAGCTGGGACGAGAGGGTGTGACACCAGGAATTGTACCTGCGACTCATATGGGAGGTGTCCTTGTAAGGTACGGTACAATATTGCCTTGGCAATTTCAAAACTCAAAAATATGATAACACTAAGCCAGTCGAAACTCTCCTGTGATTACTATGGGAGGCCGGGTGCCTGCAGTGGGCCATTCTAGGCTGTTATCATCAAGCTCGTCGAAAATTTGTGTAATTTAGTCAAATTACAATAGTTACAACAACATACTGTGAAATATAAAGCTTTAGTTATTGCTTTAATTAAGTCCTGACTAAAAAATTGTGCGTGAGATATGAACTTAATCCTCACATATCATATTGATCTGAAACCGCTATACAATAATCTACCACCAGCCTATGTCTCTCCAATTCTCTCCCAAAAACCGCCACCACACACGATCTGCTTTTCTCATCCAGCCACTACCGAAACTAAGAAATTCGACGAGGAACTGAAGGTACCCACAGCTCAAAGAATCAAGAAGAAGTTGAAATGGCAGTAGACGGGCCATATATGCCACAGGACAGATAACTGATAGGGGAGACGAATCCTTGAATGGAGGCCGCGTATCGGATAACGTAGTGTTGGACCAATATAAAGGTGATACCAATATAAATACTCGTAACTTTCATTTAAATTACAGGAAAATGTAGAAGGCGCCAAATGTGACCGGTGCCGGGATGGCACTTTTGGTCTGTCCATCGACAACCCTGAGGGGTGCACCGCCTGCTTCTGCTTCGGGAGGAGCGCGCACTGCACGCAGGCGGGGCTCACCAGGGGAGCCGTGCACGCGCCCGCGCCGTTCCATCTTACGGTTCTCCTGACAGACGCCATTGGACCGGTAAATAAGTATAACAATATGTTTAAAATTCTGCTATTATTTAAATAACATTGTTAATCTTCGGTCCATTTCACACAGAACTTCGCGAACACTCTTTCTTCGTCACTAAGAAAATTTTGTGACGCTGGACATAAAAGAAAAATGATTCCGCAAATAGATAGCTTTTTAGATAATTATTACCAATTTCTATACAAAATATTGATTCAAATAAAGAAACCAACTTTGAGATTTCGTATTATTAAAGATAAGGATTAAATATGTATATTTCGTCGAAAGGAGAAGAATTTGAACCCACATATCCTCCGCTACGAGCCTGGCTCTAGCAGTTGATAAGTTGTTTGGTTGAACTATGCCATACTGTATGTCGATATTATAACATGCAAATAGGGATGGAGTAGTTGTTAAATTATATTATGTTCACATTCATTTCTACATTTCAAACAAACCCTAGTAGTTTTTTTAAATATTTAAAATTCATAACCAAATTGAAAAAACTAATGTGCTCATATTCTTACAGATGGAAATGGACCAAGATTCTCTTCTATCCGTCCACACACACACTCCTGAACCCACCATCTCGGTCCCCTGGCCGCCTGTGCCAGTGTACGTGGAACTTGACAAACGATTCCTCGGCGACAAAGTAACGTCATACGGCGGAGTACTCAAGTTCAAGGTAGAAGAGGAGGGCGGGGAAAAGTTACCAGCGGAGATATTGGCCAGATTTCCCCTGGTCAGGATGTATGCGAAGAATATTGTGCTGGAGTATTATGAGGTATGTAATTCAAAGTGTAAACGGGAAAATGATACTGTATCTCACAGGCGACTGGCTACTTCTGGCTGGGCGTCGGAGCGTCAGTTACCAGTGCTAATTTCTATTTGCATCTCATCCTACCCATTTTCATACCATTCCATACCATGTCCTCCTCCTTATACTCTTTACTGTAACTCAATATACCCGTTTTTCTTGCAATCACCGTATTTTTTTCCAAATCTTACTACCTGAATCCTCTAAGGATTAGAAATTTGTGACCATCTGTGATAATATGGAGATACATTTAATATAACGTACAGCAGAAGAAAGTTGATTTTTACCAGCTGGAGGGTAGATTTTTAAGTGGACTGTAATTTTGGGATTTTATTTATTATTTTTGATTAATTGCCGTAGCCGTACAATAATAAAGCTTCACTGACCTGAAAGCTGTCTGGTGCAGCGAAGTCTTCTGCCGGCGCCGGCCCTTGGTTTTCCTGTGTTGGCACTTAAAGACACTAATGCACGCACAATAAGGAATTTGGCGTAATAAAATGGAAGATTGAATATAGCGTTGCGGGAAATTATATTTTAATTATATTAGCGGTAATTTATGTAACTTCTCGGTAGGAAGTTTTGCGTATGTTGTCTAGCCGAACGTCTCCGCGATGCAACTGTCCCGTCGTCGTTCACAACGACATCTCTCTATATTTTTGACACCTCAATTGAGACTTGCCAATAAATCAATGAAGCTAGTTCTTGACAAGCGGCGGCAATCAATCGCTCGTCCACCAGCTATGATCTAATTAGTTCTCATCAATTCCTAGATTGATTTATCTTGCCTATATAAACAAACAAAACTATTGGTTTTGAACACCATATTATCAATATCACCATATTATAGTTTTTGAAAGAAACATGATTATATTTTTTGTTCTGTTACCAAACGTAAGTAATTAGCTGATACCTAGGTAGTCCAGTCAAATAGTACAAAAAACAGACGACTCAATGCAAAAGTTCGAGTAGTTTTGGTTTCTTGAGCATGTTATTCGTACCGAGACCCTATTTAAAAATCCAATGTTTTCGACCTCGGCTAGCAGCCGCGGGCGCTGCCACATCGAGAAACCGCGAAATTTTCGACGATATTTTGATTTTTGGGAAATATTTCTTTAACGGTGCATCTGGTGGAAAAGTTATACTTGCATAAATTAAACAAGAGTAAATTCTCTACAAAGTGAGTAAAGAACGACATCACGATTTCCTACATCATACATATAGTTGCCGAGATATGGCTTTTCAAAAATCCGAATTTATTACAAAAACTGATGAAAGTAATCGTCGAGGTAGGACTCATTTTTCTTCGCCGGAGATAATCTGGATGAGTCTCGGCTTCATGCCCTGCGGAATTTCTACCGGATACAGACATGATTAGGTAATAAGAAAAGTCCCCTGGACTGGGGATGGGTATGTACACCACCTTTGGTCTCTCGCCCCACAACTGTGGGGCTTTCAGTAACTACTGAAAGTGATTCAATTCCAGAGTGTTTGCTCAAATGTATCACCTGTAGATGCAAAACAGGATGTGCCAATGCATGTGAATGTAAAAAAGCAGATCTCAACTAACTGTTCCTCTTTATGGACACGTTGTATGGGGTTGTATGGGGGCTGAAAAAATAAAATTTTAGAATTATCTGGCAACAAATTCCGATTTTTGAACATCTGTATCTTGAGAACTATACAATGTACGGAAATTACACTGTACAGTAATCCCCCCTATAACACGGTACTCTTATAACGCATTTTCATATTACGCGATTTCAATCCCCCGTATAACACGGGCATTCCCCCATATAACGCGGGGATTTCCCACATTATATTTCTGTACTGTGAAATTTATAATGATTTGTACAGTTCATAATGTAATAAAACTGTTAATTTATTTGAAATTAACTGTTTTTTTAGTTCATATGCATAAGTTTTTTATTTAAAATGTTCTTAGTTTAGTTTGATTTTAATAAAACGTACATATTTCGTTCATAATATAGTTTTTTCTTAATATTCGATTTAAACCCCCTTTAGCGAGAAAAGTTAAACGTGAATAATTTATACGTAACGCGTTATACGGGGTCGTAAAAACGCGTTATACGGGAATACTCCTACAACACGTTTTCCTATAACGCGGAACCAATCTACCGTGTTATAGGGGGGATTACTGTACTCGCAAATTTACTCTAGTTTAATTTATGGAAGTATGATTTTTTTGCACGTAATGCACTGTTTAAAATATATTTCGCAAAAACCGAAACATCGTTGATTATCTGGTGGTTTTTTCGAGGTGGCAGCGCCGGCAGCTGTCTGCCGAGGTCACATTAATGTACAATAAAGATACAATGTATAAATCATCTGGACTAAGGTGTTAATTCTTTTGCCCCGTACTTGTATTCATTGGGTGCACTTAGAAAAAAAACTGTCAGCATCAGAAATAGCCGTCAATTTTAATAACGTCGCCATTTTTGTTACCTATTCCTCTAGTATTTCTCTAAAGTATTTCAATGTTTTGGGAGCTATTTTTACCGCCGTCTTTATTATTATACCAAATACCATACCATCAGACTGTGTCCCCCCACTGCTGGATATAGGCATCTCCCAAGGACCGCCACCACACACGGTCTTCAGCTCTCCTCATCCATCCACTACTGGCGACTTTCTTCAAGTCGTCAGTCCATCCAGACTGAGGGCGACCCCCGCTACGTTTCCCGGTACGTAGACTACCAAATACCATTGATCACAATTACCATGTTTTAGCAATCATGATTATAATACGATTTTATGGCTTTCCCTTCCAGCGCGTGCCCCCCACAAACGGCACGCACTACGTCCGCCTGCACGAGTCTCTATGGCGCGTTCGAAACGGAGCGAATCCGCTCAACGAGCCGCGAGCCTCCCGTAGTGCGCTTATGTTTGCTTTGCAGGAGTTACAGCACTTGGTGGTGCGCGTCACCACCAGGGCGCCTCCGTACCATGATAGAGTACATGTGCTGTGAGTACCTATTCAAATCTAGAAACCACTGTCGTTAACGAACTTTGTAATACGTCATGTAATTATCATCATGTGTCATGTATCAGTGTATCGTAGCCACTTGCCGCAATTTAGCACCTTATGAAAATTTAGACATTTCATGCCGACAGCCTGCTATACCTAAACGGCTAATGATCAATTAACACTATAGTTAATTGATAATAATTGAATATAGTTTTTTTCTTAGGACACAATTTCTTAATTCACAATTAAATCACAGCAAGTAACTACGTCATATAAGTGTCATCTGACCTTAATATGAGTAGCTATAGTTATAGATGAGATGAGCTATAGATGAGCTCCACAATAACCAAAATCAGCTCTTTTAATACTCCCTGTTGGATATTAATGACTCCCTATGCACTTTGGCTTATGCATGAATGATGTATAGCCTTAAAATGTCACGCTGGTCAAGTGAATTGGCGAGTCCAGTCTTTTAGAGGTGGTGTCTCGGGGCTTGTCGTAGCCGCTTTGTTATCTCTTACTCACTTTTTACAACATCCACAAGAAAAGATGGGGTGGAGCTATACTAAAGATTCTAAAGCCAGCCATAATAGAAAGAAAAACATTTATTGGTATACACAAAACCTATAATACATAGAACTTAATATACGGCACGGATAAAGAGATAGTGCGATGTATATATCACTAATTCTAAATCCACCAAACAGACCGCTCGTCATACTCCTGCCTCGTATACTTCTGATCTCCTCATAATCCTTTCAAACCTTCAACTATTATAGGCCAATGTCGACATCTAAATCCAACCCTTGCTTCCTAGACTACTCAACGTATCTCTCGACACGGCCATCCCCGGCCTCAGTCGCTCCGAACCCGCTCTCGGCGTGGAACTCTGCGACTGTCCGCCCAACTACGCGGCTCCTTCATGCCAACAACCAGCCATCGGGTTCTGGATGCCGCCGCCTCGAGTTCACAAGACCGTAATCTCGGGGACTATCGTGATTCGGATGGAGGGTGACGCACAGCCCTGTAACTGTAATAACAGGGCGACGGCTTGTGATGCGGAGACTGGACATTGTGTAGTGAGTTTAGTTACTTATTTATAAATTCCTTTAGCAATTATTTAAAATCACAAAATTAATCAGTGTATGCCTATCACTCACAAGAGACGGTTCCATTCCTGGCATTCCTGTCAAACATTCCGGCTCTGGTAACTGTCAGCAGTCCCTGGACTTAAATTCACCTAAATATAACAGATGCCTACATTCATAAAGAACATTCAAGGATTATCCTGATAGAGCTCAGCGGCACTAAATGTACTCTGAAATTCTTCATTTTAATAGTCAATGTTACAAGTATGTTATAATTATTAGGTCAGGAGCTTTCGCTGATGCGGCCATATTAATACACTTGTGCTGTCTTATTTCTGTCTCAACAGTTAACTTTCTGTCTATAATTACTTGTTAATACTGATAACTATGACTACTTCCTCAGAACTGTACACTGGGTACTGGTGGACCACGTTGTGAGCAATGTGCGGCGGGCTTCCATGGGTCCCCAACTTCCCCGGGAGGATGTCAACCCTGCCCGTGCCCGACACGGACTCGCAACTACGCTGACGCGTGTGCATTGACGAATCGCGTCTTGCATTGTCTGTGCAAGCCTGGTAAGTCCGTATTTGTACACTTGTGGATTACACGACAGATATCTATAGTTAATCAAATAGCCCAAACAGATATCATTTCTATGGGCAGTTGCAGGTGTTCATGGGCGGCGATAACACTTACCATCACGTGGGGCCGCTTGCTCGTCCGCCCTCGAATCAAAAAAAAAAAAAAAAATTACGATCCACATGGAACAAATATGTCAATGCTTCTTGCAATGACTACGTCTAAATTTAAAATTAAACGACAAGGAACAACAGCAACAATTTTGCCATTACTTTCTACTCTCTCCATTTATCCATTGGACATCAATGTTAATGCCCCCAAATGATGCCCACTGTCTTCCATGGATAATGATCTAATCTATCTATAAAAGCCCCTCCAGTAGACCGCCACGAGTTCGACAATTCTCATCTAGTCACTAACGCCGACTTTTATATGTCAACCACTCGTTTACAGTATAGGTCAAATAAAATCACAGATTATATAATTCTGAATAACCAACCTTGGTTCTAGGCTACACGGGTCCCGAGTGTGAGCTCTGCGCCGACGCCTATCGTCGCTTCCGCGATGGGAGCTGCGTGCCGTGCGAATGCGACTCGCGCGGCGCGGTGACGTCGCAGTGCGACGCGCGCGGCGCATGTCGATGTCGCGCATTTGCTGCCGGCGACCGTTGCGACCAATGCGTCGCACGCAGGACGTATCTAAACGAAGACGGTTGTGCACGTGAGTTTTAAACTCAATAGGAGTAACTATAGGCAAACAAGGTGAGTGAATTCCTCGTCTACGCGGCTGCAGAGGTGCAGGGGTGGGGAAACGCGGGATTGCACGGAAAGAGACTTCTCACTTATCTTGTTTGTCTACAAAAATTTTACGCTTTGCATCACCCTTATGCATTTTTATCTAACCAAAGGGTAACTAACATAGAATGCCAGTGGTGGGCGTTAAATCAGCCCTCTGTACAATTTATGTGCAGTAAAGTTTGAATTGCGTCGGTGCCGCGACGAAACTCGGATAAATTGAAAATTCGTGCTATTTTTGAATATATTTTATTTTCAAGACAATCGCATGAACAAAATTTGGGTACAGAAAAACAAATGAAATACTGATTTTAAAATAAGAACATCGTAGCTATTAGATGCAGTTTGTTTTATTTTGAAATTCGAATTAGAACAGAAGATATCGAAATTGAAAGTGGCCAGTAATAAATCGGCTATTTCATAGGTAAGCACCTAATATTTCTGTTCGATCTGGTAATTGACTGGTAGAAAAGGCCATATGGCATTAAGTCCGCCATTTGTGCAAACTACTTATCCAATGAAGTTTAAATAAATAAATAGAATTTGTAAAAATTTTACCTACATACACGCCAGGCATTAGAAGGTACGAACAGAGAGACATTGTCATGGAAGATTTTAATTCAAAAATTGGTGAAGCGGAAAAGGAATATCCGAGCCATATCTCAGCCAATTATTAATATTTTCGCATGAAACTTTCACACAATATTCTTCAAGTTATTCTATGCCTGCTCTGCAAAACAAAATGGCGCAATTTCCAAAAAAAGTTCGTAATACGTGAATTTTTTTCAAACGCAAAACTTGTGTGAATTAATTTTCTTAAAGCGTACTATTTTTTAATAGTAGTTGCCGTGTAACTCTATTTACTTGCAGAAAAACTGAGTTACAGGCGGTTACCTCGACATGGTAGGTAATGGGTCAAATTTACACGGTTTTTTTTATAATTTACACGGTCTTAATATTGAAACTACTGAACCAATTTGTTTTACCTTTGAACTTAACCGTGATATAGACCTAAAACTATTTTTCTTACCCTTCAAAAACTTATAAACTTCGTGGTGATAATCCTGAATTTCTTAATGTTGCAGCATGCGACAATTGTACGCAGACTCTACTTGACTCAATTGAAAACCTCACTTCGAATCTACTATCACAGGCCGACTTAACCGAACTGAGCAGAATACCCCACCCATTCCCCGTATTACGAGAATTCGCTACAAACGCCTCAATCTTACACAACTCACTAAATCACCTGAAAAAAGATCTAGAACTTTCTACAAGACTCGAAGGATCTATTAGCGATTTAGAAGCAACAGAGCACAGGATATTTACAGAAGCCAATGCATTGAAGACAGAAGCTTCTAGAAGAAAGAAGGAAGCGAATTCCTTGGCTCTAGAGAGTATGAGTGGTTTGGAAGAGGTTCTGAAAGCGAGGAGAAGGTTGAGTGAGCAGGTTGAGGCGTTGAATGAGTTCGCGAGAGGTGAGAAGCATCTTAGCGCTCACAGAGCATTGAAAGAAGCGAGGCAATTATTGAGGGCCATCAAGGATGTGAAGCTAATGGATTTTCTGGCCGTAGTTAATGATGTATTTGATATGGTAAGATTCGTTTAGATCATTTGAATAATTAACACCTAATAAATAGTCTTTTGTAATAATAAACCTTTTTATATAAGTTTATTTTCTTGGTACTCAATAGGACAAGATTTCTGACGTTTAACCACACTGGTTAAACTGGTTTTTGGTCCTTCGCTCAGAAAAATGCTAATGTTTGCCGTATAGCGTGTTGAAACAACATGGCATTATTGTCATGCTTGATATGGTGTCATGGGGGAAGACACACTTGAATCTCTCTTGCCAAATGTCTATTAATTTTTGTCTGTTTTAACTGCATACAAATAAGTTTCCGCTTATTGATCTTCTCTCTCTTTTTATCCATTCTATCTTTTTTGAATATAACCACTCTAGGCATGTATATAATAATTTAGTTCCTATTTGTGGTAGCTCGCGAATACATTTTAAGTCTTCGTATGTATTTAAATATGTTATATTTTAAATATGGTGTACTATATCTATAAGATTCTCAAATAAATAAAAACAAATAATAAAATAACTAAATTTGCTAATAATAAAGGCTAAGTTTGAATACTCTTCTTAAACTAAGCAGTGGACCTTCTCTTTAAGAATAATAAAATTAGTATAAGGTGGAATTTTCTTGCATCTCTGTAGTTTCAAACTTGCAAAATTGCAGGCAAATCTCCAATCAACAGCAATACAAGAGTACAAATACCGGATTGACGACACATATCGTCGACTTCGCAAGTTACAAGCAGCGCTCGACCAATGGGAGGCCAAGGCTGACGACCTGAACGCACTGACCAATGTAGTGTGGACGGCGGGAGATGCTGTGGCAGCACTGGAGAAACGGGTGAGGCCAAAGTTGGCCAGCGTGAGGGATGTGGGGTTAAGATGCCGACTTGTAATGGAGGTTCGTTTGCAAAAAAAAATATTTCCTATAATTACTTATACACGGACTCTGCAATAAATATTTGTCACTTAATACAATGGACTGTTCAATATATTCGAGCTTTGCAATAAACGTTTGTCACTTAATACAACGGACTTTTCAATACAATAGACTTTGCAATAAACGTTGGTCACTTAATACAACGGACTTTTCAATATATTCGAACTTTGCAATAAACAAGAGGTGCCTCAAGAGTCCCATTAAACTACGACATGGGGTTCTTCAAGAAAGCTGTGAATAGAATTTTGCAAGGTCGACGGCGCGCTCGCATACCCCCCTAGTGTTGCAGGTATCCATGGGCGGCGGTAACACTTACCATCACGTGGGACCGCTTGCTCGTCCACCCTCTTCTCTATTAAAAAAAAAAACGTTTGTCACTTAATACAACGGACTTTTCAATGAATGATATATCATACTTAGCACGTATTATAATTAAAACCTGCCTATAATGACAGTAATGCAGCAGATGTGGTAAATTCACAAGTAGATGCAGCTGTTCATCTGACATCGTAACAAGTACAATGTATCAATTTTTATCCGACAGGACATCGCTTCTCTGTCGGCAAACAACCTCACGGATGAGGTAGCTTCCTTTTTGCTTGTGGCTCGTACTCTCAGCATCGGCTTCCCACTCCTCATTGCCGAGTTAGAATCCCTAGCCCTCGCGGCTGAGGAGAAAGAAGGGATTCTCTACAACTTGACTCCCAACTATAGGGAGAAGTATTTAGGAGCGGTCGAGAAACATGTCGCGGCTTTGGGTGAAAAGGCTAAAGAGTATAAGAGGTGAGCGTTAGTTTAATTACAATTATAGCACTGTATATACATATATGTAACCTAGATTAATTTGGTGTAATAGACTCATGAATTCCTACAGACAATTTTTAATTAACTACAAAGTGATTACAAGACATCGTCACATCATTAGCCAAGACGCCTAAAATTTCATGTTATCGTATTTAATAAAGCTTATAGAGACGTGTAAATATGTGTAATTACGTATGTAATGTGTATGGGCCTTAATTGCCTGAAATAAATAAATAAAAAATAGCAATTATCAAAGAGCAATTCTCCGACTTTTTGGAACTTGGGTTGAATAACAGATGTTTTGTGTTCCGTTGAAGGCCTGACAAAAGGACACTCAAGTTTATGAAACGTTTTTTATTTTTCAATATAGTCTCCCATCTATTTGAACACACTTTTCGGATCCTTTTAATAGCAGACAAGCTTTGTCTTCACGATGGGCGAAAACTGCAGCGGTCACTTCATTATCAGTGGGAAATCTTCTACTCCTTAAGTCCGCCTTGAGTTTTGAGAACAGAGAGTAATCACTGGCAGCCAAGTCAGGAATTTCCGTGAAGCCACACTTTGAAACAGCAGCTTTCGCAACTGCGGTGGCGTGGACGGGTGCATTGTCATGGAGAAGCCTGAGCTTAGTTAGCTCATTAGCTTAGTTTTTCACGACATTTCTGCTTGATTGTTTTTCGTAATTGCTCCATAAGGTTAGCATAATAACTTCCAATCACCGTAGTATTGCGTTCTTTTATTTCTATAAGCAATTTTCCTTGACAATCCCAGAATCCCTCGACATCGAAGCCACAATCTTTTTATTGGACTGAGTCACCTTGAGCACTCTAGGTGGTGCTTCACCAGAACGACACCACTCCATTGACTCCTTTTTGGGAAGGGGATCAAAATGAAGAACAATAATTTTATTGCCAGTAACAATTGACAAAATTTGTTTTTTTTAGACATATAGAAATATGTCAGGCCAGAAACATTTGGACTCGCCAACCAAAGTACTGGCTACAAAGTAAATAAATCTTGAATAAACTGTTTACAAGTATTTAATAGTTATTATATTCAGCCACGATATCAGAGTCTTAGAATCCTTTGCATTTTCATCATAGGCGATGCGACGATTTTTATAGATTTTACATAAGAAAAAACAAAACGTTTCTACAAGTAGATTATCAACAAAACATTTTTATTTTAAAGTAATCCAAAAATAACTATATCCACAGCTTATTCGCTGGCACTCGCGCCCTTGCCGCTTCTGGGGTCACTGCAGCTAATGCTTGGTCTGAAGTAGCAGAGACCGTTCGAGAAGCTTCCACGGCTGCAACAAATGCGGTAGCCACTGCCAGTATGGCTGCCAAACTAGCTGGAGGGCCCACACCATTGGTTAATACTGCTGCAAAAGCCAAGGAAGGTTCTGATGAATTAAAGATTAGAGGAGCTGCCGTATTAGCTAAAGCCGAAGGTACATATAGAATCAATATTTCCAATAGATATTTGATACTGCTAAAAGAACAGAAACGATATTTGATGATGTTAAGAATGTCTGCGGGGCATATGCGAGCACGCGGGGAGAGAACGCCAACGGTCATACAGACAGACTTCGACACCGTACCGACAACGATACGACTAATAATTATAACAAATAATTAATTATACAGTTAATCAATAAATCGAGATACAAGTAAAAACATAGTTTTCAATGTACACCTACTGCGAGCCAAAACTAGAACAAAATATTTGACAAATTTGAACAGAATTGAACTTAAGTTCTTTACTCAACTTAAGTTTTTTATCTTATTTTTTCTAAAAACGCTTAAAGTGTATACCTACATCACTGATAAATCGACATTCGGTTTGTGATATGTTTATTCGAATCCACTCATTTTAGTCAAAAAATCATGCTATCTTCCCATAAAATCCTATAAAAACGAAGTACATTTTCTAGACCATATTTCTTATAATAATCTCCATTGAGCTCAGAGCTATAGCTATAGAAGCGTATTTTGTGACCTCAAGGTCAACCTTGAATATCTCAAAACGCACAAGCATTATCAATGTCGATTTTTTAAATATTGTTCAGAACACTATTACAAAGGTGTGTGCCATGTATGTACTATATGTATGTATGTGTATGTACTGGGCTATGTATGCCTGTCGGTTTAACCGGTTTGCTAACTTTTCTTTCTACAAAAAGAAACTCTTTTCCAGAGCTCCGTAACCAACTAGAACACCTACGTCGCGGTGCGGACTTAGTAAGTGTAATACTGCGCGGACTTGGCTGGCAGGAGCGTGACCTCAGCCTGCGTCCAGAAGCCTCCGTCACATCCACCCTCACGTCAGCCAGCGAACAAGCCGACCGGGTGTTTGGCACTACTCGAGTGCTCTACGATGAGGCGGGTGAAGTGAGGCGCCGAGTGAAGTACCACTTGAGGAGGCAGCTCACTGAGCTGCAGAGGCATGGGGATTCGGCGTTAGGGGCTGCACAAGAACATGGTGAGTGATTATCTTCGTCCAGAAGCCTCTTTTGCATCCATCTTTACGTCAACCAGCGAACAAGCCGACCGCGTGTTTGGCACTACTCGAGTGCTCTACAATGAGGCGCCGAGTGAAATACCACTAGAGGAGGCAGCTAACGGAGCTACAGATGCATGAGAATTCGGCGTTAGGCGCTGCGCAAGATCATGGTGAGTGATTATCTTTCTTTTGAAATTGTGACTAGGTAATTCGAAATAAAGTTAACTGAAAACATGATTTTATTCATGAAGGCAACCATTTCACTAAAAGGCATATTGGTGATGCAGCTGTTTAAAATTTACGTTACACTGCAATTAGGATCAATTACATACATAAAAACAATGTTGTATATATCATACATACCACAGATATAGAAGAATAGGATAACCTATATCGGATAACTGGAGCGATAACAATTACTCGTGACGAGACGCGCTTGGTTTCCATACAATTTACTCGTAACGATACACGTTTTGTTTCCATACAATTTACTCGTGACGAGACACGTTTTGTTTCCATACAATTTACTCGTGACGAGACGCATTTGGTTTCCATACAATATACTTGTAACGATACACGTTTTGTTTCCATAGAATTTACTCGTGACGAGACACGCTTGGTTTCCATACAATTTACTCGTAACGATACACGTTTTGTTTCCATACAATTTACTTGTAACGATACACGTTTTGTTTCCATAGAATTTACTCGTGACGAGACACGCTTGGTTTCCATACAATTTACTCGAGACGAGACACGCTTGGTTTCCATACAATTTACTCGTAACGATACACGTTTTGTTTCCATTGAATTTACTCGTGACGAGACACGCTTTGTTTCCATTGAATTTACTCGTGAAGAGACACGCTTTGTTTCCATACAATATACTCGTGATGACACACACACGCTTTGTTTCCATACAATATACTCAAGACGTGACACGCTTTGTTTCCATAGAATTTACTCGTGACGAGACGCGCTTGGTTACCATACAATTGCACGAATTTGCGCTATCTACGTCTATGATACATACCCACATTCTTAAATAAATTCTTAAATCAGCCAGTCTCTGAATAGATCATAGAGATTCATTGCGAGGTGAAAGAAAGACTTAAATGAGATTGCAATTAAGATATATGGTACAACATTTAGGAATGTTACAATTGTTCACAATTAACCATTCCAACAATTACCCTTGTTTACAAACACGACCATTTACAATAAGTTAAACCTGTTTAACCCTACTTGGTTTATATACAGTGTCACAGATCAGAGGCAACACAGTCCGCGGTACAGAAGTAACAGAAGCATTAGCAGCGGCGGCGGCAGCGCGTGCAAGGGAACACGACGCAGCTACTGCTTCCTTAGGTCCTGCCACTGCTGCTCTTCGTAATAAGATCGCCCGGGCACGAGATGCCGCTGATTCGGTGAGTGTGTCCTAGATTACATAAAAGTAAGTAAGTATAAATAGACGATTCTGAGACGGTGCTTTGCTTAGATTCAGCCCGTGTCGTTGGAAACAAACGTCTATGCAGACTGTCTATATAAAATGTCCAATCTGAAATGTCCACCGTTTTTAAATTCGAAACGATTGCAATGCAGTGCAACCAACCCTTTCAGTATCCACTGCTAGACATGAACCTTCTCATGCATGCCTTGTGCATGACGGATGTATGGCCTTATAACGCCACACTGCCCGAGCGGATTGGCGAGTCCACTCTTTCAGAGGTGGTGTAATTACTCAGCGTTTGTGGAAGCGACTTTGTTATCTCTTAATCGCCTCTTATCGACACCACACGGCACTTAAAAAGGATTTCAAAGCGATAAAAAGTAAAGTCTCAACTTTCATTTGTATAATAATTAACTTACCTTTACCTTAGACCATTATTCAAAAGTAACATGAGACTAGATTAGATTGAATGGAATCTATATAATATATAATAATAAAGAGGTAAAATTGTGTTTGTTTGTGGGTATGTTGGGCGTAATCTCTGAAACTACTGAACAGATTTCAAAAATTCTTTCACAAATAGCAAGCTACATTATCCGTGTATAATATAGGCTATATTTCATTTTGAAATTTTGAAAAAAAAAACCGATAAACCGAAGCGAAACGAGGGCGGGCCGCTAGTGAAAAATAAAGAGGACGGTAGAATGAAATAATTTATCTGTTCTCTAAAAAGTCATTGATGTTTATTTTTACAGATATCAGTATCCTTGTCATCGGCGGCCGGCGCGCCAGTGGGCTGTGCGCGAGCTTACCGCGTGCCGGCGACGTCGCCCGCCGTCACGCGGCTCGCCCTAGGCTTGTCTTTCGATGGGACTGTCAAAGACGGAGTGCTGTTGTATTTGCGGGACGATGACCAGGTACCAATGTTATTATATTAATTTATTTATTTTTACACTTCATTGCACAATATCGTACAAAAGTCGAGCTTAATGCCTTAAGGCATTCTCTACCAGCCGACCTCTAGGTTGATCAGAGAAGTTCAATTAGGAGGTGCGTGAAAAACACAATTTAGATGGTGTTATAACTGTTTTTACTAACCACAACGCTGCACAGTGGTGTAGTTCGGAACAAACGTTTTTTTACCAATGACACCAGCAGTGATATCGTCAGTGGTGATACCATCAGCGTATGCCTCTTCATTGCTGGATGTGGACCTCTCCCTAGGACCGCCACCACACACGGTCTTCTGCTCATCTATATGTCGGCGTGGGACAACGTAATTCGTGATTTCTGAAAACCTTAGAGATTTCGCGAAAACTCAGGATAATGCGTCTTTACGAGATTTCACAAAACGAATCTAGTGATTTCGGCAAAACACAAACTGTGTGTCATGTATTCGTAAAATCAATAGCCTTTTTCCAATCTACCGGAGATGTGTGTTAACAATGATGAAAAGCGCAATATAATCAAACTGATAGTTCTCAAGATTAGCGCTAAGAAACAAACAGACAGGTTTTAACCATTATGTTAGGGAAGGTCTCTATGAAGCAGGACTCGGTAGTGATTGTCCGTTCTGTTTATTTTGAACTGGGGCATTAAGTGTTGTGTTACTATTATTACCCACGTCGGAACTGCAGTCTAGCTTTGTTCTTAAATGAAAATTCTGTTTTTAGTGTTGCCGGCAGCATTGTCAAGTTTTACTTCATGTGTACAGGAATATGAGAACTATCTAAAGCTGTCAGTGCTGAAGAACAAGCTACACTTATCATGGCAACTGGGTGGGGGAGAGGGTGTCACCACACACCCTGAGGAGCTGCAGTCCACGCATGATGACGCTGATCACACCTCATACAGGCTCGACATAGAAAGGTACGCTTTATTTAAATGATTTATTTGTCTTTTTTTATTAGATAGTTATTTGATAGAACTACTTAAGAAAAAACAAATCAGTTACCCTCATAAGTGTAAAGGCACATTTGCGACTCCATCGATGCTACATCGCATTTTGACAACTCGCAGCGCTCGATCGGGGCATCATAATCGTGCATTTTTGCATCAATGCTGTATCGCAATAAATTTGCGCGCTTTAGGCGTCGTCTGTTGGCAATACTGGTCGGTCGATTAGTATACACTGGTCGCATAAATCGCTTCTATTAGTGTCGGGAAATATATTTCATAACAGCGTTTCGCCTCCAGAAATCTTGCGACCGCATTTTTAAATGTGTGAGGTTTGGCGTTCGATCGCTATAACTAGCTTCTCACTTAGCGACTAGCGACTTAGTGCCTTAACAAGTTCTGTTAATATAGCTAAGCTAAACCATTGCAGACGCTAACCGTCGGTCGAGTCTAAATTCAACCTAAGTCCAACTTCACACGTAAAATTTCACCAATTTTATTTTGTTTCATCTTACAGAGTATGGAACACAATGCGTCTAACAGTGGAGCGTGCAGGCGGAACCCCTCTTACGTCCACCAACAGCACAGTCCCCACCCACAGTCGATTGCGCTCGTCTCGCGTCTGGTTGGGCGGCGTACAAGGCGCCGGGCTACCGGCGTGTATACATGCGCTATACTGTGACGATAAACGACTTGGACTTTGGAACTTCGTCGAGCAGAGGAAAGATGCGCGATGCACTGGATGTACTCAAAGGTGAACAGACTGATCAATGTGCAAGTTGTACAATGGTATATTTTGAATTCATTACATATCAACTTTTTCAAATGATTGTTTTTGTACTTTACTGTAACCACCCTGTTACTGGGATAGCAATAAAGTATTTAACTGTCCCATCTATGATCCAAGGGTTGGCTGGTAGAGAATGCCTAGAGGTATTAAGCACGCCTTTTGTATAATAATGTGCGATAAAGTTAAAAAATCTTTCGTATTTGGTAGGTACTTTTTGTTTCTTTTTTAACTAATGATTGCTTAGGTTTATAAATGCACTGATAATTTTATAATTATTAAAAATTATTAGTTATAAGCTACGGGATATAGCAGAAAATGAATTGGAACGTAATAATATCCGAAATTATAAAATATCAAGTTCATTTTGTCCTTTAACAGAGGGTAAAATAATTAAGATTTTTCAAATTTCCCGTTCCTGTCTGTGCCGCGTTTCGTTGTCTACTTTCTAGGGTCATTCTAGTCTTTCTAGGTCTATGTCTTTCTAGGGTCCACCCACGTGGGTGGATTATAATTTGACCCCCTCTTGATTGAGGGGGCTTATAATCAAGCCCAGCACTACGCCCTCTACTATAACAATAAAATCCGGTTCTGAATTTTTTGTGGTTTCGTTTCCACTTCTGAGTAGGCAATTTATTAAACAATTTTACCGTCTAATTCGTGCTTAGTGATTTCCTGAAACATGTGCTGCATTCTATGTTCCTCTTCCTAATTTCCAGTCTGATCTTCTTTTCATTATCTATTTCAAACCTATATCTGTTTTAAAATATTCGCAGATGGTACAATACCGGACGCGCCGGCAGCGGGGAGCCGACCCTAGTCTGGTTCAATGGGGAGGGCTACGCGGAAGTAAGGCGCTCCGGACGTAGACCTTCGGACCGAAGACAGTTCAGCCTCGCGTTCACCTTCCGCACCAGGGACGAGGATGCGCTATTGTTCATGGCAGTAGACTCAACTAATGCAAGTATACCTTAAGTACAACAGGACAGAAGAACATGTATTAATATTCCACTGTGATTCATTGGTGACTGTTACGTGGAGGCCACCGGAGCAAAGACAATTCAGCCCCGCATTCACCTCCCGCACCAGGGATGTAGACGCGCTACTGTTCCTGGCAGTAGACTCAGCTAATGTAAGTATACCTTAAGTACAACAAGGCAGAAGAACATGTATCAATTCTAGTTTGGTTCATTGGTAAGGGCTACGCGAAGACCCTCGGACCGAAGACACTTCAACCTCGCACCATTAGTTATTATTTTTCCTTGTTCTATCGAATAATTCTTGTGTGTACTGTACCTTAGTGAAATAAAAATTCTTTCTTTCCTTTGATTTGAGCTTTAAATATTAAATGCTCATTGTACTTTATAACTTCTGGTGGCTTCCCATAACTAATCACATAACTGTACAGAATGTCTGTATTTGTATTTGCAAGTAATTTATCGTGTTATTGTTAAAATGTATATTTGTTCTTCTATTTCTCAAAACTGTATTTACACTTTCAAATACTTTCGGTAACAACCAACCTGATAACTAGAATTGTAATTCCATTTAGACTATTCGTAAATTGGATGCCTGTGATACAGGTATATCCTAGGATATACGTAGTTTCTGTTGGACCCTGGCACTAGTGTCAGGGTCCAACAGAAACTTCGTGTACCCACCTACATTAGATTAATTTTGGAAAAAAAGAAATTTTGTATTTCTTGGACTTTGTTGTAAGTTTCATTACTGTCCACAGAACCGATCAGTGTGTGTGCGCATGCGCTCCTGCCGCGTGGAGCTTGACGTGCAGTACTCCGACGCCAGGCTTCGGATCGCGGCCGGAGGGAGACACTGCCACGGGCGAGCAGTGCACGTGCAGGCCATCAGGGTGTTCGCCGCCAACCAGCTGGAGAGAGGTACTGTGTGCTGCACACATGCATAACACAGAAACCGTTATCTGTTTGGTTTTATTCTACAAGTGGTTCCTTCCGTCATCGGCGTGATCTGAGACAGCCACTGAAATATCAGTCGTGCACTTTTGACCTTGTTGGCGACGAGCTGTTGTCGTTGTCGATGATTGTCGTCGATAACTAGAGCTGAAGAGACTTTACATCTCTTTCAGTAATCTACCGCCTATAAAACTATTTCACATAATCAAAATTCTATTACTTAATAGAAAATTATATTTATATTACGAGTAGATTTTGCCCGCGATTTCACCCGCGTGTATCTTCTCTTTGGAAAAACGAATTAATTTTCGAGATAAAAAGGATTCCATATCCTTCTCCAGATTTCAGACTACCTCTCTGCCAAATTTCTTTGACATCGGTTTAGTAGTGTGGTCGTGAAGATGTAACAAAAACACAATCAGATATTTGGATTTATATTATTAGTGTATGTAGTATATTACTATGTTAATATGACTAGTAATATATTAATTATTTATCAACGGTGGTAGTGTCAACCGGCTTTATCACCACCTGCCGCTACCTCCTGCTGCCGTGGGTGTCGTAAATGGCTACCACAAACCCTGAGAAACTACATCACCTCTAAAAGAGTGAACGCGCCAACTTTCTTGGTCAGCGTGGCGTTTTAAGGCCGTACACCCCTCATGCACAAATCGGTGTGCACGTGGATGCCCGTGCCCAGGAGTTACGGCTGGTTACGGAGTTACAGCAAGAATTTAAGAAAATCTGACGTTTAATTTAGAAAAACAAACTTAAACCTATCCATCGTCAGCTAATAGCCCCCTGTTCCCAGGCAGCCTGCGCGTGAACGGCGAGGAGACTCTCGGCTCACCCTCACCCCCTGTACAATCCGCTGCTGCCCTCCCCGACCTCTCCACTGCCACCTACTGGATAGCCGGCGCCCCTCCAGGCGGTCAAACGCCTGCGCCACCTCTACTGGGCTGTATAGGCGCTCTGACTGTGGATAGAGAGGGATACGATCTGTTGAATACGCCGAAGAGGCATGGAGTTGAATCGAGATGTGGAGCAAGGGTAAATATAAATAGTGTTGCTATCGAAAGATATTACTTCTTCTTGACGGTGACTTGGCAACATACGGACTTCAGATTGGTATGAAAAAAATGTACTAAATTTTACTGTCAACCAAAATTATGCCAGCAAGCATACTTCTTAATGGGCTCTATGTTTTTTTTATTATATATATATATATATGTATTGTATATAAAGGCGGCAGATGAGCATACAGTCCACCTGATGGTAAGTGGATGGTAACCTGTCGTCCATAAATATCCGCGATACATGCAAACGTTGGCACGCCCCCGGATACGCTGCCTACCTTTCCAGATTAAGGAGTGGATTGGAAAAATGGGGAAGGATAGGATGAGATAGGAATAGGCTCTGGCATATCTCACTCACTACCGAAACACGTACGTATATTGGAGAAATACGATAAAGTAGGAAATGTAGTACATTTCAAGGTAGAGGGAGTTCAAGGTATTCAAGGTAGTTCTGTGAGAGGGGGGTAACGTGGCCAGTCGAGTGCGCCCAGCGGCTGTGGGAATACAGCATGCACACTCCCCCTATTCAATAACAAGCAATCGAGTTTGTCAAAGAATAGCAAAATGTACTTTCAGATTTTAATTAGTTTTTTGTATAATAATTATATAGGTATGTACATTAATATGGAACATTTTTGGAATTTTTAGTATTTTTTTATTACATTTATTTTGTTTGATAGTACATTTCTAGTACATGTTTTTCATACAAGTGTGGATGGAGTCCGTACGTTGCCACGTCACCGCCAGGAAATATTATAGGTCATGATATTATCAGTTACTTTTGTCGACCAACTTGCGCAATAGGCATGATGACGGATTTTGAAATCCGCTTCTATAATGTAGATTCACGTCAACTGTTTCCGAAAATAACATTATTTCAGCAATAAAATAAGTTTTAACGCAAATTATGCATTTTTTTTTCTATCTACTTTGAATTGTGCGCGAAAACACTCGCAGGTGTCATGGCGTCGCTTGTGACGTTACACCTAGGTAAACGTAGGTAGGTAAATCAATCGAAGTTCCAGCGACACGGTGATGTTCACTGAGGCGTGACGTCATTCGCTCTGATTGGCGTTTTAGTTAACATGGCCGAATGCAGTATTTTATACTTTTATTTTATTGAAAATATTATTAATCTCAATGATTACATTAAAACTGGTTAATTTATTAGAATTCTTTCAACATATTTTTTTCTCTAAAATCATTTATTCTTTAATTCTTTAATACTGTCATCATGCCTATTGATGGGTACTAGTCCCAAAAGGTCCCAGGTTCGATTCCCGGTCTGGCAATCATTTGTATAAAGACAAATGTTTGTTCGGGTATGTGTTTGTCTTTGTGTGTAGAAGACACATTTGTGGACCCAGGAAATCCTAGCGTGGGCTATTAAGTGCAGCATTATTATTATTATCTACTGCATTCTTGGTCTTTCAACACCAAACAAGCTGATTTATAACGCATCGATACAGGAATAGACTAGATGAAACGTCATACGTTCTTATCAAAGAAACCTGGTTGGCAACATCTTGGGGGTGAAGGAGGGGTTCATTAAAAGATCAAATTTGAAACTTAAGTAGGTACTACGTAATAAGAATGTTCCATTTTCAAAACACATGAATTAAACAATTCGAGAGCTACTGAACATAGAACTCTATTAGACCGTAACATGCCTGACCAGTGCTTGTACAACATATCTAATGTGTATTCTCATCACATATCATCGAATTATATAGGGGTCTACACCATAGGAGTATAGGGAGTATAGGGCCTAAATCAATTGGATTTAGAATATATTGCCATGTTGATGACTGTACCATGTGTTTGATGTTGATGGGAGATGTTTATAATTATAATATAACATCACGTATACAAATACGTAAAATAAACAAGTGTATATTTTGGATGTGCCACGTGCTGTCGGCTACCTGTAAAGTTGCAGCACCCCACCCCACTTATTACCGTGGGTCTCGTAAAAGGCGGCTAACGGATAACAAAGCCGCTACCACAAACCCTGAAGGGACTACACCACCTCTAGAAGATCGGACTCGCCACCCCGCTTGGCCATTCATTCCTCATGCATATGGCAATGTCTATATAGGCGGTCCATGTCCAGCAGTGGATATTGAAAATGGATACAACAGGTTTTATTGCATTGCACATTTTCGATGCACGCGTGCCATACATTCGTCTGTAACCTGAATAACTTTTCAGACACTCCGTTCAGCGATCCTCGAAGGCAAAGGCCATATTGAACTACCGTCTCCAGTGTTCCGGCGCAAAGCTGCCTTAGGAATATCATTCCGAGCGAGATCCCCGAATGGTCTGTTGGTGTTCAGAGCACCTTCATCCCTGGCCGATAATGAGGTGGATGATGACGATGGCGATGATAGGCATTATCTTGCGCTGATGCTGGTTGAAGGTAAGTAAGTGCATTAGAATAAATAATACCATCTAGAAATGAAACTCGCAGGCTGAACGCGTTCAAGGTCGCAATAATAGCCTACAGTTTCGCATCGTATCATACAAGCCGTTAGTCACGCCGTCCGGCCGCGCTGTCTGACGCAACGCGCTCGATTTCATACATTGCCACGTTGCTTTTTCATAAAACTTGATAAAAACATGTTTTTTATAATTAAATAATCGTTTTAATATCTATACAATTTACCTAACTAATAGTTATACGAATATAATAAATGATTACATAAGTAACAGCCATCACAGCATCCGCGGGCGACAGAGGGACGTTACGGGCTGAGGGGGAAGTTTATTTCGCGGCTTTTGGGACACGCACAAAGGATATTCCCTTCCATATGATATTATTTATTCTTATGGTTCCACATTACGATTATGGCCGCAAAATTTGATTGTCTTACTTTGCAGAACTAGATTAACTTGTTTCGGTAATAAGTGAGATATGCCAGAGCCCATTCCCATTCCATCCTATCCCTCCCCATTTCCCCAACCCATTCTCCGAATCGAATCCTATATCTTCAAAGGAAGAACTTATTTTTAACTCAATCTATTTCATATTGTATTTTCCTATTTATAGCTAGCGAAAAATAACATTGTTTCAGGGACTAAATCAAGAAACATTTAAAACGTTCGTAGCGCTCGGTACTCATTAAAGACAGGCCGCCGCGCAGCGCGGGCGACGCGCATAGAGTACAACTAAAAAGATTTACTAGAAATGAACAAGTTATGAGTTATTATTGTAAAAACTAATAGAATCAATTCTACTCTCAATACGGAACAACTATGTATTTTCAGCCGTTGCATTATTTCAATAACGCTGTGTATATTTTTGTTTGTAGATTTTTGTGTATACTTTCGCATGTTTTTGTTCCTCTCCTTTTTCCGTTATGAATGTTAATAAAAGAATTATTATTAAGACTCTTGAATAGAAAATAACATTGTTTTCAGCCCGCTCTGTTGTAAATTTTGTCTCTTTCAATAGCGAAAGGTCTTAAGGGCTTCAAGTTGAAAATAGTTTAATTTCCATTTTGGTCAAGGAAATGTTTTGCGATCCTCTCATTCTTAGGAATGCCGATGTGAGGATTCTTGTGAATAATGCATTTGACAGAACACACGAGAGAGCAGGCTTTTAAACAAATTAGAACGAGCATTGTTTTTAGGTGAACTGGAGCTGATAGCAGCGGCGGGTAAAAGTGAGCTGCGTTTGCGCACTAACGCCACACGTTTTGATGACGGACGACTGCACACAGTGAGGGTCGTGCGGATTCATAAACAGGTACACCAGAACGTCATCATTCATAGACTTTGTTGTTTTTATATATCTATAGAAGAAGAGGGCAGACGAGCATACAGTCTGCCTGATGGTAAGAGAATACTGTAGCCCATGGATATCCGCGATACATACCAACATTATACAAACGTTCGCACACCATCGGATGCGCTGCATACGTTTGCAGATATAGGAATGTATTTAGAGAAAGGGTTGGGAAAATGGGGAGGGATAGGATAGGATTGGAATGGGCTCTGGCATATTTCACTCACTCCGAAACACGTACGTACATTGGGGAAACAGGTTAAAGTGGGAAATGCAGTACCTACCTATATTTCAAGGTAGTCTTCTGTGAGAGAAGGGTAACGTCAAGTAACGTGGCCAGTCCAGCATGCCCAGCGGTTGTTGGATTACAGCGTGCACCCTACCTCTCGAAAATATTATTAGAATGTTATCATTCTTTAATTTAATAAATTGTTTGAAACATTTCAGCTTGAGCTTTGGGTAAACGAGCAAAAACTCGTGGCCGGGCCGTTGCCCGGCAACGCGTTGCCAGCACGTAACCGCGGTCTCTACGTCGGAGGTCTTCCGCTGGATGTGACGTCACAGGGCATTGGCCGCGGCCCGCACTTCAACACGACAGGCTTCACGGGCACCGTTGCTGATCTCATTGTAGACGCTGCGTGAGTATTATTTAGATAACATACCATCAGCCTATGTCTCTTCACTGCTGGATGTAGGCCTCTCCCAAGGCTCGCAACCGCACACGATTCGGCTCATAAACTAAATAGATAGATTACTATTTAGATAGATAGATAAAATTCTATATTGTATAATTATTGCGTTATGACAAAATTAAGGAACAATGTTATAACAAGAGAATACAACCAGCCGGTCTTATTACTTTAAAGCAATCTCTTCCAGACAACCTTGAGGAATGGAGTAGTGACTGAGATAATAACGCGGTTAGTATACATACACAGTTAAGTATGTATACATAGTTAAGTAACGAATTATACATATATATTCCAGTTATAAATAGTACATGTAATTATAGTAGAATATATACCAACTTACATACATACAAATATACGCCGGACTGCATCACTGCTAGAGTTTTGATTACGTAAGTACAAATTAGAAATTAGATCTTTTGCCACGCGTTGTACCTACAGCAACAATTCAACCTATACCCATGCAGGAGCATGCATTTTATATAAACAAACAAAGTTTACATTTAACTATTAATTCTCATCGATAAACCTACACTAGCGCGGGCGAGACCTCGCACGTGTACGGCATACAGATATGCATACGGCCACTACGGTTTATCCAGTTTCAAAACCAAAACACGCCACGGATCTATCGATACTTTTAAACGCCAGGAATCAGCGCTAGAATCAAGTGGTTTCAGGTAGATATTTGTTGCTAAGGTATTTCCAGTTCTTTATTTTCTCGATGACAGTTCTAATTTGATAGTTGTAGTGTTGTGACCAAATAAGTAATGATATCGATCGCATATATTTATTATATTTTGAACAAAGACAAATACAACAAAAACATTCAAATATATTTTTTCAAGGTGGGAACACTCAATGGCCCACCGCCATTTTGTGTTTGTTTTAATCTGTCACTCGCAACAAGACGGTCTTGCTAGTCACTACATTTCTGTTCGCTGAGTTTTTTCACATTATCCATACGTTACGTTGTGTATTTTGTGTTCCTCCGTGTTGATTGCTGCCCAGCTGTCAAATATCAAAATGCCGAAAGGATCTGTTCTGAAAAGGCAGGCGAGAGAACTGGTGATCAAGGTTCGTAATTACTTTGAAGCAGAGTATCAAAATGGTGGGTTCTTCGATTCCGCCGTATCATTGCCAGTACAATGCTATAGAACTAATATGGGCACAAATCAAAGGACACGCCGCTCGAAACAATACCCATCCCCCTTTTACGGCAAACAAGATGTTAGATTTATTAAAAAATGCATATGCGGAAGTAACTGCCGAAAACTGGGAAAAAATTGTGAGAAGAACCCAAAACATTATAGCGTCGGATTGGGAAATTCATGTGGCATTCGATAATATAGAAGTACAGGAACTTATAATAAATGTTGGGGAGAACTCATCGAGTGACAGTGACGATTCATCAGATTTTTATTATAATAAATAAATAAAGATTACCTGTCATTATAATTATTTCGTTTCATTGTCGAGTACCTACCTATACCTACTTATTTTACAATAGCTTCGAAAATTTTAAAGAAGTTGGCATTATCAATCAAGAATTAACACGTGTAACATCTTGTAATGAAATATAATATTAGTTAATAAATTTGTACGAAAGTATCCGGCAGTAGTTTAGTTTCTTACATTTTGTAAAAAAATATCGGATCTGTTATCGTGTTACGTTTATCGATAACTACATCCCTAAAATTGCTTTCTGGCTGACGTGACCTTGTTAATGAAATATGACGTCTTGGTGCCTAATTTTTGTTCGGAGTTTTAGGCGTTGACGCTAGAACAAAGTTATATCGACCACTGTGTGTCAGCTGTCATCGAGAAATTAAAGAAATGGAACTTGTATAATTGTAATGAGGGGGGGGGGTGACGTCACCGAGCGTTAGACGCGGTTTTCATTGAAACGCCACAGGCTTAACAGACATCTTAACAGCTGACGTCATTGTAATTGTCGTATTAGGTACATAGTGCTTTAAATATGAGCGCTGTAGGCTCGACGTTCGAGCGCTAAATGAGCGATAATGTATCTGATTCGAGCGTTAAACGCTTGTGAGCTTTATAGTCCAAGTTTTTATGTTTAATGGTCTTAAACCCTAAGTTTCTTAACGTTGTTCAATATAATTCCCATCTCGGATTTCTACAACCGCATCTCCCGTCACAGAAGTGCGGTCCATCCGCATTCCTCGATATGGAGGTGTCGCGCACTGTTCGGTCCAAAAATCATTTTATACCGCGAACCCGTAGGCTGTGGAACGAACTGCCTCAAGGGGTCTTTCCATTACGCTATGATATGGAGTTCTTCAAGAAAGCTGTGAATAGGATTTTGCAAGGTTCGCGGCGCACCCGCATATCCCCTGGTATTGCAGGTGTCCACGGGCGGCGGTAACACTTACCATCACGTGGGACCGACCGCTTGCTGGTCCGCCTACTTCCCTATAATAAAAAAAAATGTTCATTAGCGCCAATGAATCTTACACGCCATCTTTAATTTGAGAAGGAATTAAATGAACCGCAAAAAATACTGAATGGGCTACAAATCGATGGCAGAAAATTTAAAGGTGGGCTAGGTTTCTCTGATGACAGTGACACAGGAGTCTTGCGGGGCGGAGCTCCGTCGACATACTTGGTAGTTTAAAATAATTTACTTCACTTTCTATTACTTTATTTAATTCACTTTTACTTGTAGCTGTAAAAAAGTAAACTGTAAAAAGTAGCTTGTTTCGTCGATCATGATTTACTGCTCTGTTCAAGGCGCATTAAGTTAATTTAGTACCACCATTCCACGGTAGATGTCGCTCTACCTTGTGGAAACATGCTATCGTTGGTTAGCGTCGAAATGTATGAGCAAGTTGGGCAATTTTTACTTTTAATTAGAAATTGAAGCAGTCATAGTTGTTTGATTTACACTCAAATTAACTATAGAGGGCGCCCTAGTTGAAGTTAGGGCAAGAACAGAACAGCTCTTTTCAAATTTTTACGGCTCGTTTATTTTATTTTATTTTAGTATTGTTTACACTGGATTACAATGTCATTCATATTTATTAACCATAATCTTCATAACCATTTCGTAGTCTTCTCTAGGATATGTAAATCCAGCGTCAACTAGACATTTTATTGGCATTGCTAGGGTTGTAGTGAAGCCACACTTTTCGGCACATTTTTGTGATGTGACGCTTGTGAATAATGTACATGTTCCTTTTATACCGATTGAGCGGCACAGCGGTTCTCTGTAAAACAAAGAAAATATTACAATCAACTTCTGCTGTTAACTATTGCTCGAGTCTGTAGGAGTGAATCAAAACGCTATGTAGTGTGTAAGTAAATCGATAAATAATATCAATATAATCAATAGTTTCTCGTGTAAATGTGGACAGAACATAACGTCAGACAGACTACAAAGCGAGCCACAGGCTAGCGCGGACGTGCGCTCGCACTACGCGTGTGTTGCCAAATCGGAAACTGTACACTTCCTACACGTGTTCCTTTGAAATTATTTGAGAATATAGGGCACAGACTTATTAATTTTGAAGATCTTCTGCACCCATAATAATCAACCGCGCGAGCTGAATATCCTCTATACAATTCCGATGAAGATTTTCAGTTGAACTGGGCAACAAAAGAAACTGGCCATGCGATGTTACGCATGCCTAGTGTCTTTTGTTGTGCATGCTGGCTTCCTCGGGATGTTTTCTTTCACCAGATAATTGAAGTATTCGTACTGTTACGAAGCCTTTGTGCTACAAACTGAGTCAATCCACTCAAATAATATGACTACAATTTTCATTAAAATGAAAATTTCTAGTTAAGGACGTACCTGGCCGCTAACATTTTTGTTCCAATCCCCATTCCTCTATACTCTCTGGCCACGCAAAGACCAACTCCTATTAGAACTTTGTCTGTGCCCAAGTAATCAAAGCCGTCAGCCATTTTAGAATATATGTATTTTGCACTTCCCATCATATGCCGCAAAGATTCACCATTGATCTAAAAAAAAAGATTATTTCAAGTTTTCCGTCCACGAATTGAAAACAAACTTAAAGATCCTCATCTCTTCTATTGTGTGCCGTAAAAGGCAACAGAAGCGGCAACTACAAGAACTTTCACTCGCGGCGATCGACTAGCCCGTCCCACTAGTGTAACCATATGAGCTATCGCCGAGCCAATCTACACACTGCGAAACTACAGTAAGACGGTGGCAATATTAGTCATATTTGATAATTTTAGTACATAAGTATCAAAAGACATCGCTGTTCACCAAATATAGATAGATAAATACAACCCTTTATTACCTACACACCAAAACAAGACAATAACACATAAAATGCCCAAAATGCGATCTCTGCCAGACGACCTTCGGTTAGAGGGGAAATAGATATTTTAATCACAAGTAGATGGTGTACAGTAGGTAGGTATATATAATTAAATATTATACATACATACATATCGTTCGTATACATAAAATAGCATATATAAATATAGCATTCGTATGTCAGTTTGTTTGCTGTTTCTATAAAAAAATAACATAGACTAACATCTCCGTCTTCTATATCCTCGCCTTTACAATGAATTGAGCATACGTTGACAGCAATCAATTTCCTGATCGCGTCCATTTCGGCGTAGCAAGCGAGACTCATGCGCTGGTCCATCAAAGATCGCCAGATGTCGGTGAATTCACGAACACTTATTGGATCGTCTTTAAAACCTAGATATAAAAAGGAGAAAGTAAGTATGTATTTCACACATTAATTTTATCATTATGTCGACGGATCCTAGTGTGTGACTGATTTTTGGTTCCAGCAATGAGTAAACTGTTGTTTAATATGATTGGTTATAAATGTTTACTTTCAAACTATTTTACCATTTTAAATTAACCACTCATCTAAGTAGATATTAAGAAAGAATTCATCTGTAATGATAAGTTAGGGATATTAAGCTAAGCCTTTCTACATAAGACCCAACGGTACATTAAGTTACCAAATCTAAACTCTATACCACGAGAACTGATAGTGACGTCATCGCGTCATATCGTACTCCGTTGTACACAAGAATGTAAATATCGTTTTGTTGTCGCAAATTGTCTATAGTAAACAATAAAATAGATGAACAAAACAACGTTTCGTAGTACCGGTCGGTGTTGTCTTGTCTGTTTAAAGCTGATGACGTCACTGTCAGTTCTCGTGGTATAGACTATAGTACATGTATGTCTAGTTAACACTAGACATAAAAATGTGCGGGACAAGTGTTGCTCGTGTTATCTTTCAGCACCCTACACGTATCCACCGGATGGTGCTAAGGGTTATAACAATGTTGAATATGAAGCTATAAATAACCCGACACCATTAGCTTGCTATTGTGGCTACTACTGCGATATCGACGCGGCTTAAATACAAAATAAGTGCATTCTTACCTATGACAGTGCATAAGTATTCATCGGTTATATAATTTCCAACTAATAACTTAACAGCTTCCTCTTTGTCTTCTGGTGCCAGGTCCTGTATCATCCATTTCACACCGTTTAACTTCCAACTGTACCACACTTTGGGGTACGAATCCCGTACACTCTTGAAATTCATGTCTTCTATTTAACTTCAACAAGAAAGATTACCAATGACTATTATCTGACAATGTGTGGTAGCAATACCGCAAAGCGTATCCTAGTCAGGAGTCAGTTTTTTGCAATTTTACCTTGCCGAAACAACTACACTGGCCGATTAAACACAGATACAAATGACGATTATATTGTACCTAGAAAATATATCGAACTTCTTGCTTTATTAAAAAAAATGTGTTTGACAAATCGCGAGAGGGCTATATATATGGTGTAATATAAGACACAATTTAAATTGTATAGCTATTTACACAAAATATAGGCACGGTAACGATATGCATCATAAAAAATATCTCTAAGTAAATCGTAAAAAATATCTCTCGGTAAATCGTAAAAAATATCTCTCGGTAAACATTGACCGTGTAAACACAATTAAATGACTTGTACATTACAACTTTTTCTTTCGTTACAGGAGATGATGGGAATGGAGTTTTGTGTAATAAAAATATGTGGCGTCGTTCCCGCTGAAAACATTCGCGGGGGGACGACGCCACTTTTTTTTATGCCGGATGCTACGGCACAATCGTAGCATGCGGTACCCCCCGGTACAGGCCGCCGGGGACGATGAAAGTAAATCGGTTTTTCCGTTATGCTACGATATATTGCTCGTCAAAAGAGCTGTGAACAAGATTTTGCAAGGGCGCATTCGCACTTGTGTTGTAGGCGTCTATAAGCTTCGGTGACTACTTATCTTGGCCCGCCCGCTTAAAAAATCTGTTACCTCTGTAAAAGGTTGATTTTTTCGAAATCTTGCGTATTAGGTAACAAAATCTTATCATTTATTCGTATATGCCACAATCTAAACAATCTACAAAATTATAAACATTTAAATATTGACGGTATTCCGCTATTCGCACTTTTCCTTCTGATTGTACCATTTTTACTTTTAGGGCACGTGTAGACTAGACGCGACCGCGCCGCCGCGCCGTCTACACGCGCCCTTATGTGTTACGTGAATTAACGTTATCTTCATAGGGCTTATAATAAACAAATAATCTAAATAGATATGATTAAGAGGAATGTTGTTAGTTCATATGTTTATTTGTAAGAGACAAATTCAAAAAGTAGGTACTGGACCGAATTTGAAATTATTGTAAGTTTGGGTTGTTACCTGAGCAAAGTTAGGACGAATCGCTAGTATAAATAATTAAATAGTGTCGCCCATGGACATTAGCGATACATGCCGACGTCAGTCCAGAATGAACAACTTTGGCATGCCTCTGGATCTCACTCGCTACCGAAACACGAACGTACGTACATTGGATAAATAGGATAGGAGAATTGTAGTACATTTTACAGTGTTCTTCTATGAGAAAGAGGTAACTTGGCCAGTCGGGTGCGCCCTTAGGCTGTAGTATTGCAACGTGCACCCCCCCTCCCCCGAACCCCTTTACTCCCAAGTGTCAGTATAATAAAGTCGTATAGATACTATACGAAACCGCAGAAAATTGCTAGTTAATAAATTAATTAATATTAACATAATTTATTATTGACATAATAAATTATATTGTTTCAGGTTAATAGGCTATGAGAACGCCGTGAACTGGAGCGGCGCTCGTCTCGGAAGGGCCGACAGCGAACCGGCCACCGAGCCGCGAACCGAGCCCCGAGCATTACAAGCTCAGCCGGATAAAACGGCCGACTGTACTAAGGTACATAATTTTTTTTTTGACACAATTGACAAATTTGTAGAATATTTGTGACATTATATGTAAAAAGGCATTATATGTTAATTGTCTGTCAATAATATTTACCTAAAAACGTTAATAAAAGTGTGAACTTCTCGGTGAGCCAAAATAAGGAAGAAACGTTATAACCCCCCAGCGGAAGCACATTCAGCCAGGGCTCAGGACACTTGAGGGTCGTAGGTACAGAAATCGGCGGACGATACGGAAACCCAACCGCCTCAGATTAGTCTCTAGGCTGATTGGGATTATTCGTATTGTATTTATAAGTATATAATAATATTTTATTATTATATTGTATTGTTATAGTTTATGTAAAGTACCTATAGGTACGAGGCGTATTCGAAAAGTAAGGGCCGTTCGCTTATATTTCAAAATCGACAAGTCGTAACACGTTTAAACTTGTGCATATCTGTACGTGCACTACTCGTGCAGCTATTTCAGGTGTTGTTTTGATTCAGTAGTCATTTGCCTATCTGTGCGTACAGTAAACAATGTCCGCGATAATCGTTGCTCCCGCCAGCTGTGAAGTTCGCGCTGTAATAAGATTTTTGTGTGCAAAAGGATCTTCAGCTGCTGAAATTCATCGAGAGTTATGCCTAGTTTATGGACCTACTGTAATGAATGAAAGAAAGGTTAGACAATGGTGTCGTGATTTCAAAACTGGACGAACAAGTGTTCATGACGAAGAGCGGAGTGGTAGGCCCAGTATGCAAACCGATGAAATTTTTTCTCTGGTGGACTAAAAACTGCGATCTGATCGTCGGTCGACGATTAGTGCCCTGGCTGATGAATTTCCTCATCTTGGACGCACTACTGTCTACAAAAGACAAGGACAAGGTCTGAAAACGACAAGGAAATTAAGAACGCCGTTGAAAACTGGTTCAACTCGCAGGCGGTGAGCTTCTATGCAGAGGGGTTAAGGAAGCTGCTGCAGCGGTACGAAAAATGCTTGGAAGTGAACGGCGATTATGTGGAAAAGTGAAGTAGATTTGTAGTAAACTAAATGTGCTAATAAAACCTATTTCATATGATTATAATTTTTTTTATGACGAAACGGCCCTTACTTTTCGAATACGCCTCGTACGTTATTGTATACCAAAATTCGAAGAAAAGCACAGAATACGAGTCCCTAATTATAAGTACAATCGGCGACCTTATCGCTAAAGCAATTGCTCCCAGGGTGCAACATTTGGGTGGTAAGGAGAAATCAATAGACGAATGGAAACCCAACCCGACTATAGGTATAGCAATATAGTTGTGCCCAAGACACAGAGTTATTACGGACAAGGGGACATATAATACCAAAATTATTAAATGAATTACCTCCCGATGTATAAAATAACAAATACAGCCGACAAAGCTGCTCAAGAAACATTTATCTGGCAATTGACACTAATTTCTTACAATAATGATGTTTATAGGCTATTTTTTAAACAAATTAAATAAAAGCAGTAGAGGTAGGCAGATGGTGAAATAATGTCTTTATATACATACATGGATACATATACAATACACATACATATAAGAATGGATTTGGAGAAAGGGTTGGGAAAATGGGGAGGGATAGGATGGGACTGGGCTCTGGCACATCTCACTCACTACCGAAACACGTACGTACATTGGGGAAATACGATAAAGTGGGAAAAGTACATTTCAAGGTAGTCTTCTGTGAGAGAGGGGTAACGTGGCCAGTCGAGCGCGCCCAGCGGCTGTTGGATTGCAGCGTGCACTATCCCCCTCTAAAAATATCTCTTATCTACACATACTACAATATACATTGAAACTATATTTCTTATATTACAGACGCCATCATACACAGTGGAAGCGGGTGCGGTGAAGTTTGGCGATGCACCATTTAGCCATGCTATATTAAAACTGCCAGCCAGAGCCAAAGAATTAGCCATAGCAATGCAGTTCAGAACTTTCACTTCGGACGGTGTGTTGCTTCTTATACCGGTAAGAATTCATTTAAATTATAACGAAATCATGTAGATGTTTAATAGAGCCCCGAGTTTGAAGTCCAGCCCGTATTCTCACACTCACACTCACTTTCTACTCACATTGAAAGTTTCCATCAGCGAACTCTCCAAAATGAATGGAACTTTGTGAATATATAGAGTAAGCTTAAACTTTAAAACGGGTCTCGTCTTTTGTTCCCTCCCTTTTATTTTTTAAGTTCAAGTACAAAGTGTAAAATTCCTCCATTGCTAGTATTTTAATTCACGACCTCCACGAATCAGCTAGCCAATGGGTTTTGAAGGCAGTTAAACTGTAGTGGCAATATGCTCGCCTTTCCCTGTAACTATAATCATAAAGATAGTCAAATTAGTATTTCATTGCAGGGTTCCAAAGCGAAACCAAAACACTACTTAGCCTTGATGGTACGTGAAGGCAAGCTGAAGTTGGTGGTACGCGGACGCAAGCGGAGAGAGGTGGGACTACCCGCCATCGTCAACGACGGCACATGGAGAGCGGTCAGTATACATTTAATTTAATTTACTTACTTAACGTAAAACTACCTAATTCCGGCCTACCTTAATACAACCACTGACTTTTTTTAAGTAATATCTATTTGAAGAGGCGCGTTTTCTAATTGAAAAACGCAACACTCTTTTGTCGGCAGTTAGGTAAAATTTATACATGTTTTATCGATTTAACTCTACCTTCATTTACACAAGTTGCTTTACTAATGTGACTGTAGTCAGGCCTGGCCCACGCCGCACTTTAAGTGCGAAAATATGCGTACAGCGGCGGGCCCCTACGCAGCGGTTTGTTTCAGTCGGTTGCCGCGAGCTCTTTGTAACGCTCGCGCAAATAAAAGCTTTAAAAACTATCATGATACTGTGTAAGTAGGTATAAATACTTTTTATTTGATTTTAACTCAGAACAAATTTTGAATTGTGATTTAAAACTACTATAATTAGTTATATTATAATTATGGGTGACAACCTTTGCGATTCACGCGCGGCGTGTTATTGCATGCGTGACCTTCAGCGGTTCAGTGTAATATCGTCTTTCTCCGATGCGCGTAGGATTCAATTTGGCTCGCACTGATCGAAATTTTATTTGGTAGGTTTTATGGAGCTTTCATAGGGAATGAGTCTTCTGTACTTGTGCCATTAGTTCTTCTGTGCTATAGTGTACGGACCAATCAAGCCTTTAAAGTACGTGGCCGGAAACTGAACTAATTGGCACCATTGTGAAACGTCTCTCTAGTGAGCGTACCCTCTGAATGTTGTCATGTGAGAACACAACTATGTACATATTTTTTGACTATTTGAAACTTGCTGTTTAATTTTCTTGTAAATAAAAACATGACCATTTTTTTTTACTTATATGCCGTATTCATAGTGTATGCTGCGTTCCCACAGCCGTCGGGCGCACTCGACTGGCCGCGTTATGCCTCTCTCACAAAAGACTACCTTGAAATGTGCAGCATTTCCTACCTTATCGTATTTTCCCAATGTACGTACGTATGTGTTTCGGTAGTGAGTGAGATATGCCAAAGCCCATTCCCATCCCCATTTTCCCAATACATTCCTTAATCTGCAAAGGTAGGCAGCGCATCCGGGGGCATACCAACGTTTGTCATTCTGGACTGATGTTGGCATGTATCGCGGATGTCTATGGACGACAGTATTCATTTACGATCAGGTGAACTGTATGCTCATTAGCCGCCTTTTTTTTCTATAAAAAAAAAAATCATTCAAGATACACATCTTATTATGAAGTTTACAAATATTTGGTCAAACCTAATCGATGTATAACTTGGCATCGTCCTATACATTTACCCTAAAGTATATTCATAGTAGATGTATTTAACCCACGGTCGATCGTCATGCCCTCCTTCACATTCATTATTAAGACCGGTAGCATTGCAATTTTACTAATAGTCATATCGCAGGTGTCAATCCGCGCGTCGAGGTCGCGGTTAGTGGTGGCGAGTGGCGGGGCGGCCGGACGTGCGCACGCGCCGCCGTCCGCACGCGCCGCTCGCGTCTACGTGGGCGGTTTACCCGCACCGCCCGCACTGCCAGCGTTGCCTAATGCGGTGAGTGGTCTTCGTTATTACTAGCTTATTCATTTCAGGCAACTAAGGTCCATACGATAGTCATACAATAAACTTAACTACTAATATAGATTTTATTCTTGCTCGGTCTCGCTTTCCTAAAGCGTCGAAACACTGTTCTGGTCAAAGATCAGGATATAAAAGCTAATGGTCTACTGCAGAAACCCGGAGCTTTAGCTCTTAAAGTTGCTAGATCTATAAAGACTTAGACTCTAGCCGCTGCAGAGGGAGTTAAAATAATAACGTGCCTTGCGAATATGAAGAATAGGTACGAATGAATGAATGACCTAAGATACAAATACACTGACATCGAAAAAAGTTACCAGTTACTTGGCGGTGAAAGAAAACTTCCTAAGGAAACTGAGTATTAAAAAAGTCAGGTAATTTCTTAGCAATTCATATGAGTACCTAGTAATAATCTGTGCCCTGTTGTGATATGTTTTAGGCTGATATCGAAAAATAAGTACAAACATAAGAAAATAAAAAGACTACTTTATTTTGTTACTATACCATATACAGTAGGTACTACCTACTAATTAAATAATGCCGGTTGGTCATCTTCCTACTTCCGACCGTGACTGAACGCTATGAGACTATACAATACATACATATACAGTAGTTACTACATAACGTAATAAACTTTGGAAGTACGTTTGGATGTTTGTTCCTTTTTTTATTTAATCATGCTAAAATGGTAAAGATATACGAAGATGGCCGACCGGCATTATTTAATTAGTACTACTGAACAAACAAAAGCATATAAAAGTAAGGAGTCGAGTACACGGAATCGTCTAGTCATGCGATGCCGCGCGCCATATGTATGTACGCTTTGAAGCAACACCGTGTAATTAATTCTTTTTGAGCTCTTGATAGTCAGATTGCGAGTCCCTGCGAGCTAGTGTGGCGTTATTTACCTACGTTTTCAAAAATGAATAGCGTGAATACCCGCATGAATCGCGGGATTTTAAGGACAATGGCACCACTTACCACCAGTTTGACTGTCTGCTCGTCTGCTAACCTTTTTCTATAAGTAAAATATACTCAAAATCAGTACTAGATAATATTTTTCTTTATAATAATTGGCAGTGGCGTTTTGTAACGAATAAATGCTTCATTATTTATCTTACCCGACGCTTCGGTTGGGTTACACCAACCATAGTCACGAACTGACTACTGCTGAGTCAAGACACGTTTAACAGATAAATATGTAAAGATATAGAATGTAGAGATTCGCGAGCTGGTAGAGAATGACTAGAGGCATTAAGCTGGACCTTTTTTACAATTAAGTGTAATATTTTTTAAAAATAAATATATTTATGAAATTCAAATATCTCAATAGTTATATTTAATTCATTACATTGCAGATAATTCGCGTTGGCGCATTCAGAGGATGCATCAGAAGGGTAGTGGTAAATGGTCGAGCTGAAGACCTTGTCCGAGACGCGGCCACACACCACCGCGTCGGACAGTGCTTCCCGACTGTTGAACGAGGAGCTTACTTCGGTGGTGTGTATCCTCCTAAACATCACGTAAACCGCAACCAGCCGTTTTATCGTCCACTGCTGAACACGGGTCTCATCATGCATATCGTCTTGTGCATGAGGGATGTGTTGTCTTAAAACATACTGTGTTTAAGACAACACAGGAGGTGTCGCGCACTGTTCGGTCCAAAGATTATTTTATACCGCGAACCCGTAGGCTGTGGAACGAACTGCCTCAAGAGGTCTTCCCATTGAGCTACGATATGGGGTTCTTCAAGAGAGCTGTGAATAGGATTTTGCAAGGTCGGCGGCGCGCCCGCATACCCCCTGGTGTTGCAGGTGTCCATGGGCGGCGGTAACACTTACCATCACATGGGACCGCTTGCTCGTCCGCCCACTAATCTATAAAAAAAAAAACGTCACGCTGGTGAGGCGGGTTGGCGAGTCCAGTCTTTTAGAGGTGGTGGAGCTCGTCACGGCTTGTGGTAACGGCGTTGTTATTCCTTAGTCACCCTTTACACCCACCGGGAGGTGCTATTCTAAAGCTGGGCGACTCCACGCGGCTCCCGATCGCCCCTGAACATCACGATTATGCATAAATAGGATAGAATATTTCTTAGGAATCAAACACACAATGTCGCTAGTCGAGGCTGATCAGTGACACGGCTGGACGCGAGATCACGCTACTGTTGGCTAAGACACGTGAGAATACGGGTCTCATTCCACTTGGCCCGACAGGATTATCCAACTATTCTGGCTACCGGATGTCCTGAAGTATGAGGATATCATATTTAGACACCAAGAGTAGCAGATAACATTAGAAGTGCACAAAAGAAGCCCTCGAGTCGAAGAGATTATTAATTCAAACGGACGACCATCCTTGATAAGATGATATCTAACAGAATGTCAGCGCTACAGTGTATGCTGGAGCATCATGCTGAGTCAAGTACCCATTTCCTGTTGCAGTAACACAATTATTTAAATAAATTTTCTTTATTTTGGATGTTCATGTTTTTTTTTGTATTTTCTTTACACTTGTCGTCGCTGTAGACAGGAAATAAACTGTTTTTCTTTCTTTCTTTATATCATTATCTTATTCGTCAGGTGACGCGTACGCGATCTGGTCGAACACGTGGTCAAACGACGGCAGTTCGGAAGCGTCTTCTGAACTGAGACTGCAATTCCGGAGCTACGCACCGAGTGGTGTACTGGTCGCTACCACTGGACTGGTCATAGAACTCAAAGATGGCTCTGTAAGTAACCTGTATTTTGTGTATGTTCCCACTAGTCAACAAACACTGTTAGATGCCTGACATAAATATTATTCCATTTTTATTTTCTAAATCGAGAAGATATATCGCAAAGATGATTTCAAGTTGATACACACGTAGAACTCAGTAATTGGACTTGCAAAGCCAAACAAAGATATATGAGGTCGTTTGAGTATTGTCGATATAAACTTTGATTAAGATTTTTCCAACTTAAAATATTGTTGCTTCAAGATCAATAAAAAGCAATGAAAGCCCTTCGATTTTGCACTAAAATTAATTGCGTTCATGCGACAGGTCATGAGCTGGCTTCTGTACAGTCTCAAGTTTGGCCACTATTTACTGGATACCTGTACACGGGGTGTAAACAAACTTTTCACGAAGCCTGAAACCATGAATTCTGTTCATGATCATTAGTTTGTGTTTTATTGTAAAATTGTCAATTTATAGGCCTTGTATGAACTATCTGTTTTTTGGAACTGTATAAATATTTTTTAAGATTTCTCTATTGAAATATGAATCTGGGAAACACCTTATCTCCACAGTGAAACCTTAAAATAAATGAGGAGTAGAAATAAATAATGAGAATGAGAATTCCAATACTTTTTCTGAATTCACTCCTAAATCTCCAAAGTAGGCGACGCATTTTATATCGTGCAAACGTTTGTCAGTGTTCACTAATGTTGGCATGTGTCGAGAATGTTCATTAATGACAGTATTCACTTACCTTCAACCTTCAACTGCAACCTTCTTTCAATAAAATAATAATGCAAACCCATTCTAGGTTATGTTATCCCGCACATGGTCCGGGTCGACAGCGCCATTGCGACTAGTCGCCCGCGGCGCCAGCAATCGCGCGCTTTGCGACGGCGCCTGGCACTACATAGTCGCGCGCGTCCCCGCGAGCGGCGGCGCGACACTGTCGCTGGACGCGTCGCCCGCGCACAGGGCGCAACCACACGCGTTACTGGACGACGTGGTCACCACCCCTTCTAGACCTGATGTTTTGTATATTGGAGGATTACCAGGTGCGTATACTAAACGGTTAAGCATTCGTCATCTCCGTTCATCTCATAGGTTCATATCCAAATATATTTATTTTCAAATGTGGCAACGATGGTCCATACAAAATGAACAACATTTATATTACAGGAAAGAAGGGAAGGGACAATACTTTAAAATTATGTGTTGCGCTTACTTGAATATTGATGTCCTTGCGATATCAACATGCAAGCGAACCATACGCCTTAAAATAGGATATAAACTCAAACTATTTTTCTGCCAAAATAATTTCAATCTGTTAACAAATGCACCTTGCAGTTTAGTGTTATTCACGGACCCCCCCCCCCCCCCCCCCCCCAACTTGACAGAGATTTAAAGATTTTTTTTTTTTTTTTCGAAATTCTTTACACAATTCGAAGTTCGTACAATTTATCACAGCAAGCGCATGTTTAAAGTGATATAATACGTATCTATGTATCTTGAAACGTATAGAAGTTACAAATCTTGAATTCTGAATAGGTAATCCTGAGACTAATATACATTTTTTTTGCAAAAGACTGTAATATCGCATGCTTAATTTTTGCTCGTGCACTATGTGGTCTACAAATTACTTTATACCGCGAACCTGCAGGTTGCGGTATACTCTCTGATATCTTTCCCTTACGCTACGGCATGGCGTGCTTCAAGAAAGCCTTAAAGAGGATTGTGTGCGGTCGGCAGTACATCTGCATAGGGGACGGTAACCATTTACCATCATATTAGTCACACGATTTTTATTCTTTTCATTTAAATGACAATCTTGCAATTAGCACATTCGGTCAGTGTTACGTTTTCTTCGTAATTAACTGTCACTATTAAACCACAAAAAGTACAACACACAATTTTTGTAATAATCAAACAAAAACTCCATTTCTCATTATCCCTCTAAAAAGTCCAACGGTCTTAGGTTAAGTTCTGCCTCTTTTCTATTAAAATTACTTTTTGGCAAATTTCAGAGGGCGTTATAGATATAACAGATGACGGCAAAGAAAATTTCAAGGGGTGCCTGCGTGACGTCACAGTGGGCGGTCATTCAAAGGACTGGGTTGTCATGGAGACTCTACATAATGTGCTATTAGACTCGTGCCCTGTACAACAGTGAAATTTGGTAAAAAAAAAATGTAATGTGATTTGTAAATTAAATGCCAGATTCAGGAAATGGTACCACCGCGGTTAAATGGAAATGGTAAGACGAATATCTTTTAAAAAGGTGTCATAAAAATCTTACGTGTGGATGTACTTTTGTACAGTTTTGGCTATTTTTGAACCATTTTTTCTGAAACTGCCAGAAAACGGGTCAAGTGCGTACCGGACAAGCACTAAATCAGATTTCCAAAAAAAAAAATTTTAAGTCTGATATTTTCTAACCTATACTCATCTGACATTTGACCGGATGTTGGATACATAACAATTTCTAATTATAAGATGTCTTGAACATCAGCAAACAAAAAATAAAATACAAAGCAATAAAACTGTGCGGCCCCATGTGTGTCGAAAAGGCATCCGTCTCAGTACAAGCTGTATAAAAACGGCACACAGCGGTGATTGTCAGACGGAACCAATACACTTAACAGAACAGGGAGAAACAGAATTGTGTGCCGATGAAATCGCTGTTTGAGAACCTAAATATTATGCATCCTTTTCTGCCTTCATGATATAGAACATAGAAGAGACAGTTTGACTTGGATTGTTAAAGAGCGATTTTCACAAGTTTTGAAACTCGATAAACCAGTTCATGACCTATCGGATGACCGCAATTAATTTTAGTGATAAATCTGCAAATTACTGACACGATTATTAATATACACAAAACAGAATGTGAGTTTTTCTTTATTTGATCGTTGTTTGATTGATTTAGCTGCAGGACGCATATAACTGACCCAGGCTGTCAATTTTTCAAAAATTAAAAAGAGCCAATATCTGGAAAATCGTTCGATTTTTTCACTAAGATTAATTGCGTTCATGCAACAGGTCATGGGCTGGCTTCTGTACAGTCTCAAGTTTGGCCACTATTTACTGGATACCTGTACACGGGGTGTAAACAAACTTTTCACGAAGCCTGAAACCATGAATTCTGTTCATGATCATGAGTTTGTATTTTATTTGTAAAATTGTCAATTTATAGGCCTTGTATGAACTATCAGTTTATTGGAACTGTATAAATAATTTAATAATTTGATAAATACTGATTTTTTTTTTTGTAATAAAAAAAATTAGTAAAATATTCATATCAAAAGGCTTCGGGAAAAATTCGGTTAAATTCTGTATTTTGCGAGGTAGACGCAAATAAAACCTACATAGATAGGTATACGCCATACCCCTCTCTAGTTATGAACCTGCATATGCATATAGTCGTTAGTATAAATTACAATTAGTCAAATAATAATGGCCACTCATGAAAATGTTAACAGTAAATATTATGAAACTTAGATATTAGAGTAAATTAGATCTTAACATGTATATTATGTGTTAGAGAAACCATATAGTCTGTAACGTGCCTTATTTATTTGATAGGTAATTACCAAATAGTGCCATTTGTATCTCGATGTCTGCAACCGTAATAGCCTAAGAGTAATTAAACAGAAGAATATTCAATATTATACTGTCATCAATTTTTTAATAATGGAAACAGTCTGGCAGCTGAATCTTGACATGGAAAATGATCGCCAAATTTAAATTTTCGTTCGTTTTCGTTTAAATTTGTGATTAAACATGCTCCATCGATTTTGAATAGAATGTAGAGACAGACTTAAATCGATCAGGTTCGAAATTAACCTCTATGCACAAACATACAGTATTAGTAATTAAATACTGACGGTCGGCCAGCTTGGTATTCAGAAGTATTCAAATAGCGTTCCGGAGTTCATTACTTTATGTTATAACGTGTATCGTGTCATTGTGTCTCTCGGGGTTCGATCGCGGTCCGAAATACGAAGATGGGCGTCCGGCATTATTCAATTAGTATCACTGTATGTATATCTGCATAGAGGTTAGTTTCGCATCAATCGATTTAAGTCTGTATCCTATTCAATACAAAATCTATGGAGAATGTCCTATAAAACCCAATTCGCACTAATTCCAATTTTAATGATAATTGAATTTTAATCTGGCAAATGAAAGTTGAAACTGAACAGGGCGGAAATTGAAGGAAAAATGAATAGGTTACCACTAAGAATAGTTGGAAAAAATAATTTTGATACTTGAATGCAATATTATTATTATATTATATATACACCATTATTACGAAATAATAAAGTTAGCGCATTTCTAATCTCAACTTTCACTTTCCAGATTCCATCTGACTGTTATTGTCTATTTCTCCAGTCCTTGGATTATTTTCCTGTAAAAGTCCGTAAAAAATGGGTACTCGGAATATATTATTAATATGAGGGAGGCTAAACATAGAGGCTATGTGTACATTTTTTTACGATTATTTAAATCACTCCTATCAAGCGACGTTATATACTCAAGTGTACATAATATTTTAAGTACTTAAACTTTTCCAGCAGTATTTTATTGTAATAATAATGTACATAATAATTTAGTGTTTAATGAGTTCTATACCACTTTAATTTCCTGCGTTTAATTTCCAGTGGATATGTATGTATTTTTTTTTAATTATAAATAATCCAGAATTAAATGTATTAATCACTCAAAAAGAAATAGATAAATAAATCTCTTTATTTGCACAACAATATAAAATAAAACAGTAATGGACTTTGTAACACGTGAAATGCACAGAGGAAATAAATACTTTAATCACAGGCGTTAAAGTAAGTAGTATTTAGTAAATATGGATATATCTATTTTTAAAAATTCATAGCATTTCTACTGATATTTTTTGCATAAACGAAACAGTTTAAAAACTGCCAGAACCGTTGACCAATTAAATAATCGGCCATCTTCATGTTGTGAAATAATTTGTGATGGAGAAAAAAAAAACAATTTCAGATTTCATTCGGTTATATTGTAACCACTTTACGTTGTGTGCAGTTCCGCGTTTGATTGCGGTCGAAATTACAAAGATGGCCGAATAATTAAAAAGGCGTTAGCAATAAGTCACGTAACGATGGCAGCCCATTCAAATTGGAAGTTTAGATTAATATTGGTTTAATTAATCGATTTATTCAATAAAAATACATGCATATTCACTAGTATCAAATGTTTTAACGTTAGATGACAATAGCCCCTTTAAAGCACACATGCTTACGTATTCGCTGGCGGACAAGGTTGGGTCTGCTCGTATGGTTAGCAACAAGTAAATTTATACCTCACACTGCCCTCTTAACAAGAGCTAGAATAGAATGGCAAGTTAACAAGTTGTTGTTTAAAGTACATAGTCGTTTCGAACAATAAAGTATATCATGCCGAGTTTAGACGTACATCATTTTGAAACATCTAGAGATTTAGGATAGTAAGATTTACTAAAACTTGGACTTCAATCTCTGCAGATAGCCTCGATGCATTTATCAATAGTCACTAGTTATTATTGTAGATATAATTTATTCATTTTTTTTTTGTAATTTTCGTCAGTACAAAAATATGTAATATCATTGTATCAGCCTATAACGTCCCACTGTACCAGTGGTATGTTTAAATTGGCTAAATTCTTGTGGCCCTAGTAGCCTTTCAAGAGTCACCGGTCGTGTTTGATTTAGGGCGAGCGCAGAAGGCGCTCAGCCAGGAACAAACAGTGTGTTGCAACGAGCCTAAGGGCTCCCCCGCCGATAAACCGGCGGAAGCAACGGACCTCGGTTTAGAGCGTTGCATTGGGGGGATACCGCGGGATCGCGAGTCGGCGAGAAGCGCCCAGGCACGTGCCGATACCTGATAAAAGTGTTGGCCGAGGGCCGGTGTGTGTTAACGGTGTAACGAGGGGGACGTCCACGTCTCGGCCGGCGGACCAGTGGTATGAGCGGAAGATTTGACCTCACGATCATTCGAATATGAGTCGAGTATAGATACACCCCTAGGCCCTAAGCTACCACAGTTATCAAATAATTAATAAGAATTTTCATTTTGGGAAATTTCAGTTTGCATGCATGTTTATAAATAGAACCCACAGTCCGTATATGAAGACCGCTTTGATGATAAAGTGAGCAGAGGCCCTGGCGTAAGTGTTTTCGTGTGCAATGTTAGCTACTGTCAAGTTGCGTAAACACGTTTTTTTTTTGTACAGATAATTTATGCACCGCCCCCAACGGTTCACTGAGAAGCTATAAATGTTCATAAAGAAAACAGACATGAACGTGGTATTATTGGTAATTTGTAAACGATAAAAACTTACAACAGGAGCCCTAAAGCTGTGTATCGACTATGCGCGGCAAACCTGATTTTATTTGCCTCGGGAGCCATTTTTTTTTACTATTTGACAAAGCACTGCTGCCGCGCGGTAGACGATCGGTCCAACAATCACTGTTCGTGAGTTACTCATTGAGTTTCGGATAAATCAAAATAACGACATATCCGTTCCAACTGCGTGCGAGCAAAGGTACAGACGAGCCTTTGCCGCGTGGCTAAAAACTAACCGAGATTAATTCGTTACGCGACATGTTCGAGAGTGGCAACATTTGCGGCACGTAAAATCGATACACAGCTTAATAATATTGAGGAAATTACTTT